>OX467087.1:2979397-4467846 GCA_950106755.1 Climacium dendroides
AAAGGGACATCTAAAACAGTTGTAGATTTTGATTTCTATAGATTTTAGGAATCTAGACATAATATAGATTTTGGACTAGGTGGTTTGAAAAATGTACAACAAGTTTAGATTTTAGATATCTATGACAACGGGAGATCTCCCGCTGGACAAAGTCCAAAATTCCCTGAAAAGTCCAAAAGTAGTTAAATATGGCATTAATACACACCCTTTGCAATTTGGTGCATGATGTCAATTGCAAGATGGTAGGGTAAAGGTGATTTTGTTCTCTTCAATATTTGAAACAAGCTTGATTCCAACAACTCCATCACCAAATGCATTTTACCAATGTCTTTTCCCTCATCATTTTGATGTTCTTTTTTGTGAATTCCACAACCAAAAAATTGAATAAGATTGGGTGGCTTAAGCTTGCCAAGATGCTAGCCTCCTTTCGAGAATTGGAAAGAAATTCAAGATCGCCTTCCAACACTTTTGTGGGACTTGTCAAGCCCAATCAATTGGATTTGTAAACATGTCCATGACTTCCCTTACCAATTTCTTTGATTAATTTTGGTGGTTTGAAATCAAGGGGAATTTCCAAAGCATCCAAGTCTCCTTCAATAAATTGGTCCAAATTTTTGAATCTCAGTAAAAGATGTCAAAGACAATTTTAAGATTTATTTTGTATAAATGGTAAGAAGTTAGTTTGAGACAATTTGGATGAATTAAATAAGCAAACTATGGTGCTCATGAATTTAGACACACGTGGTGTATGTGTTTTTAAACCGTAATGGAACAAATTTTTAAATTTTGAACAACAAATGAATGCAAACACATCTCAAGCACAAAAAGTCTTTAATTTTTCATCCATCTAAATATTTATAGATGCTTGTGTTAGTTCTTTCACATTTTTCAAATCTTACATAGTTCAGAGGATGCACATACGTTTAACCTCAAAAACTAACTTTTCAATTTTAAAAATGAACGACTTATATAAATAAGTAAAATGAAGATTTACACCAATTAGAACTTAACATTTGAAACTCAAGCAAAAAAAATCTTGTGAAAATGGAAAAATTATCATTTTTTTTTATCAAATTCAAAATGAATTTCAAATTTTGGTTTCATATTTCATTGAAAAGCATTGGTTAATCCCTAAAGTTCTTTCATGTTCAAAGGCTTAAAACTACTTTATATTATTACTAGTCTCTAGTTAGGCTAAACTCTACATCTATATTTATTTTTAACCAATTCAATTGTAGGCAACTATAGGATCCTTTAGTTAAATTGTTAGAGTACATACACCATCCTAAAATTTCAAGATAAAAAATACCAATTTCAAGATCACAATGCTTGGATTTCAAAAATATATATTTTCAACTTAGATTTTCCAAATGGTTAGATTTCATCATTCAAACATTTACCCCCCAAATGTATAGATCCTAAAACTTACAACTCTCCATAATAAATTGAAGAAACAAGATGAGAATACATATAAAAAAATTCCATTTTTTTCTTCATGTTCTTGCTTAAAAAAATAATAAGTAGAAAGAAGTAGAGAATGATTTATAATACTAAATTCTTAAAAATTTAGGTATAAAATTTAAAAAATGTCATTTCCAATCGTTGTAAAACCATCTACATCCTATGATTTTTTTTTTCAAAAAATATTGAAAATTGAGTTAAATAAAAAAACTTCAAAGTTTATTTTAAAGTAGAGATTCTATGACTACCTACAAACTAAAGTCCTCGTAACTTTCATCTCATTAATCAAAATAGAATGATTCAAAACTTTTCATGTATATGTAAAATTAGAAACCAATTTCAAATTTTTGTTTCTTAAAAAATTTATTTCTTTTAATTACCCGAACTACTTAGGTTGAAAAAGAAACTATATATCATAATGAATAACCTTTTTACTATGTAGTCATATGTTATGAAAACTTTTGCAGCTTAAAGATACTCCTTGTTCACATGTTGTGTAAAAAATTCAAAAATTCAAAAAAAAATTATTCTCAGTGAATTGCCCAAATTTTCTATGTTGCCAATAAAACATCGTTTGGTTTTTTAGAAGTTAATATGTGTTCTAGTTGATTCAATGGCATGTCTAATCTATGGATCATATTTTAAATTTTTTATTTAAACAAAATTATTAAATTATCATTCTAAATTGTATTTAATAATAGATCTCTACAAATTCAAAAATCTAAATAGCCCATTGGCCCTTATTAGATTAAAAGACATCACTTATATCATGTAGTCAAATTTCAAATTAATTTATATAATTTTTACCTTTTTTTTATTCTAAAAAATAAGATGAAACCACATGTGTAATAAATGTTATAAATTTTATAGAATTTTTAAAAAATTTCCAAATTATTGTGATTTTTTTAATATATGAGAATCTCAAAGTAGAAAATGCATTATAGTTGTAGTATAGAACATTCTTGTGTAAAAAAGAAGTCCATGACACTCTACATATACAAACGTGGTTATAGAATGATCCTCAACTTCAAACTTTCAAAAAAATATTTGTAGGATTTTTTCAAAATTTTCAAGCAGAGTAAAACTTAGCTTCAATGCATATGTTAACACACACTTTACTTTCACAGGTTCAACATTCAAACACCTTTGCAAGTCAAATTTAGCATAATTTTTTTGTGCCCACAAAGGAGCTCTACATGCAACTATTCAATGACATCATGATGACAACTAATTATTGAGAGCAAGAAAAGATTGAGAAGAACTTCTCAAATGAAGAATTGCTCCCATGTTACAAAGCTTCCATGGACCGAAATAGGGCTAGAAGTACTATCTGCTAGTTGAAGAGTGACTAACATCCTACATCACTCTTGTCAATTTCAAGAACTCACCAAGAAGCCCAATCTATTCTGATACAATTCCAATTACAAGGATCCCACTGAAGATGGACACCAACCATTTTTCTTTAAAACTTTCTAAGAATTAAAGCATTAAGATGGCGACCACTTAAAATTTGGTGAAGCATTGTATTTCTACATTCATCCACCTTTTGGACCAAAAAAAACTTTTTAATCATGTTTGTACATTGTTTCATCTAAATCTAAGAACTTTGTCTACATTTTTAACAGAAAATGAAAAAAATTCTAGTGAAAAAATGTTACTTTTATCTAGCAAAAAATAGACAATTATTTTGAAATGGTTCAATCTAGTCCTATGGTGCCAAAAAAAGGAGCGAATGGACACTCTTATAATGGTAGCCCCCCCCCAATGCATCACTAATTCTAAACCACCATCTTCACTCATGATACATTTCTCAAATCAATTATGTATGTACCTAATATGTGGAAGAAACTATTTTAAAACCAAACTTTGTTCCTCAATAACTTTTGCATACGGTATCCAAATGTCACGTTTTTTGGTGCCTCCTTTCACTTGACAATAAGAGAATATGAAAATGTCACAAGTCTAATAATGGTAACTAGGTACAGTAGCAAAAATGTGTCGGTTTGGGGGTACCCTCCCTCGCTCTGCCATTCTGGCTGGTGTGATGGAAAGCAGCCGTTCATCAGCAATTGAAATTGAATGACAAGTGAGGTAAGGTCAGCTTGCGTGCAGTTGTGGCATGCTCTCACTCCTGGACCAACATCTAAGCTAAGGTAGTATGGCCTTCAAGCGACCTTTTAAGGACTGATTCGCCTTTTTCACAGGTTTCCATTGACAAAATGATTTTTAGCTCATTTTTCGGAGAAAGATAAATAGATGAAGAACACAACACAAGTAGTTTCGTATTTTTCCAAGCATTTTTGAATTACTTATGAATTTTCAAAGATTCAGGTCGTAGGTACCTATTTGTGACCATAGGTGTCCCAAAATTCGTCCCCTTGTGACTCATAAAGAAATGTGCAGACTTGTGCCAAAGACAATGATTGGCTCTTGCAATAAAAAAAAAAACTAATTTTTCTTGAATTTGTTAACGGACCAAAGAGGTTCATTCAAGGATCACCTCGCATCCACTCTACAGCTACCTACAGGACGGTTTAAAGCCATACTACCTTACAACAGTTTTGAAGGGGAGCCCAACTAACCTTCAATCAAAAGCTTTAATTTATAAAAAAAAAATCTAATTTTTTAAAAACACATGGACAATTTCCATTGATAGAATTTATAAAAAAATTTGGTGGGAGACATACAGACAGACATAAATTTATTGAAAGGAGTGGAAAGAAGGTACTGGAAGGTTACCGGCATCATATATTCTACCTTTTAAAAAACAAAATTTGAATTCAAATGGGAATAAGGGGGTCAATCCCTCCCTGGCAGGGAGGATTGATCCCCTTGTTGCCCCGTGTTTTATCCCTGGAGAAAACACTGAAATTTTTTATTTGCTGCCCGTCACTAAATTTGAAAATTTTGAATTCATATTTGCAATCAGAGACCTTAAATTAGTGGGGATACGTGAAGAAATACAAAATTGATGCGGCACAAAATAGGTGGCAATTTTTACATTTACTCTTGAATGGGGCAATAAGGGGGTCAATCCTCCCTGGCCAAGGCGTCATATACTTGTCATCATTGTACTAGAAAGTTATTCATAGGAAGTGAATGACATAATTTAACGACTGCCCTCCCTTGAACGCAATGGGTGGAATGGTGTGGAATATTCTACACCATTTGGTCCCGTAGATGGTATGGTGTGGAATATTGAAAATCCATCAATGGCTAAGGGGACACATGTCAAGAATTGTCTAAATTGAAGTGATTGTGTTTGTATAGAGTCAATGGGTCCCAATCACACATGACTAGGTCAATAGCTAAGAAAAGTTTTTAACATTTAAACGTCAAGGTGGACGTCCAATCGATGACAGAGGATCTCTTTATCTATGTAGGACAAAAGTGCAACTATTCATCCTTAGAATTTTGCAAGAAAAGGGAGGTCTTTTACAATAGTTTGTCTTGCAATGAGTGCTTTTACAATTTTTTAAGCCAATGCTTCACACGGTCATCAAAAAGTGATGATTTCCAAAGTCACCTCGTCGTCCTTTAAGGGTTAAACTTTTTAATAAAACTTCAAAAGGCACATCTGTTCCTAGGGAAAAATTAATACAACAATGGATTAACCTCACTTTGCTTCCCAAGCCATTCATAATTTGTGTTTGGAATTGTGAAATCAACATTAAATAGGGATTTTAAGGGGATTCATACTAATTAATTGACATTATACACTATATACATATCTTCTTTTTATGTACATCAATAGTTATTGAGTATTGGAGGTTGTACATCATGTTCAAACATCTACACTTTTCTACAATAAATCCCTTTAACATTTGGATCCCCTTGATGCACCTAATCTGTGAAGATATTTATATACATATAGGGTGGTAGGAGGTGAAACAATCCATGTGAGATATGTAAACTAGAATTGGTAGGAACTCTTGAACCGCTCATAGTTAAATCAAAACTCAAGGAAGAATAGTGTTTGAAGTAAAATTTCAAATCTCATCTAAGCATACCAAAATAAAAAAAATAAAAAAAACTTTGAATTCAAAAAAGTTGAGAAACAAATTTAAATTTTATATCCAAAAAACTACTTGAGGTTTTGAGTCTCCAATAAAAAATTATAGACAAATTTGTGAGAGGGATTGGAAGCAAGGAGAGGTCACTTTATGCATTTATACGACCCAAGTGAGGCGAATATTTTGGACCCCTTACTTACTTCATAAAATTTAATTTAAAGAAAATTTAAAAAATTGAATAGATTTTTCTACTTTAAAAGTTTGTATTTTGAATTATTGATATTTTTAATTGATAATAATTAATTACAAATTTTTGAAGAAAAAAGATACACTGTAGAACTGAAAATAACTTTGGACACCTTACTTACTTCATAAAAAATTGTCTAAAAATGAACAAAAAAATTCTAAAAATAACTTTCAATTGAAAGTTTATTTTTCTTGAATATTGATGCAATGGTCATCCAAATGTATTCTCTATAAATGTTTGAGTTGAAAAATATGCCATTTTAGTTCATTTTTCAACCTGTTATAATAGTCATTTTAAATGTCATTTGAGTTGGGAATTTTTGGCAATAGAAATCTATAGTCATTATTAATCAAAGTTCAAAATTAGAGGTTGAAATTATATTATATTCCAAAGTAAATAGGGGGTCAAGAAATCACTTCGTCACACGTGGTACACAAAATCCCTATAGAGTGACCTCCCCTCAATTGGAAGGGACATTTCTTTTAACATTTTCAAACATCCTTTGAGAATTTTGTCCATAACTTTTGATTAGAGGCTTAAATCCCAAAAAAAATTGTAGATGAAATTTTGATTGATTTACCAATTTTTTTTAGTTCAAAGTTTAAAAAAAAATTATTTTACTATGACTAAATGAGGTCAAAAATTTTACATCAAACATAATTTTGACATTTTGACAATGAGCAGTCAAGCTCTCATTTTCAAATTATCCCATATAATCTCAAGATTCATGGTAGACACTTGATTTCAATGTAAAAATGACATCTTTGACCTTCATTCCTACAAATGTCATTGAAGCAAATCTATCATTGAGCCATCAAAAAAAATTTGATGGCAAAGGGTTAAATGACATTGGTATTTTTTATTAGAAGATTCTTAAGATTTTTGGCAAACCATCTTAACATTTCTTTGTTGATTTGTTTTTTTGGTTTAAGATTTAGCAAGAAAAAAAGAGCCCCCCATAGATGTATTCTCATAATTCCGGTACCCAATATTGGAGCTTACATTGATTTCTACATGTGGATGGTTTTTGTGGATGAGGCCTCCAAAGAAAAAAAGACAAACTCTTTGAAGGCTACAAAATGTTATGGAATCCAAAGTAGATTTTCACACTCATTTCAATGGTATGATATACTATAATTATGATAGGAAGTTACCCCCTAAAGGTCCAAAGTGTTCTCCAAAATTGATGATATGGGAAAATCATCATGAAGTATTATTTGGAGGCATATTTTGGAATTGATGAACAAATAAAAGATGTAGCTTTTAAGTTTTAGGTTCCATATGTATGGTTAGATTGACCAATGCTATCACGAAGACTTTTCTATAAATTTTGAAAGGAAAATTTCAAAATTCCTTTGAAATTCAATTACAAGCAAAATATTGTCATTTTTTGAATAAAGGTTGTTGTAATGAATTTGAAATGAGAATCTCTTGATATAATGATTTATTGAAATTATTTTGGTCTTAATAATGTATGACTTCATTTTTGCAAATCCATTTTTGAAGTGGAATCAATGCAATTTTGACTTGGTCAACTACTTGACACACTTTTGGTTTTTTTATTTTAGAAAAATATATAACATTAGATAGGACAACAACTTGTTCACAAATTAGGATGATTTTCATCCAAGCAGTAATGAGAAAGAAAAGTGATTTGCAATTTATTTATCATCCCAAAATCAGATGTCTAAGCACCTCAAGGTTAATGAAATTATCATTTGGCATGTGAATTATGTGATTCCAAAGAAAGTGTATACTTTACCTTTGTTCACTTGTACTGGCCTAAAGTAATTCCAAATAGAAGCACTAATAGTTGATCATTTCAACAATTTTAGAGTAGATGGTTAGGAGTATGAGGTGGTGGAAATTTTTTCATGTAGGAAGATAGGAAATAGGGATAGAAAAAAATTTAGAATTTTATTTCCAAAATTAAAATTATTGTGAATTTTTGGAGCCAAAAATGCACTTGTCTAGTAACTAATGTCTAGAGTCTTCTAATTTCGATCATTCAAGAACTACTTTGCCAATCATTAATTCCTATTTTCTTGCTCACTACTTCATGACATGTATCATAACCTTATTAGTTCCAACCTTGAAAAGACCAAAAAAAAACATTCTAAGCTTGAGACTAAAGTGCCTTGTGTTGCTAGTGAGTCAAAATAAAAGTAAAAATAATCTTCTAATTTTTAATTCATAAAATTTTTAAAACTTCAATATCTTTCACACTATAGGTCTAATTGCAAAGGCCACAAAACAAAGCTCTTGCACCCTCTTTGTAGAGAGCTTTTTGATAGTATTGAGAATGTGACCAAGGGACACATGGTCTAGGAGATCTCAACGTAACAAGAATAACAAACAAATAAACAATGAGGTGTGTATAGACTTTGTTTTGTTCATTTGTTATGGTGAGATCTTTGGAACCTTGCATTTCTTAGTTAGATTCTTAGCTAGTGCCATCAAAAAAGCCTTTGCAAGTTGAGGTGCATGGACTTTAACTCATGACATGGCAAAAAAGATATTGAATTTTCAATTCTAATTAATTAAATTTAAAAATACAAAATTTCTTTTACTTTTATTTTATTATACTATGGCAACAGCATAGAGCACACTAGTTAAAGTTATAGATAGATGTATAGATGGTGGGACTATAAAGACTTGTTGACACTCAATGTGCAATTAGAGAGGACTAGTGTATCCCAGGCCATTGCCACAATCAAAATAAAAGTAAAAGTAATTTTTTAATTTTTTAATTCCTAAAAACTTCAAAAATCAATAACTTTCACACCATGAGTTGGAACACCACAAAATAAAGCCCATGCACCCTTCTTCGCAAAGGGCTTTTTGATAGTACCAAGTGCATTACATAGAGATGCACGGTCCATGAGATCTCATTGTAACAAACCAAACCAAACCAACCAACTATCTTAATGGATGGACTAGTGTGCTTTGTGCCATTGCCATAGTCAAAAGAAAAGTAAAATTAATTTTCTAATTGTCTAATCCATAAAAACTTTGAAAATCAACATTTTTTCATTAATGAGTCCAAATTTTATGAAACAAAGCTTGTGCATTCTTCCTCACCAAGGGCTTTTTGACGGTACCAAAATGCAATTGGGGTCGCATGGTCCGGGAAATCTCAATGTAACAAACAAAGCAAACAAAACAATAGCTTAACATGATAGATTGTGCCATTGCCACAATATAGTAAAATAAAAATAAAAGTCATTTTCAAATTTTCAAATTTATAAAGCTTCTAAATTCAATAACTTTCACCTTGCAGGTCCAAACACTAGAAAACAAAGCCCCTACACCCCTATTTGTTGAAGGCTTTCAAATGATATTAAGAATGCGACCAAGGAATGCATAGTTCAAGAGATCTTAATGTAACAAACAAAACTAAATAAACAAAACAAACAACCTAACTTAATGGATGGACTAATATGCCTTGTGCCATTGCCACAATCAAAATTGAAGTAAAAAGTATTTTTCTATTTTTTTAATTCGTAAAATCTTTGAAATTCAATAAGTTTCCCACCGTGAGTTGGAATGCCACAAAACCAAGCTAGTGCACCCCTCCTCGTTGAGGGCTTTCCAACAGTACCAAGTATGCAACTGAAAGACGCACAATCCGAGGGATCTCAACATAACAAACAAAACAAAACAAAACAAACAAATTTAAGGTATGGACTAGTATGCCTTGTGTTATTGCCACAGTCAAGAAATAAATAAAAGTAATCTCTTAATTTTTTTAGTTCATAAAAAATAAATAAAAATAATTTCCTAATTTTTTAGTTCATAAAAACTTCAAAATTCAATAATTTTCTCACCATAGGTTTCAAACACCACAAAACAAAGCCCGTGCACCCCTCCTTGCCGAGAGCTTTCCAATGGTACCAAGAACGTGATCGGGGGACACACGGTCCGGGAGATCTCAATGTAACAAATGTAACAAACAAAACATCTCTTCTATTAAGACAAGTGTTTTTTTTTTTTTTTTTTTTTTTTTTTTTTTGTTTATTTATTTATTTATTTGTTTGTTTGTTTGTCACATTGAGATCTCCTGGACCGTGTGTCCCCCGGTTGCGTGCTTGGTACCACCGGAAAGCCCTTGGTGAGGAGGGGTACATCGGCTTGGTTTCATGGCATTTGGATGTACGGTGTGAAAGTTGTGCATTTTTGAGTTATTTTTTGTTCTAAAAAATTAGAAAATTACTTTTTCTTATATTTGGGTTGCAATCTTGGTACCGTGGGAAAGCCCTCGGCGAGGAGGGGTGCACGGTCTTCGTTTTGTGGCGTTCGGACTCACGGTGTGAAAGTTATTGAATTTTGAAGTATTTTTAAAAATTAGAAAATTACTTTTTCTTATATTTTGGTCACAATTTTGGTACCATCGGAAAGCTCTCGGTGAAGAGGGGTGCACAGGCTTGGTTTTGTGGGATTCTGACTCATGGTGAGAATGTTATGAAATTTTGAGTTGTTTTTGGTTCTAAAAAAATTAATAAATAATTTTTACTTTTGTTTTGATTGTGGCAACGCCATAGGGCACTCTAGTCTCTTCTATTAAGACAACATGTTTGTTTTGTTTTGTTTGTTTGTTTGTCACGTTGAGATCTCCCGGACTGTGCGTCCCCCGGTTGCGTGCTTAGTACTGCCGGAAAGCCCTCGGTGAGGAGGGGTGCACCGGCTTGGTTTCGTGGCGTTCGAACGTACGGTGTGAAAGTTGTGCATTTTCGAGTTATTTTTGGTTCTAAGAAATTAGGAAATTACTTTTACTTATATTTTGGTCACGATCTTGGTACCATCGGAAAGGCCTCGACGAGGAAGGGTGCACCAGCTTGGTTTCGTGGCGTTTCGACTCACGGTGAGAAAGTTATGCATTTTCGAGTTGTTTTTGGTTCTAAAAAATTAGAAAATGACTTTTACTTTTGTTTTGATTGTGGCAACGGTACAAGACACACATACTTGGTATTATAGGAAAGCCCTCAGCAAGGAAGGGTGCATTGGCTTGGTTTCATGGCATTTGGAAGTACGGTATGAAAGTTATGCATTTTTGAGTTATTTTTTGTTCTAAAAAATTAAAAAATTACTTTTTTTTATATTTTGGTCACAATTTTGGTACCATCAGAGGGCTCTTGGCAAGGAGGGGTGCACATGGCATTCCAACTCACAGTGAGAAAGTTGAGTTGTTTTTGGTTTTAAAAAAATTAAAAAATTACTTTTACTTTTGTTTTGATTGTGGCAACGCCACAGGGCACTCTAGTACAAAACAAAACAACACAGGGTGGACAGGCCGCTGGATGATATGAAGGATGATATGACAACGGATGATAAAATCGAGGATGATACTTACGAACGTGACGGACCACTTAGGGTTAGGGCTGCGCCTTCCTTCTTTCTTTCTGTTCTTCGCTTGCTTGTCTGCTTGCCGGAGCGCCTGTGATCCCCTCATCAGGTGCGCTTGCACTTTCTCTCTCTCCTTTTTGGGTCTGCAATCTTTCTTCGCTTGTGGTTCTTTCGGTGAGTCGTTGCTTCTTCACCAGTAAATTGGACCAGGCTTGAGTTTCGGCGTTTCTTTTGGCTGCTTTAGGGTTGAGGGTTTTAGGGTCTGGGTTGAGGTGAGAGGGAGTCACGGGGCGGCGTTCAGTCTTGATTGGTTT
Source organism: Climacium dendroides (assembly GCA_950106755.1). NCBI lineage: Eukaryota > Viridiplantae > Streptophyta > Bryopsida > Hypnales > Climaciaceae > Climacium > Climacium dendroides. The sequence goes on from OX467087.1 coordinate 2,990,776, forward strand.
CTATGATTGTGGAATTTTCACGGATTTATGTTCCTTTCCGTTAGTTTTGTACTGATTTGACTTTCGCTTGAGATTAGGTAAGATGGCGAAGTCGAAGAATCATACCGCTCACAACCAGTCGTACAAGAACCACAAGAATGGTATCAAGAAGGTGAAGAAGCACAAATACACCTCAAGGAAGGGGGTAAGTGTCAGGATGGTCACCCTTTGAATGCCTTCTGGCTGTTGATTTCTTGTTCGTCTCTCACCCCACGGTAGACTTGTTTTTTGTGGATTTGGATTATTGTAATTTTTGTGCTGATATGTTGAAAGTTGGCACGATTTATGATGAATGTATTGTTGTGACAGATGGACCCTAAGTTCTTGAGGAACCAGAGGTATGCGAAGAAACACAACCGGTCGGGTGCCGCCGCCGAGGTCGAGTCTGGGGAAGAGTAGATCATAGGTTGAAACCTAATGTCGTGAGATATTCAGTGGTTCTGGTGTTCGCCTATTCGGAATATTATTAATCTTTTGAAGGATCTATCTGGCGTTGTGCTCTCATTCTTTGTTTTCCAGCTTGTGATCATAACTTGACTGTATCTGTTTAATTGGTGGTGTGTTGAAGGAATGCTAAAGTATGTTTAATGATACTATGCTTTCTATTTTTTCATTGTTTGCTCTTACAAATAGTACACACTTGTGACCATCGATCAATTGTTATCATGCTTGAATAATTCTCTCACGCATGAAAGAGACGGCACCATGAATCACGTTCACGGAATTACTGAACTGAGTCTTCGGTGCTTTAGAACCTTCCTGAATTGTACCTTTAATGTGATGCGTGTGAATGGTCTACAAGTTTTGCATTTCAATATCACTGTTCATTGTGTGAATTTGGGTCGTAGATGTCCTGACAAGTTTACAGCCATCTGAAAACAGAATCCACTGAGTAACTTGAAAGCTGCAAGTAACCGTGGTGGATTGTGCTGTGATTTCAACAGTGCAAACTGCTGAAGACGAATTCCAGCAGTACGGGGTATCTGAGTTTGGTCACAGGAGAAGGCGAAGTACTCCAATACTCTACTTTCATAGGTCATATCCAAATGATTGGAGGCTGGGTGGGTTATGGATTGTGTTGTGCCCTACTTGGTAGCATAACTAACTGTACTTGGAAACCATGCAGCCGGAATTAAGGTACCCCCAGACCGCACCCTGTCTTGAACCGCTGTCATCTGTCATCACTCTGTATATCTCCAAAATCAATATGTATTTATGTGTAAAAAACGATTTCAGAACATCTATGAAAGAAACTTTGACCCTTCATGGGGTGGGGGTGGGGTTTGTTTGTTGGAGATAGGATCATTTAAGCCTGTCTCTAAGCTGGGGGATAGCACATGGCATCTTGAATCTCTCTAAGTGCTATTGGATCCATAGGAGAGTAGTTATAGATTGTTTATAGGATGTTTATGGCTCCTCTATACATGTAGTTTTGTAATTTTAGGGCAAACCACTTTAAAAATTCACAAAAATTATAATTTTATTCAAAAATTTATAATTCCACTTGGGTTTGATTTGTGAAATTGAAGCTTACCCCTCAAAAAATATGTGCCCTTCTTGGAGTTTGTCCCAATGTATTCAAATTGCTAATTTGCATAATAATAGGCTTGTCTACCTGATAAACAATTGATGTTTGGTGTGTATATGAGTGCTAACGCTAATCATACACTAGTTCTAATTAACATGTGAAACCATTTAGTGAGTGAGCTTAAATTTTTATTCCCAACTTAAAATTTATGTAGCATGAAAAAACAAACACAATTAGACAATGTGTTGAACGCCTCTTTTGATTATGAACTTTTGCAAGTATGTAATTGACATGATATAATATGTAATCTTTAAAAAGAACTTTCATATAATACAAATAATTCACTCACTCTACTCAAAAGTTGAATAATTGGAAACCATATAAGTGATTCTGCATATGTTCTTGAGCATGTAATCTTTAAAAAGAACTTTCATATAATACAAATAAGTCATTCACTCTACTCAAAAGTTGAATAATTGGGAAACCATATAAGTGATTCTGCATATGTTCTTGAGCATGTAATCTTTAAAAAGAACTTTCATATAAAACAAATAAGTCATTCACTCTACTCAAAAGTTGAATAATTGGGAAACCATATAAGCGATTCTGCATATGTTCTTGAGCAGTAGAAGGCAATGTAAGTTTATTGCTCCATATAAAAATAGAAATGATGGGCATTGCCAATTTTTTGTGATTGTGTTCCCTCAAATTACTATGAATTTGGAAGCCAAAAGTTGACCTAAACTAATATTCAATATATAGACTCTTCCAATTCTAGTCAATCCAAAACTACTTTCCCGCTCACTACTTCCTCCTTTTTTGCTCACTACATCAGGACACTTTATTAGTCCCAACTTTAAAAAGGAGAAAAAATCACATTCTAAGTTTTGATTGGAAATCTATCCTAGCCTTGGTTAGAAATAGCTGCATCCTATAGGTTGGGTATGGATCCTTGGTTGGGAAAGGCTTCTAGCTTGGTACATTAGGAATATGATGGTGACACCACATTAACCTTTAAAGGATGCAGGTATTGTTCGTATAATATACATACTAAAGCATAGATACTAAAGTAACTACACCTAGAATTCCACAAATAAGAAATTTAGCATGGTTGCCATTATTATATTGAAAAATAGGATTTAGGATAACCAACCATAGACTCTCATGAATAGTGAAAGTACATTTAAAGCAAGAATCTAACTTTAGCGGTTTTAGAAAGCATGCAATTTAAAGTATAGTTACTTTATTGCAACTTCAAAGTACCAAGACCATTAGCAATGTGAAAAGACTGCTTTTTCAATAGAGAATTTTTTGTGAGATTGCTTTATGATTTTTATAGAATTTTTTGCAACAAGATTGTGCAAGAAGTAAAATCTTATATATGAAGACTATTGAAAGAGTACAAACCAATGTAGGTCATTCTTGGGGGGTTAATTTGTAGGAGCTAGCTTACTAAGCTTGATAGAAGCTAATTCTAGGTTACTACGGATGTCGTTGCCAAGACTGTCAAGGCTATCTCGCACGGGAGTAGAAGGAACTGTCAAAGGACCAATTTCAACAACATCCACCACGGATTCCCGTCGGAGTGCTTGCTCTAACAACCGCAATTCAGAAGGGCCATGCTCCTTGGATGTCCCATCAGGTCTTCGAGTTATTGACACTCTGTAATTATTAGAACCACCACCTTTCGACGAGGAAGGTCTTGCATGGTGGATTTGATTTTGTAATTGCAGGTTTGCATCGTCACCTTCTTTAACGTCAGTGGCTTTGGTTTCAATTGGGGAAGCTTGGACTATAGTCACTTCCGCCATGCAATTACTTGACAACTTTGGTGTTGTTTTATAATTCTCTTCTGCAATTCTAGATACAAAATTTGCCACTTCTAGGAGTGTAAAACCAAAAATGTTTAATTTGGTTAAAAGAACATAAAAATTCTAATCAAATGTTATAAAATTATATATATATAAAACACATTATTTCCAAAACATGATTGGAGACCCAAGAATGTAGTCTCAAAACAACATATAATATTTTATATGAGCATAGAAAGTTGGGCTACTTCATCCTTAGATACTTAGACTCTCTTCATAGATTGAATAGGATCCATCTTGAATTGGTGAATAATGCTATGATATTAAGTATCATCCTTTATTTTGTTCAATCTTGTGATTTTGGTTAAAAGTTAATTTAAGAAAGACTCTAGTATTTAGGAAGGTATTAAGTAAACTTGAATGTGCATTTGAATTTGCAAGATTGAAATTAGTCTAATGGGATATATTTTACTTTACTTCTCATGAAACTATCAAAATTGGATGAATTCATTATCAACTTTCATCTATATGTTTTCCTTATTTAATATTTTCAATTTGAGTTCACTCAATTCAATTCATTTGCATTTAATTAGTTTAGAATGGTGGAATGTATTCCATTGATTATTAAATACATAGACTTATATGAAATTAAAGAAGAAACACAACAATAAAAAATAGAGTTAGATTATAAAAAATTGTTTTGTTTTTGAGGCATGGATAGGTATTTTTAGAGATCAAAGTATGGGTTCAAATTTTGGGGCAAATTCCAAAAAATAGCGGAACCTTAGAAGAGAATTTGTGAGTTTCCACATCTACTAATCATAGAAACTTTTAATAGAATCCAAGTGGGCACATGATTGGTAGGTGCTAAAACCTTGCATTAGAAAATTATTGACTAATTTGGCTAACTTGTTCATTCTCAAGTCTCAACTTCTCATGGACAAAATTTTGTATTTGTTTAGTGAAAGATTTATTGGTTTTGCTCATTTTATTACTAGTTATTCTTTTTCATTTTTTGTTTGATTAGTTTCATTGACGTCATCATGTCGGTTATCCAAATGAAAAGGCCACAAAAGTTTGGAGATTGCCTTGTCCAAATACCAACAATCTTTGAACTTTTGTAGCATTTGACTTTTGTAGACATCAATTTCATTAATATATCAACATGATTCAAATCACCAACTTCATGACACTCTTTAATTGTACAAGTCTTTTAAAACTAAAACAAGTATAGGTTTAGGTTGCAAGGCAACTACTCATTAAAAAAACAATACTCTCAATATCCTCCATCATAATATAATTGACATTTATTCCAATGAAATTTAGTATGTACTGACTACAAAATGAATCTATATTTGTCAAACAATTGGGAAAACTAAGTGATCCCACTAATCCCATTGGATAGACCTATGTATCATGTACCAAGCGTTTAACCTTGGACCACTATGGAGGACTCAAAGTCTCCAATGGACAACTTTCAGGATTCGTGTAGAAACAAGGAATGCATCTATTCATCCTATCAAAGAACAATTCTTTTGGCTCTTGACCATAGAAATGCGTATGTTGTTCTAGATTTAATGTCATTTATTATAAGCAAGATGCTACTACAAAATAAGATTCATAGATTTTTAATGATAAATTCTTACCTTGCCTTGGCAAAGAATCAAGGAGTCTTTCCAGGCCCGCATGGTTTGTTTGGCTTTCACTTGAAAGCAATTCTTGCAACTCAATGCAAATTTTAGGGCGCAATTCAGAGTAGTTGAAGCAACTGTGAAAACTCTCTAATGAATTGCTTTGGCATATGTAAAGGAGGCCCACAATCAGATTTTCAATAACTCTAATGCAAATGGACAACAAATTTGATCGTTAAACTTGCAGATTCCCGCAAAATTGGACCTGAAATGCATATCTCTAATTTTTTGAGCTTTGTGCTAAACGAATGTCACACATTTTTTTGGCTCCCAAAGTTGTGCCAATTTCACAAAATTGCCAAGAATGTGAAATATGATACAATACAATATATTCATATGTTTTTCCTAAACATTCTTGAGAAATGTTTTAAACCCACTTTAAAAACCCCATACTTTTGTGTGTCCAATCTTGAGCTCATGGTGGGTGGAAGCTATGAACAACAGCAAGAACATCACAAGCAATGACCCCTCACTACGCACCATGCATGCTCTTTCCATTGAATGTCAAGTTTTGGAGTCTTCACTACTACAACAAACCTCCTCGCTTTTCATTCCCTAAAATAGTAACAAAATGTAGGATGAGCGAAAAAAAGTCACAAACAACAAAATTTGGGTCTGACATGACTACTAACATTAGATCGTTTTCAGCCTTCGATGAGTGAGAAGCGACAAAGGTCAAGATTTTTGGAATGAAAAGCGACGGTTAGTAGTGCCATTGCAACAAACAACTAAAGAAGATGGTGTTAAACCAATACATGGAAATGTTTGAGTCACATCCGCTTTTCTCTTGCAAGTTGCAAAGCCTCTTCACTAACAGCAACGGCACAGCCAACTCGGAAGCCCTTCTTCTCCCGGGGAAAGAAATGGAGCTGCTCCGTTGGTCATGCTTGAGTTTTTTTCGTACTTGCAAAAACATGCAAAGTCTGTCTGAAATTTGCAAATGTGTTCAGCACCAGATGAAGCAAATCCTCATATTGGAATGACAAATTAGTCTTTAAATTTAGGGTTTTCTCCCAAGTGGGGAGTAGAGGTGGTTTTATAAAGGACGTTGACAATTTGACAACTTGTCACTTCAATGCCATAAAGGAGGTAGCAGGAATTGCGTCGTTTCAATCACCGACGTGGAAACGTGGAAACGGTATTGACATGTTGCAACTACAGTTTGTTTGTTTTTTTCTTTAGCATATGGCCTTTTAAGGGCTGTAGCTGGACTGACATGACACAGCAACCAAGGCAACTTGGCAAAGGGTTCAGGAATTCATGATAGGAGCAAGTGGAAGAACAACCCCCTCCTCATGCAAGCAATGTCAGTATGGGGAGTTGAATTGAGAACCTTATGGATTCCATTGGAAGTTCCTGTCACTTGGCCGTCACTCGGAGTAGTTCTAGGCCATTTTGGATCAATTTTTCAGCCCATTCGGAAGCAACATATTTTGATGTATAGTAATGAGTTACCTTGACATGGTCAGAAAGATTTATTAATACAATATTAATACAGAGTAATTGAAAGTTGCATCATATTTTAATGAAAATAAATCCTTATTTTTTATTTTTATAGAATTTTTGGATATTCTTTAAAGTAAGAGTTATTTCACTTCAAAAAAAATCTTGAAAATATTCTTTTGTATTTTTAAGAGTTTTTTTTATATTTTTGAAAAAATAACTATTATTTTGTAGGCTTCTTGAAAATGTAAGACTTATTTTTGTAGAATTTTTTAAAAATAAATTATTATCTCAAAAAATAAGAGCTTTTAGAACTTTTGAAGTGATCTATCGTGAGATCCATAAGTGCAAATAGGTAGTCACCCCTAAGACCAACATAGAGTGTACCCTCAAGACCAAGGATATTGTGATTCCATAATTTGCAATCATCTTACTCACCCACTATTTGCCACGTTCTTTGAGGATTTCTTACATCCAAAAAGTACTTGTATAGATCCTATTGTAGCCACTTAGATATTCCTAAGCATCACTTGGTCATTCTAGAAGTGTCATTGTTACATCCCAAAAATATCCATTGCTTTGTTTATTGAAGAAAGGCTTAGGTGAACCTTGAGCACTACATAACATTATCAATTGAAACCCAAGTATCATTTGAATTCATGCAATCAAAAATAAATTAATTTGAAGTACTGGTATACAATTGAACTATCATAATTCCTATTTTGTGTGAATGTATGGCCCAATTTTTTCTTGAAGCCTAATGTGAAAACACCTATAACCATCCCTATATCCATTCATACATAGTAGATTTCCCTTGAAGTATCCTTCAAAAGTGTCATTAAATCATTCCCTTATTTAACTGTAATTTAGTTGATTGCTGATTTTTTGAGATTTCGGTTTTAAATCCAACTATATGACAATTTCAATGGCTTAGGAGCTTCCACCTTGAAAATTCATAGAAATCAAGTGTCATATCCGTAAATTCTATTTAAAAAAAATCATGATTATCAATTGCTAATACTACAAAAAGATTTTTTTCTAAAAAAAAATGCATCCAAATATGTTGAATTGCTTATATTAATGGTTTTAGGTGTTTCCATTGTATTGTTAAATTACTTAAGGTACATGCACCCAAATGTAACAAGACTCCTTTATAGACACTTAGAATAAGCCCTAAACTAAAGTGCAAGTGAACCCAATATTGACAAGTGAGTTTCTATAAATGTATTATACTAATGGAGTGGATTTTTCATTGGTCAATAAAGTGAGCATGATACAAGCTTAGGATCTATCACTTCTGGATGTTTCCATGTCCACTATTGTATTAGTCTATTGTCCACAATAGGTGCATCTATGCACTTGTTTTCACAAATTCATATTATATTCATACAAGCTCAGGAAAACATGAAACCAATTTTGTTGGTTTCCTAAATCATTTCCTAACAAGCACACATCATTTTATTTTATACCTACTCTTAGAGATCTGCAAATCATGAATAGGTGTCACATTTAGGTGCTTCTACCTCATGTCTTTTACTTTTCCGTTGTGTATCGTGCTCAATGCCATTTGTTCTCCGGAGAACAAATGGCAGAATGTTCTACTTGGTATACTATGCAGCGCTGCTGATTACTGTTACGTAACATCCCACATGTTGCTTGTAAGAATTTCTTAAAGCTTTCATTTTTGTAAGAATCAAGCATTTCAGATAATCTGCATGTGATCTCCCACTAGACCGGCAGATTTTCAAAGTTCTAGTAACAAATCTCAGGGCCTCACAAAACTGGATTTGCTGCAGCTGATTGGGTCGTAGCAGATCGGCCATGAGTCAGCTCCTAGCACTAGGTTACCACAATCTTGTGCTGCGCACATCGATCCGTGAAGTTCTACCATACCGTAGTTATTAATCACGACCACATTGCATTTACACGTAGTCAAAATCAACAGAAAAATTACAGATATGTCACGACCGATTATCAGCAGAAGTCGGGATTACATTCCGAAACAGATTCACAGAATGAAAAGAGTTCAGCGCGGTGATAAAAGATCTCAGATAATTTCCTTCTCACCAAATCAATAGTGTTCGCTAGAATCTGCAATGCTACAAATCAGCAGTGCCTGACTCGCTCATTGAAAACTAACCTAAGCAAGCAGTATTGATTCTCTTAATACAGACATCACTGCTAGGCACGCCGTCAAGAAGTCAAAGGATCAAATTCTATGGGAGTTATCTGGGCATGCATGGTACTGAAAAATATTCACTGACCTGGAGCTAATTGGATACGATGAAACCCTCTTGCGTTTTGCCTTTCATAAGGACACTCTGTAATTTCATATTCCTACTATATCCGCCACGTCTTACTGGAAAACTTCCACATGTCGATAATACGAGTCCAAGTTCCAAGACCACCATATCAATCTTATTGGCTTGTGAGACAAAGGTGTAACCCATAACCTTTGGCTCAATCTGAGTCTTCCGATCAAGGAAAAAGGCACAACTAGGAGTTCAGGGTTCAACGAAACAACTTGGCATTATGTTTGATAACCTTCCCAAGCCTCTCAGCTCTCAAAAATTAAGCCCAAGGTAAGGGCCAGTACTGGACTCTAATATCTTGAACATGTACTTGTCATGAACATGAAACTGATGTAGAACTCTTAACCAATAAACTCTTTGGTGTATTAGAACCTCTTTCATTCACTGACCCAGTTCGATAATAGGAATTAGATTCAGGAGCAAAAGTGGCAATTTGGGCAATTTTAGGGTCAGTCCATGTGAGGTGCATTTAGAAGACCATTTGTGCGAAAGGCAGGGTCATGAGGACAGGTCAGAAAAGGAACCAATAGGAACGAATGCCATTTTCATATTACAAGTGCAAAAACCGAGGGGGGCGGTTATATGAACCTATTCCTCGTCCTCGACGACCTTGGTTCCCAAATTTCTATACCCTTCGGCGGGCACCTCAGTGACCGAAACGTACGAGTAGAGCTCCTCCCTGGCATCCTCATCATCGTTCCGCTTCCTGGCAATGCGCACTCGGATTCTGGTGGGCACATTGCGCACGCCTCGGCTCCAGATGTGCTTGTTCAGCTTCACGTCAAGCCGAACATCACTGGTTCCCATCGTCTTCTGCGCAAACTTCCTGATCTCCTTCACCGCCTTGGGCGCCATCTTCTTGAAGGTGCTACGCAAAGGCAATTGAGGAGATCGTTAAAGACAAGCTCAAGGTAGGAAACAGGTTTGTGCAGGGTCCCTATAAAGGTCACTCATTTGCATTGAAAGTGTGTCATCCAAGCACGTGATTTGTCCCTGCATTTCACTACAATTGTTAAACCACGGGAGTTAAGGTAGTCGAGCTGCAAATTGATGAATGCAATTCCTTTGCAAGGTGGTCTTGTTACTTCATAATGAGCTGAAGTATGTATCTCATGTGATCATGTAATAAGGACCAATCAACACCACAACGGGGAATCAAGGCAAAGTGCACTGTCCACAGGTCACCCTGCTGTGTACTTTGCCGTGTGCTATGCACCCAACGTGTCTTGGCCATTCCCCCAATGTGAGATGTTGCCACAATGTCGACTTCTAAAGGAATTACATGAATTGCGTAGCAGATCGACTAAATAAACTCCCGAGGTTTTCAAAATATCAGGGACACAGCCACCTGATAGGGCACCATAGAGAAATCGTTAAACTCTCGGGTGACATTCTCCTCTAAGATAAGGAAACCCAAATTGTCCCCTTAATCTTAGACAGCGAGTGCATATTGCTTAAGAGGATGCAAATTACATAAATCTCTGATCAAGTGTCACTTCTAGGTGATCTACCCCAAAAAAAACACTGCAACTCCTTAATTTTCACATATAGAATCCAAATAATGCATTCTCTTGAGCGTTGGAACCCCCTTTCGATTGCAAACAAGAACAAGAAAAAAAATTTGACCAGTCCAAAGCTAAAACCTATGCTCAGCGGCGATTTCGAGTGTTCCTAGCTCACAAGTCGAAGCCTAAAGGGGAAATGCATCGTCTCAACAACAAGAATTGCATAACAAAATTCACCGACTGCTGCTCAAGTAGCCCCAAGCTGGTGTTTCACCTCAAAACCAAAAGTGCGATCACTAACCTAGAGCTAATCGAACCGCGCACCACTCAACAATCCATGGACGCTTGCAACGCTAATATCCGTGTCAAATTGTCATTGCTGAATCCCATTCTCAAACTAGGAACTATGCTTAATGGCGAATTTGAGTGTCCCTAGCTCACAGTTCAAAACCTAAAACCGAAATGCATCGTCTCATCAACAAGAATTGCACAGCAAAATTCACCGACTGCAGTTTCTCCTCAAAACGAAAAGTGTAATCACCATCCTAGAGCTAGTGGAATCGCGCACCGCTCAACAATCCATGGAGACTTGCAATGCTAATATTAGTGACAAATTCTCATTGCCGAATTGGAGAAGCAGCGAGTCAATAGAGGAGAAGGATTGGTGAGATTCGAAGTACCAGCCATGGAGTCTCCTGTGAAGGTTGATGGTATACTCGCGAGTGACGACCTCGTCCTTGCGGGGTTTCGACTTCTCCACCATCTTGGCTTGCTCGAGGCTCGGGGACGGAAGTGGCGATGGCGATGGAAGACGGGAAAGAGAATCTCTGATGATCCCTCACTTGCATTGTGCACAACAGACGTAAACCCTAACCCTAATTTATTGTATCGGACGAATGCTCCGTTCGTTAGCAGTTTTCATCCATTCCAACTATCCCTTCCCGGAAAAGTTACTAAACTTTTAGATAATGAAAAGTTACTAAACTTTTAGATAATGAAAAGTTACTAAACTTTTAGATAATGAAAAGTTACTAAACTTTTAGATAATGAAAAGTTACTAAACTTTTAGATAATGAAAAGTTACTAAACTTTTAGATAATGAAAAGTTACTAAACTTTTAGATAATCCCAATCATGGCTTCTCTAAATCTACTTTGTAATTTTTTTAAATGAATTTCTAATGTGAATTTTTTTCCAAGATCTAGTATATTTGAGGCTCATTTCCAAGAGCCCTCAAACACTATGGAAAGTCAATATTGCAATGAACACCCTTGCACAATATCTTGAACAGAAAAATTGTAATCAATCATTTTCAAAATTGAATTTTTTTGATGCTAAAATTAGACTTCAAAAAGAATTTTAAAAAAAAAATTGAACTATTAAAAAAAGTAATTTAGTTAGATTTTATTTAACTTTAAAGTGTTGTTGACACCAAAATTTGATGCCTCAATCATTTAGAGGTTAAACATTTGTATTACAATAGGTTTATTTTTTGATTCAACCCTATTGTTCCCAACTATAGACCAATGCTCTAAAAATTTAACAACATAGATGGGATTAGGCTCACAATTAATGTACCAAATATGTACCAAAAACAAAAAGACCCTGCAATAGTAGACAATGAAAATTTGTATAATCCAATGGAGGAGCCTCATTTGGCTCTAGTTGGGAGTTTGGATCATCCCAAACCTTGTCCTAATTGTCTCCTTCAGATTAAAAAGTTTGGTACCCAAACGATGCCACCTAAAGTGACATGTAGGATGAATTGTCATTTCAATCCAACTCTAATATAAAGCCCTTGGATTAGATTTGGAGAAATTGAGTGATCCTATTGATTTAAACTTTGAGAGTTTCAAACAGCCTTCAATCCAACCCCAAGTATAAACGGGCATGTAGTAAGAGTCTCCTAAGGAGAATCTTTGGAATTTGGGCAAGGTTCTTGTAACCTCAATTTTTGGTGATTTTTTTGAAACTTTTTCATAAAATAAAAAACTTATTAACTTTGCAAGAATATCATTATTTATTTCAATCGATGCTTAAGAGCATAAATTTGTTTGACAAGGTTAAATTTACTTGCTAAAATAACCTTGCTGTTGAAATTATTGTGTTTTAATCCCACCTTTAAGCTATTAATAATTTCTTTTTTTCTTTCAATCTTGGACCTACTTCTACTTACCCTCTAAAATTCCAAAGTCCCTATTTAGGACTCAAATCGGGTAGGTTTGTGTGATCTCAATTTTTGACATGATTTTTTGAAACTTTTTTGAAGATAGGAAATCAAATTAGCTTTGGGGGCATATAATTTTTAGTTCAATCAATGTTTAAAAATAAAAGTTATGTCACCATGAGTCGAAAGGACAATTCAAAAAATATCACAAAAAGTTAAAATTTTAAAAGTTTTAACAACTTTCTCAAAAATTATATTTTTACTTATGTCTGAAGCTTTGATTCATTCTATTTGGACTAGTGATGAGAAAGTTATAAACAATCTTGTTTTTCGGACAATTTAAGTATTTTTTTGAAAGAATAACTTATAGACTCATTTTTAAATGTAATTTTAATAATTTTTCAAAAAAAATTGTTAAGCAAGGTTAAATTTGTTTACTAGAACAATTCCACCATTAGGATTATTGTGTTTCAATTCCATCTTAGAGCTCTTAACAATTTAGTTATCCCTTCAATCTTGAACCTATTTCTACTTAATAATTTTTAATGAATGAAAATTAAGGATTTTTTTGTTGAATTTTTTCTTCTAGATTCTCAACTCAATTTTTCAACATAAAAAATTAGAAAACCAAAATCAACAATGCAAAAATTTTAAGTTAAAAAAATTCAAAGCCAAAAATTTAGCCAATCAAGATATACCCCTCCCCCCTTTATTTTCTTCACTTTGAATGTAAATATCTTGCAATCTACACAATCAAAGGTTCTAAAACTTTTTCCATACATTCTAATACTAATGTAGTACAAGATCTTGTGGTTAGATATGAAAAAAACAATTTTTTAAAGCTTTTTGCTCTTCACAATAGAAATAGCAATTTTAAATAGGTTTTGATGGAAAAAAGGCCTTAGGACTTTAGGAGTTAAAGAATGATAATCAAGTCTACTTTTTTTGAAATTTAGGTCCTAGATTTTCTACTCAGTTGTTCAACACAAAAAAATTTTAATTCAAAATATTCAATGCAAAAAGTTTTCAAAGATGGTGGGCAAAGTCATTTGAAATTGCAAGCCAATGTACACAAGAACTTTTGTTTCCAACCTGGAATGCTATTATCCCCCAATCTGTACAATCAAACTTCATGAATTTTTTACCACTTGATCTCAGACAAGTACAAGATCCTTCGGTTAGATTATATGGTCCTTGGTCCTTAAATGGTTAAACTTCCTCTCATTCACTAGAATATAGATTCTATCAATGGGAAACCTCCTCTGCTTCAGTCCAGACCAGAGCCAATAAGGAGTTTGGTGTACTGACAGAACTTAACCGTAGCACACCTTTTACAACTACAATTATTTGAATGACATATGCAGTGGTACATTTCTAGAGTCCTTGTTCCAGAATGTAAACATGCTTCGCTCAAACATTGGCAGGTCGAAAACTCCAGCGAGATTTCAAGAGCATTCTAGCCATCTCATGGATGGAGTATTAGTGAGATTGCTTATAAGCTTATGCATACAACTGAGTCCCAGCAGTTAAAAGCTGAGTCTGAGACCACATGTCTGTTCCATATCGAAGTGTCTGACTACTTCTCTTAATAAGTTAATTGCTTTCTGTAAGAATTCCTTCCTAAGCTCATTCTGACTAATACATTAAATATTCGATCTCCAAAGAGGTGCAGCTCTCTCAAAATTGGCTATTTGAATTCCGATTCCTTTAAAATAGGAGTATATCTTGCTGTTCAAGAATCTGACATTCCAGAGAATTTTCACCAAGGGAATCAGAACATCCTCCCGAAGTTGACGGGCAGCGCTCAGTTTCCTTCACAGCTTACTTATACATAGTGGAGAGTCGTTGACTTACAACCAATGCTCATTTGGGCGAGTCCAAAAGAATTTCAGATAGACTTGCCTCAAGAAGGTCCAACTGAAGATGTTTTAGATAGTACTTCGAGCCCCTTGAGAGGTTGATTCGAGCTTGCCTCTCTTCAGGAAGTTCGGTGAGCTCACATTTTGCAAATCCGCGTTGTACAAACCTACAGACAGAAGAACCTCGACCTTGTTAAACAAATGTCCTGAACAGGCAGAATAAATTGCGGAAAGTAAGACTTACAACCACAAGAATAGAGAGCTGACCAGTCTGCAGTGCGGGTTGTGAGAAGAAAAAGCTTCTGTAAGCCTAGATTTGCTGCTTTCCTCTCGAGATAATCTGCACATGCACGATGAATATCAATTCATCATATTCGACAACGAAATACGCAATTTGGATCTCCAGATTCATCAAGTGGGATTCTATCTACATAAGCCTATTAAATGCATACAGCTCTCTTGATTGTAATGTCTACATGTCTTTATCACACCAGATGACGGGTGCCCATTATAAACACAATTTGAAGATCCAGAAAACGATAACAATGAGTTAATCAGATCCGTGTGAAAGTTGTTATCCCAAGTTGCTACTGATAATTAAAACCTAAAGGACTTGCCCAGAGACTTGGTAACAAAAAATCTGACTATTGGCAATGAATTAGGAGCAAGGGATTACCGAGTAAGGTGTCTCCACGACCATGGCCACGGCATTCTGGGGAAACAGCAAATGCAGCAATTTCTCCACTTTTTTCTTCTGGAAACGGAAAAAGTGCAGCACATGCTATGACAGAGCCATCCCTTTCGACCACAGTGAACGCATCCAGCTCTGTCAGCAGCTGCGCAATCATCAAGGTCAATGATACGCTGCAATGGTTAGAAACACATAATTTTTTGCTGCACGGAAACTAGAATTTCAATTTAATCGATACAATCGCGGCTTTTCTTTCGAAGCAACTGCAAATTCACGCTATCTATATGAAACTAACCTAAAGGATTTTGAAGACCGTTTTACTTTTCGTTGATTTTCATATTTTTAATTTATTTATTTGAGGATTTTAGTATAGGACATGATCAATATAGGAAGTTGTATTTCATGAGATTCTTATGAGTATTGTAAAGGCTATGAAGGTTGGAAAGAGATTTTTTGTTTTCTAAGCAATTTAAATAGTATAATTTTTAATTTTCTTGCATAGGATAGGGCTACAGATACAAGTGAAGCTTTCATGCATTCCATAAGTATGAATGAAGTAAAAGATATGAAGGATTTTGTGTGTAAGCAATTAGGAGAAAAAATAATATCTAATATTTATATTTAAAAGAATTTTTCTCAATTCGCACAATTCTAAAAAACATGGTCTATATGGCTTGCTAAAACATTCTCAATGTTGGAATTGATATAATTCAAGTCCATGTTAACCCTCTAAGGATGTCCAATGGACAATCAAACAACCTTTCTTCATATTGAAGAATGGATGATATACATCCAATATTTTGTGCACAACTTTAATAATGCTATATCCACATCTTTGAGTTAAGTTCCCATTATTTGTTTTCTGATTTTATACAACATAGTTTGTAAAAAAATGATATACCTATACAATGTATTTCATACTTTGAGTTTTTTCCCTTACAACTTGATTTTGTCATTCAAAATTAATTCTTTAGCTTTTGAGCATAACTAACATGATGAAGCTTTTGAAGTGAAGTTTCTACTCCACTTCAAAAATTTAATCCTTATAAATAGCATTTGGTTTGAAATTGAGGATCTATGACCAAATTTCTAAACGTAGAGCAACACAGAACCATTATTTATACTATAATTTTCTATAATATAATATACCTCTATTCCAAAATTTTCAGATTTTTTGAGTACACTTTGTATTTGATATGAATCTGCTTGTCTTTTTCTTCAAAGAATCCATGATAATTTTGAAATTTTCCCAAAAAAAAATCTGAAATTTTATGAAAAAAATAGATGAAAACAAAACAAAAATATTTCTCTCATAAATAGCAACAAAATGGAGGATACAAAGTGGAGGGTTTTGAGCTCCGTCCTTACAGGGTTAAAGTCCTGGACAAATTATTTTTGCCTGACACCTGGTACCTCTACCTATTTAGTATAATTTAAAGAATGAAAATCAATTGTTGTTCAGGGAGATTCTTTCCATAGAGACTCAGGTCACTGACCTGTAACATCAATTTGCTAATGTTGTGAAATGCATGCATACCCACAATTTCAAAAAATAAAATTTCAGCTTTAGAAAGGACTACTAAAACATGAATTTTGATGTTAAGGCATTATGATGTAGCAATTGGATGGGGTTTCTTTTCACTTAAAAATTTCAAGATATACTTCAACAAGTTAGATCTAATGGTTGGAACCAAAAAATTAAAAGTTAATAAAATCTTTGCCTCTAGAACGGTTTTTTCAAATGGAGCTTTAGATTTCCGATGTGAAGGAATTTTAAAGGTCAAAACCCTCCATTGTGTCGGAAAGAGAGAGTTTAATAATGTTAACACACACCATGTGTATAGAGCACAGAAAATAGAGCCAAAAATATTCGCACCCTATCAAAAATACTATTCCACAAAAGTAAAGAGGTTTCATTATTGTGAAGTTCACCTGCTCACGAGAACGATGGACCAAAACTCCAGCTTCTTCTAGAGGACGAAGCAGCTGTTCTATGCTAACAACATCATTCACGTTTGCTGACCGTGTGCCTTCATACATATCACTGTTTTAATCATTACAATAAATACCAGAGTTACTGAGGCAGGTTGGACATACGTACTCAAACCTTCACGAAAGAGTGCAAAATGCAAAAGAAACAATATATATGAAACGACTTAGTAATCAGAAAAGAATTACATTGGAAACCAGAGTCCAGCAAGACAAAACTCTAAAATTCACCTGGAGACCATAGTTCCAACACCATCGCGAGTGTAAAGCTCCAACAGCAAAGCTCCTGGAATGTTGCTATCCAATAAGTGAACACGACCCACACCACCCTTCAAAAACATACCACCAAGTTAGTCAGCATCAAACAAACTAACACCGACCCCTGATTCCCTGAGAAAGTTAATTAGGCAAAAGGAAAGGATGCACAAATGAAAGGTAGCAAAGTAAATCTTTAAACCCTTGATTCCCATGAATTAAAACTTACTCGACAAACGTAGACAGCTGCTGTAAGTTCGGATAGGTATGCATGCGTTCGAATTAGCCGCTCATGTCCACCAATAGCAAAACCCTGTCGAACCTCTGAGGGAGCTGCGTTCAGCTTGTAACAATTACCACTAATGTAAGAATCAAGGTCCTCATTTCCCGTCATATCGCCATTCCAATCCTTATTCACTTCGTAAATATTGGTATCACATTCCTCATGTAAAGACCCGTTGCCCTTCGTCTCTAGACCCAGGCTTTTCACGTACCCTGCTCCAGCGACAGCTTTCACATAGTCAGCGGCAGTGTAGCTTTGTCTTGCGCGCTTTCTTATGAGATGGTCTGCCTCTTGTAAAGTCATAAACCTTACTAAGCGCCCGTTTTCATCACATACTGGACCGTCCAATAAGCAAAGAAGCTTGTCGGCTTGCAGAGCTGTTGCACAAGCTGTTGCCACTTCATAGGTGC
The DNA here is from genome assembly GCA_950106755.1 of Climacium dendroides. Classification (NCBI taxonomy): domain Eukaryota; kingdom Viridiplantae; phylum Streptophyta; class Bryopsida; order Hypnales; family Climaciaceae; genus Climacium; species Climacium dendroides. Next base: position 3,008,758 of record OX467087.1, read on the forward strand.
TGCACAAGAAAGCGTTCACACAGACGCCGTAATTAGAGCTAAGTTGTACGATGATACTTCGCCATTCGCTCACGAAAATTGATGGAAAAAGACTAAATTACACGACGAAGAAAGCTTCTTTATAGCAGCAAAATAGAAAGAATGTAGCCAAATTACTTACTTACAGTTGAGGACCTCGCCAGAGGCTGAGTATCCTAAGTTGCTGAGGATAACTATGCAGTTACTGTCTAATCTTTCTTTGATTCGAGAAACATTGATCTTCTTTACTTCCCCGGTGGACAAGAAATCAATGCCATTTACCACACCTCTTGGCTGCACCAACATGTTCACATCACCACATTGAAACAAAACGTGTAGCGCTTCGAGAGTCTCTCCACACACCCAAGTTCCGTAGTAATCAACTTCTAGATGACCCAGAACAGCAAGGCATCCACCTTCAAATAAAAAGACACAATTCAAACCTAATAAAAAACGAACTTATACCATTTATAGATTCTCAGTAATCAGCATTCTAATTAGGTCGTGATTATCCATTTTCAAAACTCCACAAGATTTAAGTACCTTAGCAGTAACAAAATTGCCACTAGAGATGCTCATGCCTACTTCATGGCGTCGGTCATTAGCACCATGACGCCGAAGAATCGGAATAGAAGGCCCTCTCGACAGTTTAGCTTCGATGTCCACACGAATCTTGCCAGCAGCTTCCATTGAAGCTTGCAGTGCTTGGTCGTCCGTTATTCGATAGGCTCCCAAATACTGCGCCTCAAATCCTGACAGCTATGGTTATGATTTGTTAGTACAGAGAAAGGTAAAACCCTAAACCACTGAGGCCGGAAAACTCTGACCAAAAGCCGAAGAGTTTCAAAAAACACAAATAAAATTCTCTGAGTATTACCACCCACGCACTGTGAGTACGCATATATTTTTCCATCTCAAATGCCAGCAGCGTCAAATTATATTAGAAACCTGAACTCCAGTCGGTGAGTGTGGGCAGGAGCATAAAGAGAATATTTACCTCTCTCATTCAAAAGCTTATCAATTTGAATGTGTGTGCCTGGCACAATGACCAGCTTGATTCCAAGACCATGAAGAAGAGCTATGTCCTGCAGCTCAGAACACAGACGCATGTCACTTGAGAAAACCTATCCATTTTCACCAAAGGACCTTTTATAAATTCGTTACAAGTAGCCTAAGTTACGGGAAAACGGAATGCTCTCGTTCTCCTGTTCCTAGTTCAGCAACAAATTGAATGATTTTTAATCCTTGTGTGTGTGCACTAGCAACTTAAGAACAGAGCCTTCGAAAAAACAGAATCGAGAAAAAGTGCAATTGAAAACTTGTGTTAACGAGAATTTTCCGCCTTCCAGTCTCTAACCTGAAGAATGCTCTCAAGTGCAGATCTATTCTCAACAACTTCGCCAGGAATGACGATTACGAAAGTGCTTCCGCGATGTCCCTGAATGTAAGGCCACGCTTCCCGAAACCACGTCACGTACGGCACATAAGCCGCCGTGATCGGATATGCGTTCTTCTTCTCCTGGCCCTGCGCTTTCTGAGTGGACCAGCACTGGCACCGCGTCGTCGACTGGCGAGTTTCATAATCAGAGCAAGCTCCGTAGAGCGATCCCCTCCCATTCCACAGAAATTCCCTTCCATCATCACGTCCTTTCGGTAGAAATGTAGGCACACGGGCTCCAATTTGGCTGTTCCGCCACTGCGGGGATGCAATTTGATTGGCGCTTGCACCCGCCACCAAACTCGCCATTCAAGAAACCCCTTATCACCGCAAACTACAAGCTCAATTGCTCTCTCAACACCTCAAAAAAAAAAAAAATCAAGAACTTCTTCGATACCCAAGCAGAATGCTGCAACTCAATCACTACGGAAATTAACGCAGTTCTGAAAATGTTTGTTCCTTCGTAAGGTGCTTACAACGAAAGCAATAAAAGCCGCGCACACGAGAGGAACGACCGGTGAATAAGAAGCGGTGACTAAGCAACACTAGGACTGGAAATTGTGTCCCCGGCGTTCACTCCATGGAAACCACGATACCTAATATACCTAGACGCGATGGCTTGCGAGTGGCTAAGCCTGGGCGTCGGGATCGAGCTCGCCGTCACTTGTCAATCGCCTTCGGTGCGCTGCAACACACGCAGCAGTCGCGCGAGCTCAAGAGCCGAGGCTGGCCTTTCCACCCCCGCTGCCTCGGAAGAGGCGACCCTTGCAGCAGAATGATCGGCCGGTCGGCGGAGGTGGACGTGGACGGACGGACGGGCGTCGACTTCCAACGATGGTTGATGGACGGTGCATTGAAGTTGGTAATAAAAAAAAAAAAAGTTAGTTGAATCAAGATGGATTTTGATTTCTTTGTAAGATTGGCAAGAATTAACCTTGTGTAATTCTCAAACACATTGTGCCAAGATCATATTGTGCCAACATATAATAAGTGTGAGTAAACAATAATAACAATGTAACATTGATTTTGTAAATGCCATCACTATTACATCCAAATACATTAATCATGAGGTGAAACTCACCTCTAAATTAATCAATACTAAGATGACAAGATACAAATACACCTTGTATGGAACTCGATTGAATGTTCTATAAAGCAATGTGCACACCCCTCAATGCAATACAAGGCTTGACAATGATTAGAATACTAGCCTATGGCATAATCTAATAGATTTGGACAAATGATAGACAGTGTAAGTCAATGGAACCATACCTATGTGGCTTATGACGCTTTGTCATAGCCTAAGCCACCAAGTGACTTCAAAAATAATAATACAAATGCAAAAAACATCTACATCACTACTAACATTTGACATTGATAGCATCTATGGTGATAAAAAGAAATGACCACCTATGATACATATATAGATGTAGTAAGCAACTTAGCAACACCTATTTACTATAAATACCCCTCTAATACAACCATAGTAGCAATGTCCTTGGCATTCCACACAACATACATTTTAGCTCAATTGAAATACGAGATTGATTAGCATCATTCCAACCATTAATGTGTGAAAGTACATTTTAGACAAGAATAAGTATAGGTTGTTTTTTAAAAAGGGTTGAAACTAAATATTGTTATCTTAATCAAATTCTACCTTGATGAATCCAATAGTTCATTGAGGTTAGATTTGAATATCTAGGGCTAGATTTTTGGCTTATACTACTTCAAATCTTTATTTAAGCCTCGAAGGACACTCTGGACACTGAGTGTTTGATAGATGAATTCATAATTTAATGTAGGATAGAAGAGCAAATGCTCATCTTTGGACTTTTGTTGTGAAAGGGGAAGTCTTGCAAAGAGGTTTGACCTCCAATGACTACTCTTCGATTTTTTGAAGCAAATGATTCATATAAAACCAAAAAGGATGATTTCCATAGTAACCAACCTTCTTTCTACTGTTAACCTTTGAAGGACATTGAACCTATTGATTCAATAATTACAGCAATTTGATGACTACCTTGATCATAGGGGGTTGTGCCTTTCATGAGTTCCAATGGGGTTTCCAATGTTGTATTCAATGAAACTAAATGTTACACATATGTTAACCTTTAACCCTAGAATGACACCAATGTCATTTTGTAGTGCGTGGATAACAATCTAATGAGTTGTAAAGCTATTGAAAGTATTTTTCATCTTCATTTTCCTTGTTGACCTTTCATATTGAGTTATGAAGAGTATCTAATTGAGTTCATATTCTTGCCAATGTTTCTCTTCACTTAAATGGAAAAAAGAGGTTCACAAAATATGCTATTTTAGTATATTTGGGGAAGTTGTTGCTCCTTGCTTTAAATCTGAAATTTCTTCACAAAGTGATATTTTTTGAGTTTAAGCCCAATTAACAAAACAAAGATCATCTACTCTAGTTTCTACTCTAATTTGAATTTTGAAAAAATTCCTAATATTGAATATTTTATTGCAATTTGAACTTTGGATGTATTTTCAATGTCTACTAAATTCTAATTATAGAATGACATGGGAATTGAGTTTACACTATGATGTTTGTCATTGTAACATGGTGAAATTTTCAGACTTTTTGAAGTAATTTTCTATTTGATGTGATTTTTCTTCACTTCTTCAAAAATTCTCCAAAAATCAATTTTTCACGAAAAAATCTAAAATTTTTGTGCAGTAAAGAAGACATGTAGTTTCATCTTTGAAAATAAATATAATTTTTTTTGTACATATCTAGTTGAAAAATGACAACAAATTGACTAATGAGTAGTGAGGCTTGAAATCAATGGTCATGAATAAGTCATTTAGGGGTTAACCCCCTAAGGCTTTGATTCATTGTAAAATGGTCAAACATCATATCTAAGCTAAATTTAGCTTTTTAAATTGTGTTCAAACAACAATCTTATATTTTTATTACTTAAAACTGTGAATTCTATATCACTGTAAGAAATCTCAATTTGTTTTATAAAAAATTATAATTGTTATTATTTTTGTTGCAAAAAATATATATAAATAAGTAAAAATAGAAAAAATAATAAAAATTATTTGAAATTTCCTTAAAAGGTACAAATAGCAATGGAAATTATTTAAAAAAATTTCAATTGGTTATTTTATTATTTACACCCAAAAAAAAAAAAAAAAGACCTTGAAGTCAAATTTGACTATTAAACCAAAAAAGAATTTGGTTTAGTTGTAAAAAATTTTGATATTTTTTTACTAGAGGAAAAATATATTTTCTATTTATGTGTTTTTTTCAATAATTTTGATAGAAAAATCAAATCATTGTTATTTTTTGAAGCTAAAAGAGTAAATAAAGTTACATCAATTAGAAAATATATTAGATTAATTTATAATTTTTTTTATAAATGACGGATAGAATGAGAAATATAATTGTATAATTTAAACTTCAAATTCATTTATTAAAAATATATAAATATGAATGAAAAATACACCATATTGTGTTATTTGGAATCTAATACATAGAGCTTTCAATTTCAATAACTCTTTCAATTTTTCACATTTTTCAAATGGATTAAAGACAAGACGTGTTAAGTTTCATTTTCTTAATTTAAATCAAATTCCAAAAATAGATATTTTAAAAGTTACAATCAAGGTTGACCAAAGCGCATTCACTTTTTAGATGCACAGACCTTAAAGGGTTAAAGGACATTGAGGTTGAAAAGCAACCAATGGATGACTTGAATGTTCCTTGTGGATACATAGAATGCACCTATTGGTTCCATAATTCAAGCATGTGGGTGGGTACTTTAGTCATGGGGAACTGTGTCCTTTAGTCCTTAAATGACACCAATGATGTTTTTTGTTTAATGGATGACAAAAAATCTTTCTATGTAGGATAGAAGTACAATTGTTCATCATTGAAATTTTGTTGCAAAAAGGAGAGATTTTGCACAATGGTTTGACCTCCAATGAGTATGTTTGTTTTCGTTTTTTTAAAGTAGATGACGGAGTTCAGGGTTAGGGTTTAGGGTTAAGATTTAGGGTTAAAACATACATTCTCTGCTTTGAACAATTCAATTTTCAATGTGATCCACATTGATCTGCGACCTACATCAACCAATTTCCATGGGATGCCAACGTCGTGTTACTGAAGAACACTTACTTCCAAGAAATTTTTTGAACCCAAGAGTTCAAATCTATACACAACCTGAAAAATGGTGAAGTATCAATTGCAATGCCAAAGCACAATTGTACCGAATCCCATTCTAGTACCGGATGCCTTCTGTACAAGACCCCTAGAAATCACAAAACCCTATTCCCAGCCAGTGCCGCTGATCGTCGTCTTGCAATCTTGTTATTGTTTCCACACGCCGTTTGAAGATTGCTTTGCTATTCTAATAAGTTCTTTTCGCCGCCGGAAGTGGATGTCCAACAATGGTGGCATCTTGGCGGTGTGCCTTCTTCTCCGTCTGCGCTTCGGGACCTTCGTCGTCTTTGGATAGAGGTACTGTCTTGACCTAATCAGGTTACCGCATGGGGGAAGAAATTAGAACAGATGAAAGCATGTCCAAATTAGGTGACGACTTTATGAAATGATGTGCTGTGAACTTGTGCTGTAAAACGGAACGAAACCGTCCTAGTCCCTTATCAGATTTCTGATTCAGTAATTATTGGAACATTTTTTGACAAATTTTCAGCCTTACAGCTTATAAGAAATTAGTCTATGAAAATTATCGAAATAACCGCAGTCTAAGTTTAAGAATAGAGTCTTTTAACCGAATCGTTGAAAACGCAGTCTTTAAAACAAAATCGAGAAAAACGCAGTTCAAGGCAATAAAAGACGCAATTTAAGAATGGCATTAAACCAAACGCTTCGTTTTCCGGTAAGGCTGACTTGCATACCAGTTCGCGGAATTTGAGGGTGTAGAACATCTCCAAGTAACGTCGAGATTCGCGTCTGTCCAGATCGGAAACGTACTTCCAGAAACCGTAAACACGAGTGAGTGTCATCAGCCGTTCAGCGTACAGTTTCCAGGTGAAGCTGCGTTCAACAGGTGTCACAATTAGCGTCAGAGAATATAATATCATGCTTGAGATTTTATCAATTTGTTTCACGCGCACAAGAAAATTAGCCTCGAAGTTTACTGTTGGACGTGAAGCGCCGTGCGTGCTTACCTAGCGTAAATGCGTTTCAGTGCAGCCTCAGAGATTTTAGTCCAAACCGTAGGGTCCGCTTTGACTCTCTCGAAGAAAGTAACTAGCACCTCAGACACACTGTCAGGATGGTACGGGTCGATGTGAAACCCTGAAATGCCATTTTCGATGATCTCCGCAGGACCGCCGTGCAAGGTTGCGAATGTAGGAAGCCCGCATGTCATAGCTTCCACGACTGTAAGCCCAAAGCCCTCGTAAAGCGCAGGTTGCACAAAGACACCACCCGCATCGGCGATGTAGCGGTAGAGCTCCCCATTCTGCACTCGGTTGGTCTGCGATCGGATCCATCTGAAGTGGTTGTGCAACTTGTACTCCTCAATTGCCTTGTGCATTATCGCTATCTCTTTCACTTCTTCCCGGTCTTTCGACTTTGCAGGATCAATTTCACCTCCGACAATCACTAGGTTCGTCAATTCTTGGAGTTTCTTGTTCTTCCCGTAGAGCTCCACCAGACCAGTGAGGTTCTTCACTCTGTCCAACCGCGCCATTGTGAAGAGAATGGGCTTATCTTTCGTAATGACGCCACTGTATGACACGCGTATCCGATGTTAGTAATCGCATGATAACGCATGATAACAAGATTGTATGAAAGACATTTGATTAGGGCTGTGGATCTAACATGTGCTCATCTGTCTGGGCAGTGCCAAAGAGAAGATCCTCGATGGTGGGATGCAGCTTTGTCAAGCGCTGCTCCTTGTCTGTGAAGGGATAGTAGACATTCATGTCAGCTCCCGGCGAGACAATGTTGAACTTGGGATCGAAGACGTCGATGCCATTCACGACTCGGTACTGGCCAGGTAAAGTGAACGCCTGGTGGCTCTCGTACTGTCCAACAGTTTTCGCACTACCAGCAATCTCTTGATATGTGCTGGTGATAATGAAGTCGGCGTGATTCATGGCGATGAGGTCAGCAGTGAATTGGCATGAGAAGTGGTACTTCTCGTCGTAATTCTTCCAGAAGATATCCGAGTCTGGATACTTCGTCTTCTCCAATGCGTGGGCAATAGTGCACTGCAAGAGTGACGCAATCGGTCAAATTCTGGAGACTGCTTTATGACAAAGATTGATCGATTGAGTGAATTGGAAGTCAAATCCAAGCAAGTGCTAACCTGCGTTACACCAAGGTGTTGACATAGTAATGTGGCCACCAGGTTGCCGTCGCTGTAGTTGCCAATAATCAAGTCGGGTGGACCTGACAGATCCGCACAAACCTCACTGGCTGCCTCCTGCGTACAGAGAGATCAAGTTCGTTTGCATTAGATTACCGACTATAAACTCTGGCAGGAGTTTGGTAACGACAAGATTGGTGATAATGTCCCTCTCTCAGGAAATCTAGCCGCGATAAACCAATTGTAACGCCATTGACGGTAGTTTTTAACATCAACCCTGTCAATTCTAATGTGGCTAGGTTTCCATACAACATCTCCGGGGGTGGGTACTCTACTAGAGTTTGTAAATGTGGAGAGAATGTGAGAGTTGACGAGAGTTGTTCTGACCTGTGCGTATGCTTCCAAATAGGGGTAAACATCGAACCGTGAAATCCAGTTCTTCAATATTTTGCCTTCGTGACGGAAAGGGATACGTAAAATGTGCGAGAACCGACTGCCTGTAACCTTTTCAATTCGTTGGTTGCAGGTAGTTCCAATAGCGTTGGGGATGAGACGTGTCAGCTGCCAAATGCCAGTCAGAGCGCCAATTCAATCAGCTTTTCGACTGAAATTTGATATTGCATCCATCAAAAAAAAAATTTGAAAATAAACTGTGGCAACAATTCGGATAGCAGGTCTTACAATGACGATCTTCGGAATGAACTCCAGCCCTTGCAGCTGCAAATTCTCCAGCATCTCGTTCTCCAGAGCTCTCACTTGGTCCAAAATGTAAACCACCTATGCAAAACACCCAATGATCTCCAAGGTTCAGGCCAGGGTCGTGGTGAATTTTTTTGTGCTGTTTGGAATGAGCAACGCAAAATGACGAGGTGTATGTATACCTGGCCACCGGTGTCTGGCAATCCGAGGACGCCTTCTTGACCGAAGTATCCGTGGGGTGAAACAATCACCACACTGAAGACCATGGGAATGCGGGCAAGGAACTTCTCTAAGGTATCTGGGTCAGGAGCCTGGAGTAGGTCTTCCAGCATTTTGACCGTCTCCAGAACACGACCTGCGGTATTTCCCCATCCTTTTTCCAGCCCTAGCTCTTGCAACCTGCATTAAAAATCATATAATTTGAACTGTTCGTCATTACTTGAAATCTTGTCACGAGACTAGTGCATTTAACAGTGTCGAATTACAAAAAGGACAACTACAAGCATCGACAGTTGAATGACCGAATCACGTACTTGTGTGCGAAATCAACAAATGGAGTGTTCTCTGGGAGACGGCTTAGAGCTTCCTCCGCTTTGACCAATTGTGGACGAAGCCTTTTTAAGCTTGTAATTCGGTCGTTCAGCATCAAGGTCTGCATCCACATTGTCCATGTTCAAAAAATGAGTAAGTCTTGTAATTGCAGAAGCAGTAAATGAGCGGCGCATCAACATAACAATGCTACAAACCCTAGCATCCAAAGTTGAGGAGGCCGTGCCACCTGCATCCAACATTTCGCAAAGATAGAGTTGAGCCTTGGAACTTAGAAGTCCGACGATTATCACTGTACCTGCCCACGATATGTGTGCGTGCGAAGAAACTGGAACAATGGCTCCATGCTATCAGCGGATTGAAACAGTTTGGAAGACAAGTGCCGATTCAGGAATTGGACTCCGTGGCCAATCGACGAAGGCCTTGTCATGTGAGGAAAATTGGCATTGAAAGGCGCAAAGTCCAGCTCCAGCACGAATGGATCAGGATCACTGCACAGAGCTTTGATTTGTCAGCGCTACCCGTTTGCATTTCTCAAATGCAGGGGATCAAGAAATGAAGAAACGGGAAAGGCATGAGAGACGCACTCAGTGCCGTTGGCAAGCTGTTCTTTGAACCCCAAATACTCAGAAACAGAGAGCTCCTCCAGAGTCAGCTCCTCGACGTTGATGCGCAAGTACTCCCATATTCCCGGCCTTGGACGAACCGCAAAGCCAACCCAGGGTGGCAACACCATAGCCTCCTGCATCGCAAGCCAATGTAAGACTCTTTTCTTCACGAGATTCAAACATTCCATGAGTAGTCATCACCCTAACTTAAGCTAATTAAATGTGAATACCTGGCAATTGGCGATTAGAAGTCCGAATGCACTGTCCTTTATTTCAGTAGCTTTGTCTTCTTCCGTGATGTTGTTCAGCTCATCTAGGAGATGGTAAGGTTGAAGGATGGAGCGCCCCTGTTTGACATATCTGCAACATTTTGAGCGAGCTGAAGTCGTCAGCTTGATCCAACAATTGACAACAGCAAATGAGTACCCTTGATTTAACAAAATGATGACCATGCCCAGAGTCACTCTACTGGAGGCTAGGGAGTAAATTTGCAAGTTTGATGCAGATCATGGGAGTGGTATGGTACCGGGAGAGAAGGGCAAGGATTATGTTCCGATGCTCTCGCACGGCAACCTGCACTCGCTCCTGAATGCTGTTTAAGCGCCGTAACACAGGTCGCTGTACTTCCGCCATTGCCTGCAAAAGCTCAGTGACAGTTAATCATAAGCTTTCCTTCTCGTCATACCCAACTGACTAGAAGATTCTCCCCTTTTCCAAAGACAAGAACATAGCCAAGAAGTTGATAAGCAACACGCAAGAATGATGAACGTTACTATTGTTCTCAGAAAGGCCGCTGAGTCACAATCTCGAGGAACAAAATAAATTCCTCGTCCCCAACTCAAGTCAACAGCAAGTCCCAAGTTCTCAAGTGTTGGCACTTGAGTGATTAGGCACAAGGCACAAACTCTTGTACTCCTTTTCTAGTTCTAGACAGTTGGCAAATCACTTCATAGACTAAATAGTGCCAAGTCCCTAGCTAGAATGACCTTCATTTGTAAGAAACCTGCTAACCATGCTCATAAAATGAAACCTTAAACCCTAGAGAACCTAAATCACCGAGGTCGGGTTGAAACTCGCTTCTTTCTAGGACTACTCTACAATTGAGGGCGATCGTTCAAATTTCTCGCAGAACAAGATACTCTCAGTGGAGTGCGTACCCTCCAGTCGAATCAGTCACCAGTCGACACGCAATTCGCAATTTGCCAATTACAGATATCCAGAAGAGGTAAGCTTCCGAACTAATTTCCACTAGATCATAGACACACGTAACTTACTCTCGAATGATATCGAATTTCAGTTGACACTCTTCACTTATAACTTCTAAAGCCCAACGACTGAAACTACTGTCGCACAATTCCACCTTTCTGACTCAGCAGCTAGTGCACCAGATACCAGTCCCGCTCCCGACGTGTGCTCTGCAAGCGCAAGGAATCGATGCCGCTCTTCGGGTTCAGCGTTGTTCCAACTCAAGAATTTGGGCGTTGGGTCGACTTCAAGGAACCAAGAAGAAGCCTATCGCGCTGACCTGTCACTTCGTCTTTTAGTCTAAATTGAGGGCCAGGGCACCCAGAGTTTTGGTCTGGTCCAGCACCGAGGCAAGCTCAGCAGCCTTTTTTAGTAGGTTACGACTCGTGCAGGAGGCTCACCGGGAAGAAACGTCAAGGGCAGTACTGTGCATGTGTGGGATATTTTTTTTATTTTTTACTAATAATTAGGTTAAGAAGATGGGTGCATGAAAGCAGGCAGCCAGGCCCTGATATTAGTGAATAGTGCAGGCCGGACAAGTGCTGCCCGAATGTGCTTGCGACAACTCAGCAAAGAAGGATTAATTAAGCAAGTTCCTGTTCTAAGAAATTAAGGTAGTGTGCTCATAAACCGACCCTTTAACTTCTGGTCGACCTTTTTTTTTGGATGGTTTTCAGATGATTGAAAATTTAACACAAGTGGTTTCATATTTTTCAGAGCATTTATGAATTACTTATGGATTTTTAAAGAATTTTGTCATAGGCACCTATTTATGATCATAGGCCATGCAAAACCCACACGCACAAAGTTTGAAAAAAGATATGGACTCTTCCCAAAACAAACATTGCAGCATTCAAAAAGTAATACACTAGGTTCTAAAATGCACCCCTTACTAAACTTGAATGGACTTTAAATTCTTTACCATTTGCAAAAAGGCAATTGAGCAATCAATTTTTTATTTTTAAAAATTAAGTGGATAGCCCCTAACTTTGAAATGAACCCATCTTGGCTCTTATTCCAATCATTAACCCTCAAATGCCACGGCAGACGTTTTTTGTCCAATGGATGATAAAGAATTCTCCTATATAGGATCAAAATGCAACTATTCATCCTCGGAATTAGAAGTGGGAAAGGGTGATCTTCTACAATAGTTTAAATCCCAATGAATGTTTTTTATTTTTTTTAAACTAGATGATGTCACACGGTTCCAAAAGGGCTGATTTCCAGGGTCACCAGGCTGGCGTTTAAGGGTTAACTTGAATCAATCTCATTATGCTGTGACATTAATAGCAGACCATTTCACAACCACTATCAACCTGTTCATTTCCGAGTCACCTAGTGGTCGGCTTGAAGAAGAGGGTCGGAATTCCTATAACTCCCTTGAGCTGACTATACAGCAACGAAACACTGTGTCGCAGGGCTCAGGATTCATTTTCTATGAACTGACAAGTGTTGTACATTAATGCTCGTCATAAGACTTGACGAAGGTGACGGGAGCTTCACAGCAGCAGGTACCGGCAGAAGTCTACACGCCTAAGCCAACGTCCTCGTCACGATCTGACAGAACTAGGCTTCGGATTCGGCTGCCAAATGGTTTTGCCCAGGTAACTGCTAATGAAGTTATACACTGTCTGCACAAATTACATAATTTACCTGCTTGTTCATGAGCAGATACATGTTGAGTAAGGTATTTCGTGCAGCTACGACGTCTGGGTACTTTCTTCTGGAGATTCAGGGAAATCCATCATCTGCTGTGAAGTGGATCCTTTCAATCTTACAGTCAGGAGTCAGGATCGGACGACTCTGCTATCCAGCCGTGATACGAGTTATATGCTATTGATTCTGGAGGCATATCCCCTTTCTACAGTTGCTACCATTTTCAAGTATCCCGCCACAGAACCTACTAGAACGTATATCCCATTCTCTTGCACGATCGAGGTACTAGCCTCTTGCCCTGATTTCTACGTTTCTCACCGGATTCCCAACATCTCTTCGAACGCATCAAATGCCTTAAAGTTTCTCCGTGCTACCTGTCTGGAAAAGTTCTCTTGCTTGGAGACTTATCAACTTATAGCTCGGTCACTCTGATTCATGCCTTTTAGGCCACTCCTCAGGTGGGTACTTTCGGTTTTGCAAGCACTTCTGTACATACCCTAGTGCTCGTTTGCGTGTGCAGATACACGAGGAACGTAGGGTTCTGCGCTCGAATTGCTTCTGTGCCCGAGCCTCTTGGAACGGAACGTCTCCCAATGAGAAATTGGCCACGAAAGTCGGCGTTGCGCAAATCACGGAGTCCTCATCCGAATGCCCTTACTTAAAAAAAATATAGTTCCAGAGTCCAGACGTCTTGCGTACAGATCGATGATGGCCCCCACAGACTCCACGAGTCTACGAATCCCGTCTGTGCGACGGATTCAAGCTGCTCTTCATCGGATTCTTCCATCTACATGACGTGGAAGGCTTGACCCCGACGCTGCACGTGTGCATCCTGCCAACGGTATGTGGACCAATCTCTTCCATGCTTCAGACAGACACTTGTTTGGGTCAGCTGGTTTGAGGGTGGAACATTCCGGTACAGGTATGGGTTTTTCGCTCACGGAGGTTTTTTCCATTGGTGGGGCTCATGCATGGCTCTGATCCGGTGAGAATAGCATAACAGCTTTAACTTATCTCTTTGAATTTCTCTCTGCAATTCTGCTCACCTATTGCTCTCCTTCTTCAACAAAGAATGTCGATCGATAAGCGGTTCTGAAATTCGAAAGAGTGTTTCTCCGAAAAAAAATAAAAAAATTCGAAAGAGTGGAATGGAATGGAATGGAGGAAACTGGAAGTAGTTGAGGAGCCATGAAAACCACTGTAGCTTCAAGAGAAGGCTGGATTGAACTGTCGGTTGAATGAAGAAATTTGCCTTAAAAAGGTATTGCAATTGATTGGAGCTTTGATACAAACCCCCGTACCAACTGTCTCGATGAACCACTCAACTCAAAAAGTGTAGTAAGGTAGGAGCATCCAACGGCGCTAGTGTACCCAAGAGCCTCACTTTCTACACATGGTAGTCATTTCAAAACTAAAATATGGAGATGAACTCCAGATAGCTTCTTTTTATTGACCGGAATAATAAGTTATTTGTAGCCGACCTACGTTTATATTCTAGAATCATTACCTTACCTAGAAAGTGACTGGGAAAGTGACACCATTGCATACAGTGACGCCATTGGGTGCTCCTACCTTACATCAATGCTTGTCACAACTTCTCTGAGGGTGAAACTTCTATGAAAAATGAGAAGTAAGGTAGAACTGCCCATTACCGCCATCCACCCCATTCCGCCATCCACCCCATTCCGCCACCCCATTCCGCCACCTAGGGAACCGTCCGATTTGCATCAGTGACCCACCCATTAGCACAATCTTACCAACCTTTTATTATAATGGCAATGTACTTGAAAAGTGGACATGTTAGCCCATGCTTTTAATAAGGGTTTGCCCACGCTTTTACAAGGGGATATTCATTTTCGCCTTTGAAAAATCACAAGAAATTCCGACAATCACTTTTTGTTAGAATGTCTTCATTCTTTTTGCAAATGAATTCTCTCAAACTTTTCAATCTCTGAAAAATATGGGAACTGAAAATAGCTTCTCCAAAATATCTAAGTAACAAATCTTTATGGTAATGGGTAGTTCTACCTTAGTAGAGAAAAAAGAAGAGTCAATTAGAAGCTTGAATCCATGAAGAAGGTGTGACACCCCTTTTCTCGTGAGCAGGAAATGAGAACAAAGAATAGACAACAAGATTTACCACCACAAAAATACAAAGGTCTCTAAAGTGCAAAACTCAAAGACATTAAACTTGAGATGCGCTTATAGTGCAAATGACAAAATGTAGGAATCATGAAATGCAAATGGTGAAAATGTACAACAAAGTAGTGAAAACTTTGCTCACAAAATCTTCTTCACACCCATTCTTCACTGCCAAAGGAGAATAATGGCCATTCTCAATCTTCAAAGAATGAAACTTCTTTAAGCCATGGACAGACAATGAGAGAGTTGCAATGCATACTTGAATGCATAGTAGCAAAAAGTGGTGGTTTGGAGGGCATCCACTACCCACGTCATCAATAATAGTGTTGAATATGTTTGAAGAAGTGGATTAACCTCTAAATGCCCAAGGCCATTTTTGAGTTTTTGGAAATTAGCTCTAAATTGAACAAAAAGTCAACATTTTGAATTTTTTGAATTGTGATTGAAAAAATTCAAATTAAACATGTTAGAGATCACATAGGAAAAGAAAACACAACAATACTGCTTATGGGTTGAAAGATTATAATGTTTGATCATGAGGGTGTTAAAACTAGAAAAGTGATTTGAAGTCTTTCAATTTTTTTTCACATGTCAAATTTAAAAAGTTGGTCATCAAAAAAACATGAAGATAAAGGGTTTAACATGCATAACCCCAATCAATTTATGATTTCCCAAAATCTATTCTACAATTTTTTTAAATGAATTTCTAATGTGATTTTTTCTCCAAGATCTAGTATATTTGAGGCTCATTTCCAAGAGCCCTCAACACAATGGAAAGTCAAAATTGCAATGGACACCATTGCACAAAATTTTGAATAGAAAAAGCACAATCAATCATTTTCAAAATTGGATTTTTGATGCTGAAACTAGACTTCAAAAAAAATTAAAAAAATATAAACTACTAAAAACAAAAACTTGGTTGGATTTTATTTAACTCTAAAGATTAAATTGTCAATACCAAAATTTGGTGCCCCAAGTATTTAGGAGGTAACATAATTTGTCCTATACCTACTTGAATAAGAAGGATCAAGAAGTGATCTGCAATTTCAATTTGAATTAGTGTACCTACGCCGTTGCCATAGTAAAAATAAAGGTAAAAATAATTTTCTAATTTCTTAATTAAAAAATAACTAAACTTTTTTATAACTTTCACATTGTAGATCTAAACACCACAAATCAAAGCCTATGCATCCCTCCTTAGAAAGAGCTTTTTGACAATACTTAAAACATGACCAAGGTATGTACAATCTTGAACATCTCACCCTAACAAAACAAAAACAAATCCCTAAAAATGCCCAAGGCACCAAATTCTAGTGTCAATACTTTGAAGTTAACCAAAACCTAACTAAATTATTATTTTTAGTAGTTTATATTTTTGAATTTATTTTATGAGGTCTAGTTTTAGCATCAAAAATCCAATTTTGAAAATGAGTGATTGCAATTTTCTATTCAACATTTTATACAAGGTGTCCATTGCAAATCTTGATTTTTTTTTGTGTTGAGTGCTCTTGTAAATGAGCCTCAAATACACTAGATCTTGGGGGAAAAAATCACATTAGAAATTTACTTTAAAAAATATAGAGTAAACTTTGAGAAGCTATAAATGGATTGGAGTTATGTGTATTAGGCCCTTTAACTTCATATTTTTTTGGTGACCAATTTTTTAGATTTGACTTATGAAAAGAGGATTAAAAAACTTCAAACCACTTTCACTGTTTTAGCACCCTCATGATCAAACATTATAATCTTTCAATCTCTTTAAAATAATGTTGTAATTTCTCTTCCCTTGTGATCTCTAATATGTCTGGTTTGATTGTGTATGGTTACGATTCCAAAAAAATCTATAAAACTTATAAAAAATTTGACTTTTTGTTCAATTTAAAGCAAATTCCAAGAAGTTCAACAAAGGCCTTGCCTTGGCATTTAGGGGCTCTTGTAAGCTATGGATGACCCCTATTGGAAGATAACTGTTATTTGTTATCCCATTCTCCTCAGTTTTCTAACTTAAAGTCAAAATTTTTGTCCATCTTTGGTATGTATGAGCCAATCGAATTTCCAGATTTTAATCCTACATTTGAGGTCCGTTTTTCCTCATTGTAGGAGGCAAAATTGCACAACTAAACATCCAATTTTTGGATGAATGAAAAATGTCTCCACCGATAATGAGATAATTTAAATTTATGAGGTTTCAAATTTGTACATTGTCTACAACCCCCAAATAGGAAATTAATTTTGGATTAGCAACTTTAAAGGGGTGGTTTAGGTGCAATTTTAACCCCTAAATAAGTGCTCATAAATCCATTTTTTGAATGATGAACAAATTCAAACTAACCTATCCCTTCACCACCAAGGGGAGATTTTTTTTTCTTCTACATCAATCCTTGCTTCCTATGATTGATAACTAACTCTTGAACAATGCACATTCACAATACTAGTTTGTAATAATATTCTTAAAATAGAAAATAGAAAACATGTCAAACTGAAACATATGCATTAACGATATGTTCGCACTTGATGTTAAAGAATATTGTTAATCAGGATCTTAGGAACTAAAATTAGACCTACATTTGGACTAAAGTAGAACAGCCCATTGTGGTTAGATTACCCATAGTGGACACCTAAAGAATGACCCCATCATGGTTTGTTTTTTTCAATATGTGAAATTTTGACCACAATGCATACCTTACATGACAATAATAGAGTGGTTAGTGACTTCATTAGGAACTTCCAACTGTTTAGTGTGATTTCATTGTAAGATTTGACTTTTTAGGCCTTCTATGTTAGAAAATACAATGACTGCTTTAGGTGAACAAAACCAGCATCACGGATTCAGATTTTGTTGGTTCTAATGTAGTCGATAGACTCTTTTGGGCCATGATGCATTGAACACTTCCAAAATTCACACCAAATTCACACTCTATCAAAAATGCATAAATTCAATTGCTCTCAATATAAAATTTCACACTTGTACTAATGTGGGAAAAAATTGAAAAATTTCAAGCAACAAAATGAGGTCAAACTCCTCATTCTGACCAGAATGGCTTGTTTTACCTTAGATTCACACTGCAAACATCACCCCTAACACCAAGTGTGAACATCTTTTTTATCAATATCTATACCTTAAATCAAGCTATTTGTTTTGTTTTGTTTGTTTGTTTGTTTGTCACATTGAGATCCCCTGGACCGTATGTCCCCCGGTTGTGTGCTTGGTACCGTCGGAAAGCCCTTGGTGAGGAGGGCTTGGTTTTGTGGCGTTCAGATGTACAATGGGAAGTTATGCATTTTTGAGTTATTTTTGGTTCTAAAAAAATTAGAAAATTACTTTTACTTTTGTTTCGATTGTGGCAACAACACAAGGTACGCTAGTGAAAATGAAAGAAGGTGATTTAGCTTCGTAAACAATCTCTTTAGACAAGAGTACAACAAAATTGGTAAATAGTGTTGGCTACACTAATTGTCAACAATAACACTAATTGTAATTTGCAAGGTTAGAACATTATTTACCCATTCTAACACTATTTTTGCTCTATAGAAAAATTTGGTCATTTCAACATTTCCTATGAGAGTGCATTTAGTATTAGACGGAAACAAAATATAGAACAAACACTATTTACACATAAGTTGGAAAATAGTGTTGGGGGTAAAAAAACATGGAACAACACTAATTACCACCCAACACTATTTACCAATTTTAGTGTAGCTAGCATGCAAGAGCTACGAAGCAGGCTTTGCATGCTACAGGATATTGATCACCACCAAGTCCTATCCAACTGAAAGGACGGAGGCCCCTGCTGCCTGTATTCCCCATTCAGTCTTTTCCTCCAATAACTTAATCCAATGAAATGGGAACCCTGTGTTTGAAAAGGAGGCGGCTTCCAGTACGCAACTTGCAGTCGCTCCAAGTCTTCCAACCTTATCCCAAACCTTACAGTCGTACAGTGGGTTGGGATTGAGGAGGGTCTTCAAAGGGCAAGCTGTTCATATCCTAGGGGGTCTTCAAGCACAGGAGAAGATTCTAGAAGAAGAAGCAGCCCTACAGGAGGCTACATTGTCTGCAGTACAATCACTACCTTACCAGCAAACAATTTAAGATAATGGATACCAATAACTACCAACTCCTCAATAATTGGAGCTTCTTCTCAACTTGCAATGTACGTTT
Source organism: Climacium dendroides (assembly GCA_950106755.1). NCBI lineage: Eukaryota > Viridiplantae > Streptophyta > Bryopsida > Hypnales > Climaciaceae > Climacium > Climacium dendroides. The sequence goes on from OX467087.1 coordinate 3,027,574, forward strand.
TTTAAAACAGTTGAACCTCAGAATGGGTGTTTTTTTCTCTCTTTCTCTCTCTCTCTTTCTGAGCACTGGGAGGCTTAAAAACAAGACCTTCGAGAGTAGAAAGGACCGTCTCCTAACGGCGGTCGATTGCAAAGCCTGATACGATCGTCTTTCAAGCTTGGAGCAAGCAACTTGATGTAGCGGTCAAAGGAAAGAAGCTGCTTCGGGAGGAATCCGAATTCTCTTGGAAACTTCAGACCATAATCGTCACTCACACGAATCTGCAGATTCATAAACCTATGTTAAGATAGGAAATCCATTGCTGTGGCTTCCAGTGAGTGGTTTAGAATGTAAGAAATTGAAGTGTCTTGTATCTAATTTTCCAACACACAATAACACACATTATTTGGACACTGTGCACATGAATTCTAAAGTTTTGCTCTTCAGGCGAGTAAAACTTGGGTCGGTATTGATTCTTCACCTGTTGTACATTGTCACATAATTCACTAGATTCTAAATACGTAGTTGTTAGTGAAATTTATTCCACTTGTCATCGTTTCGTGGCCTATGTATGACAACAGGTCCACCCATGAGAAAGGGTTCACGACCTTAGAGCACGAGTATATTTTTTTACCAAAGCCTAGTGTCTTTGGCTGCCAAGATATCGAAAGCTTGTAAATCGATTTGTTTATGCCTCAATTCTTTGACTGCACATATTTTCTTCCATAATTTCTGAACAGTAGAGATGAGTATTGCATCACCGGACTTTGAGAAAAAGCTCAGAAACAGGAGAGACTGCGTATTCTTAGTACCACATCAAGCAGAAGATTATCAATTTGTTGCTCGTCGACTGCCACATATGCAGCAATAGTGGGACCCTGACTGTGCTCCTCCAGCGGTGGTGACTGTCACATTTGTTTCAAGGTCCTGCGACAAATAAAGGCAGTTCTCGTCAAAAACATTTACAGACACTACATAATTAAACAGCACAAAGGAGCAAGGGAAACAAGCAGCCAAGCATTCAGAGGAATTACATCCTCTTCCTGAGCGTTTAGGCAACATTGGTAACATTCTTCAGTAGTAGTGGCACGGTACCTTTTAAAAACAATGGCAACCCAAAGTTCCTTGGACCAAATACACTTCAAACCAAAGCAAATCAAGTAAAAATCAAAGCTCATTGAGAAGCTCACATGATTCCTTTTCATGCCGATTCAGAGGGTGCATAACACGGATTCTCTAACATTTTAGAGAAAATTGCAAATCGTTTTTCCAGAGTGGAACAGCAGTGAAAATCTTCTCCAAGTCCCTTGCAAAGCTGGCAATATCGACAGAAGTCGGTGTCAGTTGCCCCCATCTGCACCCAAGCTACAGCCATTGCATAGTCAGTATTGGCCACTCCCAATTGATCGACTCGTCAGAAATGTCTCCACGGCTACCCAGGTTGCTGGTGATGTCCTTCCAACTAGACCTGGTAAAACAAATCACAATCATCAGACAACCAGAGAATCTGAGAGTTATGTAAACCTGCAACAATTTGCAACATGAATTGCGATTGCCCTTTCATGTGCTGCTAGAAACAAACAGAGAGACAGGGACACACAGCAAAAAAACAAAACAATTGCTTTTCTAACAAGGTTGTAAGTACAGAAGAACATAAACGCAATCAAGATTCACAATATGTAATCCAAGAGATAAATTTAAACCAAGAAAAGAGCGAAAATTAGAAATCACAGCTTAGAAATGTACTTTGAACACATGCAACACAAATTGGTCAGCCAAATAGACATGAATAGTACTTAGTACATATATAGCGTATTATCCTCAGGGTCACTGTACATTAATATGAGTAACAATTCAATGGTTTGAATGCATTTCCTTCAATTTTTGTGTACATCAACTTGAAATAATGTATACCAACATGTCAAGGCACAAAAAGTTTTTTCAGATTTTTAAGAAAAAAATTATCAAAAGATAAAGTAATTCCAAATCATGTTGAACAAAATTGAGTTTTAGACATGGCTAACATTGAAATTATTGATTTTCTTTCACTAATTTTTTCTTCAAACTTCCATGATAATTTTTAGTATGTAACACCACTTTGTAACTTTTGTATATATGGGGAATTTCATTAAAATGGCAACATTCTACATGCCATTTACGCGAGTCAAGAGCACATACGACAATGCTTCTTGGCATGTCAACCTCATAGATGTACCAATTTTGTCCCCAACAAGTCCAAATTGCAACACAATTCCCATGTTTCTTCACCCCTGTGTCATCTTCCTATGAATTTCTTCCATTTTGCAATCCCCCTCTGTGCCATTTTCAGAGAATAATTGCCATTTTAATGAAATTCCCTATATATCTACTTTTGGACTTTGTCCATTGATGCTTATGGTATGGTTGTTTGAACGAAAATCAGTTTCAAAGTTGTACTCCGTTTCATTTGTCATTGTAAATCCTTGTCTTGACCTCCAATTCCTAACTCTTCTACCTCTTAGTTGCTAGAATTTGTTTCATCCTGTCAAATTGAAAGGCCCTCACCGCTTAGTTGGTGTCTTCTGGTGAGCAAGTAGAACTACTGTAGTGTGTTTACAGTTTTTTCGATGGAGTGATTTTCTTCAAGTTACATGAAGTTAATGTCGTGAGCCCATATGTGAAGTTAAACTTTTTCAAGAGTACGTGCTTGTTTTGGATTGACCTGTCGTAAGGTTCATGATCCGTGTTTCAAGTCTGTACCCAAATCTTGTTCACGTGGGTTTCTGAAGGCAGATTCATCTCATCTGACTATGAAAGTTTGATTTTGTATTAATGTATACAAGAGTGCTCTGTGTCGTTACATTGCATTGGCAGGCCGGCGTCAATCGTCAGTGTCATTTGCCAGCAATTCTTTGTTTCCTTCCATGGAGGCAGAACTTTCTACCCTGAGCTTTGTCCAATATTTTCAAGACACACATATATATATATACATGGAAGACACTACAACGCTTCTATCGGCAATGGAAGGTGCCTCTCCGTCCCTTCAATAAACCTTCAGCCAGCCTTGGATTTCATCGGCTGAAGAAAGATTGAAAGTCTACAAAGGGGCGTGCAGGCAGTCATCTTCGTCCTCGTCGCCACGCTTTCCCCGCAGGCAGTGCCTTCAGGTGCGTCAGCTTGCTTTCTTTTGTTTGGAGTAGACTACAAGTACCATCACAATGTGAATAAGTGCAGAGAACTTTGTGAGTATGAAAGGTGCCCTTTCTAGAATCTTGTATGAAAGGATCTTGTTGATCACGTATGAAAGGTGCCTTTTCAAGAGGACGAACATCATCAGATATGGTAGAACCACCCATTCTCAACTAGGAATCCATACCCAGCCTTTAGGGTGCATCTATTTCCAACCAAGGCTGAAGATTTCCAACCAGCCTTGATTTGGAATGGGTTTATTCTGCCTTTTCAAGGTTGGGACTAATAAGATCATGACACATGTCTTGAAGTAGTGAGCAAGAAAGTAGGAAGTAGTAGTGAGCGGGAAAGTAGTTCTTGAATGATCAGAATTGGAACAGTCTATATGTTTGGGTATCGGTTTAGGTCAACTTCTAGCTTCCAAAACTTGTAGAAACTTCAACTTGGGGCATGAAATTACCAAAAAAATTTGCATTTCTCATGATTTCTATCTTCCTACATGGGAGGAAATTTACATTGCTTCATACTATGCCACAACATGTATAGAATTGCTTAAGTGGTTGACTATGGATGGTTCTACCATAGTCCTCCATTCACTCATGAAGAGAGCAATCATTAATGAACAAACATTGAAGATTGTGAGCAAGTAATGTATAATACTGCATTCATTAACCTTTAGGCGACATTTTGAGATCCTGGAAGGGAGAGTAGGCTACCTAAACTTGGATTTCAAAATCTTTCTTAAATAGGCTTTATGGAGTTTGTTCAAATGACCAATCAATGATGAACTTCTACCTTCCCTTCAAGGTCAAAGTCAACCTCAAAGCCACAATAATACTCAAAAAATATGTTTGTTTTGGTTCCCATGTCAAGCCCTTGTGGTTGGCAAGCTTGTAATTTCTTTTGGCAATGAAATCTCATTTCATTTGTTTCAAAAATACAAAAAGAACAAAACTTTCTAGTGCCAAAAATATTGTAGCTTCAAAAAATAAATAATTCAAAAGGTGCCTAATTTAAAAAAAATTATTGACCTTGTTTGGCTCCCTCCAAAAAGAATATCAAAAAATTAAAAAATTAAAAGAACAAAAAATTTATAAAAAGATTGTCTAATCCATAGAAATTCAACATGCTCCACACAATCTTTCATTTCTTTTTTGTCACTTGCTTTTCTATTGTCATGTGCAACATGGAATGTCTACAACATGCACAAATGAAAAAAGCATTCCTCTATCTTTCTTTCTATTCCCCTATTCCCCTTTGTGATAGACACAAATGACATGCTTCCACTTCATTGCCTTTCCTCTAGTTCTCTTTAATAAGGAAAGTCTGCATTGGGGTTTTTAACCTCATTTTTTGGTCACCACAATGGAATCCATTATAAAGTCTCACCCTTACTTTTCTCCTGGACCTCCTAAAAATGTGTAATTGATACTTCCATTGAGTACATTGTACCACACCACCACAAATTCAAATTTTTCAATTGAATCAAACGTTGAAGGTGCATAACAAGTGACATAGAGGTGGCTAGATGGAAATCAATTCAACCTCTAATTTTTATTTTACATTTCTCATTGCACCTCCTAAAAATGAGTGGATTTGATGATTCAATGGAGTATTCCATAGCAAAGTACACTTATTGCATTCCTAGATACCTCGAATCATTCATCAAATCTAACAATTGAGTTAGCTATATAAAATGAGATACTAAAGTTAGAAGATGAAAGTGAGGATAAACAAAAAGTGCTGCATTATTGAGTTTCACCTCCAATGAGTAGTAAAAAACGTAGGGTATTTCGTGGTCAAGCATCTGCACGAACCTACTCTTGCAGCATCTCCGCTTTGTGATGGCATAGCTGAAGCAGATACAATTTCCCAGGTGCAACATGAAGATGCCCATGCTTTTCCTGTCAAAAATGTAAGCTAAATTTCATCAAGTAAACATGTTAACCTCTGTTTCAATCCAAAAAATGATTCATCAAGCTGCTGAGCAACAAGCTGACTAGCATTGTCAATAGTAGGGATTCGAATTTGCAAACTGATGCATGCATGGACCAGGAGTTGACAAACCAGCGTTGTGAAACACATCTCTTCATGATACTAAAAGTCTTCGATCCCTGAAAGTCCAAGGATTCGTGGATTTGAATTGACCATTGCGATTGATCACATTGACAAGAATGCAATTCAGATGGAGTCAAAATTCATATCACCGGAATTAGTAAAGAACATTGCATACGCATTCAAAAAAATAAATGAAATTGGACACAAGATAGTCCCCATATGACCCACTCAAAAGTGCTAAGAAAAGCATCAAGGCAGCGATAATTTACATAGACACTAGAATTTCAGTCAGACCTGACTTAATATTGGAGATGGCTGGCGCAGTATCATCAGGGCGGTGCTGCAAGTCGCCATTCTTGGTAGGTATCCCAATTTGCAACAACTTCCGAATGTAACCTTCGACCATGATAAATATAAACCTGCGCTAAAGAGTGCGGTGGTGAGCGAGGGGATTGAAGCCTGAGAAAACCCTAGAAAACCACACAAAAGCGCTTTTTCCAACCAAGCCTCATCGACTGGAATCCACCAAAATTGAAGCTCTCCAATTCTCTCCAATTCCCTCCAATTCTTCCTCCCTTTCAGAAATTGGCGGACAATTGCAACTCCATACCTTCCTTTCCAAGCGCGCAATTGCAAATGCTGCAGGCGAAGGGTAGTACAACTGTAAGTGGCCCTGAAACCTCCAAAACCATCACTTGCACTTCAGGACGGGATTCGCATCGGGTCGATGAAGTCCGCAACTTCAGATCGTCACTGCCACAGTCAGATGTCCCAATTTTATAACGGGACCCACTCGTGAACCCACCTTCTGAAATTGTCTCTCGCAAGCTCTTCTGCATCCTCATTCAATCGTCAGTTGCGTCTCCAGTACGTCCAAACCTGCTTAAACCCTAATTATACCCTAAAGAACCAAATTGGGCTCATGGAGTATTTAGCACTGGCTGTTGAGTGGGTCACAACAAGACTTTCTTCTGTTCATTTTTTTTTTTTTAAATTTTGCAATGTACTCACTCTGCTCCACTGATGCTGGTGCCATACATTTGGGCCTTGTCGGAATTCTATTATTCCCAATTGATCAATCCAATTGGTCCTTCAAGAGTTTTTCCTTCTCTCTCCAAAGGTCTTGATGGCGGATGTCTCACCTTGATAGAGAGTAGTATAGTAAAGCAAGCTAGAAATCGAATTGTTTGGGTGTGTTATCAGCGCGAGCTTACAATACGTAGCACCCGGAGGGCACCAGGGGATGGTCGGAAGAGTTGGTGGTGCCCAATGCTTCCTTTTTCAAGTGCTTCGACAGTATTGCAATTGAAGGTGATTTTGAGCCGACACTTGAGAGAACCCTTCTCTCATTACAAGTTCAGCTTCGAAATGTAGGAAATCAGATTTAGCTGGCGCAGCTACTCAGTACTGAATGAAGGTTTAAGAATCCGCATATGGAACCTGAACATGAGTTTAGGGTTTAAGGAACCGAAGATAAGTTTCAGGATTTAGGGCTTACAAATCATCTCGGGCTGTTAAGGTACATTGCATCCGTTGGCGTTAACCCCTGAAGGACCAAGTGGCAGTTAAAAGTAAATAAGAAATCTGAGATAGCTTTCTATGAAGTCAATTTTGGTCAGATGTTTATGAAATTTGGACACAACGTTTGAACACGTTTTTCTTTGGTGAAAAACTAATTATTTTTTCAATTGGGTGCCTAGATCAAAAGTTATGTTGTCTTCCACTTTTTGGGTAGCTTTGGAAAATTTGAAAATCTTTTGGAAATCTTTTGCAAAAAAGTTCATCAACTTTAGATATTTGGCATGTATGTAAGTAATATAACATGGCATGCAATTGTTCAAAAAAAAGTTTAGTCCTCAAATCTCATACTAAGAGGAGTCAAATTATGTTAGCTATGTTGAGGTGGTACCAAGAAAAAACATTTTCTTCTAACTTCAAGTCCTATTATCTTGCAATTTGTGTGATCAAAATCCTTTAAATTTTTTCCACGTATTTCGAATGTTTGTCTCTAACTTATCACTACTTGGATTTCAAATAAAGAATTTCCTCGTTGCACAAGAAATCATCAAAAAATGACTCATGTATTGCCAATGCAATTAACCTACTTGCATTACAAGGTGATTTAATGCAAGCTAAACATCTCAATTGCTTCTTAAATTTTTCACAAGTGAACCTAACACTGTATACTTACAAATTGACAAAATCCTTATTTTTGTGTTGAGCAAAACTTGTACTCCAAAAGGGCCCAATGTATGTTGACCTTGTTTTGAAGAAATTAAAAAAAAAAAAAAAAAAAAAAATTCACTTCAAATGTTATAATCTTTCAATCCATGTGGTCAATTGGGCTGAAAAATTTACCACACTCTTGATAAAAATATTTTGTTTAGTTTTGTATGATTGAAGTTTCAAGAAAAAATTTTCAATTTTCATTTTTAATAACATACCCAAAAAATCGCAATTTTTGACTATGTCTCCCCGAAAAACCCCTTCGTTCCTTAGGAGTCAAAGTATTGGCCGGATGCAACCACCCGGATTTCAAACTAAAGTTCATGCCTTCGATTTTCTTTATTGGCTTTCCACAACTTTTAGTTGTGATTTGCAATGAAGTGGGCAACATGTAGTTTGTATATCAATTTACTCCATTTTTGATGGACACATCAAACATTAAATTAACAAGAACAATGTGACCATGAGATTTTGTCCACTCCAACCAAACCCTAACCATATTGTGCAATGTCAATGTAGTTGTAGATTGGAATAAGGACATCCCATAAATTTGTACATGAGCAATAGTTGCAAAAGAAAATCTCAATAAATTTTATTGAACTATTTTTTCTTTCAAAATTGTTATTTTTAATAAATTTTTTATTTTGAAAAAAAATACCTTTGAAAGAAATCAAAGAAATCAAGTATGCTTGTTGAAAATCCAAAGCTTTTTCTTTTAGAGCGAGATCCTAAAATATTTTCAAACCTATTTATTTTGAAATCTGACTTTCATGTAAATCTGACTTAATTTATTTTGAATCTGACTTTCACGTAGGATATTACTAGGAATATTGAATTTCATAAATTGAGTTGATTTTGGAGTTGGAGACATCTTGAAATAACACTTAAAAATGCACAGATGAATTCTTTACTAAATAGAATTCTCTATTTCACATTTCCCTTTGACGGCCACATTCCATGTGTTTTGAAAAAAACACTAAAAAGGGAGTTGTTGCAAGGGATTTCCATTGTAGTGCCTACATGGGACTTTGTAAATGTTCCTTGTGATGGTACATTATTTTACCACCCTCATACAATTATAAAAATAGTTGGTTGCACTACAAAAAAATGGACACATATGTGATTGCTTATTTAGAATGACTAAACAATGACTTTGGCTCCCTAATTGCATCATCACAAAATGATGCACAACATTGGAGTCATCTTGCATTCAGCGAGGCAACTTCTGGATGAGGAGTTGAAGAGGTCAAGGTTTTATCTGCAAATTATCATCCACAATGTCGTTAGACATCAGATGTGGACACAATCACTTCCATTGTGGAGGTCACAATCAAAACACAAAAGCCTAAATTATATGTTTTGATTATGCATCACTTTGAAGTGGCTTATAAATGACTCTTGTGTCATTGCACTGTACTACATGCTTTGGCAATTCTTTCATCTTTTATCTTTTCCACAAGTTTGCTTGTTTCTTTTACATTTTAAGTGGTTTCTATGCTTTTTCTTTTTTACGATTGTACTCCTTTCTTATTTTTGAAATCACCATCTACTCATGTCAATTACATGTTATTTTGTGTACCTTTTAAAAAAATCTTATTTCCTCTTTTTTTTTAAAAATATTTTAAATGTCTTTTATTTTTTATATTGTTCATAGTAATTAGAATTTTTGTACTTTTTTCACTTCTTTCCCCTTTCCCCTCTTTTTCATATTTCAATTTTTTTTAATTGTTGTTTGGAATTTTTGGTATCTTTTTTTATTAAACTTCTTCCTCTTCCTCATCTTGTTTATATTGAAAATGTTTTTTAAAAATAAAATTGTATTGTTTCTTGGAATTTTTTGTATTTAGAAACTTTAGAATTTTTTTTTCTTTATATTCCATATTTTTATATTTTTAATTTTTAATTCTTTTCAGCTTCCTTAATTGTTTTGGTCTTCTTCATTTCATTAATTTTTTCATCATCTTAATTAAATTTCTTAATCTTTGTTTAAATTCCTAATTTTTATTTAATTAGAAAAAAATCCCAAAATAAAACACAAGTCATTTAAATCTTGCATTCTTGATGGCCTTTCTACTTTCTTGATGTACATTATTACATTTCCCATGCTTTGTGGCATGATTTAGACACATTCCTACTACTAAATCATGGATTGTACACTGATGTATATTATTACATTTCCCATGCTTTGTGACATGATTTTGAATGGATTCATATACAAGTGTAGAATGACTCTTCCCTGTATAATTGATATTACATTCAATTACAATGATAGGAAAATGACTTCTTATGTTCTTAGGGAGTAAATTGAATCCTAAATCCACGTCACTTTAAAATCACTACACGGGTCACTACATAATGACTTGCTACGTGGTAGTTCATATAAATAACAAGAAGACTCCATTGCAACTTCTAAATGACTACATAATGACTTCTCACATGGTTGTCCACATCAAATGTTTGAAAGCTCTATGGTAACTTTGAAATGACTTGTAAATGATTGGCCATGTAGATGTCTACGTGGGACAGAAGAGAGAAGCACTTTCCACATGACAACACAACAACAATTTCCTTAAGTCAAACTTTCTTTGTCATTTCAATGGTAACTATCTATCATCCATTTATACATCCAAGGTACAAATCGTTGGTGATAATAAAAATAGAAGTCATTTATATATGACTTGTCCACAATGACTCTAAGGGGCTTGAGCCATTTTGCAGTTAAATAAGTCTGAAATGATTGTTTTAATGTCATATATTGAAGTCATTTATATGGTCATTTTTTGTAGTGTTGATTATGTAATGAGTTTCATATGAACCATCCAAAATAAATTTAGTATAGTGAATTCAACTTACATACAATCTAAATGTTCACTTCATACAATTCAACTTACATTCAAATTAGCGTTGACTCTATTGTTGAAAAATGTTATGATTCAGTTCATAACAATGTAGAAGGGCCCCAATACATTATTGAAGATCCAAAAATATAAGTTCAAAGCAAGGAAATTTTCCTTTGCATAAGTTAGGAAATTCTTTGTTAGATACTTCACAAATCACAACATTATTAATCCATTAAGTGCCAGACTTGTTAAAGCTATTGCAAAAAACATTTGTACTATTTTGTATTATATAATGTTGACCAATTGGGTTTAGGAATATAGCTTTTGGAGTTCTACTTGGATTGCTACAAAAATTTTACCAAAATCATACAAGGAGAATGCAATTCTACCATATTCTTTTGGATATTTTTTTTTATAAATACAATGATTGTAGAAGTATGGTCATACTTAGCATTAAGGGGGCAATATTTTTGAATACTTTTTTCTAAATTTACAACACAAAAACTTCATAGCCTCATCTCATGCCCCCTTCAATTGTAGAATTTTACAACAAATAGTATAAGTATAATTTGTTAAAATGACCCTAGGGATGGAAAGAAAATATTATGAGAATCTTTTGAATCTCATAGGTTTGTGAAGCTCTTTGACCGATAATAAGAAATGTAATCATGTAAAACCAATGTTCATATGCTTAGCTAACATTACTATCAAGAAATAAACATGATTAACCCTTGAATTTGGAATAAGATAGGGAAGAAAGTTAGTGTACAATGGATTGTACATTGACGATTGTCCAACAAATGTTGAAATACAAAGCTTTTATTAACTAGTGCAGACGGCCTACGTATTTCACTATATACCAGGCACACTAATTACTGTAGTCAATTCAATTTCAAGTGAGAAAACCTTTGCTAAAATCCATCCATTAAATTAGTCTGTTTGCTTGTTCTATTTATTTTGTTTGTTACATTGACTGAGATCTTTTGGACCGTCCATCCCCTGGTTCTATTCTTGGCTTTGTTTTGTGATGTTTGGACCCATAGTGGGAAAGTTAAAAGTAGTCTTCATTGCCCGTCTAGAGGTTCGATTTCGGATGGGTGGAGGGCTCCATTGCAAGAAACGTTTCGACTAGACCTCTATGCTCCGGTCTGCGTACTTTGGAATTACAGAGCTCAAGGGGCCAGATCCCCACCTACCCCCCCCAAAAAAAACACACCAAGAAAGCACGAGCTCAACAATATTGCAAGAAGTTGAAACAACCAATAATTGTAAAGACATGGTAAATCGTCCAGTCAACAGTAGGCAACAAGTTGCTCTGGGTCGAACCTTGGGGCGCTAATGGAGACTGTCGGACCCATAGTTCGGGAAACTTTTTGAGTTTTACTGGCTAATTTCCTTCAATTCTCATATTGAACCAGTTTTTCCAGAATTAAGTCCGGTTATTTCCTCTATTTTTTACTCATAATAGAAATTTTATAGATTTTTGCACCGATTTTTTGCCGATTTTTTCAAATTGCAACCAGTTTTTTTCCCAATTCCTCCGGCTAACTTTGAACTAGCCGCCGTTTTTCCGAACATTGGGTTGGACCCTCCTCGCTCGGAAACTTGGGTGGGCCTCCTCTAGCGCCTGAATGTCCAAGAACATAATAGAAATAAGCTCTCATGAGATTTTTTGAGTTATTTTTGGATCTTAAATTTTTTTCATTTTTCATTTTGACTGTGGCAACGGCACAGTGGACACTAGTCACCCTTCAAATCTTCGGGTGGACTGATCCTTCGGAAGCTGCCCCGACTCCCGAGCCGAGCTCTCCAAATTCGAACCAATGGTTGACTTTCAGAATGGTGGGGCCGCGGAGGAGCATGTCGTGGCGCACTAGTAAAGGTTTTAGTCCTCCGAGTCTCCGACCATGTGCCCATGACATACAATTGGTGCTCAGCCTCCGAACAAAATCATCTCTGTCCGCAGCTCTGGAGGTCCTTTCTTCCCCCCTTCCCCCCTTCCTACCATTTGTTCGAAACGAGAAGAATGTTCGTAACAGACCTTCAGTTCAAACTTCTCCGACAGAATTCGCCAACGTTCATCCCCAATCGACGATTTCTCCCACTCTCGTCCCCAATCCGGATGAAGCAATCAAACCCAATAGCGCAGGAAGCTAGATCAGCGCCCAAGACTGTAGCGTCCCCCGTCTATTCCCGGACCCCTCAAGAAACTCCGAACGTGGAATTAGCGAGCCTTTCCTGAAATCACGACGGCACCGCTCCAAGCAGACTCCTGATCGGAGCTCCGATGCTCCAGATGATTCTGCGTGCCATAACCGCCAGTGGAAGCTCTGACCGTATATTAGTTGCTTCCAGGCCTCGCATTCCACAAACAGCTAGCTACCTGCAGTCGATCAAGTGGATCTCAGCGAGTGAGCGAGCGAGCAAGCGAGCTTCAAATTTGAGCTAGTTGCAGGGTTCAGTTCAGCTCATGACTGCAGTGAGATTAGTACTCTAGCTAGAGTCGATTTGCGGGCTCTGACTGTGCTTAGAATCTAGCGGCATCTCGACGTTTAGGAATTTGTATTCGGGAGCTAGAGAGATGGCGAGGTCGTCAATCTTGGTGCTTGGGGTGCTACTTGTGTTTGCTCTGGTCGGGTTGCAGGTTGCAGCCCAGACAGATGCGGATGAAGCTTACGGGTCTACTGATTCCCTGGCCTTTGAATTCGCCGACGACGGGACTCCGAATGAGGACACGGCTGCTGAGAGCTTCTGGGCGGAGAATGCTCCAGTTGACGATGCGGCGCCTGTTGTTTTCACTACTGATGCGGGCGAATTGAATACCACTTCGGGAGGAGATGACGGGTTTGATATAGTCGAGGATGACGATGGCACAACCACTACAGAGTGAGTGTTGAATTCTGACTTCCGCGCGGGCAGTCTTAGGATTGGAAATTGGGAGTTGTGATTGGTTTGATGAGTGGCGTCGCTGATGAATGATTGGATTTCTTCTGGAGTTCTGATGGCTCGAGTGAAATGTTGGTTTTGTGTTTCAGGGGCTCACCGGACGTGGATGATTTGTCACTGGCGTCGAGCGGTTGTGGAAGTGGAAACCCGGTTGACGATTGCTGGAGATGTGATCCCAACTGGGCAGCGCACCGCCAGAGCCTCGCAAACTGCGCGGTTGGGTTCGGTCGCGGCGCCACCGGCGGCAAGAACGGGAAAATCTATGTCGTCACGTCTGCTCGCGATGACAACCCGGCCAGCCCCGCGCCGGGAACGCTCCGCTACGCCGTTACCCGACCCGGCCCGCTGTGGATCATCTTCGCGTACAGCATGACCATCAAGCTCAAGAACGAGCTCATGATCACCAGCTTCAAGACCATCGACGGGCGAGGGGCCACCGTGCGCATCGTCGGTGGCGCAGGGCTGACCATCCAGAATGTGAACAACGTCATCGTGCACGGCATCACCATCAGCGACATCAAGCCCACGGGTCCCGCGAGGATCATGACGTCCACCAGCCATGTTGGAAATCGCGGGCGGTGCGATGGAGACGCCATCTCCATCTTCGCATCGAAGAACATCTGGATCGACCATTGCTACCTGGCCCGCGCTGCGGATGGGTTGCTGGACGTGATCCATGGCTCCACCGCCGTGTCCATCACGAACAATTACTTCACGCAGCACGACAAGGTGATGCTTCTGGGCGCCCATGCACAGGACACCGTCGACCGGAACATGTACGTGACGGTGGCGTACAACATCTTCGGCCCTGGTCTGGTGCAGCGCATGCCGCGCGTGCGTTTCGGGAACGTGCACGTGGTGAACAACGACTACACTTCGGGGTGGTCGAACTACGCCATTGGCGGCAGCGAAGGTCCTACGATTCTTTCTCAGGGCAACGTTTTCAATCCTTACAAGGGCAAGAAGCAAGTGACTCAGCGCATTGACGACGGCGGTCCGACTTACGGTGGCCCGAAGAACTGGAACTGGCGTTCGGAGGGCGACCAGTTCCTTTCGGGCTCTTTCTTCACGAGCGTTCCCATGCACTGGACCAGCCAGAGCTACGCCAAGACAGCGAGCGCCACTGCTCGGCCCGCTTCCTTGGTGGCGAGAATGGTGAAGGGTGCCGGTCCTCTTGGTTGCCGCAAAGGAGCGCGCTGCTGAGCGGTAGCGGAGACATGTAACATTGAGAATTTGACTTAGTCTAGTGAGGTGCCGCTTCGAGTTAGAGGTGTGGCTGCGCTTAATCTGTAGCCCTCTTGCGAACCCCTTCGAAGAATGGCGAGTTCGTATGTTCCTGATAATGGCCCTCCGGATTTTTAATTGCGATCAGGGTTTGGAGTTGGTAGTCAAATGAAGTTATTCTTCTAGCTGGTGTGGCTGTGCTTCATATAGCCCACAATTGTAAGAAGTGTCGGGTAGGCGATTTTTTTTATCACGCTCATCCAGACACAGAATATTTGATGGAACTAATAAAACCACTCGATTCTTAGTATTCTAAACGGTTGTAGATAACCAAGTTATGCTCTATGTTTTGAAATTGTGGAGAAGTTTGTGCATTGATTGCGGTTCTTCTCAATGAGGTTTATGTGCAGGAATGAAGTACAATCTACTTCTCACGACTCAGACTCCTCCTTTGTAAGTGTATGAAGAACGCTGATTTTGTTTAGGCCTTCAGACTTCTGATTTGGTGAAAATTTTCAATGGAGTTGACCTCGGCGATCATTTCTTATTGCATATAAGCCCTTTGCATTTTCGGGATTCGTGACGAATTCAAAAATGTGTAAGGAATCAAAAGCTGCCGCGGAAAACCTCTGAGTTACATTGCAATGACGCGGACATGACACATAATCTTCTACGCATCAAAGTGATCTTTAATTCCCAAATCCCAATTCGTGTTCATCTCTGTACTTTGTTATCATGAAATCTGGGATTACGTTTGTATGGTAGTTGTTTGTATGAAGAAACAGTACACTTGATTTCAGCCCGGGCAATGTCCTCGACAATTATGCAGAGATTCAGTTGGGTGGCGAGGAAGTCCAACAGCCCACTTAATAACACTCGTGGAATCTTACAGGTAGTACCAATTTTTGGAAGAATGATTATTCCATTACAATGGAGCGATGGACCCTCAAGAAGGGAAGGAAAATGAAATGATTTAGGGTGGGGATGGGGATAAAAATCCTAGCACTGCACAGTGTTGTGCATTCATGAAATGCAGTTTGCATATCATGCTATCAATACATCACCGTAATGTAATTGTCAAAATGGAAGTCAATGTAAAGGCATCGACATTAGAAACAGAGATACCACAAGCCTGCTCTGCCTGAGAGTCCTTGTATACACCGCTGAGAGGATGATCCCAGATTTTTTTCCACGAGTGTGCCCAAAAGAACACTCATAGCTTCACCGTGAGCAAATTTCTCGTAATTAATGAATAGCGCACTCCGACCAGTGGTCGTGATTTCACATCATCGTTACACATTTTCAATCCTACTTAATCTAGTTAACCAAGAATCTTTCCATTTCAATGCCAAACAATTCATGGAAAGACAACCTTCGACAGTATCTGAACGAAAACAATCAACTACGCTACAAGCGGCTGCTCATCAGGCACTAGAGAACTCATCAGGCTAGCTTTCAATTTGACTAAGGCCCAGCGGAATTCGTGTGTCGTCTACAGTTCACTAGGTGGACCGTGGACGGTTGAGAGCTTTGCGGTTTACCCTAACTTTATGATCTTCTCCTCAAGCGTTGAGACTGCCACCGCAGCGTCGAAATGCTGTATTGACAGTACAACAACGCCGGACGTGGTGTGCGTCTGTGGAGGGACCGCAGCCGCCGGATCAGAAGTCGTGAATGTGGAGGCGAGTTGAAATCCACATCATAGATAACTTTTGAGTCTTCTTAGGATGTAATCTTATCTCTTTCAGTTGCCACACGCCAGTTATCTCGACACTCAAACCACTTGACTATAATCTAGAAGGTGTTGAATGTAAGTTTGCAGTGAGTCTATGGTATTGTGCTTATTTTTCAATTACCACTGCAATTGCACTCCTGCAGGTGATTGGCGGTGACCGAACGTCATTCACATTCTAGATAAATTTCCTGGGGCACTTTGCAATGTATGGCTTACGTCTTACTTTATCACCTTTTGGTTCCTACCCTTATGATGTTAGAGTCTATGTTGATTTTCGCCTTTGCCATACTAAATTTTAAAGTGTGCCCTTCAAAACCCAAATAACGTCCATAATTTCCAACTACTGGAAGAGACTCACCAGTAAGCCAACAGCATTGTGAACCAAAATCAGTGACTGCAGTTCTAGAACAACAGTTCTTTTATTTCCTTTATTGTCTGGACATTCGATCCACAAATGGATCATCGTCTGGGTAAAACAAATGATTACAAATGAGAAATCTTCGACAACTCACAACCCAGCTATGGGAGAAACTGATACGACTACGAATCTCCAACCAAACTAAAATAATCGGAATCAAAATCAATCCAAAATCAATCCATTCAACAAATGTGTTCATCAATGAGGGTGACCAATGCAGCTGCACCTCTAACACATCTTACACTAGTGGGCTACATGCAGCGCAGCCGCAACACTAAAATACACTGAAAAAAAATCAAATTCCCAATCATTCTAACCTTCTACGCACTCGCGAGATACCAGGATGCGAAGTCGTAGCGTTTTTCAATATCCCCGAAAGCAAACGCGGTTCCAGGAGTAATACGCCGATTGCTTTTAGTGATGAATAAATTAATAAACTGTCGCTCAGCATCGAGCTCCTTTGCGGCAACCAAGAGGACCGGCACCCTTCACCATCCCCGCCACCATAGACGCAGGAAGAGCATTGGCGCTCGTCGTCTTGGCGTAGCTCTGGCTGGTCCAGTGCATGGGAACGCTAGTGAAGAAAGAGCCCGAAAGGAACTGGTCACCCTCCGAACGCCAGTTCCAGTTCTTCGGGCCACCGTAAGTCGGACCGCCGTCGTCAATGCGCTGAGTCACTTGCTTCTTGCCCTTGTAAGGATTGAAAACGTTGCCCTGAGAAAGAATCGTAGGACCTTCGCTGCCGCCAATGGCGTAGTTCGACCACCCCGAAGTGTAGTCGTTGTTCACCACGTGCACGTTCCCGAAACGCACGCGCGGCATGCGCTGCACCAGACCAGGGCCGAAGATGTTGTACGCCACCGTCACGTACATGTTTCGGTCGATGGTGTCCTGTGCATGGGCGCCCAGAAGCATCACCTTGTCGTGCTGCGTGAAGTAATTGTTTGTGATGGACACGGCCGTCGACCCTCGGATCACGTCCAGCAACCCGTCCGTGGCGCGGGCCAGGTAGCAGTGATCGATCCAGATGTTCTTCGATGCGAAGATGGAGATGGCGTCTCCATCGCAGCGTCCACGCTTTCCGACGTGACTGGTGGACGTCATGATCCTCGCAGGACCCGTGGGCTTGATGTCGCTGATGGTGATGCCGTGCACGATGACGTTATTCACGTTCTGGATGGTCAGCCCCGCGCCACCGACGATGCGCACGGTGGCCCCTCGCCCGTCGATGGTCTTGAAGCTGGTGATCATGAGCTCATTCTTGAGCTTGATGGTCATGCTGTACGCGAAGATGATCCACAGCGGGCCGGGTCGGGTAACGGCGTAGCGGAGGGTTCCCGGCGCGGGGCTAGCCGGGTTGTCATCGCGAGCAGACGTGACGACGTAGATTTTACCGTTCTTGCCGCCGGTGGCGCCGCGACCGAATCCTACGGCGCAGCTAGCCAGGCTCTGGCGGTGCGCTGCCCAGTTGGGATCACATCTCCAGCAATCGTCAACCGGGTTTCCACTTCCACAACCGCTCGACGCCAGCGACAAGTCACCAACATCTGGCGAGTCTCTGGAGCAAAAACGATCCATCAGTTTTTATTACGAGAATGAATCAATCAGCCACCAGCCGACGGCGTTACTAGTCTGATTTGTATCACTTCAAGGACTCCAATACTGACCCCAGTGAAAACAAATTGAAAACATATTACTCACTCTGTAGTGGTTGTGTCATCGTCATCCGCGACTACATCAAATCCGTCATCGCCAACCAATGTGGCATTACTTGCATCTGTATCAGTGGTAAAAACAACAGGCTCCCCATCATCTTCCTCGATAGTTTCGGCAAACGAGTCTTGATTCAGACTTTCATCATTAGCAGGAGCAGGCTCCGCCCAGAAGCTCTCAGAAATCCCCTCCGAAGGCCCCGGAGCGGCTACCTCGTCGGAGAATTTGAAGGCAATGAGATCAGTAGAGCCATAAGTTTCGCCCGTGTCTAGCTGGGTTGCAGATAGCACGCCCTGCGACTGCACCAGCGCGCATACAAACAGCAGCCCCAGCCCGAAGATCGTCGACCTCGCCATCTCAACAGACCACTCAACAGTCGAAGCTCTACAGTCACCAGCAAGCCAACACGTAGCGTTTACAATAATCCAGCCGCAGTCATGATGGAGCTAGAACTTCAAGCTTATGAAATGCTGTACCGGAGTAACCGGACTACCGGCGCTTTGAAAATGTGACGTGTTCTGTACACTGGACGTGAAATGGAGAAACATTACAGATAAGTTATATGCAGCCCAACGATCATGTGCATGTACGGGGGCAGGAGGGGGAGAGATTTTAGTTATTGATAGCAATACGGTAAGCTCAGTTGCAGCGCATCGAAACTCTGAACATCACGTTGAGATCGACGGTACTTGGAGCGGTTTCGTCGTCGTTTTAGAGGGAAGGCTAGCATGTTTCTCGCCTGGAAACTAGAGGCAACCGAAACTTGAACTGGCAAAGAATCCTTAAATAGGTTTGCAGCAGGCTTGTTCTGTGCAACCGCCAGTCCGCCACCGGATGCGCAGCACATTTGTAGCTATTCGCCCCGCCTGGCTCTTCGAGTTGTTCGTGCAACTGTCGTCCCCCGAATCGTGCCTCGCAAGGATTTGACTTTCTGAACTTTCTGCTTTCATGCCGAATTACGACACTTTGGCATGTTATTGAGAGTCTGGTATATTCTCTTTAATAAAATCATTGATCAACATGTAAAAAATCCACTTCCCTGTAAAAAAAATTGGCCAAACTTTGCAGGATACTGAAGGCAAAAGACAAAAGGTTTTCAGGAATCCTACATGCAATTGTGCGATAGGGATAACTGTTACACCTTCTTCACCCCATTCTCAATCTTCAAAGAATGGAGACATGGCACCCTCTTGTTGACTCTCCGTGGCTTGCAGAGGTCTCATTCTTTGAAGATTGAAGATTGAAGATTGAGAATGGCCACTATTCTCCTCCAATGGTGAAGAATGGATGTGAAGAACATTTCTCTGAAGAAATTTTCATTTGGCTTTCACTCTTCATGCACCACTTTCACTCTCCTCCTAACATTGACTTGTGACATTGATTCTCTTCATTGCCAATAATAGACACTCATTCTCATTACCGTTTGCATCCAATGGCCCAATCAAAATGCCAACATCAATATTGATTCCCTTTATTGTTGATTTTGATTTGGCCATTAATTATACAAGTAAATCCATTTTCTAGTTTCTATTTGATCTCCATGCTCCACACACCAAAAAGGGGTATCTACTTCATGCAAAATGGCTCCCCATTGGCTCTTCTTTTTTCTTACTAACTTCTCATTTTTTATAGAAGTTTGCTACTTGAAAAAGGTGTAATTATTTCTAATACTTGTAAAAGGGAGAATAAGAATTCATTAGTTGGTTGCAAAATTCTAAAGAGAAACCCAATAAAAAGTGAAGGGACACAACTTTCTAACTTTTAGAAACTAATTTGAACATTGGACTTCAATTTTTTGGTTGCTTGAACTTGAGACAAAGGCCCAACTTCCAAGTGCAATGGAAATGAAATACTAGGAAACCAATCTTCCCAATTGTTATTGATGATCTTCTCCCTAAACAAGCCAATTTGCCATTTTAAACAAAGTGAAACCTAAAAACTTTCATCAAACCGTTGTCTACAAAAACATGACGTCGGGATGAAAAACAAAGCCAACGTTAGTATGAGCCTAAAAGCATGGCCACCAAGGTGCACTAGGCAAAGCTGCAATACTTCCTAGCGGGTCTTTAGTAGAAATTGTCACACCTAACCATTATTCTTCCAACAAAGCAATTCCTTCAAAAAAAAAGTAGCAGCTATTTTTGAGGGCTTCTTCAATGACATGCAACTGTGGAATGAGAAGAATCTTATTTGATCATGCCAAAATAAAACCATCTAACAATATGTAACAATTCACTTGTGAAGGAGAAACCACTATGTATCTTTTCAATTTCTTAAAACTGCACTTGAGTAGAGCCACAAAACATAAGGGTGGAGGTTTTAGCTCCATGACCAACAGCTTAAAAGCTCTCAATAAGTACTCTAGTGCATCAATCTTGACACACATTAATGGCCATGTTCTTAGGGTCTCCTACCATGTAAGTCAACAAAAAAAGCACTAGAAGACAAGAAACAAGCACTAATTGTCTTACCTACTTCAATGAATAGAAAAAGAAGATTTCAAGTTTCACTAAAATTGGTGAACAACCTCATTGGTCGAGTTGGATAATCTTAAGAGAATCAATACGTAGGGATTCTTATTAGATCTCTCCCCCACCCATACAGTCTATATGGCAATACAATTGCAAACTTGAACCTTGTAGCTCCCCAACTAACATGACAGGAGGCCCTCAGTCAGTTTTTAGTGTCTCCCAGTATTTTGATTCTTCCTTTTGAAAGAAAAAGAAGAAAAGTAAGGTAAATGTACCCATTGTCAACCACGACCCATATCCAACCTTTAGGAGACATTGTTTCTGATCAAGGCTAGATCAAATTTCCAACTGAAGCTTGGAATGTGTTTTTATTGATTTCTTTTTCAAAATTGGGACTAATAAGATCATGACATGTGTCCCAAAGTAGTGAGCAACAAAGTAGGAAGTAGTGAGCGGAAAGTAATCCCTAAATGATCGGAATTGGAAGACTCAAAACATACATTGAACTTTGGGGCTTCCAAAATCCACACTAATTCCAATTTCAGCAACAAAATTATGAAAAATTTACAATCCCCTTATTTCCTACCTTCCTACATGGAAAAAGTTTCTCGCACCTTAAACTGTTGATGATCCGCTGCAAATTCCCTTAAATGATGGGGGTATTGATACGTTTCTCTTACTCCTTACAAGGAAAGAAACGGAAGAAAAGTACTCCGTAGAAGGAAAGGAAAGGGACTCGGGAGCGGCATTCTGACCGGCTGTTGTGCGGAAGGATCACATGGGGGGCATGAACCCTGCGCACATGCCGCATCCCCCCTTTCAGTTCGCTCCGTCTTCGCAGGGAAATAGCCTCGGTTGGATAATTTCCCGTGCTCAAGGGAGGTAAATAAGGGAGGTAAATAAGGGAGGTAAATAAGGGAGGTAAATAAAGGAGGTAAATAAGGGAGGTAAATAAGGGAGGTAAATAAGGGAGGTAAATAAAGGAGGTGACTGATTTCCAATCACTTAAGCAATTACACATATTTGGAGCACAGGTTTTTTGGATGTGGAATTTTTTCCACATATAAAAATAGAGTTTGGAAGCACTGTATATTTTTCCAGAATTTTTGTCATACAAAATGTAATTGTTATAAATTTTTTAGTGGAATAATCTCTTTGACTTATAATGGTCATATAGACCTTTCTATTTTTGACTATAGACTAATTGCAAAATCAACCAAGGACTAGTTGCAAGATTGATAGCCTTACAACCAATCATAATGCGCCACGACTGCTCCTTGAATTGCACCACAACTTCATGGAAAGAAAGCACAACTTCATAGAAAGAAACCAACATGTAGATTGGAAATGGGGTGATGGTTGGAAATGGGTCAACTACTATAATTATGATTCCTCTAAGTCGGTTTACTTATTACACCTAAAATCTTCCTAATACATAAAATTGTTTTCCAACGAAGTTGCCTCCTTCTAGTTGGAGGTATAATTTTCCCCTATATACTTGAGGAACGGCTTTAGTTATAATCTGAAGTCACTAGTTGATTGGCATAGAAACTGAGTCATTGTGTTGTCAATGCTTTTGTCATTGGTTGTCACAAGTGTTTTTTTGCTAGGGACTCCCATTTTTTAGAGAGCAAAAGGGAATCCTCCAATGAACATTAACAATATTTTATATGAGTACTTGATAATGATTATTATTAAATTACTAAAAAAACATCACCATCCTTCATCTCCAAGTGAGCCCGAGAATCCAAGATAGCAAAAGAGTGGAGGAGGCTATTAATCAATCTCCACCATGGTTACAGCACGACCGCACGAGGATTTTTCAATTGTACCAAGGAAAAAAAATTCAGACCCTTCAACTTACAAAGCTAGGCTAATTTTCTCAGTATTTGATCATATAACTTTTGGGTTACAATTCTCAATGGATTTAGAAATTTGAAGAGGATAAATAGTAAAGGTAAAGAATATGAAGCTATTTTCAAGAGGATCAACTTTTCACAAGGCAAATTGCACAAAACATAGTAGGGGATGTTCTCTCATTGAAAATCACCTCAGCTTGAGCCTGCAACAAGGCTTTTGGGGTGGACTGGACCCGGTCCATAGTGGCAATGCTCTAAGAGCACCCGTCCCTTGGCTCAATACACCCGACATGGCCTCAATATTGTCTAATGGGCCCTTCAATGCCCTTCTACATGTAACAACCTTCAAATCACCATGTTCCATGTTGCCCGACAATACAACTATGTCAAGATAATTCTACACATTTCCAACGCACAAGTTAGTTTCACAAGCATTGTGATGCCAAGCCATGTAGGGCTTGGCCATTACCATGATTAGTCCAACTCATGTGGTCCTCACAATGCTCATCCATAGATACCCTCATTTAGCTTGGGCGCTAAGTGCAAGTGCAGTTTTCCCATGCATTGTGTGCATGCTTTGAGTCTGTCACTATTCTTATCGCAACGACACAGCCCTACCACAGAGCCATCTTTTGCGCCACCCAACGCGGATCCCCCTACCACTTGGTCTAGTCCACCTATCCAAATGAAGTGGCCCAATTAGGATTTATGTGTCACTCACATTGAAGGGCACAACACTACCATTGCCGCGCATCCAGTCCCGCAATGCCCCTCCATGACTCAAGTAATGGTCTCAAGCATCACAAATTCATCAAAATGAAGCCTACCCACTTAATCCCTAAAGGACCATTTGTGATTTGTCTCCTTAAGGGACAATTTGGGTCCAAGTAGATTCCTATTGTCTCAATTTGTAATAAATGTTTCTCAAAACTTTTTGAGTATGTATGGTTTTGCTAGAGCTTCATGGATATATAATTTTTATTTCAATCGGTGCCCGGGAGAAAAAGTTATGGCACAATAAGTCAAAAATGAAGGTCAATGGGTAGACCTTAAAAATTAAAAAAAGTCAAAATAATTTTTAGTTTTTTTTCCTAAAATTTTATATATTTTTTTACATTTAAAGCTTTGATTCATTCTATTTGGACTAGTGATGAGAAAGTTATAGACAATCTTAGTTTTTTGGGCAATCTAAGCATCTTCCAGAAAAATAACTTATAGTATTCATTTTGTGAATGCAATTTTTACAATTTTCCTGAAACAATTGTTAGAAAGGGTTAGATTTGTTTTTTAGAACAATCTCATTGTTGGAAGTATTGTATTTTAATTCCATCTTAGAGCTATTAACAATTTAGTTTTTCCTTCAATCTTGAATCTATATCTATTTAACAATTTTTTAATGAGTGAAAATTAAGTGTTTTTTTGTTGAATTTTTTTCCTTAGATTCTCAACTCATCTATTCAATATAAAATTAAGAAAATCAAAATCAATAGTACAAAAAAATTTAGTTAAAAAGATTCAAAGTTAAAAAATCTAATCAAGCAAGTTGCAAAAAAACTTGTTTTCTTCACTTTGGATGCAAATATCTTGCAACCTATGTGGTCAAATTTGATGAAATTTTTACCACATGTTGTCAAACAAGTTAAGTAAAAGATCACATGGTTAGAATTTTTAAGTTATTTTTTGGATATTCTTAGGTGAATGTAGCAAAAGTGGCAATTTTGAGGGGGGTTTGCCCTTAGGGCTTTAGGGGTTAATAATTGAGGGCCCTCTCAATTTGCACATGAATGTAGATTCAGATGATCTTGGCGGTACACTTGATTCTTGCATGAATGGCTTCACATAATTGTAGTGTTGTTCATAGAATCAACTATTAGTTTAGAAACCGTGACCAATAAGTTTCCATGGCCCTTCACAATGCACAATAGTTGAATTCGGTGGCTAGTTCATCAACTAGAACCCCAACATGGGCCTTCTACAATCTATGTTATATGTCATTTCTATTAGATACAACTACTATACTCTATCAATTCAATTTGAATAATATCCCAAATTTTACATTCGTTACATTAACTTCTAAAAGAATGAGCTTCTACTACGTAAACATTGAACATTTTTAAGAGTTTATTTAAGAAAGCTATGTGATATGAATTAAAAACATACGAGTTTATTAAAAAGATAGTTTTTGTCTACTCTTTAACTTTAAAACAAAATGCACTAGTAGAAATATATTTCTATCCAATATACAATCCAATCAAACAAAATTGTACCAATTTGTACAGGAATGTAATAAAATGTGTATTTAATATAATCTATAGACTATAATCCTGTGGCAATTGTTTTATAATCATATTTGCCGATAACTAGGAATAAAAACTAAAAAATCTCTTCTAATGAAATGCATAAATATATTTATTAATAGCCATTATCATTTTTGACATTATTTTTTAGTATAAAAACATGTGATGATTCCAAGACGGGATATAAATTACTAATCATACCTCATAATTATCCTTCATTATTACAAACAGATTTTAAATACTTAGATATATTGTAGGTATATTTTTAAAATATATTGGAATGACATATGGGGTCTATGAGATGTTGTAGACATTGTGTTTGATATTATATTTGATATTGTGTCGAATTATTTGCTAAGACAAGTGAAGATTTAAATGGAGAATGTTCATGTTCATATGATAGTCAATAAATGGCAAACTTTCCATGAAGCTCATTTAAGAAAGATTCTGAAGTCCAAGTTCAAGTAGTTTGCCCTCCCTCCCATGATCTCAAAGTGTTGTTTAAAGGTTAATCACTGAAGTACTATATATGACTTGCTCACAATCTTTAGTGTTTGTTCATTTACCCCTAAAGTCCCAAGGCCTTTTTTCTCTCAAAAACCACTCAAAATTGTCATTTCTATTGCAAGGTGCAAAACTTTTAAAATTTTCCTTTTTTTGCATATCTAATCATAAGATCTTGCACTAGAATAGTATAAAAATGTGCAGTAGAAATTTCAAAACTTTAACCACATAGATTGTAAGATATTTGTGTTTAAAGTGAAGAAAACAAGTTTTTTTGCACATTCCTTGACAACATTTTTGGTCTTTGAATCTTCTTAATTAAATTTTTTGGCACTACTGAGCTTGAAATTAAAATTTTTTATGTTGAATATTTGAGTTGAGAATTAGAGAAAAAAAATTCAAAAAAATATGCTTGATTTTCATTCCTTAAAAAATTGTTGAGTAAAAGTAGGTCCAAAATTGAACGAAACACTAAATCATTAATAGCTCTAAGATGGAATTGAAACATCATAATCACAATGGTGAGAATGTGAGATTGTTCTTGAAAACAAACTTAACCCTATTTAACAATTTTTTTTGAAAAATTATTAAAATTGCATTCAAAAATGAATCCTAAAAGTTATTTTTTCAAGAAGTTGCTTAGATTGCCCGAAAAACAAGATTGTTCATAACTTTCACATCACTTATCCAAATGGAATGAATCAAAGCTTCATATGTAGACAAAAATAAGATCAATAAGAAAAAAAATTAAATTTTTTTTTTCAAGTTTTTGTGGATTTCTTTTTTTGCCCAATGAACTGAAAATTATGTTTAAAATGACATAACTTTTGTTCTTGGGCACCGATTGAAATAAAAATTATATTCCCCAAAAGCTAATGTCATTTCCTATCTTCAAAGAAAGTTTCAAAAAATCTTGTCAAAAATTGAGGTCAAACAAGCTTGCCCGAAACTCCAAGTATCCCCCGAGGGGACACTTGGGACTTTAGGGGTTAATGATTGCTCTCTTCATGAGTGAATGGAGGACTATAGTAGAACCACCTATAGTCCACCACTTAAGCAATTCCACGCATGTTGTGGCATAGTATGAGGCAATGTAATTTCTTGCCATGTAGGAAGATAGAAATCATGGGGATTGCAAATTTTTTTGATAATTTTATACCTTGAATTGAAATTTTTGTGAGTTTTGGAAGCCAAAAGTTGGCCTAAACCAATACCCAACATATAGACTATTCCAATTCTGATCATTCAAAAACTACTTTCACGCTCCTTCTTCTCCCTACTTTCTTGCTCACTACTTCAAAACATGTGTTATGATCTTATTAGTCCCAACCTTGCAAAGGTGGAGTAAACACATTCCAAACTTTGGTTGGAAATCTGTTTCAGCCTTGGTTGGAAATAGATGCACCCTAAAGGTTGGATATGAATTCCTCTGGTTTCATGATAAATTTTGGAAATTTTGAATTTTCAGGCCGCAAATTAGCTAGGAGAGATGTCAAAGAGAAATTAATCAAGCAAGGGAAGA
This sequence comes from Climacium dendroides, assembly GCA_950106755.1. Lineage (NCBI taxonomy): Eukaryota > Viridiplantae > Streptophyta > Bryopsida > Hypnales > Climaciaceae > Climacium > Climacium dendroides. The sequence continues at coordinate 3,054,534 of OX467087.1, forward strand.
TTAACAGGGGTCAATCAACATGCACTCCTTGAATGACTTTGGACACCCCGGCCATAATTAAAGTTATGCAACCTTCTATTTACCCTTAAGTACTCTGACATCTACATTCTAGACAATCTCATTCATCCAATGTAATACTTGAATGTTAAAAAGACAACCTTCATTAATGACCATTTTCATGAAATTACTATACTTGATATTCTTGAACAAAGATATAAGCAAAAATGTGCCAAAATTCAAAAAAGGAATGAGGCGTTTAAGGGTTAAGCGATATCTGGACGATGTCTGGACGATATGTGGACGAACATTCTGATCTCGACGACTGAAGTTGGACGAGAAGCCCCCAATGGAAGAGAGGCCCTGGAGCTTTGATATTCCCAAGCACGAGGGCGAAGGCTCTTGTGCCGCCTGGCATTTAAAATTGCAAGGGACTGAGAAGCTCCCTCCAATTCACGATCACTCGATTTTCCTCGTAGCTGGTTTAGTCATTTGTTGATGTCCAAGCTTGTTGCGATTTTGTGGTAACGATTGCGATTCCTCACACGATGGAGGAGGAAGGCAGGAACAGCAGCAGGCCATGGTGGAAATGAGGATCTGGACCTGCCCTTCGCCGTGCCCGAAGATGTGCAGGCTGTGATGAACGCCGCGGAGGACGGCGACGCTCCGTCTCTCTCGACTGTTCTAGGTTCTTCTCATCTTTGGACTCCTGCTTGGGATTTGTATCAATGCGCTCTTTGTCACCATTACCAATGCGCTCCTTGTTAATTACCATTTGTTCATCATTAGATCAATTTCAAATGCGCAAACACTTGCAGTTTTCTTGGATCACCGTAGCATTTCGTCTGTTGCAAAGGTTTTGGATCACGTCGTGGAAAAGGCGGGAACGAGGGGTACGAAGACATGGAACCGACGCATTTCGCATTGAGCGTAGTTTTTATTACTGAAACTACCAAATTTTAATCGATTAGTTTTAGGGGTTGAAAGGGGAATCCAATGCACCTAAGTGTGCATTATTTGGACACTGTGGGAAGCGTTGCAAACGTTTTTAGTGGAAGTTGACCCCAAACCAACGTAATTCTAACGTTCAGATGCTGTAAATTCTCATATTAAATGTATACCTATTGTCCAATGTCATTGAGGGTCAGGATTAGGACGCTGACTGAATTGAGCTCTCCTACATTATTACTTCGTCAGATTTTGAAAATTGTGGAGGTCTGGAAATCCTCTGTTTCGGACAACCCTAAATTAATGCTTAGGCCGGGTGCTCTAGGGTTCTGATAAGCCTCAATCGAGTTGATCATTGCTCTCGCCAATGTCGAAGCTCTTATTTTGGACTAGAGAATCTTTGAGAAATGGAGATGTCAGAGGGTTATCAGACATAGTGTCAAGTTGTTTCGTTGAATCTTGACTGGCCTGATCAATGGTTTTGGCTTATCAAGGGCTCACATTGAGCAGGAGTTTCATAGGGTAGAACCTTTATTAGACCAGCCAATGAGTGTGAGACGCAGTTGCCTCCAAGCTCGGACTTGACATTGTGAGAGCAATCCATTTTAACTGGGATATCAGGGTGCAAGATTGTTGCAAGTAGTTTATTCAGTTTCGTATCTGCAGAGGCTGGAGCTGATGGTGAGGGTTGTTGTTCCCGATTATCAGCCAACCTGAGGAGTGGGGTCGATTGTGAGGGCGAAGATGTCGACCGACCACTTCACGTTGCTTGCCTTTACGGCCATCTTGCTTGCGTGCAGGTGTTGTGGAAGAAGTCTCGTTCATTTTCAATTCTCCCCTGATCATGAATTTCGGATTGACGGAGTTTTTATTATTAAGTTAATAGGCATTAGATACATAAAATCCTCGTGTTGAGTTATATTACGTTAATGTGAGAGTAATGGTACCAGTGTTGACGTAATGTTAGTGTGACGTTAGTGTCCTTGGCATAGTCTAGATATTATACTGCAACTATTGAGTTAACATCAGTTAACATCAAACTGAAGTTATCTAATACGGTATTCTATTTGATTAAAACTGATTTTTCGATTACCAACTTCGTGAATCCAATAGGGGAACTTTTGAAGTGCGGCTCTACTAAAACATTCAATTTGATGCTCGGACGGGAGTATCGATATTGCCTTAAACTCTGAGATGCAGGATCATGTCTATCAGACATCGACTTTATATAGTTTGTCCCGTTTAGATTCAATGAAAGCAGGGCACATATGTTTATCAAAGTTATTATTAGCAAGATGGTTATATAATTACGTGGAATTTCAGGTGCTTCTTAGGCTCTGGTCCAATTGGGGAGTTCCTTTTGAGTGGACACTCGACACACCATGTTGAAAATTTATGGGGTGCCAGATTCTGCTTACTGCTGGTGCGAGTATTGTAGTTCGAGATGAAGATAGAGGACTACCCCTGCATGGTGCACGCGCAGGAGGTAATGTCCTACCCACTATCATGAAAATTTCATCATAATTTGAGAGGATTCTCGAGTGTCATTATGATCTGAATCATATGGCCTACCGATATGTATTTAATGTTTAATTGATCAAATGACGGCTCTGTCGAGCCCCCAAGCACGTCTTGTTTTGAACAAGTACGCTAATCATACGAGACTATGTTATTGTAATGAATGCTTTTTTTCATTTTTTATCTGTAGGCTACAATGAGATTGTGAGCATTATGCTTCGTTCTGCCAGCAGCAGCGGAAACGTGTTATGGACTCATTTGACATCGATGGTGAGCCGGTATGCGTTTCTCTCCCTTCTGTGGCTTTTGTGGAACTTTAATGCGTTAAATAGTGGGGTGCATCTGTCGACATTCTATGCTATTATCCCAACTGAATCTGAGTTTAATTGCGTACTAAATTCATGCTGTATGGGGAAAGATAACTTTTACATTCAACGACTACATTCAACGGTCTATTTGTGACGTTGTCTAGGAGTTCTCCGAACAGTCTAAGTTTACTGAAAATAGTATTAGAAGGATAATTTTATTCAGGTTCTGCCCATCAGGTTCTGCAGCAATATATGGCATTGAATTAGTGCGCTTCGCTATCAAAACTTTTGAGGATATCTTTTCTAAACCTTGTGCCATGATTGATCATGCAGCCTTTGCACCACGCAGCCAGGGGCAATCATTCAGACGTTGTGCAGTTGCTTCTAGAGTCGGGAGCAAACCCAAAGATTTCAAAATCTTGTAGGACAGGTATGATAATCTTCTGACAGTTCATATTTGTAATGTAAATCTACTCCTCCCAACTAATATATTAAACAAACCACTGTTCCTTCAGGTGAAATGGACTGCCCGAGCACTAATGCAAATTTGTATGCAGTGCCCCGCCGACTTGGCTGACCCGAATTCTCCAGCCCAGGTGAGGTTAAATGACGCTGTCGAGAAGCTGAACGCTGGAGCAACAGAAACCTAGCGGTATGATAATACTTTCTCGAAACTGGCAAAGAAACTGTGTCTAATTTAACTTGAAGGTAAGTTTATACATTGTACTCGAAGGGTACTTGATGTGCAGTCTTCTTGATCTACCAAGTAGAAGCAAATAATAAGGGAGGTATTTCTGACCACTTAAGCAGTTACACGTACCTGCAGGGCGGGTTGCTTTAGCGGGGTAATTTTCCCGTGTGCAGAAATAGAGTTTGGTAGGTTTCCATAATTTTCCAGATTTTTATTTCTCAAAATATAATTACTATGAATTCTTTTTAGCTGAAGATTTTGTTCGATTCATACTGGTCATATAACCTTCCTATTTCAGAGCAAGGGCTGGTTGCAACATTAAGAGTCACAACTGCGCCAATCATAATGTAGCCAATCATAATGCGCCACAACTGCGCCGGGAACTGTGCCATAATCGATCATCTCTTCCGCACGGAAAGAGTTAGCGTTGCCAGAATGGCGGGGTGTGTGATCAGGAATGGGTTGCCCTTAGCGGTGGTTTTGCGAAACTTGAGCTTCAATGCAAGAGCTCTTTAATGCAAGAGTTCTTTGAGAGCTGAAAGGCCTAGATCACCATGATTACAGACACAGTACATTGGTTGCTGTTCGTTGGTATGAAGTACACACTGAATCATTTGAGTCCACATGTATATTATGATCACTCTCAAGGCGGCTGATTTTTTTAGGTCTGAGTTGTTTGTGTCGTACTCATAGATTGGATGTGAAAGTGTGATAGTTTTTTGACTGTCCCAGTTTTTGAGTGAAGTAGTTTGCGCTACTGTAATGTTGTGAACTTTGATAATGAATAGGGCACTCTGGACCAAGTGCTTATCCACTGTGGTTCTCACTACACCCAGAGCTTGGTGCCGTTTTAGTTTATTTGCCTATCCTTTGTGTATGATAGTCATGATTGATATTTGAAAATCTGGAATACTTTATCTATTTTTTGCTTTTTAGCACCATATTGAATAGTAACTCTAGGCTCATCCCTTTGTACAGTAAGCTGACTTGTCCCTGTTGGCATGATAGCATTGACAGACGCAGATCCGCTCGTTAGATTCTTGTATTTAAGTCTTGTTCAATTAAGAATGTCGTAGTTTGTGCTTTTTACATTGCTTCCCTTTTTCCATTAATAGGAGTTCCGCAGAATATGCTTCCATGAGGAACAGGAGAGTTTAAATTTTGAAGATTGTTGAGTTCAATTTTCAGAGCAGCACAGCACTAAGTTTCAGCAACTTTTGAGGGTCAATGGTTACACTTAGTCAAGAGAATTAAGATCCTCATGTCTCTGTTTACTGATGTCATGTAACTCCTCTTATTGAACTGAATATCCACTCAACTTTCTACTCAATTTGAGGGAATGTTAGAATTATAGTAGGTGACCCATTTCCAATCTATAGAGTGCTCTGTTTTTGTGAAGTTGTGTAGTTTGAGGAGTAGTTGTGGTGCATTATGATTGGCTGCAAGGTTATCAATATTGCAACTAGCCCTAGGTTGATTTTGCACTCAACCTATGGTTAGAAATAGAAAGGTCTATATGATCGTTTTAGGTTGAAGAGAATCTTCCTCTAAAAAATTCATAGTAATTAAATATAATAAAAATTTGGAAAGATACGCAATTCTTCCAAATTCTATTTTTGTACATGGGAAAAATTTTGCACTCCAAAAAATTGCACTCCAAATATGCGTAATTTGGAAATGGGTTGTCTACCCTATAAAGAAAGTTTGAAACTTGACTTTCCAAACCACCCTTGGGTTGACTATTTAGTATCTTTTGAAAAACATGCAATGTTTATGTTGATTGTAGCAAAAGTGAATGAGCCTATTGGTCCAATAATTTGAAAGTTTTGGAAATGCACCAATTGTAACTATATAGTTACTTCAATTTTACAATTTGTGACTTCAATTTTTTTTCTTGTAGCCTACTTTTGGACCCAGGTTTATTTTTGTTTCACTACATGCATTCTTAAATGGTATGCAAGACTTTGAGATATATTAAGGGAAAAAAATCATGTTTCTCTCTATTATTTCATTTGAAAGTATGACTTTAGGTTAGACTTCAAAGTAGTAGAGACATCATTTAGATTCATTTTAGAGACTTCAGGTTTCATTTCCTAAATTAATATCAATCCAAAATTGAATACTTTGAAAGTTATAGTCAAGTTTGACTAGAAGCATCTACTTTTTGATGTGGGAGTATTTATTAGGGGTTGATAATTATTCCTTCTATCCATAATTAATTATTTGGTTTTGACATAATAAATGGGTTCTTATATTTAAGACATAAGAATCTTTGTAGGATTTTTTTAAAACTAATTACCTCTAGACTTTAGTTCTTTCAAATTCTAAATTCACTAAAACTTCACTATTGCAATATTCAAGTATAGTATTATTTCAAATGAAAACAAAAATATTAGTTACATTAGAAAGTATATTGGGTTATTAATGCCTCAAGGATAGTTGGAGCTTAAACTAGCAAGATAAAAAGTTAGACAGGTTCCAATTTAGTCAATTTTGAATGAATCTCTTCAAAATTCAAATATAAGTGTGTAGTTAAGTACCCATTTTGTAAGAATTAAAAAATCCTTCATTAGGTGCCTAAATAAAAAATTATACTCTAGATTAAAAATAGGATCAACAAAAATCTTTGGGCAATTTTGAGCAATATGTTCAAAATTCTTCTTCTCCTTAAATTTGGCTAGTATGTAACAAACAAGATACATACAATGGTTTATTCAATACTATAATCATGCAATAAACATGATTAAAGTTTCTAAAATTGTTATATATATTGAGAGTAGTTTAGTGTAATTTGGTATCATTGAATTTTAATTTTAATTTTTGCTAATGCACTTAAAATGATAGTTTGTAACAATTTATGTCCAAAATGTATTCTAGTCTTTAGGGGATCAATGATATTGAGTGTTATTTATACCTAAGGATAATCCAAAGAACCAAAACCTCAATATCTATTTATTAAATATTATAATTTTAAAATTCTATTATCATTTCCTTTACACCTCTCTACAATGATTTTGATATATCCTCATTTTAATTCAAATTAGAAAAATGACCCATGAGGAGAACCAAATGACAAGATTGATAACTAGTGGGTCTTCTCATAATCGTTTCCCTAGTTTAGGCATCTAAATTTCTATTAGTGAAAGCTCCCCTCATCTCCAAAGTAGATGTGCCTTAGTCAAACTTTATTGTAACTTCAAAATATATGTATTTCCATTTTTAATTTAAACTAAGGAAATAAAGTTTAAAAAGTTATTTTTCTACTCCATTTTGATACTTTAGAGTTTATTGTGAATGGAAGCTCTATGTGTTAAAATTCATATTTCACAATACTGTGTACATTTCATTTGTATTTACTTCTTTAAAGATATTTTTTTAATTTGGTCTTCATTTTAAATAAAAATCCCAACTTTTATTTATATATATATATATATATATATATATAATTTTATTTTAATTTTATTTTAATTTTATTTATATGATTTAATTTGTTGTTTTACACATTCAAAAATCAAATTTCCTTCAAATTTTAAAAAAAATCAACATCTTCAAAAGAATGTTTTTCATACTAAAAAATCAAAATTTTATTGATTAGTTTTGAAAGGCTATACTTCACTTGGTGGTCATATTTTAAATTGAAGGTCATTGTCAATGGTATTTGGGGTGTACAAAAGGAAAAAGTTACTTGAAAAGTATTTAGTTTATTTTTCATGACTACCTATACTTCTTGTACTTCAAACTAATTGGATTTCTTTTGTTGTGTCACCAATTCATTTTCACTTGATATTAGAAAAAAAATAACAATTATAATTTATTACTAATACAATGCTAGTAGACAATTTTCACATCGATAGTAAATACATATTCTCATGTAATAAAAATATTCAATTAATACTTGAATATGATTTACAAGACTAAATTGAGTTCAAAAATGAAATTTGACTACATGACAATGGATAACTTTCTATAAGGATAAGCAACAAATTTGTTAGTTTTCTTGTGTTGAATGTGAGTTTATTGATTTGAGTTCAATTAAGAGCATAATTTTGCTTCTCATTTTAAATTTTCTAATTTTTTCCCCCAACTTCTAAAGTTTCCAAAACCTATTGTAAAAATGAATTTTTTATTATTCAAATAGTTATGCTAAAATTGGTTTTAATCCTATAGCATTGGCTCAATCATCAAGTAAGGACCTAGTCAAACTTTTTCACATGCATATTGCTTATGGATGCAAAGTCTCTTCTCCTTTAAAATAGAGCCAATAAGGACTTATGCTACAATTAGCTTTGTCTTTGAAATATTGATTACACTAATACAACATTATATTTTTCAAATTAATCCCTAAAGTCCCTATGGAGGACTCTTGGGATTTAGAGTAGGCTTGGGTGATTTCAATTTTTGACATGATTTTTTTAAAACTTTTATTAAAGATAGAAAATCATATTAGTTTTTTAGTAATATAATTTTAATTTCAATTAGTGCCTAGAAACAAAAGTTATGCCACCATGAGTCTAAAAAACAACTTAAGGGGCAGTCCAAAAAAATCACAAAAATTTAAATTTTTTCAATTTTCATTTTTCTTCTCAAAGACTATATTTTTGTCTACATCTGAAGCTTTGATTCATTCTATTTGGATTGGTGATGAGAAAGTTATGGACAATCTTGTTTTTTCGAGCAAGCTAAATTTCTTCTTAAAAAAATAACTTATAGACTTCATTTATTTAATGCAATTTTGACATTTTTCAAAAGAAATTGTTAGTCAAGGTTAAGTTTGCTTGCTAGAATAATCTCACCATTGGGATTATTGTGTTTCAATTCCATCTTAGAGCTATTAATAGTTTAATTATCCCTTCAATCTTAAATCTACTTCTACTTAATAATTTTTTAATGATTGAAATTTTAAGTTTTTTTTGTTGAATATTTCTTCCAAATCCTCAACTCAATTCTTCAACATAAATAATTAGAATATCAAAATCAATAGTGCAAAAGTTTTAAGTTCAGAACACTCAAAGCCAAAAATCTAGTTGATCAAGTTGTAAAAATAATTTGTTTCTTCACTTTGAATGCAAATGTCTTGCTACACGGTCAAAGGTTCTAAAACTTTTTTCACGCATTCTTATGCTAGTATAGTACAAGATCTTGCAGTTTGATATGTAAAAAAATATTTTTAAAGGTTTTTTGCTCTTTGCAATAGAAATGACAATTTTGAGTAGGTTGTAATGGAAAAAAGGCCTTGGGATTATAGGGGTTAAAGCTAACAAAGAGCCATACTACAGTTGATTTTGTTCTTGCAACACTGACTATACTAATTCTATATCCTATTTTTCAAACCAATGCCAATAGGGAGCTATGATACTATTGGCTCTATCCATGTACTAACTATATTAATTCAATGTCTTATCTTTCAAAATAAAGCTAGCAAGGAATTGTACTACAATTGGTTTTGCACGATAAGAGAAAGAGGTATTTAAAGTATAGTTCTAGTAGTATAGTCCTATAAGTAATGACCTTAAAGTGGTGTTTTCAGTAAAAATTTATTAAACATACACCTCCTTAAGGTCTTCACTTATAGGACTATACTACTAGGACTATCCTTAAAAACACCCCTTTCTCTTGTAGTGTTTGTTTGTGTAACATTGAATATTCACTCTTCCCTTTAAATTAGAATCACCAAGGAGCTATACTATAATTGGCTATAATACTATCTCTATAGTATTAACTATCAATGGAATCTTTTTTGATTAAGAACCTAGTAAAATTTTACTACATGTTCATTCTATTCTTACAAAGTTCCCATTCCCTCTTTCAAACTAGAATCAACAAAGAACCTATAAACCAAACTATTACTACCCTAGTTTCAATTCCATACATACATACACAAAATTTACATTTCAAAATGAAAATGTACACCACAAGTATATGAATTTAGAATTGCAATATGGATGGTACTAGCTAGGCTAGTTCACTTTCCCCTATCCCACTTTTCAAGAAAGGTCTTAATGAAGCATCTTCCCATGTTGCAAAATCTCCTTTCTCCTTCTAATTAGAGCCAATAATAGACTACTACACAACAATCACCTTTGTCCCTATAATACTTCAATACTCGTTTTTTTGAGTAATTAAAATCTAAAAGCCTCCTCCTACTTTTGGCTTTTGTGAATTCAATACAAAGCCCACTTCCCTTCTATTGGAAGCCAATCCATAAATCAATAGATCAATAAATTTTAGGGGGGCTAAATGGGGGGACTTGCCTGTGAAAGTCAATCAATCAAAATATAAATCAATAAATTGGAGGGAGGTTTGTCTAAGGGAGCCAATCAATAAATGAATAAAATTTGGAGACTTGCCCATGTGAACCAATCAACAAATCAATATATAAATCAATAAAATTTGGGGGCTTGCCCATGCGAGCCAATCAACAAATCAATATATAAATCAATAAATTTTTGGGGGCTTGCATATACGAGCCAATCAATAAATTTGGGGGCTATCTATGCAAGCAAATCAATAAATCAATATATAAATCAATAATTTTTTTGAGGCTTTGCAAATCAATATATAAATCAATAATTTTAGGGGGAGGACTTACCCAAAAAGCCAATCAATAAATCAATATATAAACCAATAAATTTAGGGGGAGGGCTTATCTATGCGAGCCCATCAATAAATCAATATTTAAACCAATAAATTTTGGAGGGCTTGCTTTACAAGAGCCAATGAATAAACCCACATATAAGTTAACCCTCAAACATCAAGGTGGACGTTTTGCATCCCATGGATGACAAAAAAAGTGCAACTATTCACCCTCCAAATTAGTGGGAAAAGGGAACGTCTTCTACAATAGCTTGTCTCTCTATAAGCGCTCTTTTTTCATGTTTTTTTTTTTTTTTCACAGCCAACAATTCACACGGTACCCAAACCAATGATTTCCACGGTGACCGGCTCGTCGTTTAAGGGTTGAATCCATTTTGGGGGTTTGGTTGGGTGGTCTTGCCCTAGAGTATAGTGTTGCTTGGCCCACGTTGGAAACATGTCTAAGGCCCTTGAATGTGCCTTCCCTTCCCTTCCCTTTGGCTTTGTGTGTGGGGGGGGGTCATGATGAAGAAGTGATGGCGGAAGAAATCCGTGGAAGTCACATGTGAAGATCCTGAAGCGATTGAAGAGCCCTGCCTGGCCCTGCCTGGCTCAGCCCTGCCTGTCTGCACTCTGCAGCAGCAGCAGCATATACAACAAGGGGCAGGCCAGGGTCCGGCTGGGCTTGGGCCCCGGCCTTTCTGGACCCCCTGGACCCTGGCTCCTGCTCTCTGGCCAGCCCCGGGACCATCACCTGCGGTCCAAGGTCAAGGGCCATGCGAGACAACCCACCTATCTGCCTCACCTGCCTGGGGGCGGAAATGGAATAATAAGGGCCTGTTTACACCCCCAAAATAAATAAAAACACTGGGGGTGGGTGGGTGGGGGTGGGGGTGGGGGGGGGGGGAGACCAAAGGAATGGAGTGCTTGGATTGGAAGACATGCAGCCATATATGGACCCAAAGTTATGGGAAGTAGGATGGCCGAAAAGCGACCTCCTAAGGGCCAATTTGCCTCTTTCACAGGTTTCCGTGGACAAAACGATTGTTAGCTCATTTTTCAAAGAAAGAAAAATAGATGTGGAACACAACAGAAGTGGTTTCGTATTTTTCCAAGCATTTTTGAATTATTTATGGATTTTCAAAGATTCGGGTCACAAGCACCTATTTGTGACCATAGGTGTCCCAAGATCCGTCCCCTTGTGACTTTTAAAGAAATGTGCAGAAACCAAAGATGATGATTGGCTCTTGCAGTTAAAAAAAAAACAATTCTTCTTGAATTCATTAACGAACTAAAGAGGTCCATTCAAGGATCACCTTGCATCCAATCTATAGCTAACTTACCTACAAGATGGTCTGAAGAAGAAGGGCGCTTTAAGGCCATACTACCTTAGGAGGTCCACAGGTTGTCCATTGAAGAGCTGAAACTGGATTTTCAAGTAGGACACTAAATCTTGCCCATAAAATGGACCCAACAAGGTAATTTGGGGCTCTCTAGGGATAAAAGTAAAAACATGCCCCCTATTTTGAGACATGTCTAGTATATGTCTTAGACCTCTCCTATCTAATTTGGGGTCTTTGATTGCAAATATGAATTCAAAATTTGCAAAAAAATTTTTATGTGAAATATAAAAATATTCCTGCATTTTCTCTTGGGGTAACTGGGCCCATTTTGTGGATAGGGTTCAACGTTCCCCAATGTTGGAGAGGTGAAGCTTCTTGGAATATTTCTTTTTCAATGAATTTTTCTTGAAAGACAAGTGGAATTGGCATCGAACCCAAGCCGTTTCATATTTTTTGGAGCTTTATCGAATTAGTTATGAAATTTTGAAGTAGAAATGGCATAGTGGGCTCTAAAATCGTCCACCTCCAGCTAAAATAGACTCTGTTTGTATGTTGCTAGAGGCTATGAAAAAACAATGTGTACGGATAGTGTATTTTTTAAGAGGTGGGTGCTTTTAGAGCCTATGCGCTTTTAGAACCTCTTGTCTTATGAAGGTGGGAAATCAATGCACAAGGTAGAATTTGTTCCAATGTTTGCCACAAATTGGTGGCTAGTTCAAAGTTTGTTAGTGGAATTGGAAGGAAAAAAATTGGTTGTAATTAGAAAACATTGGCAAAAAAACGGTGAAAAAATCTATAAATTTTCTGATTTGAGTAAAAAAATAGAGTTACTAACCAGACTCCGTACTTGAAAAAATGGTTGAATTTGGGAACTAAAGGAAAATAGCCAATAAAAGTTGGAAAGTCTCCTAAATGCTAATTTGCTCTTAAAAGCAAACTTTCAAAAGTTGATTGCATTTGGGGGGAAGTTAAACTTTTCAAACCAATTTATTTAGAAATTTTCATACAAAGAGAAATGGAATTGACATTGAACCCAAGTCGTTTCATCTTGTTTGGACCTTTATGAAATTTGTTACGAATTTTTCAAAGTTGAAATCCAAGGATCACAAAAAGCGCCACCCTCCAAAAGTGTACACTATTGGTACATTGAAGAAAGAAAAATGTACCACTATATTAGAAGTTGCTTTTAGGGCCCCCTACCTTAACATTGTTTGCCAATGAAGTTGGGGCCCTTCATTTGCATCTTTAAATAAAGCCCCCCCTATAGTGAACAAAATTATAACGGTCTTCAATCAACCCAAATCCTTGAATTAACTAACAAGTTTCTCCTAGGGATCTAATAAAGTATACTACCTTCCTAGCATAGAAAGGACCATTGCCTAGTTATACAATGTTATGTGGTTAGAGTGGCAATCAATGATATCCTAGGTGGGCATAATTTAAATAAATTTTATTGGAAAGTGCCACATATTTGGTGTAGGCCTATAGGATAATATGGGTCTTCCCAAATTTAACATGGAAATTCAATTGCAACACTTTTTTTGTTGAAATTGATCACCTCAAACAATATTGTTTAATCCGCAAAGTCCAAAGGCCTTTCTTAATAAATAAAAACACACTCAAAATTGCCATTTCTAGTGCAAAATGAAAAAAAAAAAAATTTAATGGTATTTTTTGCATATCTGACTATGGGATCAAAAAACTAGTATGAAAATGTGTGGAAAAATTTTCAAACACTTTGACCACTGTAGTATACCTAGTTTTTCTTTACTTTAACAAATTGTCTTTTGTAGTGGGAAAACAATTTAGATCACAGCTAGTTCCTCTAATGGTGAGTGGATGTAAAAACAATTTGTTTAGGGATCCGAAATAATGTGAGTAGCTCAAGATCTAAAAGGTGACAATTTGTTTAGGTGACTCTAGGAGACTAATGGTCGTCACTGTAGATATAAGGAGAATTTTTCCTTTTTCTCTCTCTCTCTTTTGGAGCTCTCTTTGTTTTTGGTGCATGTGTATGTGTATGTAGCTTAAGAATTCATGTGTACTTGTTTGAGAATACTTTCTTGGGTAGTAATAAGCTTTAAGCGTATATTTTTAATTGTAGGTGTAAGTCCCAAAGATTGGGCATCTTTGTATGTGTATTATTGAAGTTTAAAGTCCCAATGATTGGGTAGCTATTTATTGTGTGTAATTAGCAAAATCCCAAAGATTGAATAAGTGCGTTCTCCACTGTAGATTGAAGTTGAAGTTATGTCCATACTTGTATATGATTTGATTTAGCCAACAATTGGCTTTGTAATTTGTGTTTTATTCATTATATTCCTATTCCATTACAAAATTCTTTGTAAACAAACTTTTGCCACTATACTACAATAAAAGTGATAATCCCATGTGGGGGGGTGCTTTTTGGCTTGACAACCACATAGATTGCAAGATAAATGTGTTCAAAGTGAAAAAATCATGTTTTTTGGCATTGTAATAAATTAGTTTATGAAACTTTGAATCTTCTTAATTTAAAAATTTTATACTATAGATTTTGAATCAAAGTTTTTTTATCTAGAAAAATAAAGTTAAGAATATAAAAAAATAAAAGATAAAAACCAAAGTGATTTTCATTCTTTAAAAAATTGATAAGTAGAAGAAAATATGTGATAGAGAGAAAAAAACAAATCATCAATAACTTTAAATATCAAATTTTATAGATTTTTTCTAGCCTGTTGAGGGCTTATTGTAATATAACTTTTGCTCTTAGGCACCAATTGAAATAAAAATTATATTCCTAAAAGGTAGTAATTTTTTCTATATTACAAGAAAGTTTCAAAAAGTATCATAAAAATTATATTCATAGGAACTATCAAAGATCCATTTTGTTCCTTGAGGGGACATTAAGACTTTAAGGGCTAATAGGTGAAAGAGGATGAAAGATATTTAAGTGAATGAAATAATGATAAGTGGATGTAAATGGATACAAGGATGAATTTTTGTCCATACAGAAATGAAACTTTTGCTTTAAATCTTGTACTTTAAAAGATAGATATAACATCTAAGTATTTTTTACACTCCAAGAATTGAATCGCAAACCAAATTTTGGTAAAGTTTTGAATTATCTTAGTTCAAGTTCAATAACATGTCATACACATTCAATATCAAAAAAAATTATTATTGTTTTGAATATGTATTTCATTCTTTGTAATTGAATGTGCTTTAAATGAGAATTGAACATACTTTTAGGCAAAATTAAACTTGTATTAGTGTGTCTTTAACCCTTGATTGTTTGAATGGCCAAGCTAACCTTGTGGGATCCACCTTTATAATTGCTTTTCTATTTCAAAATGCAAAACTTTGTAGTGCTAGATGAGAGAAAAAAAACTCATAAATTCAATATTGGTATTTTTGATAGGATGTTCTATTATTCTACAATATTCACCATAATTGTTGAATGTTTTGAATAGTGATACTTTTTCATACTTAAAGGAATAGATGTAGATCATTACAGAAGTTTTACAGAAGACAATGGTAGTATATTCTACATTATTATTACAACTATAATAACCCAACTTGTATTTAGATTTCATTTAAGAGTTAAAATTTTGAAATATGTTCCCATTCCATATTTTTTGGCAATAAAAAGTTATATTTTTAATAGAGTCAAAGTTTGCAAATAGTAATATAGGTACAACCTCCTTGAAGCTGCTTTCTAATAAGTTAAAAATCACTCCTATACAACCTACGATGGAGCTCATATTAAATCTACTTTCTTCATCATATTCTCATTTCTATTTGAAAATTAAAGTCATCATCTATGTAGCTTGAAATTATCTTAAAGCATAAATAGCACATATTTTTTTCACAACTAATAGGGTGATTGTAAGAAACACCTATTGATTTTGTTGTGTTTTAAAAATACTCATGATTTTTTAAAAATACTCATGATTTTTTTTGGACTATCTTAAAATTAGAAAAATAATTTTAAAAAACATCTAAATAGGAGAAATAGAAAAGTGCCAAATCTCAAAAGAATAGATATTTTAATTAGTTAAAGCTTAAAAGCTTAAAAATAGAAAAAATTGGCAATTTGTAACAACTCTATGGAGATGGTCATTTACCAAAAGAACTACCAAAATAATATTTTATATATTTCAAAATGCAAGAAGAAAGAAGTTCACTTTGTAAACTTCCACACCACATACAATTAGTTATTTGTAGAATTACTTTGTATAGTATCTACAAGTCTATTTGAAGACCATCTCTTCTAAATTTCAGTTTAAAATTTGTTTTTTGGATCTCCATAATAGTCATGAGTACCTTATCTATGAATGTTGAGGGTTTTTGAGCTAAAATGCAAAAGTTATGGCAAAAAAACAAATCAATGAGTAGGGTGTGATGCAATACTAGATAGGCGTTTTTTGCCATCACCTAATACAAACCATTATGTATTAAATCCCCTTAAGTTAACAAAAATTCTCTACATCAAATAAAATTTGAAGAAAATAATAATTTAAAATTAAATATTCCGTTTTCCATAGCTCCGTGAAATCACATAAAACTCCCAATGTGCAAATTTTTCCTCTAAACCTTTGAAGAGGTACCAATACACCTTCAATTGCTCTACAATTTTTTTTTATTAAATATTACTTTAGTCATTTTTAAATTGTAATAATTTTAGTTGTCAAAAATTCTTTAAGATTGATAGATCATACTTGGTGAGTCTAAAAGGTGTGAAACTTGTTTTGTATGCATTTTTCCCAAATTCATTTGATGGCATCAAGCACACTTCTATAATCCCATCTTTTTTTGAGGTCTAAAGTATAATTACCATACAACAAAAACAATAACTTATAGTAATGTATAGACTTGTGTGGCATGTGTCTCAGCTACAACTACAATGGTCCAACTCGTGTTTAAATTTCATTTTCTAAAGACAACATGATGAAAAACACTTGAAAATTTAACTTTGGATTTTTTGTTTTACAAGTCCAAAGTTTATGATTCAACAAACAAAAATAGTACCACTTTAGGATTTCCAATGTCATTGCAAACACCTCCATCTAATCTATAGGGTAGGCCATGTTAAATCTCAAAAAGAAGAAAAATTGATGGTTTTTTTATTTCAAATTCAATTTTTTCATCTATTTAGATTAGAATTTTATAAAAGCATAAAGTGCATCATTATCAAAATTTTAACAAACCAAAATGTGTTAGAACATGTTTAAAACTATATGAGATGAGATTGAGGTCTTCAATAAGACCACAAGTTCTTGAACATTGGAAAACAATGGCAAAAAAACATTGAAAAAAAACTCCAAAAACACTCCACAAACTACAAGGCTTGAATTGTGCAGGACATTTTAATGACATAAGTTTTTCTTAAATGAAAAAAATCTTTGTTTACAAATGATTGGGAACTTCTTCATATAAAAAATCTGATATGGTTGAAAGACTACCATATTAGTTAATATTATTTAAATATTTTAATACATTATTATTATTATTATTATTTAATATTTTGACCAATCATGCACTAATGTAAAGGAATAGATATGAAATGATCCTCCCTTGGCCTCAAATTTTGTTAGATGATATTTTAAAAAGGGTCATCTAACAACATACTTTACAAGGATTATTTTAAATGCTGTAAAGTCTATGTTTAATTCAATTTTTGGTCTAAATATAGGTCATATAGAAAAAAATTCAAAAATTTCATGATCAATTAAAAAACAAGTATACATGTCATTTTTTCATTCAATATAAAACATTTTTTAAAATTCACAAAGGAGTACATAACTCCTTTTTACCAAGAGACTTCAAATTTTTTAATAAAACAAAAATCCTCCAAAGTGTAAAAAAAGCCAGAGGTATTTCAAAATTATACTAGAAATGCCACAACTATTTCAATGCTCAAAACTAAAGTAAATAATTATTGGCTAAGTCGTAATCACTATAAACTAGTGGAATGTATATTAGTCTTGTGATTCAAAAGATCAATGCTTATACTAGTCTCAAGCAATATTGCATTAATTAGGTAAAATCACATCTTGACTACCATCAATAATTATCTCCTAAAAAGATGCAAACGCCAAACAATTTCCACCCCCACCTTGAAAATCTCTAGGCATCCGATGTGAAAAGAAATAAATGAAAATATCCCCCATGCCGTCCATTTGCCAAAAATTCCACACCATTGATTTGCCAAAAATCAATGGCCATCACTTTGGGAAACAGATATAGATATGGAAGACATATACATATATATATAAAACAAATATAGATATAAAACATACAATATAGATACGGATATGACAATACAACAATATATCCCATATTGATTGCATCTGAAGTTGCAATATGAAATTAGAAATAGGAGTGGTTGGTTGGTTTTGGTTTAGGAATTAAAAAAATTTAATGTCCTATTACTAGATGCCACGTTGTCACATTGTAAATGCGTACATGTTGTAAAAATGAATGTTAGTGTGTTGTTTTGGTAGATTTAATTATAATAATATGTTTTTTTTTAATTTAAAAAAAGAGCTTTAACCATAATTGAAGATTTCTTTTGGAGCTTTAGTTTTTTTCCACCTCTACTAGATTTCTATTTGTCTTTTAGTAACTTTAGAGTTAAATAGGAGAATTTAGTTGTGTGGTGACTAGTGGATGTTAAATTAGCCACATGGAGAAGATATGGGCGGAAATCCACTTACTATAACTAGAGTAGTTGAGATAGAAAGGTAGGTTAACCCCTAAAGGACCAAGGCCTTATTTCTGCCAAAAAACACTCAAAACTGCCATTTCTGTAGCATAGAGTAAAAAAATTTGAAAATTATTTTTTTTGCACATCCAACTGTAGTATCTTATACCTTACTAGTATGGAAATGTGTGGAAAAAATTTCAGAAATTTTGACCACATAGATTAAAAGATATTTGCGTTTAAAGTGAAAAAAACAATTTTTTCAGCACCTTCCGGGATTGGATTATTTTACTTTGAAATTTTTTAACTTAAATTTTTTTCACTACAGAGTTTTGAGGTTTAAATACTAATTGTGTGGAATTGAGTTGAGAGTTTAGGGGAAAAACAATTTCATAAAAAAAACTTAATTTTCATGCTTAAAAAAATTGTTAAGTAGAAGTAGGTATGAGAAAGAAGGAAATCTAAATTATTAATATCTTTAATATGGAATTAAAATGCATTAATCCCAATGGTGAGATTGTTCTAGCAAGTAAACAAAATCATGGAAAAAATTTTCTTCAGAAAAATTGTAAAAATTGCATTCAGAAATGAATTCTATAAGTTATTTTTTCAGGAAGATGCTCTAACTACCCGAAAAACAAGATTGTCTATAACTTTCTCATAATAAGCCCAAATGGAATGAATCAAAGCTTCCCATGTAGACAAAAGTATAATCTACAAGAGAATTTTTTTTTTTTTTTTAAATAAAAATTTTGAATTTTTTTTTTTGCTGCCCGGACTGCCCCCCGTCCCTTGTTTTGAGCTTATTTGGTCATAACTTTTGTTTCCGGGCACTGAATGTGAAAAAAATTATATTACCACAAAGCTCATCAGTTTTTCTATCTTCAAAAAAAATTTCAAAAAATCATGACAAAATTTCAGCCTGTAGGTACCTGCCCGAAATCCAATTTGTCCCCCGAAGGGACAATGGTCCTTTAGGGGTTAATGATAAGGTGGAAGAAAAAGAGGATGAATTGTCTTCTTCTTTTTTCTTCTTGGTGTGGGATTTTAGAGTGAAGAGTGTGTTTTGAAGGAGATTGAGTGTTGAAGTAGCAATATCTTTTGTTGTATACAAATTATTGAAATGAAATTTTGAGAGTTTGTTCCATTTCTTATTGCCATTTGAAAGAGATTTTTGTTTTGTATGATTTGGATTTAAAAGTGTAAAGATATAAGCGTGTGAGTGGAGGAGGGTTTATTGCCACCTAACAAAGAGGAGTAAAGATTTGAGTGGCCACCAAAGTAGTTTATATTTTGTGCTTATCTTTTTGAAATTTTGAAGCATTAGAGATTTTTTTTTTAGTTTTCAAAGACTCAACGTTCAAATCCATTGAAGCTCTATAGGTTATAGATAGTATAATAAAAGATAGTTTATTATTTTTTTAGAAAGACTGTGTAAGGTTTGCAAGTGGATACACTTTGTATATTCAAATTTCATATGTGTTTTTGCTTAAATGTTATTTGGGGAAGAGGATTCGTTGTTGATTTTCTGAATTTTGTCTTGGTACCTTCCCCGATTGTGGACATTGTTGTCAAATGTTATCGGTGTTGTTTCATTTTGTAGATGTTTTGTGGTAGTGAGGTTATGTTAATGGTTGGTGAGACCATTGAATGTGTACTAAGTGGGTGGTACTTGTTTCCCTTTGTGGTGAGGCTGAGTTAATAGCTAACAGATCGCAAGGTTTGGTGGTGATGTAGGTGCAAGTTGCCCTTACCTTGTAAATAGCTGCAGGTTCCCAAGTAGTCATCAAAACTACTTGGAAGTATTTGCATTTAGGCCTTAGGACTAGCAGTAGATACCAATGAGGCTTTTAACCTAATCAACGTTGGATACTACTAGATGCCTCGTGGCTTAAGTGTAAGCAATATTGATAATTGAAGATAGTTTGTATTTTTGTACAAATTCTATTTCCTAAGCCATTTTTGGTTGCATCCAGAATCTCTATGATTTACTGAGACAAACCACTTTCAACATGACAATGTGTTCAACAAGTATATTTAAATTGAATATATTTAAATGTAAAATTGTCACCTATATGTGATTATGTGTTCAAAAGACAAGACTACATATAGTATGCGTACAATGACATCATTATGTCATGCTCACCCCAAGTCTCTTAAAACATTATTTGCAACCAAATAATCACAATCCACACCTTCTCACGCCTTGTCCAAATTTGTTGCAAGACATTGCCAATCCAAATTTGCAAGGTGAAAACTTAAATTTGTATGCTCAAAAAAATATTTGAGTTACATCATCCATGTCAATTGCATCTAAATTCACTATACATTTTTAGACTATTGAAGCCTTGGTGTGTTTCATCCTCCTTTGGTGTACTAGCAAAACCCAAGAAATTAAAAGGATGTACTTTTCAAACTACAATATCAGAAAGAGAGAATCAAGAAATATACTTCACAATTATTTCTTCATCTTGTACTAACAAAATGTTGAAGCCGATGAGATTCTTAGAAGTCAATATGATTTGAAAAAGTTTTTTGCAAATGAAGAATTGTGCTTTATGTATGAATCAATTTCTTCTATAGTATGCCCCAAGGTCACATTTTTGTTATTCACCTTTGTTTTTAATACAATACCCCGATGTTCCAATGAATATAAGTAAACTAGTGTTGTAGAGTGTTTTGTTTAAAATATGGCAATATGGTGTCCCATTGGAAAATTCTGACCTTTATTCCATCCAAGATACTTTCAAATGTGCTTGCACACTTTGCACATTGAGGGTGCTAGAATGTGGCATGCCATTTTTATGTGTAGCATTGAAAAAGCTTCACTTCTTTTAATGCAACAAAGTTCAGATCTACATTCTTTTTCAATAAATTCTTCAATTTCTTTCAAATGTTGAATGGGAATGTCAAAAATCCTCATAGAAATGGTTATATTGAAAACCAATTATCTACACAAAATAGTGAAATTAAGTTGTTCTATACTAATTTCTCAACATTTGACACTATATGAATATTTTTAATTATTGTACGAGAATGTACTACTTTTGAATTAGGTCTTTCCATAATTGAGGCTTATAAACCTTCATGTGCATAAATAAAAATATTTTTAGAAATATTTGATGACTATGGTGGCTTCTACAATAACAATCTTCAAATAAGGCAATCTAATTTCACTATTTTTTGTAGGCTCCAAATTTTTTTTTTCTTGGAGTTTTTTTCAACAAAAGCATAGAAACACATGTTGCTACAAAAATGTGAAAAATAAAAAAGAAGATTTAAAGCTACAAATAACAAGAAAGACGTCAATACACTAGAAGAAAAATGTATCTAACACAACCGGCTATTATGCAACTAGTGTCCTATACAACTATCTTGCAATTGTAAGACCTCTCTATTAGCATCAAATCTAAAGCAATTGTTTTATGTCGTTGTTTTATTCCATTGGTACATTATTTTAGTTGCAAAGTAGTCAATCTATAGTTGCAAAAACGACTAGGAAACAACTAGGAAAAGATTGCAATTGTAAAATGACCATAGTTGTTTCCTAGTCACTTTTTAGTTGTTTCTAGATTGCTTTCTAGTCATACACTAGTTGTTTCTTAGTCATTTCCTACAGTACTAGAAAATTCAATTTTTTTGTTGATTTGGTTACATAGATTTGATTCACTTTTTTGTTGATTTGAGAGTAATTTGTTGATTTGGATAAAAATCAATAGAAAAGTGAATCAAATGAATGCAACCAAATCAACCAAAAAACTAAATTTTCTAGTAGTGAAGCTAGTCATTTTCTAATCACTTTTAAGTTGTACACTAGTTGTACACTAGTTGCTTTTCAAGTTCATTGTCATTTGTCTTATATCAATTGTCCCATATCAATTGTAAAGAGTACCATTAGTGTTGAGAATAGTAAAATGAAACAAAACTACAAAGGAATGTACGACCAAAGTATGTATGAAGAAGAGAGATATTTTAATGAAGTATAGAAACATATCCAAGGAGAGAGGATGAGTAATCCTACTCTACTATTAGTTTAAGGAATTCTAATCTAATCCCTAGTTGCCTTTATAACTACAGTGAGCTATAGTGAAGAGCTAAGGTAATGTAAATCTTAACACTCCTCGCTTGACACAACATCTATATAAAATTCTATCTAATGTCATATATGTAATTTTTGGTAATTTAATAAGATATACGATTGTTGCTTCATTAAAACCTTATCCGAAAAACCTTAATTATAATTAAGGACAAACTACAAATGAAAGATAAAGAGTACAAGACTTTATCAATCCATTTTCATGGTAAAACTCAATGGGAAAAAATTCATAGAAGGATAGCAAAAAATTTTATAATAAAAATATATTGAATATCTTGTTCCAAAGTCTTGAGTCACCGCATTTCTATGCCATGGATCAATCAACGATGAACACATAATGTAAGAGCTTTGGTAAATAGATCAACAAGATTATCTATTGATGTAACCTTCTTGATTTCAAGTGCTCGCTCTGTAATTAAGTCATGGGTATAACTGAAATATTTTGGATCAATATATTTAATTCGATCACCCTTAACAAAATTCATTTGCATTTGTGCAATACAAGCACTATATGATTTAAACAATCTGAACGTATATGGTATCAACAATTGTGAGACTATCTTATTGGGCATTACTTTATAAACGATCTATTGCTCTCATGTCTCTTTATCAAACGAGACAAAGATGAATTTGTGATCATTGTTGTATATGTTGATGACTTGAACTTTATGAGTACCAAATCTACATGTATTGCAACTATTTAATTACTTGTTCGTGAATTCAAGATGAAATTGCTTGGTAAAACAATCTTTTGCATTGGCTTATAAATTTTTCGTTTAAAAAATGACAACATTTTTCTTTTATAAATGGCTTATATCACCGAATCTTGAAAAGATTCAATATGATGAATGCTCATCCATTATCTACTCCTATGGTTGGTTATAGCAATAAAAATGATGATCCTTATCGTCTTCGTGAGGAGGAGAAACCATTGGGTGAATAATATTCATACCTCACTGCGATCGAAGCACTTTTGTCTTTAGCTACATCCACAAGGGCGAATATTGCATTTGTAGTTAGTGTACTTACAAGGCATAATGCTTGTCCCACATTACAGCATTGGAATAGCATTAAGCATCTACTTCGTTATTTGAAAGGAATTGAAGATTTGTGATTACATTATAGTTGATCAATAGATCCCAAATTGGTTGGATATGCAGATGATGGCTATAAATCTGACCCTATAACAATCAAATCTCAATCATATTATGTTTTCTTACAATAAGGAGCTACAATATTATGGAAATCAATGAAGCAAACAATAACTGCAACATCATCCAATCACGTAAAGTCCTAGGCAAAAATATGATTTTTTGATGGTCAAAATGAGATTTGAGCTTATGCCAAAGCTCATTCAAATCTTTGAGTTCTAAATATTGATGTTGTAGAGAAAGACTTAGATGACAACAAAACGAAAGCAATGTTTTAAAAGACGTAGTAGTTGACGCAGAGGTACTTACAGTGGGAAGTTTGTTAAAAGTGATGCACTGAGATATTTGCTCCGCAATTATATGTGCTTTTGTAAATTTTTGTCCACAATAAATAATAATTGTCATCAGTTTCCAATTGTAAAAATAGAAGAGGTTGAAGTTTGGGTGGCTCAATTTGAAGAGTAGCTATCGAAATTGCTATAGATGTAGCAATGGAAGAAGTTGAAGTATTCATGATAGAAGGGGAGGATAATGACTTAGTGGAGAGTAATAGAGGTAGAATCAAGAACACTTAGGAGAAATAAATATAGAAGGAAAAATGCTATAAAGAAAAGTGTCAATATCCTTCCTTAAAACAAATACTAATATCCTTCCTTAAAACAAATACTAATATCGTTCCTCAAAACAAAATACGAATGATGTCCTTCAAAAACAAAATACTTAGAATGTCCCTCAAAACAAAAGAAGACAAAGAAAAACTGAATATAAATTTCAAGATACAAGATCATGTTGATAACGTATTGAGAATAGTAAAATGAAACAAAACTTCAAAGAAATGCACAACCAAAGTATGCACAAAGAAAGAGAGATATTTTCAATGAAGTGTAAAAACATATACCAAGGAGAAATGATCAGTAGTCCCACTCTACTTTTAATTCAAGGGATTCTAATCTAATCCCTAGTTGCCTTTATAACTATAGTGAGTTACAGTGGAGAGCGTTTTAAGATAATGTACATCTTAACAATTAGGTTGGACATAAAAGACTTGTAAGTTGTTGTAGTCTTATGCAATGAATTTTGTTGATTTAATTTTAAAGATTTTTACAATTTTTAGACTTTAATGATTTATAAATTTTTATAAAATATAATTTGTATAATTTGTAGGAATCAAAAAATATTTAAAATCCAAGAATTTTTTAAATCTATAAAATTGTAAGATTTCCTAAACCCATGAAATCTATTAAATACCAATTTTTGAATTTTTGAAATCCAGAAAGAAGGTAGATCTGAAATTTTAAAATCTAGGAAAAATTTAGATTTGAAATTCTAAAATCTAGAAAAAGTTAGATCTGAAATTCTAAAATCTAGAAAAATGTAGTTTTGAAATTTTACAATCTACAAATCATTGAGATTAATAATTTAAGATCTATAATAATTAAATATACAAGTTGCAAATAAATTGCAGAAAGTCACAAACAAGGCATGATTTTTGCAATTGATATGCCTTTATCCTATATTTTAGGGTGTCCATTGTCACTAGAGGTCTCCAAATTATTACCAGTTGCAAACTAGTCACAAATATCCTATACAATTGAAAAATCAATTGTATAGTGTAGTTGCAAACCCCCTCATTTTCTTCTAGTGTTACAACTTGATTAGATCAAGAGCATAAGAAAACTCTATGAAGTCACAATGTATTGAAAAAAGTCATATTGCCTTGGTTTTGTCGCCCCCCTCCATAGCCAAATCAAGAGAAAGTACATCAATTGTTGATAATTCAGTGAAATTTTAAACCCCCTCAAGTGCCATTGATAATTCAAGTGCAAATGACATTGGGTGGGCTATTGATTCTGTGAGAAAAATTTGAAATGCCTCTCAGTAACCATCGGATGGAAAATAGAAGTGTCGTAGGATTTCAACACAATAGGGTTAGCTAATAGGGCTAGCTTCAGTGGCCCACCCAAGTATGGCATTTTGGAGGAGAAAAATTGGTTGAAATGAAAACGGAGATTTTTGGCAGAGCCATTGGAGTTGTCGAAGCCGTTGGAGCTAGAGCATGACTGGGGACTACATTGTTGGAGTCATGTTTTGGTGGATTTTGAGTTGGTTGGCACAATCATTGGAGTTGTTGGAGGTATAGCGCAATGTGGAACTGCATTATCAATGTGTTGAGGTAATTCATTCGTAGTTTAGAAGGCAATTTGATTGGCAAATGTTTACGTTTGAATGTTTGAATGATAGACAAGTTTGACTTGAGAAGTCAAAGATTGGAATTTTGTAATTCAAATTTGGTGACTTTCATTTTTGCAGAGTTACGGTGTTTGCGAAGATTCTGTGTTTGATTTCTTGATCGCTTGAATTTACTTGGAATTGCTTCAAAGTACAATTCTTGAATGTTGTGCTTCATTTAGAACAGGTCTTGAAATGGCTTCATCCATGTTTCAACTCATGAAAGGAGTAGCTTGCAAGGGTACAAAATTAGATGGTTGTGAAGAATCTAAATTTACCATTCCAACTGAGAATGAAGGATAGACATCTGCACAAAAGCAGAAATTCAAGAATAAAAATGTCCTTTTTAAAACTACCATGAAACAAGTTGCCTTGAAAAGAACTTCCAAATAAGTTTGTATACAGTTCAAAGAGATGGATGTAAGTGTGACAATCTGTGTAAAAAGTATTGATATTAGCATTCAGCTCTTAGTGAAGGTTGAGGAGTTCCTTCAAAAAGAATGCATCTTTGACTTATGTTCCATCAAAAGGGTAGAACTCTGTCTAGACTACATATGTAGATGGTTTGCCACCTCATGGCCACTTCTACTACCAATGTAAGCAAATGTTTAAAAATTTACCTTGGGTGGTAGGATACTCAGAAGGCCCTGGTGTGGGCACCACATTCTGACCAAAGCCCTTCAACATACCGAACTCCACACTTACATTAGAATGCTTAGTTACAACGTCAAAGACAAAGTGAGGAGAACTTTGAATGTGTCTACAAAAATGTGACTTTCCAACAAATCAAGGGAGGAGTTGAGGAGTATATTAAGCATGGAACACTATGAACAAAATTGTTTTGACACACACCAACCTCATCAAGAAGGCTACAACATACTACAAGTACAAAATGAGAAAGTAATTGGGTAATACTTTTTCAGGTACTCTTTTGCCAATATTGCATTCCGGACAATACATTCCCTCGGCTTTTGGGATTTTGCCTGTCTGTCAAGGTGGGATGGAATATACCAAGGCAACAGCTCTTTGGAAGTATATAATAAATCCGGACTCTGTTGAGATAGAGGACGTGACTCAGATATTCTTTGAGCATATGAATCCCGGTTTGTGCTCGGCTAATTTCAGCTACCAACAACTTACAACAAACTTGAACAAGGCTCAAAAAGGTGCAATCCACAATTATGTGCTTTCGGTTATGTTCTCAAACACTCTCACTATTCTATAAGTATTGCATTTTTATAATTAATTTGAATTTTTCTTATATGAATTTTGTTTTTCTTTAGACCATGTTTATGTACTCAAGTTACTTTGTTAGTGTAGATGATGTTCTAATCCAGCCACATTTACAAAAAGACAATGTCATCATGATCAATGACACTCCAGATATAGTTGTTTCAAATGCAAAGATACTCGACACTAAAGATGACTCAAAGCTTCGTATGACAACTCTGCCTTTGTACAGTCAAGTCCAGCTCAATTATGGATTCTGGACCTCACCCTTCTCGTTTAGTTCTGTAGTGTCCCCAGTTCACGACGTCACCCACATCACGGTTGAAGGTTTCCGTGGCCCTACTCCTGCGGTCTTATGCACCTCATAGTCTTCTTCCTATTCCAATTAAACGCGCCGGAATTATGGGCCCATGCACAATTTTTCATAGCTCCCCCCATTATTGCTCCAAAACTTGCCTGCGCCACCACTAACTTCACCATCCACTCACTCCTCCATGGCTTCCTTTCCAGTGCTCCCACTTGCGCTCGTTGATTGCCCATCTCTCTAGCTCCAGCTTCACACCGCCTTTCCATTTTTTGCCATCTACAATTCCTCACATTCTGGCTTGCTTTCACTTACACCTTCCGGCGCTCCTCTTCCTATTTTTGGGCTGTTTTTTTTTGCGGGGGGGTTGGTATATACTCAGCCCATTGGGCTTGGCTCCTTTTGCACGACCAATGCATATGGTTTATTGGCCCTACCTTTGCTAACCCGCTGCATTTGCTCTTGCTTCGGTGCGATTCTAGCTTCTCTTCCGCATCCATTTCTACTGCTTTCAACGACACTTTCCCAATTGGGTTTTCTCTCGCTTCTAGCACTCTATATTTTGGGGGTTGCACACTCTTTTCAAGGCTGATCTGTTGCCCAAGCTCACACATTCAAATTCCCTGCTGTTGACTGGTGAGTCTCCCAATTTCTAGATGAGACTACATACACATTTTTTTATTTGAATTTCCATCATGTTGTGTCATAATCCATCATTTGAACTTGCATTCTTTCAGATTGCCATGCGCACATGGACGCTAAGCGATCATGAGAGGGGTCTCATTGTGGGAATGCGGGAGGGTGGAGTGAAATCTAGCCGCATTGCCGAGTTGATGGGAATGCCACGTTCTACCGTGTCCACCATTTTGATGAAGTGGAAGAAATTTGGGTGCGTTACTATGGGTAAGCCGAATCCTCCGCCAACAAAACTCTTAGTTCGTTCACTTCGAGACCTAGGTAGAGAAATCCAACAAGATCGGCGTCTTTCTTTAGCAGCACTTGCTCAAAAGTTCGGAGTCTGTCAAACCACCATCCGCAAGCATGTGCGTCTACTCGGATTCGGGAATCGCATCGCTCTAAGGAAACTTTTTCTTAGTGCAAAGCATAGAAATCAGAGATTGGCATTTGCTCGCAAGTATAAGCGTTGGACTGCAGAACAATGGAAGAATGTCATTTGGACAGATGAGGCTTCTTTCGAACTTGGCAAAGAGAGTCGGCAAATTCGAGTTTGGAGAAAGGTGCACGAGAAGTATGATGACCAATGCTTGGCGCCCACTTTCAAATCAGGGAGAACGTCAGTCATGGTATGGGGTGCATTTAGTGGATTTGATATATGTCCACTCGTTTTTATGCCACAAGATGAGCGCACTGCTAATGACTTCGTTCAGAATGTATATGAAGGTACTCTCTCCGGGTTTTATTTCATGCATGATGCACCAGAACAACTCATTCTCATAGAAAACGGCGCTCCCGTGCATCGTGGCAAAGTTCCAGAACTTGGGAGGAAAGCTCACGGGATAGCCAAATTGCAATGGCCTCCGAATTCACCTAACTTGAACTTGACAGAGAAATTATAGAAGATCATGAAAGATTTGCTCCGCCACCACAAGAAGCCAAGCAACAAGCAAGAAATGATGGACACCATTAAAGCAGTTTGGGAAGAGGTTTCTCTTGAACAACTACAAAATTTGATAGAAAGCATGCCCAATCGAATGAAAGCAGTCATTTCAGCAAGGGGTGGTAGCACTAGATGGTAGGGACTATGCACAACAAATCAAATATGTTATATGCTTTTCCACTTCATATATAAATATTTGTACAGATAATGAACTACTCTTTACTACGATTCCAACGCAACTTCTGCTTTAGGAATCCGTTCATTTTTAGCCCAGATATGGCTTCCTGAAGTTGCACCGATTTTCAGTAATGACTGACTCAGGTCCAGAATTCGTAATTGAGCTGGACCTGAATGTACATCCTAGTTGTTTTTGGAGATCATGATATACACAACAATTTGTTACTATAGTTTGCAACTTTTGACTCATAGCGCACGGTACTCTAATTTTTAATATTTTGGATTTGGAATGCATTTTTTGTCATTGACATGTGTTTATGTTTGATAATTTCAAAATCTGAAATTTTGCTTTTTAAAAATTTTTAGTATCCCTTTTGAAAATTTTAACAACCAATGGGGTGTCACCACGTGGACCTCCTTTGAATTATCCATTTGTTTTGAATTTAAAATTGACATTTGCTCACATAGAATGTGCTCAAAAAGATAGTAACTATCATCCAAACCATTTTACCGGCATTTCACAAAATCACCCTTCAAGTACGTAAAACAATGCCATATCTATTTGAAAGATCTTTGATTTTTATAAAAAAATCTGAAAAATATTATTCAAGTACCGAATGTATGAATTGAATATATTGATGGTATTTATATGCATAAGATCCATTTGTATAAGATTTATGTACTATATATATATAGTGTACAATATTTTATTAGAAATCTAATTCTATCATCTATAACCTCTCCAAATTTCAAAACTAAAAATCTTATAGTAAAAAATCTACAAGCATTCGAAGTTTCTACCTTTGAATCTATCAATAGCTAACTCTTATTCATCCCAACAAGCAAAAAAATTTCATACTACTCCAAATGAAGCAAATAATAACTTTTTTAAAAACCCATAAAAAAAAAACATCCTTCAAAAATTTCATTTCTAGTCAAGTCAAATACAACTTGTTTATGTTTTCCAAAGACATGGCTAAAAAATACACAATAAATAAACTAAAAGAAGAACCCCCCTCCTTATCTTGCCTTAAGGACAACATCTTAGCCCATACCTTTGCCATATAGACTCCTATTTATCTATTGGCTACTTTTTTAACCTTTGTATTTCCATCTCTATCTTTGTCTTATCTTAGCCACAAAACTTCAAAAGTCAACACAAAGGGCAAAAAAAATTTTACTTTGCATTGAATAACTTAACCAAACTCAAATCAAATGTGAAAATCTCTCGATGATAAACATCCTAGAAGATCTGATCCGACATTTTTCAAATAGAGGCAATAAAAGACTCATAAAAGCAAAACTAGTTGCTAATTTCTAAACTTGGTTGGTCGGTTGGTTAAGTTTTATTGCCTCAACCAATATGAATTTAGGCTCTATAGATTTGACAAGTTGTACAAGAAGCTAGTGTCTTGGCTTGGTCTTACTAATGAAATAATGCATAAAAGATGTACAACTAACCCACTACTATCCCCTAATTCTAACAAAATATAAGAAACTCAAGATAGGTTAACAAACTCCATCATTGAACTAATTAACAATGGCTCTTGCCATACCCCTCTTATTCTTCCCTATTTTTTTTGAGTGAGCTTAATTTAAACCAATCAAAATAATGATAGTAAACATTTTTACATGATGAAATATTTTGCATTATCATAGCACTATATAAAGAAGAAAGACACTCTTAAAAAATGAGATGAAATTGTGGTGGACCTAATATCAATGGTCTAGATTCCTTTGCTTACAACTCTCATCAACAGAGGATTAACCCCTAAAGGACTAGACTTAATTTTTTGGCAACATAATTTTTGGGACAAGTACAGATGAGCGGAGATTTGATTTATTTAGACTGAATTTTTATTACTAGGTATGGATAAAGAATATCTTCCATGAGTGCTAAATTTTGTTTCATTTGAGTATACAAGTGAAAAGTTATGATGCAAAATGTTGTATGTTTCTCAACTCAAGCCCCCCTAATTTAATTAGAAAAAAACAATTTTTTCAAAAATAAAATTTAAAATTTATTTTTTGAATTTATGTATACATGGAAAACTTTTAATCATTTCATTTTGATCAATGACATGAAAATTATGAGGAGTTTTAGTTTGTGGGCAATTATGAATTTTCTATTCTAAAATAAACTTTAACGTCCTTTATTTAATTCTATTTTTAATATTTTGTAAAAAAAATAAAATCATATGATGTAGATTGTTTATTACAACATTACAGCCATTGGGATTGGCATTTTTCAATTCCATAACAAAATTCTTAACAATTTAGTATTTGAATCATTCTCTACTTCTTTCTATTTATTGTTTTTTTTCCTATATGTTATACAATTCGAAATGATCTGAAAATTTTCAACCATGTAGCTAACTTGTCTTGAAAAATGAATCCAAAGAAGCCCCACCATTTTGGAAAATTTTAAATACAAATGTAACCTTTTGAAGTGCAATTGCCCCATTTTTTTGTAGGGCCCCCCAAAAGATTTTTGTCACTTCAAATGCTAATATCTTGCAATCCACACGGTGGAAATTTCTGAAATTTTTTCACATCTTCTTAAACTAGCATACTACAAGATCCTATGGTTACATGTGTTTAATAAAATTCTAATCTAAATTTTTCACTTGTACTAGAAATGGCAACTTTTAGTAAGTTTTTGATAAAAACATAGTCAAAGAATGCTAGGGGTTAACATTAGATGAGATTCACCTACTCAACAAGACCACGAGTTTCCTAGAGTTCTTTGGAGTTCCTGCACTATAGGAACT
Organism: Climacium dendroides; assembly: GCA_950106755.1. NCBI lineage: Eukaryota > Viridiplantae > Streptophyta > Bryopsida > Hypnales > Climaciaceae > Climacium > Climacium dendroides. The sequence goes on from OX467087.1 coordinate 3,086,173, forward strand.
CGGCTACAACAACACTATGATATAGCTAAGCAATTGCCACATTGGAAAATATTTTTTTTAATTAATATATTTTTAATTTTTTGATATTTTTTGATATTTTATAATCTAACCGCGTTGGTGTGGTTCATAGCAAGGGGAACACCCCTCAAAGAGTGCTTTAAAAGCCTAAAAATATCTAATGTTTTCAAATTTGAGACCAACAATTTACAAGGGTGAAGTTCTTTTAAGAGCTTTGGAAATTGGGACGATGGAGAGGGAAGGGGCGAATATGTACCTTTTTGGAAGTAATTACAATAAATAAAACAAGTACAATATCTTAGTTACTATTCCAAATTGCTAATACAAGGCTCATTAATCAAACTTGAATTTTGAAATTAAAGAACTACATTTTTATTAGTTATTAAGTAGTTATTTTTATTAGTTATTGAGTTTTAAATGAGCTTTTTTAGCTTTCTACATCCACAATATTCATTTTCATTTGTTTATTCAACTACCAATATGAATGTCCAATGTTCATTTGGTTTTGCCTCAAAATCTTGTAAATTAACTTTATAAACATCTCACTTTAGAATTAGGACAAAAATTATACCAAGGTAACTATTACATATACTTGTTAGTTTTACAATTCATTAGTGTAAACAATCTTATCTTGAAGATGAAAATGGAGAATTAAAAAACTCTATCATCTTGAGAAGAATATCAACTTTATTTAAGTTGGTGAAAATTCCAAGGAAAAAAAGGCATTCATTAGCTTTAGTTCATAAGCATTTATTCAATAGCCTAACATTCAAATTTGGAATGGAGTCATGATACTTGACAACGTTTAACAATACGAAAAATGACGAACAATGAAAGATCTGAAAGACATGAAGCAAGCGATTGATTTCAGTACTGATGATTTGAAGGAGTTTTTTACGTGTGAAGTATGTAAAGCATGTGAGCATGATAAACAATCTTGGATGAAATCCTTGTCAATCAAACAAAACGATAGTACAATCATTAGAAGTAGTTCATTTTGATTTGATTTGTCCCTATATAATTCATTTAAAAGTTCATTACTTCTATTGATAATTTATCTCAACTCTCCATTATTGCTTTTGTAAAACCAAACAAAAAACATTGGAGCAATTCAAGATTTTCAAGGTTTGAATTGAGAATCAAATTTAATAAATTGTGAAGGATTTGAAGATTGATTATGGTTAGGAATATGTCTCCAAATATTTTCAAAACTTGCCCTGAGGATGAAATTCAAAAATCAATGTAGAATTTGCGGATTGATAATGGAAGTGAATATATCTCTAAAATAATTCCAAGTTTTTGGAAGATAATGGAATTGCCTAAGTGTATACGTAGCCATTTTATTATTCCATACAAACCTCAACAATCATAGAATAACCAAAAGAAAATTTGTGCATTAACAAAAATTTCTAAGAGTGTGATTATATAATAGCTATTTTATATCATCTACAAAATACTACATCAACAAACAGGTGTCAAAAAAATATATACATTAGAAAATGTAAACCATCATATATTTCTCATATTAAGGTAAATTATTTGTGAAAGGAAGATCTTAGAATCTTGAAAATTGTATCTAGAAACAATGAATCATGATTTTTGGAAAAGCCCAAAGATATTGACAATCACGATATTGAAAATAGGCCTAGAATTAAAATAATATAAATTAATAATACTCCAATATATGTCCCATGGCTTATTTATATTATTTTAACTAGAACTGAAGCTCTTGGACTCTTGGAACATACATATATAGTATTTTTTTTGAACCCTCATGTATTCAAGGGGAATTTGGAGAGGGGTTATGAAATAACATAAGCATTCTAAAAATATTCTACAATTTTTGGAACTTAGATAATATTTTAAGGATATTTCGTAAATATTTAGTGATATAAGGAGACTATTTTGAAATTACAAGTTTTTGTAAAAGGTCTTTGTAAATATAAAATGAACTTATTTCAAATGTATCTATTTATTTTCTAAAAATAGAAAAATAAAACAATTTTTTTGCTATTAAGTTTTACATATATAATCTAATTATTTCCAAATTTCTAACAAATAAGTTATGTATATTATTGAGCTATTACTTCATTTACTTGTATTTATTGAATATGAGACTCTTTTCAATTTTTTTTAACTCTCAGCATTAGCAAATATGAATTACATCCTTAATTAATTATTCAAAACATACAATTTTTTGTTACAAAAATATTAGTCATTCAAGTATTTCAAAAGGTAATAAAAAATTTAACGAATGGAAACTACATTTAGATTTCGAATAAAAGATTTACAGCTATCACTTTTTGATGAATAATCTCACCAAAAGAATATTTTTAGAGGCCTCAAATATTCTTATAAATCTAAAGTATATTTGTAAGTAAAATTGAGATTCTTGAGACAATGAATAGAAACATCTACTTTGTTATAATATTTAATGTTGCCTTTTAATGTTGTCCCATAAAGACAATAACTTGGTCCCATGGTACTAAGTAACGTCATTATAGCTATGTTATTTAAACTTCTCTTTTTACAAGTAATAACTATCTAGTAGTAAGTTTTTTTTATACATAGTTATTCTTAATAGTATACTTTAAACTTGGTAGAAAGTATATTAATTTATTAATATTTAAAATGTTGAACATACTTTAAGAATTAAATCTATTTAACCTTAAAAATCTATTTCCTATTTAAAAATAATATATTTGTTTATTTCTCTTTGACAATAACAAGGATACATTTACATAAATTATAATAGACATGACATAAAAATTTTAGGATAGTGCTCTGAGTTCCATTGATGTCACACAAATACTATAAAAATAATACATTTGTCATAATTACAATGTCTAGGAAGTAGATAATTCTACTTCTATTTGATGAGGCCAACTATAGAATTTTTTTATTTAAAAAATGTTACAAAACATAGTTTTCTTGTTGATTAGTTGAGAATGGTAAAAAAATCCCTCTTTTCTTTAAATTAATGCTAAAAATGATTGATAAAACTCAAAACAGCTAAAAATTTTGCATGGATTTTTATATGTCTAAAAATGTTTAATAATCTCCTAGATTTTGTAACAAAAATATTCAAGTGAACTTTCTAATTAAATTATTAAAAATAAATTTAAAACATAAAATTCTTTATTGATTGATTATTTATTATTGTTTACAACAAATTTTACTACTTCTTTTATTATTGAGTAAAATTTTACTATTGTAGATAAAATTCAACTATTTCATTTGGAATTTCATTGTTGTAAGTGAATAGTCCCTTTGTCCCACTAAAAAACTACAAAACCTTCCCTATGAAAGATTAACTATATTTTTAGTCTTTGTGCTAGTGATTTATACATTCAAGAACCAATAAACCATCCCCTAAATCTATGCAAAATCTCTAGTTTTGGCACCATAGTTTAGGCATCCAAAATGTATGTAGAAAATATCATATTTGAGCGTTGTTTGTAAGTGTTGCTAGCTTGTCATTCTTAATGATTTAAAGGTTGGTAGCAACAATGGGATAGTAGAAATATATTCTCCCAATTTAAATACCACAACAAGAAAACTTGACCCCCTTCATGAATAGATTTGCATAGCACCCAAGTGGTCACCAAAACCATTGTCAATTCAATTGTTTGAAGAAGCAACAAGTACAAGGTGCCTCAATTGGACAAGGCCAAGCTTGCTAGGAGAGGAATTTTCCTTGATTGCTTGCTACTTACTCCCACAAGGTCATTCAATATAGCCAATGCTTACCAAACAATAAAAATGAGTAAGCAAAGCTTTGGGGGGGACACAAATTGCCCCTCATTTGGAGTTTTTTAGTGAGACATAGGAAGTGATTACTTGTTATTCTTGCCTATTTCATTCATTGAAAAAATGTCAAGTTTTAAAGAAGCTTGGGGATTCCAAGAAATTCTAAAATGACTTTTGAATTGTCCAAGAAACTACTTGGCCAATTGGCTTCATAGACACATTATTGACAATGAAACTTTGAATGGTAATAGCAAGAATGTCTAATTGAGTATGTAATATACAATTGAAATGGCCTTTTAATGGTCTAAAATACTACTTCTAGTTACAAAATGGTGAGCAATCTAAGTTTTCAAAGTTTTTGCTACATATGTGACAATGACGGGAACATTATTGAAAATTTGCATAATATAGGCAACATAAGGAATATAGTGCAAATGGAGAAAACTCTCTCAATACTCCAAATTATTTTTTATGGTTACAGTATATTTAAAGATGTTGTGTGCTTTTGTGTAGTCTATTTTTGCTTCATCCAATTCATGATGGCCAAAAATTTTAAAAAATGAGTTCACTAATTATGAACAAAAGATGATCATGAAAGAGATTTGTCCCTATTAATTCTAAACTACAACTGAAATGACCTCCAAAGCACAATCCACTTACCAAAAATCATGATTCATTGTTTCTAGATACAATTTTCAAGATTCTAAGATCTTCCTTTCACAAATAATTTACCTTAATATGAGAAATATATGATGGTTTACATTTTCTAATGTATATATTTTTTTGACACCTGTTTGTTGATGTAGTATTTTGTAGATGATATAAAATAGCTATTATATAATCACACTCTTAGAAATTTTTGTTAATGCACAAATTTTCTTTTGGTTATTCTATGATTGTTGAGGTTTGTATGGAATAATAAAATGGCTACGTATACACTTAGGCAATTCCATTATCTTCCAAAAACTTGGAATTATTTTAGAGATATATTCACTTCCATTATCAATCCGCAAATTCTACATTGATTTTTGAATTTCATCCTCAGGGCAAGTTTTGAAAATATTTGGAGACATATTCCTAACCATAATCAATCTTCAAATCCTTCACAATTTATTAAATTTGATTCTCAATTCAAACCTTGAAAATCTTGAATTGCTCCAATGTTTTTTGTTTGGTTTTACAAAAGCAATAATGGAGAGTTGAGATAAATTATCAATAGAAGTAATGAACTTTTAAATGAATTATATAGGGACAAATCAAATCAAAATGAACTACTTCTAATGATTGTACTATCGTTTTGTTTGATTGACAAGGATTTCATCCAAGATTGTTTATCATGCTCACATGCTTTACATACTTCACACGTAAAAAACTCCTTCAAATCATCAGTACTGAAATCAATCGCTTGCTTCATGTCTTTCAGATCTTTCATTGTTCGTCATTTTTCGTATTGTTAAACGTTGTCAAGTATCATGACTCCATTCCAAATTTGAATGTTAGGCTATTGAATAAATGCTTATGAACTAAAGCTAATGAATGCCTTTTTTTCCTTGGAATTTTCACCAACTTAAATAAAGTTGATATTCTTCTCAAGATGATAGAGTTTTTTAATTCTCCATTTTCATCTTCAAGATAAGATTGTTTACACTAATGAATTGTAAAACTAACAAGTATATGTAATAGTTACCTTGGTATAATTTTTGTCCTAATTCTAAAGTGAGATGTTTATAAAGTTAATTTACAAGATTTTGAGGCAAACCAAATGACATTGGACATTCATATCGGTAGTTGAATAAACAAATGAAAATGAATATTGTGGATGTAGAAAGCTAAAAAAGCTCATTTAAAACTCAATAACTAATAAAAATAACTACTTAATAACTAATAAAAATGTAGTTAATGTACTTGTTTTATTTAATTTCTCTCACTAAAAAATGCAAATACAAATAATTGTCTTAACACTTTATGCCAAGACTAAATTATTTTGAACATTTCTATTAATCTTGTGACCTCACTCTAGCCACTACACTATAGGGTTTGATGAATGACAAAAAATCTTTATACATAAGATAGAAGTGTAAATGTTCATCCTTAGACTTTTGTATAAAAAGGGAATTTTGAGTTACCAATTAATGTTTTTTTATTTTTTTAAAGTAGATGATTCACATGGTATCTATATAGTGATCAACTAGACATTCCAAGGTTAAGTTCAATGCCAAATTCACATCTATTTCTTCAATGCTCACTAATGTGCTTTTGTGTTGCTACCACAATCAAAATAAAATCAAAAGTGATTTCCTAATTTTTTATTTCCTATTTTCTTTGAAACTCAATAACTTTCACACCATAGGTCCAAACTCCACGAAACAAAGTTCATGCACCTCTCCTCACAAAGGCTAATTTTTTATTTCCTATTTTTTTTGAAACTCAATAACTTTCACACCATAGGTCCAAACTCCACGAAACAAAGTTCATGCATCCCTCCTCACAAAGGGCTTTTCAACGGTACCAAGAATATGCAACTGGGGGTTGCATGGGCTTGGAGATCTCATTGTAACAACCCAACCCAACCCAACCCAACCCAACCCATCCCATCTAAATTAACCCCTAACATAATAGAGTTAATAATAGAGTGTGTACAATGTAAAACCACTAGTTGAAGTTTGGGAAAAACATGGGACAAAACTCCTTGGAGCACCAAAAACCACTTCTGATGGAATTTGGAGATTGGGGAAAACACAAGATGAAACTCCTTGGAGCACCAAAACCCACTTCCATAAAGTGTGTACAATGTAAGACCACTACACTAATGATGATAATTAGTGTTACCCATACTAACTGTTTTAGAAATGCTATAAGTTTTTTACTCTTCATAAATATTTTTACTAAAATCATAAATCCTAGTGTCATTCTGAGTGGGAAAACTCTACATCCATAGTTGGTAAAAATATTCATCAAGAGTAAAAACTTATGGCTTTTTAAAATAAATTAGTGTAGGTAACACTATTTATCATCATTAGTGTAGTGGTAGTTTGGGAAAAACACGGGTAGTTTGGGAAAAACACGGGACGAAACTCCTTGGAGCACCAAAACCCACTTCCGATGGAGTTTGTTGCCCTGTTTCTTCTTGTCCTCTTCTTGGTTAAACCTTCCTTTGACACCCATTTTCCAGGCAGAGGACCAACCTTGCAGTTACCTCGACTGCCGGTGGGAAGTGGGAGCCTTGAACGTGGTCTACCCGGCTTCTTCATTGCCCTGCTGTGTTTGTAGGGTCTCCGTGTGTCAGGTCTCCCACCTGCATTAATTACGGGTGGAGGCAGTCGACCCCATTTGGGGGTCCGGCACCTCCCTTCCTGGTCTGGTCTAGTCTACCTGCATCTGTATCTCCCTACGTCCGGATTCCTGTGGAACTTAATCTGCATGCCCGCTTTGCGTGCCCATCCGCGGAGCTTCCGAGTCCGTCCCCATGCCGGCAACCGAGGACTGACTGAAGACCCCCGATTTCAGTTCCACCCCCAAAGCACTGGACAACCCGCAATAAAGTGGTAGGCTTAATTAATTCATATTAATAACAACCACAACAACAACGAGGAGTCATGCAACCCAGCTCCAGAAAATCCAATCCCTTCCCAGGGTTCTCAGTGTCAAGATCCGTCCAAGCAAGATACTCCTTTTCTTTCCTCTCCTGGGAATCTGCAGCAGCCCCATTCAATGAGGGCTGCGTGGCCACCCGTGTCCGAAATGCGGTCCACCGTGGCCGTGGCTGTGGCTATGGCTATGGCTAGCTAGGAAGAAGAATTATTGCGCTTCTGGGGGACGACGACGACTGCCGGGAGGGATTCACCGAAGGAATTCGGCGAGGGAGGAGCCCCGATTCGTGACGTTCGTAATTCCACTCGACCATTGGGGCTGCTTTCCTTCAGTCTTGCAGTGGGGGTGGGTTGGTTGGGTTGGGTTCCGAGAGGGAACTTGACCAGGAGAACATGGGTGCCCGCGAATATTCGGGTTTTCCCCGAAACTTGGGCCTCCCTGTCTCGGTGGTTGGGTGCGATTTGATCTCGTGATGTGGGTTCGCAGACGTCGTCGTCGTCGTCGTGATCTGTACAGTTTGACTGGTGCGGCGACAGGCCAGGCATGGCAGCTGGGCGGACTGGGCCGCAGAGTAGGCCGGCCGGCGGACGGGCGGGTCGGACGGATGGACGGACGGAGAGAGGGAGGGAGGAGCGGCAGGCAGTCCGGGAGGCAGGGCCGGCCAGGCCCCAGCTGGGCCTGCCAGGGCGTTACGTTACGCAACCTCGGAGTGCAGGCCAGGCGGCGTGGAACGATGCGCCGGAGAGGCGAGAGCGGAGGCGCCCAACGCATGATGCACGAGTGAGGCCACGGCGGGCCTAGCTGCTCATCTCATCGCCTGACTGGGCGAGCCTTGTCGGACGGGAGAAAGGACGGAGGAAGGGCCGGGGCCGGGGCGACCGAGCGAGCTTCGCACGCGGGCACTGGACGAGCCGGTGGCGTCGACGATTGCGTCGACGGTGGCGTTTCGGGGCCCGTGCGAGATCACAGGGGGAGGGGGAGGGGGGGCCGGCGCACCAGCCGCGGCCGCAGCCGCACAGGAGCAGCAGCCGGAGGCGGAGGAGCGGCGGCTCTTGCGTGAGTGACGATGCGGGGGAAGGGGAGTAGTGGGTGGCCGGACAGATTTCTGGCTGTACCGAGCGAGTGACGGAGACAGGCGCAAAGAGCGACGAGCGAGTCTTGCCTGCCTGCTTGGCCTGCCTGCCTTGCCTGTTGCCTGCTGCCTCCTGCTGCCTGCAGGTCGTGACCAAAGGTACGAATTGCGGGGACCGGGCCAGAGCCCTGGGCCGCGCTTGCTGGCTGGCTGGCTGCAGTGGGAGTGGTGTCGCAAGGGCCCAATGCTGGTGCGTAACGTGTGAGGGGGTGTCGTGGGTAGATCGCAACGGATGTGCGGCACGGACTCCCCTACCCCCCGCTCTGGCTCTCGCCCTTCGCAGCCTGTGCGGCAGCAACAGCCCCCCGTCTGCCCTGCCCTTTCCCTTCCCTTCCCTTCCCTTTCCTTTCCTTCTCTTTCTCTCTCTCGGACTATCTTCTACGTCGCTTCCCGGGCGACCCTTCTTCTCGCTCGTTCGTTCTCTTTTCTCTCTCTCTCTCTCGCAACGAACTCGTTGTGTGTGTGTGTGTTCTTCACGTATTCCCACGCCCTTGCGTCATCGGTTGGGCCACCGGGTTTTTGATCGTACATGGGTTGGTTATGGCGAGGAGCTTCGGGGACGTCGACTGGGGAAGAGGAAGGTAGTTGGGGTGGTGGTTTGGGGTGACGACGCAGGGTGGGTGTGCGGCGTTTTCTTCCTAGCATGCCATGGCTGCAATTCGATGTTTGCGTTTCGTTAATTTGGGGTGAGGGTGGTGTGGGGAAGGAGGGATAGTCATGTGCTGGAGCTTGTGAGGGAGGAGGGGGAGGGGTGGAAGGTTGGATTATGGGGGCGCAGAAGAAGACTGGGAGGCAAGGAGGGGTGGCAGTAGAGGACGTCGACATCGTAGTAGACATTAGCCGAGCAGGACCAGGAGGAGGAGGAGCCGGAAACAGCCGAGTTTCACGCAGCACTAAAATGTCCCCTGAGACCGACGTCGACAATCCGTCGCCGCGCGTCTCCTCGTCCTGTACGGCGGGGAGCAGCAAAGACGATGTCGTCGACGCGGTGACCTCCGATGTCGTCGTCTCCTCACGACGTCACGACGATGAGAACGACGACAACGACGACGACGAAGAAGCCATGGAGGAGGACCACGACGACGTGCACACGAAAACAGAGTCCATGGAGGTGACCAAGAATGGGAATGCGCCCAAGAATAACAATAACATCAACGACTTCGCAGGCGCGGCCGCGATGACGTCGAAATTGGGGGAGGGTGGGGTGGTGTCCTCGCAGCAGCCGCAGGCGGCTTCGGACTCGGCGTTGTCGAGCCCGCTCAAAGACTCGACGGGAGGCGGGGTGTCCAACAGTTTGCCATCGGCGCAACCACAGCAAATGGACCGAGAGCGGTTGTTGATGATGTCGGCGAAGAACAATGGCACGGCGTCCAGGAAGCGGAAAAAGACGATCCACTACATGAATTCTAGGGTACCTCATTCTAGGGTACCCCATGCGGTGCCTACCGTGGACAGCGAGGAAGGCTCCGACGGCCCGGACAGTCCTGAGGACGTAGACGATGTGCCTGTGCGTGCCAGTCAAGGCCCCCGTGCAGCTGCTACCAAGGTGCAGCATCCTGCAATTTGCTTAGGATCCATGGTGGCATGGCTCTTGCCTTTGACAAATTTTGCTTTCTGGTGTTGTATAACGACGTAGAATGCTGGACGCGATGCTTGAAGCTGGTTGCGAGTGGCCTTAGAGCAGTTTCGGCGCCTTATTTAGCTTGCCAATTGTTTGCAAAATGTTTGCGATTGTTGCATTTTAACTCGTTTGGGTTAGTTTTGGATACCTGTAGATCATGACTGCGTTTTGTTCTCTTGGATCGTGGGAAGTCGGTGTCCTTCACTGCAAGTGCCTGTTTTTCCAATTTAGGGCATGGGGATGTTTCGGCAGTGGGTGGCTTACAAATTTTTGTGGCTTTTGGGGAATTATGCGTTTTAGGAATCTACGGCTTCAAATTTGAAGCTTTGGTTTCTGTTTTTGTACTACGAAGTTCGATGTTTCGATGCTTTGATGCTGTTTTCGAGTATTCTTGGAACTTTTTTTAAGTCTTTTTGAATCGGACATCTGTAACGCTCCGTTGCTTCGAAGTGGACCCCTACTTGTAAACTGATGAATTTAAACCAGTTTGGGGTATTTGGTAACCTGTAAATCATAACTGCATTTAGTTCTCTTGAAGCTTGGAAAGTCTGGATTTACTTCGGGTGATGCGTTTTGTGCTTTTTTCCAAAATTAGGGTAAGGAATTTTTTCTTCTCCTTCTTCTTCACAGGAGTGACTGCAATTGAACTGGTTGTCTTCAACTGAAATCTTCTTTTGAAATTTATTTCACTGAAAAATCTAATTTTTGCTGAGAATATGGGAAAGGTATCGGAGTTGAAAGGCACATTGTGAGTAGGTAATGTGTGGCTATTTGTGATGAGGTTGTCCTGGAATAGCTTGTTTATATCCCTGGGTATTTTAGCATGGAACAGATGTTTTTTTTTTAACGATCAGATTTCCATCTTCATGTCATTTCAATAACTTTTTGAATGTGTGTGTGGAATGATGGCAAGCAGCTGAAATCGATGGTACCAGTTGGAGATAAGTTACTGAAGGCTCCAAGAAACGCCAAGGAACTGATGGCCACCCGACTTCTGGAGGGGCATTTTGTACGGTGCCAATGTCGTGGCATACAAGTGTGTAATTCAGTTCCTTGTTGTCTTCCTGAGCTGTCCCTAGGAGTGATTTTTTAGACATACGTATTCTGCTTGTATTTGCGAATTGAGAAAGCTTAAGAAATGCAGGTTACGTTTTAAGTTACCCGTCTTTGGTGTATTTTGGAGGTCCAGCTATAAAGAAAATCCAATTGCGTTTCTCCATTTCAAGTTTTGGGGCGTATTTCTGACATTTGGATACTCAGAACCTTTGATATATTTTTGCATCTGAATGTTGTCCACACCAGCTTGTCATAGTGTTTTGGGCTTCTAAGTTCTCGATGCTGCACTATTCAAAGAAAGGCTAGAAATGGTGGCAATTTCTTGTTCGAGCACATCTAGATTTTGTGTTCCTTAAACAGCTATTTCTGCAAAGAAAAATGTGACACTTTCCGTTAGAAGGTAAATTGGGTGTTGTGTTAGATGTTTAAAGGATGTATTCGTTGTTCTTTCAACAGCTCACAGGAATGTTGAGAGAGATGGGAGTCCAGTGCGACTGTCGAAATTGCAGAGGCTCGGTGGTATGAATGCTCAATCTTTGTCACTGGAATGAGACTTTGCTTTTCATCGTTTTTATTTCGATTTTTTTAGCGCGATCTCGAAAGTCCTTTTTTAATTTTCTTGTGGCGATCGGGGGAAAATGTCACAGATCGTTTCCATTTCAGCTTTCGAGGCACATTCAGGAAGTACCTCTCACCACCCAAGCGACAACATATACCTTGAAAACGGGAAGAATCTCCGGGACATCCTCAGTGCCGGTCAGGAGGCGGCCGATTGTGGGGACAATATATTGAGGGCTCTCAAGATGGCCATAGGAGACATTCAAGGTGTTGGGAAGAGGACGATTGCGTGCGCCAAGTGTGGGAGCTCAGAAGAGGGTGCCCTGATTCCTTGCAATGGACCAAGATGCCCATTAGTTTATCATTCAGGTAATGATCCATTTAAAGTCCAAATTCGGCCTCATTTTTAGTTTTCCGTGCAGTTTTGAGTAGGTCACATGGAGACTTTTCTTTTGTTCAAGTTTATTTATTTGGGGACCAATACATGATTAACCAGTTCTTCACTGATTCTGGTGATTTAAATTTGGCCTTTTATAAAGTTCCTTTTTCATAATATGAGCAAGCAACTTTGTCTTTTGCTAATCATTAAATCTCGGTATTTTAGATGGTAAGATGACCTGTTGTGCGAATCTAACTAAGAGCAATGTTGGAAGTGGTTATATTTTTTTTAGAGGAGATGCTAATAGAGAAAAAGTTTCGGCAGTTGAGAGTTCTTATGCAACGAATCTGTATTTTTGATGTTCAGCGTGCACTGGAATTGCGAACCCACAGCTTGGGGACTGGTTTTGTCCCAAGTGCGAGAAAACGAAGAAGCCTCGGGGTGTAGTGAAACCTAGGCGACCACTTTCCGGTGGTACAGAGAAAGAGGATGTCAGAGTAAGGTGAGTCTATAATGCGAGCCACTGGAGTGCTTTTGATTAAGCGTTGTTTACTTTCCAGTCTTTTACATGCAATCAATTACAGTCTTATTGAACTGGAGTGTTATTCAGGTAAATGATCTAGAGCAAGAGTGTGACTTACCACACAACCATAGAACAGAGACACTAAAGCTTCTTCACCCTCCGAGCCAGTGACCCCCAATTGTGCTCGAACTAAGAATAGAGAGGCCAATTTGAAAAAAATCTATACATATATTAGTAACCCCTCTAAAATATATATGCCCTCGATTCATGTAAGAGCATTCTTGCTTCTTTCCAGTGATATATTATACGGTTTTCCGTAAAGCTCCTTCAATGAATATGAATTGGATGAAGTAGACTTCTCAAAACATTCATCATTCACCTTGTGGATGTTTGCATTTCGAGGTTAAGATGCAGGCTAAAGTCCGTCTCCGTACTGGAGAATACGTACAGACTTACTAGGAGAAGTCGTATAGCCCTTTGGTGCTGTAGCCAGTCAGTCCTACGGTGCTTCAGCTACCTAGACTCTTGGTCTATTAATTTTAATGTAGTAACTTCATTCCAACAGTTATGATCAAATCCATGCTTGCCGTTCTCAAATATCTGAGAAGGTTAATTGAGGTCTACTGCTTTTTCAGTTAGCACTGAATGAGGTTTTAGACACTCCCTCCGTTTTGGTTAAATGCGTATATCCAATATTCTGTTACTATGACAACCAGTTCTTGTTATCTTGGAAGTATTAGGAATAATTTCATTTCGGGTTTTAGTGATTCTGAAGCTTCAACAATCTACTACAAGGAATGCCACAGTAGGGAATCCGTATCGAGCCTTGGATATGGTGGGATTGGCAGAGAGAGAGATTCGGCAGCGTTGGCTCGAGTGGCCCGAGACGAGCATTTGTTCAAAGCGCTGTTCCTGCCTGGTGGTCTGGAAGATGGTACAGAACTTGGCTACTATTCGAATTCTCAGGTACTTGATCATCAGGTTTCTAGTTTCAAGTTAGTTAATTCCACGATAGTGCTACATGTAACTTAGTTTTTGTAGTGAGTACTCTCGTTCGATGTCAGTTAGTACATATGACGATACCCCATTCCTAGTGTCTGATGAGGTGGCTTTGATCTTTTTTTAGCTTGCTCAGAAACTGACTCGAATCTGGAAGACGAATGGTCCTGAGGAGAATTTGAGAGGACGAAGTTTCGTCTTTGGTCTAATTAACGAGAATTTGAAAGGATATTTTTGGTCTTGTTTGGCGTGGCAGATTAAACTGAAGGGTGTGAAGCGGGGTGAAGGTATATGTTGCGATTGCTGTAATAAAGAGGTAAGATTCTCATTGTTCCTTAAAGAAATCTAGGAACCTAGGAGAATTCTGAATGGATTATGCACACCAAATAGATTTCAGGACTTGTTTGCATGTGTTTATCCAGAAGGGAAGTGCTCTTATATTCTTTCTATCTTCTTACAGATGAGCTGCGCTCAATTTGAGCAACATGCGGGTTACGAGGCTCGCCGAAACCCGTAAGTTTCGTCAACCAAGACGTGGTAATCAGTGGATATTGGATGCTTACTGGTGGTTGTAATTCCAAAGCACCTATAATAGTAGGATTACTGAACATTGAAACAGGGAGATTCTAGTTTATTATTTTTGTGTTTATCATCTGGCTCTTCCAGAGTTGTGGTATTGGTATCCTACCTCAATGTTTTTTTTTTTTATTCTCCAGAACTGACTGGTTGTAGCAATGATGTTAGTAGACGTTGACAAGGAGAGATTTAATTATCTCTTGATGTTTGATCAACTATGAAACAAAAATACCAGTTGTTGAGTATCTCACTATAATAAGCGTTTATTGTGTTACTTAGTGCCTCATGTTTCTTGATCGAAGTCTTTCTCAGACGAGTCATCGATTTGACAGGTACGGAAGCATCTTGTTGGTTTCGGATGGTCGTTCTCTGAAAGAGGTGTGCAAGGGGCTAGCTTATCAGAATAAGCTGGGTGAAAAGACAAAGCGTGTTGCACGTGAGGGAGAGGTGAACTGTTGCTTTGGATGTGGAAAGAGTGGAGAATTGAAGTGCAATGACTGTGATCAAACATGGTGTGGTGATTGTGTCAAAGAGGCACAACATCAAGGTGGGATAAAATCTTCATTGTAGTTGTAAATTTTGTTTGTGCCGCAAGGTTTTCTCTTCGATTTTTATGCAGGATTGGCATTGTTTCTGTACCCATTCACACTTCTAAACAGCAGTGTCTATATCTGGTTTCAGATTAGAGTGTTCTATTGTTTCCTTGCTTTGATTTGGTCACTATTAATTTCTTGCATTGTGTGCTCAATGATGGTCTAGGAGGGGAGAAAGATTCCGATGGCAAGTGGCACTGTCGATTCTGCCAACTTGACACTTTTAAGGTAGTGAAAAATGGACAGAAAGTTGCAGGCAAGCACATCGAAGGAATGACCGAAAAGGATGAACGAGGTCGTTTCATTCGTCATTTACAAGCCTCGGTTTCTGTTGGGGGCTGTGCAATCTGCAAGTAAGTGTTTTTACTATTACTATTACTATCACTACTATTTTTTTGAACTGAAAGCTTGCTGAAGATAATGGTGGAATCTATAAAATTCTCAATCTTTAGTGGTTTCGCAGTCATGTGAATGCCTTGGAAATTTCCGAGCAGTCTCAATTTGTTCTCATTTACTAAGCTGGCTTATTGTTCTATTCGGCAGGAAATGGAATCTGAGCAAGTCGGGTTTCGTTGACGGCATGACAATGCTAGTCTGTGATCAAGTGAGGATGATGCTCAACCAGTGATGTCGTCATTTTGTTGCTAGTTTACTAACTTTTTGCTATTCACTTTAGTAACCATGATAGATTCCCTTCGATTTTGAGATCCATGATTTTTGGAACCAGAATTTGCTTGTCAGAACTTTTTTCTTCTCGACTTCGTCTTGGAAATAGTCGTGCATTTCTCAGCTTGTACTACTCTTGGCAGTGTGGACGAGAATATCATGTTAGCTGCCTGAAAGATAAAGGCGTGGAGGATCTTAATGTGAGTCCCATCTCCTAATGTTTCTTGCAATCCCTGGAAATTAGTTTGGAAGGTTAGTTTTATCATAAGTTCCTGGGTGCTCGTAGAAGATTAGTTTAGATGAAATTTAACCGCCAGTTCCCCAAATGGCCACTAGTGTCGGCTTTTATAACTAAATGAATTCAAACAAAGGAAGCAAAGGAAACACTAAGGAAGCTTCAAGGAAAGTAACAAAATTGTACCAATAGATAAAATAAATCATACCTTGCAGTTTTCGCGGATGGCATTGTGTTTTTTAAGTTACTATTATAGAAGTTTAATTTCCCAAGTTTAGGGCATATTTTTAGCTTGGGCAATACTAGTATCTGTGACTCTGTTTGATGATGGTGTTGTTCATTTGGCAGGAATTGCCAGAAGGAGAGTGGTTCTGCGAGAAAGACTGTAAGGTCATAGATGAAATCTTAACACAGTTGGTAGCCAATGGGCCTGAGTCACTGTCTGACAGCATCATCAGTGAGTTGTTGGAAAGTCGGCAACTGCAGAGCGGTTCTAGAGAGAGAGCCGAGTCTAGTAGCCCAAGTTTTGGGTGGCAAATTCTCTGCGGCAGGGGCGGTGACAATGCCAATGTTCAGACTCTCGGTGAAGCTGTGAATATTTTTACAGTATGTGACTTTTCCTCGTTTCCTTGGTTGGCATATAATGCAAATGCGTGACAATGTTTTCCACCCTGTTGCGCTGATATTTTCCTGCCTTTGGTAGCTCCTCATTGTGGAGGAATCATTGTTTTCATGTGCAGGAGTGCTCGGACCCAATCAGGGACCCAAAAACTGGAAGGAATTTAATACCTCTCATGGTACACAGGTATGTGTATTTGAATATAATTTTGTCCAAGAATAATCAAAATTGAACAATAGAAAGGTTCCCATATGACCTCCAAACTGTTGATAACGTATGAGGTCCAGTTGCAACCTTGTGGTGTTTTAGGGGTTAATAATGACTTTTAGTGCTTGGGAACGCTAACTTTGAGCAGACTCTAAAGCGTTCACCACCCTTGTAATTATTACCAACCCTAAACGTCAACTAGCCTTTTTGTAGACATTTGATTGGGTGTTCACGAAAAATGTGACCAAGGAATAGGTTTTACAGTACCTTAAGTACCATTATTGGGCAACTAACACTAAATATCATTTATAGTAATGGTCGTATGAGGATAAAGTGTTGTCACCTATGCCAGTGCTACAAAGTCAGTTTTATATTGATGGTGACATCTGTCGGCATTTGCAGTCGAAGATCGAAAGAATATGATTTCGAAGGCGTTTTCTGTGTTGTTCTCAAGCGCAAGTAAGCTCTCATTTCTGTATTGCTCTATGAATTACTTGAAGACAATGTTTTCGAGGAGGGTGGGGTGGAGGCGGGCGCGTCTTTGTTTGGCTGTAATCTAGCTGCCAGATTGAGGGCCTAATTCTGATTGAGGGGCTTTGCTTTTACAGTGGTAAAGTGGTGTCAGCTGCACTACTGCAAATTTTTGGTCGGGAAATTGCTGAAGTTCCTTTGGTGGCAACTAGCCTTCCGCACCAGGGCCAGGTACTCATCTCTCCTGTATATAATTCTATCGAGTGTACAAGATATTTCAGTCTATGCTTTCAGTTCACCTTTACAGGGAAATTAAACCCAACTCCCGTATCTAAGTTGAGAAACTACACTCTTGAAGCTCCTAGTTGTCATTGTAACTTTCAAAACATATTTCTATCGTTGAAAGATGTAGGGTATGATTTTTTCTTCTATTGGTATTTTTGTTACCATCCTGAAAGCCTCCTATATTATTATTTCAACCTTAGAAGCAGTCACTGTTGGCAATTTGGGCTCTTACGGGTTAACGTCAATTGCTTGCTATAGAGGTGGTTATTGAGAAGTTATGAGCCTCTATACTAAAGAAATAGAAACAGGGAAGAAAACCTACAACGATTTAGTTACTAGTGGCGCTGTGTAATAAATCTGATGCTTCTCGCCTCACAGGGATTCTGTAAAGCACTCATGACGACAATTGAGAGACTCCTTGGTGTGCTTAGTGTGGGCCGCTTAGTTCTCCCTACATCGAAGGATACCGAGTCAATTTGGATCAATAAGTTCGGCTTCAGCCGGATGGATGACGAGCAGGTTAGCGCTTCTCATTCTCCTAAAACGTCTGCTACTTTCAGCTCCAAAATTATGCATGTACACGATACGACCTCTCTTTCTGAAAAAGATCCGTGTTTCCTTCGTAAAACAGAAAGGAAACACGGGTCTTTTTCAGAAACAGAGGGAACAGAGGGAGTATTATTTTTCATTTTAAGCACTTTAACCAACTCCATTTAACCACAATTCCAGCCACAATGAATTCCCGTTGGAGAGTGTAAGAGACAGGATCAGGTCCCTTAAAAGAACAGGTTGAGTGTCCTCTACCGTAAGTTACTTTATTGTGAGAATCTTATGCAAGTTTTGTGTGCTTGAATGTGACAGCTGTCAACGATTTGTACAACAATACGTTTGATGACGTTTACAGGCACCTGTATGCTTGGGAAGGATATAATCCCAATGACTGTTTAGAGAGCCACTGACTGCTCCAGTATGGCAAAAGTAGATATCTTCAACACCCAAGCCGCTTTGCTGTACAGAGGTTGTGAAAAAGAACTGACATTTTGAGTCCTCACTGGCTGTATTATCCCTACTGCATCCATTGGAGAGCTCCTGTTTATGCTGCACTATAGAACCTCTCCTCCCACTGCTGGGGGAGACTGATCCGAAGGTTTTGCTGGAGACATAAAACACTACTGACTACTGATCTCTTCTGGGGAAGGTCAGTTTTTACATGGAGTTCATGGAGCTTCTTCTTCAACTTTGGAAAATAGTTTCATACCATACAGACGCTACTCAACCTTTTAAATACCTGCAGGTCTGGAGGCTCCATGCCCAAGTCCATGCAAAAGAACTCAATTTTCCCACCAAGTGTGACTCACATTGGTTGGGCTCCTTTTACGGTAGTAGTAATTAATTACACGTGACGTTAGCTTGGCCTTGGAATCCTGTGAGGTTTCATCATCAGCTCTGAAATTTAACTTAGTTTGTTTCATGCTCACGAGGAGGATCAGATGCACTAGTTAGTTTTGTGGAGGTTTTAGTGGATATTCTGGCCTTAGTATGTTCCAGATCTCTGTCTTCCTCTGGACCATATTCTTTACTTGTGCTTCAGTCATCTCAGACAATGCCAAATATAGATAAATTTTGGAGAATGAACAATCATTTGTACCTCTGCTGTATAATGTAAATGACGGATGTGGTTTCTTCTTTTCCTTGGTAGGCTTCAGTTATACGGCCGGGAGCATCGTCATGGGGTTAGGACAAGCCACAGTCGTGAGAAAAAAATCATGGGCGCTTCACTTCTTTTTGTGCGTTTGTGTGACTGTTTCTAAATTCATTGGTAGCTTAGACATGGGATCAGCAGTTGGAATTCACCTCACCTCACCTCAAACTAACTTGTCCAATTACTGCTTGTCATGACATGAACTTACTCATCACTATGTCATTTTACAATGGAGGACTTCTTTTCTTAAAATTTAAAAACTTTTTAGAAAGCAGATTTTTTTAACCCTTGAATGGACGAATTGGTGACCTGTGGAAATAATTCATTTTGGCATTGTGTGAATTATTGGTTTTAAAATTTCAAAAGTACTCATTGGAAGTCAAACTATGGAGGAGAATTTGGAGGAGGAATTAGAGGAGGAATAGTTGTACTTCTTCCCACATTAAAGAATCATGGATTAATGCTTTGTCAATGTACTTACATGTACTAATTATCATTAATCGTCAACTAAATCTCCAACAACAAATTGAACAAAGTATTTAGGTTTGAGATAGTTCACCCAATATTGAATTAGTAGTATCCAACATAAACTCTAATTGCCTAACTAAATGAGAATTAGTATTCATCATAAACACTAGTCTCATATGAGACTTAGAATGAGTTTCAAGATAGGATAAATAACACTATGGGTACCATTATACTAAATTTTATTATAAGTGTAGTGCTATTTATACTAATTGAAGAGTCTTTACAACTTTCTTTGGTAAAGGCAATTCCTCTCTTGTAAAAATTATAACAAAGAGTCTAAAATTTCATCAATTGTAGCAAGTACTAATATAACAAATCAATTCACCTTAATTCAAATTTCCAAATAGCAAATACTAATAAAACCAATCAATTTGTATAAATTCAAATTTAAAAATTGCAAGTACTAATAGGGCCACGGCAAGTAGTAATAGGACAAATCAATTCACCTTAATTCAAATTTAAAAAATGGCAATTATTAATAGGACTGTAGTAAGTACTAATAGGATAAATCAATTCACCTAAATTCAAATTAAAAAATGGCAAGTATTAATAGGGCTACAACAAGTACTAATAAAACAAATCAATTCAAACAAATCAATTCACTTAAATTCAAATTTCAAAATAGCAAGTACTAATAGGGTTGTAGCAAGTAATAATAGAACAAATCAATTGTTCTAAATTCAAATTCAAAAATGGCAAATATTAATAGGGCTAGAGCAAGTACTAATAGAACAAATCAATTCACCTTAATTCAAATTCAAAAAATGGCAATAATTCCAAAATAGCAAGTACTAATAGGGTTGTAGCAAGTACTAATAGAACTTACAAATCAATTCACTTAAGTTCAAATTCCAAAATAGTAAGTACTAATAGGGCAAATCAGTTCTTCTAAATTCAAATTCCAAAATAGCAAGTACTAATAAGGCAAATCAACTTCCCTAAGTTCAAATTCCAAAAGAGGAGCCAATTTGGCTACATTTCCATGTGCTTACATTAAAGAATGATTTTGTCAACTTTATTGTAGCTTTAACAACTTTAGGAATGATAAACTTCATAATTTTTCCCAATTTTGAATTGTCTATGTTTCAAGATCATGTTAACTAAGAACTTATTCAAATTTGGTAATTGACTTTGGTCTTATAATAGATCACCTTGTTTCTGGTACTACAAATTGCAATTTAACTCCAACCCTTTGAATACACTATTGGAAAAGATAGTGTTGTATACTTTCCAATAATACACAATAATAATATGTACAATTTGGAAAAATTGCATTGATAGGATTCTATTCTATTCTAAATATTTAAGTATTTGAGATTACTTTGGCAACAAAAATGTCCTACTCATTCACTCATTTGCTCCCTACCCACATAGAAGTTTCATTAGGGGAACTTTTGATAAAAGTAAAATTTTGAAATGACATCAATTTTGTACCTTTATTAATGGAACTACTAAAAGTAGCCCTTTGTGTTGTGATTGTGTAGGATTCTAAGATGTCTAGGTAGGACCTTTAAGTCCATTAACTTGAAATACTTTAAAATTGAGTTCAAAAATTTCAAAAATAGTACATGTAATATTTGAAATGGAAAATCCAAATCATACTACTAAAATCATAACTCCCTCTGTAATATCACAAATGCTACCATTAATACTAGGGGTTGGTGCTTGCTACGCTACGCATTCATTGTATCACATATTAGTAAAAATTTGATATATTTGAATAGAATGCATGATAATGATTTCAATAAGTCTTTAAAATAATTATTTAAATTATTTATAAAAATATTTCCAATCATACATACATAGAAATCATATTTTCACACAATATGATATTACTGAAATAGAGTAGCAGTTCATAATCACCTCGGTGATATCACTTTTTACAAAGGGTGATATTATAGAAATAATATAGTTGTCGCAATTGAGGTGATATTAAAGAGGATCAATATGGTGATATTATAAAGGTAGCAATTCCATTGCTTTTCTTGGCTTTATATTTCTTTTGTATTTCTATGATTTTGTACTTTTGTGAGCTTTGAACTTTTAATTTCAATTTTCTATTGCTACTACCAAATGATTTGAGAAATTTATTAGATTGAACCAATTTTGGATTTCACAACAATTAAATTGTTCACAAAGCTTTTGAAATTTACAAGTTCTTACTTTAAATTCTTCTATTTGGGTTGCCATTGTTTGTAACAATTGAGTCAAATTTCTAATGCATTGAAATGTATGTGTATCTTTTACTGTATTCATCATTGCATGTATTTCATTCATCACTCATTAAATTTTTATTGTTTATTTCAGTATATGCTTATTTATTAAAAAAATTATATGAAGATTTTAGTAATTTTTATCTGAAGATTTACTGAAATTCTTGCTGTGCATTCTATCTAATACATAAAAATTCTAATGAAATTCTAATGGTGAATGCGTAGCATAGCAAGCACCAACCGCTAGTAATCATTAAAATTTTAAATGTACAATTGGATAAGCTCTAAGGCTTTACAATTAAATTGTGGTGCAATGGACAAATGACGCAAGTTTGAGATCTTTAAGACCCCCTGACCAAAGAAAAAGGTAACCTTCTAAGGAAGGAAGTCCATGATGTTGTAGTCAAATTTGAAAGTCTTGCACTTTGTATCCTCCATTTCTTTGTTATTTATGAATGATAAGGTTTGGTTTTATTTTTTAGAGGTAAAATCACATGTCTAATATACATCTTAAGAAATTTTAATTTTTTTGTGAAAATAATAAATTATCACAAATTTTTTGAAGAAAAAATTACAAAAAATCAAATTAAATACAATACATCCTTAAATAAAAAAAACAGATGTACACTATAGTGTAGAATATTGTAGTAGTAAATAATTTTTTTAATCACTCCATATTTAGAAGTATGATTATATATCCTTAAATTAAAAATCAATAGAATGCTTATTTTAACCCTTAAAGTTTATTGACTATGTTTATATCAAAAACTCACTAGAAACTGCCATTTCTAAGACAAATACCAAATTTTAGAAAATAGACATTTTTAGACACATATAATTGTAGAATCTTGTATTACTATAGTTTGAGAAGATGTGGCAAAATTTCAGAAATTTCTACTTTTTGAATTGCAAGATATTAGCATTCAAATTGACAAATCCTTTTTTAGGCCTTGCAAAAAATTGGGTAGCTGCACTTCACAAAGTGACATTTGTATGAAAAAATGTCTATGTTGTTGGTGCTTCATCGGATTCTTTCTTTAATGCAAGTAGGCTATATGATTGAAAAATTTCAGATCATTTGGAATTGTAAAACATTTAGGAAAAAATTAGTAAGTAGAATGAAGTAGAAAGTGATTCAAAATACTAAATTGTTAAGAAATTAGTTATGGAATTGAAAAGGCCAATCTCAATGGTTGTAATGTTGTAATAAACAATGTACATCCTATTATATATATATATATATATATATATATATATATATATATATATATATATATATATATATATATATATATATATATATATTTATTTATTTAAATATTGAAAATTGAACAAATAAAGGATTTCAAAGTCTATTTTAGACTAGAGAATCTATAACTACCCATAAACTAAGACTCCTCATAGCTTTCATCTCATTCATCTAAATGGAAAGATTCAAAGCTTTTTAGGTATATATAAATTTAAAAAATTAATTCCAATATTTTATTTTTAAAAATAATCATTTTAAAAATTTGTCTACATTGTCATGCTAAGAAAAAAACTACATTGATTATTTTAGAGAATTACAATAACCATGCATGTAATCAAAAGTTATGAAAATTATTGGGCTATAAAGGAAAACCTAGTCGCCTTGTTCTTTGAAAATTTCAAAGAAAAATAATGAAAATTCCATTTGAAGTGAGCTACCTCAAATTTTTATTTTGCCAAAAGGACCAAACTATATTTATTGGCAAAATAAAAATTACAAGTAGAATAGAATCTACACTTTCAAAGCTTTATTGTTTTTAGTTTTGCACAATATTTCTTTTTTAAAAATTTTGATTGTCAAAATAAAAAATGAGGCTCAAAATATTGAAATACACTATAGTATACTATTTTTTTGATAAACTATGCTATATAAAATTAGAAAACAACTAAAATATCTTTTTGAACCTAAATCAATGATGTAGACATAGCTCTACAAGAATTGCAAACAAACATCGGATGTATATCACCCATTCTTCAAGCACAAGGCTTGTTTGACCATTGAAAGATACAAAACTTCCTCATCATCCTTGTAGGATTGATTTCAAAAATTCTCACATTTAGAAGTCCAAATTGCTTCAAAATACTCGTCTTCACAACAAGGCTAAAATTTGCATTTATATTAGTTTTTTTAACAAATCCAATCAAAGAATTCCTTGGTTAACTTTTTCAAGTAATCGTGCCAACTTTTAGATTAAATGCCTCCACCAATTGCAAGTTCAATTTGCCTAAACTTCAAATTTTAGATTTCCCTAGCCCTTACAAAAAGTGAAGTTTTGTCTTGCAATATTTTTAGAAAACCCACATTTGTCCTATGACTTGTGCATTTTAGTCAATGTGTTGGAAAAGGGATTGAAAATATATAGAAAACAATCTAACTACTTTCAGATTTATATTTTAAAAATTATAAAATGGAAAATGGTACTAAATGAAAAAAAACTAAACAGCTAATAACATTTTCAAGAAATTGAGAAATATAAATTCCAATGGTGAGAATGTTCTAGTAAACAATTACTATTCTTTTATTTTTTTAATTTTGAAAAATTTCAAAATTGAGTGTTAAAGACAACATTATATATGTTTTTCTAACTTCAATGCTTGTAAAATAAAATTCCTCATAACTTTCACCTCATTATTCAAAATTGAATGGTCCAAATGTTTTTATATAGATACCCATGATTTCAAATTATTAATTATTTGTAATAAATTATTTGTAATAAATTATTTGTACACTTTTTGACATTGAAATTAAACAACCCTTTTAATTTTGGCAATGTTTATTGGAACAAAGCTTCACACGTAGACTATGATCAGACACCCATCTAATAATTTCATGCAAAAATTCAAAATTATAAAGTCAATAGAAATTTTCCAAATTCTGTAGATTTTAATAATCATTGGTGGTTCAAATTTCTAAAATTGTGAAGATGTATTATAAAATGCAACTAAAAATAATAATTTAATGATGATTTAATAATGATAATTTAATAATGATAGAAAATAAAGATAGTAAAAACTTATCCATAGATAATATCCACATGGTTAGATCAATTATAATACACTAACTAATATTTTTCAAGAAAATTTGAAACAAAATTTGAAAATTCTTGTGAAACTTGATTGTAGATTGAATATTTGGAATTTGAATAAGAATATTTTTTTTCTTAGTTCAAGATGTTAACCTCTAAAAGAGGTAGGTGTTCAAATTTTGAACAAATGAATATAAACATTTTCCAAGCACACAGAACCTTTTCATCTATTTTAATATTGTAGATTTTTGTATTAGTTTTGTGACATTAGAATTGCCCTCCCTCCCCGTCCTAAAGTAAATCTAGGGTTTCCAAGAAATGACAAGATTAATGTGAGAGTAGCTCTTATTTCAAAGGATTTTGTAGATATTGTAGCTTCTAATAAACCCCATTAGGTGTGAAAGAGTGGAAGTCAACAGTGAAGGGGCACATGTTGAAAATAGGAAGCAAAATTGACAATTTTTTTTCCTTTTTGGAATTGCTCCAGTGGTATTAATTTTGATCATTCTCCAAGCAGTGTTGGTATAGTGATGTCCATTGATGTCCTCTGTATTCAATTCCAACAATGTCTTGTGATTCAAGTCCAAGAAATTCTCAATAAAAGATTTGTTGGTAGCAGCTTTTGTATAGTTATGGGTTGAATTCTTCGCCTTTGGTTGGTTAGAGGTTGCATTTTGATCCCCTTTGTAGGGATTGAATTGCTATAAAGTCTATGGAATGTGGTATTTGCAAATTTTTTTGTTTTTGGATGTTCGAAGTAACTTTAGTTTTAGGGTCACATGTATGCTTGACCTTGAAATGTAACATTTTCAATTTTAAAAATGACCCTTTACAAACAACTTGAATAATTAAGCTCAATAAAAATTTTCAAGAGTTCATCATAATAAATTGAAAATTTTGAATTTAAAGGAAAGATATCTTGTAAAATTACAAATATTTAGTGTACAATCAAGTTTAGAAGGAATTTTCGAATTTTTATTTCAAATTTTATTGAAAAATATTAGTTAGTGTAGGTTGATGTAACCATATGAACATGATCTATAGATCATATTTTACTATTTTTGTTGAACATTGTCATTAAATTAAAATATTCTATTTTTTTATTTTTTTATACATATTTTTAATTTTGACCCCTTGGTCCTTTGATAAATAAAAAATAATTATATTAATTTCTTATGATTTTTATTTTTATTTTGTTCATTCAAATCATTTTTGAAGGATCATATTTTGAATTGAAAAAGAATTGAGAAAGAACCATATTTTGAGGTTAAACATATTTAAGCCCCTTGAATTATAAAACATTTGCAAAGAAAAGTTCTTGAAAATGTTTACTATACAAATGTAAGAGAACTAGTACATGAATCTATTGAATGGATGTAAAAGCCACCATTTCATTTGCTTGGGACATGATTGTTTGTATTCATTCATCATTCTAAACTTGAACCTTTTAGGGTTAAATACTTTGACTTTTGGGCTAAAAACTTTGTAAGGTGCAATTTCCATGAAGTGACTTAAATATTTTATAATTACTTATTGAAATGTATACATTTTAAAATTAATAAAAAAATGATTTCAATAGACTACACTACATTGTGACAATTATAAGTATTTTATAAAACCGTCATGAATTGTGTGTGTGTGTGAATTGAAGTTTGTACTTTTTATTTTCAAATGTTCAAATGTCATACTTTCGAAATTTGTACTACACTACTACAGGAATGTGAAGAAAAAAAATTCATAGTTTCTGAATGTGCAGACTTTAAGGTTATAACATTTGAAGCTAAAAGAAAAAGATTATTTTCAACCGTGCCCAACAAGACCAATAGACATTGAGTTGAATAGTAATCAAATTTTCACCTATATCATAATTGAAAAATTGACGGAATTGAAAAATTATGATCCCAATGGTTATAATGTTGTAATAAGCAATATAAATTAGGATTAGTATTAATAGCTCAACTCGGTCAATTTAAAAACAAGAAACGTGTTCAAAGTAGAATTTTTATTCTTTTGAACACTAGCGTGCAATTTTAGATGACTTTGACCACCATTCGTGAAAAAACTTTGGAACAACAGGATTTTGCTATCTTTATTCAGGTAGTATAAAATTGAAAGTTGTAGATCTATAAAAAAAAACATACTATAATCTATCAAAAACTTTAGTTTCAGATCACGAGAGCGTCTCTCCTACCAAAACTCTGCTTCGGAAGTTCGTGATTATACCCAATTGAAGTGAAGACATTTATAGTTTTTGTCTATTCAATTGATTATTAAGTTTTTCGATTGCTACAAATTAGGCGATTGCTTCAAAACTGAAGTCCTACTAACGAACTTTGAGTTCTCAAAACTTTGAACGACAAAGTGATGGCTTCGAATAGGATATACCGGTATCCAATCCTGTTTTCCTGGCTCAATTTCGACGAATTTCTGGGTACAGCACACGCCTGTGAGAACTTTAGCCCATAAAATGCAATTACTGAGCCAGATTTCAAGGAAAATTGCAGTAGTTGCAAACCACTGCCAAAATTTTGTCTTGTTGTTATCAAATTATAATGGAAAACATTAATAGAAGCTGCATGAGTGCATCCCAGCACAGGGAGGGGTGAAAAGAAACTCTGTTTGCAGAGAAAATAACTTTCAGAGCCAAGAGACTCCAGCACCTGGCATGGACAAAACAAGGACAGACCATGTAACGAAATTGACATTCATGGGCAAAACGGGTAGACAGACAGTTAACGGGATTGTCCACTCGAATTCTCACCCATGTAACCAAATTGACATTCATGGGATAACATGACTTCAGTTCGTATTCCTGAACTGGGCAAAACGGGTAGAGAGTGAACGGGATTATTGTCAATTCGAAATCCAGGCCTCTCCGCAAATTACTAGAAGTATCCCAATTCCGCAGGCGACAGAGGTGAGATTCTTACACAAGTGGTCACAGCGTCAACAACGTCACAAACAAGCCGGCACCGACGGAAGTTGATGCCTCGATTCCGATTGGTTTGCCTCAAAGCCCTCTTCAGTTCAACTGGCTGCATTGGGACTAGGGGATGAAGTTACTCGTGAAACCGTTGACAACGTGCCAGCGTGCCGGATTTGGATGCCGGGACTGGAGGTCAGTGGCGAGTCCAGGCCCAGATGCACTGTAGTGTACAGTTGACGGCGGAATTGGAAGAATGGCGCAATTGGGTGCGGCTACCGCTCATCGAGGGTACTGGCGCAGAGAGTGGACCTGGATCTTCAGCCAAGGTTCAGTTGATTTGAGAGAGTTTGAGAGAATTTGCACTGCAATCGCAACTACACTCGCGAGGTACACTTCACATCTCTTCTCGATCATGCCCCTTCTTTTCGCTCAAAGCTTTGCCAAATGCCATTGCTTTTCCTTGCGGTGGGATCGTCTTGGGTGCCAGTGAGGACTTTCTACAGTGGAGTTGAGGGTTGGGTTCATCAGAAGGTTGGGTTTTGGGTTTCAGGGGAAGGGGAGATGGCTGCTCTCGGTGCTCGCGTATTGTTGTCCTCGCGTTTTCCAGCTTCTTGCTTCTCTAGATGTTTGGGCTTGTCTTCTAGGCTTGGGGGACGTCAGGCTGATCTGAGTGCCTTTCGAGGGTCGCCCGCATTGGCAAGGCCTTTCAGTTTCAATGTATGTCGAGGTCGGAGTACCTTCATGCCAGTCAATTCGTAGACTTTGGGAATGGTGGAGATTTTTAGGCTTCCATTCTTCCGTTAGGGCTTCCGAAACATGTCCTAGCAGAGAGGGACTACAGCATGATGGTGGAGATTTCTCTTCTTCAATTAATCATTCTGTGGCCTAATTCTATTGTGACATGTATGTTGCAGGGAGGCAGACGACGGTTGAGTGTTACAGCAGCAAGCATGTCGACTGGGGTGGAGTCTGCCGCTAACAACCCGGGCTATTGCGACACACCAGATGCCGCCACCAAAAGCTACCATGTGCAGCAAACTGTAAGGCATCAAGTATTGGCAAGTAGGAGTTTCAGATTTTCACACCTAATTGTGGCACTTAAAGCGCTGAGCATAGTTTCTCTTTTCATAATGGTTATTCTCAAAATGAATATGGACTCATTGTGCAAGATTGTGGAGTGTTACAGTACGCAGTGTGTCGCAATAAGGTGAAGGCTGTGTTACTGGTTACAAACACAGCCCAAGTGATGGGGATGGGGATGGGGATTTGTCAAAACCATTTTCCAATTCTGGCTGGTTTGTGTGATGTGCAGATGTACAGAATCAAGGACCCTAAAGCAAGCCTGGAATTTTACTCAAAGGTTTTGGGAATGACGTAAGATGTTGAACCTCATTCATCCAATCTAGAAACATCAGCATGTTGATTGTGCACATAGTGTATTGAGATCAATTTCCGTGTTGGTGATGAAGAGTTGTTTTGACGAGGATTGTTCGGGCGATGTAGGCTAATCAAAAGACTTGATTTTGAGGAGGCCAAATTCAGCCTGTACTTCCTGGGTTATGAGGTAAGTGGATTATGTTTTTTTCATTCGCAAGGAATGTGCGTCGGATGTAAACTTGGACCACTTTGATATGAGTAGCTTTACTCCATGCTGATGATGACTTGGGATGTTTGTTCCCAAGAATTTTTTCATATTGACTACACTATGATGTTTGAGGGTATCAAATCACTCGAGTGTATTTTTACTCTAACTCTGCCGTCAATCCCTAACGTGTTCTGTTTTTTTTGCAGAGTCCGGAATCCATCCCCAATGCCCCTGCAGAGAGAACAGCATTTTTATTCAAATGCAAAGCTACCTTAGAGCTCACGCAGTAAGCTTCAATTTGTCTTGCTCCTTGTGTTGTTTGCAACTTGATAACCTTTCTCTTCTTTTGGTTGCTTTCTGTACATCATTAGAGGCATTTTATGTTTCTCGTGACTTCCGCTCACAATTTGCAGAGTTGCCCTGCATTTGATCGACTGGACGTAAGGTTTCTTTTTCCTTGACATAAGCTCATGTAACGTCGTTTTGCGTTTTGGCCCTCAGTAACTGGGGGACGGAGTCGGATCCAAACTTCAAGGGCTATCTCAACGGGGTCAATGATCCTCGTGGATATGGTACGTGTTCATTCATGTTTAGGTCACCCTGTTGCTGTACACGAATGTTTATTTATAGAACATCGACACTTTCAAAAAGATAATGAAAATGGATAATGTTGCAGAGTATCCGAATTTGGCGCCTGCCAGCCAGTAATCTTCCAGAAATAAGTGCCAACCCTACCCTGCGGGTATTTTGGACCCTTGTTTTTCACTGCTAAAGTAGCTTGCATTTTGGTTTGCTATTGCAGGCCTGATTGGAATCACTGTTGATGACGTCTACAAAGCATGCGAACGTTTTGAGAAGCTGGGAGTTGAGTTTGCAAAGCGGCCTGATGACGGTAAATTTCACTGTTACCACTTCCTATTGTTTTGTGGGGTAACCTTTGATCGGACAAACTGAAAACGCCCAGGATGGAACGTTGCACCATGACGTTTTTTACGTTGTTGAAGATGAATGTCCCAAAGATGGATTCAAAGCAAGACTGAATGAGCGTGTCTTCGTACTTGGCAGGAAAGATGAAGGGACTTGCGTTCATCAAGGACCCAGACGGCTACTGGATCGAGATTTTTGACGCCTTTCACATGTGCGGGATGGTCGACGGCCCGTCGTCCTAAAATGCCAGACATCAAGCCCAGCTCCCATGCAATGAAAGCGGGACTCTGAGCTACTTGACTGTGAATTTTCGAAGTCTGAGGATTAATACCTTCCTTTGTATTTCCATTCACATAGTTGGTACCAGTGCTGTCCACTCAGCACAAACCTTAACCTACAAGAGATTCGGAGGCACTGTCACCTGTTGTTCCAAAACGTTTTCATTCTGTAAGTCGGTGAGAATTTATGCGTGAGTCTTATGTTTGGAAGCTACTGCACGCAGTTGAGTCCGGGGTTGTCGCACGTTATAATTTCAGTGACAGTGATACCTCCTGGCAGAAATTGCGTTTTCTGACGGTTGGGTGGAGATGACCGTAAGCAATGGTGATCTCTGACCAGTACCTCAAGCTGTATGGTTGACATGGATTGCCGCTCGAAGAGTCCCATGTCGTTTGATGAGCTTTCAGATTCCTGTACCGCGTTGGTTTTTTTCCTTCCCCGTACTAGTGCAAGGTTTTGCTGTCCAGACTCCAGACAAAAGTGCAAATCGAGTTGTTGCCATGTGTTAATGGTGTGCAATGTACGAGTCGGTAATGTGAACCCCACTCTCTGGAGTCGGGTATTGAAATGGTTTATACCTTTCCTTGGAGGCTTTTTGACAGGCGATGGTAGAACTGCCCAACTGTCAATAAGGTAGAACTGCCCATTAGCACACAGATTTGCTATCAAAGTGCAAACCTTTCCTTGGAGAAGCTATTTGTCAGCTCCGGTATTTTTCAGAGATTGAAAAGTTTGAGAGAAGTCAATTGCAAAAAGAATGAAGACATTCCAATGAGAAGTGAACTTTTTGTGATTTTTCAAAGCTAAAATGTAAATTTGTGAATAGACCCTTGTTGAAGCATGAGCAAACCCTTATGCTGATGTGTCTATTCCTCAAGTGCATTGCCATCATGATAAAGGGTTGTAAAGATTGTGGGAATAGATGGGCCATTGACACAATTGGGAGGATTCTAGAGGTGGCGGAAATGGGTGGATAGTGGTACTAGGCAATTCTACCTTACTTTGTATGAAATCATCTCTGTTTGGAATGAAAATGGTTGGAAATGACTATGCAAAAATGCAGCATGATGCCCATACCTTGTTCCTAATAACTTAACTTGCTCCTTAAGGTATGTTGCATTTGGTGTTAAAGATAATGTTTGCAATGTGAATTTGGTCCAAAATTAGATCTAAATTTGTTCTTAAGACGTCTAGTAACAACGCTCTTTAAGGAAGTTATACTTATTGGTTGGCTTGTTCCTAGGAACAATGAGTTGGTGAATGGGATTCTCAATTCATATCTAGGCAGCCTACATTAGTCCAGGTTGTAAAAGAGAAGGTGAAGCTATTTGTCTTCTCAGAGTTTCATTTAAGCTTTAATGTTAGCATTGGAGCTTGGAGTCCTAGATTTGATGCGTTGAAAGTTAGCATCAAATAAAGAATGCATACCTTATTTGGAGGATTGTAGCTGTATGTGTTTACTACACAAGTGTGTAGCACAAAAGGTGCCCCTATTTGGAGAAGTGAGTAGGCTTTAGAATTTGAAGGCCAATCACAACCCATGCACACACACACACACACATTTGTTGTGTATGCAACTGTACGTAATAGACAATCTCCTTACTTGGTAAGAGTTAGTCCCCATTGCTTTGGAGGTTTAGAAGGTTCAAATACATTGTTTTGGATAAAAGATAGAGAGAAATAATGGTCATCAATTATTATTTTGGCATATTAGAATTAACCCATGAAGGTCACACCAAATCCTTTGGTTTATTTTGAAAACGTAGGTTCTTTAAGGAATATTGGTTACTTGGAGCAAAATCAAGTTTCTTTACTTGTGAACAATAAAATAACACAAAAATGAAGAAGAGTGTCAATATAGAGTTTTGTTTAAATTTATCCTTTAGTTAGTCTATCTTCCACCAATGAGAATTCAAAAGCATCTAGTATGTTGCATGGGGATTGTAACATAAGTTTGAGATCTTGTAAAGCTTAATCCTTGAAGGACTAAGATGTTCAATTTTGGCCTCCTTTGTATTTGAGTTAGTTTGAATAGATCATTTGTGAATTTTTTTGTTTCAAATTTGGTTTACTATTTTTACCAATAGTTACACGTAATGCTCTTCACTAAATAATTTAGGAGACATAAAATTTAGCCTCATTTAAATTTTGTTTTATTTTAAATATAATAAACTAAAATGGCCTTTTTCAAACCTAAAATCTGTTCACCTTTAAGAGTTAATCCCCAAAAGATCTTTACCAAAACATCATGATCACATTTTGCAATAAAATTATGACAACAGTAGATTGTGAATGAAACTAATAGATAATTTCTACACTAAGTTTGGATGATAAGGCTTACGAAAATTATCACTAGTCTTTGTAGCAATAAGGCCAACAAATTCATCAAACATAAAAAGTGTAAAAAAACATTGATATTCTTTTAGAATTGTCATGGGTCAATCATCTCCAAAAGGCTCTTGTTTCCAAGGTCACCATTGGCCTTTATCATTTTGAAGCAACTCTTGGTTGCTAGTGAATCAAGATTTTAAAAGCATTTAATAAATGTTTATAGCCAAGAATGCAATAATCCCTTCAAGTCAAGGAGTTTGACAAGATTTTTAATGAGGTTGGTCCATTTTTTGAACATTAGTCTTTCCCCAATAGGGACTTTTTTGAATGGTGTCCAACTTTCTTCCTATGTATTAGGCACGTGAGGGGCACGTGTGACAATGCTCTTATTAGAATATAATTCCCTGTTCCACTTGAACACTCTCTTCCAATCAAAATTTATAGAAAAAATGGTATAATTTAGGGGTTGTAAATTAGGGATTTTATTTTGAGAAATTTATTATTCAAAATATATACAATTTTTCGATGAATTTTTTTACAATATATTCCTCTTTTTACAATAGATGCAATTGTTAAATTGCTACAAAATCTTTCAAGAGTATTATTCCTTTTCAGATGCATGTACATTTTGTCAGAACCTTGAAAATCCAGCCTTCAAAGTCCTGTCGACGCTCAATCTCTCAAGGAAGATCCAATTACCTTCCTGTTCCAACTGAGGGGCAAATCTTGAATTGGTGAACAAGCAAGCTAATCAAGCTCAGTAATTGCAATCAGTGGTCCATCTGGTTCGGAGGAAGGATCAGAGCTGGTTCACATTCAATCTATTTGGGGTGGCTCCCCAGATGCATGCAATTACTAACTACACTAAATAGTGAAATTAGGTTGCCCCACACTAAATTCTCGACATTCCACACTATATAAATATGTACAGGTAGTGTAGATGGATGCAATAATGTAGGAACCATGTGTGTTGCATGGGTTGGTGCACTGGTTCATGGCTTGGGTTTAGAGAATTGCTTGTGCCTCCATCTGGACGAGTGGTGAGTCACGAGGTAACTTTCCTGAGTAAAGCAACCTAATTGTTCAGGCAACCTAATTTCACTATTTAGTGTAGTAGGCAAACAGGAATTGATCCGTTCAGGAATCCCTCCAGAAAGCAGGAATAAGAGAATATAACACAGACCGGAATGAATAGCACGTAGTCATGGAATTCATACAGAAACCAAAGATTTCTATTGCAAAATGATGCGTGAGGGACAAGTCCCCTCCCGTGGCTTTAACCCCAAAATGACAAAGAAGATAGAAAGTGTCCTCACACAATTTGAAGTCTAGTTCAAAGTGTTGTAACTTTTGCATCCAAGGTCCAAATTCAATAAAACTTGTTCGGAAAGTTATGTTCTCCCCTCTAGTTTGTGTGGAAAATATTTCAGATCAATCCAAGATGTACTGAGTTTTGGGGGGCCAATTGAAGTTCAAAGCTTCAATTTGAGTTCACCAAACTGCATTTAGGGATGCAACTTCGGGGGCTTGGATCTCTTTTGTAAAACATTCATTTTCAATAATTTTTGTTGGATTTTGTTCTTCTTGAAGTCTATTTATTGTGGTAAAATTTTCATGTCAATCCAAGTTGTTGTGAATGTTTGGGAGCAATTTGAAGTTCAACATCCTAGCATTTGGGGAGTAGAGTGAACTTTGGTGGCCTATTTCTTCTTCATACAAAGTCCATTTTCAATAAAAAAAAAATTGGAAAAGTTGCGCATATTAGTCAAGTTTGTGAGGCAAAAATCTCATGTCAATCTAAGGAGTAATGAGTTAATGAGAAGCATTCTAGTAGTAGTAGGTTCAGCCTTAGATGTGTTTTTTGCAATTTTTCTTGCTATTTTTGATATTTCAAAGTTTTTTTTAAGATATAATGAGTTGATTGAATGAAAAAAAAATTCACCAATGTGTTTGTATACTAGTTTTGAATCATTTTGTAGTGTAAAGTTTTTTTATTTGAGTAGGTTTAGGAAACAAATTTCACCTCCAAATGTGTTTTTGGGAAAATTTCAACATCTATTTTTGACACTAAAACATTATGATCTTGCAATCTATATGGCCAAATGACTTCAAATTTTCTACATATCATCTAAAACATATACACTACAAGATTGTATAGTTGAAATTTGTATAACTTGAAGATATCTAGACCTATAGAGCTTCAAAAGCAATGATGTTTTTAAACCCCGGATATCAAATGTCACTTTGGGGTTAAAAGAGAGACAAAGCAGTTACTTCCAAATAACTATCTGAACCCAGGAGTCTAGCTGTTATGAAGGACTTTGTAACACATTTGATGAGTTGCATCTATACTTATAGATGTAAAGAGATCCATGATCTAGTGAAGATTGGTTTGAACATCCCTGGGAAGTAAAAAACCCTTGAAGGGACGTGAAAATGGAATTGAAACAAGCACATGCATAAATAAGGTTGGAATTTACATCTTTCAAATAAAAATAAAAAACATTTATGTAGCAATTTCAAGCAAAGACAAGTGATATGAAAGACAAAATTGAGTATTTAACAATCACACCAAAGAACTAAATAAAAATGGCATATCACTTGAAAAGTCCACTTCACCCATGAAGCATCACTCAAGTCTACATTTTTTTACATAAATAAATTTTCTATCTTAAAAAGAATACAAATAGCCACTTAAAATGAGGAGATAAATTTAAAATTAAAAAAAGTTTAGAAGTCCTTCATCTAATCATTTCATTCTCAATAGCAAAATTTTGGTTCAATTCAACTAAGTTATTTAGTCATTGTCATTATCCTAATGATGAAGGTGGTAGGGTCAAATATGACAAACTGATGTATAGAACTAGAGGATATTTTTAAATTAGAGATGCATTAGGAAAAAATCAACCTTCAAAGGGGCTTTTTTCCTTTGAAGAATTCTCCTCAATGGAACTTGTAGCTTCTTTGAGGGATTGTAACCATTGTTCATCATCAATAGTAGCCACCAACTATTTTTTTAATATATTATATATTTTTAATTAAAAATTAAAAATTAAAAAACTTAATTTTTTTTTAAATATTAATTTTAAGTTTTAAAAAAATAGTGCAATGAGGTCGTGCTCATGCCACATTAAATTCTAAAATCCCAAAATTTTGTATTTATTTTGATATATTATTTATTTTTAATTTTTAAAATTATTTTTTCAATTATTGAATTGAACTATCTTGTGCTAATCAAGCTTTGTAGTTTGTTAGCTGATTTAAAAAAAATTCAATTATAATTAATTTTTTAATTTTTCTGCCAACATTCCCTATTGTCCAAAAATTCATAGCCCCTGTAGAGGCTAATTTTTTTCTTAATGGCTTTGAAAGTGAAAAAAGAGTATTTGAAGCATTGCAATATGCTACTTTTGAGTGGCATGAAAATTAGTTCATATTGATGAAGCTTTGCTTAAGATTTTGGTTATCCTAATAAGCACTTCCTTTTGTATGAGAGCCTTTTTGAAGCAAAGTCTAAGTAAAAATCAATTCTATTCTAGGCTTCAAATAAAGACCTTACATGTATTTATGTAAGTGTCTTTGTGCAAGATTAAATTGAAGACATGAATTGCCATCATGATTTCAAGTTGTAGAAGAGCATGAAAAAAAGAAGATTGCTACCTTTGGATTGAAATTTGCATTTATGTATTAAATGTTTCATTTATTTATTTTTCTTATCAAATGTGTGACAAGTTTTGTAGCATTGATTTGAATTTCTATGAGTCTTTTGAAATACAATATTTTTGATAACCTATTACTTACATGCAAAAATTTTGAAGACTATGTCCCGAGAAATTGAAAACTACTTATCAAATTCCAAATTAAAACATAGTAATTGCAATAGTGAGATTGTTATAGCAAGCAAACTAAACCCTATCAAACCCTTTTTTTTTTAAATTGTAAAAATTACTCTAAAGAATGAAATTTATAAGTTATTTTTTCAAAAAGATGCTCAAAAAAGAAGATTGTCTCATTATCAATCAAAATAGAATGAATCAATACTTTCCATATAGACAAAAACATTTTTTATATAAAATAATATTTTAACTTTCTGTGAATTTCTTTGCACCACTTGATAAGTTCTATTTTGGGCTTTTATGGTATAACTTTTGCTCTAGGCATCAATTCAAAATAAAAATTATATTCTCCAAAAGCTAATGTGTTCTTTAAAGAAAGTTTCAAAAAATCACAACAAAAATTGAGACTATAGGAACTTATCTAAAATCTAGTATGTTCTTCAAGGGGACAAGGGGGACTTTAGGGGTTAAAGCATCTTTACTATACTTATGAGGGCACTAGATTATAATAATGGAGGGGGGCTAACATTAGGGGTGGTGTGAAAAGCACTATCACGCAAGTAAAAAAAGAATATTGAGCCTTGAAGTGATTTGCTATGCGAGTCTATCAATTAATGGATGACATGTGTCAATCTATGGTTGACTATTGTCAAAAGAATTCCTTATAAATTTTAGAAATAAACTACAATCTAGTTAGTAGCTTAACTATGGTTTGCTTTTGCCAATTGTGGGCCTTAGCACTCACTATAGTGACTACGCCCCCAATATGGTCACCATCACCCACCTCTAAACAACAATTGACTAGATTGATGGGTTAGTATGGAATGAAGAGTAGAAAATGCTCTTTTAGCATCTCCATTAGCAAACAAAAAATTAATGTCAGTTATGAAAACTTGTCGTGTTTCTACAACTTTGAAGTTTTTATCTTTGTATAAGGCCCCCACCAACATATTGTAGAAAAACATTTTCAATACGCCAACTTGAACTCCTATGTGCTAACTAACTTAGATTTTAGGTGATGTGGAGGAAGTGGAATCGTGGAGGTAGGTTGAAGTTGTAGCACCTCCTACAGAGCCATTTGAACTTCATTGAAAACAAGGCCAAAACCTTTATCTTTATAATAGCAAGGCACTACAAGTTGAAGTGTGGTGACAAAATTTTATTGTGCATTGAAAAACAACCAAATCTTCAAATGGTGGGATGGAGTCACTCACCACAAATCTCTTGCCGGGGCAGTATTCTGCCTCCCGGTGCACATGCTCTTATGCCGGGGTTTGCTGTTCGTGACTCCTAATCCGAAGCTGCCACGCGTCGAGCACCGGCTGACTGACAGGAGAGGGTGACAGAGGGGTACCGGTCATGGATGCGGTCAGCGATAAAGGCTTTTGCCGGCCCGCGTAGCACCGGTGCACCTCCAATCATCGGCGGCTTGAAGGGGCCGAGTGAACAGCTCTTCCAGAACTGGCCAAGTGGAGAGTGTCCGCTCATCGTGGTTCCTGGGAAGCGGAGATCTGCTTGGCTTCATCTTCAGCGTCTGCGTTGGAGGGAATTTGAGGGGAATTGCACTTCAATCACAACGACACTCCCACACACACGCGCACAGCGCAAGGTAACATACTCTTCACGTCTCCTCTCGATCTTGCCCCTTTTTTTTCGCTCACAGCTTTGCCAAATCCCATTGCTTTTCCTTTGGGTGGGATCGTCTTGGGTGCCATTGAGAACTTTCTACAACTTTCAATAATAGAGTTGAGGGTTGGGTTCAATGGAGGGTTGGGTTTTGTTTCAGGGGAAGGGGAGATGGCTGCCCTAGGGGCTCGCGCATTGCTGTCCCCGCGTTTTCCAGCTGCTTGCTTCTCTAGATGTTTGGGCTCGTCTTCTAGGCTTGGGGGGCGTCAGACTGATCTGAGTGCCTTTCGAGGGTCGCCCGCATTGGCAAGGCATTTGAATTTCAATGTATGTTGAGGTTGGGGTACCTTCATGCCAGTCAATTCTTAGGGTTTAGGGGTGGTGGAGATTTTACGTCTGCCATTGGGATATGGGTTTTCCATTCTGTTACATAAGTTTGTGTTTGCATGTTGGCTGCAGGGAGGCACTGGGCGATTGAGCGTTACAGCAGCAAGCATGTCGACTGGGCCGGAGTCCGCCGCTAACAACCCAGGCTACTGCGACACTTCGGATGCCGCTACCAAAGGCTACCATGTGCAGCAAACTGTAAGCATCACGTATTGCCCCTTAAGAGTTTCTTGTATTGTAAGATTACTTCACCGAAATTGCGAAACCTTTAACGCTGAGCATAGTTTCTCCTATTGTAATGGTTTAATATTTTAAGATTCTTGTTGAAAAATTGAAAACGATTTCAATTTGGGCTTTTTCGCATGGTTTGGATACCATGTGTGGTAGTTGTGAGGGTTTAACGCTGTTTTAGTGGATGATCTGAAATCAACATTAGTTAAACTCCTTCTAATGTTTGCATTCCCAAATCGATATGTTCGACTTGTGCGAGATTTTGGAGTGTCACATTTACTTGGTATGTCACAATTAGGTGAAGGCTGTTGTCTTGGGTTGCGGATTACAGCCTAGGTGATGGTGGTGACCGACGAAAGGATCGTCAATCCAATTTTCCAATCCTTCTTGGTTTGTGTGATATGCAGATGTACAGAATCAAGGACCCTAAAGCAAGCCTGGAATTTTACTCAAAGGTTTTGGGAATGACGTAAGATGTTGAACCTCATTCATCCAATCTAGAAACATCAGCATGTTGATTGTGCACATAGTGTATTGAGATCAATTTCCGTGTTGGTGATGAAGAGTTGTTTTGACGAGGATTGTTCGGGCGATGTAGGCTAATCAAAAGACTTGATTTTGAGGAGGCCAAATTCAGCCTGTACTTCCTGGGTTATGAGGTAAGTGGTTTATGTTTTTTTCTTTCGCAAGGAATGTGCGTTGGATGTAAACTTGGACCTCTTTGCTATGAGTTCACTGTACTCCCGCCACAGTGGTGACTTGGAATTGACATCTTGAGTTAATATTTGTGGCATCAGAGAAGTCTGGGACTTGGAAACCCTAGGGACTTTGTAACCCTAGCATCCAAAATTTTCACAGTACCAAATTAAAACTCCAATCAATCACTATGTTTTGAGGATTAAGAAGTGGGTGTGATCTTTGAATTCCTCTTTGGGAGATCTTACATTGGATATGTAGCTCAGATTTGAGGTTATATGGTGAGTTATAAATCTCTCATTAACTTGCGAAAGAAAATTGACACCTCTAGTACTGAATTTTGAATCAATCTCTGCGTGTGTGTTTTTGAGGTTTTTGTAGCGCTTCTTTTGCTCTCAATTTGATGAGAATTTGTAGGGGTGATTTTGAGTTTTGAAGTTTTTCCCCAGTTTCAACGGATGGATGTTTTTGAGACACTGAAATTCTAAATTTTTGCACCTTTTTTACACTTGTTTCACTCCGTATTGTTGCAGTTAACTGCAACTTGGTGTTGGATGAAGTTCTCAACTTGGGATGTTTGTTCACAAGAATTTATCATATTTGCCAGTATTGTGATGTTAGAAGGCATCACATGACTTTGAGTGTATTTTTAATCCAACTCCGTCGTCTTTTGCTGAGATTATCTGAAACCCCTAACGTGATCTGGTTTTGCAGAGTCCGGAATCCATCCCCAATACCAGTGCAGAGAGAACAGCATTTTTATTCAGATGCAAAGCTACCTTAGAGCTCACGCAGTAAGCTTCAATTTGTCTTGCTCCTCGTGATAATCTTTATCCTAATTTGGTTTCTATCTGTACGTTAGCGATATTTAATGTTTCTACGTGACTTATGCTCACGATTTCCACAACTGCCCTGCATTTTGACCGTTTGGGCGTTAATTTTCATCCAGGGTTACTTTTTTCCTTATCACAAAGAATCACACATAACATCGTTTTGCTTTGTGGCCCTTAGTAACTGGGGAACAGAATCGGATCCAAACTTCAAGGGCTATCACAACGGGAATCAGGATCCACGAGGCTATGGTATGTGTTCATAAGTGTTTAGTTTCAAAGTATCCTCGAGACCTACACCTGTTGCTATGAAAATTCTTGCTTAGATACAGTAAACGCGTCTTGCTTTCTATGGCGGGCAGGCAAGGCGGAAACTGGTTTTCAAAATAAATGCCAAAAATGTTTGGAAAATTTTCTTTCCAATATTTTCTTTTGCATGGTGCAAAGATAAAGTTCTGGTCTCTTCCCTTCTATTTTATAAGACATCGGCACTTTGAAAAATTAAGAGAAAGAGAAGAATGTTGGACCGTTAACTGAATTTGGCATCTGTCAATCAGGACTCTTCCACAAGCAAGTACCGACTCTAACCTCGCACCCCTGTTTTTTAGTTGTCGACCCAGCTTTCAGTGCTAATTTATAAAGTTGCTGGCATTTTGGTTTGATATTGTAGGGCACATTGGAATCACGGTCGATGACGTCTACAAAGCATGCGAACGTTTTGAGAAGCTGGGAGTTCAATTTGCAAAGCGGCCTGATGACGGTAAATTTCACTGTTTCCACTTGGTGTTGGTTTGTGGGATAGCCGTTGATTGGACAAACCGAAAAAGCCACAAATGTAGACTGCCGTCTAGGATACGTGAAAGTTTGTTACAATGGTGAAGCTTAATGTCCCAACAGCGATGCAAAGCAAGACTGAATGAGCGTGGTCTTCATACTTGGCAGGAAGGATGAAGGGGCTTGCGTTCATCAAGGACCCTGACGGCTACTGGATTGAGATTTTTGACGTCGGTCGCATGTCCGGGTTGATCAATGGCCCGTCATCATAAAATGGCAGACTTCAAGCATGCTCCCCATGCAATGAAAGCGTGATCTCTACATAGAATCGAGTTATTGACAGTGAAATTTTGAAAATGTGGGATCAATATCTTTCTCTTTTTTCTATTTACTTAGTTGATTCCACTGCTGTCCCATTAGCCCGTCATACCTTTAAGGAAATTCGGAATCTCTGTCACCTGTTGTTGCGAAGGCTCCGTTCTGTACGTCAGTGTGTCTGTGTGTCTCATGTATGCATGCTACATTAATTTGTCGTAACTATTGTCAAACATTAACTTGTTTTGTTGGAATGTATTGGCAAATGA
Source organism: Climacium dendroides (assembly GCA_950106755.1). NCBI lineage: Eukaryota > Viridiplantae > Streptophyta > Bryopsida > Hypnales > Climaciaceae > Climacium > Climacium dendroides. The sequence continues at coordinate 3,127,960 of OX467087.1, forward strand.
GGGAATTCCAACTTACTTTAGCTTGCATTATTTGGACATTGGATGAATACGTTACGAAGTAATGTTTGTTGGTGTGCCAAAATCAACATTGGGCTCTTAGGCTCTCGTGTTTTGAATGTGTTTCTGAGTCATTTTTTTGGTCCAAATGTAGACGTTGAAGTTGGGGGTAATGATGATTATGTGTGCACATACCTTAATTCAGACAAATTTGCTATGTACACTGTATTAATGGTGTGCTATGTCTGATTGTCGGTGCGATTTTCTGTAGTCGGGTATTCTATTGCTTTTACCTTTCATTTGAGACTTTTTGACAGGTGATGAGGGCTCATACTTTTGTGTGAAATCACCTCTGCTTGGATAGAAAATAGAGCAATCTGTCGGTAGCAAGAATTTTCCATCCAACACGGGCCTACCTACATTCCGCTGATGCCGATTACTGGAATGTAATCGTGCTTCTGTGCTCAGCTTAGTCTTCCATCGAAGCATTCCGCGCTGTCTGGAGTCCCGAGATTTGTAAGCAGTATCAGCTGCGCCAGTGCGTGCTGGTGTGTCCCACTTGGAAAATAAAATGGTGCGTTCTATGTCAATTCTCACACGGAGCTTCAATTCTCATGCGCACCAGGAGACTCAATTCACTTCTCGGGAATTGAAGTGAATGGGAAGCATGGGTCGAACTGGTGCGCGTCACGTCCGTTGTGTGATTGTGATAGTCGACGCTTAAGGTATGTTCGCACTTGGTGTCAAGGGTGATGTTTGCAGTGTGAATCCTCCAGAATTAGGTCTAAATTCGTTCTTAAGACCCTCAGTAACAACACTCTTTAATTCCAAGTTTGAACATACCTTTTATCATTCTGGAATTGTGTCATTGGACTCAATAATCCTCGTCGGTGTCCGATGCTTGACCGTCATACGGAGTCCCATCCCTTCAACTGAGTCTCTGTTGTTGAGTCCACATTGATCACCGCCGGGGTGCGTTGGGTTGGGTTGGGCTGGGCTGGGCTGTTAGGGACGGATCCCTGTTGCTCCTCCCTTGCAACTCCTCTCCTTCAACTAGACTAGCTGCAATATTGTCGTCTTCAATTCAACCTTCTTATCAAGCACTTCGATTTCAAATGCAAAATCGAGTTGTGGCTTTGGATCCAGAAGTAAGTAACCGGCACTCAAGGTCAACTTCATTGCCCAACTGAATACGCGAATAGCACTCATGTAACCTGCGGCATTCAGCATTCAGCCCCGATGCAGATGCGGACTAAAGAGGACACCAACCTCGGATCCCACTCTTGGTGTCATCGAGATCCAAAAAAACCGACATGGGCTCCAAAATACTCCGATCGGTCATTGAGGTAACTAGGTGAGTACCTGCGTTAATCTGCCGTGACAAGTCGACTTTCTGATCCATGCTTCTGCAGGAGCCATGGAGTCTTCCCACTACTTGACATATACTTCTCAGGCGTCATATGAGGCTCTTCGTCAATCCTCAAAATCATTTCCACTTCGAATTATCTACACAAATACCGGTATACACAAGAAAATGCGTAATAAATTCTCCAAACACCTCATGAGAAATAACATAGCTAAAACTGTCAGTCCAAGGGTCCTGTGCAATTGCTAAATGGGTACACTTTGACCCCCTTATAATAACTACCTTTAGTACACAAACTGTTGTTCAAACAGTCCAAGGGAGAAAAACTTGGCAGTGGTGCTTTGAAAAGCTAAACCCTATATACAACTCAACTATTGATGTACAAAGTGTCCATTAGTGAATGTGATAGTCACAATATGGAGTTCAATTCTTGACTGGGACATCCGTTCCCAAGAATCTTGTCAAAATACAATATGAAATTTGTCATATTTACAGGGTTAAGAGTGTAATCAAGGAGGGTTAAGTGTAATACTCCGTACAAATGTATACCATAACCCATTGATCGTCTACATTTGTTGTGCACATACAGCATTAATCTTCATCACATACAGATTCAGAGCAAACAAAATAATAAGAGTAAGTGAATCCATCCAAAAGGGTATGGATCCTACAGTACAATTTTGTTGCCAAGCATTGATCAGATGTCAGTTATGCATTTCATACGATCATCAATTTTTGCAACCAAAGACTCACAGAACGAACGACAGACACTATAGAACGTCTTAGCTGCAGCAGCATCAATAAGCACACTTCATGCATGATATATGTACCTACTTCCATTCATGAAATCTTCCAGAAATACATGCTAGATCTCCTCACTTCTCTACAAACTTTTCTCTGCATTTTCAGTAACTTAACTACCTACCATGGAACCGACTCTCTTTTGAGACTATGATTACAACACATCCATATGCTCCGCAAATGGAGGGACACATGTTCATCTAAGACTGAATTTGTACTAGTGCCGCACAGCAATGTTCATCTGGATAATGGATCCAAGAAAAAGGTCCTAGACTCGTCAGAATGTACATAAGACTCGTCAGAAATCTTAATCTTCAACAAATGTCTGATGTCACCTCATTTTATGGAATGCACACAATCTTCCCTAAACAGGAGCGAATGCACGTTCCATCACTAGAAAGTGTCGAGAAAGCCCTCCGGCATGTCCTCGTAAATATCATCTTCTTCAAAGAAGTTGCTCTCATTAACCCATTTAGAGGTCGTCAAGGGTTGAACATTGACTGCATAGACAGTTCCAAAAAAATCAGTGCATGGGAAAACATGCGGAACTACTTCACTTTTAAAATGTTACCACGTCATTCCCAGTCTATTGGTGCGGCACTATGCACAAATACGCAGTTAGTTTGCCAAGGTCGAATGAATGGTCAAATTAGAAAAGATTATACTTTAGGGAACTTCACACTAATGAAACATAAATTTAGAAAAAACTTGGCATTTATCTTTGAGAAAGAGGATATTACCTTTGTTTGTCTGCCTTGCCTTCTTTGTACTTTGTTGTGGATTGTCCTGTCTGAATTCGTTCTCGACATCATTATAATCTGTTCCCACTTCAGACGAATTACTCTTCCGGGTGCTTTTCCAACCCCTCTCTTCACCTTCTCTCCGACGTTTCGACGATGATCCTGATCCCTCTCCCGGAGAACTTAAGCTGCCGTTGTCGAAGCCCAGCTCTCTACCGGGTGATTGATGCTCATTAACAGTTTGAGCGACGACCTCCAATATCCGGGCACCATACTTCTTGCATTTCACTCTGTTACCAGTCCAGATTCGAATTGAGCTCACAGAAGTTTCAAACTCGACTTATATCCCACAAAGGACTACCAGGGAAAATGAAAACGAATGAGATCTCACTCAATTCAGAATGGACCATCTCGTCGATTGGATTTCCATTATACCATGAATAAAAAGAAATAAGAAAAAAGGGTAAAGGACATGAAACAAGAAAGAGAAGAAAGTATTTCCATGAGCACAGTATTTTTGCTTTATCTTGACGAATCAGATGCCACAGAAGCTGGATACTTACTTGCCGATGCCGTTTACTTCCAGAAGTTCCTCTGTTGTCTTCGGCAACTTTTTGCTAATGGACTGAAGCTCTCCATTACTACTCACATGAAAACAGCAAATGGTACTCGTACCAGTTAGTACGAAGAAAAGGTCGAAATATATACCAACTACAGAGTGTCGAGCGAATCCGACTTGCGCTGAAATCATGAATTTTTCCAGATGGTTGCAACTGGATGGTAAATAACAATGCATACCCCATGATGTGATAAGGCATAAGATCCCCTCCAGCTTCGTTGACAAGTACAACACGGAGTTTCTGTAGTGCAGAAAACACCTTGCTGGACAGGACCTGACACCAGCCAACAAACACACGTCACACTTCCAAGTGATATCGAAGGAATAAACCTGAACGGAAGTTTGGGACGGTGTTCGAATAAAAAATCACTGAAGATTGCAGAAAATATGTCCTCGTAAACAAACGGAAGGGAATAAGTATGTGGGATTGGCACTCACAGGGTCAACAGGAGCTTGAGGAACTGAAGCTGTATCATCTTGTGCCGGAGTTCTTAGTCCGACAGGCAAACTAACTTTCTTAGCTGGAGTTTCGGATCTCTCAGGTCTGTCTGGTTTCTTGGCTGCTCGAAACCTGCAGCCGTATAAGAAAATGGCAGTTCAAAATCAGCACCATATGCAAACCCCACCACAAACCATTCAAACTGATTATGGCAACAGAGTTAAGAAGATGTGAGCCCTAAGCAATAGCACAGAGGAGCTTGATGGCTATGACGCACCTAATAGAGATTTTCAGCCGACCTGCAACAACCTCCCTTGCTTGCATCTCGTTTACCTGCATCCCTCAACGAGCAAAAGTTCGGAAACAAGGGGTCAAACTTATTTTCTTACACATCCACAAGGGTCAACTTAGCAGACCTAATCTTCTGTCAATGTACCTTTTGCAACATTATGCGTTTGCAATCCACCTACCTTAATAATAGAGGATAAACCACCATATAAGTCGTTTTTGTTAACATCTTCTCGAAAAATGTTCCCAGTAAGCAGCCGCTGCATGATACGCTCGACTTCAGTCTTCGTGAACTTCTTACCAGCCCCATGCAGATCAAGTTGGTCATGACCCATCTTCTTGACCTAATAGAACAGAAGTCGTTAAATTGTTGATTTGAGCGAATGGAAAGTTGCCTATTTCTATCGAAGACAGCACAACTTTAACAATAAAAAAAAGGGTAAATAGTTCACAAGAAGAGCGGAACAATCAGTAAGAACATGGAATCGTCTCAAAACAGGCAAAAGTATTTCAGATCTTTGAGTCCATCTTGGCAATCCGTACACACCTGTTGATTAAGAGAACCCCTGAATACATCTATAATATGCGTCATTGAGGAGCGTTGGCCCATTGCCCCGACAAGCTGCACCTGTGTAAGGAAATCAAATAACTCGTCAATACTAGCAATCCATCAAATAGTTACCATGAAATTTCTTGAATTGACGGTGCAGTGATCTTGAGTTCTTTCTATTATAGAAATAAGAAGTACGAAGGATCACTTGCATCCATCAATTGAAGTATCTACGCATTCGCATGGGAGCACACTTGCTGTAGGTTTCTATTCATCTCTTTCTTCCACATTCACATAGATGCATGTTCTGCAACAAATATATATCTTATAACAGTTGAACATAGAGTTATTTCAGAGATCATTACGGCATGGACACCATTAATGTCATTCAATCGTACACTAGCTAAAATAATCTTAATCTTAATCTTACCAGCTGCCTGGCTGTCTCACTGACATCCTCTTCAACAGAGCCAGAATTTCCCATTCTGGCACAATTATCACAAGTACCCTTACAACTGGAAACTTCAAATTCCATTTCACCAAAGTGAGCAAGTTGCAATGCCCGTCGACAATCGATATCATTCTGACAATAGCCAATCTACATCACAGCAAAAGTATCCATACCGCAAGCTCAATCCTCATTTCATTCAATTAAAAATAAACAAGGAACCTTGTGAGTGCAGAAACAATGAACTTGGAATACATAACCCTCACAAAGACATAGGCCAGTTACACATATAGATGCCAAGAGTCTGAATCTTTCACAAACTACATGTTTCAGGGAATTTAACGAGCCAGGGCAAAACATACAGCAAATCGGGGGGGAATCAAGCTTTGATTACCGTTAAGACAAAGATAGTTTAGTTAGTCATAATCAAAGACTGTCTTCGTCGAAATTAAAACAAAAAAGAAAATGAAGTGAGTTCTTAGAGATTGCAATACCATGCGATTTAGATTGTCAAGATTGGTATTAAGCTGATTGGAAGTAGAAGTGTTATGGTTACGAAACGAGGACCCTGTGAAGCCTTGCTCTGCTACACCTTGGGTGAGCATGTGCTTCAAACGAATCTGAACAAACCCAACAAGAGTAGTAAGGCCATGGAGATCATTGTCACATGCTTGCAAAAAGCATCTGCGATGGTGCTCAACAAAACCTATCAATCAGAATTTTACAATAAATACACCTGTTGCCTCGAAGACTGCAACGACTGGACAAAATGACACCACGATCCAGACAAGCAGGATTGGTAGCGGAAACTATTGAAAATTGAGAAATCACAGATACTTACAGAGTCCCCATAGGCGTAATAAAGGATGCAGGATGCTGGTAGGTTATCCCTACCAGCCCGCCCCGATTCCTGGCAAAACAGACAGCAAATTGAAGAACTTCAGGAGACGACATTGTCATTTCAACATTCTAGGACTATCCACATCTGGCGCTAAAAAACAACTTCAGGTAACGACAACAATTGAAAGCAAGTTTCGAAGGTGTAGATAGCCGATCCAAATGCAAAACCTGGTGATAGCCCTCCAGTGACTTTGGAAGCGAGTGGTGGATCACAAATCGCACATCGGGCTTGTTTATACCTGAGTCACCCATTTTCCCATGCAGAGTTGACAACGATTCCTTGAGATACAAAACTAAAACTATTATCTGCTGTATAATAAGCTTATCCCAAGCAAGACGACATCTCTACTAGACACAAGTAATTTTCTCAGACATAACTGTGGTGGACAATTGAGATCTCTGAGTTTCTGAGCAACTTTTTTTAAAGATAGAGCGGATACACATACCCATGCCAAAAGCTACCGTCGCACAGATTAAGTTGACTTCGTCCTTACTCCACATACGCTGCACATAATTCCGTTCATCTGGATCCATTTGACCATGATAGAATGCAACTTTGTGACCAAATTCCTGCAGATGGACGGACAAGAAATTTTCTCAACTATAAAACCAGATAACATAATTGTTCACAAAAGGATTAACTATCTGAATTGAAATTCTACCAGTGGAAAGAAGGCACTAGTGTAAAATAAACTAGTTCTGGAACTAGCAATATCCCGAAGCGGTCGAAGTCATCTCCCAAGACAGAGTTGGCAATCGATAGACCACCGCAAAACACAGCCAGTAAGTAACTACCACTGACAAATTTTCTTAACTTTTAGATAAAGTTTTCACTTCTGTTAAGAAAACAGTCGAGCCGGAACTGTAACTGTACCAGAAGCTCAACTTTAATGGACATGTCATCCACCTAACAATTGAGTTTAGATGTGATTACCCGTAGTTTTTCAGAAACCTTCTCACAATCAATTCGCGATAAGCAATATATAATTCCAGATTCATTTGGGTGTCTTGTCTTAATAAACTTGTCGATTTCTTCCAGGCATTTCTTCGTTTTTGGTAACACCTCGTATCTGCAACAAAAAGAAAACGAAATTTGAAAGTTTCACCTAATTTGCACATTGAGGATTTATTCTCTAACCTAAGAAACAGTCTACAACTGTAAATTCAAAGCCATCCAAGTTTCGAACAAAACATACTAGTCTATGATTTCACATGAATGAGCATATGAGCAAAATTCATTTCACACAGGATTCACCTTAAATTGGGTCGATTGAAAGTCTGCCTGAAGATGATACATCGAGTTAGCTTAAGAGCTCGAACAACGTCTTCTTTGACACTCAAGGTAGCAGTAGCTGTTAGAGCCATCAATGGAACATCCGGGAACCTTTCTTTGAAAACGCCGAGGTTCTGTGCAAATAGAACTTCATGAATCAAAATTCTTAACAAAACCATCGACTGATGACAGTGTTGAACGCACTTAAATATGAAATTAGGTCCACACAAAACAAAGTCGTGGTTTCGCAAATGCAAGCTACGAGGTAATGTACCTGATAGTCAGGACGAAAATCATGGCCCCACTGGCTTACACAATGAGCTTCATCTACCACAATTCGATCAAGGAGTTTCCGATCATACAAGCTTGTAAGATGCTGTGACAATTTATCGCTCCTGGAAAAATAAATATCCTTATAAGTAAGGCAGACGTCTCAATATATAAAACAAGGTGTAAAATCAAGGAAGAGCACAAAACACTTTGAAACTAAGGGTTGCCCCCTCAACAAGCAAGAGAATCAAGACAAACGTTAGAGCAAAAGAGCAATTGCAAAACCAACAGGCCTGACAGGGCTTGCCTCCAAAATGGTAAAGACAGCATTACAACTCTTACAACCATACAAGAGTCGTTGGCCTAACAAAATCTGTAAGGCTTATTTTGAATGCTGTACACGAGGGTTAATATATTTACTTTGCGATCTTCTCTGGTGTTACGTAGAGCAGCTTATAAGTCCCTGCATCAACGTTCCTTAGAATTTCATTCTGCTCTTGCCACTCCATTGAGCCACTCAGATACGCAGCTGGTATGTTTGCCTGAAATCAGGAAATTCAACTTAGTTCAATAACGAGCGGCAAAAGGCTGACTCACTCCTCGTCAGAATATAGAGAAAGACAACAGCAGAGAAAGTCACTATGCACATAAAAAATGCGATTGCTCAGTAAGTCCACATAGCACCAATAATAACAGAATACTGAAAACCATGGTCAGTGATCGTAGTTCATACCTCTGAAAGGTGCATAATTTGATCCATGATGAGAGATACCAGTGGAGAAACAACAAGCGTGACACCCGGAGAACAGATTGCAGGTAGCTGCCAGAATTAGTAGTCGTAAGAACGGTGAAAGTTCAGTAAATGAAAACTACATCAATGCGAGTAATTTTTCCACCGAAAAGAACAATGCTCAGTTATTGAAAGACTTATTTCCTTCTCTACCAGGAGATAAGCAAGTCCACTGCTCACCTGATATGTGAGACTCTTCCCTCCACCAGTCGGCATCAGTACGAACACATCTCTACCACTCATTGAGGCATTGATGATTTCTCTTTGATTCAACCTGAAGGACTTGTTTCCAAAAGTTTTTTTATTCTTAACCTGTCAAAAGAGCAAAGAGGTAAGATCAGAGCCACATCTCCGGACTCCTCATTAACTTCTATTTCTCAAACGCCACTATATGCGGGCACATTCTTACAAAAAGTGAAGATTTCAATCAGACCAACTCCTAACTAGGGAAGCAACGCATCGATCTTCGTCTCAGGCACATTCATCTTAGATGAAAAGCAACTCTTACCACCAACTCCCGAGACCACGGAAAGTCATCTTTATTATATTGTGTCTCGGCTGAACCCTCAGTAAAATTAACGTCCAAAAATTGTGGGCGTCCCCCCTGAAGTTGAAGGCCTACACGAGGGCCTAAACTGTCAAAAGAAGATGGAAAACCTCCTGGCGTTTGATATGAACCAGCGTTGTTGTCCCACGGGGTTGAAGCAAAACTTGGTTGTCTGAAGTCACTCAGACCTTCTCCCCGATTAGGTCCCATTGACCCTGGTAATTCAGATGCTGTACGTGCAGATGCTGGATTGAAATAATCTGCAGCTGATCCAGTCGGAGTGCAGAACCCGTTCTGTAGAACAGATGGATGATTAGGACCATGAGAATGATAGGGAGTTGCAGAGGGATGGATAGATCGATACTGATGCACTTGAGATGCTGGGTTCTTCAGAGTCTCCTCCAAATCTTTAATCTCTTTATTGAGTTCAGTCCTGTGCAACCCCAAGTAAGTCAAAAGAACTTTCATAGCACTTGCTTGCTAACAAATTTAACTTCTTTCTCTAAAGCTCAGTTTCTGATTGCTGAAAGGTTACAAATGCAATCTCGACCTAAAACACTCACCTTTCAAGTCGAAGCTCCTGAAAGCGCTCTGGACTCAGCTCATCACCATTGTCCAGAAGATCGTTAATTATAAGAATCAATCTGTCCTTCATTTCTTGTAGATGAAAACCTGCTTCCACACAACAATGGACCTGCACAAAGAGAAGAGATAAGTAAAAAAATTCTAACATCGCCACTGCCAAGCATCAGCAATAGTAGCTTACAATCAAGAATTCAAAGTAAGCTACTTCCTACAACCTGGGCATTCATTACAATTCGTACAAAACACTGTAGGCTTGAAACATTCGCCGAAATATGTCAACTCTACTTTTTAAAGTCCCCTTCAAGAGACATGGAATATGATTCAAAAAAGATAGAGCATACGAAAGATTGTAATAGCTCATTGGAACACAAGATCATCATCTCTTCCGTGTCGATCATTGAGAAAAGGAGGTGGACTAGAGTTTAATTTCCTATCATCAGATTGTTTAGAATAGCCCACCTGGACCCCATGTACGCAGGTTTTAAGAGAAGAGTCTGCAATTTCTGCATTGCAGGCACCCACAGAAGCTCCACGTACTTTGGATTGAACAGAGGGTGGTGTAGCTGTCACAACCCTATTCGTCACTTGAGTGGTTTGCTGAGAGCAACTCCTCTCGTAGTGTTCAGAGACAATCTGGTCAAGATCAATCGCCTGTTTCAAAATCAAGATCAAGAACCACGAGAATTCAGTACTCACCTCACCGTGACAGAATAGGACCAGATTGTCAGGAGAGTGTTACTTATATAGGATAATACATGTGGAATTTTCAAGCTGACAGGAGAAGCCTACAGACGGCATCGCACCTGCAATAAATCGTCATCCTCCTCCTCCAAAGGTATACATTTCTCAACATTGCTCCTATTCAGCTCATTGGCCGATAGTCGGTCATGAAAGGTATGATTTGGCATGCTAAATGCAGGCATTGGTGCACCATCTCTTTGTTGACTTCCTCTATGATGTAACATGTTGCTATTGAGAGGTGTATGCCTGGTCCCAACATTTCCAATTCAAGATTAATCTTTACATTCATACACATGCACTTGAATCATCGCTCAACTCTGGCAGACAAGCGATCCACACATTCATTATAAGGTTTAACCTGTTTAGAAAACAACAACTTAATTTAACACCAGAGCAATGCATACCATGTAGGCATAACAGATGACTGACGAACCTCGGTGGCAGCACAGGTGCATGGCTAGCAGAAAAATCCGCAGGACTCGCATTCGCATTTGAGAACGAGCTCCCTCGCACAAAATGTCTATCTATGGGCTGTCCTGTTATTTCTGGAGCACGCCCCGGATTTTGAGGGCCAGTAGCTTGTGCGAACTGGTTTCGTGATAAGGTGTCTGGTCGTCCTCCATGAAGGCCAGGCGTAGTCTGACATGAGCTGGGCTGGTTGTCCATCTTCCAACCGGCATCCTTTGAGAGATTGCTGCCATTAAATTCAGCATTATCCTTGGTATGATCGCCATAGTACTGTTTGGGCTGAAATGGTAAACCTTTCACGAACTTTTGAGCACTGGTTGTGTCAATAGGACCAGTAACACCGGGGCGCAGGCGGCTTTTCGGAACTACTGGTGGTGACGATAAACTCTTCCAAGCCTGTCATCGACGACGATAGATGCGTGGTTTTAGTCAGAGATGGAAGGTACGCAATTACAAAGAGCATGTTTGGTAGACAACGAAGAGCATATATTTACGTTGATACGATCCTCGAACAATTGTCTTGTTGCATTACTCTCTTTCATCGGATATAGTAATGATTTTGCAGGAGAATTCAAACCTGGTAAGCAGTCTGTTTCACTTGCTGATCAAGAAGTTGAGGTACAAACTTGGACAATCTGTCACCGTTTACGCGTAAACAGGTGTTATTCAATTGAGTAACAACTCTCAGTGAAACTTCCAAAATAAATGATAAACGGAAGAAGAAGAGAATTCGTCTCCTTGAAGCAATTTTTCGTAAGAAAGGCCAACCTCTCTGTAGTCGCACGCCCTCCTGCAGCACTAGGATTTTGTCCTGGAATAGAATACAGGAATCCCAACTTTAAGGTCTTTTTCAGTTTCAATGGATCGTGAAAGTTCTGGCGGAACTCTGAAATATTATTTTGAGGAAAATTGCTGTCATTCTGTGAGTCCTTTTTATTCCTGCATACACAAAGAACCACCATCAATACGTACAACAACTGCCAACAAATCTGTCTTCGTGTAATGTTCTGTGATGAGCCGACAAGAACACCTAGAGAATAAAGTTGACCGGTCAAACGGGTTATAAACTTGTATCAACTCTCTACTTGATAGCATAGTCCACTGTGAAAACCTAATAGCATAGTCCACCTTTAAAATTGATTATACACATAATTCGTGTACCTGGTGAACAGAGCACAACCTTGCGTTCGCAATACGCTCATACTAAAGATGCGGTAAGAAAAATATCACACGATATCTGGACTGTTCTGCTGGAGTATCTCTCACAAGATATCTGTTCCTCGCAGTAAATCCTACACAGTAATAGACTTCTGATGGTAGTAGTCCTAATAAGTGCTTGATTTGCAAATATTGCTGCTTTCCGCGAAAGACTAGAGGTAACATTGAGACATTTGAGAATTGAGCAAAAAGCTCACGAATCAAAATAAAACACGAGTAGAGGTCGAATCAATCCACCAAGAATAAATTTTATCAAATCACTCATACCGCTACCAACCGAATTCGGATTTGATAATGTTGTTGATTGGCCACCAGCAAAGAGTGAGGAAGTGACAAGCATACTAGGGCAAGATGGAGAACCTCTGCATCGTCAGCGCTCTGAATGTCTAGCATTGCCTTCATACAAATACTCTACTTAATAGTTGCGCTCGCTCCCAACATCAGAACTCTGCTCGGAGCTGCACGCGGTGCAACATTGGCCTTCCAAATAAAATCGCCAACCGCTTCCAAATCCGATCCTCTTGCAGCAGCAAAGAGGACATCAGAAGCATACTAGCTAGGTCCAGATAGAGCACCTCTGCATTGTCAGCGCTCTGAATATTTCGCAGTGGCCTTCATATGAATTTCTTTACTCAAACGCTGCACTGCCTCCCGAAATCCAAAATCCGCTCGGAGCTCAAACACTGGCCGTCCAAATGAAACCACCGCCATTCACCAAATCATTGAAATGAGGCTCTCACTGCAACTCCTCGTAATCACCACACGGCAGTGAGATACATCCAATCCTACTCGAAAAAAGCGTCCACCATTTCAGAATATCTCCTCGTCACTTCCAAATAGACACCATCCTAATCGGCAAGAGTCTGCGGAAAGAGAAATCAGCTCCGGAACCTAATCTCTTCCTACTGAAAAGAAAGTCGAACGGCCGGAAGGTAGGAGAACAACAGCACCGACATGGAAGACGGAGAATTGATAGGAATGGCAGCTGCGAAAGCGGTGCAAGAGACGAAACCCGGCGATTCAGCGGGTGGTCGCGGGCGTGAGGACGTGAGGGCTGGACGGAATCGGGAGCTCGAGTAAGGTAGTCGTTGCGGCCTTGCGGGGCGGGTTGGCCCGAAGGATCGGAGGCGGGAGGGGGGCATCGCGCGGGGGCTTCGTTCAAAAGCCTCGGCTTTGGCGGGAGGGGACGTGGACGTGGGAACGCACCCCATTGGCTGTCTGCTGTGTGCTGGTTCCCTCAGACTTCGCAGAGTGTCCGCAGATTCCGAAATGGGGACCATCCTATAGAGCAATGAATATGGTAGAAGTAAGGTAAAACAGCCCATTGTGCTCAGAATGAGGAGTTTGACATCATTTTGTTGCTGAAATTTTTCAATTTTTTTCCCACATTAGTACAAGTGTAAGAAACAGCAAGTGCAGTTGAAATTATATTTTTTTGACAAAGTATGAATTTGCTAGGAATTTTTGAAGTGTTCAGCCCAAAAGAGTCTATAGATTACATGGTAACCAACAAAATCTGAATCTATAATGCTCATCTTACTACCTAATGCAGTCACAATATTTTTTATCATGGAAGGACTAAAAAGTCTATTTTTACAATTAATTTCAAACTGAAAAGTTAGAAGTTCCTAATGAGGTCATTGTTCACTCCATTACTATCATGTAAGACATGCATTGTAGCCCACATCTCACATATTGGAAAAACAACAACCACAATGGGTCATTTCCTAGGTGACCACAATGGATCATTTGACCGCAATGGGGTGCTTTACCTTAACTATTTATGATAACTTACCCCCTAAATACCTACGACACCAAATGATTTGGGTGTCCACAATACTTTGAAGTTGAATAATACGTAACCAAACTACTATTTTTAGTGGTTTATATTTTTCGAAAATTCTTTTTGAAGTCTAGTTTTAGCATCAAATATCCAAATTTGAAAATGAATGATCATGATTTCTCTTTTTAGGATTGTGTGTAAGGGTGTCCATTACAAGTCTTGATTTTCTAGTGTTGAGGATTCTTGAAAATGAGCCTCAAACACACTAAATCTTGGAGAAAAAATCACATTAGAAATTCATTTAAAAAAATTGTAGAGTAGAATTTGAGAAGCCGCAAATTAATTGGGCTTATGGCAATCACCGAAGTAGAGGAAATTTTAAAAGAAAAAAAATTTGACAAGGAAGGCAAGCCCAACAAGGAATGTCTAGATTTTTTGAAATTCCCAACAACAAGGAGATATAAATGCATGTCCAAAAATAAATAAAATATGTAATCACTAATTATTTAGATTTCACATATCAAGAGGAGATTATAGGAAACAATCTATCTACCTTTTAAAAAGGACAATTCTTGGCAAGGGGGTATAATATCTTTCAACTTTTTATATATTTGTGTCCTTTATGTTTTTCTTGTATAAGTTACGTGATGCTTAGTATTAATCTTGTCCCCAATCTTGTAATGTCATTGCATACACTAAGGTCCACTTTATACTAATCCTAGAGCCAAATGGAAGGTTGGTTGGATTTGCAAAAGTTCAAACCCTCAATCTGGCCCTAGTTCAACACTTCAGCCCAATTAATGGAAAGTAGTGATGCCCAATTTTGGAGCCCGATTTCTAATCACATACTCTTGGATTTTTTGTAATGCTCAATTTCAAAATATATAAAACACACACCTTTCTTTTCTCTTTCCTATTTTTTTAATTTCTTGTACTTTTCAAAACCATATTTAAATGCAATTTGACTTCATTTATTATTATATATTTTTGGTCATTTGTTTAATCAATACGCGTTAAGTCTCTCTTCTTATTGTTGCTAAAATTCCGCATATATGAAACCATACTCTAGACCTTCACCCTTGTGATTGTAGTTCTCTCGATTTGCACCAAATTCTTGCGTGATTGTCTTACATCATTTATACAATGTTTTAGTTGCAAAGTAGTTGTAGATTGAAGTGAAAATATCATTTTAGTTACAAAATAGTTGTAGAATGAAATGTAGGATTTACATTTAGAATGAATGTGAATTATTCTCCATCAAATATTCATCACAATTGTCGATGTGGACAAGTCAACACTCTAAGGAATTCACCATATCTATTTGTAGTAGCAAAAAACAATTAGGAAATAACTAGTATACAATTGCAATTATAAAATGACAAAAGTTGTTTCCTAATCAATTCCTATTCATTTCTTAGTTTTTTTTTAATAATTTCCTAGTTGTTCCTAGTCCTTTCCTAGTTGTATCGTAGTTGTTTCTAGTCAATTCCTACTCATTTTTTAAATGTTTCTTAATCATTTCCTAGTTGTTCCTAGTTGCTTCTTAATAAATATCTTAGTCATTTCCTAGTTGATTCCTACTCATTTTTTAGTCATTTTTTAGTTGTTCTTAGTTGTTTCTAGTTGTACTTGGGTCATTTTCTAGTCCTTTTCCAATTGTTTCCAAAGTCTTTTCTCGATTGTCTTATGTCAATTATGCCATACCAATTGTCAAGAGTACCATTAGGTTGAATATATAAGACAATGTAATGAATTTTGTTAATAAAATTCTAAGTTTCCTATAATTGCTAGGTTTCTACATCTTATAGATTTCTGCATTTTGTAGATTTTTAGAGTGTAGATTTTTACAATTTAAAAATCTATAGAAATCTAAAAAATTTTAAAATCCAAGAAATTTTTAAACCTATAAAATTGTAATGTTTTTAAACCAATGAAATTTTTGAAATCTAAAAAAGCTAGATTTGGATTTGAAATATTCAAATTTCTGAAATCTACAAATCATTGAGATTAGAATTTCAAAATTTACATATTTACAAATCATAGACAAGTTGCAAATGATTCACAAATAAGTCACGAATGAGTTGCAATGAAGTTATAGATAAGTTGCATGAAGTCACAAATGAATGGCAAATTAGTCGTACATCAATCACAAATGAACCACCAACAAGTTGTATAACTCATTGATTGAACGATTAATTTTACGTGGCAACAAATACCACATAAGCAACCATGTTAGAAAAGTTCATCCATGAAATTTCAAGTAGGTTGTTGTGACTTGGGACTACAATTTCACAATTTCACATAGGCTATGGATCTCACTAGTGGCAAATATTCAAATGATCACATAATCACAAAATTCCTCATTTTCTTCTAGTGTAATGACTCCATCATTGCACTCAAAATTGTGCAATATGTATTAAAAATAAAAATAAAAATTATGTAACATGTAAACATGTATTTATAGTAAAATCCTTCTATGTAAGTGTCCAATGGATGACAAAGAATCCTTCCATATAAGACAAAAATGCAAATGTTCATCACTAGAGTTTTAAACAAAAAATTGAATTTTAAAATTAACTATCACAAACCATTCGTAACTGTGAGAGATTTTCACCACATGTGGCAAAAATCCCCCCTAGAGTTGGCCGGCGGGGAGTGTATGGGACCTCTAATCTAAATTGTCTTCCAAGCAATGGGACCCCACTCTCAATACTCAAAATTGGCCTAAAAAGCCCTAAATGGAGTGGGGGCAACACACCTAAAATGACCCAATCAAATGTCTTAATCCCCCAAATCCCCCAATCATGGACTAGAAAAGATTAAGGCAACTTATATGCAAAAATCTAACTCTAATTGGCAAATTGGGGCCCCAAATGACCTAAATTAGACCCAAAAATACAAATTCATTACATCCCATACACTCAAAATCCTAAAATTCTCACATGCATTGACCCTATCAATCTTTTTATACCATGGTTTATACACCCTCAAATTCACCTCTTGTCCTACAATCTATCTTCTATGTCAAAAATCTCATTGAAATTTGCAATCTAGAACACAAAAATGGAGAATTTGGGCCTTAGAAAACAATTACAGCACAACTTCCATCACCAAAAATATCCAACTTCACTCTTACATTGAAACATGAAGCTCATACAACAGGGTGACTCACAAATAAGTTCACACAATCAAATCCACCATGCTTAATGATAAGATGCAATGAAAACTGCAATTACACAACCAAAAAATGCAAAACTACCAAAAAAACCTCAAAAATCGTGTCTGCCTCCTTGGGGCAGCATACCCTCCTCCACAAGAATGGTTGCCATCTCTTCGTCCTTTCTCCAAATTGGGCGAGCTTTCTCTTGTTGGAAAGATAACTTCCCCAGCTTCCTTCTACCAAAAATTCAAGTCATTTTGTCATGCCGAACTTCCGCAATCGCTCGTCGAAGTTGTCAGTCTTCCGTGGCGGCGGCAGCTGACCACCTCGCACTAAATCGGTTTCCCCGACCTCGTCGTTGCTCCAAATTGGGCGAGCCATAGCTTCTCGGAAAGCTAACTTCAAGGCGCACCACCCCTCCAAAACTCAGCTCCATCAGATCCTCCATGCTCCCGTAACCGACCGTTGAAGTTGGCAGTCTAATCTCACTCAAAATTCTCCTCTCCTTCTCAAGCATGTTTTCCATCTGACCTAAAAGACCTCATTTTTCTCACCCATTTTCTCACAAAAGAGGCGGACCTACTCGACAAATTGTCCTACATGGTTCCCCTCCTTCATCTCCAACACTTTTTGCTTAAGAAATCCACAATCACAAAAAGTTGCTCTCCTAAACACACATGCACACCAAAGTGGAAGAGAGAGAGAGAGAGCCCCTTACCCTAATTCGACCTTTTCCCCCAACTAGCTAACTAACTAACACTCTTAATCGCTTTCATCCAAGTTAATTTACTATAATTTCATTAAATCATTACTAATTGCCTAAATTAGAGTTTCTACCACTATGTTAGTTTTCTCATAGTAGTTTTAAGTTTGATAACTTCTTTTGTGCTTTTCATATTTCTTCTTTTTTGTTGGTTTTTGATTTATATTTAAATCCATTTTCAACTTCTAATCCTTGTTTTCAATTCTTTTTTTGTATTTTTTATCTTTTTAAATATTTTTGGGTTGAAATTTTGATCTAGTTTCTTGTCCTATGTACTAAAAGTCTTTTAACTAATGGTTATAGTTTAATTTAGGATACTAACACTTTTGAATCTAAAACTCATATATATATATTTTAATTATTTTCTATTATATTAAAAGTGAACCAATATGGTGGTTCACAGTAACCATCAATAGTAGTCAAAGTGTCATTTAGAAGTGAAGTAGATATAAGCAACATTAACCCCTTACTTTGCACATTGTAACTTAATCCACCCTCTAATCAAAGAAAAAATAAATAGAAAAAAAGTGATTGTATGATGTAGGTTATTCCACTATTAGAAAATTCAATTTTTTTGTTGATTTGGTCACATTGATTTGGTTCACTTTTTTATTGATTGGAACAATAATCTATTATTTTGGACAGAAATCAATAGAAAAGTGAACCTAATCAACATAACCAAATTAATAGAAAAACTAAATTTTCTAATAGTGTTCACCTTTTATTTTTATTTTTAATTTACTTCACACCTACTTACATATATACATGTTGGAAAACCCCAGCCCCCTAAATTCTTGATTAATCAAGAAAACAAACAAGCAAACTGTCTTCATGAATATATAGATAGAAATTTAAAAAATTTGAATTTTTTCAACTCCATATTAAGTTCCTAAATGTCTAAGGCTTTTGGACATAACTTAGATGTATTATAGTACAAGATGTGGCTTTTGAAAGAACAATTGTAAGACATGTTGATTAGTTGACATTTGTATAGTCAAGTATGAAAAAATAATATTGCATATTTTTCAATTGAATTTACAAGTTTTGACATTAGAAATTTGTCAAAATTATATATTTGCTACTTTAGACTTGAAAATTGTTATAATTAGCTAGAATCATAATGTTTCAAAAGTAATGACATTGTTTACATGAGTTCTTATTATATTATTGTAAGATCTTTCAAATTTTTATCAAAAGATGTATTAATAAATAATAATTATATATGATTGGTCATGTTCTTTTGACCAATCATTCCAAAATTCATAAAATAATGAGCAATTTTGTATTTATATCATATTTGAAAGATAAAATCTTTGAAAATAGAATTTAAATACATTTTAATATAAATAATTCTTCAAATTATATGGATACCATCCAAATTTCATCATCTACAACTTTCATTTGTATGAAAATTTTAAAAAATAATCTTTGTATACTTTTTATAATAATTTTTTACAACTACTTATAATAAACATTGAAGGATGAAGATTCTTAAAATATTTTTTAAAATGAACTTTTAGTTATATGATGAACTGAAACAAAATTTTATGACGTGAACTATGTCTTTAAGTCTTTTTGCCTAATAACAAAATTCAAAATTCAAAAAAATTAAATTTGAACAACTATTTTTGACTCTAAAATTTTAGAAAGATCAAATATGGTAACCCATTAAATTAAGAGTTAACATATCTCAAATCATACATAATAATGAAAATTAAACAAATTAAATAAATCTTGAAATGTTCAATGAAATAAAAATTAACATATAGAAACATTAATGCTCACCAAAAAATGTTTTGATCTGTTTTAAGCATATATATTTTAAATATATTTAATTCTTAAATAACCAAAGCATTGAAAAATGGTCAAATTTTACTTTATGTACAATATGTTGTGAGCCCCTAAGTTGTCACTTTGGACTTAGAGTCGAGCTTAGAGTTTGTATGTTTTTGGTTTTACACTTCATTAATAGGTTTATAGCTAAGAATCTTTAAAAAATATTATTAAATTGCAATTGATAAAGTATTTATGAATGTAGAGTTGTATAAATAGAAGGTTGGAGTGCCTAAAGTGCTTGTATCCCTCACTTGCAAATGAAGTAGGTGTTTAAAAGAAAACATAGGTCTAATATCGCATAGTATTCTTTCCAGATTACAACTAATTCAAAATTTGGAGTGCATGTGTTAAAACAATTTGACTATAATAGGAATCTTAGTATTTCATGTGATAAAATCTTCTTTAGGGCTTAGAAAAGCTTATGACAATTAAAAAGCATTTTACACTAATTTAGGTATAGAATTTGTCCATGTCTTCCATGTTAAACATTATGCATGATGCTCAAACTAAAAAATATGTACACTCATAAATGTGATAAGTTTTTTTTCAAGCAATAATAAGTGAAAATGCTTTTTAAGAAGTCAGAAAAAATCTCACAAGTATTATAATAGTGAAGTTTACATTATTCTTAAAGAACATTTGCATATTCAGATGAAATCCTTGAAGCAAAAATCTTTCACTTCATCATGTAAAAGATTTGATTTTTTTTAAGTTTCCAAAATCTTACGTGAAAGACATGGAAAAATGAGGTTCCACAACTTGAGTGCCAAAAGTACTACCAAGGCTTAATCAAGGTTCAAGCTTCAATTCAACGTCAACTAGCTCGAAAAGCTTCACGCCATCTTTCATCAATGCCATCAAGTTTCACAACGTTGGTGGCAATGAGAAATTCACACCATGGTTCTTACATGACATGAAAAAAAAAAACTCAAGTAGTGTGAGATCTCAATGTTCAAGAGCTCTTTTGCAAAATGTTCAATTGTGGTCGTTGATGACTTTTTTACCTATGTACAGTTAAATCCACTTCATTTACGAATTCTGGCCTGCAGTTAGTTTTCATTCAAAAATTCAAGAACTTCAAAACGACAAAAAGCCATATCTTGGCCAAAAATAAACAGATTTTGAGACCGCAAGTTGTGTTGAAATCCTAGTGAAGAGTAGTTTATGGTCCATACAAATATGTATATGTAATATACGTTATCATAGAATGTTTTTGATTCATTGAGCCTAGTACCTACCATCTAGTATTTCCCCCCTCGCTAAAATGATAGCTTGAATTCAATGAGGCATGTTAGCTATCAATTTTTACAATTGCTCAAGAGAGACATCTTTCCAAACCGCTTTGATGGTTTTGATCATCTCCTTTTCTTTGGTGGCGTAGCAAATCTTTAACGATCTTCCACAAGTTTTCTATCAGGTTCAAGTCCGAGGAATGCAGAGGCCAGTCTAGTTTCGGGATCCCATGACCTTGCCTCCAAAGCTCCGGAGCTTTGCCACGATGCACAAGAGCTCCATCTTCCATGAGAATGAATTGTTCCAGCAATTCATGCATGAAATAAAATCCGCTTAGAGTATCTTTGTAGACATGATTTACAAAATGAGTAACAATTCGCTCACCTTGTGACATGAAGACAAGTGGGGATTTGTCAAATCTAGTGAAAGCACCCCAAACCATGACCGATGTTCTCCTTGACATAAAAGTGGGCGCGAAACAACGATCAACATATTTTTATGCACTTTTCACCAAACCCGGATGCAGCGACTCTCTTTGCCCAACTCGAAAGAAGACTCATCAGTTCAAATGATGTTTTTTTCAATCATCGACATTCCAATGTCTAAACTTCCGAGCAAATGCCAAACTCCGCTTCCTATGCACTAAACTCAAATAGAGGGCCTTGGAGCAATGTGATTTCCAAAACCAAGATGCCGAATGTGCTTATCGATGGTGTTTCAGTGAACACCGAATGTTTTAGCAAGATTCGCCAATGTGACGCGCCAATCGGACATGATAAGCCGTGTTAGGTCTCAAAGAAAACAATCAGAGAATTTTGGTGGCTGCAGTTTTGGTTTACCTGTAGTAATGCGCCCGAATGCCTTCCATTTCGTTAAGACCGTTGAAACAGTGGAACGAGGCATTCCCATAATGAGAGCAATGTGGCTAGATTTCATGCCACTTTCACGCATTCCGACAATGAGAGCCTTCTCATAATCGCTCAACGTTCGTGTGCACATGGCAATCTGGAAAAACACGACATGGAAAATGTTTGATGTCGATGGAAATGTTTGGAATGATAGCACAAAATGTAGTCAAAAAGCAAACCATAAAACCATCAAGATGAAGCCAACATAGACAAACCAACAATGATTATTGGATAAACATCTAACAAAGATCATACACCCAAAAATTCAAAAATTCAAAATCAAAATGGAAATCGGAATTGAATTGGGAAGGACCTGGCGGGGGCGTAGTTTGGATCCGAAACAGATAGAGTAGGGGGAACAGACAAGCAAGGATCAATAGTGGATCAAATGGGGCGCAAATCAACGGGGAAAAATTAAACCATAAGTTTTGGTCCACAAGGGTGGTCCAGGTCAATTTGGGCAAGTATAACCCCCACTCCAAATCGGCCCAAATTTGTGAGATTGCGGTGGAGAGCGTGACGCGAAGCATGAGCAACAAGAAAACAAAATGCGGCGTGGTAAAATCGGGCGTGTGAGCACAAGGGAGAGTAGAAACAATAGTGAACACAAGAATGAAAAATTGAGAGTCTGAGGGAAGTCTAGTGGGTTCATTGTGATGAAAGCACTGTTGCCGCTAGTGTTTGGAGCACTAATAGAATGAGAATGGAAAATGGGAAATTGGAATGCAATGTGTTGATGCGGAAGAGGGACTAGACTAGGAGGGGTACCACGGCATGGAAGTAGGGACCTGAAGACCCACTGCTGCACTGGCATGGAGGGCTAGAAGAACGGACACAGTCGTCATCGGGGAGAAGGGGGACGTCCAAAATTCGTAAATGAAATGGACCTGGCTGTACTTTAAAAAATAATGTCTTGACAGTGGTCTTAGGTTTAAACTATCATTTCCAAAATTACTATTTAAAGATTGATAATACTATAGGTCACTAAGTTTTGACTTATTAACACTACTACAAAATTCAATGGTCAAAACAATAAAATTTTAATTAAAATTTTATTGATCATGTCTATTGTTTCAGACATATTGTTTTGCACAAAATTCAACTAAATTTAAAAAAAAAAATTTAGTTGTTTTGACCAATCCGAAAAAAATCAAAAACAAAAGCAAATTGTTTTTCCACCCAAGAATTTCAAGCAATGTAAAAATCAAAATTCCCTTGCCATGTGGTGACATAACAACTTTACTACGTGAATCGAGTGACATGACAACTCTGGTACATGGGCAAGTCATATAAGTAAACTACAAAAGTCACCAACTAGATTTGAACACAAGACTTTGTGCCCAAACCATCATACCATCATGAAACTATATATGAATTATAAAGATTTTTTTACTTATTTATTTAAAGTTTTTTATTCATTCCACTCAACAAAGCATTTAGTCATAGTAGAATAACTTTTAAAAAAACTTTGAACTAAGAAAAGCTAAAAAATCAAGTTAACTTTTATCTACAAAAATTTGTTCGAGATTGTGAACCTCCAATGAAAAGATAGAACAAAATTTAGAGAAACATTAGAGGAGATTTGAGGGCTCGGGAGGGCCATTTCAATCCTGTTTTCGTCAAAATATTAAAAATATTAAAAATATATAAATATATAAATATATATTTAAAATAATTTAAAATAATTTAAAATTAATTAGTTAATATTATCTGACATGGCATGGTCTCGGCCACATTAAACTGCTAATTTGGCAAAGTTCCTAGATGTTAGGGATCCATTCATGTCGACACTCTTACATCATGAACCAAGGTTTCTCATATTAATAATATTCATAAGTAAACAAGATGACAAGTGAGAGGGAAGGCCTCCTCTCACTTGCTATAAAGAAGACACCATAACCGTTCTAACTACCTCCTTGCTAAGCACTAGTAAGTCCAGATGAGTGTCTACTCGTAACATTATCCCCCCCATAAGGTCTAAGGGCGCGGGCTCTCCTCCTAAGCGGGGTTGATCCTACCGCATCGGGGTACCAGTGATGGAAATCCCGAACCGCATCAGCCGCATTCTGCAGATTCTCCACTGGTTCCCAAGAGTTTTCCTCGGGTCCATATCCTTCCCAATTGATTAAATACTGTAGCTTCCGCCACCGGCCGTGCACCCGAGAGTCCAAGACAGTATGGACCTCCCACTAAACATCCCCGTCGGCCGTAATAATCGGCGGAGGAGGTTGTCGACGCCACCCCTTGATGGTGTCCTCGTGGTGCCGTTGTAGAAGATTAACGTGAAACACATCATGAATTCGGAGGGTCTTGGGGAGTTTAAGCTTGTAAACCAAGTCAGAAAGCCTGGCAATAATTGGAAATGGGCCGAGGAATCGTGATGCCAATTTCTTGGAAGGAGCTGTAGTTGAAATATTCTCATGTCGTAGGAATACCTTTTCACCAACTTGGAATGTGGGTTGAACCTGTACTCCTTGGTTGTAATAGCGTTGGGCTCGCACACTTGCCAGGTCAATTATAGTCTTCACCTCGTTGTGCACCTCTTGAAGGTGCCTTATGCGGTCCTCTGCTGCCGGAACGGTGGTCGAGGTCGGAGTAGTGAAAGATAATACAGGATGATATCCGTATGTTGCATAAAACGGGGAGAAGCCGGTCGATGAATGAGTGGAGTTATTATATGCAAATTCCGCTAACGGAAGCAAGTCGGCCCAGTCATCCTGATGTCGAGTAGTGAACATACGCAAATATTGTTCCAAAATCTGGTTTATTCTTTCTGTTTGCCCGTTGGATTGAGGATGGAACGCCGTAGTTGTAGAAGGATTAATACATAGTAGTTGACATAAGCGGCGCATGAACTTTGAGACAAAAACAGTCCCTCGGTCAGAAATAATGTCTTGGGGAGTACCGTGAAGTTTCCATATGTGTTGTAAATATAGTGACGCCATGCCATTAGCACCAATGGTTTCTGTCGTAGGAATAAAGTGAGCCAGCTTGGTATTTTTGTCCACCGCCACTAATATAGAATCATAACCACTGCTCATAGGAAGTTTAACAATAAAATCCACTGTTACTTTTTTCCAAGGAGCGTCGGCGGCGGGAATAGGTTGCAAAAGCCCGTAGCGAGTATGGTGGGTGGGCTTGGAACGTTGGCAAGTGTCACAGCCATCGACGTAGCGGTGAACGTAACGACACAATGTTGGCCAATAAAAATCCTGAGACACCAACTCGAGGGTCTTTGCACGTCCTTGGTGGCCTGCAGCAGGGGCGTCGTGGCGAGAGCGCAAAATTTGACGGCGGAGTTCCTCATGGTCGGGAACAAAAACCGCCCCTTCAAAACGGAGAAGGCCGTCCTCCCATTTGTAAGCTTGAAATCAACGGCGAATGTCTGTAGGTGCTGCTTTCGGGTTGCTTTCAAAGAATGTCAATATTGGCCTAAGCTTGGAGTCCTCTCTCAGGCTTGCCTTTATCTGAGTAAAGATGCACGTGTCGGTCCATACCGGCTCAAGTCTTTCCAAGTAAGCTAGGCGCAGGAAAGGCCGAGGCTCTTCATCTGTCCCATCCGTGACATCTACGCGTCGAGATAATACATCTGCCCTTCCATTCAAAGATCCTGGCCGGTGGTGAATGGCCAAATCAAAGGCCGAAAGCATCTCAGACCAACGAGCTTGACGCCTGTTGAGGTGTTTCGTAAATAGAAATTGTTCTAAGTTTTTATGATCGGAAATGACACGAACCTGGTGGGGGGAGCCCTCTAGGTAAACGCGCCAATCTTGGAATGCTAGCACAATGTTCAAGAGTTCCTTGTCGTAAATGTCATAGTTTTTTTCGGTTGGGTTCATCTTAGAGCTCCGATATGCACATGGATGAAGATGTCCATCATCACCCCTTTGAGATAGGATGCCCCCAGTGGTTGTGTCGGAAGCGTCTGTTTCTACTACAAATGGTTGCTCGAAGTTGGGGTGGATTAATACCGGGGCCTTGAGGAACCGGGACCGAAGATCTATAAAAGCAGCATTGGCTGTAGGGGTCCACTGAAAGCGCTGGCCTTTTTGTGTTAAGTTTGTCAGGGGAACTGCAACATGTGAATAGTCCACTGTAAAGCGTCTGTAAAAATTTGTAAAACCAAGAAACGCGTGGAGTTCTTTCACTGTTGTTGGAGTCGGCCAATCCTTAATAACTTGAACTTTGTCTTGACACATCTGAAGACCGCTAGCAGATATTGTCATGCCCAAAAATTCAACTGAGTCTTTATGAAATTCACACTTGGCGGCCTTTGCATAAAGGCCGTGCTTGTGTAATCTCTTCAAGACCTCACGAACCACGGCTTGGTGAGCCTCTAAATTGGTAGAAAAAATAAGTATATCATCCAAGTAAACCACCACTGAGATGTCTAATAGGTCGCTGAAAATATTTTGCATGTGAGCTTGGAATTGTGCCGGGGCATTGGTTAACCCAAATGGCATGACCAAATACTCATATAGCCCATAACGAGTTTTAAAAGCCGTCTTGAATTCATGCCCAGGAGCCATGCGGATTCTATGATAAGCTTGGCGAACATCCAGCTTTGAAAATATACTTGCACCAGTCAGGCGATCTGTGAGCTCGGGAATCAAGGGCAATGGGTAACGGTTTCGCACCGTGACATTGTTGAGGTTTCGATAGTCTACGCAAAATCGTATAGAGCCGTCCTTCTTCCTGGCGAAAACAATAGGAGCTGACACGGGGGACTTGGACCGTCGGATCCACCCTTTGCCCAAGTTTTCCTCAAGATAGCGTCGAAGCTCCTCCAACTCAACCAGTGACATAGGGCGCAATCCCGTATTACGAGGTTCTTGGCCCTCCTTGAAGTCTATCTTCATGTCCGCGGTACCATGGTTTGGAAGCTCGTTAGCCACCTCTTCACTGAAAGCATCACTTAAGTCTGCATACTCCGCCGGAATAGGTGCGGGCTCGACAGAGGTCACCTCAGAAATCTCCAGGCAATAAATTGCTGCTTCCCGCGTTAATTGATGGAATACTATCGCCGACACCCGGGTGGGGGCAGTCGGTCGTGGTTGGTAAATTGTTGGTTTCTCCTCGCGGCCTTTCTCTTGGAGTAAGCCACCGAAACACGTATGTTGGCAATAAAGAGAGTTGAACAGCACCTTTCGCTGAGACCACCGGATGGTTGGATCATGGCGGACCAGCCAAGGGGTGCCCAGGATACAATCGTATTGCCCCGTGTTGGTAATGTCGGCAAGTAGCTTCTCCTGATGACCATCCACGGTCAGGTCCACGGTTGCTTCGTGAATGATGAGTCCAGAACTGATAATTCGGCCGTCAATGACGCGGACCTCTCGCGGGGTAGCTTTCAACCTGATGGTAGCATTACAACGCTTGGCAAAGTCGGGGTGCATGAACACTCCCGTTGCACCGGAATCCACGAGCGCCACAGCCGACACATTGTTCATATGCACATTCATTGTCAGATGTCTCTCCATATCTATGGTAGCATGGATACATAAAGCCAAAATATAATTTCCTTTATTTATATAAGAGTAGTTACATATATTAGAGTCATTTGCGTCTGGGCATAGAGGTGTATTAGGTGCCTCCTTATTAGCGCCCGGGTACTGCCCCCAAGTGGTTAGTCCTGGGCTGCTCCTTTTCCCGAGCCTTCATTTCCAATAGCAGCCAACGTAAGGGGCTTGGAAGGATTAGTAGGACACCGTGAGCGTATGTGGCCCATTTTTCCGCACCCCCAGCACCTTCCTTGACATTGATACTCCAATCTGTCAACCGCCGTTTTAGCAAGAGCCGTGGATGCGGTATACGTGGCATCTAATTCCATGGGAGTGGGACCGATTGAGGTCGAAGGTGGCCGGGATTGTGCAGCATATTCTCGTGGTGCCGAAATAGATCCCATAGGCCGCCGGTATTGTTGCCGCGTCCATAGTCGATCGTCAATTCTTGAAGCCATAGACATCCATTCCTGGAGAGTGTGAGGCTGAGTCTCGGCAGTTGCTATTGAATCGAGAAGATCGTCCTTTAAGCCAGCCCGAAATCGAGCTACGAGACTTGGCTCATTCCACTCTACTTGGGCTGCATGTTCGTTGAATGTCGAAATATAAGTAGCCACGGAGCCAGTTTGTCGAATGTTTGCAAGGCGGTCCTCAACATTGCCTCGTCGGTCTATCTCGCCATAAACAACCACAATAGCTCCCCGGAAGGCCTCGTAATTGTGCAATAAATCATGAGGTCTCCCCTCATCCAAAGCTTGAAGGATGGACATAGCCCAGTTGTGGGCCGCCCCTGTTAAGTAGGAGAGAGCATACGCTACTTTGTCCTCGTCAGAATTATAAGTGTCAGGGTTGCCTCGAAAAACCAAACGAAGTTGGGCAAACCATTTGTACACCTCTCCTTTTTTGCCGGTGAACTTATCCAGTTTTGCCACTTTGAGTTCCTTGCTGCGGTGGGATTCCCCTCGATACATGTTGGGAGTTGATACTGCGGAGTCTCTACCCTGCAGAGGTGTAGAAAGAGAAGGAGTTGCTCGCTCAGAAATTTGTTGTACCATATGAGGAATCGCCGCTTGGAAGGCGTTCTGAATCTGTTGTTGTATATACATAGCCCAATCGGGCCCTACTCCATCCGGCACCAATGGGGCACCTTCCGTATTAAGTCTTTCTTGATCCATGGTTACTAGTCCTTATTTTCTGTAATACGTTGTGTCATATTATACCTGAATAATTTTTAAACGAAAAGAGCAACATATTGGTCTGGATTAGGTTTGGATGAGCATGAGCTATCGTGATGATGTGGTGATGTGGTTTCACCCCCGCTGCTGAACCAAGATTCTTTGAGCAAGATCCATCAAAATACAACTTCCATGTTTACATGCCGAATTGATCAAAGTTCCTGATAGGAAACGGACGGTTCGGCAAAAGAATCAGTTTCTTCAAAGAATTGCGGGTTTACCTCATCATAGTGCATTAACGCGTTAAGGTAGCTCATGGGTACACTGGTAACATCGTACGGGTTGATCGTGAATTCTGCAGGATGCTCACTGTCCTCCAACGCTTGTGACGTTGTCTCAATTAAAGTCGTGGCAACATTATCAAACGCTTCTATTAATTGCAATTGACTCTCAACCTCGATTCTATCTGTTTCTTCTATAATGAGATCAAGCTCCTCATCGCTATCACGCTGCACCCGGTGAGATGAAGTAAAGCACATTTTCAAATAACATAACCTAAATGCTTGTTGATTGGACTTATCTCATTGCCTTATCAACTTCTTGGGTGCTTCCACTGAGAACCAAAAATCAGAACCAAGTTTCGGTATATAAAGTCCTCGTAATCACATATATAATGACGGTAAAAGTTTGCAAATGCAAGGAATGCCTGGACGTCGTGGATTGAAGCTGGAATTGGGCACTCTTGAACGAAACTGCGCCGTGCCATAATTTCGACATCACGTTGATATATCACTTCGATACTTAAAATTCCGACGTTGATAACTCCGACATTTGCTGCCGATCTTTGTCAATACTACTGCGACGGAATCACGATAACATTCACATAAATTCCGATATAAGCCTGTTTGCAGTTCACGAAATTCATGCTCATCGTCGCAGGTGGATCATGTTTGCATGGAAATTGAATTCTCAACTTCATCTCATGCTCCTATTCTCATGCTCATGAGATCCTCTCATAAGCACCATCACTACCTCCTTCCGCCCTTCAGTCCAATAAGCATTATTCCTAAGAGCGTGAACATTCGGGACTTGTCATAATGTTAGGGATCCATTCATGTCGACACTCTTACATCATGAACCAAGGTTTCTCATATTAATAATATTCATAAGTAAACAAGATGACAAGTGAGAGGGAAGGCCTCCTCTCACTTGCTATAAAGAAGACACCATAACCGTTCTAACTACCTCCTTGCTAAGCACTAGTAAGTCCAGACGAGTGTCTACTCGTAACACTAGAGTTCCTTGCAGTCTAGGAACTCATGGGAGTTTGAAATCTCCTATTGTCCTAAAATCTCTTTTAATGATGTAAAATTTTTTTGAAAAAAATGTCCCTTCTAAACCCTCTTTGAACTTTGTCTATAACTTTTAATTGGAGACTCAAAATCTCAAATGGATTTTTAGAAATGAAGTCAGTTTGATTTCTAAATTTTTTTAGTTAAAAGTTTCTGAAAAAATTATTTTACTATGTTTAAATGGTTGCCAAAGTCTATTGAATTTAAAAAACATCAAATTGTAAATGATTAAATTAAAAAAATATTTCCACTATACATAGAATTCCAACCGTGGTGCTTAAATATTGCTCAAATGAAGAAAAATTATATCAACGCTTATAATTCAAAACCATATGTTCATATATCTTTCAAATTTTTGAATTATGTCAACAATTTTGTTGAAAGTATGTATAAAGAGTTTCATACCCATTGGATCTAAATGTAATGGCTACTTTAAATTGCCTATTATCCAAAAAATGATTTTTGAAATATAAATTTTTAATTACAACTTGGATTGGTTTGAAATTTTGTAGGCATCAAGCTTGTAGTGAAAAACGCTTTTTGGTAAGATTTTTGCAAGAATCATATTTAATGAATATTGCACTTGAAAAGACTTGTTCAAAAGTAGAAAATGACTTGGAATCATGCCTCAAGGCCTGAAGGGTTAATTAATTATTCAACATCAATGTGCCAATCTTGGCCTACTACTATGACATGAAAATATTCCAAAATCTTTTAAAATCTTATAAATGTATTAAAATAGGTTTAGAAATTCTAAAATATTTTAAAATATTTTTTACAAATTTCAATTTTTTTAAATTAAAAAAGATTTTAGATTTTCTAAAATTACATTGATTTGGTCATTGTACTATTCAAATCAACTTAAAATAGACACCATTTAGATGGTTTTTATAGAAAATTTAGAAATTAATGAAAATGATTGTAGTAGTGCTTCAAACAACAAATATCAGACGATTTTTTGTAAATTTGGTCATAATTTTTTAGTGTACTAAGTACTAGTTTTATTGTTAACTTACTTATCTGTTTATCTATTTTCTACTAGCGGTTGGTGCTTGCTATGCTATGCATTAATTATATTACTTTCATCAATTTCTCATGTAATAAAATGTATATTAATAAAATATGTATAATCTTTAAATGAAAATATTGACATCTTCATATAATATTCTTTGAAAATACATATATTGTGCAATAGAAAGTAATTAAAGAAAATCTTTATATTATAATTTTCACAAAAAAATCTTTGCAAACATGAAAACATTGCAAGGACACCACCACTTGATAAATTTCTTCACTCACAAACAATAGTGACCAAAATTGAAGAATTGAAATGCAAATTTGTCAAATTGCAAAGACTTTGTAAATACTTTGTTGTAGAATCCAAAATTGCTTCAATCTAACAAAGCTTCAAATCATTTGGTAGTAAGGAAAAAAACAATAGAATTGAGAACATTCAAAGCTTAGAAAATTATAGAATTTTGGAATAAGCATGAAGCTAAGAAATATGAAACCTCCATAATATCATTGTACCTCTATAATATCACATTTTTACATTATGTGATATTACAGAGGTGAAATGGCCGTTAGAACTCTATAATATCACATTGTGTATAAATATGATATTACAAAGGTATTGGACCTTTGTAATATCACACAGTGTAAAAATGTGATATTATAGAAGGCTTTGTGATTTTAATAGTATGATGACTAGCGGTTGACACTTGCTATGCTACGCATTCATCATTAGAATTTTATAAGAATTTTTATGTATTAGATAGAATGCAGAACAAAAATTTCAATAAATCTTCAAATAAAAATGACTAAAATCTTTGTATAAATTTTTTTTTATAAGTAAGCATATATTGCAATGTACAATAGAAATTTATTGAATGATGAATGAAACATATGCAATGATAAATATTATAAAAGATACACATACATTAGAATGCATTAGAAATTTGACTCCATTGTCACAAAAAATGACAACCCAAATTGAAGAATTGAAAAGAAAAACTTACAAATCTCAAAAACTTTGTGAACAATTTAATTGTTGTGGAATCCAAAATTGCTTCAATTGAATAAATTTCTCAAAATCATTTGGTAGTAACAATAGGAAATTGAAATCATGAAAGTTCAAAGGTCACAAAAGCACAAAATCATAGAAGTGCAAAGAAGTATAAAGCCAAGAGAAGCAATGGATGTGCTACCTATATAATATCATCATATGGATCCTCTTTAATATCACCTTAATTGCAACAACTATATTATTTCTATAATATCACCCTTTGTTAAAAGTGATATTACATAAGTGATTGCACACTGCTACTCTATTTCTGTAATATCACATTATATAGAAATACGTTTTTTATGTATGCATGATTGAAAATATTTATACAAAATATTTAAAATAATTATTTTAAAAACTTATTGAAATTATTATTATGCATTCTATTCAAATATATCAAAATTTTACTAATATGTGATACAATGAATGCATAGCAAGCACGAGCCCCTAGTATTAATGGTAGCATTTGTGATATTATAGAGGGAGTTGTGATTTTAGTAGTATAATTAAATAAATATAATAACAACTCATGAATGAAAAATTGTAACAATTATTGTATCACTATTGAAATATAAATAATTTGCCACCTTAATAATAGAAACTATGATAAACTCAATACTGTAAGCTTAAGTATATAACTTGTTGAGTTCCAAATGATGGTAGCAAAGTCATCCATATTTTCAAACTAACCTTCATATACAAACTCTACATTGGCCTTCACAACTATTTGACTTTTAATAAAAATCATCAAAAATTTGATTGTCATAATGTGAGCCTTGTATTTGTCACCTAGGCCTTAGATTTTTTTTCTTTTGTTCAATTTTTATTAATATTTTTATTCAAAACGACCTAAAAAGAGTGTTAACATTGTGTTTGGTAGAAGTCCCTATAAATATGGTGTGTTATTACCAAAAAGCCCGGAAATGTTCTAAGCACTTTCATTTACCATTCCTAGTGACTAAATTGGTGTTTAGAATGTTGATTAAGGATTTAAGATAGTTTGGAGCCTTGATGGCTAAAGTAGTAGAAATACTAAAATTAAATTTTTATCAGATTTATCCATAATGTGCATGTGATAAGTCACAGGCTAAAAAAGTGGGTAGACAAGTTGTCAAAAGTCTTGGTAAGTCTCATAAATCCTTATAGAAAATTCATGTACATGTCACCATATAATTCACAAGAATTGCCCGGAAAGAGTCATATATAACTTTGTAGGTAAAAATTTATAGTTCTAGAAATCATGCACCAAAGAATGGAGAGAGGTGCTTTTAGAATAAAAACATGCCAGGGGCACAATAGTGAAGTTAGTTTACTAAGATTCTCTAGTTCGAAAATAATTCCTCCCTCGAGGAATTAAATCAAGAGATTACAATTTGAATCTTCCTACTATTAGTGCAAAATAAAAGTATATACTTGAAATTAGTTTTAAAAAATCTCCTAGAAGTTGCCCAAAAAATTTCATGTTTTTTTGGATTGCAAAAGATTACTCCATGGAAAGTCAACTACACTTATCAACATTGGAAAATTCATAGAAATTATCCAGATAATGGTAAAATTCCACTAAACAATTAGGATAGTGTGTTTTAGTCTAAATAAGCATCCAACCAAATCTCACAACATTCAGACATTGATAAATACTCCAACTAGCGGCGACAATGGCTTTTAACAAATTTATAAGATTTGTGCTAGGTTGACCATTAGACCAAGAGCATACAATGTCCAGTTGAAGTCAACTTGGATTCTTTTCTTACTTTCTTGAACCTTTTAAATAAATTAGGCTAGTCAAAACTTTGAGAAAAAGCAAACTCCAACATTTGAATTTTCTACCTTTTTCATTGGTTTGCTAATCGCTATTTTCCGCTTGCAAAATGGCATAGAAGTAGGGGGCAAGGTTACCTTCATACTATTTTGGGTCTTTTGAATTCAATGGTGCAATTTGTTTGGTATTTGGAGTATTTTTCCAAAAACTAAAGTGATCAAAGTAGTAAGATAAAATTTGAAGTTTTAGCATTAATTTGATTTTCATGTAGATAGTTGTAGGTAATTTGAAAGGGGAAGGAGGCCTTGAAAAAGTATAAAAGGCCTCCCCTCTTTTTACTTTTTCATTTTGTTATTTGGTCATATACAATCATGTTGTTTGAATTTTTGGCGTTTTTACAAAAAAAATCTTATTCCTTGCATTTGGAGCATTTTGCTTTTGTTTTCAATCCATTTTGTATTGTATTGCTTACTTCAAAAGCTATTGGGGTCCCTTTGAGTATTGCCATCTTTATTTTGTGTTTGTAAATTATTTAATCCCTTGAAATTGTTGATTTCTTGATTTATTGCATTGTGATACTAATCCTCAGGAAATTTTAACCAAATCCTGTTGATATTGTTAGTTAGAATTCCTTAGAGCTTGTTTTTTTGATAATTGTGTTAAAGTTGTGTCAAAATACTAACAATTCTCAAATGAATGCTTTGTGTGGGATTTCACACCACTTGGTTGTCAAAAATCTCCCTAACATTTAGATTTTGAAAATACGTTGGTCCAAGAAGTTCATTTGGTATCATTTTTGGAGAATTTGGGTTGGAACCAAGCCTCCAAATGTTTGTACAAACATATGTGTCAACTTATTGTCTTTAGAGGTGGTACTAACCCACCATACGACGCAGCTATTGCCTCCAAGACAATCTTTCAAAAGTTCTCTAAGTCATTGTTATTTCTATTTATCATTAAATTAGGGGGTGAAATTATCCCATATGGTAAAGCTTTGAACCATGAACTAACTTTTTAGTCCTAAATTCTTGGGCTTAACCTCCCAAACGGTGAAGCTTTGCTCTTAGTTTCACATTCCGAGTTTTATTTTGTTAAAAGGGTCCCCAAAAGGAGACCCAAAGTTTAAAATTAAAAATCCCCAAATTGGGGAGCAACAGCCTAGGACCAAAATCTAGTTCGGAGGAGGTAAATAGAGAATAAGAATAAGTATCGAATTGCATACTAGGCCAAGTACCAAAACACATACCGGGTTAAGTACTAAACCACCAATATGAGCACCAACATCCCAATAGAGGTCACTGGTTTAGTTCATTATATAAGGCTAGTTAGTAGTCTAACCATTAACATTAGGCCAATAGTCTAGTTTATTAACCCTTAAATGTCAAGGTGGACGTTTTGCGTCCAATGGATGACAAAGAATTCTCCTGTGTAGGACAGAAATGCAATTATTCATCCTCAGAATTAGGGGTAGAAAGGATAAATCTTCTACAATAGTTTGACTTCCAATAATTATTTTTTTATTTTTCTATACTAGATGATGTCACACGGTTCTAAAAGGGCTAATTTTCGCTGTTACTAGTCCAACGTTTAAGGGTTGAATATTAAGATTGACCCCCCAAATCAATTAGTAGTAGATCTTTTTTTTTCTCATATCCATTTATGTTGGAGTGACCATTTTTTTTAATTACAATTCAAAAAGTTTGGGAAAGCTAAAAAAATTAGCCAACAAAACTGAAATTTAATTTCTAAAGCAAAAGTGGTTGAAAAATTCAATCTTCTCTAGATAGCAATTATTGTTATAATCTTTAGTTTGAGAGGAATAAGGGTTGAAGTTTTGCCACTAGAGTCTAATTTATTATAATATCAAATTTTGAGAGGAAAGTAAGTTTCTAAAGTGAGAGTCTATAAGAAAAGTAGGGAGGTCAAAATTAGACTTCATATGGGTTAATTTAATAATTTCAAAAGAGATTGTTGATTTGTCCGGACATTACCTCACTACTTTGCCTATCTAGTTCAGTTGAAACATACTCTTGGTTTATTTTTTGTAGAGGCCCTAAGTTGGAGAGTTATATTGTAGAGACATTGTGGCCTTGGAGCTAAAGAGTTATGTCTTAAAGACATTGCAGCATTGGAGTTGGAGAGTTATATTTTGGAGATATTGTGGTCCTGAGTTGAAGAAGACATTGTGGCCTTGAATTGGAGAGTTTTATTTTGAAGAACTTTATTTTTGAACATTATGACTTTGAGTTGAAGAGCTTTATTTTGGAGACATTGTGGCCTTGAATTGGAGAGTTTTATTTTGAAGACATTGCAGGTTTGAGTTGAAGAGCTTTATTTTAGAGAGGTATTATCCATTGCAACGTGATAATTGCAAAAATATTATTGATATTGTTATGCTAACTAAGGAGAGCATCTACAATACAAAGATCCTTTGTATTATAGATGCTTTCATTGCACTCTCACTATAAAAAATAGTGTTTTCCTGGACACGCAGTTTTTGCATCCGAACGTTGCATGTGATGTCTTGTCATGTCTGACTAGACATCCAAAAATTTGCATTATGGCAGACGTGTCAAAACATGGTACGTTAGGCAAAACGTCGCACATTCAGCGTTGGACGTCACAAAAAACATTGGTCAACGAGGTTCTTAGAAGTTGATATGTGGCTACCACCTAAGAGCGGAAAAGCCAAAGTGTCATTTTTTTCATCTATTGTCCGTCTATGATGTGGTGTCTGATGTGTCACTAACGTGGCATGCTACGTCAGTGATGACGAAATTGGTTGACGTGGCATCCATAGATGTTGATGTGGCATTTTTTTGAGCTACTTGAATAGTCTTTCTAGAATTTAATGATGTTTTTTGAGACATCAATGTGGACGTCTGAGTGTCTTGAATAGCATCAGGTGAAACAATTGTATGCTTCTCATCATGTTCCATATGGACGTGTGGCGTTTGCACAGGTGTGCTTTTTAAAACATATGCGACGCTCACATGTTTTTTTTAATATCAATAATGACATGAGGTATATTTTTTTATATCATGTGGTATGTTGTAAAAGACATGTTGTCAATGTAGCAATATGTTGTACACAATATAAAATATGCAATATATAGTATATCATATGCAATATAACATACAAAATATGCCATACAAAATATAATATATACAATATGCCATAAAAAATACACCATACAATATATATACAACATGCCATATAAAATACAATATATAATATGCCATACACTTGTACACAATACATTATATTTATCAAGTATATTGCATGGCTTGAAAATTCATTTATTAATTGACACGAAGACAAGCCTTTTATACTAGTCAGGTGTAGGAGGCATGACAAACCATATGGGATATTTAAAATTAAAATATGAGCAACAACATAAATACAATGATGTTTTAAAAAACATCTACATGTCTTAGTTATGTTTTTTTCGACGTCATTGAAACATTTAAAGAACATTTGTAGTATGAAATTAGACATTTACATTAATGTTGTTTTAAACATTTGCTTCAACAATTTTTAAATTTTCTACAAATCTTATTTGTTGTCTATGATGTCATAATGAACATTTGCATGTCATTTCCAACATATATGGGGATGTCTCCTTGAACATTTAATTGATAAAGTCACATTTGTTAAATCAAGGTTGTTTGCAATATGACACAACAATACATCCAACATGGAATTCCAATTAGTTTAATTTAAAATTTAAATTCTCAATTTTACTAGTTTAATTTCACACCACATAGATGATGCATTCTAAGTTTAGTACTTTTAACCATTGTTCCTTCAATGTATCTATGGGTTGAAATTTTGTTGAAATTTTTTGAAACTTTTTTTGAAGATAGAAAAATTGACTAGCTTCATGGAAATATAATTTTTTTCGCGATCGGTGCTTGGGAACTAAAGTTATGACCAAATAAGCTCAAAACAGGGGACATGGGTAGTCCGGGCAGCAAAAAGAAATTGAAAAATTCTGAATTTTTTTTTGAAATTTTTTCTTGTAGATTATATTTTTGTCTATCTGGAAAGCTTTGATTCATTTCATTTGTATTTTTTATGAGAAAGTTATGGACATTTTTGTTTTTTGGACAATTAGAACATCTTCTTGAAAAAAATAACTTGTTGGATGCATTTCTGAATGTAATTTTTATAATTTTTTCAAAATAAAAATTCCACATGGTTTAATTTACTTGCTAGAACAATCTCACCATTGGGATTAGTACATTTTAATTCCATCTAAAATATATTAATATTTTAGATTTTCCTTCTATCTCATACCTACTTCTACTTAACAATTTTCTTAAGAATGAAATTTAAGTTTTGTTTATTTTTTATTTTTTTCCCTAGACTCTCAACTTAATTCTCTACTATAAATATTTAAATCTTAGAACTCTGTAGGGCAAAAAATTTTAAATTAAAAATGTTCAAAGTCAAAAATCTAGTCCCTCAATGTGTTGAAAAACTTGTTTTTTCCACTTTAAATCTATGCGGTCAAAAATTCTGAAATTTTTTCTACAATTTTCTATCTCAACTTTTGAGCTAAGTTTGACCAAAGATACTGACGTGGCTACACATGTTTTTGTAGGCAATTTTGAAAACATTTGATGTCCATAATAATGTCTTAGATTACATCATTGTTTTTCATAGCACCAATATGTTGTGATTGAAATTTTGAACTTATTTACTACCCTTACATATCCTTATACACTTGCATTTCTACCTTAGAAATCATAAAGAAATGTAGAAAAATTGTAGATTTTTGATTCTAATAGCAAACTTCTTTTTGCAATACATATTATTTTGTACTTGAATGAGGAATGCAAATCATTCTATGAGGTATAAAGTCTAAAAGCTTATATATAGTGCTAAAAGTTTATAGGTATATAAAACAAATATATGTTATGGACGGCAAAGAGAACAAGACAAGATAAGTTTCTAGGAACAAGATTGCTATTAGAGTCAAAAAGAGTATAAGGCTAGAACTCGAATCACAAGAATAACACTTAAGAGATGTGTTGTCGAGACTAAGGACTGCCTCAGTTTCGACTCCCTATATACTACTACCTAAGAAGTTCTTCTGGAATTCTATAGAAGCTTCTAGAACTCTATTGAAAACTTTCAGGACAATATACCATCTTCTAGAATACTATGAAAGCTCCTGGAACATTATGGAAGCTTCCGGAACACTATGGAACCTTCTGGAATACTATGGAAGCTTCTGGAACATAATGGAAGTTTCTGGAACATAATGGAAGTTTCTGGAACATAATGGAAGTTTCTGGAAGACTTTGGAAGTTTTTAAAAGGTACAAGAAGATCATAGAAAAGCCTAGAAGGTCCTAGAGTGTTCGTAACATCACCTCTCTTTCTAGCGACGAGTTCCAAGAGGAGCTCGTATGATGCATGCTTCACATCTGTAAGAAATTAAGCATACATAGAAGAGTACCTGCAGCATAAATTGCTTTTTGTTCTAGTGATAGAAGATGTATTGGTCCTTGGAGCCAACGATTGTGACCATGACCTCTTTCCATAGGGCGAACTCTAGGACAGTAGTGCTCAATGTTCAAACCTTCAAAATATCCTTGGAATGTTATTTCTGGACCGTTGAATTCAAGACTTCCAACTTGCAACGATATTACCAAGACTCGGATATCGGGTTGAAGATTGTCGTGCTAGGGTTGATCTATACGAGGTTGCTTTCGTTGTGCCGAAGATCCACCTTCATCTTCAAGTTGTGGTACTGAAGGAGCTGAAAGTTGTAAAGGTCGGTCTGGTAATTGTGATATAGAAAACTCAAGCTCAGGTTCTAACTCAGGCTCAGGTTCTAGCTCAGGTTCTAACTCAGGCTCAGGTTCTAGCTCAGGTTCTAACTCAGGTTCTAACTCAGGCTCAGGTTCTAGCTCAGGTTCTAACTCAGGCTCAGGTTCTAGCTCAGGTTCTAAAGAGTCTTTAAAAACCCTTCAATTAGACATGTTGGAGATATTATGGTAGTTACTTAAGAATTATTGAAGTTTTGAAGTGAATGTTTCTGTAGTGACTCTCTCCTCTTTATATCAAGCCTTAAAAGAGAAAGCTCATTAAAGAAGCTACTAATTAGATAGGCCACGGTTTATTAGGATAAGTTTGGTAGAATTCCTGTATCTTTTGCGACGCGTTGACTAAATTTGTTGCTATTTCCCATGTTCTCTCATTAATATCATAGCCACACCAATGTATAAGATACTCCAATTTGCCATGCCGCCGTCATGAATCAAGTACTTTTTTCACCTCGTAACTTTTAATTTTTTTAAATTCAAATTCTATATTAAGAATTTTCAAATTGAAATGAATAAAAATTTCCTATGCACATAAAAATACTATATATGAAAAAAAGACTTAACATGTGTAATATCTACATTATTGTCGATTTCAATGAAAGGCGGTAGCGGTTGATTTCGTCCAAGTAAATTGGACTCTCTATATGGTTCTAAGAAGAAAAACATGAAGAAC
The DNA here is from genome assembly GCA_950106755.1 of Climacium dendroides. Classification (NCBI taxonomy): domain Eukaryota; kingdom Viridiplantae; phylum Streptophyta; class Bryopsida; order Hypnales; family Climaciaceae; genus Climacium; species Climacium dendroides. The sequence goes on from OX467087.1 coordinate 3,168,044, forward strand.
TGAATGTACTTTCATAGCTGTTAGAAGCTCTAAACGATAGGCAACAATATTGATTTGTTTGACTATAGGAAAAGGTTCTAGTTGTCGATAATCCAGTTTGTCACATGGTCGAGTAGTCTTGATGTTGCATCGAAGAAGCCAAACCTTGTTCCCAATTTGAAATGGAGGCGATTCCTTACGCAACGTGTCTGTTGCTGTTTTGTAACGTTTTTGAGCTTTCTGAAGATGAAATTTCATGGTTTCTTGAATTTCTGATAACCTTAAAGTTAAATTTTGAACTACTGAATTGTCCATTTGAGAAACATTGAGTAAATCAAATTTGGGACGATATCCATAGTTGGCGTAGAATGGCGTTTCACGAGTAGAAGTATGGACGGTATTGTTGCACGCAAATTCTACCAAGATCAAGTGTGAAGTCCAATCATGTTGTTGGTAGTTGATGGTATAACGTAAGTATTGCTCTAGTACTTGATTTATACATTCTGTTTGTCCATCAGTCTGTGGATGAAAAGCAGAAGAAAGATTAATTTTTACCTTCAAGTTTTCGAAGAGAGACTTTCAAAATTTGGAGACAAATTACGGTCCTCGATCAGATACGATATCATCAGGTAAGCCATGATATCGATAGATAGTGTCAAAAAATAGCCTTGCTGTTTCTTCACTGGTGATTGTTTTTTAACACGGAGAAAAGTGAGCCATCTTGGTAAGACGATCTATGATCATGCAAATGGAATCGAAAGATGTTGATGGAAGCAAATCCGTAATAAAGTCCATAGAAATTGAAGATCATGGCCGCTTCGGAATTGGTAACGGTTGGAGAAGTCCATGCGGTCGATGTCTTGAATTTTGAATCTTGAGTAAGTGTCACATGAAAATACAAACTTTTTAACAGCCTTTCACATTTGAGGCCACCAAAAGTCTTGAGACACAAGTTCCAACGTCTTGTTGAATCCAAAGTGTTCAGCAGCAGGAAAGTCATGTCGAAATTGAAGAACTTGAAAACGTAGAGGGCCTTCTTGAATATATAGACATTCTTCAAAATACAAAAGGTTGTTTGATAACTTGAAATTGTTGTCGTCATGATAAGATCGATGCTTGATATTAAGAATTAAAGGATCCGTTTTCGATGTTGTACGAATTTGATCAAGAAATGAAGAATCAATTAGCAGTGCCATAGTTGTTGCACGAAGATGAAATTGTCTAAGTTTAAGAAAAATCGTTTGTTGTTGGTCATATGCCGCTTCCCTTTCTTTTGGTACCAAATATGATCTCCGAGACAAAACGTCTAATAATCCTTGTTGCTTTCCGGGACGGTACGTGATGATAAAGTCAAAACGAGATAATGACATATTCCAACGAGTTTGACATCAATTTAAGACGTGAGCAGTCATGAAATACTTAAAATTTTTGTGATCTGTATATACAATCACTCGATGAGATGCTCCTTTAAGTAAGTGGCGCCTTTTTTGAAATGAGTCAACAATAGCAAGAAGTTCCTTGTCATGAATCTCATAGTTGATCTTAGCAGCTAAAAATTTTCTTGAATAAAATGCAATCGGGTGAAATTTTCCTTCTTCTCCCATTTGTGAGAGTACTACTCCCAATGCAAAGTCTGACGCGTTCGTTTCCATGTAAAACGACTTGGTAAAGTCTGGATGGATCAAGATTGGGGCTGTTATAAAAGTCGACTTTTACTATTGAAAGGCCTTCTCTGCTTCAGATCCCTAGTCAAGCTTGTCCTTGTATGTTAGCTGAGTTAGAGGAGCTACTACTTGTAAATAGTTCTTGATGAAGGTCCGATAAAAATTGACAAATCCAAGAAAATATTCTACATCACGTACGGTTCTAGGAGTTTTCCAATCTGTGATAGCTTGAATCTTCTTTGGATTCATCAATAATCCTTTGTTGGAGATGATGTACCCGAGAAACTCCACTTGTGATTGATGGAATGCGCATTTCTCCAACTTGGCATATAATCCTACATCTCGTAGCTTTTGTAACACGAGCGTAACATGTTTTTCATGTTTTTCAGCATTTTTTGAATATATAAGAATGTCGTCAAGATAACATACAACAAACCGGTTTAAAAATTCGCGAAAAATATCATTCATTAAGTGCTGAAAGATAGCCGGTGCATTCGTAAGACCAAACGGCATAACATTATATTCAAAATGTCCATATCTTATTCGAAATGTTGTTTTCCATTTGTCCCCGACTTTGATACGTACTAGATTGTAAGCTCCACGAAGATCAATCTTGGTATAGATTTTGGCTTAGCTAAGCTGATTGAGAAGTTCAAATATCAATGGCAACGGATTTTTCATTATTATTTTGTTCAAACCACGATAGTCTACACACATTTGTAAAGAACCGTCTTTCTTCTTTACAAAGGATATTGATGCTCCTACTGGAGATTTTGAATGTCGAATGAAATTTTTTGCCAAATTTTCATTAATATATTCCCTCAATGCCAAAAGCTCATTTTGTGACAGATTGTAGATTGGGCCAAATGGTGGTTGGGTTCCGTCTTCCAAATTGATGGTACAATCATATGGTCGGTGCTCTGGCAAAATATCGGCATTCTTTTTTTCAAATACATCGCCAAATTCTTTGTACTGAACTAGAATGTTTGAAGCGACATTGCTCTTTTCGCACATCGAAGTTGCACAAATAACATAAGAGTTGCCTTCTTTTACTGCTTTCAGGAAAGCTTTAGCTCCAACAAGTACAGGCTTACTGGTAGAATGTACTGGAGAAAATTTTGATGTAGAGGCAATGGACAAAAATGATAGGTTTTGCATCTTCCAGTCTATAACCGGATTATATTTTTCCAACCATGATAGTCTTAATATTACAGGATTGAATGGAGTGCTAATCACATTGAATGTAATTGTACTTGTATGTCCTGCAACTGAAACTTCCACTGGATTGGTTTCATATGTGACATCTTCTGAAGATAAAGCTCGACCATCGATAGCTTCCACATGTATTGGAGTTGATTTCTTGACTAGAGGAATCTTGTGGCATTTTGTAAATTCCTTGTCTATGAAACAAGCTGAAGCTCCAGAGTCTAGAAGGGCTTGAATTAGCAACTTCTTCTTGTGTCCCAAGCGTAAGGGTATAAGAAAGTAGTAGGAAGGTTGAGTAGAAAGATGAAGACTTGAATTTGTTTATTCAATAAAAGGCTCAAGCCGCACAGTCCCTATTGTGGCTGAGCATCCTCGTTTTCTGATACTTGTATATTCCTGGTTTTGAAAGACCTTGATTTATGCTTCTTATGGCAGTTGATTGTCTTGTGGCCAGAGTCTCTACAATATAAGCATAAGACTTCATCAAGTTGTCATTTCTTTTCTTGTGTAGTAAGTGGCCCAAATTTTACTACATCAATCTACATATCTTCTGGTCCTTGAGAAGATATGTTTGTAATATGTGTTGTCTTGACCAAAGAAAATGTTTGTGAAGTTGGTACGGTTCAAGAAGTCGATCTTGACGCTGTTGAAATAGTCGATTGTCGCACTTCACAGCTTGACTTATTGCTTCATTCAATGTTTGGGGATTAGAAAACGATAATAGTAGATCCTTTACATCGTCGCATAAGCCCATTGGAATTGGTTTATGAGTGTTTCTTCGCCCCAGTTGATGTCACAAGCTAACTGCCGAAATTCGGATGCATATAGTGAAATCGAGCGTGATCCTTGTCGCAAAGTACGAATCTTGGTTGTGGTCCAACGATTTTTATCATGTTCTCCAAATGCTTTGGCAAATGTTGTTAGAAACGTTTCAAAGTTGCTCAGAATAAAAGACCTTGCTTCAAATAGTGGTACAAACGAAGATAAGGCTTGTCCAATAAGTAAAGTTCCAACCAAGCCGACTTGTGATTCGTCTATAGGATACTGTTGAGGTTGGAGGGCAATAATCAATTGAACTTGATTTACAAACCCTCGGAATTTAAAGTGAGAACCATCAAATTTTTTGGGAAGACCGATTCTTGGTTTTTTTTGTAGCTGATGGAATTTGATCGAAGCCTTGAGTAGGCATCATTGCTCTTGGTATTGAGGTAGCTAGTGCCTCAGCTGCTCGTTGATTACTATCAACTTTTACCACAAAATCTTCTAAAATATTTGTTTTCATAGACAAAGATTCAATGGCCTTTAATATAAGGTCTAATTTAGTCTCAGCTGTATTTGTGTCTGTACTTCCTGACATCTTAGACCACTCGACAAAGACAACTAGCTAATTTGACAAATCAATTTAGAGATGGGTAATTCACAATCTTTAAATGTCAAGGTTGTTTTCAAGAAGGGCGGTGAACCGCTCACAATCGAGAAAAAACTTTGTCGAGAAAAAATAATACTAGTTCAGAGGAGGGTAATCCGCAACCCCTAAACACTTCAGAGTTTTCAAGAAGAGGGGTTATCCACACTTTATCAAGAAAAAATCAAGCTCTAGTATTAATTTTACCCTTGGTTGTATCAAAAAACAAGAACTAGAATAAGCCTTGAACAAAACTAACGCTTGTCCGTTTGCTAGAACAAGAAAATCTAGAAAAAACTTTGCAAGCAAAGTTTTGAAAGCAATGTCGACAAACTGTTACGGACGGCAAAGAGAACAAGACAATATAAGTTTTTAGGTACAAGATTGCTATTAGAGTCAAAAAGAGTATAAGGCTAGAACTCGAATCACAACAATAACACTCAAGAGATGTGTTGTCGAGACTGAGGATTACCTCAGTATCGACTCCTTATATACTACTACCTAAGAGGTTCTTCTGGAATTCTATGGAAGCTTCTAGAACTCTATTGAAATTTTTTAGGACAATATACCATCTTCTAGAATACTATAGAAGCTCCTGGAACATTATAAAAACTTCCGGAACACCATGAAAGCTTCTAGAATATTATAGAAGCTTTCGGAACATAGTGGAAGTTTCTGGAAGACTCTAGAAGCTTTTGGAAACTCTTGGAAGTTTCTGGAAGGTACTAGAAGACCATAGAAAAGCCTAGAAGGTCCTAAAGTGTCCGTGACAATATAAGGTCCTTATCTATCAAGTTTAAGAACTTTTTTTCATTACCAAGTACACATCATGAATGGATATGTTTCAATCTTTTTAAAATGCCTTCATTGTTTACATATTTTGAGCTTTTATAATTTATGTATGATGGAGTTATTATCATGTGATGTTGTAAATGGACTTTAATGAGGTCTTTTTGAATAACAAGTGTTATCCTTGTTTGTTCATGATCAATTTCAATATGAATTTTGTCTTGGTATTTTATAGAAATTATTGCAAGAAGAAAGTGTATATTGATTTGTGTATTGTAATTTCAATCGTCGTGCATATTAAAAAAGTAAAACGTCTTCACAAATCTACAATAAAAGTGTATACTTTGCATCTTGTAAGTACGGAGTTTGTCGTTGGTTGCATTTGTAGCACCTAACTATGACAGAGAAAAATAAAAAGTTATTTAAAGATGACCACTATGATTATGAAAATGATATAAACTTTATAGTTGGCTCTAGTGTTGAATATACTTCACAATTGAGTCTTTTTAAAACTACAAACATGGAAAATGATTTCATATAAACTGATATGGATTCTATTACATTAAAGAAAGATGATAATAATGTGCATTTGTCAATGAGTGGGGAACCACTCACAAATAACTATGATAATATACAATCTTAATTATAAACAATAGATATAACTGACAATAAGGCGAATTTATCTAATAAGCGAGCAACAAAGCTTTGGCAAAAGCATCTCAGTAACTCTATGAGTGTAAGCATATGAATAAAAAAATTCAACAAGTCTTTTCTACTATAAAGAATATGCATTGTTAGACTTGAACAAGATAGTTCAAGATGATGCTCTATTTACACTAGGAATACAAACGAACTGGCAACTTGAAATAATAGTCAAATATGATAAATGAAGTATAATTGCATTTGATGCTACATTTGATATTCATGAAAGTATGATAAGCTATTGTATTTTGTTCTAAATTCCTTAATTTTTAGTATATAATTAAATGATTTCTAGTTAAATGTTGACTCTTTAAAAAAATACTTATACTTTTTGTTGTTGAAAATGCAGTATCTACTTCATATCACTACAAGGGATTGCAGCCCTAGATGATAAGCATTTGACAAAATTTTGCCCGAATTAATAGCAATCACTTTTAACAACCTTATTTTGTCAGTTAGGACAGACCTGCCAATTTTTTGTCAACTTCTTGTTGATTATTTATCAAGATCTTCATCAATAGAATCCACAAAATCCAAATAATCTCAAACGCTAGTCAAACAACAAACCATAGAGTGTCACCTAAGTAAATACAACTAGTGATCAAGCCATTTAAGCACCCAATAAGTACCAACACTCACTTGTTAAGAATACGAGTGTTGGCTAATATATACAAGGTAGTAGAACATTTATCAATATTTATGGAATAAGTGTGTTAAAGAGGAGGGGAACCAAGTGAATTCCAAAATTGTTTAAAAACTAGATTTTCAAAACGGATTTAGGCATAGTAAATTAATTTTTTTCAAAAAACTTTTAACTAAGATTAGTTGGAAAATCAAATGAAGTTCCACCTCCAAAAATCCGTTTGAGATTTCAGGTCTTCAATAAAAAGTTATGGATAAATTCCAGACCGGGTGTTTGAAAAGTTTGAAATTCACTTCAAACATCCGGTCTGAAATTTGTCTATAACTTTTCATTGGAGACCTGAAATCTCAAACGGATTTTTGGAGGTGGAACTTCATTTGATTTTTCAACTAATCTTAGTTAAAAGTTTTTTGAAAAAAATTAATTTACTATGCCTAAATCCGTTTTGAAAATCTAATTTTTATACAATTTTGGAATTCACTTGGTTCTCCTCCTCCTCCCCTAACACACTTATCTCATATGTATTGGTAAATATTTTATTGCCTTGTATATATTAGCCAACACTCATGTTCTTTGACATGTGTGTGTTGATACTTGTTGGGTGCTTAAATGGCTTGATCACATGTTGTATTTGCTTAAGTGGCCTTGTAGAGTTGTTATTTGTTTAGGTGGTTGTGTCATATGGGTTGTTTGATGAGGTGACTGTGCTATGTGGGTGGGTGTACATATTCGGAAATTTTTTATATTTAATTTTGACATGGCATATGCCACATGGTAGCCTCTAAGTAGTTAGACCTCCTATGTATAATTGAAAATTTTAAAGTTATAGAATGTCCGAATTGACAGAATTCTGTCATGTGATTGACATAATTCTGTCATGTGATTGACATAATTTTGTCAATGGAGTTACAAAATCTTGTCAAACAGGTGTCTAAATTGACTTGAATCAGCCCCTCCTAATTAACAAAGGAATTGACAAAATTTTGTCATTTTTTTGTCAATTCAACCACAATTCTCCTTGTAGTGTATAATTATAGTCTTCAATGAGTGGCAGAATGGAATATTGGTTGGTTTCTTTATCATCTCAAGAATGTATTGTCGTGTTGAGAGTAATTTGCCTCAGAAAATCACGGAGATTCTAGCTGTAACTAGAGAAGGTCGTTTGAGATTTTTTTTTTAAATTTACAAGTCTTCTTGTTTGTAAATATTTAAATTTTTTAACTGATTTTCGTTGGCCTATTTTATATTGACTTTAAAGAGTCAAGATTTAGATAGGTAATAAGAAACCATGGGCCTCGAACGGATAAAACAGGATGGCCAGACCACGAGTTGAAATCGTTCAATAGATTGGCTCTTAAATTTCAAATCCATAGTGGCCAATAAACATGCCTCACCAATGAGAACAATAAATAAGGACAACCATGTAGGTGATCAATCCTACTTTATCGTATTTATAACACAAAAAAAGGTTAAATAATAGTTTCACCCATACCGCCTACAATAACAAAGTTTAAAAGGAAAAACAAGCTACAAGTTACATTACATAAGTCTTCAATGTTCTTTTAATGCTTCTTCAAAACCTCATCCCCTTTGTTGAACTTTGATTTGATGCTATAGAAGTTTCACAACTCCATATAAAATGAATGATAACTTTTTGAAAAGCTAATACAATTTTCTATTTTTCTTCCGAATTTCAACTTATTCTAACACTCTGTCCAATTTCTATGGCCATTCAATGTCTCGGCCTTGAAAAAGAAAGACAACAAATCTCTCTTCGCTTCATTACTTATAACTCATTCATGAAAACTTCAAATAATATGAATGATAACTTTATAAAAAGTTAACAACATTTCCTACACTCCGTTTCATGAATCCACTGCGATACGTGCAAGGCGTTCAACATCCTCTGCCTCATATCCACGAAGAATTTCTCGATGCAGTCCTCTTCATATCGCACATATTTAGTGTCAAGAGACACTGTAGTCTCTGTCTCATAAAATTTCACAATCGATTCGATTAAGAATGCTTTGCAACTCTCCGAGGGATTCTCCCTTGTCCACTGAATAGAGGGGGCTTTTTCTTTTCCCTTCGGCTCCTTGGAAGCCTTCTTCGCCCTCAGCATGTTGATAAACCGGTAGAATGATGAATGTCAAAGTTTTATAAATAATTTGGCAAGAGTTACCCCAAATATTAGACTCTTACCCATCCAAAGAAAGGAGCCAATGGAGGTCAAACCACCAAGCTCTCCGCTCTCTCTTGCATGCAAGGGGGAAGGCAAAAGTGAGAGCGGACGGTCCGTCCGCTTCTCTTATATGAGGCGGACGGCCTCATTCCAGTCCTACAGCGAACGGAGGCTGTCCGATCGGGCGGACAGCCGATCGGCCGCCCCGTCGGGTCCGTCCGATTGGGCGGACAGATTGGCCGTTCGCCTCTTCCTGGCCGTCCGATCGGACGGTCTAGGGTTGGCGGACACCTCGTCCGGTCCGCACGGTCGAACAGAGGCCGTCCGATCGGGCGGACGGGGTGTCCGTCCGCCCCCTCTGGCCCGTCCGATTGGGCGGACGGACAGTCTGCATGATCGGACGGTCCAGAGGGGGTGATTTTTTGATCGTCCGCTTCATTTCTACTGTCTCATTTTTAGGGTGATTTTTCTCCCTTTTCATTCAATAAGCTTCATGTAGGTCTTCTTGTTTGGGAGGAATTGGACATTTCAATGCCTAATAATTAAAAAAATAGACCCAAGGCTTCTTCTCAACTTTCTTCAATTTCTTGAAATTTTTACTTCTGAAGAAATGTCAATATTTTTATTACATTTATCATTTTCTTGGAATTTCAAGTTTTTAACTGTACAAATTCAAACTAGACATGCTAGAGATTATGGAAAAAAAGAAAGCACAGCAATATCCCTTATGGAGTTAAAAATTATAATGTTTACCTATGAGGGTGTTCAAATTGCAAAAATGAGTTCAAATATTTCTTGCAAGTCAAACCTATGAACTTCGTGACATGGAAAATTGGAAGGCTTAATGTGTATAAGCCCAATTACATTAGGGCTAATCAAAATTCACAATACTATTATACAATTCTTCCAAATTAATTTGGATTCTAATTTATTTTCCAGAACTAATTGCATTTCAATCTCATTTCCAACTTCCAAGAGTAGGTAAAGAATATAGAAAGTCAACATTGCATTTGGTACCCTTGCACTAAATCTAAAAAAGAAAAAGCACTGTCAAGCATTTCCAAGAAGAGATTTTTGGTACTACAACTAAACATGTTCAATAGATGTGCATGTTCAAAGTTTTAAATAGTGACATCATTGACCACTAATGGTCACAAAAGTGGTCACCAAAATACATTTAAACAATAATAGTAAATCCATAACCTCCGAATAAGTTAAAAGACATCTTCTACTCTACCCTTAAATAGTTAAACTACATTATACTCTATTCTGAATCCGAACTACTATCGTCATTTCGACCTAGTGGTGTGGAAACGAAGCCACCAAATCGTCCATATCCGCCAGACCCTCCTCCTTGTCCGTAATCAGAGAAATATGGACCTCCAAATGGTGGAGGTGGAGGAGGTGATGCATTTGCCTCGGACCCTCTTGTCCCTCGTTCGCTTAAGCCGGTGTAGTATGAGCTTCCGCGAGGCCTATATGAGTCCGGCCCTCTCGTCCCCGGATAGAATTGCGACCCACCATATTGAGATCCACCGTAGTCCGTGAACCTTGTGCTTCCATGACTTCCTCGTATGTTTAATATGTTTTGAAAGTCATCGTGAGGGCCAGGGCTAAAATGCGAACTTCCTCCTCCATATTGCGGGCAACGCACATCACGATCATGACGAGGTGGTGACCGTTGTTGACGCGGGCGACCTTGATCCAAAATACTATTTCTTATTGCCTCTCGCAATTGATTTTGGAAGTCCAAGTCTTCGCGCTCTTCTCGACGTTTGTGCTTTTGTGGAAATGGAGGTGGAGGTGGTAAGTTTTCTTCGTCATCATCATCACTGTCCTCTGCATCTGGCAATGGTTCCGGAGGAAATCCAAATTGATCCTGATTAGACCACTCCGGCATGTAATCGCTTGGGCCAACCCAATTGGTGTCTATCACCGCTTTGTCACAGCTCAATTTGGTCTTCTTGTCCTTTGCAGGCACCGTACGCCAATCCACATCTTTCTGGAGTACAATCTCCGCCCAAATCATTGCCATGGTGGAATAGTTCATGATATTTGGTTTGGAAGCACTTAGACCGCAAAATGCCCAAATCTCCTCGTATCTCTGCTTGAAATGTTCACTCTTGCAAGTGTTCATGGGACCTTCCCACCGTCTCACTTGTCCCTCTAATACAACTGTATTATCTGCTGGCCAAAGTTTCGCAATGTGACATTTTCACATACTCTCAGCACGTTGTGCAAGTCCATACTGCTTTGGGCTCGTATTGCCATCCCTCTTCAGCCACACAAAAGTGGTTGAAGTAGGCGTCCCAATCCATGTCTTGTGATTTTCCCTTTGTACTCTTCTTCAGCGGATTGGAAAATCCTTTTGGACCCATGGTAATCCTTCTTTTCCGCACCGAATGCAATGTTTGAGTGAGAAGTTTACAATTTCTATAATTGAGAAGGTAATGAAGAGATTACAAAAAATTAAGTTAATTCATTCACAGTTGTTCACGCTCCAAGTCGGAAGGGGCTCACAGATACCAATTGGCGCTGGATTTGCCCACTTCGCAAGGGAAACAACTGCGCGGAGTGGGCCATCCGCGCCCCTCTTTATACCGTCCGCCGATGCTGACATCACTGCCCAAATCTGACGGGCGGACGGGCCAACCGCCAGATTGGACAGACAATATGCCCCGGCGCATCCAATCGCATGGCCTCGACGAACTGCGGACGACTGCATCGGACAGAGCCCGCGGACGGACGAACAGCGGGCAGCGGACGGTCGGACGGATAGCGGACGGCGAACGGGCCGTTCTTATACACATTGAAGTTCATCAGTTCGAATACCCTATGCTCGAGTCAGATTCGTTAAAAATTAATTAAAAAATAAAATAAATATGGCATATAGTGAAATTTCAGAATTTATAACAGGACATAAGTTGAAATCTCAAAAAAAATTGATGAAAACAAATTGAAATCTCATAACAAATCTTAATTAAATGAATTAAAGCTTCCTAAATACTAAATAAGAAAGAAAATTATCTATGAGAATAGAGATTCTAAGTCTAATAATACTTAACCAAGTTGCTATTCTTAGTAGTTTATATATATATATATATATATATATATATATATATATATATATATATATATATATATATATAAGTCTATTCTAAATCTAACTTTAGCATCAAAAATCCAATTTTCTAAATGATTGATTATGATTTTCTTATTCAAGATTTTGTACAAGAGTTTCCATCACAAACTTGACTTTCATAGTGTTGAGGGCTTTTGGAAATGAGCCTCAAATACACTAAATCTTGGAGAAAAAACCACATTAAAGATTCATTTAAAAAATTGTAGAGTAGATTTTGAAATGCACGTTAGGCCCTTTATCCTCATATTTTTTTGGTGACTTGATTTCTTTCATATTTTTTAAATCTTTCTGTAATTAGTTATGAATTTTTTTAAGTTGAAAGGCAACGGTCATTAAAAGTGACCATGTCCTAAAATGTGCTAGTACATTCACTAAAGCAAAATGTACCTCCCCGTCATGATCACTCTTAGAGCACGGGTGTTCTTAGAGCAACTCCCTTATGGATTTACTTTATTTAATTTTAAAGGAAAATCATCTAAGTGACTACAATAAAGTACCTATGTTTTAGCATTAAACATGTTGATTACAAATGCATATTCTATATAAGAGGAAAACCAAAATATTAAATTTTTATTTTATTTTTAAGTAATAAATAAATAAACTTCTTTTTGTATTTTAGAAATAAAATATATAGAAACAAAATGAAAAATGAAAATAAAGAAAAAAAATTTAATTAAAAAAGAAATAAAAGATAAACATGCATATTTTTATTGACGTTTTTTAATTGAGCCTTGAGAAAATTGAAGAGCACATGCATTGAAAATCCGGCCCTAGAATCCGGCCCAAGGGATTTAGATTAAGTAGGTCCGGATGGAAAAAATTGGGGCCGGATTGAAGAACGGATCGAAGGCAAATCCGACCGGACTTCCATCCGGCCTTAGGCACAGTATAAACTCAGCCTTAGATAAAAGAAGAACTTATACAAATAGAAACTAAAAATGTTTTATTACTTCACGTTTCAAATTCTTCAAGAAAAAAAAATATATAACAAAACAAAAGAAAAAACAAAAAAACATATACGAAAACATATCTTTTATGGATTAGAAGATTATAATGTTTTTCTCATTACAACAGGGTTTTACAGTTCTACTAATTCCAGAAATGTTGTGAAGTCTTACACTCTTTGTATACCCTTACTTTTAAAACAATCCTAATAAAAAAAGGGTATTACAAAATACAGTACAAACATGGCGTTGAAGTGTGTGACATGCATAAGTTATATACATTTTTGGCTTCTCCATAAGTCCATTTGTACAAAACACCTTGAAGTCAATGGAAATTGTCCATGAGGTTCAAAACCAAAACCAAAACCAAACCTCTTCAAGTAATTGTTGTAATTGTAGCACTATCTCAATTCGGTCAATTGTAAATTATAACGTTTCACTTCATCACTAATATTGATCAAGTTCTTGTTTTTTTCTTTCCCTTTGAAATATCCTACATGATGAAAAAATAAATAAAAAAATAATATCCTTTATGTTTAGTTAAAATTTGTATGCATACAATTTCAAATGAATATTACAAATTTACAATCTGCTCAAAACAATGTAATCTGAAATGTAGGAGACTAAGAGTTGAGGGTTTTAGGGTTTTAGGGTTTAGGGTTTAGGGTCTCCCTGTAAACTTCAAAGAACTCTAAATGATTAATTAAAATCTGATTATAACTTGTCTATTTCTGATTTTCTGGGTTAATGACAAAAGCATAGGATGCTGAAACTTTAATTGACCCAAAAAAACTGACAATAAATAAAGGCGGATGAGAAGAATACTAGGTCTCATGCCAAATTGGAAAAAATTTGGACGCCTCAAAATACTAGGCGACGGTGTCGTGTAGAGAGGAGCACGCTTAGAGAACACACAGGGTGTCTGGCTGCACGTTGATGAGTGAAGTTGGGTAAGTCTTCAAAACTCGAATCTTCTCTTGATCTTCACTTGAATCTTTGCTTGAATCTTCACTTCTCTTCCATTAGCCTATCCTTTGGCTGGCTCTATAGGGCCAAGGCTAAAGGTGTATGATAAGAAACAAGGCTTCGGACGTGTAAAACGGGACGGCCAACACAAGTGACCATTCGGATGATGGGCTCCTAAACTTCAAACCCACGATGACCAGGAAGCGCCTTTCATCGGTGGAAACAATATAAAAGATCGACCATGTGGGCCATTAACCCCACTTCGTCGCCACAAACACAAAATAGAGCGCCTACTGGATAACCACGGCTCGCAACAGTTTTACAATGCAGAAATTGAATTTTCAACTAGCCTTCAAAACCGGCTGGGAATAACAGAAATGAAAGCGAGCCACAAGCCACAACACAAGGCTAGGTCTTCGGCATGTACGGCCTTTGAATCTTCAAGTCTTCAAAAGAATCCAAAGAACCTCAAAGAATTCCAAAGAACACTAGAGAACTTCTCCTCCCACTAGCTGCGACCTTCTTTCTAGTGCCACAGATGGCTTAAATATCCAAATGCTTATTGTAATAACATTTTGGAAAGATAATTTTACAAGGAAAACACCCTCCAAATCTCAACTCAATTTAAACTACTGTCCAAAAGTTATTAGAGTGCAAAGTAGAGGTTCCTTAAATCCCTTGGCAACCAACTACTGCCTCTATATTTTTCTATAACTTTTGAACTACAAATCCAAATTGCAAGTGTGATAGCAATTTAGAATCCTCAAACTAATATACACAATCTCAGAAAGTTTCATGAGAAACTAAGACTCTGTCCAAAAGTTATTAAGGAACAAAGTCCCGGATTTCTAAACTATGAAGGCAACACTCCTTCCTATCTTCTACACTCTATAATTTCTTTAATAAGAGTCCAAATGAAGTGATTGAACTCATTATGAATAGGAAATTCTACAAACTAACTCCACAAAAAATTTCAAAGACATATGAAAAACACACCCAAAGTTGTGGTCGCTTCAAATCACGGCCTTCTTCCTCCTAAACTCCAATTTTCCTCCAAACCTTCAACTCCTTATAACTTTCTCTTCCAAACTCCAAACTAGATGAGTGATGACTCCTTGAAAAGCTACTACAATGATATACAATCTCTCCAAATCTCAAGACAAGATGAAAAATAATCCAAAAGTTATGACTCAAAGAAGCCTCTGCTCTTCTCAATGGAAGGCCTTAGATCCTCTCAACTTCAAAACTCTATATCTTTTGATTTACAAGTCCAAATTTAACTTTCAAGCACAATTTGGAAAGGTCTAATCACAAGGAATGAGATGCCAAAGTTTCAATTCCAAAGATTCAATGCTCAATGAGCTACATCAACCCGAAGTTCGGCTTCAAACTTTCCATAACACTCACACACAAAACTCCCTCCACACACTCTAAAAATAATCTTTTCCTCACTTTTTCCCCTATCTAAGGTGAGAGGTAGTGGCACTTCAGCCCATGCCCCTACTAAGGCCCACCTAACACTTTAGCCACTTTCCCATTCACACTCACTTCAAACTATAATCTTTTCAACTAAAATACTAACCCCAGTTTCATTTCTAACTCAAACAATCACCCATTGTGATTTAAATAAATACCCAATACATAAGTAGAAGAACTAAAACATAACAAATATCAACTAGAAGTAAAAAAACAAAGCCTCAATCAAAGCTTCATTCCATTTGTAGAAACTTGAGAATACGTTTGATGGTTGCGGCAATATATTCAGCACGCTCAGCCTTTGTCAAAGGGTTTACAGGCCCTTCCAACCATCGTTGGTGGCCACGGCTACCCTCCACCGGCCGACACATACAAAAATAATGATCTTCGTTCTTGCCTTCATAACTCGCCTCGAAAGTCACTTCACGAGTGCCTGGTTCAACACATCCGACTTGGAGTAAGATCACCAATGCTCGAGCATCAGCATCAAGATTAGAGCATCGCCACCCATTCCCTGGCTTGCTCCCGGCCCGGGGCTCGAGCGGGGCCGGAGGGAAAAAAGAGAGCCACCGGGGTCCAGGGGAAGAAAAGAAAGCGAACGGGCCCGGCGCAAATGGCTCCGGCCACAGTAGTGCGCCGTACCCGGAGTTCAAGTTGACTTCTATCTTTTCTCTCTTCCCGAGGAGATGTCGGGCTTTCAATTTGTTCAATTTCCCGAGGCAATTAAAGGCAGTAGGAAGGTTCCCTTGGTTGCCGTGTATTGTTTTGGTTATCAATTATAATTGTCTATAAATTTCAAGGAAAAAAATGGGGTAGGAAAAAATGCAATGATGAAGTACAAAATTATTTGCAATGCCGGTCTATTTGCAATGGAGTTTAATTCATTTGCTTTCAAGAAAAAGACAATGACATGAAGGACTTGTAATTATAAAGAACTTGTAATTATAAAGAACTAAAATTGACATTGCCTTAAATTAAATAAAAATTGACATCAATTTGGAAAGACTTTTTTTGTTTTTTTATAAAAAAATTCAATTTAAGACCAAAATAATGTAAGTAGTGAAAATGTGCTTGAGGTGTGCTTGAGATAAACCTCAAGCACATGTGAAGCACACCTCGATCATTTTTAGTTTAATTTTAAATTATGAAAAAGGATATTTTTTGAAGATTTTTCTTCAATTCAAGGCAATGAAAATAGTAGAAATGTACTCTAGGTGTGCTTGAGGTCTACTATATGCACTAAACATTTAATTATTTTATTTTATTTTTTCATAAAAGATTTCAATTGAAGATTTTGTTTTTAATCTAAGGTAATGTAAAAAGTAGAAATGTGCTTAAGGTGTCTTTAGGTTGACCTCAAGCACAAGCATTGTTTTACTTATTCAATTTATTTTTATTAAAAGTCTTAAAAAAATAAAAAAAATAAAAACATTATAATGCAATGAGATTGACTTTGACTTATTAATTCGTGAGATTGACTTTGGCCGCATGGGCCAAGAATGAGTGGGGGTCTGCCCCGGCCAAATAGAACCCGGGAGGAGCCAGGCCCGGGCCACCCTGAAACTGGACCCGCATGGGCCGTGAATGGGTGGCGATGCTCTTACTGTGCCATCGTCGCTCCACACGAGGTTGTTTGGGCGGTTGAGACGGCCCAGCTTCTTCTCGAGGACGTCGAAGATCTCGCGGCAGTAGAGGTTGCTCCGGCAGTTGCGATAGTGAAAGATCAAGCTCAACATCCAGTTGAGGCTTTTCATCTTGAGACCCAGAAAAAACCCTCCAATTCGACATTTGAATTGCAAAGTAGAAAACAAACTCACTAACAAGATTGAATACAGCTCTATAGCAAATCTACCCACTTAATACATCTTTGTAGGATAGCGTCACCTTCAAGCTTCTCAACCTTAAAGCGTCGCTATGAAGTTATTGAAGAAAACATATAATAATATGCTTTTTTACAATATGTACTAATTTACATCAGGACAACGGGCTAGGCGGACGGGGTGGACGGGGCGGTCGAGGTGGTCGAACGCAGTCGGGTCGTCCGCTTCAGCGGCAGCCGGGGTAGCTTCGTCCGCCCGTCCACCGGGCGGACCTGGACGGCCGGGACGGCCGGCTGCTTCGGCGGCGAACGGGGCAGCTTCGTCCACCCGTCCGCCAGCTCGGGCCACGTCCGCGTGGTCCGGGACAAGTACGGGTATATTGGTGGACGGCCAACACACATTTCCTCACTTTCACTCTTCCATTTGGAAATCATTGCCATGTCGGATGTGCTACTATTGTTTCACGTGCTAGTTGCTCCTATGTGGTGAAGAATGGAGGTCATATTTTGATCATACTACATTGGATTTTGGTTCTTGGTTACTTACATACGTTTGGAGACAGTGAAGCACATTATATATTTTGAGAGAACGGGGATTATATATTGGAAATTTCCATTTTAAAATTGCAAATGAATACTCGACACTCAAGTAGTCATGGCGGGGGCAAGTAGTGCTACAGCTGAAGACAAGAAGAAGTCAAACCGAAGGGCGTTGGTCATGAGCTACGATTTGACATTTTGGATGACGTCAACATCAAGGCTGAGACGGGTTGGGAGAAAGAGGATGTGGAGTATTGGACCTCTAAATTGTGCCGCAAATATGTAAAAATATATCACATTGGGAAGTTGTGACCTCGAGAGTGTCACCCTCTTCACACCCGTGAATATTGTTTTAAACCATTGAATTGCCTTAATGATCATTTTGTGCACCATTCGATGGAGGTGTGGAAGGCCTTATTTTCGGAGAAAGCTATGAGCAAGGGCAAAATTAACTACAACTTGGCAGGCATGGTTTACGCTGAACTCATACTGGGCCATCAGGTGGATTGGAGTACGTATCCTATGGTAGCGACATTGCCACTTGCGATTGGCAGACATCAGAAACATATCCCTGATATGTTTGTTTCGAAGGCTCAACTTCCTGAAGCAAGTGAAAAAAAGAAAGCATTAGAGGACGCTGTGGAATCAATTCAGATCCTTCTTGAAATCCAAGTGCGTCGTACGGAAGTGCTGAATGGAAAGAAAATGGCGGTAGAACCGGCTTGTATGGGGGACCCCACAAAAGGAAGCACTTGTCTTGTGGACGGTGTGGAGGGTAAATTTTTGAAGTGCCAAAACTCACAAATATGTAAGAAGAACCCTAAAACAAACTGAAAACCATGCAAAATTGCAAAATGCAAAGTTATAAACCCTCACTCACTCAGTCGGTCACTCCCAGACTCCCTAAACCCTTTGGCCCTTAAATCGTTTGCGCGTCCGCCCATCCGCCACTTCGTCGGCCCGTCGGCCAATAAAAACGGCCGTCCGTTGGCCCGCCCGTCCGCCCGTCCGCCAGTTTGACTGGCCCGTCCGACTGCCCGACCGCCTGTAGGACGGCGACCAAAGACCATCCGTCTGCGTCCGTAGGGTCCGGACGTGCGGACGTCCGATTTTGGACGCAATTTCGCCGCAGACTCACGTCCACGACAACCCTGGGTTTAGGATACGTCTCTCTTTTCCTCTCAAAACTATTGAGATAATTCTCCCCTATAGAGTTTGGTAATGGTTGCAGGGCGGCTTTGGAAAGTCTATGATGCATGCGGGTAACGTAAGAGTGAGTTTTTGTTGCTGGAGTGAACAAGTGCCATAGAGAAAATCTTTGTATGCGTACGAGTCCGGCCTCTTCTTGAAGCAGATTCAGTTGAGGCACACCATAGAGGCTTGGTGATTCAAATTCTATCCAGCCTTATGATTCTGCGGGAGCAACCATTTGTGGACAATTATACATATTTGGTACACTTTTATGATGTAGATTACTGTAATCTAAAGCAAAGATATTTGTGTCTCTAGTATGTTTGCAAGAATTGAGTTGAGAATGCAATGAAGAAGATCAAGATAGTGGAAGAAAGAGTTTTATTTTCAAAGCATAAAAAGATATCATATATGACAAAAGAATGTTAATTGATGACTTTTTAATTGAGTGAGCTCAACAACAACTCAAGTATCTTGCTTTAATAAGATCAACAACTACAATATTTATGAAATACATTAAAGATCATTGGTATGATAAGTTGAAATGTGATGTACTAGATATAGAAACATTCCTCATGTTGATCAAAATACTAATGTGGCTATTGAATCCTATCATAGAAATTTAAAGAGTATTCTATACTTTGCAAAAGAAAAATTCAACGATAAATACATGGATTTACTAATATACCATTTAATAAGGGATGTATTATCACATTATTGGTATGATGTACATTTGAGAAATTTAAATTTATAAGAAACACTCGATAAAAGTTCATAGTTGTATCTACCATCATTTGTACAAAGTTTATTTTAAATTCTCATGTTTTACTCTACCTAAATTGTGAAGATATAGTTTTGGTGATGTTTATGAATAATAAACCAAAAGTATAAACGATACATTTTCATGATTCAAAAATCAAAATATACTCAATGCAACTATTCAATTGTAAAAGAAGACATGATTCGCAAACATTCTATGAAAATATTCTAGACACTCTATTCGGACATAGAAGATGAACTCATTGTTAGGAAAACAAGAACTCAACATAGTATGAACAAAAACATTATTTTGTTACAACAATTATCTTCACTTTTTAGAGGACATTGTGATGTAAATATCTTGATTTTCATTGATGATGATGTAAAAGCAATGTATATTTCATCTATTGAAAAAAAGTCCTTAGATTTGAAGGAAATTCTAAAGTGAAGAATTTTTTTTTAAATTTTAACATAAAAAATATAATTTAATATAGATAATAAATCCTAAAGTCTACAAAAATTAATTATAAATTAATAAAAAAATATACCAATCAAATATTTTAGTCTTCTTTAAATGAATCAATAAATCCAAATTAATTTATAAAAAAACCTTGCCATACCTGAATAAACATGTTCAATTATAAAATTTTGATTTTGGAACATGTTGCAAAAATCAAATCAAATTTGACTAAACTATATCAAATTGCTTTAAATTCAAATGAAATTGAAACAAATATTGATTAAAATAGGTGAAATTATTGCTCAATTCTTTAAGTTTGTATGAATTTGCTCAAATTAAATTCAAAAAATGTTCAAGTTCTTCAAATTAGGCTCTATTTAGGTTAGATTATGATTATTAAATTAAATCACATTGATGAAATTTGACTTAAATTGTTTAAATTACAATCAAATTCATATTAATTTTTTAAAATAAGGCTTCAAATAGATGAAACACAATCTAAAAATCAAGAAACTATTGAAAAATATTGAAGTAAGAAGTCAAAAAAACAATCACAATGATACCTCTTTAGTATCATTTTGTCAATATTCCGTAATATCACTTGTTTTCACTGGCTTCCATTGTATTTTTGTAATATCACTCAATCAGGAAATGTGATATTACAGAGGTCATTGCGACTTCTTTCAAAAAAATTCAAATGAAGCTTAAATTGTTTGAAGTTTAAATTTTAAATGCATCAAACTATTAAATCAAGAGTCAATTACACTCTAATTGTTTAAATGAAGCTTAAACAAAATTCAATCTTCAAATCAACAATTTATCAAAGCAAATGTAAGTAAAGTTGTGTACTTTGGAAGCATTGTTGAGCACAATACAATTATTGCACAATACCACCAACTTGATAAAGTTCTTCCCTCACGAACAATGAAATTTGTAAAAATTTTGTGAATGCATAAAATGTTGTGGTTGTAAATGCATGAAATGTTGTGAATGTATGAAATGTTGCTTCAATGTAATAAATTTTTCAAGTCACTTGGTAGTACCAACCAAACAATGAAGTCAAAATATTCAAAAATTCAAAAATTATCAAATTCTGCAAATGTAACCAAAATGTGCAATAGAAGTGACACATTTGTAATATCACCTAGTCGCCCTCTGTAATTTCATTAGTCTCAACGATTAACAGATTTTTATAATATCATCCAATGAAAAAATGTGACATTATAGAATTGCTTGTGATTTTAGTAGTATGATATTATCAAATTGAGTCTTGTAGTACTATGAAATTGAGTCTTGTATGTAAAAATTTGTGGAATATTATTTGTAATAAATTAAAATTGAAATGTACATTAATAAAAAATTATTAAAATATTTTTTATATGTCAATAATAAATTTTTTATTTTTAAAACAAATACATTTTACAAATTATATCTTTGCTTCTTAAAGTCACTCGCAATTTAAATTTAAATTTGCAATAGTCATCATTTTTTTCAAAATTTATAATGTAAAGTGAAAGTTTGCTTCCGTCGCACGCACAATTAGCCATAAGTATCCTTACAACGACAAATTGTTGTAAGATGACACGAATTATCTTCCAGGGAATTCTAGTATGGTATCATGGTTTGAATTTGAAATTTAGAAGGAAAAAAACAATGCAGTTTGGTCAGAGTTTGAAGAAGAGCAACCAAGCTACAAGAATTTGAGTGGAAAAAGGTTTCATATGAGAAGGAAATTTTTGTTTGAGGTCAAATCAAAGAAGGTCAATACTCATTACTCAAGGGCCTCATATAAAAATTAAAATAAAGAGAAGCACATTCAATCTCTAGTTTGAATTCTCATTTGGTTATACAATGATTTAGTTGGAACTTGGAAGACAACCACATCATCAATCACACAAATCAAATTGAGTTGACTTTCAACCCCCCATTTTGTTCCTTTGGCCCCTTTTTGGCTTTGCATTTTGGCTTGATTCAAGTTTCTAAACTCTAGATAGTGATTTTGCATATTGAACTTCCAAACTAGACATAAACTACAACCAAATAAATGCAAATAAGTTAAATTGAAATTGGAGATTTCCTTTAGTATTTGATGAAAGAAGGATAGAGACAAATTTGTCAATGCAAAGAAATAGTTTGACTTTTTTGATATAGTTTCAAATTGATAGAAAGTCAAACAATAAAATACAAAATAAAGAATCATTTGACTTATAGGAGTTCTAGAGGATAGCTATAATATATAAAAGGTTAAAGAAGCTTAGTTGGAGCTTGATTGACTTTTAAAGCCATTTAGCTAATAGTTGAAATTAGATTAGATTAGATTTTTCTTTATGTTTTAACTTTTAAAGCTTATTGAAAAAAATTTAGAAAGATAGAGGAAAAGTGAGAAAAAAAATAGGAGAAAAAAACAAGAAGATTGGAAGACCAAATAATTCATGAATTTCTCAACTACCAAAATCGGAAATTCGGAGGGAGATGGATGGAACGTATACTCAAGTGATGGAATATGAAGTTCAAAATGGTGTGGAGAAGATCAACAACATTGAGGTTAGTATTTAGACACAACCCTTAAATAGTGCTTTGATTTCAAATAGAATTTTGATTTGGCTTAGCAATTGGGGTCGTAGGTAGAATTTAAGTTCAAACTATTTGGATTATTCAAAGAATAGAATTAGAATTTAGAATCACATAGAGAATTCCATTAGCCTTTCAAAACTATATCACACTTTGAAATCCGGTAAAAACTCCATTAGTTAAGCTAGGAAGAAGTTTAATTTAAATTTGGATGAAAACTTAGAGTTACATTGAAAACACCAAAAGAATAAGTAAGAAACTATAAAATTAGCATAGAGCAAAATTGGGAAAGGATAAAAGGAATTAATAGGTAAATTTTGAATATCCGTTAGCAATTAAAATTTATTCCACAATCAATTAACATAAAAGCTAAAGAACAATAGGATTTTATTTTATTAAAAATAAAAGTCAAAAGTGAGGAAAAATTAAAGTAACTCCAAGTGGACAAGTAAAAAAAATAGTGGTAGATTTTGATGAACCGGTTAATGGTCAAAATTTATTTTTAAAAATTAACTTTTTACTAGGAATCTTGAAACAGATCATTTGACTTTTATTCAAAGATAAATAAAAAATAATGAAATTAAAATTATTTAATGATAAAAATAAAAATAGGATTAAAATAAAATTATCTTAAATGAAAAAATCATAGTAAAAATAGATAAAAGATTAAAAGGTCATCCAAAAGAATTTTAAAAGGAATTTAATATCTAAATTAAGTAGAAGTCAAAGATAAAAGATAGAATTAAGAGGAATTAACGAAGTAAATTGATAAATCAGACAACAGTCAAACTCCTATCGTAAACAATTTTTACCCAGACAATCAAAAGTAAGATGTTCTCTACCTTTTAGGAAGATAAAAGTAGAACTTCAATAATAAAATTAATTAACTTTAAAATTAGAAGTAAAATCCAAAATTACTCAAAGTAGTAAGGAATGTTTACCCATTAGGTCAAAAGATAGCCAAAAAATAAGTTAGGATTGAAAGCTTTTAAAGAATATACCAAAACTAACTTTAGGTCTAGATTGAATGGATAGTAAAATATCTAAAGTAAAATAAAGATTTAAACAAAAGTAGGTTAAAATTGAGTGAAAATCAACCAAGTTGACCAAATAGAGTTCAAGTCAAAATTGACATAGAAGCTAAAAATAAAAAATAATCCAAAAATACAAAGTCAACTCCAATAGTTAAAATAGAATCAAGACCTATAAACTTCCATCATTTACCAAAAATTTATCAATTTAGAATTAGAAATAGGATTTAATAAAAAAATCTCTATTGCTTGGAAGGTAGCTCGTTTATTCAAACCACTCACCCATAATATTTCTCAATTTTACTTAGAACTTGGTTGTGCATGTTTGGTCTCAAAGATGGAGATCAAAACGCTCACATAGAATAGTCTATAACTTTCTAAAGGCTCAATTCTTGAAGTATTTGGAGCATTATGAAAATTATGAGAGTTTGAGTGAAAGAAGATTTGTTGTCTTTCTATTTGAAGAATTTGGGTGAAGTTTGTAGGTGGATGCACTTGATGCATCCTATTCTTTTTCTATTTTTTGCTTAAGTGTTATTTGAGGAAGAGAATCTAGTATAGAATTCTTGATTTTTATATACTACGTTTTCATGTAGCGAACTTTATTCTATTTTTTGTTCATAGTTAGGCACTTTCAATTTTTAGCAGTGTTATGGTGGTGAGGTCGGTTTAATGGCCAGCGAGATCATTGAATGTGCACCAAATGGGCAGTGGTAGTTTTTCCTTATGGTAAGGATTTAAGTGATGACCAGCAAACCATAAAACTTGGTAATGATACAAGTGCAAGTACAGATTGTCTTTATCTTGTAGATAGTTGCAAGTACCCAAGTAGTTATCAAAATTACTTGGAAATGTTTGTATTTGAGGCTTTAAACTAGCGGTAGATACCAATGAGGTCTGTAAGTCTAATTAGTATTGGATACTACCAGATGCCTTAAGTCTTAAGTACAAACAGGGTTGTTAGTCAAGACCTCATAAATAAAGTTCAAGAACATTGCCAATACACCACTTAATGTTTACATGTAAACAAAGAGAGTACAAATTTATTTAACTACTTCTAGTTTTTTTGTTTACTTTATAAATTTAGAAGATTTTGGAGGGTTTTTTGGCATAGTAAAATTATTATTTTTTTAATTTTGAAGTAAAAAAAGTTATATAGTCAAGGTAACTTTCATCTTCAAAAATCCAATTGAGGTTTTGAGCCTCCAATCAAAAGCTATGGACAAAATTCAAAGGGGATGTTTGAAAATGTATCAAAAAATCTTCTATTCAATCCTTCTCTAAATTTTACCCATACCTTTTGATTGGAGGCTCAAAATCTCAAACAAATTTATGATGATGAAATTTAGCTTGATTATACAATTTTTTTTAATTCAAATTTTTTTGAAAAAAGTTATCCTAATTTGCCAAGATTGCCACCAAAGTTTACTGAGTTTAAAAAACATCAATTTGTAAATAACTAAGTCTAAAAAATATTTTCATAATGTAATATCCTCCACAAAATCTTGCAATCCCACCATGAAGTCTTATAAAAAATTTTGTACTTTGAAGGCCATTTTTTCCTTCATTGTTTATTCATTTTTCATAAAAGTTATTGGATAATCGTAGTGTTGAAGTTTGGCTTTTTAGATAAAACTTTCAAGTTTTTTTTAGAGTGTTTAGATTTATTGACAAAATTTTTATTAAAAGGTACCTTGGCTAAATATCAAATTTAATTCTTTTTATTTGTAGTTCAAAATTCTAATTTTTAATAGTTTTATTCTAAATTTAATTAGAGTTAAAAATATAGAATTTAACTTTTAAATAGATTCAATTTCTATAATTCAATTTGAATAGTTGATTTTGAACTTGGAACTATATATTTAAAATTGAATAGTACAAAATTTAGGATTTGAATAGTTTATACTTTCAAAGTCAAATGTTGAAAAAATGAGATCAAAATATATAAGTTAGAACTTTGAATCAAATTTCTAGAGTTTAAAATGTATTCTATTTTGAATTTTGAGTAATTTTGATTCAAAAGTTAAAATTCTAATCAAATTTAAAATAAAAATGAGAATATTTGTTAAGTACTCTTAGAAAAGTCATAGTTATTAAAATGAACAAAAGAGGTAACTAAATTTTTTTTAAACTTACTAAACTTATTGATAAAAAAATTCAAATTAAAAAAGGTTCTAAAAGGTTTTGAAAGAACGTTCAAATATGATGAAATTTTTTTGAGAAACTTATTAAATAAGAAAAGCTCTTTAAAACTTCTTAAAGAAGGTTCAAATTAGAGGAAACTTCTTGAAAAGGAAGTCAAATAGCAGAAGTTTCTTGAGAAGCTTACCAAGTAGTGGAATCTTTTAAAAAAACTTCTTAATTGATAATATATATGAAAGTCAATACTAAAGTAGTCCTCAATCTTGACAACACATCTCTTGAGTGTTAATTTTTTTATTCAAGTTTCAGCCTTATACTTCTCTTAATTTTAATAGCAATTTTGTTTTAAACAACTTATCTTGTCTTGTTTCTTTTGCATCCATTATACTATTTAAGATCCAAAGTTGACTTAATTTGATCAAAAACTGTAGATTTTTATCCAAACTTATTCAAAACTAGATCAAAACTCTAACTTATTATATTCTAGTTTATTCAATACTAAACTACTTTTCAAGTTCAAAATTATTTTGTAAATTTTAAAATATTTTTAAAAATATTCCAACTTAACCTTATTCCTCGATTCTACTTCAAATTTTTAATTCAATTTTTTTAATTGTTAGCTATTGTCTTAATTTTTGTCCTCTAATTCTATTTGTTATTTTTAGATTTGAGTAATTTTTTTCTTGAAGGTCCTAATTTTGACTTTCTAAAAACGTTAAACATTTATACTTTTGACCTTCTCAGTAAAATTTATTTATTGATGAAGTTTAATTGTTGATTGGTATTTTAGTTGATATATAAAAAATATTGTTTAAATTTTCATATGGCATCAAAGTGTGCTAACGTGGCATGCCACTTCATCCTTGTTGGATGCCATGTCATTCAAATGCTACATCAAGTTTTATTATTTATTTATTTATTTATTTACTAGTGGTTGGTGCTTGCTATGCTACGCATTCACCATTAGAATTTCAATAGAAATTTTTATGTATTAGATAGAATGCAGAGCAAGAATTTCAATAAATTTTTAGATAAAAGTTACTAAAATCTTCATGTAATTTTTTTTTATAAATAAGCATATACTGAAATAAACAATAGAAATTTAATGAATGATGAATGATATACAATAAAAGATACACATACATTAGAATGCATTGTCTCAAAAGCTTTGTGAACAATTTAATTGTTGTGATATCCAAAATCAGTTCAATTTAATAAATTTCTCAAATCATTTGGTAGTAACAATAGAAAATTGAAGCTCACAGCTCACAAAAGTACAAAATCATAGAAATGCAAAAGAAGTATAAAGCCAAGAAAAGCAATGGAATTGCTACCTTTATAATATCACCATATTGATCCTATTTAATATCACCTCAATTGCAACGACTATATTATTTCTATAGTATCACCCTTTGTAAAAAGTGATATTACAGAAGTGATTGTAAACTGCTACTCTATTTCAATATTATCACATTGTGTGAAAATATGATTTCTATGTATGCAAGATTGGAAATATTTTTATAAAATAATTAAAATAATTATTTTAAAGACTTATTGAAATCATTATCATGCATTCTATTCAAATATATCAAATTTTTACTAATATGTGATACAATGAATGTGTAGCATAGCAAGCACGAGCCCCTAGTATTAATGGTAACATTTGTGATATTACAGAGGGAGTTATGATTTTAGTAGTATGATTATCTTAAATGCCATATATCTACCCTTCTTCTAAGTTTTTACATTTTGTTAGGGTCTTATCTCAATCCATAGTAACTTTCAATAACTTACCCAAACTTAAAACTAAAACCCTTGCCAATGTAATAGTTCCATGTTTTTTGAATGTTGTATAGAATGCAACTATTTCTTTCATGTCTCCTAAAATAACATTGTCGCATAGGACATCAATTCCTTTTGCTTGTAACATCTAAATATTTTTTTAGAACATCCAACTCAATTCTACCTTTTATGGCTACAATCCCATCTTTGTGCTCTTGTTATGAAAAATATGTATGTTTGTTGCTAACGTCCAAAAAAAGGGGGGGTTCTAATGGTACTAGATCACTCAATTTTTGTGAGTTTGTTTGAATGTTTTTATTTTTCAACCTCTTGTACTTAATAATCTCAAAAGCCATGCTACGCCTCTTGATTTAAATTGTGCACTTCAAATTTTTTATAACATTATTGGATAGAATTTTTTCTTAAACTAATAATATGTAAATAGTCTTCCAATAATACTTGCAAACTTTTGCATTTCAAGCTATAAACACATGTTATATTGCTTTTAGAAGTTAATTTACCCTTTTGAGGCAATGGAATTTCAAAAAACTAAGTATAATCAAAGTTTAGAATTGTATAGAACTTAATTTCCAAAGTCACACTCTCCTCCAAAGGACAAATGAAAGTTCATGCAAGTTCCTATGATTTCAATTTTTGATTGGATTTTTTGAAACATTTTGTTAAGATAAAAAAAATACATTAGTTTTCTAAGAATATGATTTAATTAGTGCCTAGGAACAAAAGTTTTCCTACTCTAAGTCCAAATTTTAGATCATTGGGTAGGAAAAAAATCAATTTAAAATTATTTTTAAAAAATTTGTTTCTTATAGATTATATTTTTTTTACATGGAAAGGTTTGATTCATTCCATTTGGATTAGTGATGTGGAAGTTATAGAGCTTCTTGTTTTGTAGGCAATTATAGAAACTTCTTGAGCAAATATCATCTTTGATTTGTTTTTAAATTAGATTTTCACAATTTCAAGAAATAAAGTTCTACATTCTCTAGTATGCTTGCTAGCACGATCTCATTGTTGGAATTAATATATTTCAATTCCATCTAAGAATTATTAATGATTTAAATTTTTGTTCAATCTCGTAACTATTGCAACACTATAAGAAATCCATGTCTAAGTATATGGATTTTGTTGAACGTCCAATGTAACAACCTATGTTTTTTATGTCAACAATGACATCCAATACAATAGAAAGATGTTATATTGGACGTCACTGTTGACATAAAAAATATAGGTTGTTACATTGGATATTCAACAAAATTCGTCTAATTAGACATTGAAAAACATTGATTTCTTATAGTGCAATTTCATCAAAAGCAATAAAGATTTTTGTAAAATGTTATTCTACTATGCCAAAATGAAGTATGAAATTTTAATTTGAATGCAATTTGTACATTTTGACAATGAGTGGTCAAGCTCTCATCTTAAAATTACCCCATATGTCATGAGAGATGCGTGGGCTTGGATTACGCATCGAGTGGCATTTGCGAAGTCGTGGAGGTGTCAAAGGAGGTTTGGAGCGCCCAAGACGCCAACGGGATTTCGGCATCTCATTTGGGGACCTCAAAACCCTTGACCTCTACGTGGAGGTTTTGGAGACTCATCTTTCTCAAGTTGAGTCTCCCACATGATGGAGTGAGAGGTTTTGCCTCGTGGACTTCATCTACACATGCTATCATTCTTCAAGAATGGCCTTGACTCGACTTTGTAATTCTTTGTGAGGTTTTTCCAGTTTCTTTAGAAGCTTTTCCTCACATTTTTATTACTTGAGAAAGATGTCACTACGTTTATAAGTGTATGCGTAGTGAAAATTGACACCTAAAGTAGTGGAAGACGGAGTTTTTGAGTGTTTTTGAGGGGTTCTTCATGTGCTGGAATTGCAAGTAAAGTTGGAGCTCCGGCACCATAACCATGGGTTTAGGGGTTTTTGGCCTTGGAAATGGGTCCTAAACCCATATTTGGAAGTTAGGTGCATTATTGGCTTCGCTTTGGGGATTAGGATAAGAAAAGGGTGGGTTAGGAAGAAGCCACCTAAGAGGGCCCCAAAACTTAAGGAAGAAAAATGTTTCTCTCTCCTAAAATCTCTCTAAACTAGAGCTCGGAGTTGGAGGGTTGGCAAGAGTCCATTTTTTTTTGTGGATAGCTTCCATGCTTTGCCATTGTTCCTTTTAGCTTGGTTGGAGTGGGATTTGTGAGGGGAGTGCTAGAGAGCAGTGCAAGTGATAGTGCTTGCCTGCCTGCAGTGACTTTGAGGAGGCTCCAGCGCGGGTAGTTGGAGGAACAACTGCCAAAACTGTATTTAGATAACGAGGAGCTTGAGCAATTCCGGGGTGAAGAACAAGTTGATTATGGTGATCTACTGTACTGTCGACTAAGGAGGAATTTCCTCCTCTAGTGTCTGTTGCAACAAGAGTTACTGGCGAACCCAGCCCTACTGCAAATTGTGGCTCCAATTGTTCTTCAAGTGTAGAGAGACACTGAAACGCTTGTCTTTTGGGGGATCGTAGTTCTTCAGGCCAATCTGAAGCTCCACGGTCTCCGTGAACTTCCGGTTCTTCTCCTTTGCCCCAGCGGTAATCTAGGAGATGGCGTCTCAGAGGACATCGCTCTGAAGCTTACTCATGGCTGTGGCTCTTGCCGACTCGGAGCACCGTCGCGCGACTCTCGTGTCGACCCGTTTGGAGAAGCAGTAGAAGCACCTGAACCTTCCAATTCTGCCTACAACGACGATCGGTTCGTTCCCGCAGATGCCTGAGCTTCGTCGCGTTCGCCGTGAAGTGAAGAGCAAGAAGATCTCGAAGTCGGACTACGACAAGGCGATCAAGGCTGAGATCGACAGTTTGGGGAAGCTTCAGGAGGAGCTGGACATCGACGTGCTTGTGCACGGGGAGCCTGAGCGTAACGACATGTTGGAGTTTCGGCGTTGAACAAACTAGGAGAAGCGTGAGTGAACCAACGCTGCGACATAGTGTGTGACATTTTGGTGGAAGCTGGAGCATCCAGTTCCGTGCAGACGAGTGAGAAGTGTGCTGTGAAGATCTGAGGCAAGCTAGGGGGGCCACTTATGAATCCATGTAATGGTATGACGATTGAACATTGCGGAGCGTTTATCCATCATCATCATCGATCACTTGATCAGGGCGTTTTCATATTCGATTTTGTAAAAAAAAAAAAATAACTTAGAAAATCTAAAATAACCTTTCCTTAAAATTAAATTGTTTTCCTAGAGGGTTCTTTGGGTGTTTAGGGAAGCATTGGTGCAATTTGGATATTTATCCATCTAAACCTTAAAATTTCAGCACTCCAAATAGGGTTATCAAACTCATTTAAGCAACTTGGAATGCTAAAATAACCTTAGATTTGAACTCCCAAAAGTTGTAGGAATGTTTTGGGGAGGACTTTAAGTGTTTTCTAGTGGAGTTGGATCTCAAAGCCTTATTAGAAAACTCCAAACCCTAAAACTACTTCAAAATTACACTCCCAAGTGTTAGGAGATTGTTAAGGATAAGGTTATTCATAGGAGAGTGAGTTTGAGCCTTGTTTTATAGGAGGGAGTGGTGTGTAGATTTGACAACAGGAAAATCTAGTGATGTTGATGCACTAGGTTTCGTGGCCTACCATTTGTCTATGCATGATTCTAGGGAGTTTTAGGGATTTTTAGACGGAGTTTTTAATATAGGATTTAAGCCCTAAAACCTAAAAATCATAAACTGTAGCATTGGTACATGACCAAAGTACCAGCTACTTATGGTGACTACTAGAATACAGGCGGCTACTGAGGGTGATCATGATGACCCTTATGCCCACCTCAGAGAGCAATGTCAAGTTGTAACTCCTCAAGAACTACTGGAGAAGGCCCATTTTTTTGCTATATTACTTCGGTTTTTGTATGATCACGTACCGGTACGAGCTAAATCCTCCCGCCACCAAGTCCATTGTTGACCACCATGATATTGTGGGGGGGGGAGGAACTACATCAACTTGTCTCGTTTATTGAAGGATTGAGTTCTCAAGCTCAAGGCATTAGTAGTATGAATAGGTGGATTTTTCTCTAAAGAACTAGGAATATAATTGGTTAGTTCTACTTTTGGAGTGTAGTTGGTGATATGTACCAATTGCTAAACATTCTTTTTATTTTTTGAGTGAGAGTTCATTTTCCTACATATGGCATGCCATTAGCATTCTGTGGTTGTTACCTTAGGTTTGCAATGGTAGGGTGGTCCATGTGGTATCATCATGGACAAGGGTAAAGGTGTACCAAAGTCTTTTACATTGATATCCATTGGAAAAACTGAAGAAGAAGGAGTTCAGATTGACCTCATGGAGGAAGAGCTCCAAGGTGTCCTCCAATCATTTCAAACTCTATACGTAGGGTCATTCAATGAATCTCCTCTAAGACACCGGCCTCAAAAAGCAACTCTACCATTTGTGTTATCACCATTGGCCCGTGATCGACTTGGAGTCCAACCATTCAAACAACCAGGCACCAAAGTTTTAGGCTCCAAGGCCATTAAGTTCTGGACTCAACAACGGGGAGTGCGCATCATCCGGGATTTAAGAGCGGAGTTACCCGTGATTGGAGCCCCGTTGAATCGGGCAAAGGGGCGCGTGGAGGCAGCTGATTTGGTTATTCCAAGGATAGCGGTGGTGTTGAAGAACGAGGGCCAACGTCGAGAAGTGGTGAGACATATCTTTGAGGGGGCAATTCAATTGCCCACATTCTCATTGATCTTTACAGAGTTGCAAGCCAGGGACTACTTGTTCCACACCACGTGGCAGTGGGAACAAGGTTGGTGGTTAGAGAGAGCATCCAGCGTTTGGGATTCTCTGACACTTAGTTGTCTTGATACAGCAGTGCCACCAACTATTTATTGTGAGGCTGTAGAAGGGACACATGAAGCTTAGCAGCTTTACATGTGAAATTTGACTTGCATATAAAAAACTGGATCCGCTTGGGAGGCCGGGTTACACTAGAAGCGGGACACCATTTGCTAAAGACATCACTTTTGAGTCATTAGACACTAGCGGAGTTGTACTAGTACGGCCTCAAAGTCAAAGGCCCTTCTTGGGTAGGAGGATCCCAAGTGATTTATTTTCAGACTCTAGCAAAGAGAGAGCAGATGGGGGGGAAGATAGCAAACGTGACGAGGAAGAAAATTTACCTGTCATTGCGGTCGACCACGGGGTGAGACTTGCTCATAACGAATCAATATTCACTTGGGACAAGATGGCTACACCATATGGAGGTGTTGATCGAGGAGTTCGGCGGTTTTCCGGTGCCAATGGCACCATGGAAGTGGATGACTTCCGCAGGGAGTTTACCATGTGGTGTGAACTCCAAAGGTCACGAAACACCAACTTCAATCCATATATGGTGTGGAGGGCACTATTCGGGTGTCTTGAAGGGGCACCATTGGCAGACTATGGGGAATTTGAGCTTGCTCATTCCACAGAAATCTTGGCCTGGCGAGATTACTACGCCCCAAATTATGCTGATGTTTGGGGAGGAGGATCCACTACCATAGTGATTATCAGTAGGGAAAAGAAGGAAGAAGGGAGTGGGGGCACGGGAGGCCAAGAGGTCACCATGACCACGAATCCAGTACCAACACTAGATCCACCTCCCTTCAACCCCACAGCTCAGTTCTTTTTGCAATTGCAGTGGTACTATTATGGTCAGAGGGCTGACAAAATGAAGTCACTTCATACGTTCGCATGTGGAAGTGATGAGTCGTTGCGAGAGGCGTATTCAAGACTGAGGCGGTTGATTTCCGACACCCACAGAGTAACTAAGCAGCAAGCTGTTCAACATTGGTATAGTATTTTGGATAAAGAATTAAAAACTCTCGTCTGAGGTGAAGCCTTGAAGTTGGGTGTTCCACCCACCTTAAGATATGTTTTTGAGACCTCCGAGAGGATTGAGATTAATCTCTTGGAGGAAAAGGCAGCCATGGGATTCTTGCGCAAGAAGGAAAAACCGCAAGAGAAAACCAAGATGGCCAGGGCGAGCATTCCAGCGCATACTGGAGATGCCGACATCACATGTTTTAATTGTGGAGGTGTGGGTCACAGGCGTCGAGATTGCAAGAAGCCATCTCGCAAGGATGTAGTCAAAACTAGCGCATTTTGCTCTAGTTGCGGAATCAAGGGCCATGTGGAGGCCAATTGTTGGAAGGTTCATCCTGAACTGAAGCCCTAGAATACAAAACAAGTGAAGACCAATGATTCTAAAGAGGCCAAGGGCACGGGAGCAGACAAGAAGTCATGGAAGTCGCGTTTCAAAGAATTGGAGGCTAATGCAGCAACCGTTGTTTGTCAAGCTCCTTTGTTCACATCGTCCATGATTTTCCAAGCACAATTTAGTGCTGCTACAGTATTTCAGTTGGCGGCTACTATGTGTGCGAACGGTGGCTCGACATCGGTGAGCTCCATGGAAGCTGTTCTTGAGCCACAAGCAGTGATTGGCAATGAATGGACTGAGGCAGAAGGGCTTTTATCAACCGCTGCTCGAGTCAAAACTATGCCAGCACGCCCAGCCATAGAGCGGTCCTCCATTACCCCAGGGGTAGTGGTAATGGACAACTCCCAAGGTATTTTCCAATTAGTTGGGCCTAAAGGGAGAGTGTTTACACCTCAACGGGTACTACTAGATTCCGGTGCCTAACCCTTGATGCTAGGAGTGTCAGCAATTGAAGGTTTGGGTTTGACCGAAGATGTGTTGGAAACGTGTCCGTGGACGATTAGTACTTCAATGGGAGGGACAGAGCAAGCGAAGGGCATCACAAGGGGCGAGTTGGTATTGCGATTGCGCCCAGATGATGTCGAGGACGCTAGCTTCATGAAGGTGAAAGCCATTGTTACAGAGGCTAAATCATATGATGTTTTGGTGGGGGCTATGGTATTGTACCCTATGGAATTCACCTTGGACTTCTAGGAAGAGACAACATACTATAGATTGGGATGGCAAGCAAGAGATGAACGCAAAGCTCAGTTGCCAGCTTGATTTATACGAGTTCTTACCGGTAATTTAGCTGATCTCTATTGTTTTGCTGGACTTGTGGGCGAGGGTCAACTATGGATCAAGGAGGATCGTGAAGATCCTCCTATGGCCGCTTCATTGGATGTCATTGAGCACCATGATTATCATGATGGTGAGGACACTGGGGGCGACATGTTATATCGACTTGGCGTGGAAGCGGCATGGGATAGTACCACGGGATTACAAAAGGCGGCCAACACAGTTATCTAGGAAGTGTGGCGACAATCATTGTTACCACAAGAGAACGAAGTGGTTGAAGGTGTAGACAACAACGGGCTTCGCTTGGACACTTCAACAATCCGGTAGAAACCACCAAAAGAAGGTATAATTCTTTTGGAGTTGTTTGGTAGCATTGGCACAGGATTGGCGGCTGTATTGCAGGCGGGTATGAAGGTGAAGCGTTATATTTATGTCAATAACGATGATATGGCACGGCAGGTGGCTAAGCGCCATGCCCGACGTTTATGTCGAACATTTCCATCCTTATTAAACACCCATGCTATCACAACCGCATTTTCTGCAATGCCAAATGATATATCACTCTTCTCACTCCAAGACATTATCCAGTTGGTGGCGATAGACTTGGTTATCGCGGAATGGCCATGCCAGGGTATGTCTATGGCTGACAAACAAAACGGATTGATGGACAAACGTTCTTCAAAATTCCATGACATGGTGAAACTACTGCGGTATATTCAGACTTCTCAACAATGGCCTCTAGGGTATATCATTGAGAATGTCCCAGTAGTTGGTACATCACGAACCTGCACGCTTGACAGTTTTCATCATGTACACAAAGTTCTTGGTATTCCAGTATTATTGGATGTCGCGGCAGTGGGTTCTAGAGCTCATAGACCACGACTTTGGTGGACTAACTTAATTCCACCGGAATTCTTGCATGCAGCAATCCAACGTATTTATTGGCCTGACGTATATATGAAGGACATCTTAGACCTTCATCGGTCACCACGGCAGGTTTATCACGATGATCAAGCACCACTTACAGTAGTGAACCACAAAGGTGAACCTCGGAGAGCTTTACCAACATTGGTGAGTTTTTCTAGATCCTATGCATTCAAGAACAATGGTCCTAGGTTGGTGTGGGATCCCCGTACTGAAGAAATGGTTGAGCCCAACGCTGATGAACGAGAACGGGCCATGGGGTTTCAAACAGGAATCACCCAAGCACCTGACATTATTGAGTCTCAAAGGCGATATCTCATTGGCTAGGCCATGGATTTAAATTGCCTTTCATAAATTGTGTCACTTGTGACGGCCAAACAGAAGCGTTTAGCTGCGACATTGAATGGCCACTTGGGGTTCTATGAGTTGCAAGCGGCTATGAATCCATCACGTTCTGCAACACCATACTTGATGGTTGGGGGTGCAGACGCCTTTACAGCTCATCCATGGGACATGTGGAAAAATAATGCATTTTCCACAACTTCAAATCCAAACTTGACTAGTTCGGATCAATTGGCCAATCCGAAGATGGAATTGGAGGAAGATATAGATAAGTTATTTATTCATGACATACCAAATCAAATAGAAGAACTAGGGTGCTTGAGCCAAGTTGAAGAACAATATGGTATGGCGGGTGTGGAACAAGATGAAGCTACTCCAACTGGTGTGCAATAGCAACCAAAGGTGGAGAAATCTGTTTCAAAGGAAGAACGGAAGGAAATGGTAACCAAGGAAACTTGGAAACCATTAGTAGGCCTGGAAGATGAAACA
Organism: Climacium dendroides; assembly: GCA_950106755.1. Classification (NCBI taxonomy): domain Eukaryota; kingdom Viridiplantae; phylum Streptophyta; class Bryopsida; order Hypnales; family Climaciaceae; genus Climacium; species Climacium dendroides. The sequence continues at coordinate 3,204,225 of OX467087.1, forward strand.
GAGGAGAAACATGAACAAGAGTTTCTCAGGAGTCATATGGATAGCTTTGCTTTTAGTTTGAAGGACTTAGGAGTCTTTAAGGGACAAGAGGTACATATTAACTTGACGGATGACGCACCGATTTATCACAAGCCGTACAAGTATAGTGAGGTAGAACGCAAGATGATTCAAGACCGAACAAAGGAGTTGTTGGAGGCCGGATTGGTGGAATTAGCGCCCTCAAACTATGAGTATGCATCAGCAACGGTCATGCCATCTAAGAAGGATATTTTTGGTAATTGAACTAAAAAAAGGATGTGTGGGGATTATCGAAGAATTAATAAATTCACGAAGTCTGACCGTTATGCAATGCCGACACCAGAGGAGAACTTTGACGCCATCAGCCATGCTACAGTATTTAGTACTTTGGATCTTCGATCGGGTTATCACCAACTTGGTATTCGAGAAGGTGATAAGGGAAAGACAACGTTCTAGGGAATCGATGAGGATAGGAAGGATCGACTTTATCAATGGAGGTTTCTACCTTTTGGCTTGAAAAATGCCCCTACTGAATTTCAAAGGGTTATGGACCGTATCTTTTCAAGCTTGGATTTTGTAAAATGCTACATTGATGACATTATTGTCTATAGTACAAATCGAAATCAACATAGAGCTCACTTGAAGGAGGTTTTTACTAGATTGAAACTTCATGGCTTAAAACTGCATCCAAACAAGTGCAAGTTTTATTATGACCGTGTAGAGTACTTGGGCCACATGATATACCCTGGAGGATTGGGTGTAGTAGCTAGAAAAGTGGAAGTGATGATTTCTATACCAAGACCGAAGGATGTGAGTAGATTGCGGGTATTTTTGGGATTGTGCAATTACTATCGGAAATTCGTGAAGACGTTCAGTGCCATTGCAAAACCATTAACTATACTAACAAGGAATGATCAACCTTGGATATGGGGAGATGAGCAAGAGGCCGCCTTCACACAATTGAAGGAGCATTTATCATCGGCACCTATTTTGAGGAGGCCGATTTCTGGTAGAACGTATCAATTGCACACAGATTGGAGCTCACTAGGGATTGGTGCGGTGTTGACTCAAATGGACGACAATGGCAAGGAGTTTGTGGTAGCTTATGCCAGTCGCTCCAACAACAACGTGGAGGTACAATACAGCTCATATGAAGGAGAATGTTTGGCGGCGATCTGGGCCATTGCTCACTTTCGTTGTTATTTATATGGTAACGAATTTCTATTGGTTACAGATCACCAACCGTTGAAGTGGCTCATGGAGTCCGACAAGCTCACTAGCAAGCTTGCACGATGGGCCTTGATGCTAATGGAGTATGACTTTAAAGTTGTGCACCGTGCCGGGTTGGTGAACATGGATGCTGACGGCTTGAGCCGCAATCCAAGTCTTAGCCAAGTGGACTCTACGAGGGCTCGTTGGCACGTGGAGGAGGGAGAAGATTCATTACCAAGTTGGCATACTGCCGCTTATTTGAGTTTATTGGCGATGATTGGAGACGTTACCGAGGAAGCCATCGTGGCCACGATGGATGCGGATGGTGGTGAGGAGTCTGGGGGTGGTGAGGAGTCTAGGGGCGCCAAAGATATTTTTGAAGATGGAGAGGTGATGAAATATTTGAAGCATGGCGAATTGGCAACCACATTGTCAACTAAGGAGAAAGATCGTATCCTACAACGAGCAAAAAGTTTTGTGTGGGAGGGGGATCATTTACTTCGAGTTTGGCCAGACGGCAATAAAAAGGTGGTACCGGTGCCTCTTCAGAGAGTGAAGGTAATCATGCATGCACATGAGGACTTGGGGCACTTTGGAGTGCGTCGAACTCACAGCTTGCTATAAATTCACTATTGGTGGCGAGGCATGCAAACGCAAGTCCAACAGTTAGTAGCTAGATGCACGGTTTGTGATAGAGTCCAGACATCATTCAATGCTCTAATGCCTCAATTACAACCACTGCCAATCATGGGATTGGGCTATAGGTGGAGTTTGGACTTTGCAGGACTATTGCCGGTAACATCACGACACAACAAGTATGTATTGGTGATGATTGAACATTTTTCCAAATGGATTGAGCTGGTGGCGTTACCTGACAAGTTCAATGAAGGGGCAGCTTATTCATTCTTGGACCGGGTGCTCAGTCGTTTTGGAATTCCTGCTGAGGTTTTAACTAACCAAGGACATGAGTTCCTTGGAGAATTTCAAGCCTTGTGTGAACAAGCCATGATTGATCACCACACTACTTCGCGAGATCATCCCGAAGCAGATGGATTGGCGGAGCGCATGGTGCAAACCATCAAGAGGGGACTTCGGAAATATAGCTTGAAGAAGGGTCATCATGGAGATTGGGACTTACAACTACCGTGGATAGCAATGGGCTATCGGTTCAGTAAGCAAGCATCTCTAGCTTCTTTTTTACCCTATTATTTGTTGTTTTGGCGCCATCCGATTTTACCCATGGCTATCAAACAAGATGCAGACAAGATATTGGATGGCTTGGATGATCCAGATACGTGGGCACGCGTTTGCGAGCAACGGGCGGATCTATACAAGAAGGTGATGCCTATGGCTTTGGAGAACCTTTCAATTGCGCAGCATAGAGATACTTTGCGTTATGCCACAATACGAGGAGGTGGTTATCGCCCTCAGGTTCGACGTTTCCTGCCAGGTGACTACGTTTATTTGCAGCAAACGGCGCCAACTATCCTCGATATGACTGTAGGACGTATTATTCTACAGGTGCGTGAGGTCCTCAACTCTGGCGTACTCCTCTTGGAGGGACGTGATGGCAAAGTTTGGAAGGATCACACGTGCAATTGTGCACCGTGTCATTTGCCACACATAGACGGACGGATTGATTCAAGTGGTTCACGGATTTCAGCTGGGCTGAAATGTGTGTTGTGTAGCAGCGCCAAGCGTGCTGCTACCATGGCTTTATGTGATGTTTGTTCCATAGGGTGGCATATAGATTGTTTGAATCCACCTTTGGAAGAAATCCCAGCAGGCCATTGGATTTGTCCCAAGTGTATGTCGGGGCGTAGACAAGCATCGACATCTTAGTACGGGTTTTCCACTGGATGCTCGTTAGTGCTTCGGAGAAGCCTACTGAGTTTGCCAGTGTGAAAGGGGCTTCAGCACCGGCGAAGGGGGCGAGTAAAGGAGTGGTTGTGAAACCACTTTCTATACCTGGTGTACTGAGTACTATGGGGTTTTTATTTCTTTACTATGCTATGGATGTTGCTAGTGTTAGTGGTGATGGTAATAGGATGTTTGTAGCATTGCTATCATTATTTGTAAGCTTTTACCGTGATTGTGACTTACATCACAAGTCACGAGGCGTTTTCCCTATGACCACGGTGTCCACCGTTGGTCATGAGCTATTGGGTCTTGGTGTGGTTAGGTTGCTAGCCAATTACATGATCTATTGTTTACATATTGCACACTTTCTCTCATGTTGGCTCGATATGATCTTGGCACGATGTGTTTGTGCACGACACATACTTTTTGAAGATCATGACAAAAAATGGATTTCATTATAAAAATGACTTCTTTACATTAGCCCTTCTTTTTACTTTTTGAGAAAGTATCAAGATAGTGATCACTTAAAATTTGGTGAAGCATTGTATTTCTACATTCATCTATCCTTCTAATCAAAAAATGCTTGTCAATCATATTTATGAATTTTTTCATTTGAATTTGGCAACTTCATCCACATTTCTAATAGAAATGTAAAAATTTCTAGTGAAAAAAGATTACTTTTCATTTAGCAAAATGTTGACATTCATACCGAAATGGTGCAATGTGGTCGCATGATGTCCAAAAGGTTGCTCTACATATATTCTCATGCGTTATCAACGAAGTAATTTCTTGATTTTGCCATCAAAATTTTTCTTAATAGTAAATAGTCAAATGACAAATTGGTATTTCACTCAATGGATTGTTAATGGATTTTATGGATTTTTGGCCAAATCTTACATTTATTTATAAATTTGGTTGTTTGAATCTAGAATTACGAGAAAATTGGATTTTCTTTTAATTAATTTACGTTGAACTTACTATTCAAATACAATATTCAATCCATGACATTTTTATAAATCCACAACAAAGCCTACAAGATGAGAAATCATCTTTGTCCATCCATTCAACATAATAGAAAATGTTCACTTGTAAATAGAGCAAAATCAATGCTAGTGATTCATTAGCCAATAAAGCTAGTAGTATGAATAAACTAATAATAGGAATAAAAAATGCATCAAATAGCATAAGTGATTTTGCAATTGCCTTGAGAATAAAAATCGTGAAAAAGTAGAATAACACACAGCATAACTAATAAAATTTGAAATAAAACTCAAATTAAATCATAGATTAGCTAGTATGAAGCTAATAAAATGATGGAGAGTATAGCAAAGTATATGATGGAAAAATCCAAGCTAATAGAAGAAAGAAGAAAATGGATGGGAATTTATTAGAACCTCAAACATATCTTAAAAAAAGATCTTAAACCCTTAGTGAAGGATACTAAGGCCAAAAAGTGGTTGATGGATGACTTCTTTTTTCATCATAAAAGGAAAAATTATACCCATTGATTCAATAATAGGAGCAATTTTGGTGACTACCTTGGTTATGGGAGGCCACGTCCTTTAACCCTTAAATGACAGATTGGTGATCACATAAATCATCCATTCGATACTGTCGGAATCATTGGTCTAAAAAAATCCAAAAGCACTCATTGGAAATCAAAATATAGTAGAAGATCTCCCCTTTCCATATAAAATTTTGAGGATGAATAGTTACACTTTTGTCCTACACAAAGAGATTCTTTGTCATCCATTAGACACTAAATGTCCGCCTTGACATTTAAGGGTTAAGGGTTAATAAGCACAATAATTCACAACTAAGTTTGTCATTTTTTGGGGTTGTTTGGAGAAGTGTTGAAGTGGCAACATACAAAAAAATCATGAAGCTAAATATTTTAGTATTCATCTATATTTAAGATAGAGCTATATTTTCATCCACATATGTGGATGAGTTTCATTTCAAATGGCAATTTCTTCCGAATTATCATCATCATCCAACGCCGCGGATGAATGGCACTCTATCTCCAAGTATGCCTGATGTAAAGGGAGAGGGCCCGATGAAGTGGGGCTCTCGTAAAAGGGCACCCGAACAGGAGGGAGGGTGTAGCGTGACGGACGTCGAGGGCGCCCTTTTACGAGAAGCCCGACGAAGAGGACCTCTCCCCACGTAAAGCCCGGTCAACATTCCTCACGGGGCCCCGTGAGGTCAGCCCTGTGAGGTGAGCCCTATGAGATCCCAGTAGTGATCTCACGGATGTGAGGGCCCCTCGAAATGCATTGCACGGGCTTGACGAACGCCAGCTGTCCTCGCCGCCGCCTTCGCTGCAGCAGGAGAACTAACAGAGCTGGTGACCACGAAAGTTCGCCGGCAGGGAACGAAGGAGAAAGCAGGCCTATGACCGAGCGCGCGCTGCCATCCCCACCGTCGGTTCCGATCCCCAGCCCCAACCGTCCGATGCCCATCGTACCGCCACATCGGCTTCGTTCTTTTTCCATACTCTAAGAAGCCAGTCATCATCAGTCTCGCTCCCCCTCTCGCTCGCTCATCGTTCGCCCGTTGCCGGGACTTCCACAGGTCGTGACAAACCTCCGTGAGGCGACAAACTAACGAACCACCATGGCCGCCCTGACCCACGCAGCCGCTCCAGGGAGCCTCGCCATCGCCATCGCCAGGCCCGGCGCTGCTAATGTCGAAAGCCGCAACGTCGTCGTGTGTGGTGGTCAGCTGGGTTCACGAGGAAGGAGGTGGAGTGCCATTCCAGCTATTCCAGCAGGCCAAGAGAATGGTCCAGGCGGCAGCAGCAGCAGCAGCAGCAAGAGGAGGACCAAGCAGCATTTGTGCATTGTCGCGGCGAGTCCACCGAAGAATGATGACCATGGAGCGAGGAGCCAGGAGCCCCTGACGAGGCAGGATTTGGTGGCGTACTTGGCGTCCGGGTGTAAACCTAAGGAGAAGTGGAGGTGCGTCATGGGTTTTAATGAAGTGTACGAATTGGAAGTTGAATTCGGGGTTCGGGAAAGAATTGGAATTCGGATTTGAAATTGTGGAAGTCTTCGATGCTGTTATCGTTGTTGTAGTTGTACGGAATTCAATGTGAGCGTTTTGTTTTATCGCAAAACTGTTAGTTGTAATTGTTGTGGTGGGGGTTGTGCAGGATCGGAACGGAGCATGAGAAATTTGGGTTTCAGCTGGACTCGCTGAAGCCCATGACGTACGATCAAATTAGTCAACTTCTGAAGGGCATGTCGGAGCGGTTTGAGTGGGAGAGAGTGATGGAGGGGGATAACATAATTGGACTGACATTTGTGAGCTCTCGCAGCCTTTCTGTTTCCAGCTCTTTCCCAAATTGAAACCTAATTCTGAATTCTGCAATTGAGAGTAGCAAGGACTTCATCCTTTAGGGTAAGGTAACTACTTCTGGAAACGACACTTTGGTCACTTTAAGCACTGTTACTATTACTGAAATGGTCAATATTATGCACACTTGTTTGCAATCAATGCACGCACAATGCACAATAGAATGCGATGAGTGCAAAAGTAATATGGTTTCAATATTCTTTGGTAGATGACGTAAAACTGACACGAGTTCTGATATTGAGGTGGTGTACATTCTCAAAATCAATATGTACTTACTTTGGGATATCGCATTTAGGTAGGTGCTGCAATCGTGTTCGTCTACCTTGCGTTTTCTTTTTTCTGGAGCTCCTTGGTCAATTTCCTGCAGGGAGTGGAAAATGTTGTGTACATGAATCACAGGATTCTGGAGATTTTGTCGATTGAGATTTGGTTGTGGTGAGATTTGCAGCATGGTCAAAGTGTTTCTCTTGAACCTGGGGGTCAGTTTGAATTGAGCGGTGCCCCTCTGCGTACACTTCATCAAACATGTGCCGAAGTCAATTCCCATCTGTATCAGGTATATACTTTTGAATATCTTTATTATGACCTTTTCTATGAGGAAACTCTGGAATTTCCTTCACAGTTGCCGCACTATCGTTGTGCATACTTTTCACGCTCTCTTAGCGAAAACATTGGAAGCCTGGTTAGTAGCAATAATGTGCGTCTAGAAGTGTTGACTTTCTTTTGAGCTATCTAGAATTCTTCGTTCTTGCGCGCTCGTCTTTTGAAGTACCTGCTGGGATGGGTTTTGCCCAGAACTATCGCGTGCTATAAGTCCTTGTCCCCTAGTAAACATCTTTGAAAAAGTAACCCATTCCTTATCAACCAAAAGCTCATTTTTTGGTGTTTGTATACGAAGTTCTCATGATTATGTTACTAGTGTTAAGTTTGGGGGTTTAGTATGGCATTGAAGATCTTCTATGGAAATTTAAAATAACCTTGCAAACATGCAGATTTCATTTGTTATATTGATTATCTTATTCGGAAGGATTATTTGCTTAGAATTGTTTGCTTAGAATTGTCATCCACAAGATGATATATTAGCATATGATTCTTAGCTCGATGGTGGAGACTATTGGTAATTTACATGGCAAAAAAACTCTTCACCTTAGACCAACCCTAAATGACGTACTTGCTTTCACTGATTGTCTTTGTGATTTTCTTAAAGCCACTTTTAGAGAGGTTGAATACTTTGAGATTCAATTCACTTTGTTGCTTAAAGGGTAATTACATTTTTCTACAAGAAGGTTTTTTCCAACTTTTCTCAGAAGTTGCAGAGATTTATGCCTTGCGACAGAAACTCTATTGAATGTGTGGAGTATGCAAATAAGGGTCAGTAATACGGTAATGGGAATATTTTCAGAAACGGGGATTAAGGTCTAACAAGCAAGGGGAGTTTGCAGGTGAAGACTGTTGCAGAGGAGCTTGGCCTGGGGTTCGCAGGAATCGGGTTCCAACCGAAGTGGAGTGTAGCAGAAACCCCCATAATGCCGAAGGTAGATAATTTCCCTACACAACATCATCATGCAGCTATGAGGGACGCACCGAGCTCCTACTTATCTTGAGAATGATACTCAACTTCTCATGCTGCTGTTGTGTGACATAACGTGCGAATCTGCATGATATTTCTCTTTTCTGACTGGTGCAGAGTCTATATTCCAACTGTGGTGATTTGTGCAAGAGAGGCTGGAGGAGTAATATCCTACGTGCCCTTTTGGATCGTTAGTGAACATTCTGCAATGATTTGAAACAGGGCAGATATGAGATTATGCGGAATTACATGCCAAAAGTTGGCTCGTTTGGTCTGGATATGATGTTTCGCACTTGCACAGTACAGGTGAACTTGCAACACCTTTTTTCCTCTGTAGTCATGTCACTTCAAATCTCGCAATTGACAGTCATTTCCTCATATTCCTGATTTTGATATTACGATACCCTGTTTTTAGCCCTCCTGGTACTGTTGATGATGGCCCTCTTGAGCTTAAACTCATATGCAGGTCAACCTGGACTTTGATTCAGAGGAAGACATGGTTAAGAAGTTTCGCGTGGGTCTTGCCCTACAACCTGTAAGTATCAGGGTTTCCATGGCTTTTTCTGTCCAAAATGTTCCGAGTCTTTGTTTCTTGCATGTGTCAATGGTTTTCGCACGGCCGTATTTATCAGTTGTTCGTTTGGGTGAAACTGGGTCGAATTTATACTATTGTCTCGCGTGTGCTTGAGATGCTATTATATATTTCTAAGCATTTAATTGTTCCCCCTGACAGATTGCAACTGCCCTTTTTGCTAACTCTCCTTTTATCGAAGGGAAGCCAAATGGCTTCTTAAGTTTCAGAAGGTAAGAGTAGTTCGCCGTTGCCTAGTTTGTAAAACCAGTACCCTGCCGACTAATGTTAAGCCGTTGTTTTAAAAGCAAATGGAAGACATTTGAGTCGCTTCATTGTGTTAATTTCGCAAATTGACAAATGAGTTTGGCTTTATTGCAGTCACATATGGACAGATGTGGACAACAACCGATCGGGAGACTTGCCGTTTGTTTTTGAAGATGGTTTTGGGTGAGCACAAATCAGGACCTGAATTTTTTTTATTTTTTTTATTTGAAGTTTTCTTGTGAAAATTAATCCATTGTTTTAAAACTTGAGATTCTAATATTTTCATTCGGCAATTTGAGTGAGCGGATTTTGTGCTGAGTGCAACTATTACCTTATGCCCCATGTCTTATTTAAGAGCTACTGTCTTGCAGGTTTGAGAAGTATGTCGAATATGCACTAGATGTGCCCATGTACTTCGTGTATCGAAACAGTCAGTATATTGATTGTTCTGGGCTATCATTTAGGGTAATGCTATTCGAGCTACTGTTTTAAATTGCCTGGCGTCCAGTCTTTTCCAATTTACCTTTTGGTCGTATTTTGTAAATTCATGTGCTGCACAATGTTGTGGCTCTTGGAGTTCCACTTAGTGTCCTGAATTTTGCACAAGTTAGTTGGACTGACGCGACAGAATTTTGAGTATTTGGGTCTCAACGCTTGTTGCTGAAGCGTTTCTTGTACTCTGCACAGGATTTTCTGGCTGGGAAGTTACCTGTTTTACCTGGGGAGAGGCCAACATTGAGCGATTGGGAAAATCACTTAACAACCATCTTTCCCGAGGTTGTTGTCCAGTCATTTGATTATCATAGCGAGTAAAAGAACGGTTTCAGTTTCAGATTAGTAAAAATTAAGTGTGCGACATTTACATGGTCAGTCATTGCACCTCAGTAACTGGCTCTTGTTTATTTTGTCTGAATTGGTACTCATCTAGTATGTTGACCGTGATTGATACTACGATATGTAGACCCTGATTGATCGAACGTCATGTGCTGCAGGTGAGACTGAAACGCTACTTGGAGATGAGGGGGGCTGATGGTGGTCCATGGCGACGATTGTGTGCCTTACCTGCTTTCTGGGTACGTTGGCAGCTGTATTGTTATTAATAAAAACTTGGAGGTGCTAGATAAATGTATTACTCAACGTGAAGTCGATAAAAGTCTGACAAGTTGCAGCGTGTTCAAGACAAGTACTTGTGAGGTTTGTTCTTTGTTTTCTTGCCCTTGTTCTAGTAAAAAAAACAAATTCTGTTGGTCATTTTTAGACAGGCTTGTTGTATGATGAGGAATCGCTTCAAGGTGCTTTGGACATCATTAGCGACTGGACTGAGAAGGAGCGAGCGATGCTCCGCGAAAAGGTTAGTGTTTTCTTTTTATTCTTAAAAAAAATTAATTCGTAGTTTCGTGTATTGACAATTTTGCCGAGAGCTATGAAAACAGGACACTTGATGCCTTAATTTTTCGCTAACACTTGTTTTTCAATATCGATGAGGTTACACCTATCATCTGATAAGTTGGAACTTTGCCAGGTTCCAAAGTTGGGTCTGAACGTTCCCTTTAGGGATGGACTCCTGAAGCATGTGGCACAGGATATCTTCAAACTTGCGAAGGTATTGACTTCGTTACAAAGTGATTTGTTCCATCTCGTACCTGTGTATTTTGGCCATTTATTATAACACATAAATAAAGCAGACGCTCATAGTTAATAGGTATGGGTTTGGGATATAATCCCAGTAACCCTTCGACAAGAATTGATGTGCCGTGAAAATCTCTTTCTAAAACATTTCTGGGAAAGCAGGGTGGATTGAGTCGACGAGGCCTCAACGAGGTTGGTTTCTTAAAAGACATCGAGGAGACTGTGAGTACAGGTATATCTTTTACTTCTTCTCAATACATAACTTTCTTGAACCCGCAGTCTTGGTCTCTTGTACTGTACAGTGGTATTGTTGATCAAATATTCATTTTAGGAGACCATTTTTACCATTCGCTTCAAGTTTTGCTCCTCTCCTACCGCCTCACTAATGACTCAACAGTAGAGTGGATCTGACATAATGGGTTCCAGAATGTTATGTGTGATCTCAAGCTGATAATTTGGTAGGCAAGCAGCAATTACATTTGCTGTTATCGATGACTATGATCATGTTTCTCAATATGCGGAGTTTCGTTGGTGCGTGCAGGCGTGACTCCTGCAGAACATCTTTTGAGCCTCTATCATGGCAAGTGGGGTGGAAACGTTGATCCCGTGTTTGAGCACCTTCTTTATTAGGTAATTCACTGGTTAGAAATGCTTCTGAATATACAAGACAAGTGCAAACAGGTGCGAGTCATGTTTGCATTTTAGAGGAGTACAGTATCACCATCTGCCATCTTGGTGAGATGTTTACATGTTATTGTTGGTGTTGGTTGGGGAGTTGGGCAGGGGTGGTCATACATTGTAACTCATGTCCTTTGAGGGACTTTGGAAAGTGGGCAGGGTCATTGACTTTGTGCTCTGGTAGATAAGAAACAACACTCTGATGCAGTTAACACCTTGCAGAGCTACGTCCTGTGCGAACGGGTAAACTTTAAAATCTCTAAATGATCATTTACAAAAAATCATTTAGGGTATGGGACAAAAAAACTTATGGTTTAGGAGGGTCGAAAGTTATTGATGGATATGATCTATTGAAGTTCGAAAAAGAAGGAATCTCTAAATGGGGATGAATTTATGAGAGTTTATATGATTTATGAGAGTTACAAAGATTTTTAGTGATGACTTTTCCATCTAACCTTTTAGGAAGTTTTTTAGTAAAATTTTCTATATACTATTGTATTTCTAGTAATTTTTTCTAATAAATCTTAAATGATCATAGCCAAGGCATATGCTTAATACATCCCAAATTGTGGTAAACCCCAAGTAGTATAGGAACGATCCAATACAATAAGCTCAACATGGAATGAAAATCCCTTTCGTAGAAATTTGGGCCATGTAAATTAGAAAAATGACTATCGAATGACTTATTAGTAGTAAAATTTGTCACATGAGTTTTTTTGTGGATCATTTTTTTTAGTGTACAAGGTCCAAGTTTGTACTAGTATCCTCTTGAACATCACATAATTAATTAGGAGTTTGTTCACATTGATTTCTCAATTCAAATTGGAAATTGTTGGTACATTGTGTATTGTAGAGATATAGTTGTTGGGTGAAGTCTATCAATATTGTATAGAAGAAACAAAGTTTTGATTTGAGTGTGAAGTAAGACTTTAAAGTACAACCATAATGGTATATAGTTTTGGAATAACATAATTTGTTTATAAGGACATTATGTGAAATCCAAGATGAACATGTTCTTTTGGAAAAAGACAAGGTCTATCATTGAAGTACTTTGTCCAAAAAGAATTGATTTATGGATGAGTAGGTGCATTCTCATTTCTAAAGTATTCTTGAAAGCATTCATTGATCATTTTTTGGTCTTTAGAATAGTTCTAGGTTTTAAGCTAAACCCACCTTGAATAAAATTGCAATTCTTCTTTTTTCCTTTTTTTTCTTCTAATACATTTGAACTTATTGAAAAAAAGTAAGTATAAGGTCTGGTTAACCCCTAAACGTCACAGGGGACGAAAAACGTCCTTACAGTCTAAAAGTCAAATTCAAAGGGCTGTAATTTTTGCATCCAATGTTCAAATTCAATAAAACTTGTTGGAAAAGTTGTGCATACTAGTCTAGTTTGTGTGATAAATTTTTTAGGTCAATACAAGATATATAATAGTTTTGGGAGCCAATCGAAGTTCATAGGTTCAATTTGAGTTCACCAAATTGCATTTGATGGTTGCAACTTTGGAGGCTTGTATCTTTGTATCTAATGTTTGTTTTCAATAAAATTTGTTGGGTTTTGTTTCCATTGAAGTCTAATTATTGTGGTAAAGTTTTCATATCAATCCAAGTTCTTTTGAATGATTGGGAGCAATTCAAAGTTCAAAATCCAGACATTGGTGAATTACAGTGAACTTCGGTAGCCTATAACTTCTTCATACAATGTCCAAATCCAATAAAACTTGTTGGAGAAGTTGTGCATACTAGTCTAGTTTGTGTGGTTAAAATTTCATAGCAATCCAAGAAGTTATGAGTGACTGAGAAGCATTTTAGTAGAAAGAGGTTCAGTCATAGATGTGATTTTTTGTTGCTTTTTTCATTGTTTGTTGACATTTCAAATCCATTTTGTAGACACAATGATTCATTTGAATGATAGTTTTTCACCAAATTGTATATATTCAGGTTTTGAATCACTTTGTAGTTTAAAGTTTTTTCATTTGAGTAGGTTTAGAAATCGAATTTCACCTTCAAATGTGTTTTTAAGAAAATTTCAGCACCTTTTTTCAACACTAAAACATTATAATCTTTCAATCTATACGGTCAAATGACCCCAAATTTGTTCCACACCATCTACAACATGCACACTATAACATTGTACGGTTGAGATCTTCATACCTTACTCTAATTTTGACTTTTCAGACTTACAAAGGAAGGTAGTTTTTAAGCTTGGTTGGACCTCTGACATATAGGGGTTAACTATATAAATTGTAGGCAATCAAGTAAGGTAGAAGCATCAGTTGGCAACTACACCTAGTGCCCAACCTAAAGGGTATGCTATTTTCAACTTGAGGTTGGAACTCAAGCTTGAAAAATATTTTTTTTGTCTTTTTCAAAGTTGGGACTAATATGGTTATGGTACATGTCTAAAAGCAATGAACAAGAAAGTACTTCTTCAATGATTGAAAGTACAATACTTTAGACATCAACTATGGGATGACAATACTTTTTGGCTCCTGAAATTCACTGTAACTTCAAATTGGGGAATGAAATCTTGAAAATAAAAGAATCCCCATATTTCCTATCTTCCTACATAGGAAAAATGTCCACTTCATATTCCTCACTATTTGGTCAAAATTCTCTTAAGTGATCCACTACTAGTGCTTCTACTTTAATTCAAGGATTGAAATGAGTGGTTGAGTGGGGTTTTAGCAGTAAGGTAGGAGGCTTGAATTCCAACTGGGCATTCAAAACTAACATGACTAAGAGGTACATTTTGCTTTCTTCAATGTACCAACTCTCACATTCCAGGAAGTGGTTGCTTTTGATGACCACTATTTACCATTTTTTTTCAACTTCAAAAACTTGTAACTGATTCTATAAAGCTCCAAAAATTATGAAACGACTTGGGTTAGATGTCAATTCCACTTGCCTTTCAAGAGAAATTTACTGAAAAATATTTCAAGACGTTTCACCTCCCCAAAATTCAGTTCCAGCCCTTAGATGGTCCATTTATGGGGACCTCCAGCCTTACAACCAGTAATCCATCATTGATGCGCACCAGGTATAACTCTTCAAAATGATATCACATGTGGGAGGTGAGGCATAACTAACTGAGCTAAACTTATATAAGACCCCACACTGGAGTGTTTTTTGCCCAGGCAAAATTTAAGAGTACTTTTCTTTCAAAACTCAATTGGAATTCTTCGTCGCCAAATGATGGATGATAATCATTAAATTATGGATGAAATCATCAAAATTGAATGAATAAAATATAAATTTGTAGACACATTTATGAAGAACCTGTTGACTAAATCACATCTATGAATATATTATATATAAGGCAATCAACAAGACAAAGGAAATTCAAAAAACAAAGAGGTTGACAAGGAGGGGTCAAGGAAGAATGCTTATTTATTTTTAGAATTCATGACAACAAGGAGATTGCCTAAGTAAACAAATGGATTAAATGTGTGATGGATGAATGAAAAATACATAATCATTGATCATGTGGATTTTACACACTAGTAGGAGATTTTGAGAAATAATCCTCCCATAAAATGAATGGGACATTTCTTGGTGGGGGGTACAATTACCAATTATCTGAAAAAACTCCAAATTTCTCACTTGTGAGCTAACCTCTAAATGAAGAGTATAAGGTAAATCAATCTATGACAATCCAAATGCTAGCCAACCCATCACAGGCAAAAAAATTATAGTGCTACACATTTCAAAAACTAGAATGTACACCATTGGTATAATTTTGTTTGTAATGAGATGGCTCCCATTTGGGCTGTCATAGGCAAAGTTACCTTAAGTTAGAGTACCATTAATAGCTGTCTGATTGAAAATGTGGCTTTGACCCTCTAAACCACAATTGTCCAAGTTTTTTGGGGAAAAAAATCCCCTTACTTTTGAATGATATAAATTTGGATATTACAAAGAATTAGGCCTAGAAAAAGTAGTTCTCAATTGAAACTTCAAATGACAATCCATTAATTGTTAATTTTTTGGTAGCAACTCCAAGAGGGATTGCAGTGGAAATGAATGAAGCAAGCAAAGATTCAAGCCCAAATAAAGGAGTCAGCTCATTCCAACTATCAAACCATTCTCACTTCTTAGACTCCTTCATTTCTAATCAACTCTATTGTAAGTGAGGTTGCTAGCATGTGAACCTAGAAGCCTAAGTTTGTATGTTATAAGCACCTACCATGGTTATAGGATATTTATATTATAGGTGTCTATGTCATAGCTACCTTCTATAGTTATAAAGTATTTATGTTATAGGTACCTATATTATAGGTGTATGTTAAAAAGTATTTATTTTATAAGTACCTATATTATAGGTGTATGTTATAATCATTTTTATGGTTATAGAATACTTATGTTATGTACATATGTTATAGACACCTTCAATAGTTGTAGAGTACCTACTTACACCTAGGCTTAAGGCTCGTAGACTTGTATTTTTAGGATCACATGCTAGTGTTATTGTATTGTAGGTGCTAGCTTACGTACAACATAGCCTATAAGAGGAGTAGAAGTATCCAAAAGGTGTACATTAAAAGCATAAAATGATCGCAACATATATGTTGAAAGCCACAATGATCACTTAGATTAGTTTTGTAAGTATCCCATCAATAGATGGAAATTAATTTGTGTACAAATCAAGTATAGAACAAAAATAATCTTCATGAAAAAATTTCAAGATAATTTTATTTTTGAAGGAAAAAATGCTAAATTTTATGAATCCTTCTTAACTCCTAAAAGACAATTGAAAATCTGGATAAGTTCCTATGAAGTCAATTTTGGTTGGATGTTCATGAAATTTTGACACAAAGTGTGAACATGTACCTCCTTAGTGGGAAATTCTTTTTCCAATTGGGTGTCTAGATCAAAGTTATGCCGCCTTGAATTTTTTTGGCAACTTAAGCATTTGGGGGCATCTTTTGCAAAATTCCTCTTTTATTTTTGAAACTTGGCAAGTGTATAATTTATATGATATAAGAAACAAATGAAAAAAAATAACCATGTTTAGTGTAAAAAACTTAGTCTAGGAGGATTTAAAGGCTACTAACCTTGTCGAGCAAGGTCGGAAAAAAGAATCTTCTAACTTCAAACATTATAATCTTTCAATTTGTGTAATTTAAATTTCTAAAAATTTTCTTCACACATTCCCATAATAGTCTAGTACAATTTTGTACAATTGAATTTTTTTAAATTATTTTTTACTCACTATTGTAAAAAGTGGCAATTTTCACAATTTCTACCTGAAATATGCCTCCAACCTTTAGGGGTTAAATCTAATTCTCTACATTACAAAATTTTTCCTCAACCTTCCTCATACCATAGATAGGCTAAATTACTTAAATGGTTGGAAATAGGTTGTCATCATAATAGAGAATATAGTTCACTAAAGATCATTTTGGGATAAAAAGGAGTAGAATTTATGCTTGTGACACTAAAACAAAGAGACACATATATGTATTGTAAGTGAAGGATAGGATCACCCCATCTTTGTTACAAAATAATTTCATTAGATGTTTTTTGGGGATTCTAAGAGACTATTTTGGGGTTGTTTCCTTTGTTGTAAACCACAACAATTCAGTCAAATTATTTTTAAATAATAAAATAATAAAATAAAATATTTATTTATTGAAAAAGTATTTTATAATTCATTAAATATGATTATCTGACGACCACTTTAGATTGCTAATGTGGCACCAATCCCACATTCCCCATAGTCCGGGAACTCACAGTCTTCTAAAAGGCCAAAAAAAATCCTAATGTAAGCAAAAATACTTAAATACAATATTCTTTTCTGGCATGCAAATTTGTATATTTTTGGGGGAAAAAAAACTCCCAATGATTTCGGCGTCTATACTTTTTTATTTTTTATTTATTTTTATTTTGGGGGGGCCAAACTTGCACTACAGGTACGGTAGATTTCTAGGTAAGGTAGGTGACCCTGTGACCCTTAAAATTTATGAGATACCATGTTGCAACAGTAACTGTACATCGCAACATTTAATACCTGGGCTATGGAATAATAATACATGGACTCCTGGAGGTGCAAGTACCGTATCACCAGCCAATCAAGTTCCTTGTAAATAAGCTTACACGGCATTGGGAGGACATTTTCTATCTTTGAACAATGGATGATTTTCATCCATTTTGGGTGTGCAACTTTTCTTTTTCTTTTTTTTGGAAAGAAATGGTGAACGTTGAAAGAAAAAGGAGTACAAATCATCTCGGCTTAAGTGGGGAAACTAACCTATTCAACGACATGTGCCATTGTGGTCTATGGAAAGTCCCCAAACATTGTGTGCAACTTTATTGATGCTATATCCACATCATTGAGTTAAGTTCAAGACATTTAAGTTGTTTTTGCAAACTTTATGTGAGGTACTTTATCAAAAAATAGGACACGATCTAATGTATTTCAATACTTTGAGTTTTTCCCCCTTAAAA
This sequence comes from Climacium dendroides, assembly GCA_950106755.1. Lineage (NCBI taxonomy): Eukaryota > Viridiplantae > Streptophyta > Bryopsida > Hypnales > Climaciaceae > Climacium > Climacium dendroides. Next base: position 3,221,834 of record OX467087.1, read on the forward strand.
ACTTGATTTTGACATTCATAACAATTTCTTTTGCTTTTGAGAAAAATTAACAAAATGAAAACTTGTGGTGTGTGTTTTGTAGTCCATATGAAAATTTTGGAAAATTCCTTAAAATAAACATTTTGGTGTTGAGGTTTTGTGACCTTTCTAAATATGGAGGGATATGGAAATTTCCTTTGTACCATAAAGTTCTACACTATAATTTTCTCCTATTCTAAAAGTTTTAATTTTTTTAACATAAACTGTATTTGATATGAGTTTTTTTTGTTTTGGCTTCAAACATTTGTGGTGATTTGGAATTTCCACAGAAAAAATTCATGACAAGTAGTAGATGTGTGATTTCAATTCTAAAAAATAAAATGTAAAAAAATTCACTTATAAATGGAGAAGAAATAAAAAAATACATAGTGCAAGATTGTCAAGTTTGATTATGTGCTCAATTATGCAATTTGTCTTTTAGGAATTTACCTTGAAACTTTGTAGATGTAAATTCATTTGGTGATACACTCATCTTTCTTAATATTGAAGCAATTTTTTAAGGACAATAGAGAAATAAGTCCAAACAATCCATTTGGTTTATTCTTGCCTTTAATTTTCGACGAGAATGTCCAACATACTTGTTCAATTATATTCACTCATTAAAAAAAATTATTTTGTTGGTTTTTTAACATATGTACTATGCAAAATTTTATAATTCCTTGCAATTACTCTACAAATAAAGAGTGCAACTATATTTGAACTCCAAAACTATTATTTTTAATCCATGAAATTATCCCTCATCAACAAGATTGTTATGAAATATTTGAATATCATCATTGGCAATTAGAATTTTAAGTTTAATCCCTCATAGACTAAGAATTTGTCATTTTAGGATGATTGATTGTATTTTAAAATAAAATATTCACATGGGGTTGAATTTTATATCAACAAAAGCAAACAACAACATTACATAAATTGATCAACAAATAAATACAATTGGATATAAGACAATCAAAGATATAACCTATTGAAGACTATCTTTTTAAAAAACATTGGATTCAATTTAGACCCCTTCATACTTGAAGAATTAAACCCATATCCATAATACATTTTGATAATCACTAATACTTTATTCAAAATCAATTTTAAAATAACATTAAAAAATTAATTTTCATATTTTATTTATAAATTAAATTATAAATATTGGTTAGTACAAAGATACCTTCATGTTAAATGATCCCTTAACAACACATTTTGATAATGCCATATTAGATTTATGAATTTGTTTGGCACAAGAGGAAGAATATCTTATTAGATTTGTGCCTCGATTTTTATTCGCTTTGCGCCTCAGGATGTTCAAATAATTGTCTAACCAACCTAATGTTTTTTTTTGACCTCTCAATTTGTTTGATTCAAGCTATTGCCAGGCCCACACCACTTGACCATACTCTAGCATCACCGTCCAAATCACCTCCATCACCTTGGTATCCAACAACTCTTCATTGTTAAAAATCTTCACAATTTAGTTTTGTAGTGTCTATATGCAAGTTTACTCTCATCTAAAGCAAAATATTGCACTTCCAACAAATTTGTAGCTTACTATTCTTTTTGCTCCATAGCTATATTATTTTGAAGTAGTATTTATTGGGCAATTTCAATTAGGTGAGTATCAACATCTACAACAAACACTTGTTCATATTGCAAGAAGATGGAGCCCTTCATTTGTTTTCTATTCCTATATTGATTTATCTTCATATTCAATTTGACACTAATTTTCCAAAGTCACACTATTTTGAATCAATGTTGGTTGAAATACTAGTGTTCTTGTTTATGTTAATTTCTACAAGCATTAAATTTTGTGGTGTGATTCTAATCAACCTCTAAAATCTCATTTAAAAATCCTCTAGAAGGGGTCTCTTGGAATTTGGGGTAGGTTTGTGTGACCTCGGTTTTTTACATGATATTCTAAATTTTTTTAGAAGATAGGAAATTACATTGGCTTTCTAGGAATATAATTTTATTTCAATTAGTGCCTAGGAGCAAAATTTATGCCATCTTAAGTCCAAAAAATAGTTTGTCATAGAAAAAAATTCTACTTAAAAGATTTGATGCATTCTATTTGGACCAGTGATGAAATTTATAGACAATCTTGTTTTTTAGGCAATCTAAGCATCTTCTTGAAAAAATTAATTATTGTATGGCAAAGTTAAGTTTGTTTGCTAGAAAAATCTCACAATTGGATTTATTGTATTTCAATTCCATCTTAGAACTATTAACAATTTTTTTTTTTCAATCTCATACCTACTTTTACTTAACAATCTCTTAAGAATGAAAACCAAGTGCTTTTGAGAGGATTTTTTTCCTAACTCTTAACTTAATTCTTCAACATCAAAAAATCAAATTCAAAACAAGTAGTGCAAAAAATTTATATTAAGAAGGTTCAAGGTCAAAAAATCTAATCAAGCAAACTAAGATGCAAAAAAAACTATTTCCCTTCTTTTAAATGCAAATATCTTGCAATCTATATAGTCAAAATTTCTAAAATTTCTTTCACACATTCTTATAAAGTCTAGTGCAAGATCCTACAATTAGATATGGGAAAAAAGAAACTTTACATGTTTTTGTTCTTTGCAATACAAATGACAATTTTCAATGTTTTTGTGAAATAAAGGCCTCAAAACTTCAAGAGTTAATCCCCCTTCACCATTACGACAAATCACGTAGTTCCTTTGACACATATCCTTGCACTCTTAGATTGCTATGAATGTCTAGAATCTGCGTACACCCAATACATGTATAAACTTTAATTGATCCTCTTCAAATTGTTTGATTGATCCTCTTCATATCATTCAATCGATCCTCTTCAAATTCCATTCCGTCGGGTCAACAAGCTCCCGTATTGTTGTCAACTCATGTAAAACATTTATGATTCCAAGTACCGTTGTCAAATTGAGGTGCCTACAATGGACAATGGTAAGTGAAATAACACAAAAGGAGGCATGAACTTGCATTGCACGGTATCCACCTTGACAATGTCCAATTATTAGTACAAGATTGAGGATGTTTTGATCCTTCTTCACTTACTACAAGTAGACTAGCCCAATTTTGTTCACTACCCAATTATATTCACTACCCAATTATGGCCCCTATTTTTGGCCCCAATTCCATCCCAAAAAACATAAAAATCTATACATTTTTTTGACAAAATCAATGCATTCATACCTATAAGGGATAACATGTCAATCTTTTAATGGTGAGTACTTAACCCCTAAAGCCCTAAACTACATTTTTTGACAACATAGCAATGTTGCACAACTTACCATAAATGGAGTTTTTATTTCTTTCTTTCTTTGAAATTCTCACATAACATGTGCCCAAGGAGAATCTTTCATGCCTAACAAATTTTATAAATTTTGACTACATGGTTCAAAAGTTATTGCATGATATGTAGTTTTCATTGCTCGGCAAGCAGTCCGGGCAACATAAAAAACTTCTTTAAAATTTATTATTTTACAAAATAAAAATAAAAATTAGATATCTAGATTTATTTATATATGGAAAGTTTTGAATCATTCCATTTTAATTAATGAGATGAAAGTTACAAGGAGTTTTAGTTGTGGATAGTTTGTGGGTAGTTATAGATTCTCTACTCTAAAAAATGAACTTTGAAGTCTTTTATTTAACTCAATTTTCAGTATTTTTTGAAAAAAAAGAAAGATTAGGTGTAGATTTTTTGTTACAACATTACAACTATTGGGATTGGCATTTTTAATTTTATAAATAAATTTTTAACAATTTTATTAGTATTTTGAATCATTCTCTACTTCTTTCTACTTACTATTTTTTTCCTATATGTTGTACAATTCCAAATGATTTGAAAATTTTCAAGCATGTAGCCAACTTGCCTTGAAGGATGAATCCAAAGAAGCACCACCATTTTGGACATCTTTTCATAGAAATGTGACTTTGTAAAGTGCAGTTGCCTCGTTTTTTGCAAGGCCAAAAAGGATTTTTGTCACTTCAAATGATAATATCTTGCAATCTACATGGTGGAAATTTCTGAATTTTTTTGGCATCTTCTCAAACTAGTGCACTACAAGCTCTTATGGTTTCATATGTCCAAAAATGATTTTAAAAAAAATTTGGTACTTGTACTAGGAAAGGTAGTTTTTGAGTGCTTTCAATGAAAACATAGTCAAAAACCTTTAAGGGCTAAAGTCACCAATAGATGCATGGAAGGGGGTTTGAGGGTTGTTCATGGGATGTTTATGTCTGCATTCTATGGGCAATTTTGTAATGTTAAAGTAAACCACTTTAGAAATTTACAAAATTACAATCTTAATTGTAAAATCATAATTCCACATTAGGAAAAATTGAACCCACAAATAGGCCTTGAGTTTTCTTACTAATTTTTATATTAATTGAATGAATATGAAAGTGGCCACATCCTCATTAGAACCACCACTTGTCGTGTGGAACCATCATAAGATTTATAAGATCATGGAGATGGATTAGATAATGTTGACAAATTTTTGAATTCATCGTGCAATTCTTGACCCAATTAGTGAGTTGAGAAGGCTCTTTCCACCCAAACTTTGGTATTATGAAGTGGTCTCTTTTGGGGTTTAATTTTTTCTTAATGCTTGGGTTTAATTAATGAAACAAGCTCACACCTTTGGAAAAATATGTTCCTCTTTTGGAGTTGTCCCCAAGATATTCAAATTGCAAATCATGGTGGTAAGAGGCTTGTCTACCTTAGTCCCATTGAGACTATGAGACATACCCTCGCATTCAAGTATCCATCCTTGTTTCTTTATCATTCCTTCCTTGTTTCTTTATCCTTCTTTGTTTCTTTATCCTTTCATGCTTGTTTCCTTATCCTTCCTTATTTGTTTCTTTATCCTTCTGTACTTGTTTCTTTATCCTTCCGTACTTGTTTCTTTATCCTTCCGTACTTGTTTCTTTATCCTTCCGTACTTGTTTCTTTATCCCTCCTTATTTGTTTCTTTATCCTTTTTTTTATTCTTCCTTGTTTGTTTCTTTATTCTTCCTTGTTTGTTTCTTTATCCTTCCATGTTTGTTTCTTTATCCTTCCGTGTTTGTTTCTTTATCCCTCCTTATTTGTTTCTTTATCCCTCCTTGTTTTTTTCTTTATCCCTCCTTGTTTTTTTCTTTATCCCTCTTGTTTGTTTCTTTATCACTTCTTGTTTCTTTCTTTATCCTTCCATGCTTGTTTCTGTATCCTTCCATCCTTGTTTCTTTATCCTTCCATGTTTGTTTCTTTATCCCTCGGTCCTTGTTTCTTTATCCCTTGGTCCTTGTTTCTTTATCCCTTCCATGTTTGTTTCTTTATCCCTTGGTCCTTGTTTCTTTGTCCCTCCGTCCTTGTTTCTTTATCCCTGGGTCCTTGTTTGTTTCTTTATCCCTCCTTGTTTGTATCCCGCTGACGTCCATTCTGGTAGTGTACTACTGTGCAAGGCCCTCCCCTCCCCCACACACACACTACATGGGAAGTCGGGCCCAAGGAACAGTAAGTTGTGCAGACCCTGAGTTGTTCAGGAAGTCCTCCTCCCTTGGGTCCTCCCAGGACAGTTGGGGACTGGTCTGCCAATCCTTGGTTCCAAGAGTGGGAGTGAGTTGGGTGATTGAAAGCTGACCTCCAAGCAGGGACACAAATGAGTGAGGCCCAGTGCAGAGGAGTGCTCCGACAATAGTAATTAATTGCAACAGGACATCCATTCGGTGCAGAACAGAACAGAACAGAGATAGAGAGAGAGAGAAAGAGCACCCTCACGGAAGTCCACTGAAAAGATCAGACCGATGTTACAGTTGGTCCATTTCAGTCTTCAACGTTGTAGCCAAGTTAAGGTAGGTACACCCAAATGTGCCACTGACCTTAAACCGCCATCTATACCATACGTACATCTCCAAAATCAGTTCTGTACCTATGCAGAAGAAACGCTTTCAGAACCAAACTTTGTTCCTTAATAACTTTTGCATACAGTATCCAAATGCCACGTTCTCTGGTGCGTTGGAACCTCCTTTCACTTGCCAACAAGAACATATGAAATTTTTACCAATCCAATATTAGGAAGTAGTCTCAATAGCAATTAGTGGCGGTTTTAGGTGTACCCACCTTACTAACCAACACCAACATTGTAGCAAGCTCAACAGACAAGATCATGGAGAAGTTGTTGAAACGGGTGTGGGGCTCCCAACTTCTCCAGTGCTGCAAGAAAGCGTTGCAAGGATCAGGGTTGCCATGAACTGCTCAAGACACACAACAATTTAGGGAGGAGGCTCTAAAAGCGACCTTGTAAGGGCCAATTCGCCTTTTTCACAGGTTTCCATGGACAAAATGATTTTTAACTCATTTTTCAGAGAAAGAAAATAGGTGTGGAACATAACACAAGTGGTTTCGTATCTTTTCAAGCATTTTTGAATTAATTATGAATTTTCAAAGATTTAGGTCACATGCACCTATTTGTGACCATAGGTGTCTCAAAATCCGTCCCCTTGTGACTTATAAGGAAATGTGCAGAAACCAAAGACATTGATTGGCTCTTGCAATTAAAAATAATAATTTTTCTTGAATTCATTAACGGACCAAAGAGGTCCATTCAAGGATCACTTCGCATCCATTCTATAGCTACCTACAGGACGGTTCAAAGAAGAGGGGCAAATTTTGAGCCACCTGCCTTTGTTGACATGAGAGTAAGGTAACTCTACCTATGACAAGCAAAATGGGAGGGAGCTCGTCACAGGCAAAAATATTCTAGCGTTGAGCATTTCACTTCAAGAGGATGAAAGAGTGGATGGAGTGTCATTGTTCACGTTTTCTCTAGTTGCTTGAGTGAACTAAGCTTGAGTAATTGGATGTAGACAATTTTATAATAGCTAAAAGTAGATAAGGTAGAAGTACCTATTCTTAATAACTTATACATTTCAGCTTGTACAATATGGGAAAATTCGTTGAGAATTTGTGCTCAATGTGTGCAAACATAAAGATGAGGAAGAATGACCCCAAAAAATCCCCAAGAATGAATATTCCATTCAAATATAAATGTGGGTTTTTCATTGGAACCCCATTCCAATCTCATAGACTCATCTATTGTGGTTAACCATGGCACCTCCGTCTAAGCAAAGAGGGAAGAGAGATGAGTGGCTGAGAAGGCACAAACGGAAAATCTTTCTCCATGAATAGTGCATCCAACTATTGTTCACAGTAGGTGAGCTACAATGGGGGCTGTCTGAAATAGGTACTTCTACCTTATAGCAACTCTATCATACCCAGACGGGGACAACTTTGTGAAATTAAGTTGTGCTTCCCTTATTAATATTTGGATAACTGAATAAGATGTGGTTTGAACTTTGAAGGTGAAAAAGTAGAGTCCAGCTAACTTAAGTTATTATACATGACTTATTAAGCTTACGTATTAAGCTTGTACTGTCTTGGCCATCATCTTTCAGTACCTGAGGAAGTTAAGTGTGAGGACTGTGTCAATGAATGTCATTGAATGCACAATGAGAATCATATCCCTCCACGGCAGTATTCACAGAACTGAGAACTGGCTAAAATTTGCTCCAGCGCTACTTAAAAGTTTTTCAGTAGCTAAATGTACATTGCATGAAAAAGTTAGATTTTAGCCAAGACTACAACAAACAATAGAATTTGAATTTGAAAACCAATTTGCAACTTCCTCCATATTGGAATTAGCATCTATTTTGTAAACTAAGTAGCAAATTGTACTTCATTTCATAAGCTAGTTTTGGGATCATTGCTCCAAAGAGGGAGCTACAAGAAGTAAACTACAAACACAAGGAGAAATATAGATATATGTCCATTAGCCCCTAGTATAATGCAAGTAGGAACTTGAATGTGGTCTACTACATCGGGGATTCTTCATTGCATCATGTTTATATGATTTCGGTATGTTAGATTCCAACCTATGTTAGGGATGAAGTGTTGCCCATGGTCTATCTACCTTAGATGTCTACTTAAATCCATCAATGAAGCATGTGCAAAAATTTGTATTCCGTATGAGTTACTTGGAATCTAAACAAACCCATCTGTGGGTCCTTCATGTAAATTTAGTCTTTGTGTGTGTTTAGGATCTCAGCTCTTCGAGGCTTGGCCCTCAGCTGTCTGCCATTTGTTCTTTGTTCATTTTTGGAATAAACTCTATGTTAACATATAAATAATTGTATGAGTTTCTTAAAATTTACATCTTCAAAAATCGAGTAAGGTGGGAACACCCAAAACCAGCAATGTATCCAATGACGTCACTTTCAACACATAGTAGTCATTTTAGAACTTAAATGTAGGTAGACTATAAATAGTTAGTTGTCTTTCATTTTTCATGAGTATTTCTTTTTTATGAAAATGGTATCTGGTCATTGGAGAGAGTTTTGGAAGCCAGCATGATTCTAGGTCTTAATTTACAACTTATTAGTGGACAATTTTCTCCTTGTCAGCACATGCCACTTCAATTTGGTTACTACAGTACCATGTTCAGAGTCAATTGACCTTACTTGCAGTGGGAGGATGGAGATGCCGTATGTGGCACTATATTATGATGCTCAGAATACCATCATTTCCACTTCAGGATTGCTGTTGAGGTGGGTACAATCGCCATAACCACTCTGTGTTCATCTCCAAAACCAACATGTACACATGTTAGAAGAAACAATTGTAGACCCATCTACTAAACAAGACTTAGACCCATCCTAACTTCCATAGGACTTAGACATAGGATATCCATTCTTTAGTGTGTTGAAACCTCCTTTCACTTTCCAACAAGAAAAAACAAAACATGACCATTCCACCTATCTAATAATTGCATATATCAACATTATAGCAAAAAAGTGGTGGTTTGGGGGTACCCATTTTATTTTACACATACTCCATGTATTGCAACAACCCCATCATTCATTCTCTTGAAAAACCCACAGGACGCCAAATCCATTGTACGGAGTAGAACTAGCACAATGAAAACGCAAATTCTCTATGATAAAAGTAAAATCTTGCCCCCTATTTTGTGCCGTGTTTTGAGCATGTTCTTCACCACTTCTCACAGCTAATTTGAGGTCTCTGATTGCAAATACAGAACTCAAAACCTACAATTTTTTTCATGTGAGTGTGAATTTTTTTTTAAAAAATCCTTCGATTTCCCCCAGGGTAAAAATTCCTGCGTGTCCCCCCTGCTGGTCCCACTTCATGGGACAGGTTTTTATCGTCCTGAATAAAGGTCTCCCTGACTCCTGCCGGGACGTGAAGCTTGGGCATTCATTGCATTAGGTTTGCTACGGTCCAAGCAGAAAGAATTTGAGGTTCAGGAGACATCTTGGGTGACGCACCTTGAATCATCCCATTAGGTTGCAGACCCATCTTTTCATGCAGCCACTAATGAGCAGAAACAGAATTCTTCTCATTGGTTGTAAGGTACCCCAAAAGCCTTCTCCTCAGCTTTTTAACAAAAAAGTTGAAATTTTTTCTTAATTTTCTTTTTCCGATGAATGGTGAGTGTGTCATGGCACAGCTCATTTGAGCAGACACTCCCCTGCACTCCCCTGCAGCCCCCCTGCCCTGCGTCATCACTTTCTGCTGCCATTTTCAATGCCAACAGTGGCAGAGTTAAAAGGAAGGAAGGAAAGTAGCTGGGCTTCAAGTCCAACAATGCGAATGATGGAGCGACGCTGTCAGGGCGGTGCATCTCTGCCTCTTCTGTCAGTCTGCGACCACGTCGATGAAACTCAGAACTGTAGCATGCATTCACTCGCACTGGGCAGGCATGGTGAAACCCTAAAACGTTTGGTTTGGTTCACCACGGAGGACAGAGAATTTCTTCTCTATGCACGACACACAAGTGCAACTATTCAGCCTCAGACACAAGTGCAACTATTCAGCCAGCCTCAGACACAAGTGCAACTATTCAGCCTCAGACACAAGTGCAACTACTCAGCCTCAGAGTTTTGTGCGGAAGGGGGAGATTTTTTTTTTAAAGTACTTGGCCTTCCAGTGAGTACTTCTGCAACTTTTTTAAGCCAATGATTTATACGGTCACGAAAATTGATGGTTTTTAAGGGCATCCCGTAGTCCCGCCCGTAGTCCTTGAAGGGTTCAATGTCAAGGTAGATGTTTGGCGTCCGATGGATGACAGAGAGATTCTCTATGTAGGACACAAGTGCAACTATTCATCCTCAGAACTCTGTGTGGAAGGGGGAGATTTTTTATAGTACTTTGCCTTCCAATGAGTGCTTCTGCAATTTTTTAAGCCAATGATTTATACAGTCATGAAAATTGATGATTTTTAAGGGCACCCCGTAGTCCTTGAAGGGTTCAATGTCAAGGTAGACGTTTGGCGTCGGATCTCTCTATACAAGACACAAGTGCAACTATTCATCCTTAGAATTTGGTGTGGAAGGGGGAGATTTTTTTATAGTACTTTGCCTTCCAATGAGTGTTTTGCAATTTTTTAAGCCATTGATTCATACAGTTATAAAAAATGATGATTTCTAAGGTCACCTCGTCACCCTTTAAGGTTTTATTTACAATACACCAACCCATTACCATTGGCAATCCAACTCCATCAATAGACTAGCCCAATTCCATCATCTACTTTTGGCCCTAATTCCACCTAATATCTCCCCCCATTTCCTTCATTTTATGACAAAATCAGAGAATTTTATGACAAAATTTTATGAGAACAAGGGATAACGTGTTACTTCATTAATAGAAAATATCTAGTACTTGACTAGGCGGTAATGGGTTGTTTAGAAGACATTCTTGACCCCTCTCTCTATATGGTTTTGTAATTTCAGGGTTGACTACTTTAAAAATTCACAGAAATTACAATTTTTATCGGAAAATTATAATTCCACTTGGGTTTGATCCATGAAATAAGCACACATTTCTAAAAAATATGTGCCCCTATTGAAATTGAACCAAAGATACTCAAATTACAAATCGAGGTGATAATAGGCTTGTTTATCTTAAGGTAGAACCACCCATAAGAGCATTGCTATCCATTCCCCCAAATACAAGTAGGAAATGCGGTGGCCCAGACCTTGCTCCTCCCATGTTCTATTTGGTCGGGGAGATACCTAAGGTCATCCCTCCCTAGAGAACACGGAGAAAGAAGTTATTCATATGCTTTAATGAAGAAAAAGTACAATTTTTAAATTTTGATTCAAATGCAATGAGGAACGTAGCTTAGTCCTTGGGGATTAACTTATAAATTTCACATTATACAATCTGAACTTAAAATTTCTCTATGATGAATAGTTGATTTGAAAAGTAAAAAAGTAAAAAAAAAAATGGATTTTAATTTTTTTTAAACAATTTAAATTCTGAATTTTGAATTTGAATCAATTTTTTAAAAATTGTGTTGAAAAGTGTATTCAAATTTCTTTTAAACAAAGTGTGTTAAGGTGTGTTTGAAGTATAACTCAAGCACACCTCAAACATTTTTTAAATTTTTACATCAAATAAGTTTAAATTTAATTTAAAAACATAAAACACAAAAGTGTGTTTAAGGCATGCTTGAGGTTACCTCAAATACACTCGAAGCACACTTTTATTTTTTACATTAAATTTAGTTTGAAATAGAAAAAAAATCTATTGAGGTAGACTTGAGTTTATCATCAATTCACTTATCTTTTTGATATTGCATTAAAATCATCAACAACAAAAAAAGGGAGCTTATAGAAACCTATGAATTTTGGTAAATTTGATGAATTCGGAGATCAAAATCCAATATGAAAACTAAAAGTTGTCAATAGAAAAGTACAAATAAAATAAAAAGTCACATACAAGAACACACAAAAACTGAAAAAAAAAACAATATGGAAGAGGACAAAACACCCATTAAAAAAATCTTTACTTTATAGTCAACCATTTGGCAAGGACAGTGTCTTGCCATTTGGAGGTGCTAATTTGGCATGACCAAGCTCTTTTTGTCCCTCCTTGGGTCTAAGGTAGGTGGCTCGAATTGCGACCCGCTTCTTCAAACCGTCCCTACAAGAGGCTCTGAAATGGACACTGAGCAGATCTGAAATGGACTTTTGATGATGTGAGAGCTTAATAAGGTTTGTTAGATGTTGGTTTATACTTCACATATGGTGTAAATAAGAGTCAGGTTGGGTCGATTTTGAACTAAGAGTGGATACAAGACAGGTGTTCACTTCATTTTTGCAAGAAACACATTTTGCGGCTGAACATCTTTCTACTAAAATGATTCTCAGTAATTCATTAATTCTTGGATTGATATGAAATTTTAGCCACACAAACTAGACTAGTAGGCGCAACTTTTCCAATAAAAAATATTGAAAACCGATCTTGTATGAAGAAGTTATAAGCCGCCGAAGTTCACTATGATTGAAAAATGTCAAGATTTAAAACTTCGAATTGCTCCCAAACATTCTAAGCAACTTGAATTGACATGAAAATTTTATCACAATAACTAGACTTCAAGGGGAACATAATCCAACAAATTTTACTGAAAAAAAATTTAAAGTGAAGGAGATAGAAGCCCCCGAAGCTGCAACCAGCAAATGTAGTTTGGTGAACTCAAATTGAACTTGTGAACTTCGATTAGCTCCCAAAAATTCAGTATAACTTGGATTGATCTGAAAATTTTATCACACTAACTAGAAGAGAGAGCCCAAAATTTCCAACAAGTTTTATTGAATTTGGAAATCAAATGCAAAAGTTACAACACTTTGAATTGGACTTCAAAGTATGTGAAGACAATATTGGTTTAGGGCTTCAGTTTAGTAAAGGTCGCATTTAGAAACCTTAAGTATTACTTTTTCAATGCTTCACTACTTGTTTTTGGTCTTGCCATATCTTTTATCAGACCACGCTTGTGTGGGTTTTGCAAGGCCTAGGATCACAAATAGGTGCCTACGGCAGAATTCTTTGAAAATTCATAAGTAATTCATAAATGCTCAGAAAAATATGAAACCACTTGTGTTAGATTTCACATCAATTTTTCTTCAAATGAAAAATAAGTGAAAATATTTTCAGGCATCTGAAAACCATCAAAAAGGCCCGACAGCCCTTAAAGGTACGGTTTATGAGCACACTACCTTACAATGAATCATTTTTTTCCTCACTTGCCATGCTCAAGCCTGAGCCAAAGAGTTTCCCGATGAATGGATAGCAATGCTATAAAGAAGGCAATCCATTCCTAATCACCCTACCATTTTGTGTAGAAAGAGATGAGTAGAGATAAATTATGGCACAATCCCTGACACAATTTCAACGCATTATAATTGGTTATAAGACTCTCAATATTGCAACCAACTTTGGGTGGATTTTGTAGCCAACTCTTGGTTGGAGTTAAGAAGGGCTATATAATCAATATGGTTCAAATAGAATCTACAGCTATAAGATTCATAGTAATTATATTTTGAAAAAAAAATCAGAAAAATTTATATAAACCTTCCAAACTCTATTTCTACACACAAGAAAATTATTCCATTGAAGAAACCCACTTTGCAGATATATGTATCTACTTAAATGGTTAGAAATGGATTGCCTCTCTTAGTCGATTAGTTAAGTGATTCCGTGCATGTTTTGGAGTAGTAGAAGGCAATGAAATATTTTGCCATGTAAGAAGATTGAAATGATGGGCATTGCCAATTTTTGATGATTTTTTTATGGTTGAATTCAAATTACTATGAGTTTTGGAAGCCCAAAGTTGGCTTGAACCCATACCCAATGTAGAGACTCTTCTAATTCCAATCATTCAAAAACTACCTTCTTGCTCACTACATCAAGACATGAAGTAAGTTGGGTCAAAAAAGATTGCATTTTAATTTTTTTGTTCAAAGATAAAAACACCTCCTTAAATAATGCTATATTGTACATTAAAGCCACTTTACACCTCAAGGTTGGGCTAATTTCTTTTGCGACCAATTGCACAAAATTTCACATCCTTTGGGATTGAAGGCCATCCTCAACTACTCATTAGAATAAGATTATAGCGGGGGCCAAGTCTTCCATATGTAAAGGCCTTGGGACTAAAAAACTGAGCTAGTTCAACTAAATCTAAAAAAAAAGGATTGAAATTTTTAGGATCACTTTATACCTAGAAGCCAAACCTATTCTCTTTGAAACCAATTGCACAAATTCAACGGATGTGACTTGTTGAAAAATAATAATATTCTATTATTAAAAAATTAAAATTTGATATTGGCCCCTAGGTCAAGAATTGACCTTCTATTTTTTGTGCATTCAATTAAACAAGCTTAGACCATGTCAGACCATGTCTTTTTTGAATAAAAAATTTGTTCCATTGAATTAGTCTAGTCTTTAGGTGTAAAGGGTTTTGGATCTAATTTCAAGGTTTTGTCCAATTACAAATGAGGATTCTTGGCCTGACACAACAAATTGTCTTGGCTTCTAGATGTAAAGCTGCCTTTAGTAGGTTGTAGTGGATATGGTTTGTCTTTTGAATAAATATATGAAGAAAATTTTGAAATTCTACTCCATCAATAGTATAAATCAAAGAGTGTTGGAACTTGCATCATCTAGCCTATCCAACTATTTTGGTTGGTTGGTTGGATGATTTGGATCCTAGTACTCTGGAGAGTGCTAGCATGTGAACTTATGAGCCTAGAAGTTTATATTGTAGACACCTTCCATGTTTATAGGAATTTATTTTGTAGGTATCTATTTCCACGTTGTATGATATTTATATTATAGGTACATGTTATAAGTACCTTTAAAAGATTGTAGGTACATACATGCAACTAGGTTGAAGGTTTGTAAGTTCATGTCTCTATGCTCATGCACGCGATAGCATTGTTGCTACTACTATTATAAAATTAATCCTAAAATGTTGCTGTAAATAGTAAGTGTCCAATTGGATGGTTTCACCTAAGAATGTAGAATGGAAAAAAATATTTTTTTCATCCAATTTTGTTTCTAAGGTTGTTGGAGTACATTTTTAGTGAATAATATTGTAAATCCCTTCATTATGGTATTATTGACTTTTCTAAAGAAAAGATGCTCAATCCACGGATCACTATTGTAGTGTATTTTAGCCATTTCTTGCAATTTATTCTTAATGTGGATTTTAGCCATTAAAATGATGTTTTATGAATTTGAGTCCGACTAATGAAATAAAGCTTTTCAAATGCAATTTCTACTCCAATTAGAGTTTTTTTTAATTTCAATTTCAATATTTTATAACAATATGAACTTTAGGCCTATAACCATAGTTTGCTAACTTTGGTTTATACTATTATGTTTTGGGGGTTCATTTTGGTATTTGATATGAATTTTTTCCCCTAAAAATTTCATAGTTATTATAGAATTTTATGATTTTTAATATACATATAATTCATTCTTGAAAAATAAATAAAAATATTTTATTTTATATATAGTTGGAAAATGACAGCAAATAGAGTGATGGATAGTGAGGTTTGAAATTAGTGGTTACACATATGTTCTTCTATTGTGAATGCCACTTCAAAGATAAGTATCATTACAAAGTTTTATTATGTGGAAATTAGTACCATACAATAATATTTTAGCTTACAATATTCCAAATATTTTATAAACATTATACCTTTGATAAATTAGTATCATAGGCACGAATAGAAAAAATTAGTATAATGCACTCATTATGTACCCAATTTATTTTTTACTTTTTTTCTTCATATTTCTTCATATGGAATATGAATTGAAAAAAATAGATATTATTATGATAAAATCTATAATATTTTACACTAATTGTAGAATTTTTTAATTTAACTTAAAATAAGACAAAGTATCCAAGGAGGAAAGAATGTTCTCCCAAGGATAAGGTGATCCAACTTTCATGACTTGGATAAATGGTGATTCCTTACTTCAAACAAACCAATATTGTTAGAATCTTCAATAGTACTAAGGAACCTCCATACATTGTTATGTAACTTTATAAACCAACATTCTTAAACCAAAAAGTAATACTTGCACTAACAATACTACTAACTTATAAGATATGATAATTTGCACAAAAGATAACAATATCTTATATTGAACATTGAAAATGTTACACTCCTTTCTACTACTCACTTCAACACTTTTTTTAATCTATTCACTATCCCTTCAAAAAGACCAATCAACCATCTACTCTAAAAACTTAGAGGTGGATGGTGTTATTAAAATTTCACCCTTTGATCCTATACTACTTGAATTGTTTGCATCATTTCTTGCTTGTTCATTGGTCTACTTTGGTCTTGTAACAAATCTTTGACTATCTTCAAAAGGTTTATAGGAAGTCAAACTAACATCTTCATACTACAAACTTGCCTCCACTTCTCTAGAAGTTGTTGTACATTATTCAAGTACTATTTACACTACACGACAACACAATTTGCAATTTGAAAATCTGACCATTTTTTAGTACATGGCTAGAGCTTCCTAAGTTCATGAACTTTTTCTAGCTAAATTTGCATGGGAAGAAAAGTTCATAAGATTATTGGACTTGACTGTATTGACATCCATTGCCATCTAAAATTTGCCACCAAATAGTCTACTTCCCCTAACTTGGGTCTGAAATGGGCTCTTCCTCCCTACATCAAGGTAGACTAGCCTAATTTTGTTCATTGCCCAATTCCATTTCCTACTCTTGACCTCTATTTTGTCTAGAAAAAAAAATCCAAATCCATTCATTTTTCTAACAATCAATAATTTGATGCATACAATGGATAACGTGTCAATCTTTTATTGGTGAGTACTTAAGATGGTTATGGGTTGTCTATAGAATATTTATGATTCCACTTTATGTATGGTTTTGTAATTTTAGAGCAAACCACTTCAAAAATTCAAAGAAATTGTAATTTTAATTAAAAAATTATAATTCCACTTGGATTTGATTCATGAAACAAGTGCATACCTATGGAAAACATGTGCCCCTCTCGAAGTTGACCCAAGATATTAAGATTGCAAATCAAGGTGGTAATAGGTTTGTATAAATCACAATAGATTTTTTTTTCAACTTCTAAAGAACTTTGTTTGTAGTCGAGTGAATCTTGCTTTGCATTTAGGTTCACTTTCCTTGGAAGTTGGCTTTGCTTTGTGAACTCTCTTCTATATTAGATAGCCGACGAGCCACGCTAGTGATGAATAGGTTATCATACATAATAAGTTGTACATTTTTCAATCACAACCTTTGATCTTCATAATCCAAGAGTGTAGGAAGCAAGTTGAAAGGAAAGAAGATTATGAGTTGCAACTTGTAATGGCAACAGTGACGGGTTGTCAATGAAACGGTGCTACATTAGCATTGAAAAATCAACAACCGGTTATGAATTACAACTTGTAAATTGTAATGGCAATAGTGACAAGTTGTTAATGGAACGATGCCACATGAGCGTTGAAAAAGTCAACAACCGATTATGAATTGCAACTTAAAATGGCAACGATGATAGGTTGCCAACAGAACAGTGCCACGTCGGTGTTGAAAAAGTCAACAACTAGTTATGAATTACAACTTGTAATGGCAACGGTGATGGGGTACCAATGGGATGGTGCCACATCAACGTTGAAAAAGTCAACAACCAGTTATGAGTTGCAACTTGTAATGGCAACGGTGACCGGTTACCAATGGAACGGTGCCACATCAACATTGAAAAAGTCAACAACTAGTTATGAGTTGCAACTTGTAATGGCAACGGTGATGGGGTACCAATGGGATGGTGCCACATCAACGTTGAAAAAGTCAACAACCAGTTATGAGTTGCAACTTGTAATGGCAATGGCAACGGGTTACCAATGGGATGGTGCCACATCGACGTTGAAAAGTCAACAACCAGTTATGAGTTGCAACTTGTAATGGCAATGGCAACGGGTTACCAATGGGATGGTGCCACATCAACGTTGAAAAGTCAACAACCGGGTATGTGAACTTGAATTTTTGGGCTTCCATGTCAGTGTGAACCCCTTCACACCACGTCTCCTTCATGGGATTCCCCTTCCTAACAGTACTGCCACAGTCTTCCCAACTAACATCATCAAACTTGCTCCAATGCTCACAGGCTTTCAAACCAGCTCAGAGCTTTCTTTCTCAAAGGCCTTTCTGTCCATGTCGTTTGGGCATTCAAATAAAACAACAGAAATTAAAAGAGCGCAATTGAATTCACACTCATGGGCTTCCAGAGGAGGAAGTTACTAAGGCAACAGGCTCTAAAATTGTCCACCACGGTCCCTCAAATGTACACTGCATGTACATGTTTTCTTTCGTAACCTTCAACAATGTACAAACACTTGATGAAGTGGGCAATTTTAAAGCCCTACACCATTTCAACTTCAAAATTTTATAAACACTTCAAAAAACAACTTGGGTTAGTTGCCAATTCCGCTTGCCTTTCAAGAAAAAATTTGCTAAAAATTATTTCAAGAAGCTTTGCCTCTCCAAAATTCAATTTGAACTCTTTGGTGGACAATTCTTGAGCATGTCACTTTCATGATACTACTCCGTGAAAAATTCAAGCAATCAAAAGAAGATTATGTATAGAGCAATGCCTAAGGAGGAAGGCATTGCATGATGGAGAAGGCCGACAAGGAGGACAGAGACTAACAAAGAGGCTCTTTCATTGCGCTATGCTTGAGTGGCGATGAGAAGCTTGCCTAGTGTAAACCGCGGAAAGAAAATTTGGATGAAATACATGATGAGGAATAGCAATTGGAATGACAAATGCATAATGCCTAGTTACACAAGTATAAACACACAATTGGGCATTACACCCTTATTAGAATACTGAACTTGTCCTAAAAATGAATGGGACATTTTCCTCCTATCATTTATATTTCAAATCATAGGGACTATGAATTTAAATGGGCTTGAGCATAATTAGTTTTGGTTGGTTCTTATTGGTAATTGGAAGGGGATTTGGGGATTATTTTTTATATATATACATACATACATATACATATATATATATTTTGGGTAATCTATGAATAAATTGTGGGATTTTGGAAGTTGACGATTCTAAGTGTATCCCAAACCAACCCTAGTTGTCTTTCATTTTCAAAGTGTAAATATATAGAAAAATGTTTATTCAAGTTAGAAAGACCAAAGTAAATGAAGTGTCTATTGGGCACGGATTTATTATCTAACGTAGATGACAAATTCCATCCTTGATGCTTCTATTAAGAGGTAGATCCTCTAAAAAATAGACGTGTTCCTTTTCCTAAGAAATTCTCAAGTCGTCATATGACAATAAGGTCATTAATTTGACCCCACTGTAATTGGATAGACTGTGGTGGTATAAATCTCGCTAATGCATGGGTTTGAATTCATGACCACTCCATTGGTATGCCAAAGCCAAAGCCATTTGGCCACAAGGCCACAAAGTGCCTTAAAAAAGACATACATTAGGCAAGAGAATGATGGGACTAATTTTGCAATAGGCTATTTATATTGTAGGATCAACAACAAACATGAATAATGATAGATAATATAAACTCTCTCTATATTTGATATTTTGTTAATGTTGTTAATTTTGGAAAAATACCTAACTATTGTCAGTATTATTCAATATTTACTTGCACTAAGTTTGGAGTTGAGTCAAATTGCAAAGCACACTAATATTGTCTTTCATAGTATTTTAGATAAATTCAATCCAATGTAGTTTTTGCTATTTTCATACTATTTCAAATATTGTGAATGTCATCCAATTTTAATCCACTTTGCATCTAGTCTCTCTATTTTCATCCAAATTTTCACACTAATTAAACTCTATCCATCCAAATATCATTCAATTAATATATGGGTGTCCATCACTATTCAAGCTCTCAACATATTACTGGAACTAACTTAAATAGTAGTATATTCCCTCTAAATTTTAGTAACCATTATGTTTCTTCTATAGTACTTTGGATTGCATTTTAATCCCTAATCCTTAATCATCTTTAACCAAACCAAGGACTCTATTAATATATGCAACTTTCATAATATTCTATTGTTGTGTACAAATTGATTGTTGTAAAAAATTGAGACTTATCATTCATATGATTGAATTGTTTATTAAAGCCAGCCAACCAACCAACCAATGCACACTAAAATCATTAAATATAGATTTTAAATTGATATTTGGTAAGATTGACTAAGAATATTGGTTTTAATGCCATATTCCAAGTGTTATTGCATATAGTTTCACCTTTGTGCTATAGAAATATCTAAATTTTGATTTGAAACAAATAATGTGAGATCTTGAAGGCTCAAAATGAAAATTGTATTGCTTCTTTGAATTTACCTTGTTTGTATAGGATAGTTAGTTGAAAATTATAAAAATGGATGTCCATATTTTGAAAAGTTATTTTTGCAAAAAAATTGCATGGAGAAAAAATAATTTGAGAATTTACCAATTCTTTTTTAAATTAAATATTTTCTAGAGATGTACTTTCATAATTCAAGGCATAAGAAAAAAAAAAACCAAAATTATACACATAACAAGTTAATGGAAAATTTTAGAGGAATAAAATGCTTCATATGCTTTATTATTAATATATAGAGCAAATTGCAATTTCAAACTTTTGTTCATATTCAAAAAAATTGTAGTATTTTGTTATATGTACCTCAACAAAAATTAGCAATGGTAATTATAGAAGTAGTGCCAATTGCAAGGTGCCTAACTTTGATTAACCTTTGAAAGGATTGTGAAATTGGTGGTATTTGATTAGGAAAACATTGACCAAATATTTTTCAATATAGAATAAACTAATAATGATGCTAATATATAAATAACAATGTATCACAATTTGTATATTAAACCATTATTGAATAATTATAAGGCTAAGTACATTTTGTATAGAGGGATCCTAAGGGCCTTTCAAGGTTTATATGTAAAGACATCTTTCTCAAATGCTATAGCAAAATGCAATTGTACTTAAAGATCATAATTATGTTGACTAAGTATTGACTTTACAACATTATAAAGTAGTTGATCTAAGTAGAGACCAATGTAAACAATGGACAATAGATAAAAAATTCCTTATTCCTTTATATTCTTTTCTTTTCATATACCAACTTATTTACACTGCATTTGTATAGTCAATATATGCTAAAGCCAATAGAACAGGAAGTTGATTATACTTGCCTTCATATTAAAATTGTAAAAGTCATAGCTTACGTGCATTTTTAATTCAAGTATAGGAATTCATAACCTCACCTAACATACATGGAGTCTACTTTTTAATCATTATAAAAACTTAGAAATAAACTATAAAAATATATGTAATGTTAACAATGTATAAGATACAAGTGCAACTATAGTAGTTTTACTTCCAATGGGTGCTTTAGGATTTTTTAAACCAACAATTCACACATTATCCAAACAAATGATTTTCATGGAGACCGGCTTGTTGTTTAAGGGTTAAACCTTTTTCGGAAAGTTAATGTAACTTTTTTAAGCTCCAAAGACAACACGCTTCAAAAATTCAAAACAAATTTCTACTTTGTTGTAAAATATAATTTCAATTCTTGTTGCCTTCTTTTCATTCATCTATATGTTTAGAAACTACAACCTAGGCAAGAGGTCCATAAATTGTCTACCTAAGAGCTGAAGTTGAATTTTAGGGAGGTGAAATAATTTTCATTAAATTTTCCTTGGAAGGCAAGTGAAATTGGCATCTAATCCAAGTTGTTTCATATATTTTTGGAGTTTTGTAAAATTAGTTATAAAATTTTGAAGTTCAAATGGTATAGGGCTCTGAAATTGTTCACCTCCTAAAATGTACATTCTTTATACATTGCTGAAGGCTATGAAAAAATAACATGTATACATAATGTACATTCGAGGAGGTGGGTGATTTAGAGCACGTGCAATTTTAGAGCCTATTACTTTAATCCTTAAATGCTCTGATGTCCATATTCTAAATGATGAACGGATGGCTTGCAAGCATTATTTAGTCCTACTAACTTCTCATTCATCTAATGTAATTTTGGATGATGACCGGATGGCTTGTAAGCATTATTTACATTAGGAAAGTATCCCCCAATTGCAACATTATTGTTCCAATGCTTGAATAGTAGAGTACTAAAACCATATTGTTGCAATACTACAATAGTATATTTTCAATGGAGACAGGACACCCTCCATTGAAATTGTATTGTTGCAGTACCGAAACAATATTTTTTTAGTACTCTACTGTTCAAGCATTGAAACAATATAGTAACAATATTGTTGCAATGGGGGGCTTTTCCCGATGTAGTCCTACTAACTTCTCATTCATCCAATGTAATTCTAGATGATGAACGGATGGCTTGCAAGCATTATTTAGTTCTACTAACTTCTCATTCATCCAATGTAATATTTTAATGTTGAAAATACAACCTTCCTAAATGACCAATTTCATGAAATTGCAGTAAATGATATTTCTTTACAAAGATATGAGCAAAAATGTGCCAAAACTAAAAAAAGGATCAAGGCATTTAGAGCATCCTCACAGCAACACCCTAAAGCAACACTACAGTGTTTGCTTCAGCGTGTTGCTGTGGGGATGCTCTCAAGGGTTAAAACTAAAACTTTTCCTACCCTCCCATGGAGGCAAGTCAGCCATTCTCATCTACCTGAAATAAAGGTACCCTCCAACAACAGACTGATAAAGCTTAACTTACTTACATGGGGGTCAAAATTTCAACTCCGACACGGGAGTGCAATGTGGTTGACAAACACGCCTAATGCAATTGATGAGAAGTGGGGGGCCATTAAGGGGGTGGAAATACAAGTGGCCGCGGGCATTGAAAGCCCAAGACAACGAGGAACTGACGGACTTCAGTTCCCCGGGAACTGGTGACTCACCCAGCCCAGCCATCACCCGGGCGCAGGCCACGACTGACGACTACTCATCGGCAATCGCCGTCACCGTTCTTTATGAGGCTCCACCCGCTCTCACCCGCTCTCACCCGTTGCGCAGTCCAACCACGACGAACGACGGACGACGAACGTCGACGTCCGTCCACTCGGGCCACTTCTCGTCGTCTCTCTCTCTTGCGCTGATCAAGCTCTGGCTGGTGCCTGCTCTGGCGACTGTCACCCTTTCTGCTTGGCCTCACGTGAGCTCTATTGCAGTTGTTGATCTGCTCAGCGTCATCGCCTCATCGGCATTGCGTGCGTTCCTCTCATCCCTAATTTTTTTTTGATGCTAGGTTATGCAGGCGCTTACAAGGCGACGCCGCTGGAAATGAGAGGTGGAATGACACTGTGAGGCCGTTTGTTTGCGCATCTTTGCGTCTAGTTTCGGTTTGAGAATGCGGGAGTATTGGAGACAAGGTGCAGTTACTAAGGAGCGTGTGATTTTTTCGACGCAGAGGTGCCGTGCTGCGTGTACACGGTGAGCTCCCGTGTTTTTTTGTTTTCGTTTGGTGACGTTTGCAAATGGAGTGTAAAGTGCAGCTAGTGAACTACTGGTATTTAGCTACGTAGTTGTCCTCATTCGTGGTTTAAGTTATGAGAGGCGCCGTTTCAAGCTCAGCATCGATTTGAAAGGGTTAAGATTATATCGAAGAGGTTGCAGCTCGAGACTTCAGGGTGTT
Organism: Climacium dendroides; assembly: GCA_950106755.1. NCBI lineage: Eukaryota > Viridiplantae > Streptophyta > Bryopsida > Hypnales > Climaciaceae > Climacium > Climacium dendroides. The sequence continues at coordinate 3,245,344 of OX467087.1, forward strand.
GGAAAAAGAACAGAGAGAAGCAAAACGAGATACTTTGCTTTTAACGCAGCTTAAGGAACTAGAATACGCAAGACTCGACCGATTTTCATGACAATGTATTAAGTTCGGGGATGGGCATTGGCTATGGCATGCCTTGATCCGGCTATCTCCTGCTTCGGCAATGGTAAAACCTTCACTGTTTTTTGGTTCGCTGAGTTCGAGTGCTGGCTATATCATTTGATTCTTTCACACTTTGAAGGTGACGGAAGCTACTTCGCTTTTAGAGCACGCAGACACGTTGAAAAGTATTTTTTTGTGGCCTGCGGAGCTTCCTTAGATCATGACACTGTCGCTCAGGGACTTCATTCTGATGAATTGCTTAACGCACGAGCTGGCCATGGAATGTTAGATTGCCGACGCTTAGAATTTCGAAACATTGTTGCATTTTAGCTGCAGCGTGCCTAGTGTCAGCATCGTTTTACAAACCGTAAGCTGTGGTCACTAGCTGGAGTGAGCAGCTTCCGAAATCGTCCTCCGTGTCTTGTTCTCCGTATCTTTTCTTGATATGGAATTGAACTAGTTTTGAGCTTGTCCAAGCTGTATCTACAGATTTGGAGTAGATGCTGACCGCCGTGAGAGCACTTCCTCCTTACGCTAAATGCAGAAGAGACTAGAAGTGTCAGCTCTCACACATTTCAAGAAATCAATTTATGTTGTGAAATGAAATGCCATAATTTTGTTAACCGTCGTATTTCTAAATCTTCGTATTCGGATAATTGTTTACAATCCCTGCATTGACGAGGGATCCGATTTAAATTGCGTCTGGACATGAAATCACTATATTTGGTGCACAATCCGGTGGTATCTTCACGGGGATTCTACTTTTTGCAGTAGGTTTTTACCCAAGATCCTCCTCGATGAAAAACAGTATTACGCCCTGATGATCTTATCTAAATGCAGCGTCTATCTGGTTGTATCTGCTGACCTCAGCTAACAATCTTTTTGTCACCCCGATATTATTGTTGTGAGATTCCTCATTAGAAATTTGATTTTTACTAGATTTCTACAATAGACCAGCTAGTCCAAGTGACATTGACATGTTCTTAACACGAGAGGCAACGTGCATCTCGATACTATTTTCACTGAAAATGTGGAGATTGAATGTCAAATCACCTGCAGCGGAGAGAAGATGCCACAGCAATGCTAGGGCTGCAGGGGCCACAATTTGGCTGAAGTGCGTCAGGAGAATCGGGAAGCAGAATTCGTGCCCGGGTGGTTGCCAGTGGTGCACCCTATTCCTCGAAGCTGAACTTAGCTGTATAACTTTCAGTATGTTTAGGAGGGAGGAGAATGGTTTGTATGAAGGGGGAATTCCTAGGGAAAAAAAAATTGAGAACAATGGGGGTATTTATTTGACAGATTTTCCTTCGGCTCGTCCGAATTCACAGTCTGTCGAGCTCCAGCAGATAAAACCTCCAAGACTTATGAAGAATGTGGAGGTGCCAAAGAAGAAAGAAGAACCTCCAAGTGTTTCGTATTACAAGCTCTACTCCTTCGCAGATGCTTACGACGTGTTGCTCATTTTTCTCGGGACCGCTGGTGCTTGCATGCATGGTGTTGCCATCCCTGTTTTCTTCATATTCTTTGGCAAACTCATCGACGCTTTTGGAACGTACTACAACGATCCCGAAACTATGAGTGAAGAAGTCTCAAAGGTTCATATCTCGTTCCGATCTCTAAGCTTTAATGTATAGGAACAAATTGACTTTTCAGTTTCATGCATGTGAATTCCTGTTGAATAAACTTTGAAATAAACTTTGTGGTCCAGAACGCTGGATGGATATTGGATGCCACTTAAATGTGAATTGAATTTTACCTCAGAAGCGCTATCTATGCAGTTCTTGTTTCCCTATTCTTGTTGTGGCGAGCACGTTGTAAGATTCTGATAGAATCATGGACTTGTGTTCCTCACCAAGATGTAATTGCATTGCAGAACTCTCTCTATTTCCTGTACTTGGCAATTGTGGTCTTCGTATCTGCATGGCTTGGTAAGTTGGTTACTATCAGCTGGTTCTCTATTTACTAGCTTTGGAACTTTCTAGGGATTAGATCTTGAAAGCACTCATCTATGTTTTAAAACAAGCTCGTTTAGTAAACAGAACTTCTACTGAAGGATCTCAACTCCAAGGTCCGACAATATGGGCTATTTTATGCAAAGTGTCACGGTCGTTCCGCTCAGGTTCTTTGATAACTACGAGTACATACTGGATATGAAACTACTTAGCTTTGGAGTACACAAAGCTTGCAATTTATTTTCCTGAATGTATTCATTCCATTGCAGAGGTCGCATGCTGGATGCAAACTGGAGAAAGACAATCCGCGCGAATGAGAGTAGCATACCTTAAGGCTATGCTTTCTCAAGATGTGGGGTTTTTCGACACTGATGCCAGCACCGGGGAGATTGTTAGTCGCATATCTAGTGACACATTGTTGGTGCAAGATGCAATTAGCGAGAAGGTACATCAGAAAATTGGCGGACACTGTTATTCTCTGTATTTGTGAGGGGAAGTCCCAAGTATTTTCTTATCTATGTAAATGTCGCCGTCATGAGTCAATAGGTATAGTTGAAGTCCCCCCAAATCTAAAGATTCGAGAGGACCTGTCGGAATATGTTATTGAAGTTAATCTCCACCTATTTAAGCAAGTTGAAAATCGTGATCCTGAACGGTCAAAAAATGTTTCGAGATTTGTTTATATTTTACGGCAGGATGAATGGTTGTCAATGCCCATAATTGGTCTCTGTGGTCTCAGGAGATCAATTGAAATAGATGAAGATCAGAATGCAAGAAGAATAACTCTCTGTAATATAGATGATGACTGACGGGATCTATCTGGTTTCAGGCAGGAAACTACGTGCATTACATGGCCAGGTTTATTTCGGGCTTTGCGGTGGGTTTCACGTCGGTGTGGCAACTCACTCTTGTCACTCTCGCTGTGGTGCCTCTGATTGCACTCGCTGGAGGCTCCTACGCTGTTGTTATGATTGGATTAACGAGTCGAAGCCAGAAGGCCTACTCAAAAGCTGGAGAAATTTCTGAAGAGGTTTGTCCTTGTTGGTGGTTTGGAGTTTTCTTGCTGGGGTACATTTTGTTACGATGCCATCAGAACTCCGAATGTCCGTCAGTGCGGTTGCTCCGAGATCTAATTTGGCTATGAGTGCGATAAGCTTTCATTAACAAGTTGTCATATTTTTGAGGAGACGTTAATGTACTGTATTGGCCTGAGTCTCTTTCCTGATCGGCTCCTGGGCGTTGTGTTCTAACAGGCGATTTCACAAGTTCGGACAGTGTATTCATTCGTGGGTGAGAACAAGGCTATCAAAAAGTACTCAGATGCCTTAGAAAGTACTCTGAAACTTGGGAAGAAAGGAGGTTTAGCTAAGGGATTGGGCGTTGGCTGCACATATGGGCTCCTCTTTGGAGCGTGGGCCTTACTACTGTGGTATGCGCACATACTTGTTTTCAAGAACATAACCAATGGTGGCCAAGCTTTCACAACGATCCTGAATGTTATCATCAGTGGGATGTAAGTGACGGTCAAATTTCTTGTGGCCATGGTTTGTACATTGTTCGTAATAATTTAATTAATTGCCAATCTGCCATTTCTGGAGATGCTGGTAGTAGATGCTGATAACTTCATCGATTACTGTTCGCAGTGCCTTGGGCCAGGCAGCGCCAAATTTAACAACATTTGGAAAAGGGAAAGCAGCAGGATATAATATACTTTCAATGATTGCAAAAAAACCTCTTGTGAGCCGAAACAGGGACGGATCAATCCTGTGCCAAGTGCGCGGCCAAATCCAGTTCAAAAGTGTGGCCTTCTGCTACCCTTCTAGACCCGGAGTTCAGATTTTTCAAAACTTGTGTCTCACCATCCCAGCCGGAAAAACTGCATCTATGGTTGGGGGCTCAGGGTCAGGAAAGAGTACCATCATTGCTCTCATCGAACGATTTTACGATCCTTCTTCAGGTAGAGACTGTTATTTTGTTAGAGTTGGATTTAAAATATTTTCACTTTTAGTACCACTCGATCTCCTTGTCTTGTCACCCAGATAAAATAATCTTGCAACATTCTTTGGAATTTAACATCCGAGGGCCTCGGTAACGCAGGTGAGGTACTGCTTGACGGATTTAATATCAAGAATCTTGAGCTGCAATGGCTCCGTGAGCAAATCGGCTTAGTCAACCAAGAACCTGCTCTTTTTGCCACCAGTATTTTAGAGAACATCTTGTATGGCAAAGACGGTGCAACTTTACAAGAAATTCAAGAAGCTGCAAAAGCAGCAAATGCTCATTCCTTCATCAGTAGTCTTCCAAACGGTTATGACACCCAGGTATGCAATCGAGTCTGGCTCAACTCAGCTATCTATTCATCTTTACACGTAGGTCTAATATGTAGTTTGATTACCAACAATAACTTGCAATTTTGCAGCATTCATTTGTCTTTTGTTTGGAGAAGACTATCACTGACTAACCAAAATTTTGGCAGTTTTTTTTGACCACGTTTCCTTTTTGGCAGGTGGGGGAAAGAGGTGTGAAGTTATCAGGCGGGCAAAAGCAACGAGTCGCTATTGCCCGTGCCATGCTTAAGAATCCCAGTATTCTACTACTTGACGAAGCAACAAGTGCTCTTGATTCTGGATCAGAGCAGATCGTACAAGAAGCACTTGATCGGCTCATGCTCGGAAGAACAACAGTTGTTGTTGCTCACAGACTGTCCACAATTAAAAATGCTGACATGATTGCTGTGCTCCAGCAAGGTGTGGTGGTGGAGACAGGTACACATGCTGAATTACTGGAAAAAGGGGAGTCTGGAGCATACTGGCAGCTCGTGAAAATGCAAGAAGCCACTGGTCAAAGCAAGATGCCTGAAGCACAACCCAATCAGGATGAAGTCGAAACAGCTCAAATTACCTCAGAGCTGAGGTAAGGTGTCTCCTTTTCTTTATCAACAGTAATGTTGTCGAGGGACATAGGTGTAAAGGCACCCCGATCGAAAGAATTCAAATGCCTTCCTTAAGATGACCGTTCACATTTGAAGTGCTGATAAATTGAATTCCGGGATTCTGGCAAAGTAATTGATCGCAGAAAGGAATTACAAACAGCAAAGTTTTACGTTTTTGATTGTAAATTTCCGAAATGGTATTCTTAAACTGGGAAGATTTTCGGAGAGAGAGAGTATAGTTACATATTCTTTATCAGATTTAGGCGTTTTATAAGCCGAACTCACATGCTAATTTCTGCATGTATTTATCAACTCGTTTTGTTTCTGTCAACGTTTCTGATGGAAAGTACTGAAGTTCATTGCTCAACTAGGGAAAATCCATGCTCATGTGTTTTATTGTTTGTATACCTTCATTTATCATTAAGTGGTTTAAATTGTTTTGTTCCAGTCATTCAAGGCGAAATTCTCTCTCACAACGGTTTAGTCATCGTTGGAGCTTCCGTTTAAGTGACAGTTTTCGAATGGGCGGTAGTTTTCACCAGGTCCCTGATCCTGAATCCGAGTGTTGGCTTGGTGATGACAAGGAGTTCTCCCTCGTACTTTCAGAGCATCACTCATCCCCGTCCATGTGGCGTTTGCTTAAAATGAACTCTCCGGAATGGCCTTATGCTGTTCTGGGGTCAATTGGTGCGATAATGGCTGGAGGAGAGACTCCTCTGTTTGCTTTGGCCATCAGCCAGATGCTGGTAACGTTCTACAATCCGGATCATGATTATGTACGACATGAAGTCCGCAAAATATGCCTCATTTTCGCTGCAGCGACTATTGTGACTGTCCTCATCTACGTGTTGCAGCATTACTTTTTTGGACTGATGGGAGAGGTTCTAACTATGCGAGTGCGAAAGAAGTTGTTTTCATGTAAGATTCATGCACTACACACTCTGAACTTCGTACTTTAGAAATTTCTGGAGCCATTGCCTGATCCCCGTTGTTTACACTCTTGCCGACACTTTATCTTTGATCTATGTTGTTCCGGTGTAATCATTGACATAATAGTATGGGCTATTATTTAGAGAGGCATCTGGTATTACAGTCGAGCAATGATTAATGAGAAGATTCTGGGTTGTTGGGGCAGCCATTCTTACTCAGGAGGTGGGCTGGTTCGATGAGGAGAAAAACAACAGCAACTTGGTGTCCGGACGTCTTGCGACTGATGCCACACTAGTCAAAGCTGCTGTTGGAGATAGAATGTCAACCATCTTGCAGAATCTAGCTCTTGTCATCACAGCGTTCTGCATCGCTTTTTATCTTCAGTGGAAGGTGGCTGGAGTCATATTGTTAACTTTCCCATTGCTCATTGGTTCAGCCATTGGCGAGGTACGTATGTCACACGTCCTTCGGCATCAATTGTTTACATTTGCTACATCATATGGAGTGCAGAGAAACATAAAAATGGTAACATTCTTGTTGTCTGGGCTTGGGCTGGGTCTTGAAGAAATGGAGAGTGCTCAAACTTGTTCTTATTTTCGCATTTTCTCGTGTCCACTTAGTCGCTGTATCATGTGAAGCTTTGCGATGGAATGACTGTAATTGCCCATTTGGTTAAGGTCTTTGGAACAGTCTCAGATACTTGGATGTTACAGCTTCCCGTCACATTGCACTAATTTCAACGGAAGTAATCTAACCTCATAGAGTTCTTGCAGCAACTGTTTTTGAAAGGCTTTGGAGGCGACCTTGGAAAAGCCTACGGTAGAGCGAGTATGGTGGCCGGCGAAGCGGTGGGAAATATCCGCACAATAGCAGCCTTCTGCGCTGAAGACAAGGTCTTGGATCTTTTCATTCGTGAACTTGAAGAGCCCAGGAAGAAAACTGTACTGAGGGGTCAGCTCTCAGGTGTTGGCTATGGATTATCACAATTCTTTATGTATGCATCTTATGGCTTGGCCTTATGGTATGCTTCAACCCTGGTAAAAGTTGGCAAGGCACAATTTGGTGACGTCTTGAAGGTCTTCATGGTGCTCATTATCACTGCATTTGGTGTGGCTGAGACACTAGCCTTGGCACCTGATATTGTAAAGGGCTCTCATGCTCTTACCTCCATGTTCGCAATTCTGGATCGGAAAACCGCTATTGATCCCGACAACGCACTAGGTGAGGAGGTGACACGCGTTATAGGGGAGATCGAACTGAAGCATGTCAGTTTCGCTTATCCGGCAAGACCTGACATTCACATTTTTACAAATTTGGAGCTTAAAATTAAAGCGGGAAGGAGCTTGGCACTCGTGGGGCAGAGTGGATCAGGTGCACTATCTTACCTTAACCTAAATAAAATGGTGGTTTCCCTTCGAGTTGAATTTTTACTTCTGAGCTACCATCATAGATATCAATCTAGAATTAATTTTCTGCCATTTTAAGCTCTCTGGTCCATCTTCCAGTGTCAATTTATCTGAAGCTGGATTTTGTGCAGGCAAGAGCTCTATCATTGCATTAATTCAGCGGTTTTATGACCCGCTTGCTGGAGCAGTTCTGATCGATGGCACTGATATACGAAAATTGAAGTTGAGGTCCCTTCGTCGGCACATTGGACTTGTCTCTCAGGAGCCTTCTTTGTTTGCTTGTACAATCTATGAGAACATTCTCTATGGTAAAGATGGTGCAACGGAGAGTGAGGTCATTGAAGCAGCGAAAGCTGCGAATGCCCACAGTTTCATATCTGGACTCCCAAATGGATACCAAACCGAGGTTGGCGAAAGGGGAGTTCAGCTGTCCGGAGGCCAAAAGCAGCGAGTTGCAATTGCTCGCGCTGTTCTGAAGGATCCCACGATTCTGCTGCTTGATGAAGCCACCAGTGCTCTGGACTCTCAATCTGAGAAAATAGTCCAGGAGGCTCTTGACAGGTTGATGTATGGGAGGACAACTGTTGTGATTGCACATAGGTGAGCAACTCGATCAAAGATTCGTTCAGAATTTAATTTTTGGCCAGCCCAGATGCATCATTCATTAGTATTGCAATCACGCGTATGCCATTCAAAATCATGTTTGCATGCCTAGCTTATGTTTATCTCGTAGTCGTCGGCTTCTCCTTTTGTGTGCTAGCTGAGGCTTCTCCTTAACAACTCATGTTTCTGCAGGCTCTCAACTATCCGCAATGTGAACACAATTGCTGTGATTAAAGAAGGCCAGGTTGCCGAGCAAGGCAGTCATAGGAAACTGATGGCTAGGAATGGAGTCTACGCACAACTCGTGAATTTACAGCACGAGAAGACTGGTCCTGACGCGACCAATAGCCCAATATCATAGCGAGGAGTTAAGAGCCGTACGGTTGCCTAACTTTGGGAGCAGGAGTTCTACAAATTATTCAGCTCCTACCTGCGTACGATTGCGGATTAGATATTATTGGGAAGTCGCACGCTTGCTTCAACCCAATCGCTGTGGTTAAGGTGAATAAGGAAGCCGCGAATTTAGATGTGAGTCACACGATTACCCTGGACAGTATGTAAATACCTGAGACTGTCCTCTGCTCTACCGAGCTGCTTTGAAATGACTACAAGGTCAACCATGGGCTCAGAGGATCAGTGGACATTCTCTTTCGATCGGAAGTGATTAAGAGGTTCGTTACATACTTGATTCCATAGGATCGCTAATATGTTTTCATATTTAATCTCAGTCGTTGGAAATTGTAAGAATAGGAGAAATTTACTTGAGATCGAGTAGTGAGGCCCTATTGGCCTTTTGCCATATCGGTTGGAAGGATGGCGATCAATTGTTCAACAATAAGTGGATTCAAGAGGAGGAGATTCCCTTCACCATCTTTATACTGAACTTGAGGCAAGTGCACTTGCCGACAAAATTGTTAGGAGGAGATTATCCTTGCTACAGCTTCTTTGATTGTGAATTGCAAACATTTCTTTGTCTCCAGCAATTCCATCTTGGAATATGTTCAAATGTGTACTAGGGTTTAATGATTGCAGTCATTGTCTGTGCAAGTGTGCAGTGTTAGCAGAATTCGATACTCTAATCTTCACTGAAGTAAAGCAGTGCAACTGATTATTTTTCAGAACTGAACATTTTTACGAAAGCAGAGTTAACATTTCATGTTTCATAAAATTTTCAGATTATTTTCAAGTGCTTGTCAATTGCCATGAAGGAAACGAGTCAGAGATTACGCCATAGCAGGTTCAAACCGTGTATTGTTTTTCAATTTCTTAGTTAAGGAGCATGTTCAGTCTATGGATGTGATATTTGAGTTATAACGTAAACCTCTTGAACGCCACAGTCGAGGTGCCCAAAATGAAATTTTGGAGTTGTACCATTGTGATTCTGACATTTATTTTCGTCTGATGTTATGATGTAGTTTTACATTAATGTCCGCCTGCATTAAATTAAAGTAGTGCCAGTTTGATGAATTATTTGGTCACAGAAGTGAAACAGCTCATTGTGGTCAGAAATAAGGTAGGAGTACCTATTCCGGACAGCCCCCCATCCTGGCTTCAGAGGGAGACCTATTGTGGACTGTAGTTGCATGCACTGTTCATTGAAAAAGATTCTCTACCTTCTCTTCTGTCTTTGCTTAGTTAACTGTAATAGGTGAATCTATACGACTGGAATGGGTCCAAATGAAAAATCCACATTTACATCGAATAAAATATTTATTCTTGAGAAGCAAATTCTTTTTCATCTTTATGTTTGCACACATTGAGCTCAATTTCTCAACAAATTTCCCATATTGTATAGACAAAAATGCTTAGGTTATCACAAACAGGTACTTCTACCTTAAGAGTTTGGCCTCATGCCATTGCTGAAATTTTTCGATTTTTTTCCCATGTAAAGGCAAGTGCAACAAACAATGAGAGTAATTGAAGTTATATATTTTTTTGACAAAGTATGAATTTGCTATCAATTTTTGATGTGTCCAGCACAACATGGCCCCAAAGAATCTCTAAACTACCCGACCCAACAAAATTTGAATTCATAATGCCCATCTTACTCACCTAAAGTAGTCACAATATTTTCTAATATGGAAGGCCTAAGAAATCAATTCTTATAATGACAACACATTGAAAAGTTGGGCGTTCCTAATGAAAAGGGATGATTTCAAAGGTCACCTGTTTATCCTTTTAAGGGTTGAGGGTTAGGGTCAGAGGCGCATTTGGGGTGCCCACCTTGTAGATATGAGGAGAAATTCTCTTCTTTAGCTTCCAAACACATTGAACAATAAATAATTTACATCAATTGAACTCTAAATACAGGTCACTAATCAATACAGCTGATCAACTCAGAGGACTTTCTCCTCAAACTCTAGCGCACTCCAGTCTGCTCTGATGAAGTGCTTTCAAAGATTTTGTCAGCATTGCCTACTTCAAAGCCATCCCTGCGATGCCATTCGTGTATCTGAAACACAAAAATTGTGGGTCACAGATTGCAAAGTACTCGTCAATAATAAGGCATATGTGGGACTCTTGAAAAGATTTAAGAGACACAGAAGCACTCTCATTAAGATGTTAAAAAACAAGGCCCCTTCCAAATTTATAGGAACTACAACAAATCAAAATAGGCATTCCATCTCTGGGTTATAGAATGTGATGTGCAATAAAATATTTCAATGTTGCTCACCTGGTCAGAATGCAGGTCCCCATGTATGGGAAGGACAAGGCGTTCTGCAAATTCAATGTAGGATGCGGGAACTTGTTCCACTTCGCCCCCGGCAAATGTAAAACTCACTGAATCGGCAACTGAGGAGCTCTGCTGGAGTCCACCATCTGGACTGACTGATCAACCGAAAGCATCAATGCAGTGGATTAGCATCATATATAATTTTCTTAAAAAAAATAATATATTCCAAAATGCCTTGAGCTTAAGGTTAGAGATCTTTGACCATTTTCTCATGACTTCGACTCAGGTCAAACTCAACCCGACGACACTTCAAGACTGAGGGTCAGAAGACTCAGAGCAGACCTGTTAGAATTAAATTTCGTTATGTGAATCTTGTCTGATAATGTTCAATGGCGGTTTGGAATCACCTAAACCTTATTGATTAGAGAAAAGGAGCATTCACAGGGAGTCTTCTAAGTATTAAGCGCAGGTGAGATCGATTTGAAAAATACACCTTTCAGAATGCCTCCTTCACTATTCAGTTTGACCCCGTTCTCTTGGAGGAAATCATTCAGCTTGTCGATGTTGCGAAGAGAGCCAAGTCGGTGCACTGACACAGTCGTATGATTAAGTGCATAACCATTTACGAGCGTCCATGCTGCGTACTCGCTCTCCCTGCACTCGTACATCACCCAACACAGCTTTAAGAGAAAATTAGAAAGGCCACCTCAGCTCTGGATCCTCCATAACATGTTTCTATCGCTCAAAATGTAGGTCATGGTTTGTTCTTTGTGCTGATATATTTTTCTGCCTTCCTCGAAGATTCCTAAATAAACGATTTCCATGATAAAAGCCACTCTTGGCTATTTGGGACACTAGGGTTGATTTCCTTCCCACCACTGACTTTGACGGTGAGGCTAGGACAAAAGTGACTTACCTTGCAAGTGCCTGGTAATCAGACAGGTTAGGAGTGGGCCACGTCAGGGAATTCAGCACGCTTGCAGTTGCAGCATGCTTAGAAATAGAGCCTGACCTACTTGTGTAAGTCTTAATGATGTCCTGCAATGTAGCCACGAATATATAAGAGAGATTCGACAAGGTGGTGCACGTCCAAATCGTCTTACTGAGAAATGCTTTAAGTTTTTGCACCCATTCCTGATTCACTTGACATGGCTTAAGAGGAATTAAGACACTTTCATAAGCATACGGTGCTCTCAAACGCACGCATGCATGCATAGGCTTCAGCTATGAACAAACCCCAAGGCCAAGGGTGCTCTGTATACCTGGGCCTCACGGCTAAGCTCGCTCACAATAATTTCGGAGATGAAGATACGAGGGAGAGGGCCCTCAGCTTCACTGCCTTCCATGTCCAGCAAATGGTCGGGTGGTGAAAACCACAGGGCACGCAGCTTTTTGGCTGGGAACAGAAGCTCGTCGCGCACTTTGTAGCCGAGGTCAAGGAACACTTGCGCCATGGCGTCTATCCCACATCCATCAACCTGAAAACACAGAACTAATTCTTATCCAACTCAATTCAGAGCTTCCACTTTGGTACAATTCCCTCCATAGGAATGAGCCGTGTGACCCTTTTGAATAAATTCATGTATCCTAAACCTCAGCTAAGATTAATGAAGCGGTGTTCATATGCCACATCCATCAACCTGAAAATAAAAGATATTTGAATTCTGAATGCAAGGCTTCCGCTTCACTGCAATCTCTTCAGTCTGTACGAATGGATCCTACGACACTTTTACTACCAATCATTTCTGCATGCATTCAAGAGTAGTCAATGAATGAAGATGAATAAAGTAGTTTTCAAAAAGAGAGATCAATGTGAATTGCAATCCAAGGCAATCCTAAAATGACATGTATAAAGATTTCCAGACCATCAACAAAAGTGGGTAAATGCAAATCAGTAGACTGAAGCTCCTGCGAAGCATGATCGAACTTACTCCAAACGTTCGAAATGCAAAGTGATCGTAGCAGACGGGTCCGCCATCATGTTTTCGAATTAGGTCAAGAGCGGCCACAGCGGTCGGATTCTTGAGCAAATACGGCCTCACCATTGCTGACAAAAGGCTTCGCATCAATGGAACAGGTGGGTGTCCCTGAGAGTATGAAGATTGTTTAGCCCATTAGTGAGTCTCCAACAGAAATCATCTAACACCCAATTTCTTCTGAGAAAGAGATGTTCCGAACACCCAAATTTGCATATTCTCATAATAGTAACTGTGCTCAACGCCAAAAGTGTTGCTCTTGGGTGTCTCAACCTTATAAATAAATAAATTCCCACAGACATGCCTCTTAGAATGTTTCAAATGTTCGGACCTACAGTAAATTATGGCACCCCAAGGACATGTACCAACCAGGCCAGCTCTAATACACGTGTCCCCTAACTGCCAAATCGAAATGCAAAATTCACGACCCAAGCCCTCTCTCACATTGACATCAATCGGCAACACCATGAACACAAACACCACATCCCCAGATCGCAATTCAAGTGCAATTCTAATAAATATTCAGAAGTTCAAGCAATCCCACGCCCTTACTTCTTGCAGGCGAGAGTCCGTAGTGGCAGTAGCACGCCAGGCATTCCTAGCAACCGAAGAGCCTCCTCGCCATGGCACAGCCTGCCGAAGGAGCATATTACTGTTGTTACTGTTGTTGTTGTTGCAGGCAGCCAAAGGACCATCCACGAAACAGGAGTCTCGAAACACAGGCTGAATCTTCACACCGCCATGGAACGTCCGCCTGCTGCACAACGCCCACCGCAACATGCCAACCCCCCCTCCACAACAACTGTGAACCCCCGTCCTCGCAGTACTCATCATCGACAACGCCATGATCAATCGCGTCTCTCAATCGGTCATTCCCCACAAATGTTGAATTTCCCGAGTTTTGGAAGGCGGCTTCTGAAGAAAATGGAATTGAAGATGGGTTGGGAGCGATGGCGTGATGGGCTGCGATCTTACGATCGGAAAGAGGGCGTTGCATGTGCTGGCTGGGTCTTGTGTTTGGGGAATGATGTGTAACTGCCGCAATCCACGTCTCTGACGTATCTGAGGACATGGCAACGACAAAACGCTTTTCTACAAATAAACTTCACTGGCTGAAGTGCTGAACCCACGAAGGGTGGCGTCAGACTGAAAGGGTCCCATGAATGACTTTCAAGGGAATTGTAGAATTTCCAAGGGAGAGACAAGCCTATTACCACCCTGATTTGGAATCTGAATAACTTGGGGCCAATTCTAAGAGGGGAAACATATTTTTCAAAGGTGTATAGTTTTTCAATTAAATACAGGTCGTATAGAGGGACCCCCAAGGGCCTTTCAAGGGTTAAGCAAATGATTCATAGGGTAACAAAAAATTTGACTTCTACACTAACCAATCTGTCCTTTTAGAGTTATTGTAGGACTATGCAAACCTATTTGTCTAAATTGATTTGCATAGATAAAGTCAAATTTTATAATTGAATACAATCTATTACTTGTAAACAAAAGAAAATGATAATGTCAATAAGAAAATGATTGGAAGAAGTCATTGAACAAGAGTCATTTTGATGTTCCGTGTATTCTTTTCAAGACGTGTGACTCTTTATTTTATGGTTGATTTTACCATTGACTATTGGAATTTACTTCTCAAGTCTAAATTTTTCAGCCAAAGTTTTTTACTTTCACTTGCACATGTTGAATTGTCTCCAATAGACTCTTTATTCATGTTGGTCATAATTCATAACAAACACAGAATTCGTAATTTTTGCACTTGGCCATATAAAATTGCACTTACAAATTTTTTGAGCAAAATCAACCTCATGACCAATAGGGGGGGGTAAGTTGCCCTTTGAGAGGGGGGGGGAAATACAAAATTGAAGATAGGAGCACTGCTTTCTCTTTACAAAATGTTTTTTTTCTTCAAATTTGATTTGCCTCTTTATTGTGCAAATTAGAAAGTTTTCTTAAAAAATAATTCAAAATTCAATGTACTGGTCATGCACTTGAATATAGAATTCAACATTTAAAAACCAACAAAAAAAATCTTTATTGAATTTACAAATAACTTTAGTATTTCACATGCAATACTATGTCAAACTAAGATCTTCTACTACACCATTGTTTCACTGAATTTACCAATCTCCAAAGTCCTGCTCAATGTAAAACTCAAATTTAATATGCATCTACGTCATTTCGTAGTCGTTCATTGTCCAATTCTTCCAATTGCATTGCAATGTACTCGAACAAATGAGGTTTCGCTGGTGCTGGAATGCTAACTTCCTTCTCTGTCATGTCCCCATGCACTAGTACATTGTTCTTTTGCACAAACCCACTCCTTGTTTTTTTCGGTATGTCATTCCATGAAAATATAGCTGCTTCTTTCTCCACCCACCCGTGCTTTTCACGAGATGGCTCCCATAATGCTTCCATACAATTTGTGTACCGGTCTTTGTTTGAGCTTTCTCTTTCTTGTGCTCTCACCTTCAGAACTGGCCAATACCAGATAACTTTCATCTTTGTTGCTCGCTTTCGCTCACCAAGCTCCAAGATTTTTGCCATATAAAATGGCACTCCTGCTCTTACTTCAGTAGCCTCCACTGAAAGGGCAACAAATTGTCCAACTTGAAGATCTTTCTCTGGATCAAATATTGGAAATGGATGTTGACCTTCTTCTGTGCTTGTTGTCGCAATTGTCTCTCTTCCTTCTATCACTCTTCATCTTCTAGGAGCCCTCGTTCCTGCAACCTGTTTTGGTTTGTTCTTCCGTGGACCAAAGTACCCTCGAGTTTCAGGATTCGGCATTGTAGCCATAATAGAGTCTACTGTTGTTGACATTGTATTTGATTGCTCCCCTTCTTCAAACACTGAATTTAAATTAGTAGTCTCTCCGCTATTCTCTGCAAAGCCTAATGGCCCAAATGGCTTATTTGTCTCTGCACTTCTATCCGAGTTGGGAAATTCTTTCAAATATTCTATGAATTTCTCTGTTTTGTTAATTGTTTCAAGGTTCTTCAATACATCCCATCTTCTCTCCACACACTTTTCCTTGTAAACAATGAAATCTACTAAAGCTCTTAACTCTCTTTCATCTGCTGCAAACACCTCTGCTAAAGTTGGCTTCTCTGCCGTTGTAGGTAAGGATTGCAAGCACATGTGCCCTTCTGCCGGTCCCCATGCATCTTTACTGAAGTGCTTGTACTGCACCTTAGGCACTCCATTCTCCATATAAAATCTCATGTGGTGTGGAAACATGATCCCTGTTAATTGCTCTCCCCCCCTCAGAAGATGTGGTGTGATGAAAGACTTCCAATCTCGAACATTCTCCAACTGACATGCACTTACAAATGCTTCCGTGTATGATGTTCCTTTCTCTACCAAAGGCCAACATCTCATCCATAGAATCAATATTCTTCCTCTTCAACATATTCGAGATAATGCTGAATCGTTGGTCAATGTCTTCATGTGTATGCCCAACGATTAGAAAGCTTAGTTGCACCTCTTGAAAAAAGCCCATGCCCACTAGAGTTGCACATAATGCAAACATGTATATGTTCTTGTTCTCACGAGTAGTATTGTCCGCTTGAATTCGTAAAGTTGGTGGTAGCTTCCCCTTCCGTCTTCGCACATCAGACAATACATGCACTATGGTAGTGATCACTTGATTGCTATCATGCTTGTGGTGTGCATCAACCCAGACATCTGCATACAATCCAATTCCATGCACTAGGACTCCACAAAGATGAGTTTTTACAAACCGAGATTCTATGTTCTTCACGGATTGCCTCATCTTTGGAACCATAGTTGTGTTCTGGTCCATACCGTCCACTATTAAACATATGTACAAGTCTGGTGTTATCATTGCTGATCTCTTGAATAACCAATAATCACGCCTCTCTTCCATTTGATGTTGGATATGTATTATGTACAACTTCTTTATCTCCACACGAGCTGCTGCATTTGTTGTAGATTCCATTCCACACTTATATTCCCAACAATGGTAGCATTTTGAAAATCGGAAAAACGGTGGAATTTATACGTGTGGAAATTCCTCGCGCCACAACTGATGGAATGAACTGAGGGTCAATGGCTCTCCGTCCACCATCTTTTTTACTTCTTCATTCACGTAGTGAAACACATCCACTTTTGTTGTATTCATGGGTAATAATATCAATGGAACTACGTTGTTATCTATTTTCCTTCGTATTTGTCTGTGAGGTTGCGTGCATCCAAGTTCTTTTACAAATTCTTCAAAACTTGCACGTGCTGCAGATTTTTTTGCTCCTTCTCTCAAGTGACATGTATTCCCATGTACCGTAGCCACTTTTCCATAGGTTTGTTGTGATTGCTTCAATTGCTTGAACCGCCGTTGTGAATAACCAAGCACCTTCGCATAGCACGCATTGCAAACGTCAAAGCCATCTAATTTTGTGTCATACTTGTGCCTCTTCCCTCCTTCTGTTCTTTTGAAGAAAACACTCAACATCTGTAGTATCCAAGTTGATCGAAGATCATACTTCTGCCCCCATGCCATATACCTCTGATTCAATATGTAATTCTCATCTATTTCCTTGAGGCAATTTCTTTTGCATGCACCTTCGTTTTTTGCCGCTACTACACTTTGCAATGTCACCTTCTGACTCATTAATTGTCCTCTTTCACGTGGACCTCTTTCTCGTCTCCTTCGATTTACCATTGAATAACTTCAGGTAGCTCCAGCTTCTGGTAATCCATCCATTACTTGTTGGAAAGGTCCGCTACTAGTTCCTTGTTCACTTGTTGGAGATCTTTGTTGAGGGGTGTTCATACTCTGAGGTGCACTCCATGACATTTTGGGAGAACTTGGATTACTATTGCTCTCGTGGAATTCAAACTCCGGGGTTGATACGGGAGAAACATTACCATTTTGCCTTCCTCATGATTTTGAAGTACTTGGCATTCCACCATTTATAGTTCGAATTCTTGATTTCTTCCAACGAATCACCAACCCCACACACTGACCAAGACGCTCCCCTACTAATTCTCCAATCCATATGGAGCCATCTATAACATGAAGTACACGTATAGCAACCTCATGGGGCCAGAGCTTCACATGATGCAATTCCATTCCACATTGAAGACTTTCGTCGATTACTCCTGTTCCAACAATAGCTCCTTCTTCAGTGATGAGCTCTACAGTGTTTACACCTCCATGTACTTCAACGGTATGCCTTCCAAACACACCACCTTGGAATAGTCTTGCGCGACATGCTCTAACAATTCTTTGGCCCACACTTCCTCCATCAGGCCTTACTCTTGTTGCCAGCAATGGCATACCCACAAGACTTCCAAAACCCCTAGCATCTATTGTACTCCTTCGTTCCTGTAGTTATACCTTCATCTAATGAGAACCGTTTCATTGAAATAAAGATCGACCTCTAAAATTTAGCACTTTCCACATGAAATGGCACTCCTCTTCCAATGTACATTGTAACAAATGCTCAATTCCCATATATTGTCTTAATGAAAACCAACTTGTTATTACTTTCACTTAGAACAACTGAAGGTATTTAGAAAACATAAAACACTAACAACTACCATTTCCCAAAGTTCAGCCCCAAAATCGTGAAGAACCAATTGTCTTGAAGGACGTCTATTATCATGGAAACCACTTCTATTATATAGAAGGTAAAGGTATCCATTCTCGACCACAACCCCATTATCAATTAACAGAGTGGCTAAGTTCAAGAGAAGTTTGAATTCTTTTATAATCATGAGTTCTTGATTTTCAATAATGAATTCCACCAATCTTGTCATGACACATATGCTTGGTTTAGATTTGGTTTTAAATGCCAAAGTGAGCATAAAGTACTCTCTTAAACGAGCGGTTTTACAAGACTCTATACATTGGTCATACGTGAAGACTAACTTTGGGCTTCAACAATAAATAGTAATTTCATTTCATTTCAAAAAATCACCAAAGTTGTTTTCTTTGTGTATGTATATATATATATATATATATATATATATATATATATATATATATATATATATATATATATATATATATATATATATATATATATATATATATATATATATATATATATATATATATATATATATATATTTAAATTTTTTTTAAATTTTTAAATTTTTTTTTGCAAACATTGGCATTTTTGTTTATACACTTCCAAGAATATTTCCAATGCTTTAGTTGCTTCCAATACGTTCGTCATTCTTTATTTGGTCAGTTACGAGTGGTTCTACTTTGTATCGTACAGTGATTATGAAGTTCAACTCTACATCTTCAAAAACATATATCATATATTTCATATAGAAGGTACATAATAAGCTTCCAACTGTGACTAAACATTGTATTCATATTCAATTGAATTGAATAACACATAGCACTCCTCATTTGAATCATTATTGTGTCTTGCACATGTCTTTGAAGCAAAAAAATGATCAAGTATTTTGTAGGTATGTTATTATTTTTGACCATGATGACTTGATAAGCTTTACATGTTCAATTGACATCAAAATTAATGATGCTAATTGTTGAATTCTGTATCCAACAATGTATGTTCTGTCATCTCTTTGTCCATAATTTGTATTTTAGGCATAAGAAACAATGCTATATATATAATTTTTTTCAAACCATCCAATGTCTAGATGATGAATTTGTCCAAAGGCATATTGTCAAAATTATAGAAAATGAAAGAAGTAAATCCATCCATCCATTGCACTAAAAAAATAATGTTTGTTGAAGTTCCAATGACAAAGGTAGTAGCCTAGCTTACTTACTTGTTGCCTGATTTTGATGAAGGTTAAAAATTGGCTTGCTTAATATTTTTTAAATAAGATAATTGGAGATTTAGTATATGGATTCTTCTCTAACCATATTGTATTTTACCTCAATAACTCAAATTCCACATGTTGCTTCTACTAACTCTGTTGTTAACAATTGCAAGCCAAAAAAACATCCTTAAAATATTCCTCTACAATGTTAAAGCCTTCTTCTAATTGAAAATTTTGTTGAATAGTGAATTGGAGACAATCAATGACAATTTCCTTTCCAAGGACATTGTTGTTAATAAATGAATTTCTTTAAGTCAATAAACATGGAGGCAAGGGCTCTATTTTTCAATGTAACTTACAAACTATGAAAGACAATTCATTCAATTAATGATATATTTTATATATTCTAGGTTGACATTTGCATATTTTAGTCTCAAATTCTTATGAAACATGAAGACTAGGAACATCTTTCACATGTCCAACATTTAGAACATTAGGAAATAGAAGCAAAAACTGATGATCTAATATGTAACTATTTCTTGTATTTGTGCAGTTTGGATACATAAAGAAACCTTTCTTTTTCCAAAAAATAAAATTTGAATTTGTTTTTATGTACTTATACACATTTAAAAAGTTATGAATCATTCTTTTTCGATGAACGAATCACAAGATATGAAGAATTTAAGTTTACGGGTAGTTATAGATTTTTGTACTATTAAATAAACCATGAAGTGTAGTATTCAACTCCATCATCAATATTTTTTGCAAAAAATTTTAAGCATCACATGCAATTTTTAAATTAAAAAATTACAACCATTGGGATTCGTGTTTTTCAATTCAATACATAAATTTTTAAAAATTTAATGTTTAAAGTAATTCATTTCTTTTCTCCACATAATTTTTTTGTCCTACATGATGGACAATTCTAAATGATTTGTAAATTTTCAAGCATGTAGCCAACTTGCCTTGAAGAAAGAATTCAAACTTGCCAACTTGCCAATGATTATGTCATTTTCAACATTCAGGTACATATGTTTTCCAATTGAATTTTGAAATATCATTCATATACAAATCAAATGGCACGTACATGTCTACTTTTTTAGTCAAAAAAAAAAATGGAAATGAAGCCAAAAATGGCCTTCCCAAAAAAAAAAAAAAAGCACCTACTCTTAGTAACAAACCTAAGGAGACATGATACCACAAAGAGCATAAGTCATAACAAGCTAATAAAGTAAATAAGAATAGTACAACAATAGTAAGCCATAAATGCATCAAGAGTGTGCATTGTCATACTAAAGATTTGGGTTCAAAACCCATTGGTGACATATGATCCAAATAAATCCAAATAAATCCAAATTCATCCAAATACATCCAAATACATCCAAATACATCCAAATACATCCAAATACATCCAAATTCATCCAAATACGTCCAAATACATCCAAATACATCCAAATCCAAATACATCCATCTGAAATCCATCCATCTAAAATGAATCCGAAAGAAATGAATCCGAAAGAAATTAACATTAATCCAAATTAATCCATCTGAAATTAATCCGAAAGAAATTAACATTAATCTATATTAATCCATCTGAAATTAATCCGAAAGAAATTAACATTAATCCAAATTAATTCATCTGAAATTAACATTAATCCAAATTAATCCATCTGAAATTAACATTAATCCAAATTAATCCAAATTCACAAATCTGAAATTAACATCTGAAATTAACACAAATCTGAAATTAACATCTGAAATTAACACAAAGCTGAAATTAACATCTGAAATTAACACAAATCTGATCTGAAATTAACATCTGAAATTAACACAAATCTGATCTGAAATTAACACAAATCTGATCTGAAATTAACACAACTCTGATCTGAACTCTGAACTGTGACTTAACACAAATTAACACAACTTTGAACTGCGACTTAACACAACTCTGAACTGCAATTTCAAGAACTCTGAGCTGCGAACTGCGATAACTGCAAAGTCTGGACTGCGAACTGCGATAACTGGACTGCGAACTCCGAAGTCTGCGAATTTACCTCCAACCCCCCGCGCAGCTCCGCGGGGTCGGTTATGGGGTCCGTCCCCGAAGGTGGGTATCTTCTCTCCGTCATTTCTCCTCTTGCTCGCCTTCTCTTCCTTGCTCGCCTTCACTCTGACTGCTCGCCTTCGCTCCGACTGCTCGCCTTTGCTGGCCTTCGCTTCCTTGCTCGCCTATGCCCTCCACTTGCGCTCCTGCTGCGCCCTCCGTCGGCCTGCCTACACTCTTGCTCCGTCGGCCTGCATGCACTCCTGTCTGTCTTCGCTCTTGCTCCGTCGGCTTGCTTGCGTTGTTGCTGCACCCTCTGCCTGCGCTCCTGCTGCGCCCTCCGTCTGCCTGCGTCCTCACTCCGCCCTCTGTCTATCTGCTCGCCCTCACTCCTGCTTTGCCGCGCCCTCACTCCTGCCTGCTTACTCGCCCCCACTCCTGCCTTGCTTCCGATCCGTGAGAGCAACCAAGGTACTTGCAGGTTGAAATTGTGAGAGAGCTCGGGGAGAGAATTTGGGGAGAGGTTTAGTACTACAGTTTATCTTGCACTGTTGGATTTGCACTACCCCACGTGCATGCCCATAACTTTGGGTACAAATTTCTTCCCTTTCGATCATGAGAACAACCATTCTGCTTGCTGGTTTGGATTGTGAGTTTAGTGAGAGAGTTGACTGAGAGTTTAATTAATTGCGGGAGAGTATCTTGGACTGTTGGATTTTAGGTTGATTTTCTACTGCCCGTGAACTACTTGGTGTGCATCTTGATAATTTAAAAATAGAAATTCCTTTCCTTCCGGGGTGCTTGGTGTTTGTGATTTGAATTGTGAGGGTTGTAAGGAGGAGAAAATTTGTGAGAGGGTCGATGTATGTTGACGCAGCTATGTTCAAAATTTGGCTGAGGTAAGGAAGAGCGGATATTTGCGTCTCTGGGTTGAGAGAGAGATTTTTCTGCGAGTTCAATTGCTGGAGAATATCTTAGACTCGCAGGACTGCTGGATTCGCGGTTGATTTTCTGCGGTTCATGTTTTGCATATTGGTATATATTTAGAAAAAGAAAATAATTCGTTTCCTCTCTCTCGGTTGGTTGCATTTGTTTCCCCTTCACACTTTGTTGTATGAATCCCCTTTTCCTCTTCCTTTGATTTTTGGGGCAACATTATTGGCCTATATAAACATGATACTTATAACAGCAATTCAGCATTTTCCACAATTTTGATAAGATTAAAAAAGCAGAGAGTTTGACTCCATCAAGAACTTGAAAATGAGATTGGAACTTGCACTAAAAGTCATATAAATTTTTTACATAAAAGCCATTGGTTGTTGTTAGTTTCCTCAAGCAACTTGTATGGCAACAAAGATTCATCTGAAACCTCAGAAGAATCAAACCAAACCAAAATAAATTCGAAAAAATTGAAAACACTTAGAAGAATCATATAAATTTAAATTAAAAAATCTAAAACCTCAAAAGAATCAAATTTAAATAAATTAAAAATTAAAAATAATTGTAGAACTTATCATACAATTCTTGATTCAAAAATCAATGTGAAATTATCAATTCCCAACTCCCTAGCCCTATTGGGAGTGTGATTAGTGTGACTAAAATTAAAGTGAATCTAGAAGTCTACTTCCATTTATACTCAATTGCTCATGTTTATGGGTCAAGTCTATAGTAGTGCAATGAGCCTCTTGCGAAGGTCTATGCAAGGGTGAATGTAAAAAAAAGACTCCCTATTTTGTGCCATTTGGATTTTATTGGAAACATCTCTCTTAGTTAATTTGGGGCCTCTAATTGTAAATATGAACTCAAATTATTCCAAAAAAGTTTATAATACTTTGTTTATAAGTTTTAAGTTAATTGGAGCCAAAATTTGTCCATAATTGTCTTCTAACAAATCAAATTGGAATGAAAAAAAGCTTACATTTCATTATACTCCTTAAGCAACTCATTTTTTAGAAACTTAAAAGCTTTTCTATAGGGACACAGTTTTGCACATTGCATCCACAGAAGGCCTTTTCAATCATAACTTCTGTAATTGGACTACAATTGAGAAGGAAACTATATTTTCAAAAACTATTTTGTCTTTTTTAATTTCACAAAAATTTCCACAAATTTTTGATGAATATTGCAATCGTAGGAGCCTACTCAATTCCATTTTGTCCACCAATGAGACAATGGTAGTATAGGGGTTACATTATCTTCTATTGAAAATGAAATCATCTATGATTTATGAAAAAAAAATTAAAACTCAGGCAAATATAGTGCAATGTAAAGAGCTTAAAGTGCCTAAAATGTATTCAAATTGTAGTATTTTCTACTGGAATATTGGAAAATTTTCATTGTATCACAATACTAATTATATTTTTATTTTAAATTCAAATAAATAAATAGACATAGAATTATGATTGGAAAAAATAATGAATTGAATAAATATTAAAGTAGAAATCATAAATGAATTCTAAAACTTTTTGATACATTTATGTAAATACCTTTTTCTTTTGTACTAGCCATATTCAATGGCATTTCATATAAATAAAGTGATATCTTTGTCTTTAATTGCCATGTTCTATGTAAATTTAGAAACATAAAGTAATAAGTAAAAATAACTATCATATTATATATGAAGTTTTTTTATGATTTTTTTTTTAATATATACTAATATAAAGAGGCAATTGCCATTGTATTAATGATATTTGTGGTATACATCTATTTCCTTTGAAGTCCAAGAAGGTCAATGTTTTTTTCTTCTCATAGAAATAGTTGGTCATGGCATTCATATCATTTCACCTCAATATATTCTAAACCAAAAAAAGACTATTTAACAATTTCTTTAGTGTCACTATGATTATGGTTTAAGGTTCAAGTGGTAGTTGTTTTTTTTAAAAGCAAAGGATGTACAACATGTACGTTGTTGCTAGTTGTATGAATTTTGGATATAATAATGTGATGGTTCCGGTACCTATAGATGCTTTATCAAAATTCCAATAAAATATCATTTGTGTGTAGTATCTACCTTCTATTTTTAAAAAAAATTGAAAAAGATGAAGTACAAATACTATAGATTCTGAAAGTGGATTTAGTATTTCTGAATGTGCAAGTAGTGAATACAAAGGCTTCTACCTTCTTGAAGTTCAAGATGGTGAACTTAAAATTGCATTTTTTTTCTTGGTTCCAAGGTCCCAATGAAAGAACTAATAAATGTGTTTTGGAAATTTGAACTGCAGAGGAAGAAGGACTAAGCAATAAGAGAAAATAAAGAAGTGCATTCCAATAAAGGTATTGCGATGTAGAAATTCATGTGCAATTATCTTTGACAAGGAATTATTACTAGCACTGAGTACCATTTGTTTTGTGTTCTATGAAATTTGTAATGATTGCAATAACACGTGGACAATATAATTTGATGATAGGAAATTGAAAGTGATAGTAGTAGCAAACTTTATGTACAGAATAGTTTTTTCAAAATCATATACATGAAAATCCATTAATGAAGGTTACTTAGTCCTATAATTGCAAATCATATTACTTTAGATGACAAAAGGACATCAATTCTACTAATGTAGAGAAGTTCACAAAGTAGACAACATTTTGAATATTGTGCTTCTATAATTTTCTAACATTTCTATCATCAAGTTCATTTTATTCTTGCATATTGTAATTGTTTCAATTTGCAAGGGGCTTTCATGAAAGTGAATATCCATGTCACATAACTAATCAATAATTCCATTCAACCATTGTACACTAATAAGTGTACAAGAAATGAAAATTATAATAGTACTTTCATGTTAGGAAGAAAGTACAATGAATTAAAAAATTTCGCAAAGGTATTTTGAAAATAAAAAATACCATTCAAAGTTTTATAAGTAGCTTAGTGAGACCAAAAAAATGTAAAGATAATTATTAGGAACTATGTTCATTATAAACTTCGACATCAAGAAATTGCAGTGTAAGGAATACATTCATGTCTGTAGGTTGTGTCAATATAACATTAAAACATATTATCAACTATATATTGTAGTCATAGTATCTAATGTTCTACACGTATAATAATACATGTCAATGTAAAACTTAGGTTTTCTACTAAATTTTTTTGTAGTTTTGGGCTATTTGAATGGGATATGTGAATTCTAACTTTGATTTTCACATTTTAGATATTGTAATAGTTCAAATGGATGTGAGAACCCTATTCAAATACTAAAGGTTTTTTGTTGTATGGTGCTAAAAAATGGGACTACCATGGCCCCTAAGATTTTCAGTACATGGATTGAGCATGGATGGTGGATTGTGGCAATGGACCCTGGGACACCAATGTTGTGGATCACAGAGCGAGCATTGCAAGATGGCTTGCATTGGGCAGCCATAGGGCATGAACATGGGAAACTACTCTCAATTACCACTGCACCACAAGATGTGATTTCCTTGCAAGTAGCAATGGAAGAAGGGAAGACTTGCAAGTTTCAGTTGCAAAGGCAATTCATGATGGCAACTATTCCTCAGTGTTGCTTGGATGTTGATAAACCTATGCGGGTTCTATGTAAACTTCAGGAGAATTGGACCTCTATGCCTGAGGAGCTTCGAAGTGCACGCAGTGAAGCGGTGGAAAGGTTTCAAAAATTAAATCCAGAGGATGTTGTACGAGCTCGAAGACTTTTGCAAGAAATGTTGGCATATGAAGAGTTGAAAAGATCGGCTCTACAAAATGTTCTTGACAAAACTCCTCCACCAGTTCCGGAAGAAACTGATCCTATATATAGGGTTCTAGCAAATCCAGTGAATGTTCATTGGGTGCCTCTTCAAGAGCGTCGCAAGAAACGTATAGCACCAGAATCGATGGAAGATATTACATCCTCCAATCCAACAGCACAACAAAGAAATGTCAGAAGAATTCAAGGTATGGAATCACGAGAAACACGTGCTGCACAATCAACACCAGCAATGGGTACATCTGTTGAACTACCTCTACAAAATTCATCAACATCTACACAAGGTGGTTCATCGATAAGAGAGAGGGGTACATTGTTGATGAAGAAAAGTGGAGGGGTGGAGTCATCAGGAGCAGCTACAACACGTCTGCGTACACTCCAAACAGTTGGAGCACAAAGAGTATTGTTACCACGTGGAAGAGGAAGGACAATTGTGCAACGTGTTTATTCCGAAGCAGCACCTTTGGGAAGAATGAGAAGGACACGTACAAATGATACTACAAGTAATGTGGAACGTCTAGAAGAGTTAGGAGTTTTCGAAGAGGTCTTTGATGATGGAGAGGATACAGTGGTACCACACAAGTCAGCAAGTGTTGGTCCACTTGTTAAATTTCCAACACATGATGAATATTTGGCTAGATACATTTGGGGAATGGACCTTGTTTTTTCTGCAAAGGTTGCAAACATACGGGATGTCAAGAATGTAGAGACAAATCACCATGCATTGACAGCACGTCGCGTTGCAGAAACATACAAGCGACTTTGTGGAAAAGATGAGCCACATATGTCAGCACTCACTTTACGCCCAATAGCTTATATCCAAATTGGTGTAGATGTTGATGGTGCTCCAATGCAAAGGAAATTTCCGTTTTCTCACGAAAGTGCAGTGGAAAACTTTTAAGCAGCATTTTTGCATAATGCTTCAACAGTTCCTGATGATCCGAACATGACAAAGATGAATTGGTTGCAAAATAATATCATTTGGGAACTTGTAGATGGTCAACATGTGGTTGCGGCATGTAAACAAACTGAGCAGAAATATAAGGCAGGTTTGATGGAAGAAGAAGAGTACCAGAAGAAGTTTGCAGAGAGGAAGGCTCGATTCCTTGTCTACAATGATCCTAAAGTTTATATAGAGGCTTCAGTACGAATAAATGCACGGGAATTTGAAAGAACATTTTATACCAACATGGAAGAAGATTTGATGAAGCTACGAGCTATTTGGATAGCATGCGGTAAACCCAATCCTGAGGTTCGTGCAGATGATGCACAACGTGCCAAGGCTGTGACAATGGCAGCAAGTGCATTACATTGGACGAGGTCTTCTGGACAAAGTGTATCATTGGGGGTGATGTACAAAAGGATGGCTGAGTATACTCGTCATGCATGGCAAGAAGATGAAGTGGCCTATCAAGCAGTTCTTCAAGTTTGTCGTGATTATGAAGATGGGATCTTATGGTATAGTAAAGATGATTTGCAGAAGTGGAAAAGATATGCTGACCAGAATTCCTTGGATCCAAACATTGACATCCGACAAGGGAGGAAGAGGATGGAACGGCTTTGGTTGAGACCTCTAATGAGGATTCCGAAGACAATGTATTTGCGGTTAGCTAAAGAAATGGTTGCAAAACCTATGGTTGGTGATCGACGTCCAAGACAAAGATTTTTCTTCAACAATGCAAGCAGTAATGCTCCAATGAAAGATACTTTGGCTTGGACAATAGATCGCATTCAACAGAAAGAAGTTGCACGAAATGCGATACGCTGGTTGATGGTTGATGCAAAGGTGGAAAATCCAAGAAGCATGCAAGATTTTTTCCGCATCGATGTGCAAAAATTTGAGGGCGTGAACCGTATTCAATTGAAGGTACTTGCTGAAGTAGTTGATAAGAAAATGAGGAAAGCTTGTTCATCTCCAGCGGTGAAGACAGTGGAGGCTTTAGGTAGGTCAGCGAATTTAATACCTCCAATGGTCAAAGATCATTATGCCAGCATTCAACGAGGAGAATCTAGTTATCAAGGCATAAGTAGGAATGTGAGAAACCTAGAAGAAGTCGAATGGGATTGGCAACTGAATGTACCATGTACCACACATGGAGATGCAATTACAAGTGTTCTTGTTCGTTGTGGAAGAGGTTTTTTTTCCACAAGGGGTCGTCGAATTGAGGACCCCTTGCTTGTGGATATTTGACTGTAGACGATGTGGAATAGGAGGAGATGATGAAGCATGGACAGAAGACGAGTACAGTGCAGTAATGGAAAAGTTGCACCAATGGATGGCAGGTACACACCGGTGGAATGCAGTGTTTCTATTTCCAGCAGGAGTACTTTTGGACATGGACTTGAAAGAGAAGATGGGACTACCTACAAATTGTACTGTCTGTAGAGGTGTGTGGGTTTTTCAACAACAAACCGTATCATCATATGTTGATGATTTGCAACACAATGGAGAAAGGGAGCGCACTGTATAAGCAATAGGGGATATTGCTATTGTAATGGTACATCCCCTTGCATCAAGGGTGGTAGAAAACCTACGAAATAATCCTCAACAAGTACCAGTGGTGTTTACGGATTCATGGAATGAAGCTAGTATGCCTTGTGAGGTAGATAATCTGGAGAGAAACCCCCTTGAGTTGCAGAGGTTGGTTGCTACATATTTACTAGAGAAATGGGGGTTAATAGGAGTGGGCATTACGACAGCTATATCAAGTATATTGAAGACTTCATTTTTGGGCAGTGAAGTGATTGTCATGGATGGATCCATAGATCGAACTCGTTTTTTGAACAATACATTGCAAGAAGGAAATCCTACAGGAAATCAAGCAGGGGCAACTACAATGGTAGTAACTGGAAATGCAGAAGTAGTACGGCCGCAAAATATTGGTGCTCCTCATATAGGATCTTCTTCTGTTTCTGTGGTACATACGAGGACAGAAGAAGATGATATCATGGAAGAGATATTTGGAGATGAAGAAGAGGACATAGAAGATGGCGAAGATTTGTATTCAGAAGATACACCAGTGAGGGAAGGACACGAAGAAGATGAAGAAGAAGATGAATCAGAATACGATGAAGAGGAAGAAGAAACGGAAGATGATACATCGAACTCAGAAGAAGATACATCGGATTCAGAAGAGGACTCTATAGAGAAAAAGGATGATTCAATAGAAGAAGAAAGTGATTCATCGAAGCAGAAGGTGCTACGTGAAAAGAAAGGGAAGCGCACTTGCAAAAAAGAAGTACATGAACCTCCAAAGAAATTGAAAAACAAAAAATCAGCACATGATGTATCGATAGTAGATGCATCTACAGATCTTGAAGCATCCATAGGACAGGCGAGTGTTCCAAAAAATAGTACGACAAACAAAGATACAGACGACGTACTTGAAGAACATTCTATTCAAAATAATGAAGCAAGCAAAGATAATCTTGAGGCCATGCAAGAGGAACAAGGTAAATTTCTAGTGCAAGCTGAAGCTGTTTCTTCTATGGAGGAGGTAGTGACAGAAATGGAGGTGAACATACCAGTCGAAAGAGGTACAGCCGACAAAGGAATAGAAGAAGTGGAACTTAAACTTCGTGTGGATGCAAGAACCGTTCCTTTTGGAGAAGTGGCTCCTTCAACAGAGGAGGTAGTGATGGAAACAGAAGAAAATATTTCCTTGGCAAGAGCAATAATTCACGCGAGGGCAGAAGTAGATGCAAATATGGTTGACAGTGTTCTTGAGCCAAATAGAGGAGATTTGCCTTCAACAATTTCAGAAGACATGACTACAATAACAGTGGGAGGTGAAACACAATTAGATAGGATGTGTTATGCATGGGCTATGGTTGAAGAAGAAATGACAAGAGGAGCAGATGGAATGTACTACAATCGGGAAGGTATTCGACATCGTCGAAGTGGCATTGAAGGGGCATACGGATATGAACAAGTCACTTCAATATTGGAGGAGACGTCATCCATGAACCCAATACCTTTTCCAGAAGGTGAAGGTCAAGTTAATAGGTCCTTGAATGATGCAGAATTTGAAATTCCACCTGAAATTTCTGCAATACTAACTGCAAGACCTAGGGAGACTGAAGCAGATGTTCTATGGAGTCCTGTAGGTTATGAAGAAGAAGCAGAGATAGAGACTCAATCATCAGGGGTAATTGCAGAGACGCCGAATGCAATGGATTAGTATGTTGCCATTTTGCGTACAAGTATTTATAGTAGTGCATCCTATTCTATATAGTTTTTATTAGTAGGAATAGTTATTATACTTAGTAATTATGGTATTTTGTGTGTTTATTTTGAGCTTTTCTTTTCAAGTGTAGCAATGAATTGATAATAAATTGATGGTGTGCTATTTTTTAAAGTATATAAAAGTGTTTCATAATACCATGGGATTGATTTTTAAAGCAAGACCAACGTTTGACTCAAAATCCCAATTCAAAAATGTTGCGTACATGTGATTCTTTGTTTAAATATACAAATTTGTTCATTTTTCAAATGCATAGTTCATTACTTCAAGCACAATAGCATGCTATGTGCAAAAGAAATGATCCAATTATAATGTACAATTTTTTCTTAAAAAGGCTTGACCCACATCTAGAATTGGTATACCACATTTATGAAGATTGGAAAAATGTGTCTTTTTTAGTGTTCGATTAATGCACTTGGCCAAGTGCAAAAATTACGAATTCAGTGTTAACATTGCTTAACTAGTTGAAATTCCCCCTCCGAGGTGGAAGTATAATTTCCTACAAGATATTGGGGGAGAATCATAATTATAATTTGAAGTTATTTATTGGTGGTTTGTTAGTTGGGCCATCTTGCTAGGCCATTCCCCTCCCACCATGTGGATTCTGCAATATTGGAGGGCTCCCACTTTCTATGGAAGGAAAAGGGCCCCCCTATGCTTGTTTAACCCTTAAACGATGAGCCAATCATTGTTGAAATCATTTGTTTGGGTACTGTGTGAATTGTTGGCTTAGAAAAATGCAAAAGCACTCATTGGGAGACAAGCTACTAATTATAGAAGATGTTCCCTTTTCCTACAAAATTTGGAGGATGAATAGTTGCACTTCTATTCTACATGGAGAGATTCTATGTCATCCATTGGATGCAAAACATCCGCCTCGACATTTAAAGGTTAACAATATTATGAACACCCAAGTTACTCTTCTTCTACAGATGACTTCTCTTCCAAGTGCTTAAATTTAAGTAAACTTCAGTACACAAGCACGGCCACAACCAAGGTCATTAGAGCATGTCACCTTGATACCATGGTCGTTTCCTGTGCATGACAAGTACATACCGGAGATACCAGTGCAACACTGGTATCAACATCACCCCTCGGACAGAAACCGATACGGATGGATGAATATCATCCATCCATAGATGGATGGGTGCCATCTCGCTCCGGCCCGTCGACAGCGCGAAGGAGCCCCTCACCAATGTATGATAACTTCACCTCCCCACGATGGACGCCTTGCTTCTGTGACTGATGATTGCCTTCCGCAACTGAAATTGAAGCTCTTGCAGCCTTGCTCCTCCCCCTCTCTCGGACATCCTGTGCCTGCAATCAACATTGGCGTCCAATCTGGTGGTGTCCCATTGCGATTTGCATTCCGATTTCCTCTAACGACGAGTGTTCGTTCGCCCCTGCAGACTTCACACAAAGGCCCGCACCCATGGGGTTCTTCGGAGGCAAGAAGAAGAAAGAAGTCGCGAAGGAAGAGGAGGAGCTTCCCCCTCCGCAGCCCAGCAAACCCGCCTTGGAGTCTCCGGCCGTCGCTGCTCCTCCCAAGGCCGACGTCAACGCAGTCTTGAAGGCCGAGACCAGCGTCTTCGAGTTTGGGTCGGCGGCTAACGGAAGTGACGACGGTATCACTCTAGCTGGGTACTGTCCGGTCTCCGATGACATGGAGCCGTGCAGATGGGAAATTCTGCCGTCCGGTGGCAGCGATGCGCCGAAATTCCGAATCATCTTCTGAGATAGGGAGCAGACGAGAGCTGGGAAACCCTAGTTCCAGTGTATTTGTGAATACCCTAATTCTAATTTTGTATTTGTGAAATCCCAATTCAATGTGTTAGTTGTCTAATGATTTCTGAAAAAAATTCTTGATGGTGTAATTGCGTGATGTGAGTCACTGTGTCCAGGATTTCAATGCAGCGACTGTGGTAGAATTGCTCGATTTGTTTTGATGCGAGGTTAAAGAACAAGTAAATACGAACTACACAGATGTTTTTTCTTAATGCCAGTAGACTCAGAGATGCTATGTTGTAACAGCCTAATTCGACCATTTGAGTACAATTCTAGTGGTCTACTTTCGCCTGGGAGTGACCTACAAAGAGGTTCGTACAAAGATGTGCTGGACTTGTCTTCTAGCTGATTGTGCTTGACATTTTGGCTGTGTAAAATATTGGTAGCAGCATTATTGTGGCAAAGATGTGAGTTCACAATTGAAAAGAGCGTTTATCCTTATAGAAAAGAAGAAGGAAGCGATGTGGGACGGACGATGACGTCCTGTCACAGAGGGTTGGAATATTATTTGGGTAGAAAATTATGTGCAAGAGTCAGCCTAGCGTTGATGAAGGGCTGGATTGACGAGGGGCAGCAACTTGATGTCTGGACGCCTTGCAAGTAATGCCACACTAGTGAAGGCTGTTGTTAGATCACCTTTCAGACTTTAAGGTAGAACTACCCATTACCAGCCCCATCAGCAATCAATAGGGGTATGAAATTCAAGAGGGGACTAATTTCCAAACATGAGCTTTTGATTTCTGCTCATCAATTGCTCCATTCTCTTCATGACACATCTCGACATGGGTCTAGACCAACTTTTGCCTTCCAAAATTCATAGTAATTTCACTTAAAGTCATAAAATTATCAAATTTTGGCAGTCCCTCTCATTTCTGCACCCGTGGAAATATTTCCCTTTGCCTTACTGTACTCCACATATGTCCACAGTTGCTTATTCGGTCGGTCGTGGGTGGTCTTGTTGTCATCATTCACAGCGTTCTGCATGATTCTTTTTTTTCACTTGCTCGATGGGCTTCGATTGGGTCTTGAAGGAATGGAGAGCGCTCATGTTCTGATTGTCTTCTGTTCTCGTGTCCACTTCGTCGCTGTATCATCCAGATGCAGCTTTACGACTTAGTCATTGCGATTGTGTGTTTGCTTAAGGTCTTCGAACAGTCTCAGATACGTGGTGCTTAAGTACTGTACAGTCCAGTCGGGTCCAGTTCATTTACGAACTGCCTCTTTGAGGCATTCAAATTTTCTTTTACAATGTAGAGTAGAATTGATAGATTTTGGAAGTGATAATTATCATTGCATCCTTACGCAATTGCATTCAAGCCTGCGAAATTTCAACTTCAAGAAAGCAAATCTCCATTTTTGGTGAATTTTTAAAGTTAATTTTCATGGTTTTACAAAATATTTTATTGCAAGCAATTGGTGGTGAATTTTTAAAGTTTGATTGTAGATATATGTAGGGAGCATCCATACACACATCTTACCCTAGGCAAGTTTCTCCAAAAAAGTTTTACAATTCCTTCTATAGAGTTTTAAGTGTTAGGATGACAATGTCCAAATGTTGTAAGAATAGGTATTTCTTTGTTATAATTAGATTTTTCTATTTACCACATGTGGTACCTAATTTGGTACATTTAAGCATGATGGTACAATTACTTTGCCAAAATTTAATTCAAAATACAGAGATATCTATTTCATTTATATGACGCCTCAATTGAGCCCTTACTAGGAGCTTATATTTTTATTACTTAACTAGCGTTTGGCACTTGCTATACTACGCATTCATCATTAGAATTTTATAAGAATTTTTATGTATTAGATAGAATGTAGAATAAAAATTTCAATAAATCTTCAAATAAAAATGACTAAAATCTTTGTATAATTTTTTTTATAACTAAGCATATATGGAAATGTACAATAGAATTTATTGAATGATGAATGAAACATATGCAATGGTAAATACTATAAAAAAAAATACACATGCATTAGAAATTGACTCCATTGTTACCGAAAATGGCAACCCAAATTGAAGAATTGAAAAGAAAAATTTATAAATCTCAAAAACTTTGTGAACAACTTAATTGTTGTGGAATCCAAAATTGTTTCAGTTGAATAAATTTCTCAAAATCATTTGGTAGTAGCAATAGAAAATTAAAATCATGAAAGCTCAAAACTCACAAAAGTACAAAATCATAGAAGTGCAAGAAGTGTAAAGCCAAGAGAAGCAATGGATTTGCTACCTCTATAATATCATCCTATGAATCCTCTTTAATATCACCTTAATTGCAACAACTATATTCTTCTATAATATCACCCTTTGTAAAAAATGATATTATAGAAGTGATTGCAAATTGCTACTCTATTTCTGTAATATCACATTGTGTGAAAATACAATTTCTATGTATGCATGATTGAAAATATTTTTACAAAATATTTAAAATAATTATTTTAAAGACTTATTGAAATCATTATCATGCATTCTATTCAAATATATCAAAATTTTACTAATATGCGATATAATGAATGCATAGCATCGCAAGCATGAGCCCCTAGTATTAATGGTAGCATTTGTGATATTACAGAGGGAGTTATGATTTTAGTAGTATGATGAAAGTATATGATGGGGGTGTTTTTTAATATGAAAGATGTGCATATGGATGATGAAAATGGACTTCAAAAATCCACCCAAAATGGAATTTTGCTTTTTTTAAACTGAAATTTGGTAGGCTTGAGTGGGATTGTGTGAGAATTGAGTATAAATAATGCAAGATGAAAAATTCCAAATCTTTTCCACGCTATGCAAGGAAATGTGCACGCCAGAAATAGGCTATAATTCTTTGAGCTGTTCTCACATTAAGAAAGTTGGTGTGATTCATTGGAATAATATTCTAGGAGAGTAATTGTATACATGTTGAGGGTTGCATACTAGGAGTGTTAGATACTTAGTGGAGAGTTGAATGTGAAGATTGGTTTGCACTAGATTGAATAAATGCATTTTGGGAAGTAGACATGAAAAGGATGAACTACTCAAATCCTCCAGCATCTAACTTCACGAGTGCTCCGTCTCTTTGAAGCGCAAGTCCATTGATGAACTAAATAGTACTACCTCTGTCCCAAAATAAATCTGGGTTCCTAGAAATGGCTAGATTAGTGTGAGAGTAGCTCCTATTTTCAAAGGATTGTGTAGTTATTGTAGCTTCTACTAAACCCCATTAGGTGTGAAAGAGTGGAAGTCAACAATGAAGCAGCACATGTTGAAAACATGTAGTGAAATTGATAATTTTTTTCCCTTTTTGAAATTGCTCCAGTGGCATTAATTTTGATCATTCTCCAAGCAACGTTGGTGTAGTGATGTCCATTGATGTCTTTTGTACTCAATTCTGACAATATCTTGTGATTCAAGTCCAAGAAATTCTCAACAAAAGATTTGTTAGTAGTAACTTTTATATAGTTGTGGGTTGAATACTTCGCCTTCGGTTGGTTAGAGGTTGCATTTCAATGCCCTTTGCAAGGATTGAAATGCTATAAAGTCTATGGAATGTGGTATCTACAAATTCTTTTGTTTTAAGATGTTCAAATTAGCTTCAGTCATTGTCCATCAAGTTGTGGAGAACAAATCTTGAATTTAATTTGGGACAAGTATATTTGGAAATTCCAAACTTATTTTGTGATAGAGGTAGTGCATTCATGTCCTTACATAAATAGGCTTCTTTGCAATTCAAAGTTGTGGAGATTATCTCTAAAACAAAACATTCTAGGGCAATAGAGAGGTTGTACTCTAACATAGAAGTACCAAAAGTTGACATTTTTTGTTGCCCCTACTTAGGTGGATGGGCCAAATTATATTTTTTTAACAAGAATTTTGGTCTATTCAAGTAAAATGAACCCAAGCTGTTTTGTAATTTTTGATACTATCACAATATTCTATGAATTTTAAAAGTTGAAAACATAGGATACCTACTCATGCCATTTGACTCCCTTCTAACAAAATCTCTTAAAACACAAAATGCACAACTCCCACTGGTTGCTCTTGGGGTTTAAATCTACATAGCAAAATTACAAAAGAGTTGGTTCTTGAGCCTTCTACCTTACAAGCTATATCTTCCCAATTGTTCCCCATTTGATATTGTTTGAGCTACTAAATGAAATTAGGAACCAAAAAGTCATTGAGGTTCAAGGTTCATAGTCTATGCTCACACACTAGCATCATTGCTTACCCTAGCATCTTCATAGTTGATACATCTTTGTTTTAGATTTGATCTTGTGTGGATAAGTTTGGACTGGGACAATGCTTGCTTGATTTAGAATAAACATCTTCATTTTACATTTTGGTTTTGCCTAAACAAGTGTGCGAAGACGATGTATTCACTTGAAAATTTGGCTAGGATTGCAAGAGTAGGGTCATAGAGAAAGACACCATATGGTTCTTGAAGACCTTATAGAAGTTGCACATCAATCCATGGAGATCTATGAATTAGTGCACTTTTGATGCCCCTAGTTTGCATTTGCTAGATTTGGGCTTCAAGGTCACTTTAGATCCCTTTGGGTCCCACAAAACATAATTGCAAAATTGTATAATATATATATATATATAGAGAGAGAGAGAGAGAGAGGTAAAAATCCAAGAAGAATTTAGAGTTTGATTAGAAAGGGAGGTTCCTAATTATTTGGTAGAACATCATTTGTAAACATTTGATTTGAAAAATACACATGTACAATATATGAAAGTTATGGAGGTTTATATGTATGTTAGGAAATTACTCCAAAATGTATACAAAATAACTCCAAAAGATGCAAGATGTATATATATAAATTTTTTTTTCATCATGTTTGATTTTATTAAAATTTGTTGAAATTTGCCAAAGTGTGTTATATTTAACAATTTTTACACCTAATAGAAATCTATCAAGGAGATAAGATATTTAACATTTTTAATCCAATTATATAACACTTGTATTTCTGGGTGCAACATATGTATTTGCATGTTTTTTTTAATTGACAATATTACTAACCATGTATTCATAATCCAAAACTATTCATAATCTCATTCTTGCCCTTTTTTTGGTTTGTCACTATGATAAGGCATTGAATTTGAGATTGCCTGGATTTCTTCCAAAACCAATGATAAAAAAAGACCCCCAAAAAATTCTGTTGATATTCTTGCTCTGACCAAAACTGCCTTGGAACCTAAAGGGAGTTGCAGTTTTGGCTAGAGCCTTGCAAGGGAGTTTAGAAAGCTCAACAGTCACTTGCAGAAGACAATTAAAAGTGATTTTCCGAAAAGAAGGTACAGGAAAAACAACTGAAAACATCATTCGACTTGCAATAGAGGGAACAAACGATCAGAATTTTTTTGAAAGAAATAAACCTCTAAAGTGGCGGATAATTTGCTTGATAAATATTTGATCATTTTCTAACACAGACAATGAGAAAACCAAAATGCGATTAGGGAAATTCAAAAACATTAGCAGAACCTAACAATCACTGGAGAAGCAAAACCAGACAACGTACGAAGGAAACAGCTGACGGAATTGGATGGTATTCGACTGAGAACCAATATCGTAGCCTCGCAGGCCCTTGCTGCATCTTCATTACCATGATAATAAAATCTAAGTGGTATTTCTCGTCCTGCCTATCAACACCTAAATCGTAGCTCCATCACAAGTTCACACACAGAATAATGTGGAACTCGACAATTGAGTTAAATAGCCTGCTGTACTGTACTGTAATGGCATAGACTTGTGCACAATAAATCCATGTGAACAAGAACCAAATGGCTGGGGACGGACAGCACAGGAATAATCCGCGAGACTTGCATCAGGCGGGTGACTCCAAGAAATCTTCTAAAATTCCAAAGATTGATAACATTAATAGCAAAGACTGCAGTGATCATTTGTAAAAATCCGGACCGGTGAAGAGTATGATTGGTCTTCAAATACTGGATCTCGAATGTGCACATTATCCTGCGTGCCTTTGCTCTTTCAGATACCGCATACCTCAAAGATCCAGATGACGTCAGCTGGGCCCATACGTAGGTGCAGTGTAACGGTGCGCATCTGCAAATTCCCGAAGCACACGTTTCAGCATGCGGCCACCATCTCCCTGAAGGTAGCCCCCTCCGCCTGCTCGGCCTCCGTTACCAATTGAAGTTTTGGACTTGTAGACATCACCTGCTGCCGCTTCCATAGCTTTGAGCCAAGTAGGTATCAAGGTCTCCACCTCCCCGGGCTTCAAGTACTCGGATGGCAAAGCTTGAACCTGAATTGCAGAACGGTAATCCGAGCATATCACACCAGAACTAGATCAAAGGGACAGATTTTGAACAGCATTAACAGCACCTGAGCTCTTCGATACGAATGATTTGAAATGTTCATCCTCGTGGCAGTGAAAACAAGCACATAAAGTTGAACCATAAAGTGAAAACCATAATGTATGTGGTACTACGCAAAGGAAAGCCTAGTCCCAATGGAAATAAAGAAATTTAGAAGATGAAAAAACATCCACTTGATCCGTCTACGCCTTGTTAATCTGATACTTCTTAGCAAAAACAAACAGTTGCTTGAAATGCAAGATTGCAAAACGATGAGAAACAGCTGACTACGAGAAACACTGACCGCAGAAACGAGCCAGGTTTGCAAGGTTGACGAATTTAAAGGAGACTGATTGTCAGTGTTCCCGCTGAAATAACATAAAGCTGACAGCTGCTGCAGTATTGTAGTTGCCTTGTGAACCTGAGTTCAGCATTGCAAACGATAAGATTCATGAACTTTAGTCATCTGTCGCTCATCGAAAGCTAGTATATCTCAAACCATGAAAAAACACACACGGTACAACAGAGATCTCTGAGACTCACCCTCGCCATAGCAGACACCCCCAGTAAGGCATAAATCATGCCCGAGACAACATTCTCGCCACATTGTAGACATATTCCAGTGATAGCAGCCAAAAGTGATCCCTCCAGAGATAAACTTCTAGGAGTAGTAACTGCTGACAAAGCAACTTCTAAGAAATCTGTCCAAAAACGAAGCAGGTCGTGATCAGTTTGGGCCCGGCCCAGCATTCGAAGCATGGTACCAACACTCAGGCTCGTGTATGTAAGAAACAGTATGTTCTTTCAAATCTTTTAAACAACTATTATGTCCATGATTGTCATCACACGTGTGCCCTGCTGGTAATTACAGGTAATCAGTGTCTAAATGCTAAGATGGTCTCAAGTAGAGGAACGCACTAGACATGTAGGACATGGCCGCCAAGGCCGCCCCTCGATGCATTGCTGTGCAGCAAGTAGATGCACGGTTGAATGAGATCTCCAAGAGAGTGGCTGCGGGTGCTACAACTTCCTGCATTCATGCATTCATGTAAGGTCCAGGAATCAAAATACCTATTTGTACGATTGAATGAACACTACTCACAATTCTGAACAGAACTCAGCAAATGAGGTATCCAGCAAAGTGAAACGAGTCCTACGCTTGCAAACAAAAGGCTGGCTAAGATGAGCTTTATTGATAGGAGTTCATATAAATTCACATCTGCATCAGTCATGCAGAATGAATTTCTCAACAGCAAGTTCTAGGAAGATTGAGTAAGGAAGATCATTACATGAGGGCAGCTGCGCACGAAAGTGGACAATAAACCGAAATACGCCTCAGCAAGCTCTGGTTCTTGATCGCATGAGTATGAAGTGGTCATCGCGGCCATGGCTTCCGAGGTTGTCAAGACGAGCAACGTCTTCACGAAAAGTGCCCCATGTTCTTTCTCATGACCAAACTCCTCCACTGCAACACCAGCTGAAGATTTGGAATATACGTCCCAAGACAGTGGAAGATTAGAAAACTCACAAAAAATTAAATAAAGAAGTTCACTGAACTTTCAACAGAAGGTCTAATAGAACAAGCGCATGAATTCTCACTGGAAATCGAATCTCATCAAAACATGATAAATTGAGTACAGGTCTTCATGTTCAGTAGCACACGATCTTATGAAGGGGAACTGAAACTTGAGAATTTCATTATTCAATTGAAGGTCAACAAAACACAAACATGATCGCACCTGTTTTTAGGAAGCAGACATGAGACGGGAACGACAAAAAATCATTGGACATGGCGGTCATGACATTAGGAAGCAAAGAAGAAAACAGCCGCCCTGCATTTACAACAGAAAATTGGTCAAAAGCTCATTGCTAAATTAGAATGAATGATATCATGTTATTTACTACTAACTATAAACAACTAAACAATCACACTTGAGACTTCTTTCACCTGCCTGAAACGCTGAACCGGAATAAAACAACCAAACCAACCTGACGCTTGGATAGCCTGTGACAGAGACTTGCATGTTGTAGACGCCAAGCTGGAGTCCTCCATGTGGCGTGAAACTAGTAATCTCTCAAATGAAGGCCAGAAGTGCGCAATTATTCTTAAAACTGGCCCGTCACCAATAGCTGGTGATGAAATAGTTCCTGTCAACTGACCAAAAAGTACTCCTATTCTGTAACACAAGCGCACAACAGTGTCCAGTAAGTCAGAATGAAACCACTGAGTCAACCTAGTTACAAGCTCATCCCAAATGTATACAGAAACTTACCAACTTTCTGATCCATCCATCTGAAATCCTACAGTAAGGAAATAGGTTGACTGAATTTTCACCTTTCTAAGTAGCAATACCTTGGAGGTTACTAGACTGGCACGAAGGACATAAACACTTACGTGGTTGAGGACATATCATAATCGCTTCAACGAGTCTCAAGACACCTCAACTGATAGACATATTCAAGTCAAAACTGCAGTGAAACCAGTTTCAGATCGCCTCTTTACCTATGGACTGCCCTGTTGCCAGCTTCTAAAGCATCCGAATATGCTGTTGAATGAAGTCTAAGTGAACCCTCACTGTCTAAACTCAACTGCACACCCCAATTCCAATAAATCCCACTTCGAAGCAATCAGAACATTTTCTTCAGATACCAAGATCCACGAACTCCTCCACAGTATGCCAAGTTCAAAATATACAAATTCCACAGGAGCTTCAGTTACTAAAACTCGCCTTGGAACCAATTCTTCACCTCATTGCACCAGCAAACGGATGACTGTCACAGTAGGATATATCCAACTCGTAGACAAACGTAATGGAAGCACAAAGACAGCATAATGAACGCATACAACATCACATCAGAAGTGAAACCTTACCAATGCCTCAATTGCATCATGGCTAGGCTTCAGCAACCGCTCTAAAGCAGCGTTCAAATCAGCTACATTTGTAAGCGAAGATAGCACTCGGCATATTGCACACATCACGTCTTCCTCTTCTTCAAGAGACAACGGGACGGCATGCAGCTCCTACAGTGACAGGAGGAAAAATGTTGTATCAACGGATCTTGGCCATGATAACAATAACGAAATACCACTAGAATAAATCTTTCGAGTTCACAAAATTAGACAAATTCGATCTCCAGCAGTAAGCACACTACTTTTGCACCACATTGGGAAAGGGATCCGAGAAGACAACTACCTCTCCAATGCGCAGAAGGCCTGCAATATTGGTTGATTCATGGGAAAGATTTGGTAAGTCCTCACAAACTTTCCGCAGAGAAGCAGCACAGGATGACACTGCTACAGGGACTGTCAACCCGCTGGCCAAAAATGCACTGCGAAAGGTCAACAGTAGAGGTTGCAGAATGTCAGTTGTTGCAGAATACTCAAATGCTTGAGTAACAAGACGAACTTTCTGTGCTTGTGTTACCACACTTTCTTGTCCAAAGAAAAGGCCATTAATATCTACAAAACTTGACCAAGCCCTAGCAGCACTTCAGAAACATGGTTAGCCTCGATTTGAGCACTTTTCCTGGCCATGAACTTATTCAGCTGCCACTAAAATCTGCATTAGAAGTCTATATAAAGTGATAAAAGAGTACTTACAGTATTGGCGTGACAGCAGCTGGAAAGTTTTGGAGCCACCCTGAGTACGATCCAACGACTTCTGCAGCTGACTTCTGGACCTGAACGATCATTGCAAGAAGTCAAGTATTCATTTCAGCAAATGCGATGGCTTCAGACAATCTGATGCTTGTGCGGAATCTATGATCACAACAACTTTAAAATTGAAGTGGAAAAAAAAAGCAAAACTTTAGCTTCACCAGATACCAAGACATCAAAATTTCGTAAAGTTAAATCAGTGCTGAAGGTTTTAAGCAAGTCATTAAACTTTCCTCGGATATGCAAAACAAAAGGTGACCACGTACAACTTAGGCACTCCTAGGCCATCGTGTGTCTCAAAAACATACACGTTCAAAATTAGAGAAAATCTTCAGTGTGGTAAATAGGCTGTACCAGGTGCAATAAGCTTGGATCAATCTGAGAAGACATTGACTGAAGAACGACAATCAGGTGCATAACAGGTGTGATGTCTGAAAGCTGTCCCTCGGATACCACCACTTCCGATGCCTGTATTACAAGGGGTCAGTTTATAAGTACATAAAAAGAGCTGTGAATATACGAGAAGTATAGCCCAACTTACCAAAGTTTTTGTACATTTATGACAAATAAAGAATTAGTAACACTCGTACCATGTGTAACGCAAAAAGTCGTGCTTCCACTAATCGCCATGATGTTGGCGAATCAAATTGAGACCATGCCTCGGCTCCAGTGAGTAACTGCCACCAAAGGACCACCTTTCACTGTCAAAGCAAATTCCTTGAAAGTCCTTATGAAAGAGGTCCAATAACCTGTAGAAGCGTGGTCGCATTAAAGACATGAGACAGAAAAGAACAGAAATACCACAGGGGCTTACTAAACCTCCATCGAAACAAATAGACTCCCTAAATAAATAGGCCAATGGCTGCTACAGTGACGAGGGAGCACTAGACCACTCATCAGAAATCACGTTTGAGATGGTATTCTGACACACCAGATATTACGAAACAGGGAGGGGATTGTCGAACACACCGATGCAAGGAATTGCTTTGGTCCCAACAAACGGCAGATATCTTCAAGTGGCTCGTCCAGAGTCTTTCGAAATAGAGCAAGACCATCTGGAAGTCCACTAACACCATCAAGTTCATCTTCGGCATAATCACCCTCTCCAATCTGGTCTGGTACCTACACAATCATAAAGAATGTCTTAAATGCCATGATCGAGGTTATTCACACCGTCAGAAGCTGCCACATTGACTGAGGAGTTCAATGTGCACAAAAATATTAAGTCTCTGAAGAACAAAACTTTCACTAATTCGCCCTCCTTGGAATCAATAACAGCGGACGGTGAAGATGCACCACATCAGATAATTCATATACACGCACACTGACTCCCCTCACCTGAGCCCTCGTGACCAGGGCCTCCAGAAGGGTCTTGTAAACAGGTATAAACATTGGAAGCGTGTGTTGCTTCAAGGTATCACCAGATGTATCTTCAGCGGAGAGTAAAAACTCAGCTAGTGTGCACCTTCACGAATCAAAATATCCCATCTCAGTATTAAAGTGTGCATAATACATCCAAACATATTGCAATAAACAAAGGATAGTGTTAAAGCAATTGTTGGGCATTAAGAGAGTTATTGTGACATTATCCCATTATCTGATATTCCAGCTACAAATAAAATCTCACCACAGACTGAAAATAGTTAACATACCAAAACTGGAGAGTAGATTCCGCAATCTCCCAGTCGCAGCTTGGA
The DNA here is from genome assembly GCA_950106755.1 of Climacium dendroides. Classification (NCBI taxonomy): domain Eukaryota; kingdom Viridiplantae; phylum Streptophyta; class Bryopsida; order Hypnales; family Climaciaceae; genus Climacium; species Climacium dendroides. Next base: position 3,289,119 of record OX467087.1, read on the forward strand.
AAAGAGACACATCTGGACGCACACAAATGTCAACAAACTGAGTTCAGAAAGAGAACGAAGTCAGTGAGGACATGGCCATATTGTCCATGGTGACAACAATAATGATATCTCAATTAAATGGCCTCTTAAAACTTAAGAAGATGAGAGAATACGATCCTCGGACCCAACAAATAGTTGTAGAATAATGCATAGAATTAGATGCCCTTCAGAAAAATCAGTTTGCAACAAAAAGATAAAAACATACAAATTCAGGCCCTAAACACCTCTTGCAATAAAGAAAATAACACATATAAACGAATGAATAAGATATGTATCAAACCGTAAAAGAGAATCCGCTAGATCCAACGCTTCCCTGCTCCCTTGTGCAACCAATTCCGGAGCCTGAAATACATACCATCAATTCTTAATTGCCAGGGTGGTTGTAATAAGAGGACAGATCCTGCAATATCAGCTCAGGAAATAATGACTTGTAAACACATTTGAGTACATGACCTGTTCCATCAGAGATATCAAACTAGCAAAACTTGTGAAAAATTGACACCCAAGGAGGGTATGATACATTGATGGACAGAGTAGGATAGCGATGCACGATTCTGTACCGCCTGGCCAAGCTCTGCCATAAGAGTAGCGACGCCGCTAATAACACTTTCTTCACCCGCAGCAAGAGCTGGCAACAGAAGTCCATCCTTCACGTTAAGCATTCGTGGGAGTAATACTTGAGGCAAGCCCTGCACAACAGGAATGGTGACATGCCTAAAAGGACAAAAGGGCCATATGATGATTGCTGCAAATAAAACGAAACCAATTAAATTTGCATGTTTAATTAAACGCTACAAAAACTAGTTTCACATTAGAGGCGTAATAAGAACCCACTTACTCACTTGAGCACAAACAAGAGTTTGGTCTCAGCCCAATAAATTTCATTCGTACTGAGAGGATAAAGAACCATGACAGGAATCCATGCCAAAAATCTTACCTCATGTCGGCTGACAAGTTCAGTTAGCACCTCCACAGCCAAATCGAACGAGCTTGGATCCTAGATCAATAACCATTAGTAAAATTTATGAAGCAAGCAACGACCTGTGTCAAGCTATACGAAGAGTACGTTTACAACAGATTAGTTACAATTGTTGCAAATATATCTGACTCCTGCGATTTTGTAAGCAGCCGCAAAACCTCGTACATGCAAAATTTTCGGACTAAAAATTGGTCCCTCATGGCCCTACTAAAGAACCGCGAAGGAGAACGTGAGGAATCATTACCTGTAAAGAGCTGTAGACAAACCCCAGAAGTGGATGACTAGGAATGGTGCTTTGAGGAATTTCCAAGAAACACCCAAGTCGGACCTGTAAAATGACGACATTGCGAATTACTATAAACCTATCACAGAAATATCCCCACAATAGTATGACCCCCCATGCCCTTGAGCGCCAGATTAACTTTCCTGTGTAACGAAACGTCCTCTTACATAAACTTCAAATCACCGCCAGATGACACAGTCAGAATTCTAGTGACATTGCCTGAAAGCAGGGACATGAACGCAAAATTGCAATCTAAGAGACTCAAGAGTTGGTCCAGCTAAACTAGAAAATTTTCTCGAAACGATAGGAACTCTTACCCAGCTAAGAAGGCAACGGAGGACCTTGCATCGCCTGCTGGTATTATCCAAGGCATCACTAGTGCTTTGTTGAAGAAGAAACTCAAGCACTGTGCCCGTGTGGGATAGAATCTGGCAAATTCCAAACACGCAAAACGTGAGAGACATACACCGCTGAAACCCCGAATATTTTCTTCATTTCATAGGGAATTCCAGACTAGCACATGGGAAACCGAACCACCAAAGCTGCATTTAAATATCATCAGAAACAAAGCAAGTGCTCATTGAGCTATTGTGACTGTATTTAAATATCAACAGTCACAATAGCTCATATACATCTATTTCAGCTCTGAATGGTTGCCACGGTACCAGCAGGAACATGCCCAGTCAATTATTTGCTTCGATAAAGACCTACTTTCTGGCAGACAAACGTAGTAGTAATCCATGCGTCTTACTTCTTGAGAAAACAGTGACGTCCGACCAGAATCCACACTGAAAAGCAATGATTGATCCTCGAGGACCTCCTCAGGTAGGACCGTGAGAAGCTCTAATACTGCGTTGCTACCGGTGCCTTGCCCCTGTAATTCATTCAGACTTGCGAATAACTGTTCGACTGGTTTCCTCGCTTCAACTGCACGCAGCACCAATGCTGATAGGGCGACACATATCTGGGTCAAAAGCTGCCCACAACACCACCAAATTAAAGTCCCTCAACCGTGTCTTTCAAACCGGAACTGTGCCGTTATCAGAAAACGGTACATGCGCCAAACTGTAAGATAGACTGATGTTTCACTGCGAAGACATCAAATGTGCCTCTGTGCAATTGGCACCTAGTATAGTAAACGAAAGTGACCACAGCGGTACAAATAACCGCAACTACTAGAAAGATAGATGAACCGGAGTGATCCTAACTCATGACCTAAAGCTCTATCTCCGTGAATGACAAGAGAAAGGATGCACACCTGAGAAGGCCCATTGCTGAACTTCTTAGCAGACACGAGCAATGCATTCTGCAAAGCACCCCTCCCCTCTTGAGAAAGATTTCCAACATCGCATTGGATCTGCAAGAATAATAAAATCGTCTGAGAAGTTGAAAAACGTAATAATGTAGTCAAAATTAAATCGTATGTTCCACACGTAACTCCCGGTACTACTGTCAGATGGATCAACTATATTTTATAAATCTCACTATAGTATCAATGTCCAGCCTCAAAGCTAAAGGGCGAATCTGCTAGAAAACGAGGTTCGAAACCAATCGATGATCCTCCTTTATCCATATATCGGTAGTATTTAACAGTCAAATCAACCTGAGTGCGCGAATGATGAAGTGCGATACTTCACAAATCGCCATCAATATATTGAAGTACTAATCCGAAAGAACAATAAATGACAGAAATTCGTCCACAAAAACACAATTCCAGTCACACAAAAGCAAAGCAAAGAACTTTATGCCAGCTGGAATTGAAAGAACAAGTAGATTGCAAGTTGTAAACTACCTACTTGAGTAATGTGCAATGTACAATGCCAAGATGCATTTCTTTAACACATGGATGTGTGAGCGCAAAGTAGATTTCAGGCTGAACCGAGGAGTCAATCGAAGTAAAAATTCAGAAGCGAACCTTTCGTTTCAAAACTTGTCCAGCAAAGAGCTCCACCTCAAAGTCAATCGTGGGAGACAAATCCATTGCCAAAATTGTCGTCGCCACTTCCCAAGCAGCATCTGTATTTTGAAATTGCACCAGCCATTGATTCGCAGCCACTCGGTTCACCGATTGCGTGTCGTGATTTAATATATGAACCGCTTGTGCCACTTGGGCCTGCAACTCTAACGACCCCATACCTACACGAGACCTAGAGCGACACGGGCTCTCAGTCACTACCCGTATTCACCTCTCAGGCCATTTCACAATTGAAGGTCAATCAACGACGCCACGCTCATTGCCTCTCAATGAAATTACACTCCCCCGAATTCCAATTCCAGCGACCAAAAGAGGCAAGCCAAAAGTGACGCCGTTCTTGATCACCTCCCAGCCTCCCAGCTTCCAATCCAAATTCGAATCATTTTTCCCATTCTCAATCTTCCTCCAATCCGCCACTCCGAATCACAATTCTCGAACTCACATCAACTCAGTCCTCTAATCTCAATGAACTCCGCTCGATCCTAGAAATCGTCACTCAATCCCCGCGCACTCCTCCCCCCTCCAGTTCACCAAGCCCTAGAACCCTCGACACAACAATTCCAACACCACAACACGTCGTCCAATCCTCATCATCATCTCCATTCACGTTCAGCTACATCCCCACTGCTCGTTCCCCTTTCCCTGCTTCCAATCCCAAACCGAAAGGCCAAGCTATCGCGGCAGTCACCGACAGAGGACAACCGCGAAAAACCCGGACCGATGATTCACCGCCCGAAAAGAGTCTGCCGCAGGGAATCCGAGCGGAGGCGGATCAAGGGGCCGGCGAGCAGGAGGCGGAAGCGGAAATGAATGCGCTCGCAGTGGCTGAGAGTAGCAGCCGGACGGCCATGGCCATGGCAGCAGCAGCAACGGCAGAGGCGCGAGCGGGACGGTCGAGCTTGAGTTCAGGGGGTGCGAGAACGATGCGAGCCGTGGTATGAATGAGCAGCGTCCGATGTCGCGGGGGAGCCGCGCCGCGATGAAGGAGAACGCTCGCGCTTGCGCTACTGCGGCCGCCTTCAGCTTCCTTCCGTCCCCCCCGCCGCTTCTTGGTGCGACTCGAGCTCCTGACCCCGGATAGGTCCGCCCTGGGCGCTACGTTCATCCATCTGTGATTTGCGTTCATCCCCTTTGTGGATTGGGTTCATCCTTTCTAGCTTACGTGAGTGCCCCCGAGCCTCTGAACTCGTCGGCATTCATTCGTTCCTGCTCTGCTTTCATCCTTTTGTGCACTACACTAATAATGATATTTAGTGTCATGTTATCAATGTAATAGTTTATTGTTAGTTGTTTTAATATACATATATTACATTATTACACATATAAGTTTTAATATACGTTATTTTAAAACTTTATACATTGTTTTAATATACTTGTACAATTTTAGATTGCTTAAGGATTTCATAAGTAGTTTTTAATAATTGAATATAGAGATGCTATGTCTTTTTAGGAAACCATGGCATCCTTTGACATAAAATTATGTAGTTTAGAAGATAAATGTGCTAGTTTTGAGTACATTGAAGCCTGTAAAAAGCTTATTGAACGATTCTTTTAAAGATCTAACGGTGTAGCATGTATAAATACAGATTAAAGTGTAGATCTATCTTACCATAAATCAATAAATGGTCTACATGACTCTAAATCACCGTTAAATACAAGGTTGTTAAGTAAATTTAAAATACACTATCTAGTCATTTTTTGATGATTTCTTGAGAGGAAATTTTTTTAAATGACTTTTTGTACAATAAGCAAATGATGAGAATTTAAACATTTGAAATGTGTAGAAAATATTTCAAGGATTTTAGTACACAAATTTCAAGATAATAGTATTTTTTTTTCAAGCTTGCCCCTGTTAGAATGAAAATTTTGCACTAAAAGTACTTTTTTTACAATTGCATATTACATCATGTGTTACACATGCCAAATTTCAAATGTAGACAAAGAATTTGCAATAGATGCTCAAATTGCCCAAACTTCCTTGGACATCATAACTTTTGATTTGAGCATCTAATTGGAAGGTGTTTTTTGCATCCCCACAAAGGAAGTGAACACCTTAAATTTTCATAATCATCTATTCATATTTATTTCATCATCAACTACTCAAATTCCAATTGTCCCTAAAAGAACAAACATTCAATCTTTAAAGGGTTAAAATTGCAAAATTTGTAAAAGAGGTTTAAGGACTAGAATTTCAAATTATAATAAATTATTTAGCTTTAGAGATTCTTCAAATTTTCAAATTGCAAACAAGAAGCTAGAAATTGCCAAATATATCCAAAGGTGAAGTTTGGATTAAGTATATTCAAAATACTCCATCCAAAGAAATTAAATGAAAAACTAAATTTTTTTTGTCCTCTACCATTACAACAATCATCAAAAGATGGGGAATTTCATTAAAATGGCAATATTCCATGTGCCATTTTCATAGTGTGCCATTCCCACAGTTTAGACCAGGCAGTCTGAAATCTATTAGTGTCCTAGACTTGTGAACTCTACACCATTATTAGATGTATTAATCTAAAAAAGATATAAATTTCAAATCGGTTAGTCTAAAAAATCTACATATTTTATAGATTTTAGATATCTACTAATGGTATAGATTTCAAAAATCTAAGATGCTAATAGAATTTAGACTGCCCGTTTTGAACTGTGGGAATGCCAAAGTCACAGAATATTCGCCATTTTAATGAAATTCCCCATAAAGGCCATTCAATTTAGGCCTCACCCATGTTTTAGGGTCAAGTATTCTCTCATGCAGAAAAATCAACAATTCCACTATGAGGGAATTTTCCAAGACCATCCTATTAGTAAATGCATTGGATGAATTGAATGCATAATTGAACTTTTCTCATCTTCTAGCCCTTAAAGGATGTGGCCCCCCATGACCAAAGTAGTCACTAAAATGTTTGGATCGATTATTAGACCAACATGTACATTCTTTGTTTCTACAATGAACAGTCTAGTCATCCATAGGCCAAGCCACTTTCTAACCTCATCATCATTTTAAGGGCTAGAAATACAAATTGAAGTCTTATGGCCTTCCTGTGTTTCACAATCAATATACTACTAGCAAAGACTTGTTGCACTAGAACATTTAATTTACAAGAAGCCTTACATAACTAGATGAAAAACATTTGGGATGGCAGGATGAAATATTGGATGTGAAATGGTGACCATCTTTGTGACGACGGATTGTGTAAGATTACGTGACAATGTGTATTTTATATAATAGAAGTGAGTGTCAAATTTGACGTAATTTTGTCAAAATGTGCCACATGTCATATTGTGATTGGGTAAGGGTTTAAAATCAGATAGGAAGAATTCAATTTTGACACTTCCTTGCAGAAACTGACCCTCAAGCACCATGCCGCTGTTTTAAGCCTCAAGACCACCAGTACTCTTCGGCAAGCTGCCCTCTCGTTGGAAGTGCTGAGATTCCACTGGAATGCCCGCGCGGCACGGAGGACGATTCCACGCATAACGGTCATCGCGTCTGCTGTGGCGTCCCTTGCGAGCAGCTTACATAATATTCATGCAAATTCGTCAACCTGTTGCTGCTCCTGCGTTAGGGTTTAGCGCTTTCGTGCAGAGGGACGTCCAGCTCTGCCTCGCTCGCGCTGTGGGCAACGCATTGCAGGTCGCGAGCCGGGATGAGAGGAATTGCGCGTGTGGCGCGGCAGCTGGGCCGCTTGAGCGTGCAGCAGCAGCCGCCGCCGAAGGCAAGCGATGGCGGGCGCAGGGCGCTCTCGACGGGCCCGGCCGTGTTCGTGGACAAGACGACGCGCGTGATTTGCCAGGGCATTACGGGGAAGAACGGCACGTTCCACACGGAGCAAGCCATCGACTACGGCACCAACATGGTGGGCGGCGTGACGCCGAAGAAGGGCGGCACGGAGCATTTGGGCCTGCCGGTGTTCAATACCGTGGCGGAGGCCAAGGCGGAGACCAAGGCCACCGCGTCCGTGATCTATGTCCCGGCGTCGCTGGCGGGGAACGCGATCATGGAAGCGCTGGACGCGGAGCTGGACCTGGTGGTGTGTATCACGGAGGGCATTCCGCAGCACGACATGGTGAAGGTGAAGTCGGCGTTGATGTCGCAGTCCCGGACGCGACTGATCGGCCCGAATTGTCCCGGGATCATCAAGCCAGGGGAGTGCAAGATCGGGATCATGCCCGGCTACATCCACAAGCCGGGACGCATCGGGATCGTGTCGCGCTCGGGGACGCTCACGTATGAGGCGGTGTTCCAGACGACGGCAGTAGGGTTAGGGCAGTCGACTTGCGTCGGCATCGGGGGCGATCCCTTCAACGGGACGAATTTTGTAGATTGTCTGGAGAAGTTCGTGAAAGATCCGCAGACGGAAGGGATTGTGTTGATTGGCGAGATCGGGGGGTCCGCGGAAGAGGACGCCGCTGCGTTCATCCGCGAGAGTGGGACACAGAAACCGGTTGTGTCATTTATCGCAGGGTTGACGGCTCCTCCGGGGAGGCGTATGGGACATGCGGGTGCCATCATATCAGGAGGGAAGGGGACCGCCACAGACAAGATTGAAGCTCTGAGAGCAGCGGGTGTGACGGTATGTGAGTCGCCTGCGCAAATTGGAGCCACAATGCTGAGAGTCTTCCAAGAACGAGCCATGATTTAAACCCTAATTCTAAGCCATGATAACCACGAATTGAGTTTCGTCTTGCGTTCTTGGTATCGAGCAGGGGTGGAGGAGCTGATGCATTTCCAGCTAGCACCACGATTTTATGTCCTTTGGGGCCTCTATTCCTTTTTAGTATTGCAGAAATCAGGAGACATGTAGTAGTTCCAAATTCGAATGGATCAGGTACAGGTTCAATAATTGACATAGCGGAGTATATTTCACATGCTGGAGCACCCCCTAATACTGTTCGGTCGACTGCGTCACTTGTAATGGACAGCCGCTACAGTTTTCATTCAGATATTCGGGGTTTCCGGAGGCTTCAAAGGCCCAATGATGCAATTTCAAATTGTACTGTAAATTGATCCAAGTATTCTTCATGTCCATTTCGGGTATGCTCACTTGTTTTTCTTGCTCTTGAGTATGTTTCTATTCGCAGCAGCCGTTTGAAGATCATACACGATTTCTTACCTTCCGTCCTTGCTAGTAACCCTCCTTCATGGCTGCTCTTTGACGCTTCAAGTATGAGTAGGCCTCACTTTTGTGTCATGCATTGCGTCCTTTCTATGCTCCTTCTGATGCTTAAGACACAAGGGATGTTTCTGATGTGATATTGTATGCGTTCATTATGCTTTGTCTTTGTGCTTCCATTGACATCAGATGTGTTATCACGTTTGTGTACGAGTTGGATAGATCCTACTGTGACAGTCATCCGTTTGCTGGTGCAATGAGGTGAAGAATTTGTTCCAAGGCGAGTTTTAGTAACTGAAGCTCCTGTGGAATTTGTATATTTTGAACTTGGCATACTGTGGAGGAGTCCGTGGATCTTGGTATCTGAAGAAAATGTTCTAATTGCTTCGAAGTGGGATTTATTGGAATTGGGGTGTGCAGTTGAGTTCAGACAGTAAGGGTTCACTTAGACTTCAACAGCATATTCGGATGCTTTAGAAGCTGGCAACAGGGCAGTCCATAGGTAAAGAGGTGATTTGAAACTGGTTTCTACTGCAGTTTTGACTTGAATATGTCTATCAGTTGAGGTGTCTTGAGACTTGTTGAAGCGCTTATGTGTAATATTATGTGATATTTTCAATGACCTCAAAGTTCACATGACTAGGCAAAGAGGGTTTTTTTCCATTCTTGGTTGCGGTTGATTCAACAGCACTGTGCTTGAATAAAATTTGGTGTATGTCTTATAATAAGGTGAAAACGCCTATTCTCACCCTTGTACTCATTCATGTACTCTTAGATTTCCATACATAGAGATGGTTTAAGTGAGGTTTTCCTTTTAAGTGAGCTTTTCCTTTTCAACTACAGATTAAACAATAATCCCATTACACCAATATGTAAGCCTTTGTGATTGTGGGTTGTAGCTTTGTTCCAAATTTTTAAAGCTTTCGTCGTCTTATGTCCTTAGTTTGACTTGCAAGATGACGTCAAGCAGACGTCAAGCAAAAGTGCAGGTCCTGTTGGACAAGAGGGCATAGAAATCAATTTGAGTGCTATTTGGGTCAGGGAATACTTGTTGAAGACTTGAAGCACACGTTATGATGGTTATGATGTGGTTCATTTATTAGTTAAAAATAAACATCTTTTTAATTTTGTATTAGTTCTATTAGTGGTTGGTACTTGCTTTGTTTTGCATTAATTATATTACTTTCATCAATTTATCATGTGATAGAATGTAGATCAATAAAGTATGTATAATCTTTTAAATGAAAATATCAACATCTTCATATTATATTCTTTGAAAATATATATATTGTACAATAGAAAGTAATTAAAGAAAATCTTCATATCATAATTTTCACAAAAAAAATCTTTACAAACATGAAAGTATTACAATAAAAAAAATTTAATTCAGTAAAAAATATAAATAGAATCTTCACATTTAAATATGTGGAGCAATAGTTTCAATTTCAAGAAAATCTTCAATTAAGAAATTAATAACTTTTATATAATAAATTATAAATATACATACAATGAAATGTAGAGTAATTCTAATATTTTTCAAATCAAAATCCTTACAATTAAAGAACATGCAAAATCTTCACCTATTAGAATAACAATAACAATTTTAATTTCAATAAAAGATTCGAATAATAAATTATAAAAAATTTCATAATCATTTAAATATATTGCAATCTAGAATAAAAGAAAAAATATATGGATCCAAGTTAAATTTTATACATCAGAATCTTTGCATATTTGTATATTTTCAAAGAAAAGTGATAAATTTTATAAATAGAAGATGCATACATTGAAATATCCTTCCATTGGCTATAAAAGAATGTAGCAAAATGGCTACAAATATCATCCTACCATATTTATTGATATGGTAAGTTGTCTCAATTGTCTGAAATAATGAAATAATGATAAACACCAAAATAATGTAATTGGATGGAAGGAGATGTCCCTAAAGCATGCAAAGTTTGAAACAAACTCTTAACTTTTTTATCCACCTAATTCAAGTATAAATATATGTAAGAATCTTTATAACAATATTATGCAAAAACCTCATGGTAAATCGCATTTTTTACCATCTCTATGGCATTTAAATTGTCATTAGCAACTTTAATAATTGTAGGATGTCTACCACAAGACATAGCTACATATAACCAACCATGGCTAAATACTTCATTTCGAAGATAAATGTTGACTCAGTCATATAATTGGTCCTACAATTTATTGATTGTCATAACAAAAACATCAATAATAGGAAATTGTCTTTGACAAAGTGTAAATGGTAAATGGCTATTGTTGCAATGATTTGTAATTTTTGGAATCAACTCTTCTTGACCACGGTGGTGTCTTTCCACAATTTCACACAACAATACAATGAAAAACACTTGCAAAACACGCAAGTGACTACCATTGCATAAACTTTTTGTTGAACTCAACTTCCTTAACAACATGACATATTGACCATATTTTAAATTTAATTGGTGAGAAAGCAAACCGCTAAATTGTAATGAATTTAAAAATTTTAACAGATAATTATAGGCATACTCATCATTTTCATGCACAAAATCATCATTAAAACATTGATGCACATCACCGAACATGCAATCAATGATTTTCCGATTGATTTCTTGAGCAACATCATTTCACATAGCCAAAATGATCTGCTCAAATAATCAACCGGATGATTAAAAATGGCATCAAAGAGTTTCCAACCGCAACCATTTTTAACAATAAATCTACCTCTGAACCAGTTTTGCCTTTACCAATATCTTACAAAAATCGTTGAAAATCTAGTTGACTTTGTAAACGCATATTTGTAATTAAATGAAAATGTTGCATCAACGGAAATTGTAAATATGAACGTCGCAAGTAAGTCTCTACAATTTGTTGGCGATCTCCACGTATGACGACAAGCAAAGTTTGGTGAAAATTACCACCATGTAAAACTACAAGCCTACCATTTGAACAATTTAAACTCCGAATATCTTACAAAGATCTATATATAACTTTTGTTATAAATTGATGCCTAGCAAAAGCTTCATCAAGTACAATCAATTGCACTTCATGGAAAATTTGAGTCAACAACAATTAGACACTAATATTACAAATTGAAGCCTCATACAATTGTAATGAAATGGTAAGAGAGGAATATATTATTCGTCCTCCATACAAAAAGTAAATGACTATTTTACTTGAGTCATTGCCATACATTTGACACTACAACTACAAAAATAATTTAATATAGAATTATACACAAAAATCTTGCTGGTCCGACCAAGCCCATTTATGAATTAAAACTTATTTGGAAGATGGAGTTCTAAAACGGCAGAAGTCACTGCATTGAAAACAATGCATTGCTCTTCGTTAAGTCTACCCATATCTTCCTTTATAAAATGAATGTTTTGATTATATAAATCATTCTTGTCATTGGCATTACCACCAACATCAATAATATTTTAATAATCAAATTCATTCAAATCTTGAATGTCAAAAAAATCTACACTGCGCTTATTTAAAGATGACAAATACTTGTTAATAAATAAAATGATTCTAGAATAGCAGTTTGGATCATTACACCATCATCAAACATAGCATCAAGATCATTATTAAGTAAGTTGAAAAGATTCAACAGTTCAAACATAAGAAGCATTACAAACAACCCTGAATCTATTTAAACAAGGCAATGAGAGATGGTTTTTGGAGACAATTGTCCCATTCAACATCATCTTGCAAAAACCTTCTTGCAATACAAGCGGCTTTATATGTTGAATTAATTATATCTTAAGAAAAATAAGTCATCACATGAAGTTGGTGCTTTAACATAAGCCGACAACAAACATAAATAAAATAATTCAGTATCTATAAGAACCATATTTACCCTACCCAAATTTTTTATTTTGCATTGCCTTCATTTTCACATATTCTTTTTCACATCCCACTTATAGTAGAGTGAAAGATTCATGTATTGAAAAAATATATGATTGTCTTGATTATTGGAAGCAATGAAATACGAATACAATAATTAAGCTAAAAAACCTTTGTAAATTTAGTTTCAATATTTTGAGATATCACCAATTGCAAAAATGTACCTTTGTGAAGCTGACATACTATTGGTTGGAAAGATGAACCAATAAACGACAAATACTATGACTCTTATTGTTGGTTTCAAAACTAAAAAATCTTCAACATGCTTCTTGAGTGGCCACATAGTGGCCATATAGTGACCTTCTAAGAAATCTTTAATCTCATTTATTACCTCATCGGTTTCTACCACGTCACAATTTAAACCCTTAAAAATATACCTGTGAAAATATTTAACAATTTTTACTAAATTGTAAATCTTCACATTAATATGGCAATTAAAATGGCTTATTAAATATAAGTTGTATGACACAACTTATCAATTGTTCAAGTGGACAATTTAACCTCATTTGCGTTTCTCAACATACTTACCATAATTTTAGCGACGATATAAAATATGACTATCACCATTAACCTGAGTGCTATTTTGAACTTGCATAGGATAGTTCTTTAAACATCTATTGTCTTCTATACAAGAACAATTGGGAATATTTAAATCATATCAATGGACCGTGCATTATGTGTTTTGTAACCGCCTCATAAAGCAATGGTTGTCTATCCACATCTAAAATCTTAGCATATATAAATTTATCTATAACATCACAATCATAAACCTTATTTTTCAACCAAAGAAAAATATGAGCATGAAGAAGATTCCACTTTTGAAACTTAATAGTATAACAAAAAACAATTATCTCTCTTAACACATTCTTTTTGTGATTTCTTTCATCATAGCTTTCAATTTGAGCTCAAAAATGCATGCAATTATATCTGGATGATCCAAAAGGGTTTGATTTGGATCAAATTCATCCATAATCTCAGGTCAAATTGAATTGCATGTTATCGTGACAAACAATTCCCGTTTATCTAAAACTTTAATCAAAACCATACTATCCTAAAAAATGTTTTGCATATATCTAGAGGAATCAATAAATGTTGCAAGTAAAACAATGTAATGCCCACTTGTAGAAATCTGTTAATTTGAGCAGAAATCTGTTGTTCGGTGACCAAAACAACGTCACCGAAACAACAGAAATTTCTGCGTTTTCTACTAGTGAATGTATGCTTCATTGTCTTCTTGCAAAGTATCTACAATTTTTTGACAACATTTGGCACAAAATTCTGCTTGGTGTTATTTATTGAAAAATAAATTTTTGTGTTCTATACGCAAATATTGATTTAATACATATAGTTGGAATAGTCTTTCAACTCTATGTAGTACATTAGACTTTGAAGCATATATTGAATAAATGATTTTAAAGTCACTCCAATATTTGCTTTAAAAGCAGGTGACCATTCATATTGTCTTTCAAGAAACAACACTGAATAAAACAACGTATCATAAAAAGGATGAATTTTCTTAATCCTTTGTAAGTTTTCACCACATTGATGAAGAATAATATCACGTTCAAATTCCATATGTTGTTCATCAAAAATAATAGCAACAATCTCAGGAATGACGGGTCGGTTGTATCTTTGATGATGTTCTTTAATAATAGCCTCACCGGATATAAGAAGTCCCACATTATGTCCTTCCAAAAGGACATCACGTGAAGATTTGAAACCATGAACTAATGCATTAATCAATCCTAAAACTTCTTAGATGGTGTTCACGATATCACAATCGAAATCATTAAAGACATTTATCTAACATTTTGTTTGCAAATCATCATCTAAATAGTAAATATATGCAAATCTTACACCGTGATCTACTTCAGGCTCTAAATTTCTAATATGTTGGCACAACCCTCCATTCACATAAAATATATAAACCTTTCGCCCTTCGGCTTGCTCAGATTGAAATTTACTACGCATATTTATAAAGGCAAAAGCTTGATTATATTTTATGATAGATTTTACAAATCCTCGAGACTTAAGAATATTGTTCATAAAAAATTCATGGAGCATTGAATGAACAATGGGATTTCACTGGAACTTTTACCATTATAACAACAAATAGTAGTTTTTTCTATTTTAAAACAAAAAGTCAAACACTTTTGACATTGGATGCATATGTTTCCAATGCCATCAATATTAACATCTATATAGTCATCAATCGTAATTAAAGCTTGAGCCATAGTCTATGATTAATACCAATCACAAGTTCAAATTAAAGTAGAAAATATCCTAAACCCTTCAATTATAAAAATTAGGGTTTAGAATAGAAATACAAATTTCTAAACAATAAAGCCTAAAATTCTGAAAAGATAGAATACACATAATGCTCAATCTAAAAAAATTAGGGTTTAAAGTAGGAATATAAATTTCTAACCATAAACCCTAAAACAATATTCTTAACGCACAAATGTAAAAGAAAAGTTGAAGACTTATTCATAGAACTTGCGCTTTAAAAACTTGCATCCTTTAAATATACTCCACTGTGCTCTAAGTGCTCCCACTCCAAATTTTCACTACACATAAAAAATACGAATACATTAGGTTAAATTCATTTGTTGACATCAAGAGATAATTAGGTCAAATTGTTGACATTAAGATGAAATTAGATCAAAATTGCCCCCAAAATGCTTCAATTGCTCCTATTAGATTCTAAATAGGTCAAACTTTGTAAATTCAATTAGGTTGAAGTTCAAATTGTGAACATTAGGTCAAATTGTGAACATTAAGGTGAAATTAAGTAAAATTAGATCAAATTGCTCAAAAAATTGCTCCAATTGCTCTTATAAGGTTCTATTGAGGTCAAATTCTTAATATTTAATTAGATTGGAGCTCAAATTACATTCAAATTGTTCAAATGATGCTCAAATTGATCACATTAAGTTAAATTGTTGAAATTAAGTTCAAATTAGGTCAAATGGCTTTAAGAATGTTCTAATTGCTTTAATTTGGCTCTAATTATGTCAATCTCTTGAAATTAAATAATTGAAGCTCAAATTACACTCAATTTGTTCAAATGAAGCTTAAATTGCTTACATTAAGTCAAATTGTTTTAAGAATGTTTTATGAATGCTCCACGAATGTTGCACAAATATTGCATGAATGCTGTACGAATATTGCACAAATGCTACACGAATGTTATACAAATGTTGCATGAATGTTGTACGAATATTGCACAAATGCTACACGAATGTTGTACGAATGTTGCATGAATGTTGCAGGGATGCTCAACGATTGCTCCAAGAATGCTCCAAAAATGCTCTAAGAATGCTCCAAAAATGCTTCAAGAATACTTCAAAAATGTTCCAATTGCTCCAATTTGACTCACTAGAAGAAAAATGTGTCCGCTGCAACCCACTGGAATGCGACTATGTGTCCTGTACAACTATCGTATAACTATTGTCCTCCATATTTGCACCAAATTGGTCGTGTACTTTATTTTAGTTGTAAAGTAGTCGTAGAATGATGTGTAACTTTACGAGAGAGTAACAGAAGAGTAGATGTGAAGCATTTTACATCCGAAATACATCAATGTCGTCGATGTACGGTCTTGGACTTCAATGTATCAAACTATAGTCAGATGTAGTTTGAAAAATGACTGTAGTTCAACTAGAAAGCTTTACGAGAGAGTAATAGAAGTGTAGATGTGAAGCACTCTACATCCGAAGTTCATCAGCATTGTTGATGTATGGTCCTGGACTTCAGCGTATAAAACTATAGTCAGATATAGTTTGAAAAATGACCAAAGTCCAACTACAATACAACTATACTATAACTATAAAACAACTACAATGCAATTACACAGCAACTACAGTGTGACTGCATACTAATTATAGTGCGACTACAAAACAACTACAACGCAGCTACAATGTAAACAACTGTAGTACAACTACAATGCAACTATTACAATTCAAATCTCGCACTGTCACAAACATTTACAAAATAAATAGATATTAGGCATCTATGACTCTTGTAGATGTTATGAATCTAGGATTGGTATAGATTTCTAACCATACCATATAAAATATTGGTTGTTGCAGATTTCATATGCGTAGAACAAGTTTAGAATTTAAAGATCTTAAAGAGTTATAAGTTTAAATGAAATTTCACTATACTACTATTACAAAACAACTACAATGCAACGACAACTCAACTACAATGCAACTAGAAAACAATTACAATGCAACTAAAAAACATCTATAACGCAACTAGAAAACAATTACATTGCAATTAAAAAACAACTACAATGCGACTTCAAAATTACTACAGTGCAATTACAAATCAACTGCAATGCAACTAGAAAACAACTACGATGCAACTACAAACTAACTACAGTGCAACTAGAAAACAACTATGATGCAACTATAGAAACAATTATAATTCAAGTAAACAACAATGAGGATGCAACTAGAAGATGACTTCATTGCCAAAAAAATGAACTAAAATTTGACTACCAAATGATTATAATTCATATGCAAAACATCTACAATTCATAAATGCTCTCAATATCTAACAACTACTAAGACACTCTCTTCCGCAGATAATTCTATGGCTCCAACTAAAGATGGAATAGTAGATAGTGGAGGTACATCCTCTGCGGTAGCTAAACCAAAAGCTTGTGTAGTAGTGCTCATGAAAACATCTGATGTGTCGACAAATTCTCGTTGAGCACAAGCTTCTTTATGCAAAACTACTTTTCAACCTTCTTTCCTTACATCATCAACAAAGAATACTTGAGTTTCTGGGCTTGAAATATGAAAGGATCAAGTATCCTACACATTTTGTGGCGAAAGTTCACTACAAGAAAATCAGCCTCATCTCTAATATATGTTGGATTTCCTCGATTGTTTGTCTTCTAAGTAGGTTTAGGTTTTCTAAGTAGGTTTAAGTAGATTAACTCCATTGAACTTTTAGGATATGCATGTGGCGGCATCCCATCCACCTATGGACTCTAGTAGTGCCATGTGTCAATGAAAATGTTTACTTTGTTATTCATCCTACGATGAGATAACATGTGTGGAGATGATGAGGTGAAACATGTGGACTAAAGCAACCTAGTGTTTATCTTCTCTGTCTCCTTCATCACCGCTTTGTTGTATTCTTGTTGTCGCCGCTTTATTGTTCTTGTCTATCATCTTTGCTGTGATCCTTGAGCTAATGCTAGTTTAGTGTTAGTTTACTCTTGAGGAAATATTAGTTTAGTGCTACATTAATACTGGTTCTTTTTGGAGTGAACGCAAGTTTAGTGGGACTATAGTGCCAAAATTGTGGTTGCAGGATTGTGCTACAAGATAAAAAAGGTGCAAGTTTTATATTTTTGAAGTGTTTCTTCCTAAAACCCTAGAGTTGCGAAGAAAGTTTGTTGTCTCTCGATGATGCTTTTTTTTTGCCTTGTGTTCTTGATTTTGAACTTTGTTTTCAATCGATGTTTATCTCATTGTTTCAGAAGGGCATTTTTTAATTCTTTCAATTGAAGCTGAACTTGAAGTCACATATTAGTCTCGTTGTTCTTGATGCAGGAAAGCGTTTTCTAGCTCTTTTGATTGAAGTTGAACTTGAAGGTCATGTATTTGTTTTGTTTTTTTGGGTGCAGGAAGGTGTTCTCTATTTGTTTCGTTGTTTTTGGTGCAGGAGGGTGTTCTTTAGCTCGTTTGATTGAAGCTGAACTTGGAGGTAGGAGGTAGTTATTTGAGTGATCGTGTGCACACGGAATTAAAGGAGCACTCGTTGTGGCATTTTTGGTGTTAAGTGAATTAGTAACTATGTTTTTTGGACTAGCAATGTACATACTTATCTAATATATCATCACAAAGTTTAAACCCTACGGTTTGGCAACAATTATTGTGCGGTTATCGTTGTTTCATGGGTTCGCACGTTAATTGCATTGTTATCGCATCATTACGGTGCAATTACAAGTAATGCATTGTAACGATGCGAAGCAATGCACCGTAATGATATAATAACAATGTGATTAACATGCGAACCCATGAAACAACGATAACCGCACGATAATTGTTGCCAAACTACAGAGTCTAAACTTTGTGATGATGTGTTTTGTATTGTTTTGTGTGAACAATGATTGTCTCTATCTCTATTGTGTTTTCTATTGTTTTGTGTGAAAAATGATTGTCTCTGTCTCTATTGACTTGCAGTAGTTAAGTTACAAACTAATCATGTAGTTAACTAGTTGCTCCCTTAATTGTATATAGGTTGCAAATGGTGGAAATTAGTTGCATATAGATTATATAGTAGTTGCATAATAGTTATGTATTAAATCAATGGTAAAAGTAGTTGCATACTAATTGTATGTGGAATATATATAAAAATTGAGAGTTAGTTGTACAATAGTTACATATGAGTTGCACTTGTGTTGCAAAATAATAATAATATATAAATGTTGAGAAGTAGTTGCATATAGGTTGCAAAAGAGTTGTAAAATGAGTTGCAAATGAGTTGCAAAAGAGTTGCAAAATAAGTTGCATAATAGTTGCAGGTAGGTTTAGAAAGAGTTGCATACTAGTTTTATATAGGTTGCAAAATGGATTGCATGTAGGTTGCAAAATGAATTGTATAGTAGTTGTATGTAGGTTGCAAATTCAGTTGCGCACTAGTTGCATGCAGGTTGCAAAATAAGTTGCATACTAATTGTATATAGGTTGCAAAATCAATTGCATATTAGTAGCAAATTGAATTGTATATCTGTTGCATAGTTGTAAAACTAGTTGCAAATGAATTGCATATAGGTCACATGTAAGTTGTAAAATCAGTTGCATGCTAATTGCACATAAGTTGCATACTGATTGCATATAAGTTGCAAAATGAGTTGTATATTAATTGCATATTAGTTGCAAAATGAGTTACATAGTAGTTGTATTAAGTTGTAAAACTAGTTGTATACTGAATGTATATAGGTTGCCCAATGAGTTGAATATTAGTTGTATGCAAGTTGTAAAAAAAGTTGGATATTAGTTGCATTCAGGTTGTAAAATGAGTTGCATACTAGTTGGATGTAGATTGCAAAAATAGTTGCATAGTAGTTGCAAAATGAGTCGCACACTAGTTGCATATACGTTGTAAATGAGTTATATATAGGTTGCAAATCAATGGCATATTAGTTGCACATAGGTTGCATATCATCACACATTACAATTGAAAAGAATCACAAAGTTCAAATTTAAGCCAAGTACATTAATTGTAAAGAAGTAGTTGAGCAGTGATCATTGAATTCATTAGTTTCACGCGGCAATGCGTATCTTGTTAGAAGATATGCAGGATGAAGTTTCACAGAAAATCGTCCGATATGACGTGCACTTACAACTCTCCTGCAACTTGTCCACTACGACTACAGGCTCCAAATTATCACCTAGTCGCAAATGTCCTTCGCAACTCTAAAACTAGTTGTTAACTGTAGTTGCAAAACCCTTTGATTTCCTCTAGTGACTCTGATTACATCAATTTCTTAAAATTAAATTAAATTGAAGCTCAAATTACACTCAAATTGTTCAAATGGAATTCAATGTTCAAATCACCATTCTATATATGAATTCAGATTTGCTCAAAATAAATGTAAAAAAAATACCTTGGAGGTATTGTTGAGCTCAAGAACACCATTACTTGATAAAAAATTTCACTTACAAACAATGGTAATCAAACTTAAAGAATCGAAATGCAAATTTATCAAATTGCAAAGACTTTGTAACTACTTTATTGTAGAATCCAAAATTGTTTCAATCTAGCAAAATTTCAAATCAATTGGTAGTAAGAAAAGAACATTAGAATTGAGAACATTCAAATCATAGAATTGTGGAAGTAAAGTGAAGTGTGAAGCCAAGAAATATGAAATCTCCATAATATTTAGTAGTTGGATTGGTTTCATGGTTATTGGTATTTTTGGTTCATTTGCAAATATCTACTACAGCTAAAAGCCTTGTGCTTTTTTAGAGAGACCGCAAACTTCATGACAGCATTAGCTAAGCATCTTGTTAGTAGTCTCTTAAAGGGATTAAAGTATGGATTCTTTGATGTTGTATCTTAGAAGAGACAAGCATTGTTGGCCATGTCTCATACTTCTAGAGACCATAACCTATGGATGGCAAAGTTGAATGAAGCTCTTGGAGAGCCACAAGAAAAAAACGATGCATTATAGAATCTAATCAATATTCAAAATGAAGCAATTCAAGCATTGCATGCACAACTCCAAACTTCAAGACGTACGTATTTCCACTCTAAGCAATAAAATCTTGGAGCCGGTCCAATCTCAGGTGACAACGCCTCAACACTTTCCCTCCAAGTCTATATTTGAGCAATCTACAGATTCCCTAAAAGTTGAAAATGGAAGCCCTAGATTATTCAAAGACAGACTTAGAGATAGACTTAGAGGGAAAGTTTTGGGGTATTGTCACCTGAGATTGGGTCAGCTCTAAAATTTTGTTGCATGGAGTGGAAGTACTTCCTAGACTTTGGAGTTGCACATGCTGTGCTTGAATTGTTTCATTTTGAACATTAGCTTTTATAACGCGTCACTGTCTTCTTGCAATTTTCCGAGAGTATCATCCTATTTAGGTACTTCTATCTTATGGACTAAACTTGGCACTTATCCATCACAAATGAACAAACAATGGGCTATAAGAATAGATTGATAACTAATATACTACTAAAACTCGGTGATGGTGATGTTTTGAGGGATGTAGGCGGCAGAATTTGGTTGGCACCAAATGGATGGATTTAATAAAATGCATATGTGGTATGCATTTCATATATGATGTAGTAGATGTGGCATTAATACATCACTCCAAGCCCAAGATTTTCCAATGGCCTGATATTGACTTGCAATTTTTGGTGTTATTAGGCGTTTAAATGCCTAATTTAAAAACATTGCTTTGGAAGGATCAGATGAAAATTTAAATAATATAATTTATGATGCAATTCCTCTTTGGAAAAATGGTGTCAAGTTTAGAGATCTCTTCACTAATCCAAAGAGATATTTGACTTGAAGTTCAAATAATTGTTGTAGTGATCTTTGGGGGGAAGCTTCATGTATCAAAATTTGACATACGTGTTTATTTAATGTATTAATTAGCTTCTCCAAAATGTTTGGATTTTCAACTTGAGATCCTAGCATTTTTAGAAGACTAAATCCTTGAATCTAAGACAATGGGCTTTTTCTAGTTCAAATCCAATTTGAGCATTAGAAATCAACAATAAATGCCTTTAACCCCTAAAAGACTAAAGAGACCCATTGGGATTTTTTGAGAATTTGGGTAAGCTACATTGACTTCATAATTTGGAAGTTTTGATTGAATTTTTTAGAATGGATGCTATTCATCATAATTAATCTATGTGTGAAACTTTGTTTCATGTCATTTTGATAAATATTGCAAAAATTAGCAATTTTTTCTTTAAATTTTAATGTGGAACTGGGCAACAAAAAAATGTTCTAAACAATATAAATTATTTTTAGGAGGTTGTATAAGATTGATAGCCACTCAAGAAAATTTGAACCACTCTATAGGATATAAGTTGTGATGAGTTTTATTTTGTGAGCAATGAAAGTAGTAAAAACATACAAAGTTGTTTTTTGCTTTCAATTTTGAAAATTTTCAAATTAAATTTAAAATACAGGATATTGATTTTGTACTATAGTATTTTTACCATTCCAATTAACAATTCTCAGTGCCTCATAAAAGTTATTAGTATATTAATTTTTTCTTTCATTTAGTACCATCTCCTACTTTACAATTCATTTAAAGATAAAAGATGAAGATGAAAGTTTTTTTGGTTTAATTTTTTTTCACAATGTTTTACCCATATTCCAATATATTAACAAAATGCACAAGTTAGAAGACATACTAGTGTTTTTTTCTAAAAATGTTGAAAGACAAAATTTTACCTTTTAGAGGGGTTAGAAAAGCGTACATTTTGAAATTTAGGCACATTGAACTTGCAGTTGGTGGCAATTTTTGTGGTAAATTTTAGGACAATGTGCTTTAATAAGTCAACTAAAAGATCTTAAGGTTGAATTTGCCAAAACATAATTATTGATGAAGATTTTGATCATGCTTGGAGGAGTGTTTTGAAGCAAGTTTGGGCCTCTAAACACAATGGTCCTTCAAGGGTTAAAAATAAAACAACACAAAATTTAGATTATGGAGAATTTTGTTAAAATGACGATATTTTGTATGCTATTTTCAAACCACCCGTCTGAATTGTAGAAATGTCATCAATGACAAGTATGGATTTCAAATAAACCATAAAATACGCCAAAGTAGTGGAATTACGCCATTTCAATGAAATTGACCATAGATTTTTACCTTAACAGTTTCTTCAGTTTAAGAAACCAACTAAGTGCAAAAAACTTAAGAGGCTACTGATTGCCTAGAAAAGACATATCTAGGACATAACCATTAAATAAGTAAATAAATAAATTTGAATGAATTCAAATAAAAAAGTTGGGCAAGATGTCAATAAAAGTAGTCATCGGAAGTGAGCCTTGCAAGGTGAAATAATTTGCTTTTGAGGAGAACCCTTGAATTTTTTATTTGCCATCCATGATAAAATTTGAAACTTTTGAATTCATGATTGGAACCCAAGGCCCCAAATTTGCCGTGCTCACTTGGAGAGGGTGAAGAACACAGAATTGGGGGGCAATTCAGTTGCGGAGCACTGTACTTTGCAGGGCTCAGGCAGCCACTGCGGATGACCACTTTAACGGCCTGCAAAAAACTTCCCCGGACTGTGCGCAGGAGCGTGATCGACGAGATCATTTCTGATATCGGAAGAAAGGAAGGCATCCAGTTGTTGGGATGCGGGACTGACTGATTGCCGGCCACTCCACTCCACTGGGAGCTTCTGACCCTTTAGCCCGGGGCTAAAACGGGGCCTAATCCGCTTCATAGGCTCGGGTTCAGGCTCGGGCTCGCAAAGCAGTGGAGTCGAGTCTGCTGGCGCAAGCGGGGCAGAAGTGAGGAATCCGATATATTGTGTTGGTGCTACAATGAGGGCTGTTATTTAATTTGTTTTTCTCATTATGAAACTTAAAAATGTTATCTTTTGAATAAATCACTTTTCTCTTTGAATCTTCATTAATCGTGAAAAGACAAACCCATGAGAAACTATTCAACTTCCAAATTATTTCATTTAAAAAAAACTAACTTTGTACTTTTGCCTAAAATGTAAACCCACGTTATGTAGTTGCTTTTGGTCAATATTTTGTATACCTTTTTTTGACAATTTGAAAGTGCACAAAATAGTGAAATTAGATTGCTCCATACTCATTTCTCTACATTTGAGACTATATAAATATTTCATGTTAGTATACATGGATGCACCACTTTTGAATAAAATATTACTGCAATTGGGCTTCATATATACAAATGAATTTTTTTGTAGAAGTATTTATTCAATTTGATGACTTGTACAATGACTTTCTTAGTATAAGGCAATGTAATTGTTTAAGCAACCTAATTTTACTATTTCTGTAGGTAATTTATTCCCATGGTGTTCAAAAATTTATGAACTAAAGGAATAAAGAATTCTTCTTCTATTTCCAACACAAATTACATTACTTTAATAGTTCAAAGTACAATCAAATGTTTAATTGGTTGATTTTAGATGTAGTTATTTTATATACTTCAATGTTGTAAGTACATAACAAAGAATTATATATTTATTTTACAAAGAATTTTATATTTATTTTACAAGTGTTTGGGGTACATGTCTTTTATGCATCCTAGTAATTTAAGAGATTTTGGTAAAGATTTGAAATTATAATAAATGATATTATAGAAGGTGAAAAAATTCAAATCAAATATATGAAATTTTCATCATAGATTATCTTTTGGTAAGGGTATCACTTTTGAGATGTACTATTTATGTGATTTTCTTTAAGCCTTTAGAATTTGTCTATTATGTTCATTTTGCTCACTTAAGAAGACAACAAAATGATAAAAAGAATTATTCCTCTACGTAACATGAAGACTTATATTCTTTACGAATATTTAATATTTATATAAAATGCTTAATTTCGAGATTTGTTTGTTCATCATAATGCACAATTTATTAATCTTTTATTGATAAAATTAATTATTCTATACAATGCACAATTAAATGTAAGTCATATATAAAAATGATTTTGAAATGAAATTGTTTGACAATCCCAACGATTGATTCTAAGTATTCTAGGTGAATATGACACAACTTCATTTTTCAACTAATAAATCAATTAACCAAGTACTTAAATATCTTTGGTTGTAATCGATTTTTTTCTTGTATACATTATAAGTGTAGACATGAAAGACTACATTTGTCGAAGTCATATTTTGTTATAACTAGAAGATGAGCTCCTTGGACACAACAATGTGGACTAAAATTGGAGTAGAGAAAAAAAAAAAAAAAAAAAAAAATTGGAGTAGAGACAATTTTATGGAGGTATCCATATAGGTGTACTTCATGTGTAGGATATCAATATGTAAAACAAGTAAGATGTTTTAATTTGAAATTTAAAGAATGATAACTTGGGTTAGAGATCCAAAGTTCAAATTTGAATCAAAAGTGTACTTCATAAATTCATATTAAATTTTAAGAAATTCCTAAAATTCAATGCCTTATTGCAATTTTAATTCTAAACCTAAAGACAAGGGTTCATGAATTTTGTTTTTTGGACAACTTGATAACTTTTTTACATGTGGATATTTGACCTCTAAAGTATTATAGTCTTTTTTTGCCAAAAAAATTAAATTTTTTTTTCTATTGAAAAAATTAAAAGAATTGAAAAATATATATTTTTTGCACATCTAGTCATAGGATCTTATCCTTCACTAGTATGAAATGTGTGGAGAAAATTTCAAAACTCTTGATTGCACAAAATGCAAAACATCTACATTTCAAGTAAAAAAAAAAGCTTTTTTTTACATATTGCATGACAAGATTTTTTCACTTCAAACCTTTAAAACTTACAATTTCTTTTCTACAAAAGTTTCGACTCTACATTTTTATGGTAGAAAATTGAGTTGAGAAACTAGGGAGAAAAACATTCTAAGGAAACTTCATTTTCCCTTTTACAAATATTGTTGAAGAGAAGTAGATCGATAGAAGAGAAAATCAAAATATAAAATATAAAAATCTTTAAGATGGAATTAGAATTCACTAAACCCAAAGCTCAGATTATTCTACCCAAAAACTAAACCATATACAACTTTTTTTCAGTAATTGTGAAATTTGCTTTCAAAAATGAATTGTACAAGTTATTTTTCTAATAAGATACTTGGATTGCCTCCAAAATAAGGTTGTTCATAACTTTGACATCAATTATTGAAATGACATTAATCAAAGCTTTCTATATAGACAAAAACATTATCTATGAGAAAAAAATTGAAATAACAATTGAAAAAAAAATTGAAATTTTTGAAATTCTTCTTTGGTTTCTAGTCTCTTCTATTCTAAACTTAATTGAGCAAAACTTTTGATCCCAAGCATCAGTTGAACAAAAATAATTCTTTCACAAAGCTAATCAATTTTCCTATCTTCCAAAAAAATTTCAAGAAATCATGACATAAATTGAGATCATCGGTATTTGTCCAAATTGCATTTGTCCCTTGTGGAGCAATGGAATCCTAGGGGTTAAGATTGTAATATGTATATATGGTAGAAACATTATAACATTTACCCCCTAAAGTCCCATTGTCCCTACGGGGGACAAAATGGATTTTGGGCAGGCTTCTATGATCTCAATTTTTATTGAATTTTTTTGAAACTTTCCCATCATATAGAAAAACTTATGAGCTTTTAAGGAAAATATATTTTTTTCAATCAGTGACCGAGAACAAAAGTTATGCCACAATAACCTCAAAATGGAGGAGACTAGGCAGCAAAAAAAACCCACTGAAAATTGAAATAAAAATTTTAATATTTTTTTCTTATAGATTATTTTTTTTGTAAATGGGACGCTTTGATTCATTCCATTTGGATTAGAGATGTGAAAATTCTAAAGCTTCTTGTTTTGCCGGCAATCATAGCAACTTCTTGAAAGAAATTTATTTATTTCACTTTGAATGCTAATATCTTTCAATCTATATGGTCAAAAATCACCAAAAAAATATCACGTGATTTAAGACAAGTGTAGAACAAAATCCTATAATCAGATTTTTAAAATATTTTAA
Source organism: Climacium dendroides (assembly GCA_950106755.1). NCBI lineage: Eukaryota > Viridiplantae > Streptophyta > Bryopsida > Hypnales > Climaciaceae > Climacium > Climacium dendroides. The sequence continues at coordinate 3,315,634 of OX467087.1, forward strand.
AAAATTTATTTTGTAGGTGAACGTAGCAAAAGTGGTAGTTTAAAGTGGTTTTCACCCAAAAATGACCTTGGGACTTTAGAGGTTAAGCATCTTTTGAATTTGATACATTTAAATTTTAAATTTTCCTTGTCAAACTTATAGTAACTTTCATTTTTTACAAAAGAATTTAGAGTTTTCATGACTTCTAAAAGCCATGTATCTTCATCTTTGAAAAATAAATAAATAAATAAAATTTATTTACTCATACGTAGTTGGAAAATGTGAGTGTGCATATAGTAGGGTATAAAAAGGTCATAGGCCAATTGTTTGAAGGTTAATTCTTAAAATACAAGACCTACAACTTTCACATCACCATTTTAAACGGAATGGATGAAAGCTTTTAATCAAAAGAGGAAATCTCTCATTAATTTTTCTTTAAAATTAAGGTTTGCTCTTTTTCCTATCTACCAAGTTTAATTCTAGTTTAATCATGGTAATTTTTTATTCTAAGGCCCAAATTGAAATAAAAAATACATTTTTAGAAAGTGTATAGGTTTTTAAAAGTCAACTAGTAGAAAACCACAAAGATTCAATTAAATTACTTCAGTTCTATACTCTATTCTAAATTCACATATTTGAAAACATTTATACTGCAATACTCAATTCATTTCAAATTATTTTTGTAAGAATCCAAGATTTCAAGTACATGTTTGCTGACAACAATTCCTAATACTGCACTCATTAAACTAATCGATTACGTTTCACTGTATCTTCCATTTCATATGCCAAGCTCTTTGTTTTTCCTAAACAAGAATTTTTATGCACATGAATTTGTGCATAATACAATTCATCGGCCTAAGGCATGTATCATCAAAGGGAATTACCACATTGCTCTTGATGAAATTCATACCAGTGATTTCATCAACCACGTTTGTCTCTTGGCCATTCATTATAAAGTGGAAGGTGGTACTCAATGAAAGAAAAAACTAATATGCTAATAAATGACAAGAAATTGAGAATTATTAATCACAGTAGTGAAATTTTTCTACTTTATTTCTACTTTACATTTGATATACTATAGAGAGCAAAAGACAACTTTGTATGTTTTTTCTACCTTCATTGCCTACAAAATAAAACTCTTCATAACTTCTACCTCATTATTCAGAATTGAAGGGTTCAAATTTTTTTGAGTAGTTATCAATCTATATTCTCCAAAAACAAATTTATATTTTTTAGAATATATTTTTAGTTGCCCCCTTTGACATTGAAATAAAAAAAAATTCTAACTTTTGCAATATTTATTAGATAGATTGATTTGAAACAGAGCTTCATATGCAAATTATAATGAGTAGCATCCATTCTAAAACTTTCATGCAAAAGTTTCAAATTATGAAGTCAATAGAAATGCCAAAGTTCTCAAAAAGCCCAAAGTGGGCTTCGTAGTCCTTTAATTTAAAGGTTAAGTGATTTTTTAAATTTTTGTTTATTCCTACATTTGAGGCTAGCCACCAAGTCATAATCAAGAGTGAAGTTTTAGTTTTTTTAAGATATAGGAAGAAGGGCTTCATTTTCAAAATCTTTTTTAAGTTAAGAATCCTTCAAATTCCGTATTGAGTAGAGGGGTTACATCAAAGTGGAGATTAGGGTTTCGGGAAGAAACCCAATCTCAGAACATCTTTCCATTGTTCTCTTACCCAATTTTGCGTTGTGGCGATGGCGCGGGGAGGCGGACTAGTGTGTACTGTGCTGCAGATGCAACGACATTGGGGCGGCAGTAGCGGAGGAGGAGGCAGCAGCTGGTTCACGCCTGGCACACAAGAAGGTCCCAGTGGCATTCTGTTTGGGGAGACGCCCTCGACACCAGGGCAGAAGCGCAAGTGGGAGGATTGGGAAGCCCCGTACTACATAACCGACATTCTCACCACACTCATACTTACGGTCGGACTCACGGCCAAGCTCGACACGCACATCGAGACGTGGGCGCACAAGCAGGCGTTGGAGCGATTGGCCGCGGCCGAGGAAGACGAAGCTTAGTTAGGGTTTTGAGTTTCCATTTTCATGCATTGTAGTTACTGGAATGTACAGTGGGGTGCATAGATCTCTCTGATAATATAGGTAGCTGTGATTCTCTTTCTCCGAGTCGTGAATAAGAAAATACTCTAGATCCAAGAGCTGTGCTAATAGTTTCGATGGCATTCTCCATATGGTCATGCTCACGGTGGAACTCTTAAAAGAGGAGTAAGCATTGACATGAATTCAATGAAGGTATACTTCTGGCTCTTCGCAGTATATTTGAGAAATTGTAGTCTTTTCCTAGTGTTTTGTTTCTTTCAATGGAAAAAGTGCACATGCTAGTATATGTTATTCCACAAGTTTAGATATGTTCCTTTAGGATCTAATATTTGGCGGCAAACTTCATTACAAAACTACTTTTACTTTTGTTTTGACTGTGGCAACGACAGAAGGCACACTAGTTACTGCTGAAGTTACACAAATAAACCTGCTAAAGTTTTGGTTGTGGAGAAGTTAGTGGCTATGGTGGACGCTTCTGTGGACACGGCACTTCAGCTGCAGCAAATAGGAACTTCGTTGTGGACCAACTAGAGCTGCTTGCCATCGCACGTCCTCACTTTGGATTGCCAGGCGCATTTGCTCAAGGCTGTGCAAGCTGAGCGCAACTTTGTGGATCGGTTGGCTTCTCAGGACAGAACTGCCATCGTCGACGCGCATCTGAGTAGGTTGGTGTTGTTCTGAATTTTATGGAAAAGTGTTCCATATGGCAATTTTTCCTTTGAGTTTGCAGAGTTTGAAATTTGAAAATATCAGGCAATTAATGATGGGGATTGGAAGATTCTCAATTTAGATACAGTTGCTTTGGTTGCCATTGTATCAGAGCTGACTAATGGTGGTGTCGTGCACTTACTTACAATGACTCCAGATGAAAGGGAGAAGTGGTTTCCAGGAATGGCTAAGTTTGTGTACGAGCAGGTGTGGACCACCATTCTTCAACTCGTTTGTGTTGTCACTTCTGTCAGTATGTATATCAAGCTGACCTTTTTTTACGATGGCAGGCACTGGTAGAGCTCGATGAACCCTTTCTTCCTCAGTTTGAAGAATTGTTGAGTTGCAAGTTACCTCTAATCTGTGAGTATGTATACGACAAGTTCACATCCATCATTTTCACAAATGGAGGACCTCGTGAAAAGAAGCGAGCTCAAATATTGCTGAGCCAATTGAAGTAAGCAATTATTTTTGTCTTGTATTGGATAATTTGGCTCATTAGGTGTTTTTCTTTCAATTTTAGGACTTGAAATGACTGTTTGACTCACGTACAGTGGCTTTAATTATGCAGGGTGGTGCCAAACTTGCTAGCCACTCGAGTGGAAGCACTCCCTGAAACTAGAAAAATCAAGCTTCGTCATAAGCTTGTGAGAAATGATGTCATGAACGATCTTGTATTGAGCTGGAGCTATGTAGAAAGTCATGGAATTACATCTTGAAGATATGGATGTAATTGTGGAGCTAGGGATTGGCTGGATAGAGTAAGGAAGAAGTTAGACTTTCGTTGCGCTGACTAGCTAGAGTTTGTTGCGACTTGACAGGTTACAGTAACTTGCTTAACTCCCAAATTTCAGGGCAGGTAACCTCTGTTTCATTTTTCTATGGCATTGTGCACTTGAATGTGTAGCATGACTCTATTTTTAGTGAATCTATGGATTTCCTATTAATTTTTTGTCCCTTGTGGCAGATCATAATGTGAATTCATCAAAACGAGGATGGTGTCGAGCTCAAGTGCACCAAAGTTTAGAAATAATTGTTGTTACGCAATAGAGTTGTCTATTATTGAATGTAAAATAGCTATATGTTATTGAGTAGGTGATGAATTTATAGTCTAGTATCTCAATGAAGTTCCCACATTTTTTGAGTAAATTTGTGCATTTTTGCAGTTGATGTTTCATCCTTCTTGTTTCTTGTTTTCATCTATGTTGTCATCTATAATCCATTCAAAATTCATCCATTTCATCCAAATTTGTAATGATATTCATCCCACTGTATAATGAATGTCATCCAAATTTTTAATGAAATTCATCCAAAAATCGATCAAAATTCATTCAAAATTGACCAAATTTCATCCAAAATACATCCGTATCGTTGCTGGTGAGTAGAAATTAGCCCCCCCTAAAGCGTACAAAAATGGGGGTAAAGGTGGGGCTAAAGTTTAGGCCCCCCCATCTTGTGCATCAATGCTGAGGGGGGCTAAAGGGGGGCCTAAATCTTCCCCAGTTAGCCCGCCCTAAACCCCTGGAAGTTCCCAGTGCTCCACTGCACTCCAAGCGCGAGAATCCGTCCATCCCTACCCGTTCTTTAATTTCTTTCTACAGTAGAAGTAATTTCGAACTTTCCGTTGCATGTTTCAACGTCGGCGAATTACTATATTGAAGTGAAGAAAATGTCTGCCACGACTGTTCCTGCCACTGCTCGATCGAGGCAGAATTGAAGAAGATGGCCGGCAGGTCCTAGCTCGCTCAAGGTCGGATGAGTGAGACACCGTACCGATGGCTCAGATCACGGAAGAAGGATACTGTATGGTCCATGTGGGTACCATTCTCGGTGGGCTCTCGATTCTCTGTCACTCCGACGATGACGAAGATGGTCGAAGAATTGTCGATGTTGAAGTTGCAAGCTACTGCAGAAGTCGTGCACGGAGTCCAGGTGAACTGTACGCAAGCAAGCTTAGTTACTGTCTGTCTACAGTCCAATCTGCAAGCGGGTGCAGCTGAAACTGGATTTGATGGCCTCCGTCAGTGGGCGATGCACGCTCCGTTGTCGGAGGAATGGAAGTGGTGGCATCAGTTCGGATTGCCGTGCTTCAATTTGTACTGTAACGATCACATAGAGAACGTTCCAAACGTTATCGTGACATAACATTGTTAACCCTTCGCTGGGAGTCCCTTTTGTTCCTCCAGCGTAGGATAAATGAATTATAGCTTCTACAGAAAAGGCACCTGCTCTGCTCCGCGAAATGATGACCTCCCTGGAATGCATGTTGACTTTGTGAGTTCCCCGGGTGATGGCCAGGGCCAACTCACCAAACTTTTCCTCCAGGCTTACATTTGCCAGGAGCCAATTAGAAAGCTCAGATTATAACTGAATTCTCCCCCAAGCATCTTCGAGGGGAATTATACCTCTAGCTGGGGGGAGGATATTGAGTGGCTTAACAATGTCATGTGAACCCAACTGAAAATGTTGTACAACTTGCCAGTAAATTATTAATAAAATCACCCCACCATCATGGGTTGGGGTGAACTGATCCCTCGCTCATCTCCCAAGTCATTCCAGGGGTGCATGTAAAAAGAAGGAGCCCTTATTTTGTGCTTGATTAATTTACCTACTACACCTCCCACACCAAATGTGGGGCCTTTGATTGCAAATATGAATTCAAAATTTGCAAATTTTATCATGTGTGGCAAATAAGAAATTCCAGCGTTTTCCCTCGGGGATGAGCATGAAGGGGGGAGTTCACCTCAGCCCTAACACGTAGCCCTGACCGGATTGGGATGACGAAGGTTATCATCAGTTCATAATTTATTACTGTAGATGAAAAAATTGGCTAGTCAGCAATTGGTTTGGGAAAAATGAAATTTTTTACAACTTCTTGTTTACTCCACTGGATGGTTCAAAATCAAGTTCCCTTTAATTCCCTTCATTCGAAAAATGAATTGGAATGGGAAAAGAAATGAGTGCATGATTGGGATTCACAGTTTGTACTGCAAGTGCTGTTAGTGACTTTTTAAAACTTTGGTGCTTGATTAGGGTTCACAATTCATTTTCATATTGCAAGGTTTATTGTATTTTAAAGAGTTTTTTTGCATGAATAACTTAACTTAGGCTTGAAGGTGAGTTTTGTATTCTATGTGATTTTCATGAAGGAAAAATGTTTTGCCTCTACTTCTTCACCTTGTTTACGGCCAATTATTTATTTCTTTTTTGTTTGCTTTGCTACTTTCATGACATGGAGAAAGTTAAACCCATATAGGATTGAGGCCTTTTTTGGAATCAAAAACCACTCAAAATTGCCATTTATATGGTAAAGAGTAAAAACAATCTCAAGGGGGTCACTTACAGTGTCCATTAAAAACCACGTGCAAACAAAACTTTGGACCCCCTATTTACTTTTTGAATTTTAAATAAAAATGAAATAAAAAATATGAATAGATTTTTTTACTTTGAAAGTTTATGTTTTGGATTATTGATGTTTTTATTTGTTAATAATAATTAGTTACAAATTTTTGAAGTAAAAAGATACACTAAAGAACTGAAAAATAACTTTCACCCCCCAAGAAAAAAATGTAAAACTATTTTTTTTGCATATCTAACCCTAGAATCTTATACTAAACTAGTATGAAAATGCATGGAAGAAATTTCAAAAACTTTGACCTCTTCATTTGCAAGATATTTGCATTCAAAGTGAAGAAAACAAGTTTTTTACACCTTATTTGACTAGATTTTTTGGCTTTGAATCTTTGAATCTTTTAAACTTAAAAATTTTGCACTACTGATTTTGATTTTCTAGTACTTTATGTTGAATAGTTGAGTTGAGTATCTAGAGAAAAAATTCAAGAAAAAAACAAAAAATTTGCTCACTAAAAAATTGTTAAATAGAATTAGGTTCAAAATTGAAGAAAAAACTAAACCGTTATAAGCTTTAAGATGGAATTCAATTACAATAATTCCAACGGCAAGATTGTTCTAGCAAGCAAACCTAACCATGTCTAACAATTTTTTTTGAAAATCTGTAAAAATTGCATTCAAAAATATATTTTGTGAGTAATTTTTCAAAAAGATGCTTAGATTGTCCACAACCTTTTCATTACAAGTCCAAATAGAATGAATCAAAGCTTCACATATAAACAAAAACATGATATTTTAGGAAAAAATATTTTTTTTAAATATTTCATACTTTTGTGATTCTTTTGTGTTGCCTATCAATCTTGTTTTTGGCTTATTGTGCCATAATTTTTGCTCCCAAGCACCAATTGAAATAAAAATTATATATTCACAAAACTCTTGTAACACTACATGTTTTCAAAAAGTTTCACTACAAATTGAAAGAATAAGAACCTACCCGGACCCAAATTGTCCCCCAAAGAGATAAATAGTTATAAAGGGATTAAAATAGAATACACTATTTTCTAATGTAGGCGTTGTCTTTCAATGAAGACCATTTACAAGTATTAGTGACCCTCACTATGTTTGCTTCTATTTTGCATTTCCTAAGAAAAGAGGATGAAGTTGGAGGAATTTAATGCACTAAAACGATGCCTTGAATTTTCTAAGCTCAAGGTTTTTTTGGGTTCAAAAACATCATTTTTTTTTGAAGTGTTATAGATCTAAATGTCTGTAAATTATACAAATCTCAAACGTACAATCTTGGAAGATTCATGTTGTAGATGATGTGAATCAAATTTGGAGTCATTCAACTATATAGATTGTAAGATTATAATATTTTAGTGTTAAAAAAGGATGCTCAAATTTTCCTAACAACGCATTTAGTGAAATTCAATTTCTAAACCTACTCAAATGAAGAAACTTTAAACTATAAAGTAATTCAAAAATAGCATACAAACACATTGGTGAAAGAAAAAAAAAATACCATTCAATTGACTCATTGTCTTTGCATAATGGCTTTGAAATATAAAAAAAAAAAAAGAGAAGTTGCTAGGTACACATCTAAGGTTGAGCTTCTTTTTACTGAAATGCTTTTTAGTCACTCATAACCTTTTGGATTGATATGAAATTTTAGCCACACAAATTAGACCATTATGTACAACTTTTCCAAAAAAATGATTAGAAACAAATACTACATGAAGAAGAAACAAACCACCAAAGTACAATGTAATCCAGAATATCAGGATCTTGGACTTCGAATTACTCCCAAACAATCAAAACAACTTGAATTGACATGAAAATTTTACCACAATAGCTAGAATGTAAGGGGAACATAACCCAACAATTTTTTTTGAAAACAACCATTGGATGAACTAAGGAGATACAACCCCCCAAAGTTGCATTCATCAAATGTAGTTTGGTGAACTCAAATTGAACCAGCTTCAATAGGCTTCCAAAAAAGTTATACATCTTCAATTGATTTGAAAATTTCATCTCACTAATTAGAAAAGAGAGAGCGCAAATTTCTCAAGAAGTTTTATTGAATCCGGACATCAAATGCAAAAGTTACAACCCTTTGAATGGGACTCAAACTTTGTGAGGACACTTTAGGTCCTTTTGGACACAAGCTAGAACCTGGTGGCCTAGACTTTTAGCTTGTTGTAGCAAGGCATGGTGTAGTATGGTGTAAGGTAGAACCACCCATTTCCAACCACAACCACAACCACAATCAAGAGAGGTTGGGACTAATTTCCAAACATGAGTTCTTGATTTCCCACCATCAATTCCTCCATTCTCTTCATGACACATTTGCTTGGTTTGGAGTGCCAAACTAAACTCTTAAATGAGCGGTTTTGGAATAGTCTAAACATTGAACATGGGTCCAGACCAACTTTTGCCTTCCCAAATTCGTAGTAATTTCAATTGAAGCAATAAAATTACCAAATTTTGGCAGTCCCCTTCTTTTCTATCTCTACACCTGTGGAAATATTTCCTTCACCTTAGTATACTCCACATATGTCCACAGCAACGTTCGAGAAGTGTTTATTTACCTTCTACCGACTATTTTCCTTCAATTCCCAAGTTGAACCGTTTTTTTTTAAGTTATAGAGTCCCATTATTTTCTCTATTTCTCATTCAAAATAGAATTTTGATTACATCAAAGGATGATTAGATTTGGTTTATACATCTTCAATGAATGGTTTAAGAGTCACAATGGGTTTTTCCTTAACTAAGTGGATAGGTGTCTATTAATATTATTCAAAATAAGAATTGGTAGTCCAACTACCTTCTTACAAGCATTAAAAAATCTGAAATAATGTATGATTCAAACATTCATTTCCGTTTTAGAAATAGTCACATTTAGAAACCATCTCTATGACTTTTTACATGTTGCAATGCTACAATAGTTTTTCAACAAAGCCTGATTTTTTTCCAAACTAAGTATGGGTGGTTTTACAAGGCCTACAAATCACAATTAGGTCCCTATGCCAGATTTCCTTTGAAAATTCACAAATAATTCACAAATGCTCCAAAAAGTATGAAACGACTTGGGTTAGATTCCTCATCTATTTTTCTTTCACTGAAAAATGAGTTAAAAATATTCACATATGAAGAAACGCATGAAAATGGCAAACCGGCCCTTAAATGAGCGGTTTGCTTATTCGGTTGGTTATGGGTGGTTCTACCTTAGCGTGCAAGTGCCTGAACCGCCCCTGCCAACCGCCCGGCCATTCTGGACCAGCCTGTGGCGCAACGCCACCTGGACAGGGGGATGGCGGGAGCTGCTGGCGCAACAGTGCGACCGACGGCCTGCTCCCCCAAAAGTCTGTACAGCACAGTCGGGGCCCACCAGAATAGGCGGTTTCACACTGCAAAATAGATATATGCATTTTTTTTTCCTGTACTTGCACTGCCGGAGTGTTGAAAATCAGAAACTGGCGGCCTTTTCAAGCCTGAAACTTTTCCTAATGGTACATTTCGTCGCAAGACACATACACAGCTAAAGAATTTTTGGACATGCATTACGTTGGTTCAGAGTTGGCTTGTCATAGGCTGACTTACCTTTCCTGTTTTGGACAGCCATAACATTGTTAAGCCATTCAATGTCCTCCCCCCAACTGGAGGTATAATGCAGGGGGGATTCAGTTATACTCTGAGCTTTCTAATTGGCTCTTGGCTCGTGTAAGTTTGTTGAGTGTTGGTCGGGGGGACGGGTTTGGTGAGTTGGTCCCGGCCATCACTCTAGGAACTCAAAAAGTCAACATGCATTCCAAGGAGGCCATCAATTCGCGGAATGGGTGCCTTTTCTGTAGAAGTTGTAATTCATTTATATTAGATAATTCTTGATGTTGGGGGGCTCCCAATTTTGGGAGAGCAAAAGAGACTCCCCCCGCAAAGGTTAATGGCCCATTGTCATGGCTTTTTAGACTGATCTACTGTGGACAACAATTGGATGCACTATTCATTAGGAAAAAAATTCTCTGTTTGTACCTTCTCGTCCATTGATCTTTCTTCCCTCCTTGTATAGGGAGAAGTGCCAAAACTAACCAAAATAGGTGAGTCTATGAGATTGGAATGGGTCCAAATGAAAAATCTATATTTATATTAAATGAAATATTCATTATTGGAAAAAAAATTCATTTTTTTTGCATTCTTCCTCATACTTATGTTTGCACACATTGAGTTCAGTTTTTCAACAAGTTTTTTGTATTGTATAGGTTGAACTTTGGGCCTATACATGGTTTGTTGATTTTATAATTTAGAAGTGACATGGTAATTTTGATTTATACTGTGATGTTACCATATACACTACAATATATATTTTATAGTGAAAATTTCAAAAATTTGGAATATGTTTGTATTTGATACATTTTCTTCATATTTTTCTTTAAAATTTTAAATAATTTCAAAAATAATTCCGAAAATTTAAAAATTTTAGTACTTGTAGTGAACATCTTTGAAAAGTAAATATGAAAATTTTCAATCATATCTACATACAAAATGGTAGAAAACAAAGTAATGGATAGTGAGGCTTGAAATCAATGGTCATAGGTCCATCCTTTTAAAGTTAGCTTTACAAATGCTCTTAGAACTTGTTTCCGTATAAGCAAACATGAACTCTAAATTTTCAAATTTTATCAGGGGTGGCAAATAAAAAATGATTGTCTTTTCTACAAGGATAAATTTACCTTGCCAAGTCCACTTAGTACAAGACTTAGTATGACCACTTACTTGGTGGACTTTGACATTTATTTGAATTTACCCAATCTTTATTAAATTTTTTTTATCGATTATATCCTAGATATGTCTTTTTTGGTTAGTAAATAACCTCTAAATTTTTTTGCACGTGATTGATTTTTTAAACTAGAGAAATTGATTTGGTGAAAATCCAAAATTCAGTATTGTATATTGTAATTTTTTTTGTACTTTTGAGGAGGTTTATTGTTGATTTGTAATGATCAAACTGCACTTGAATTAGGATTTTGCCTTCAAATATACTAGGATCCTAACTTGGGGACCCACACATTTGGCGGAGGCTAATTAATATATGAAAGAGATACATACATCAAATTGGATCAATAGGTTATGAAAACTTATGGTCCATAAATGAAGATCACACCTATTGGTCCATAAATCGGATTTTTTTGGACAAAATACCTCAATAATAGGTCTCATCGTTTCAAGAATTTGCATGGGAAGAAAAATTGGAACCAATTGTGGGGGAGAACAAGGTTTAACCCTTAAAGCATGGGCGCCATGAAATCATCCCTTTTGCCATTGTGTAACTAATTGGTTTAAAATTTTTAAAAATCCAAAAGCACTCATTAAAGGTCAAACTACTATATAGGACCTCCACTTTTTATGCGAATTTTCAAGAATGAATTGTTGTAGTTCTGTCCTATACATAGAAGGATTTTCTTTCATTCATTGACCAAAAAATGGACACAATGTTTTTTATGGGTTAAGGGCTTAGGATTTTGACCAAAAAATGGCCACAATGTTATTTACGGGATATGGGTAACAGGCTTTAAGGGTATTAGGTTTTAGAGACAAGTTTTTTTTTTTGGGGGGGGGGCGTACAGACTTCAGAGAAATCGCTTTGAGGACCTCTAAGTTTGTGACTACTGCAAGCCAAGTTTTTTTTTGAGCAATTTTTTGCTGAAAAGCGATGATTTTTTTTGACAAGGAATATTTAGTGAAATATTCTTGCATTCCAATGAATGAAATCGATAGTTGAGACAACATTGCTATGTTGAGACAGCATCGCTGCATTTTGGAGGAATGTACATTGTTGTGGATGAATAAATGAATTTTCATCCATAGTTTGAAGATTTCATCCATTTCCATGGATGTAAATAGCTTCGTTATCGCTTTCCGCTCTGCAGCGTGTACAGACTTCACTGCCCCTGATATCAGGCAAGCGTACAGACATTGGGTCGTGGTGTCTTCGCGTGGGCCGCGTGGCCTTGAAATTTTGGTGGGGACCTGTCTGTACAGATTACATGCTTCCGATATCGGAGCTGGGTCTCTGCCGGCCTCTGCTCTTCCGACATCGGAACCGTCACAGGAATCAAAAATTGGCATCCACAAGTACAGACTTTGTAAAGTAGACCCTCAAGCTGCTGAATTGGAGGAACTCAGTGCTTCTCAGACCTGTTGAAATTCCTGCGGTTTGCATTTCACTTCTTTCTTTCACCCTCCGCCGCTTTCAGATCTCGCTGCGCAACATGGACTACGCTGCAAGTAAGTAGTATTGTCTCTCGCAATCCTCTCTTGCAATCGTATTGGTGTCTAGGGAGTTGGGGTTTGCTTTGGGGATGCGTCGTGGTTTGTTGTAGTTTGAGCTTTTCTTTTTTGGTGTCGGTGATTATGGAGTTGTGTCCTCTGTTTGTTCCCTGTTTGTTCTCTGTTTGATTCAACACGAGGGCGCCCTCGCGGGACGCCACAGGAAACCGACGATCGGTACTTAGGGCTTTTCACGCGCCAAGATCTTGCGATTCTACTTTTGACTGGAAGCCGGTACGGCACTCTGTTTGTTTTAATTCGTTAGGGCAGACTGCTGATCGATTAGAACTGATGGATTGGATCAATTATTTTACAGAACCTGGATTTCGCGGGATGAGTGTAGCACGAAGTCCTGACGACGACAAGAAAGAAGTCTGGTGCAAGGTGTGAATGCGTTGGACTCAAGCTTGTATTTCTAAGGGATGATTACTGGAAGTTGCTGTTGCTTTTGTTGTATTTGGCGTCATATTAAAATTTGTGTTGTCTGGTTTGTAGCTTCAAGAGCTGAAAAATGCCTACCTGGAGGATATGATTGAGCTCTATGGAATGCTTACCGCCCGAAGCAACCAGGTTTTTAGCCCTTCGCCCAACGGTTCACACAGATAGCGCGCATCGATACATGGACTTGTTTAGTTAATCTGTCTTGGTCTGAACAAATCGAATGAGACTTGGCCAATGGCTTGATCGGTGATACTGTGTTTGCCCTGCTAGAGATCGACGCTCAAACCATATTAATAATCATCACCTATAACTATTGTAACACTTGAATTATAGTATCATAACCCCTGACCACCATTGCTCTGATTGAATTGGGTTTTGTTTTGGGATTGTTCAGCCCATGCCCGCTGAGCAACTTCAAAAACTCAAGCACTATAAGGACGTTTTGCACCGGATGATACCCTATCTGCGAGTCCCGCAGGAGCGGGTGCCAAAAGAATTCAACATCGACAAAGTGGAGGCTTTTGAGAAACAGATCAAGAATATCATGGAAACGTTCAAGCGGAGACGTCAGGGTGCAGCTTAAGATCAAGTCTGCCTTCTGTGGGTGTCGTACACACAACTCCAATGCATCGGGCAGTCTAGACATCAAGGTATCTGCTGGGGACGCCATGGTTCTGCTTAGTTCGAAAGGGAGAGATGAAGATGAGACTCACTCCCAGGGGCTGGACAAGGGGAAATGGAAATGAGAGGACAATGGAAGATGGAAATTCTAAAACGTGGATACATGTTCGTTTTGGTGTTGCTCGTTTTGACTGCACTCCCTAGTACAGTTTTTTCTGAAACGAAGGGCCAATCGCAGTGTTTAAACCTATAACTTTCATATATAAGGTAGTTTTAGGTGAATAATTTTTGTTCCAAACATGAAGGCATTCTTTCGCCTTGTGACAGGAGCTTGTCTATCTATCTACTGGATAGCCGTAAATAATATTAAAAATTAAAAAGTTGTTTACATTAGAGTTTTTTGCGTAAATAATGGTTGCATACTCGTTTAGATTTTCTTAAATTCCTATCCAACTTTGTTTTTTGTGGGACTGCCACAATTCTACAACTCATATTTGCGTATAATTTGCTGTCAATTGGTTCGTTTTCCAAATTAGAGTTTCTAGTGTCCCACATGACCGACGCGACTAGAGTTTCACCTTAGTCGGCACGTTTGATCCCAGAATCCACTCTCCTGCCGACAATCAATGCTGGCCGATTTCAACAGAATACATCAATGTGTTTTACCAACAGAAGGATACTTGCCCGGCACGTACTCGGTAAATTTTCAAGCACCCGATTCTCAAGTTAACGGTCGGTAGATCTTTTCGGAAGTTTCGTAAAGACTTGAGACATGGCCCATTCAATTAGCAATGTGCTTTTCAATGTTGACAGCAATCAATAGCATTCATACTTCGCATGGACAGAATCTTCCTGGTCTCGGTCACTGCTCTAAAAAACTTGCATCCCGAGGATACAGATCTGATTCCCGTTGATCTATATGATAAATCAGTGACTTTGGTGTGCCTTCAAGAGTTTTGTCAGCCATGTCGCTGAGGCAAAATCCTCTAAAGCCTAGACTGGGGGCATGGCCGCGCATAGGAGCAGTTGGCAACTTTTATGAGAATGCAAATAGTACTCCGGAATATTATGGCCGCGCATGGCCGCGAATGGGAGCAGGTGCAAGGAGTACCTTTTTATAAACTATGAAATTTGGATTAAACATATCGAGATGGGCCATTCACACCCTGTCTTAAACAAAATTTGGTTCATGAGTAAAAATTTAAGTGAGGGTTCAATATATCAACTACTCATAATCACCGATCCTAATCACCAATCCTACATGGCAACATGTAAGAGAAAGTGGTAGGATCAAAGAATCTTCTCCATGTTCAAACCCCAACTATCTCGTGGATTGAAAATTTCCTTCCCAACTTATCCGCTCTTTGAAAAACTTTAGTTCCGCAACACCTTGAACAGTCTTACATTCTTTCTGCAAATACCTGGTACGAACGGTCCACCCCTGCATAGATTCATGCAAATCCTCCTAGAGAAGATCTTCTCAGAATTTCTCATGTCCATCAACATCTGCTCGGGGAAGTATCTCGACTGTGTCTTCTAGTATGTGACTAAGGTCCAGAAGCGGTAATATGAAACATCACTACTGATGTACCAAAATAATTCATCGACTCCTGTAGACTTCCTGTAGAGCATAGTAAGCCTGCACTAGCTAGTCTCAACCAATCGCTCGAATATCCGAAACAAAATGCAAAATAGAAGACACCATTAAATGCATAAAAAACTCTAACAAGACATCACAGGGTGAGGGCGAGACAGGAGCGAAGGGAAATATAAGCGGGCTACTCGGGCACCAAAAAATTAACTTCAAATGAAAATTTGTACAAGACCTTAATTATATATTAACAGACCTGGCGAACAAAAGCAATAATGATAGTATAGCAAGCCATGTCGATGCATGCCTGGTTGGAATGATAAACCCTGTGCAAGAGATACATGTTGACTGAGCAAGATTGCTCTTCCTCAACATAACCCTTCTGTACTAGAGTGCACCGGAGCATCTTGTTCTACCATTGTATACAGCTGGATCAGAAGCCACACACAGGGCAGATGACTTGTATTAATGTCTGCTCTTGCGTAGACAAAAAATGATTGAATTCTGCACAAAAGAAGATAGATTTGGATCAACACAATTTTTTCACCAGCTTGAAGATTTAATTCGGTGACGTAGCAATGATCGTAGCAATGATGAACTTTCCAACCATGCCGTCCTAGCTGCATCAAGCTCTGCATGAAAACAAGGTCAAAGTCTTTGTTAACGACTTAATCTAGGTAAGCACTATTGTTTCATAAATCAAAACAGCAGCAGCAGCAGCAGAGCAAATCTGGTCATAAGCCCAACGAGAATGAAGAAGTCTGCTGGCGAGAAGTTCTAGTAGCTACGCCACATGCATGGATGCAGATAGGAAGGCAGTGCAACCCTTGGTGCCTCCTTTTGGAGGACTTGACAAGGATTTGTATCTCTCTCTCTCTCTCTAAGCACTATGATCTGATCCACAAAAGGAATAATTTAGCGTCTTCACGGTATGGTTTCCATAAGCGTTGTCTGTACCATGCCAAGGTACACCTACATTTATATGAGTAAAACTACCAAACTGCATTAGCAAAACCAAGCTGCTACCCGATTGGGCGTTAGAAATGGCTGCTTGGCGCCAAGGACGTCGATAACATGTATCGAAAACGTCCCAGGAATCAAAAGTGAAATCCATAAATGAAACATTTGAAAATAAAACAAAAAATAAATAAAAACAACATAAGAGACATAGGAGGAACCAGACAGAGATGCAGACAGAGATGCGGACAGAGATGCGGAACCAGACAGAGATGCAGATAGAAACCATTAAAGTTACCTATTACAATTATTTGGGAGAGTTCCCGGCGTGTATGGACACAACAATGAAAGTTGGGTCAGCCTGGACGACTGCTGCTTTCTGACGCCACAGGGCTACCTGCTGCTGCCGCAGCAGCGTCCTCCAAGGCAGCGGGTTCAGATTCACGTCGAGGTCTTTGATACACGTCCCCAAACGGAAATTCCAAGTTGGGACTGCCGTCATCCAGCTCCGAGATTTGACTGCCCCCGAACATTCCCCTGCCTGTGTGCCGTTGCGACGACCAGTCCCGCTCATGAAGATCCTCTTCACTTTCGTAGAAATCGTCCTGACTTTCAGCTATGTGATCCCCTCGGGCAAACATGGGTGGCTCGAAAGAGCTCTCTCCAGGTGTTGCACCTGTAATCGAACCAGGCCCTCTCCGAGCCCACCACCTACTCTCACCTGTTCCTTGACCAAATCCCTGGTTCCCGAGGATCCCTGCTCCTCGTGTGGAAGCTTGCAAGTTCATACCTACTCTGTTCAATCTCTCTATTTCATCACCCCTCGTACTCGGTAAACTTGAACCATCCATGTCTCCGTACCTGGAACCGTAACCATCCGAGACCGTTGCCCCACCCTCGCCAGTATGTCTAATGTCGAGTACCAGGCCTGACTCCAAATTTTGGGGTGATTGAGACGCAGTGTAGAACTTGTCCAGCCAATACATCTGCTCGGAATGCTCAGCAACTGGATCATTTTGCAGGTCGGAATGCGAACCGTTCATGGAAGAAGGCCGAGCGAAAGGAATGTTGTGTCCAAATCTATCCCGAACAGTTGAGTTCACTGAGCGGGTGTAAAGAGAATTTCTAGGCACTGGAACTGACATCGGCGCCCCCCAAGGTCTCAGTTGATTGGGCGGTTGCGGTAGGCGAACAGACGAAAACAGCTGACCCTTGGCCAGATCGTTTTCTTCCTTTCGTAGCCGGAAGTCCGTCAGCACCGACATGAACTGTTTCCCGTTTCCATCAGGTTCCCAGTTCGGATAGTTGGTTTTGAAGCTGTGTATAACAGAAAGCAGCGAGAGCCCCAGAACATAATTAGCACATTCAAGTGGATAACAATCATTACAGCAACAAAATCCAATTTTCATATTCTATAGTTAAGTCCAGTTTATATTCGGTGAGTCCTCTTTTTTATACGTTCGATTGAGTAACAGATTGTCAAATTTAGCGTTCAATGAATAATGACGGAAGTTAGAATTACCTGATGAAAGATTTCTCCATTTTGCCTTGTGAACTGCGTCGATCCTTACTGGTATGAAATGGAGAGCCATACTTGGAATTTCCATGGTGCTCAAAGTCAAAGACACTCAAGCTGCAAACAATTACAAGCAATTTTCCGCGTGAAGCAACGTAAATTTGAGTGGAAATAATCTTAGAGAAGTTAAAAGAAAATAGTTGAGCTCTGTTTCGTTGCAATACCTACGACGTAACAAAAATTCAAGAATTTTCCTATCAAATACTGAAAGTTCTCTCCTGTCGACATGCCAAATGCACTCACGAACCACAAAAACGTCAGAATAATAAATTCACCTGCAAACATGGCCAACACCTTCAATATGAACAGTGAAATCTTGAACAAATAGCAGCACGTCTTCCACGCACTGCACAGCCAAGAGACCAACAGTTAGTTTTCAGAACCCAGTAAATTATGTGATCAAATCCCTTCTGAGCAACAATTAATACATCACCTTTCAGCATATATACTCAAAACATCTATACGAAGAAAAATAATTATCCACTAATTAAAAAATAATCTTTAGTGAGATTGTTTTACCTTCGGCAACACAAAGATAAGAATGAAGGGCGTAACAAAGATGGACAGGATCTCCTCAAAGAATAGCGCAGCTTTAAACTGCGTGGCAACAACCAGGTCACAACCGGAATAGGTTTAGTCAGAAAGGAGAAGCACAGATAGTATATATCAGCGAACTGACTAAAACCACGATACTAGCTGTTATGAATCGTATTCCGCTACCGAAATGAACTCAAAAACCGGCTATACACTGCAAAATACTCATTGGCACCCAAATTAGGACGCTGTTTCCGCAGAAATTGATGGTCAGATGAAACCAATAATAATTTAACGTCAAGTTTCAAAAACGACAATCTGTACCTTGAACAGACCCTCAAACTCCAACCGAACTGTCTCCGTATTTTCAGCACCTCGCCAGTGTTTAGGCATGTAATGGGTATGGTTTGCAATCTGACGCATGACTCCCACTGGATCGAAGACCTGGTAGTCCTCCATAATCAACGACCTACTGATCATCAAGACCGTTGCAAAGAGGGCTGTATACCAGATCAAATTGTGCCTTCCAATCTGTTCAATCGCAAATGTCACAAAGTCGATTAAATTAACAGATCGAACCTCTTGAAAGATCGCAATCAATTGATTAGGTAATTAATTAAGATCTGACAGGATATTGCATACACCTAGACGACAAACATACATCACCATCAGCTTGCATATACGAACCACACTCTCCTTCAAAGGACAAAACGGTCACACCAAGCTACAGGTATCAGACTTGAATGTTTCAAAGGAAGAAATCACGCATGGTTTCAAAGAATTACACAGCTTTCCAATATTCATATCGAGTAATTTGTCACTGGTCAAAATACTCACATGCCCTTCGAGAAGAGATTCGTCGATCAAGGAAATTAGGATAATAACAGCTGCAAATGCACCAACTATGTACGAAACAAGTTTCGCAATCATGCTGACAATAGGGGATGGGAACTGCTTCACATATTCCACTGCGTGCTTATAGCTGGAATTCAGACGGTGTTTGAACATATGCTCCAGCTGCAAAAAGATAACAAGAACATCGGCATTAAGAAGACACAGGAACTGTTGTCCAGTTTAAATTGCTAAATAATCGCTCACTAGGCTGGTGGCCTCGAAATACAAAGGCCAGCCTCGAAATAGAAAGGATCTCGAGATACGGGAGCTGGAAATGAAGAATGGACCGAAGTTACTACCTCATTGAACTCTCGAATGTTCCACTTGGCCAAATTCGACCACCGTCTTGAACTCATCGATGCTGGATTATGGTAGAATAATTCCGCATTCCGAAGTAAGAATAAGAAGAACATGAATATCACGTAGAAAGGTGACAAGAGCAACATCGTAGCGCCCAGCATCACCAATCTCTTGCGTAGGCGTGCGGGGTTACTTGTGAAGTCTCTGTGAATCAAAAAGTTACTGCAATGCAAACGTTACAAGTCAGTCAGGAAAATGATGACAACAAGCCCACTGATGCCACTCGGTAAAAGATTTACAACCACTATTTGCACTATATACTGCCTTCGATCTATTTGAACAGGAATTCACTCATTATTTGCTCGCCAAATACATAAACGTAACATACGTAACATCAATCGACCCTTAATTACCTGTCAAACATTTGTTGGAGAATGCACCAATTAAGGCTCCATTCAACCAATTTCGTCAAAACTAGCCGCTTCTTGCCATGGTTCAGCATAGACCCGGCCCCTGGCACCCACGAAGGCACATCTTGGCCTAACACTCCTTTATTCAATAGACCAATTAGATAATTCTCCTTCCGCATGATACGGCTGACTATGTCATGAGCGGAAAGTTTTCGCACGACACAGAGCCGTTCATGTTGTTGTAATTGTACAATCTTGTCAACCAGTGTTGGCCAGGCCATTGTTTGCAGTTCATTTTCAGAGACACCGAGACTGCCAAAAGACAATGCTAAAACTTAGCATATCCAAATGCTAAACATCCAGGAACAAAGAACACCAAAGCAAAGAGACGAACTACGCTAGTTCTGGAGACATACTATAACAAAAATCTGACCACATAGTAAAGAATTCAACGTACAGAAACTGCCAAGCAAGACTAGAGACGAAACTCGAGAAGTCAATCCCTACAATGCCATCCAAAGGAGCCACGCACCTGCTATGTATAAAGTGTCGGACTTCGAGAGTATCACGCAGCTGAATAAAGAATCGCAGGAAGCAGAATAACCAATATACGGAGAGAAGGACAAGGTAGGCGACAAAGAAGAGCTTGAGGAGAGTGAACGGAGTTAAAGGATGTTCATGCAGAGCCTCTTTTACAAGGTCACAATTGTGTAAATTCCCTTCGTCGATGGCATCTATACCACACTTGGCATTAAGTAACCCCGGCCAATTTACAAATAATACAAGGAAGCCAGAGAAGCCGATGGTGAACCCCAGTGAGACAAGCTCACACAACCACTGAGTGAATATACACCAGAAGCCTTTATCACAGTAGTACTGATAGACCCGCTGAAAGAAATCATCGAGATCGGTCACTGCTCCCCATTTGAAAGTTTCACCTCGAAAGAAGTCCGGGGGACCTGCAGCATCTTCACCACCAGAAAGTCGATGATACTCAGGCAGCTCCACTTCAGCCTGCAGGAGTCCAACCTATTCTCAATTTTAAAAAATAGTTCCGTAAACCCCAAAGGCCCTTCCTTCCTGCATTACTGACCATGAGACATTCACCTTGCCGTTCTAAACAGGGCAACATATCCTTGGGTAGGTAATGTATTTGAATTACTGAGGCAAATTAAAGTGCATAAAAGCCTAAACACGTGAAAATCCTAAGAAGGATTAAGATGGGAACGTAAAGGAAGCACAGACCACTCCTCCATGCTGGACGCCTCTTAATACTTCATTGTTGCGGAACATAATTTGAGGCAGCCAGCGGGCTGCACCAGCCGCGCTGAACCACCTGATTCTAAACCTGGTAGCCAAGATTCTTCTAGCCTTAGCACTCTGCGCACGTCTCGCAAGCCCGCCTTACCCACCAAAACATAGCTCTCATATTGATCCAGCACGGCATTTGTCCACTGTCCCTGAATTCGTCACAGGTGAAAGTACAAAACGCCGTCAAGCACTGGGATCGTCATGAAGAACAGAGCAATTCAAATTTGTCAAGAGAGCACACTGCGAAGGCTTTCAACCGAAGGTAAACTCCATGATATTCCAACCTGAATATCATTACAATTCCTTCGGCTTACGGTCCTTATCTTGAAGGACGCTGACATTCTAAAGTTCGCACAACCCTAAATAAACTGAGAGATTCCATGTCTGATTTTGTACTGTTTGAGGTTAGAGCATGTAAGGTTTCAAACTATTGCAGGCAGGACTCCTCGACTTCATCAGGAGAAGGCAGGAATAATATCCCAAGAACAGGTTGAATGCCCATATGCATTTTGGAACTCATGGGCCAGAAAAACTACAATTCACTTTGAGAGATAACCGAGGATTGATATGCCACCACTTCGCAATTTCATCATAAGCTCCGATATTCCTCTTCCGTTCAGCGCACCAAAACCCGGAGTCAATTCTCCCCAAAGAAACGTTCAATCATTCCTAAACTTTCCAAACCTAAATGATGTTTCTGATCTTGAACTCGGCTTCCAGGAAAGTGACGTCAGATTAGCGTGCTCCATTCTCCTGATGTTCCTTTCCGCGATACGCTGAGGAAATCGTAAGAGGATAAGGCTCTGATAACATTGAATTTGCATGACCTACGAGCTGACCACGGTTGAACCAATTTGTAAAGCCTAACCACCAATTGATTGTATTCACAGGAGAGGGACTAACCTAGATTCAAAAATGTCGCAACTTGAGGAGACACCCAGTCTCCACTCCAATCGATCATAACAGTGCCTACATTCTGAAGGCGAGAACACTCCCCACCATTATCGATTAGAATTCACCCTCGCACTGCGACTGGAACTTTGACGACAATACCGCCGCATATAGCTGCAAAAAGCAAACGAATTCCCCGGATCAATCTCTCTGCCTACACAAGCACACTCTTCCTCACACTCCACGCCAAAGTTCGCACCCTTCCTTCAAACCCGAGGGGACGCCACCCCCGCCACTCCCTCCTCCTCACCAGAACTCTTCATACACACACCACGATTCTCCCTTCTTCCGACCCCACACCCGTGCTCACCAATTCACCCTCTCGCTCACAAATCCACCCCGCTCCGTCACGTCAACCTAAACTGCCTTCGACATCACGCCATATCCAAGCCTTCATCCCCCAAACCCTAACACCCGCCAATTACACCACCAATTCACCGCTCCTCCACCTTAGGGTTTCCCCAAGATCCCACAAACACTCTACCAAAGCACCGACTTCAAAAGCACCGTCCATCAATTGCACCGCCTCACATACATCACTCCCTTTCTCTCTCTCTCTCTCTCGCTCTCGCTCTGTGTCGCTCTCTCTCTCTCCAATTCCTCGAAAACCAAAACCACAACATCACAAACCTAATTTCGAAGCGCGCAATCAGGGTCCAATAGTGCCATACCGAGCATGGTGATGATGTGCGAAAAGGTCGGTCGAGAGGGAATATGATGAGTTTCCGAAACGACACCAATTGAAAGTTGTCCCAAATTTGATCCCCAGGCAACCAATGGAGGCGCGCTTAGTTGCACTCCAAGCCCTTCCGTCGGAGGTTGGCGTGTACTAAGCTGCAGTGGAGGGCACGGATGGATGGCCACAACTGATGAAGGCCCCAGGCAGCGCGCGTCCCAATGTGCGGCAGAAAAAAGTGGACGAATCCAAGTGTGCGAAAGTATGATGGCGGTCCGTCGGTCTATTGCCGGAGCTGGTTCCGAGGCAATTCCAGTGCCGCGATTTGCGAGCGACGGGCGACGGGTATTCAACGTCTTCTCCGAGGCGGGCCGCGGGCGGGCGGGAGTACGGGCGAGCGGCGGGGCCCTGGGCCTGGCTCGCGCTTCGGAGTGGACGAAACTGGCACATGGCAATTGTGCTTTTACATCCGGGGAATTTTCCATCTGTTGACTGGAGTTGACGATGGTGGGGGGATGGATGAAGGGACGAGAACGGAGGATGAATGACTGATGGATGAAATTGTGGATGAATGACTGACTCGAGATGAAACTGGGGATGAATGAATGAGGGATAAGTGATCGTTTAGTTCCTCCTGACAGTGGGGAATTAGAAAATCAAGGTCACAATCAAATCAAATAAATTGTGGGAATGGGTACAATACGGTCACACCATCCTTTCCAAATGAGTGTCCTGCAGGGTTTTTTTCTTTTTACTTTTTACTTTTTCTTTTATCTTTTGAACAGATGGAGAGAACCATTGCATTAAAAGAAAAAACAGAACACAAAGCAGCCAAGCCACAAAGGCTGGACAATGAAGAGATAAGAGCAAAAAGGGGAAAAGGGAAAATCAATGAAAAGCATGAATCGAGGAGGACATCCCAAATCATTGTCATTGTATGCATGAAGTGTTGTCCAGTTTCAAGAATGCACCCATCTCCATTAATCAATACTAGAGTGCCCTGTGGCGTTGCCACAATCAAAACAAAAGTAAAAGTAATTTTCTAATTTTTTTTAGAACCAAAAACAACTCAAAAATCCATAACTTTCTCACCGTGAGTCGGAACACCACGAAACCAAGCCCATGCACCCCTCCTTGCCAAAGGCTTTCCGATGGTACCAAGATTGCGACCAAAATATAAGAAAAAGTAATTTTCTAATTTTTTAGAATAAAAAATAACTAAAAAATGCACAACTTTCACACCGTATGTCGGAAGGCCACAAAACCAAGCCAGTGCACCCCTCCTTGCCGAGGGCTTTCCGACGGTACCAAGCACGCAACCGGGGGACACACGGACCAGGAGATCTCAACGTGACAAACAAAACAAAACAAACATGCTGTCTTAATAGAAGAGATGCTCAGTCATCATGTGTCATCACCATATGCTCAGAAAAAAGTATTAAAGTAGATGTACCTATTTTGGACATCTTTTTTGTAATGGTTTTTTAGGGTGACCTATTGGAACCAGTACACTAAAATTGGTAAATAGTGTTGGGTGATAATTAGTGTTGTTCTTTGTTTTTTACCCCCAACATTATTTATCCTAAACCTTGTTTCTTATCCCCCAATACTATATTTTGTTCCCATCTAACACTAAATGCACTCTTGTAGAAATGTTGAAATGACCAAATTTTAGTATAGAGCTAAAATAGTGTTAGAATGGGTAAATAATGTTCTAACACTAACCTTGCAAATCACAATTAGTGTTATTGTTGACAATTAGTGTAGCCAACACTATTTACCAATTTTAGTGGAGTTGAATGCACTATTCAATGAAAAAAATTCTTTATTTGTACCTTCTCATCTACTTATCTCTCTTTTCCCCATTGTATGGAAAGAAGTGCCAAAGCTAACCGGAACAAATAAGTCTATGAGCCCAAAATAGATTCAAATGAAAAATTCACATTTATTATATTGAATAAAATATCTATTTTTGGAAAAAAAATCATTTTTTTGCATTCTTCTTCATCCCTATATTTGCAAACATTGAATTCTATGTCTCAATAAAATTTTCATATCTTATAGGCTAAAATGCTTAAATTATTAAGAATAGATACTTCTACCTTAATAGGTACATTGAAATAGACAAAATCATTTCTTTGCTCATCCAACCCTTAACAACCCTTCACTTATTGGAATTGCTACAATACACTAATATTTCAACATAAGAGGACATGAAAGCAAGCAAAATTGCATTTTTATTAGAAAAAGTGATTATTGAAGTAAACTATGTCAATCATTATAGAGACTTTAGTAGAATGTTGGCTTTTAGAGTGCAATGATTTTATAACATGTAAACTTTCACTAGAAGAAAAACGTGTTCACTACAACCAACTGAAATGCAACTACATGTCCTATGCAATTGTCCTGCAACTACAATCCTCTATATTTACACCAACTTTGACATAGTTACACTGTAATTGCAAAATAGTTGCAAAGTAGTCGCAAAATGTATTTACGCTTGTGGGAATGTAACAAAAGATGTATCATCACAATTGTTGATGTGGACAATTTTACATTTTGTAGAGTCCGATGTGTCTATCTACAGTTGCATATAATTTAAATTTGACAACAATTCAACTAGAGTGGAACTAGACTGCAACTACAATGCAACTAGACTCAACTACAATGCAACTGAACTGTAACTAAAGTACAACTAGACTACAATTGCAACTACTATTAAGTCTTTTATTAATTGTCCCATATCAATTGTCAAGAATACCATTAAGTTGGACATATAAGAATTGTAAGTTATAGCATTCTTGTGTTATGAATTTTGATAATGAAATTCTAATATTATATATTTTGTAGATTTTTACAATTTATAGATTTCTATAATTTGTAGATTTCTATAATCTCTAAAATTCTATAAATATTTAACATCTAAGATATTTCTAGATTTGGTTATCTAAAAAAAAGATAGATTTGAAATTTTGAATCTATAAATCTTTGAGATTAAAATTTCAAAATCTACAAGTCTATGAATTATAAACAAGTCGTAAATAAGTCGCAAACTAGATACATTAGTTGCAAACCAGTTGCACGTCAATCGCAAACTAGTTGCATGCCAGTAGCAAACAAGTTGCATACAGATAACTTCCACGTAAGCAACCACATCAAAAGAGTTCATCGACGAACTTTCAAGTATACTATTGAATGAGAAACAACTTTGAAATTTTTTGCAACTACTTTACAACTAGTACAACTTGTCCACTGCAATTGCGGATTCTAATTTGTCACCTAGTTACAAATGACCCATGCAACTACAAAACCAGTTGCAAATAGTAGTTGCAGAACCCCTCGTTTTGACGTTTTCTTGTAGTGTTTGAAGAATGAATGCCAAAGCAATTCAAAAGCATATTGTATCTAACTATTATGGTTGACAAATAATAATTCTAAAATAATATAGATGCCAAATATTAGGAAATTTATTTATTTTGTAAAATCACATAAAAAAGGATTTTGAGGAAATTCTCTTATTTTTAGTATTTGACATCATTATTTTTACAACTTTAATTAATTATTGGCATGTAGCACAATCTAAATAGTCAAGTATAATAATATACCAATAGAAAAGCACTCAACTCCTAAAGACCTTGAAGTTTTGAGTTTCTCGGAGTTTACTCTAAATTAAATAAAAAATCAAAGTTTTGATGAGTATTATCAAATTTTTTTAGGCTTGTATGAATATAATACAAATTTGTGAAAACAAGGGTATAGATGCATCTATTGTAAACAATAGACTACCATGAAAATAGACACATAAATATTCAAAATTGAAAGTCTCTAAGCTTGTATTATAGTCGTTTTATTGGTCAATGCAAAACCTAGCCCCATCATTGTGACACATTATTAAAAACTCACCCATCAACATTGAATTCACATCAGCTTTAGTTTAGGGCTTATTTTAGGTGTCTATAAACAACTCCTGTTACATTTAGGTGCACATACCTTATTGCTCGCTCAATATCCATTGTTCCAAAATCATTACCATTTAGAAGAGGACTCTTGGGGGTGCCACTTGTACAATCATGTATTTGTGTTTTTTGTAGAAGGACATTCATGTCCCAAAAACTTGTTTTGACATAGTCCATGAATAGAAGTATCCAAAGGCATCCATGTTTCCATTCTTGTATTCTACATCACAAAGTTTAGACCCTACAGTTTGTCAGTTATCATGTGGTTATTGTTGTTTCATGGGTTTGCACATTAATTACAATTTATTGCATCGTTCAAATGTAGCCTTTGTAAGACTCCCTCATGATAGTTTGTCACCATCTTTTTTCAATGTACAATTTTGTTTATAGACATGTGGAATCTTGCAATTGAATGCATAAATCTAATTTGGACCAACTTCACTTGGTGTGTTATATACACATAACATGTAAATGTCATTTCTATTAAAGAAACTACGTTTGAAAAAAATCTAGGAAATGTCATTAGCTATAGATTAATAGCTAATTTTTTTTAAATTTAACTTCAATATAAAATATTTTCATTCTTTATTTTTATGATAAAAAATAATTTGATATTTATACTTAAGTTAAATGTATTCTATGACTTAATTACTATATAATTTTGATGGTATATTATAGAATTTACTATAATTAATCCCTGGAGGCCTATCAACTTCTTGAGAATAGTGGTTGTAAATTAATCATCCAACTTTGATTGTATTTTTTTTATTCATGGATGTGCTTGAGATTTTTTATTTTAAAGACTACTTTGTCTAGTACGCATGAAATTAATTGTAAAGAATACAGACTATTGGGCTTTTACATAAATAAAATTTGGGGTGATCAATTTTTAGGAAAAAACAAAAAAAAATGCATCTTTTGGGGAAAAAAATTTATTAAAAAATGAACAATGTTTTTTCCATATTAATTAGATTATAATCCAAGGCAAATGTAATTTAAAAAATGAAAAACAAACTCTCAAATTTGTTCAAATTTTCAAACAAAAGTGAGTAAAAAGCCAAATTGGATCCTAGAAAAAGTATATATATATATATATATATATATATGTATATATGCATCAATTTTTGAAATTCAATGATTGATGTTATTAGCATATCTCTTGGAACATCTTTAAAAAAAATTTGCCATCCCTTTCATTCCAACCTTGTCCAAAATTTATGCACTTTTTTTCCTTATACAAGATTGCATTTCCTAAATAAAATTTTCAATATTGATTACATCAAAATTTTGGAAATCCAAAAAAGCAAGAAGTATATCAACTTGTTACTCTAAGAGCCTTTACTTTACAAAATGTTGAGATTTGTTTCACTCTACCAAGAATTTGCCATTGAAAATTTTGAAAAGGATACATTTTGTCTTCTTAGGCCTTGAAGAATCAAGGCCTAAAAAGGCCATATTCATTATACCTCCAATTTTTACAATGTTATATTGAATAGCTAATGAGGTGTCTAATCTTATAATACCAACTTACATTATCAATTTGAAAGATTTTTTTGTTGTATGTACAAAACCATATCTCAAAACAAAAATAATTTTTTATTATATATATTGGAATTTTCTATTGTATAGTATTATATATATATAATTTAGTTTTCGGAATGGATCTATTGCCCAAAATATCTTTATTCATCATGGCTAACTATTTATTTTCAAAATCCTTGTTTTTTTCTTTGTTCTTACACTTTACACCATGTTTCAAATTGTCCTTTTAGAATTTCTAATGACTCATTAAAACTACTGTGCCTTGTGCCATTGCCACAATCAAAACAAAAGTAAAAGTAATTTTCTAATTTTTTAGTTCATTAAAACTTCAAAATTCAATAACTTTCACGCAATACGTTTAAATGCCATGAAACCAAGTTGGTGCACCCCTCCTTATTGAGGGCTTTCCGACGGTACCAAGCACACGACCGGAGGACGCATGGTTTAGGAAATCTCGACGTGACAAACAAAACAAAACAAACAAAACTAACAGCCAAATTTAAGGTATAGATTGTTGGGATCATTAGTGTTACACTTCATACATCCTAAGATTTTATTTTGACATTTTTATATTAGATTTTGTTAAGATATATTAGAACTTGTTAAAACATATTACAAGGGACATATTTAATAAGGCTCAGACTAGAAAATGTTAGAAAAATTTAAGTTCAATTTTTTTAGATAGATTGTTATTAGAGCTTATTAAAATTTATTAAACTATATATGTTTTAAGACATTTATAACAAATTATAACAAAAAAGTTTCATTGCAACATTGTATATTTAAAGTTCTTCATTACACATCTTGTTTGGTTCTTCACAAATTCATATGTTTACATCATATCATTTTTATTCATTCTTCAATCTTCTTCTTGTTTATTTGTCCTATAAAATATGAAAAAATAATACCTATGGATGTCTAATAATGAAGGCATTATAGCCTATTTACAAGACCCCTCTAAAGAATGTTATAAATATTCAAACATTTTTGAAACTTGAAAATCATATTTATGAGTTTTCTTAAAATAAAGAGTCAATTCAATCATCAAAGATTAAATGCTAGACATTCAACTTTCTGCAATTGCACATTTCTAATATATCCAAAAAAATCTATCATATTTTGTACACACCTAATTGGACAACTTCCATGTGCCAAACCATCAATACATATAATAGGCACTCATTTTGGCAGAGAGATTTGTAGACCAAAATACATTGGCACAAATGGCATTAACAAATAGAGGTAAAATAAGTGGCAAGTAAGAAATATTGAATTTGAATTTTTACAATCAAGCTTTTTGTTCCATCTCAAACCAAAATTTACCTTAGTTTTTACAAATTGCATTTTCAAATGACATGATTTTTTTCCTAAATTCAAAACTAATTTATAGGAACTCACACTATTTTGAATGGAAATATAACACTACTGTATAGCAACACTAATTTTCTCCCCTCACTATTACCTACAGTATTACAAATCAGTGCATGTGCATTTGGATGATAGACGATGAACAGAAGCTTTCATCGCTAAAGAAAGGCGGTGCTCAATTGCGTTCATCCACTTCATCAGGCTGGTCGCCTCTCATAAGCTCAAAGCTCGTCTTCCGCTCTCTCAGTCTCCATTTGTTGCGTGGAACAAACCCTCAATTGCAGCAACAATTGAAAACAGAGTAGAAAGACGTAGAAGAGAGATTTAGGGTTTCGACATTTGCAGCATGGCGACGGCGATGGAGGTCACCGCAGTGACAAACACAGGCATAGCGCCCGTTCTATCCCCCAAATCCTTTATCCCAGACCCGGTCGTGGCGGAGCTCGACGAGGAGGATCTCTACACTCGGCAGAAGCTTCTGCAGCGGCAGCTGGAGTTTGTGGACATCCAGGAGGAGTACATCAAGGACGAGCAGAAGAATCTGAAGCGGGAGCTGCTGCGGGCGCAGGAGGAGGTGAAGCGGATTCAGTCGGTGCCGCTCGTCATCGGGCAGTTCATCGAGATGGTCGACCAGAACAATGGGATTGTCGGGTCCACGACCGGGTCGAACTACTATGTGCGAATTTTGAGCACCATCAATCGGGAGCTGCTGAAACCGTCGTCATCGGTGGCTTTGCACCGGCACTCGAATGCGTTGGTGGATGTGCTGCCACCGGAAGCCGATTCGAGCATCTCCCTGTTGACACAATCGGAAAAGCCGGATGTGTCGTATAACGTACGTTCCTTCTGTGCACGACCTTTGCTGATGTTTAAATTTTGCATGTACATGGCATCCAAAGCAGGGCCATTTTTGGTGCTAGTTAAGAAACTCGGCGAGCTGCAATCATTAGTCAGTCTTTGGCGTTTTTCCAGCAAGCACCTCGTGCGTACAACCCTAGAACGACAGGCTTCGTACAACCCTAGAAATTTTGTCTCTGTATAACCCTA
The DNA here is from genome assembly GCA_950106755.1 of Climacium dendroides. Taxonomy (NCBI): domain Eukaryota; kingdom Viridiplantae; phylum Streptophyta; class Bryopsida; order Hypnales; family Climaciaceae; genus Climacium; species Climacium dendroides. The sequence goes on from OX467087.1 coordinate 3,346,244, forward strand.
GAATTGGGTTAGTGATAGATATACTCCCAGCATACTGTACCGAAGTTTTCATTTTGTGTCCTTGTAAGTAGAGTTTATCCCCCCCCCCCCCCCCCCCTCCCTTTCCACCCACCCACCCACCCACCCTACACGCAGACACAGATGATCTATTGTGTTAGCATCTCTAGGAAGGTAGGGTTTCAGTGGTTGGAATTGCTATGACAAGCACAATGAGCTTACGGTAACGATATTTAGTAATGTGAGAACTAGAAATGTCATTAGGCATGTAGCCTGCAAGACTGTGCAACTGTAGAACCCTGTGGCAGATTCGGCAACTTTTACAACTACGTGCCATGCATTCCAAGATTAGAACCACGATGGGAACTTGGAGGAGTGAAGTTTGCTTTCAAATGTTCAATTCAATATATAAGCGAAATTGCGCCAAAGAAAGTAAATTTCAGAGGAGCAGTGAACCTTGGATTCCCTGATTCTTCCTTGGATTGTCTAATTGGTTTTATGATGCTGCTGGATGCAGGATATTGGTGGTTGTGATATTCAGAAACAAGAGATTAGGGAGGCGGTGGAGCTGCCACTTACTCATCACGAACTATATAAGCAAATTGGTATCGATCCCCCCCGGGGTGTATTACTGTATGGCCCTCCCGGGACGGGAAAGACCATGCTTGCCAAGGCTGTGGCTCACCATACAACTGCGGCTTTCATTCGTGTTGTTGGTTCTGAGTTTGTACAGAAATACCTTGGAGAGGTAAGGCTCTTCATACGCCGCTTCTATTGGGCTTTTAGTCTCTATCTCTGATGCTTTGGAGATGGTTACCTTGTAATTTACTGGTCATCCGCACGCCGTTCCTCCACTTTTTTGTCCCACTCTACTTATGTACTATGATTATGCTTTCAACTAACCTTATGAATTTCTTCTAGAAATTTTGGTTGTTAATGATCTATTTTGAGCCTGGATAAAAAATAGTACATGTGATGTTTCTTACAGGGTCCTCGTATGGTTCGTGATGTATTCCGACTGGCAAAGGAGAATGCCCCAGCCATCATCTTTATTGATGAGATCGATGCAATTGCAACAGCTCGATTTGACGCTCAAACGGGAGCAGATAGGGAGGTTCAGCGTATTTTGATGGAGCTTCTAAATCAGGTATGAGAGTTATTTATCTTTAAGTGTTTCACACCTGAAGAGATTTGCGGTTTTTGAATGAGCCCTTGCCAGGGTTCTTGCTATACGATTTGGTCTTTATGAGTTACAGCGGCTAAGTGCCCCAGTGGCCAAATTTGGCTGTTTCTATTTCGACGTGATCGATGGGAATAAGTCCTCTAGGAAACTTCAAAGAAGGTCGCAAAATCTACCAATAGAAAAAAGAAAGCACGCCCTATGTTTTTCCAATGATATTGATATGAAAGCTATTACAGGTGAGTAGTGGACTTTCTATTTTCATCTTGGGCGCTCGGGGACTAATACTATCACGTAGTGGCAGAAGCCCATCTTGATCACGTTCTGGTGAAGGGAACGGTTTATCTGCATTAATGCAAATTAAATTGAGTATTGCTGAATCTGAGTTGTCCACCAGTTGAGGTTCTGCGCTTTTTCTTATACCGTTTTTCTGTTCTGGTTACAGATGGATGGGTTTGATCAAACAGTCAATGTTAAGGTGATAATGGCTACCAATCGAGCAGATACTCTTGACCCCGCTCTGCTTCGACCTGGACGTCTTGATCGGAAAATTGAATTTCCACTGCCTGACAGGAGACAGAAGCGCCTCGTCTTTCAAGTGAGAGTCTCCTCTGACTTGAGGATTTTGTAGGGTATACTTGAATATTTTGTATTATGCGGCTTATACCTTAGACTGTACGAGCAATATTGAGTATGTCAAATCACATGTCCTGCAATTAGGAGAACTAAAGAACTCTTTGGTTGCTTCATTACTTGAGAGTTAGCATGGGCCAATGGTAGTATGAGTCATATGTGTATTGTAAGCTTGGATTTAGGATTGGAAAATCTATGTGCCAAAATGTAGTGGTGATAGGTGAAAGAGGGCTAAGAACAAGTACCACCTTCTAGTGCGTGGTAGTTTTGGGAAACAAGTGTTTTTAATGGTGACCAAAGATTTTTGGAACCTCACACCCTAGTCTTACAAGACCTTTATGAGTTTTCTTAGCCATAATCGAAACCGTCACTACCTTTTGTGTTGTTTGGGCCTGCGATTGCTTAGCAGGAACAATTGCTTAAGTTAGTATCAGTTGAGGTTAAAGATCGATGGATTTGTCGGATGTGAACAGGTATGTACAGCAAAGATGAACCTAAGTGAGGAAGTTGATCTAGAAGACTATGTTTCCAGGCCTGATAAGATAAGCGCTGCTGAGGTGCGTTTTTCTCTACCTTCATTTTTCGGATGTGGAATTCTGTTTCTATGGACCAGATGAAGTGTAATTTCTACTACCAGATAATTGAACTCTGACTGAAATGAGTGAATTGTCATGGCTTGCAGATCTCCGCAATCTGCCAAGAAGCTGGGATGCATGCTGTTAGGAAGAACCGTTACGTGATTTTGCCCAAGGATTTTGAAAAGGGCTACAGGTCTAATGTCAAGAAATCAGACACGGACTTCGAATTCTACAGATAGATGCCTTTTGGTATTTAATTCCATAAATTCAGCCGAACATGAACTAGGAATTCCCTTAGTCCCATTTATCCATTCCACAGTGTAAATGAAGGCACTGAAGGGCTATCGTAGTTGTTCTTGTAATTGAATGACAAGGAGCTTGTACACAGTTTCGCCTAATACATAAATTTTGTACTGTACAGTACACTTTGTCTTGTATGTGCATCTGAGCAACAGTGGGTTGCAGAGTGGCCACTTCCATATCGGAGGTTTTCATCGTTGTAGCCACCCACGTCACCAAAGGACTCCAAATTTGTTTTTCTCAAAATGCTTGGAGACGGGAGTTGAATTTCGAGCATCATTTGTCTTTTGAGAATCTATTTTTGTTGGTCTCTTTGTGGATGCCTCATTTATTAGTGGTGATAATATGGGCATCAAAATTTGATTCCCATTAGATTCTCCTTATGAGAGTGCCATGTATTTTAACAAAGAAACCTATCTTCTGCTTCAAAATGTAGTTCTAATGCTCAAGTATTTTAACCCAATTACTCTAAAACTCTCCAATGTAAGGATGACTACAATCATTGTGTAACTTAAAGTAAATGTTAGATGGATTGACTAAGAACATTTGCAACGATGCAAAAAGATTTACAGGATATTGAAATTTTGAATGAAAAGTGTGTAATTAGTGCTCGTATCTTTGGGTTATTGAAATTTTGAATGAAAAGTGTGTAATTAGCGCTTGTATCTATACAATATTGAAATTTTGAATGAAAAGTTTGTAATCAATGTTTATATCCATCTTCAACTCTCTACTTGGCTTCAACCCCTACAAAGCCTAAAAAAGAGAGGTAGTGTTGATTTGGAGCTCTTTAGGTATACAATTTATGGCTTAATAAGAATTTGGAGAGAGTTGACATTCTTTTCTTTTCATTTGAACATAAACTTATTCATAACTTTGAAAAAAAAATCATGAAGCATGTAGTGACCAAGCTAGTTGCACCACTAAAGAATAGACAAAAATTGCATCTTTAGTATGCTTAATTGAATATACTTATACTTGTATAGCTCTTGTAGTAAACTCTTGAAAAAGTTCATTCACTTGTTGCATGTTGGCTCTTGTAGAAGTAAAATAATTGATTGGGGGGGCAACAATTCCTCAAAACACTACTACTTTTACAAGCAAGTTGGTATAAAAATTGCCAACTAGGAACTCAATGGATGGAAATAATGTATAGTGAGTCATATATCCTTACATGAGATAGGATTCATAACTTGAGGATATAACTCCCATCTAAATCCAACACCCATAAGTTAATACATTTTGGATGTTGGTGAAATTTCCTTATGCTCTTCCAATGTTTTAAACTCAAATACATAAAAGAAAACATGACTTCATATGATTTTCTCCTTCACATACCTTTGATAGGCTCCAAGATGCCCTAACATTAAGAATTGTTGTAGACAACCCCACCTTACAAAGTCAAATTTTATGATGCATGTTTAACTCCTAAAGGATAGAATCCATAAATATGTAGTCAAACCTCAAAATTCTCCTCTTTGTACCCTCCATTTCTCTACTATTTTTGAGTGAAATATTTTGGTCCTGTTTTTAAGAGATGAAACCATATTTCTAATATATGTGCTTTAATTTTAAGATTTTTGGGAAAATTTTCAAATTACCATGAATTTGTGAAGAAAAAGTAAAAAGAATTCCTATCAAATACAAAATATACTTGAAAAATTTGAACATTTCATAATAGAAAAGAGATTTCATAATTCCATTTCATAATTTAAAGAGAAATTCTAATCCCATTTAAAGAGAAATTCTAATTCTACTCTAAATTTAGAAATTTGATCATAAATCTTCAACTTCAAGCTTCAATGAATTGGTTATTTTTAGGAAAGTTTCAAAATTTTCATGTAGAGTACAATTTAGAATTTAGAAACTTTATATTATTGGTTTTAATCAAAAGTAAAAGAAATCATGATGATGTCTAAATCAAGTTTGAAGGGGAAAATCTCAAAGTATTGAAATTCATAATACAAGAGTGTCATTTTTCTTTATGCATTGTACCATCATACTACTAAAATCATAAGTCCCTTTGTAATATCACAAATGCTACCATTAATACTAGGGGCTGGTGCTTGCTATGCTACGCATTCATTGTATCACATATTAGTAAAATTTTGATATATTTCCAATCATGCATACATAAAAATCGTATTATCATACAATGTAATATTACAAAAATAGAATAGCAATTCACAATTACTTCTGTAATATCACTTTTTACAAAGGATGATATCATAGAAATAATATAGTTGTTGCAATTGAGGTGATATTAAAGAGGATCCATAGCATGATATTATAGAGGTAGCAATTTCATTGTTTTTCTTGGCTTTACACTTCTTTGCACTTCTATGATTTTGTGCTTTTGTGAGCTTTGAGCTTTCATGATTTCAATTTTCTATTGCTACTACCAAATGATTTGAGAAATTTATTAGAATGAACCGATTTTGGATTTCCTAACAATTAAATTGTTTACGAAGCTTTTGAGATTTACAAGTTTTTCCTTTAAATTCTTCTATTTGGGTTGCCATTGTTTATAACAATTGAGTCAAATTTATAATGCATTCTAATGTGTATGTATCTTTTATTGTATTCAATATTGCATGTATTTCATTCATCATTCATTAAATTTCTATTGTTTATTTCAGTATATGTTTATTTATTAAAAAATTATATGAAGATTTTAATAATTTTTATTTGAAAATTTATTGAAATTCTTGCTCTGCATTTTATCTAATACATAAAATTCTTATAAAATTCTAATGATGAATGCGTAGCATAGCAAGCGCCAACTGCTAGTCATACTACTAAAATCATAAGTCCCTCTGTAATATCACAAATGCTACCATTAATACTAGGGGCTCGTGCTTGCTATGCTACGCATTCATTGTATCACATATTAGTAAAAAATTGATATATTTGAATAGAATGTATGATAATGATTTCAATAAGTCTTTAAAATAATTATTTTAATTATTTTGTAAAAATATTTCCAATCATGCATACATAGAAATTGTATTTTCACAGAATGTGATATTACAGAAATAGAGTAGTAGTTCACAATCACCTCTGTAATATCACTTTTTACAAAGGGTGGTATTATAGAAATAATATAGTCGTTGCAATTGAGGTGATATTAAATAGGATCAATATGGTGATATTATAAAGGTAGCAATTCTATTGCTTTTCTTGGCTTTATACTTCTTTTGCATTTCTATAATTTTGTGCTTTTGTGAGCTTTGAATTAAATTGTTTACGAAGCTTTTGAGATTTACAAGTTTTTCCTTTAAATTCTTCTATTTGGGTTGCCATTGTTTGTAACAATTGAGTCAAATTTCTAATGCATTCTAATGTATGTGTATCTTTTATCATATTCATCATTGCATGTATTTCATTCATCATTCATTTAAATTTCTATTGTTTATTTCAATATATGCTTATTTTATTAATAAAATTATATGAAGATTTTAGTAATTTTTATCTGAAGGTTTATTGAAATTCTTTCTCTGCATTCTATCTAATACATAAAAGTTCTAATAATATTCTAATGGTGAATGCGTAGCATAGCAAGCGCCAACCGCTAGTATAAAATAAAGAAACAATTCACATGACTTGAACTCAATTCAATGATATGGAAATAGCATTCACAAAGTTGCACATAAAAATTAGATGAAAATCTTCCATTCTTCAATATAGTTTGATTATCTAAAGGACTCTTTTTGCCTTGAATGTTCATACAAAGTTATGATGTGATAATCTAGATACAAAAATTGTACAAGATCATATGGAATTTTATACCATAAATTGTGACAAATATAGTGATGCATGAAAAAATGATACTACCTCCATCCCAAAATGATCTTTTTGTTGGACAAAATGTTATAGATTAAGGTTAAAAATAACATTTTAGAAACCAATTTTGCACTATAAGTAGAGTTTGGTGCTCTCCTAGCATTCAAGAAACTTTGAGTTCTGGAGCCTTTTTTAAAGTGTAGTTTTAGAACATTGAAAAGTTGATCTTTTAGAACATTTTCAAAGAGTACCACTCATCAATTAATTGTTGAGTGTGAGGTCAACATTTTGTAGGCATTTTGTAAGCATTTAGTGTAAACCATGTGTGGCCCTTTGTTTTGCCTCCCAAAACTTCATCCTTTCTAATTAGGCAATATTCAAAGAGATGCAAAAAATAAGAATAAATAATGTTGATTAACCCCTTCAGTCATTTCATTTGTCTTTCAATTGATGATTAGATGGATGGAGGGGAAATTACTACTTGAAATTGTTATGTTGGTCCCAAATAACAATCAAAAACCAAATTTGACCAATCTGTAACATCACAAAGTACAACAAGATCATTTTGGGACAAAAAAATCAAGGTCAATAGGAGTCCTAAACAAATATTTTTTGAGTTCAAAATTCATTTTGCCATAGGCAAACTCTTACATCACCCTTGTATGTGAAGGAAGAATTTGATTTAGGAAAAAGACACAATTAGTTTTGAAGGATACATACATTGGAAAAAAGTCCCCCATTGCAATAGTATTGTTGCAATACTATTTCAAAGGTTGAATATTAGAGTATTAAAAGCATATTGTTGCAATATTGCAACAACACAATTTCAATAGAGGAGTGTACTCTATCCATTGAAAGTATATTGTTACAATATTGCAACAATATGCTTTTAATACTCTATTGTTCAACCATTGAAACAGTATTGCAACATTACTGTTGTAATGGGGGTACTTTCCCAATGTATGCCTTAGGTTTGGTGAAGGAATAGAAGATGTGTGATATCTGCCTGATGGATGACTTTCAAGGTTAGTGAAGAAATAAAGAATGCATCTCGTGGTTCAGAAATGTTGTGACCATTTTTGGTTGACTACCTTGGTGATAAGTCTAGTCCTTTTAGGGTTAGACATCCTTTCAGGGGCAAGAGAAGCTAAATTCAAAGTAGTCTGGGTTGCAAAACGACACAAAGTGTGTGACAGAGATGACCCAAACCGGTGCGCGGAAAAGTATTGCAACTGGGGAAGCTCATGCTTCAAATCTGTGTCTGAAATGGACTATAGCAAAACTTGAATTGCAGTTCCAAAAATATGGATCCAACTGTCCCAAATGTACAAGAGATCCTCGTTTTCATAAGGATTTGCCTCTCACTGCGACAAGCTCAACAACACGCCGAACACCCGCCGCAGCTATCTGAATCTGTCAACTACTATCTCAACACCGGTGATGGTACAGGCTAACCAATGAATATCTTACAAAACGTGTCTGCGAAAATTGATTTAACAATAAATACAAAAATTCTCAGGCGGGACACACGAGAGTTGCATCGGGCGGGATGCTGCAGACGCCCCAAAAAATGAACAAGAAACTGTACGCTAATGGCGCCAGAGCTTGTTGAAGAACAGGCGCTTCGCCCTTCTTGCCGATTTCTTCGCACTTGATTGGATTCCAAAAAATCCGTCATAACTGCTCTTGATGAATGGTGATTGACTGAATGGCTGAAATGGCTGACGATGAAACTCTGTAGAAAGAAAAAGAGCGACGTTTGTATACCGGATAGCTTTTGACTGCAAATCGGGCTGCAAAGCTAGGTGATGAAGAGAATGGAGGATCGGACCTATTGCGGATGTAGGTCTTGCGAGGATGAGATTCCGAGGCGGCAATGTCACTGAAAGCCGCAATCGTGGCTGTAAAAGATAACGTCTCCGTAGTTGTTTTGGTCTTGGTCAAAACTCGCCGTGTCGAAGTTGAGAAGCGGGATGTCTGTGAGATCGTCGTCAAGGATGACGTCGCTCAAGTGAAAGCTCCAGGAGCGGCAACCTGGTCCGCCTCCGGCTCCAATCGGCCTTGGCGTGGCCACTTCCATAGCGCATTCGATGTTTTCCTCAAGTTGTTCAGTGTAAACGTTCGAGGAAATTTCTGTCGAAGCAAAGCGCTTAATCTGAGTTACCTCAGGCTGAAAAGCCTGTGGTTGGACCAGCTCGTGGTGTGGCATAGCCGGGTGATCGACCTCAATCTCCCTTTTGCTCACTTCCAGCCGCGCCACCTCCTTCGCCAGCTTGGCGATGGCGCTCCGGGCTTCCTCGGCCGACAGCTGCGACGAGATTCGCTTCAACATGGTCGGCGAGTCCGGAAAATTGAGCGGCAAGTTTTTCTGGCAGCACAAATTTCCGATGTCGAATGCACGCGCTGCCTCTTCCGGGGTGTCGTACGTCCCTAGCCATATTTTCTTGGAGCATTTCGTAGGCCGAATCTCCGACACATACTTGCTGAGTTCCTCGCGATACCTCACTCCTCTGTAACTCGACACCGCAACAGACCGCGGTCGAATCGCATTCAGCACCATACTCTTCATCACATCACGACGACGCGGCGGCGACGGACTCTGCGAGGATGACGACGACGGAGACGCTGACGCAAAGATGTTCTTCTTCCTCCCGGCTACCCCTCGCGGCGATGATTGCAACGTCGACGTCCGACGACACTTTCCCGCAACTTTCGACATGTCAATCAACTCTTCGAAAATTCCACAAAACCTCCTCCACCCGAAAATGAATCCTTCCAATTACTCGAATCGCCAGTTGAACCGCGACGCCAACGCCAATCCCGTAGTCTCCCCTGAACTCACTTCGTTCAACAGAAAAAAAAATCGAACAGAAGCCGAAATCCTCAACACTGAAATTAAGCAGTGCAGAATTTCACTGTGCTGAGCTCAATATCCACAGAAAAAGAAAACTAAGACTCCCGACTGAAACTGGATTTTCCGAAAATTGGAATCCGAATGTACATAAAATTCACAGCAGTGCGCTCAATTTCCACAGACATGAGAAGCAAACTCGAACCGAAACCGAAACCGAAACCGAAATCCTCAAGAAAGAATGAGCTCAGAAATCCTCAGAAATTCTCAAAAAATTCAAAGAAATGAGATCCAATTGCGGACCGAGAAGAGAAATTCTCTCTCTCGGTAAGCTCAAATTCCACTGAATCGGAATGAAATCGATTGTCGAGAAGCAGTACAAATTTGAGAGGTTCGTTACTTCGGCACTTATATGAAGGACAGACACTGCGTTGGGCAAAGTTGTGCAGACATTTGCGCTTCTCTCAGAAAAAGGAGAGCGTGTGGGGCCCAGTCTCTCAGAAAACGGGTTACCGGGTCCGAGCCGCGTGGGACCCAGCGTCGGGACCCGTGCCGCGACCTGATGGCCCGTTCCGTCAGTCAGTCAGTCAGTCGGTAGAGTACAGCTCCACCTCAGATGGCGTGTCCCTGGCCGTGGATTGGCATCCAATTCTCGTAGTACGGAGTAGAGAGGGTTTGTTTTTTTAATTAAAACTTGGTTTGGTTTGGCTCTTTGTTTTCGTTTTGATTGTTTTTGTTAGTGAGGGGTGCAAAACTAGCACTACGGAGAAAATTAGAAAAATTACTACACATAATAGTGAAATTAGGTTCCTTACTCAGAAAAGTTACCTTATGACTCACCACTTGTCTACACTAAATAGTGAAATTAGGTTGCCTGAACAATTAGGTTGCCTTACTCAGGAGAGTTGCCTCGTGACTCACCACTTGTCCAGATGGAGGCACAAGCAATTCTCTAAACCCGAGTCAAGAACCAATGCACCAACCCATGCAACACACATGGTTCCTACATTACTGCATTCATATACACTAACTGTACATATTTATATAGTGTGGAATGTCGAGAATTTAGTGTGTGGCAACCTAATTTCACTATTTAGTGTAGATGGAGGCACAATTAGTTATCTAAACCCAAGCTATGAACCAGTGCACCAACTAGTGCACCAACCCATGCCATACACGCGGTTCCTACATTACTACATCTTTCTATAGTAAAAGTACATATTTATATAATGTAGAATGTCAAGATATTAGTGAGGGGCAACCTAATTTCACTATTTTGTGTAGGACATGGCTAAGATCTTTGATCTAATGGAATAGGATACACAAATTTCAAATTTTCATTGTACAAATAGATGCCCTTTTATTTTTGTTTTGGTTAATTTTGTATTTCATAACCTCTCCTCACTAATTTGGAGTCTTTGAATTGTTTGGTGGTAAACAACCCTTTTTTTATTTTTTGAGAAAGTACCAAGATAGTGATCATTTAAAATTTGGTGAAGCATTGTATTTCTACATTCATCCATCTTTCTGACCAAAAAATACTTTTCAATCATATTCACATACTTTTTCATCCAAATTTGATGACTTCATCCACATTTTTAATAGATATGGGAATTTTTTTTTATGATAAACGATTACTTTTTTTTTGCCAAAAAATTAAAAAATAATTTTGAAATGGTACAATCTGACCCATGGTGCCCCCCAAAAGGATTGCTGCAGCTTGGTAAATAACAAGATTGTGCACTTTCTTTGAAGGTGAAAAGCTGAAGAAGTAGAATGCAATATCTTTACAAATTGCTTGTTCTACCTTAATTTGACCTTAGATATTTCCTTATTGCAATTATATTTTAGCAAATTCACTAGCAGTTCTACGCATTCATCATTAGAATTTTATAAGAATTTTTATGTATTAGATAGAATGCAGAACAAAAATTTCAATAAATCTTCAAATAAAAATGACTAAAATCTTTGTATAATATATTTTTTATAAGTAAGCATATATTGAAATGTACAATAGAAATTTATTGAATGATGAATGAAACATATGCAATGCTAAATACTATAAAAGATACATATACATTAGAATGCATTAGAAATTTGACTCCATTGTTACAAAAAATGGCAACCCAAATTGAAGAATTGAAAAAAAAAACTTATAAATCTCAAAAACTTGGTGATTAACTTAATTGTTGTGGAATCCAAAATGAGTTCAATTGAATAAATTTCTCAAAATCATTTGGTAGTAGCAATAGAAAATTGAAATCCTTAAAGCTCAAAGTTCACAAAAGCACAAAATCATAGAAGTGCAAAGAAGTGTAAAGCCAAGAGAAGCAATGGATTTGCTACCTCTATAATATCATCCTATGGATCCTCTTTAATATCACCTTAATTGCAACAACTATATTATTTCTTTAATATCACCCTTTGTAAAAAGTGATATTACAAAAGTGATTGCAAATTGCTACTCTATTTTTGTAATATCACATTCTGTGAAAATATGATTACAAAATATTTAATTTCTATGTAATGCATACAATTTCTATGTATGCATGATTGAAAATATTTTTACAAAATATTTAAAATAATTATTTTAAAGACTTATTGAAATCATTCTATTCAAATATATCAAAATTTTACTAATATATAATACAATGAATGCGTAGCATAGCATGCACGAGCCCCTAGTATTAATGGTAGCATTTGTGATATTATAGAGGGACTTATGATTTTAGTAGTATGATTGTACCATTATAATCAAATGTACAAAACTGGTCACAATGTGATGATCAAATAGCGAAATCATTACAATATGAAAAAAATTATTCACAAAATTTAGTATAGCACCTCAATTTTGAACATTATAGATACAAGTACCAATTTTTTGTTTTCCATTAAAAAAAAGTCTAACATGAAAGAGGTACATGTGGATGTTTCCTATACATCTATGCAAATAAATATAAAAATTAAAGCACCGAGATATTCAATCAATCGTCACATTATAATTATAAAATTATAGTTAAAAAATTCACCAAACATTTTTTTAATTGAAATTTGGTATGCTTGAATGAAATTGTGTAAGAGTGCAATGTCAATTATGCATGATGAAAAATGGGAATTACATTTTACATTATGCAAAATTATTTGAATGGCACAATGATAATTTGAAATAATATTAGACCTCATTATACACTCTCCAAGTCCATATATATCGACTAGATGCGATGTAGCCTTGGAGTTCAAGATCAATCCATTTAATTAGGAAATACAATATTGGACTTATCCATACAATATTTTCAAAAGATAAGTCCAAATATAATCTTGTACAATATTTGCAAAAGATATGCCCTTTCAACTATTTTTTTCTTTTTAAAAATGATATTTTTGTCTCTATGAAATTTTTTTATTCCTTCCATTTGGATTATAGTGATGTGAAAGTTATAGAGCATCTAGTTTTGTAAGCAATCACAACATTTTCTTGAGAAATATCTTATTGAATCCATTTTTTAACTCAATTTTTAGAATTAAAAAAAATTTGAAAAGAGTTTTGTTTACTTGCTAGGACAATCATCCCATGGAGATTAATTGTTTTAATTCCATTAAAAAACTATTGGCAATTTCATTTTTCTTTCCATCTAATTCCTTCGTCCACTAAACAATTTATTGATGATCGAAAATCAAGTTGTTTCTTTGAAATTTTATTCTTGAACTCTCAACTCAATTCTTTGACATAACAAAATTTTAATTCAAAATCTATAGTGCAAAAGTTTTAAATTATGATGATTCAAAGTTTTCTAATCTAAAACTTTAAGGTGCAAAAAAAATCCTTTCTTCACTCTAAATGCTTATATCTTGCAATTATTATAATCAAAGTTTCTAAAATTTCTTCCACACATTTCCATACTATTATAGTGCATGATCTTCCGTTTTCCACTCCATTTTGCTAGTATGTATGAATAAAGTTTTTTATTTTTATGTATGACAATGAGTTGGATCCTCATGTACAATATTTGAGGGCATTTGCTTATTGTTCTTATAACTTGACCATGACATTTAGATTGATTTTAATTTTTTAGCATACTTTTTAAAAATGAAGCTTTCAAAGTCTAAACTCTACTTCTTATGAAAACATTGAATAAATCCTCAAGATGAATTATTTGTTGCAATTTGAAGTTGAAAGCCTTAAACCACATTTCAAAATAGAGAATGACTTAAATATTTTATTTAATTTATACTTGTTCTCTATTTCTATATTTAGTTGTCTTACTTTTCATATCAAGTTTAATTTTTGTGCAATTTCAATAAGTATGATAATATATATTATTTATTTAGTTTTTTTGGTGAAAATACACGCATTGGTTTAAATGAATACATATTTTCTTTACATTAAATTTTGGAATACATTAACCTCTAAAATACTCATACCCAAAGCAAGACTAGAAGCTTCATACATACATCCCAAACTTATGCAATGTAGACAATATATTTGAAAATGGGTTGAGAATATACGCAAAAAAATTTAAACATAAAAACTTTCAAAACATCTATAAAATATTTATAAAATAGAAGGTAGTACTTAATGAAAGAAAACCTAAATCACTAATAATTTTGACAAAATAATTGGTAATCTCAATGGTGAAAATGTTCAAGTAAGAAACATACATCCTTTTTGTATGTTTTTATTCAAACAATTCCAAGACTGAGTTCAAAAATTGACTTCGTGTGTTTTTTCTATCTTCATTGCCCACTACATAAAATTCTCTGTAATTTTCACCTCATTATTTGGAATTAAATGGTTAAAATTTTTTTTGAGTAGGAATCAAACTAAATAGTGTAATAAAATAAAATAATAGATTATTTTAGAACGCATTTTTAGCTACCTACTTTCACATTAAAATTAGAAAAAAAAAAGAACCTTCTACCTCTGTAAAGGCCATTTTTTATGTATTCAAAAACAAAAAAGGTTGCAATTACATGTTTCTATCTCAACAAACTATTCAATCAAATAGTAAAAAATCCCAAACTTGTTTTTCATCCAAAAATGATGTAAATATAATTGTAGGTAAACATCAATCCAATATTTGACAAAACATTATAGTTCAAATTCAATCTAGGACTCCCCCGAGAACAACATATGTACAAAAATGTAGGGGGGAGGTTCTACTTACTAAAAAAACCAATGTTCTCAGTGGTTCAATGTTTGAGATTTTTTTTGAGCTTTACCCATTCTTTTCCTTGAAATTCCTATATTGAACAATTTTTACAAGTATCCAACCCATTTTTTTCTCTTACTATTTTTTACTACAAATAGAATTTTCATAGATTTTTCCACCATTTTTTTTCCAATGTTTTCAAACTGCAACCAATTTTTTCCCAATTCCACTTGCTAATTAACAATGAACTAAGTAACTAGAGTTTCTCCCATGCACACTACACTAATGATGATAAATAGTGTTATGTTGTGATTAGTGTTACTTGGATTTTTACCCCGGTCACTCTAAACTTCAATTAGTTGGCATTTAGTGTTGTATTCACTTTTTTGAGCATGTAATAGGTTTCTTGAGTTCATACAAGATTTTTTGCATTTTGATGAAATAGTTAGGTAACACTAAATGTAAACTTGTAAAAAATTTATACCCAGTAGTTGACCAATAGTGTCTATGTTGACATTTAGTGTTGGTAACATTAACCAGATTGTTGACAATTAGTGTTGGTAACATTAACCAGATTGTTGACAATTAGTGTTGGTAACATTAACCAGATTGTTGACAATTAGTGTTATGTTTCGTGATTAGTGTTGCCAACACTATTTATCATCATTAGTGTAATGACATGGCTATAGTTCAGGGTTTTTTTTTTCTATTTTTTCTATTTTGCTAAACAGAAATTTCTACACCATTTTCAGTTTTTAGTTTTTTCCAATGTTTTCAAATTGCAACCCGTTTTTTCTTTTTCTTTTTCCCCCAATTCCACCAAGGCTAACAACGAACCAACCGGCGGTGCTGATGTGGCTTTAGGGTCGGTGATTGGAATTATTGATTGGGTCCAAGGGGGAGCATAAAGTGGCAGGATGGGTTCCCTATTTCCGTTAATGGAAAAAGCTTTGGGAGGGGGCCAGGTGGGGGGCTTCAATAATAAATAATAAAAATGGTGGTAGAGGGAGGGGCAGCAGAAGACTTTGATGACCACCCTGTCCCTGACCCCACCTGACCCCACCTGACCCCACCCAGCCCCTTACCATATAGTTCAGCACCTTCGACGAAGGGGCGGGAGACTAATTTGGCGCCAACGGTGTACCTTCCACACGGCGTGACGTCACTGACCCGGGGTTCCCCCGCCTTCCCGGTAGCTTCGCCTATGGAAAATTTAGGAACGGATGAACGGAATCTGTCACTGCCTGAGTGTACCTTTTTCATTCATCCACTTTGTCTGTACAGAAGAGGCAGGTTTTGTCTGCAACCCACTGTAGCACATGAGTGCAACCAAAGCTTTTTGTCGCTTTCGGGGTCTCCTCGTCCTGCACGAAATTCAAATTGTCTTTTGGTTCATCTTGCTGCTTACGTTAATTCCAATTAATGTGGCCCACAGTAATTTAATACTCTCCTTTGGCCCATGAAAATCTCGAGAAATTTCGTGCACAAGGGATTAATTGTTATGTTTAGTCTTTGTGCCAGTGATACATGCATTCAAAAATGAGCAACCGATGACTTGAGTCTCTATGCAAAACCTCTAGATTAGTCGCCGTCGTTTAGGCATCCGAAATCCCCGTGGAAAGTACCACATTTGAGTACGATTTGTGAATGTTGCCGGCTCATCATTCTTGACAATTTAAGGTGTTGGTGGTGATAATGGGATTTTAAAGATATCCTCCAACTGAAATACCTGCAACAAAGAAACTTCGCCCACTTCATGAACAGATCTTTATAGTGCCTAAATAGTCACTCCAAACCCACTGTCAATACTATTGTTTGAGGAGAAAGAACAAGTACGAGGTGCCTTGTATGAACAAGGTCAAACTTTTTAGGCGAGGAATGCTCATTAATCGCTTGACTTGCCCCTACGAGGTTGTTCAACATAAACATGGTTTTTTGATGGTTGAAATGATTGAATGGAGCTTTTTTAGTGGGACAAAAATTATGCTTGATTTAGAAGTTTTAATGGGATAGAGGAAATATACATTATTAAGTACATGATATGATAATGGGGAGGGGAGATGATTTCATCCATTTGAATGGTCACATATTAATCCGTATTCAATTTCATCCTAATATAATTTTAACTTACATTGTTTACAGTGAGGCAAGTTTCCTTTTTGCATCTTGGAAAAGGGGCCCCTTTATAGTGAACAAAATTGACTTCTTCATGGCTCCTCAACCAACCTAGATCTTAGAATTAGCTAAGAAGTCTTTCCTAGGTGGATGACAAAGCATCATACTTTCCCAACATGGAGAAGACTATGATTGTTTGGTTATAGAATGTTACAAATGTAGAAGCAATTGTAGGTTTTTAATCTAGTTTTATGAAATTAAAACAATTTTTTGTCTTTTATTGACAAGTTTGTTGTCATAAATGTTGCAATGGTTGTAATTACTAGCCGCATTAATTTATATTATTTTAAAAATTATTTAATTTGTCAAGTGCACTTATATTGAAGTTCACCATGTCTTAGATAAAAATTATTATTATGTAGTCAACACTCTTTGTATACACTCTTAAATAGTGTGGTTGTCATTTGAATTTCATCTACGTCCATCCTACTTCATCCATTTTCATTTATATTCATTCAAATATAGGTTAAAATTAAATCAAATGTTTGCAATGTTTAAACCACATTCATCCAAAATTCTTTCTATTCATGTGAAGGAAGTCTCACAATATTCAAACTTGAGCAAAAATCAAACTATATTGAGTTGGAGCATTGAAAATTTAGTGTTACTAAATGAATTCATTTCAAAATATTTTTAACCCTTGAAGGATGTAGTCTCCCTATGACCAAGGTAGTCACCAAAATTGCTTTGATTATTTGTCCAATAGGTGCACTCTTTGTTTCCACAATGAACAATGAAATCATCCATCGATCACTTTTCGGCCTCAACGTCCTTCAAGGGTTAACCTGCACAAAAGGGGGCCATTTGACCCTTTTTAGCATGGAGGGTAGCCCTTGTAATGACAAAAATGGTAGCATGCTCTCATTCCCTTTCATCTATACATGTAATATGTGGCGGCTCAAAAGTGTCTGATGGATGATAGATAATCCTTCAATATAAGACAAAGATGCAAATGTGCATTCTTACAAATTTTGTGTAAAAGAGGGAAGTCTTGTACAATAATTTGATCTTCAATGAGTGCTCTTGACATTTTTTTTAAGCAAATGATTCACATTGTACCAAAAATTATGATTACAATTGTAACAAAATTGGCGTTCCAAGATTAACCCTAACATAGACAAAGATGTTTGGTGTCTGATGGATGACAGAGAATCCTTCTTGAGGATAGAAATACAACTATTCATCCACAAAATTTTGTTGTGAAAAAGAGAGATCTTTTATAGTAGTTTGTTTTCCAATGAGTATTTTTGAAGGGAATGATTCACACAATATTGAAAGAGATGATTTCCACGGTCACCAGTCTGTCCTTTAAGGATTAAAGTATTCCTTTTATCAAGGCAAAGATACCTTCTTTCCCATACTTAAAGGGGAGGTAGAAGGCCTAGTAATGTATGTTATATTTTGTAGAAATTGGTACAACACAATATTTTTTTAACTACTTGGTACTAATATAGATATATTACAAATTGAGGGACTTTGCTTGGTCTTGGAAAATTAATGAACAAATGAGCAAACTCTTTCATTCAATTGCTTTAGTAGAATATTTCATTCATCCACTTTTGTGAAGTGTTTGTAGACGAGAGGTTTGTTTGCAGGACATTGTAGCTCATGAATCCAAAAACTTTCTTTTCTAGGATGTAAGGCGGTTTGTCCTAAAAGCATAAAAGCAATCATGACATAGATGTACATTTTGCTTTCTTTAATGTACCAGAGGTGTACATTTTAGGAGGTGGTTGCTTTCAATGATCACTATGTTTAAACTTGAAAAGTTCATAACTAATTCTATGAAGGTCCAAAAAACATGAAATGACTTGGGTTAAGGTAGAGATACCTATAAATAATTTTTGGAACATTTTAGCTCGTAGGACATGGGAATTTTTTTGAGAAATTGAACTCAACGAGTGTAGAAATAAGGATGAGGAAGAATGCAAAAAAGGACTTTTTTCCCTCAAAAATGAATATTTTATTATATATACATGTGGATTTTTCATTTGAACCTATTTTGGTCTCATAGACTCACCTATTATGGTTAGCTTTAGCACTTCTCCCTAATTAAGGAGGGAAGAGAGATGAATGGTCAAGAAAGTACAAACAAATAATTTTTTTCCAATAAACAATGCATCCAATTGTTATTCACAATAGGTCACCCTATAAAGCCATTAGAGGGAATTGTCTTGAAATAGGTTTTTCTACCTTTGATGCCAATTCCATTTTTCTTCTTATAAAATTTATTGAAAATTATTTCAAGGAATTTAGCTTCCCTAAAGGCAATAAGCTCTTACATGGTTGCTTTAAGTGCAAACTACCTTAAATCTAATTAAACTTGCTATTTCATCCTCCTTGAAAATCTAAGAGAGTGTGAATTTTTTTTTGAAAGTAGACAACATTGATTTTTTAAATTTAATTAAGTTAATTCAGTTAATGTGTCCTCCACTAATCTATTATATTCGATGTATAGTGTCTTGATTTGATGTCACTATTTCATCCATTAACTAAGATGTACTATTGTATTCAACCTTACATATTTTCATCCAATTTTTTTGACAGATTCTTGAGTTTCCAATCCAATTGTGTTAAACTAAAGAAGATATTAACTTGTACTAATTAAGAAATTATACAATTTTTGAGGCTCACTAGTATTGAGATTTCCAATATTTTAGATTAAAAACACCACAATGTGATTAGACCACATTCATCAAAAGTTCATTCAATGAGTGTGATAGAGTCTCACATAATGTATTTGAACTCTTGTGCAAATTAAACTAAATTGAGTTGTAATGGACCAAATTTAGTACCACTAAAAAAAAATTCATTTTTATAGAAATTAGTGCAATACAATATTTTTCCAACCAACGCTAGTTTAAATATATTAGAAATAGTGACTTTTGTAGATTAGTCTATAGATGGTTGGACACCATAATAGAGTGTCTCTACACCATAATATATTGTTGAACAATTTCAAGGGAGTTTTTGTTGCTCATTGATAATGAATGGAGTAATTGTTATTGATAGTTACATAATTATTATAATTTTGTGAATATGAGAATGTATCAAAGCTCAAGAATCACAATTCCGTACCAATGATTCCTTTCTAATTTCAGAAATCTCTCTAAGGTGAAACCACCCAAAACTGTCGTTGTATCCATTCTTAACAAGTAGACTTTTATTGAAAGTGTCTCCCAAAGTGCATTTAAATCAATCCCAACCTTAATTGCAATTGATTGACTCTTGATTCTTTAGATTTTGGTTTTATGACTAGGCTAAGGTAGAAGCACCCTAAAGTGTCCCTATTCCCATTCTTGTACCCTAGACTACTAGTAAATGTGTCCCTAAACTTTTGTTAATGTGTCCTTCAAATATTTAATTCTAATTTGTTGATGCATTTGAAGGACATGTGCTTAACTTTGATTTGTTGAGTATTGATTTTTATAGATTTCGATTTAGTGTTCACCTATGTAACAATTTTAGTGGAGCCAACACTTAAAAAAATCATAGAAATTACATATCCATCCCAAAAAATCTATATTTTTTTTAATATTCATGATTTTCACTTGCTAATATTACAAAATATTATTTTAAAGAAAAGGTGCCTCCAACTTTTTTTGGTGTTTCCATCCTACATGACAATTTCAATGGCCTAGGGAGTTTCCACTTTGAAAATTCATAGTAATTACATGGTTTGTCCAAAAATTCTAATTTTTTTTGAGAATTCATGATTTTCAATTGCTAATACTAAAATATTTTTTTAAAAAAATTCTTAAAAAAGTACCTTCAACTAATATGCTGAATTCTTTATTTTGACCTTGGTTTTGGTTGTTTCCACCTAGCTCAAACCAAAAATTCTGTAGGCATCTAATTCAAGTTTTTTTTTTTTTTTTTTTTTTCATTTTTATGAAGTGCCAAAGTCATGATACAAAGTGTTATGGTGGTGCTCCAAATTTCAGGATTCATTCACAATTTGGAGCACCACCATAACATTTTATATTGAATAGAAAATATCACATTTGCGCATATCACATGCCTCTAAATCTGTTTTCATCCACAATTTGGTGATTTAATCTAAATTTTTTCTAATTCAAAGTTTTTTGGCAAAAAAAACTTCATGATTTTTTCCCCATTTTTTCCTTTTTCCTTCTTTTCTTCTGGTGCAATCTGGCACTAGAAAAGCCCGCCCCAAAGCCCTGAACTGCACCCAGTTCATGGCTTGAGCGTCAGTGAGAGCTGTAGCACTATGTGGGCCTCCCTCGTCAAACGAGAAATTCCCAGGGCGGAGCTCTAGCACACAATGTGCGCTGTCTGTGATATAAAATATTGCTTGATTCTTGCAAAAGTCGAGCTCACTAGCTGCTGTGATAATTGACTACGACTCCGTCATGTCAAGAGCGACGTTTCTCAATCCCCACAGTAATGGCTAGAGGCAGGATATTCTACAGTTGTTAATTAAAAGCTTTGAATCTCAAGCAGATGGGGAGCAACAACCTCCGTACGTCTCAACGACACTATTCCACGCACTTTGCAAACCACTGGGATGAGATTCTCTGATAATCAAGGCATCCTCTGCGCTAGAAAGCACTCGCTAGGTGCTCGCATCGGTGCAAATTAAAAACTCAAGTGTACCACTCTTCACTGAGTCTCTTGCTTGCCTTGAGAAAATTATAGTTTCCCTTGAAGATTTATAGCAGAGAGAGATTGATTCATCCTGCAACCAATTGACCATGTTACCAATTATTCCAGGTTGGTTTTCCAAGCTTACTGAGACAGAAAAGTTTCCAAATGCAACATCAAACAAAAGTTAATCCACCATCTCACATGGAGAAAAAAAGCATGGACATAGAATTGGGATTGGAAAAGAATCAAATTTTGATCTCAAACTCTTGAAGTTGATAAGGATATGAGGTTGAAGTTAGATCCTTAATAGTAAAGAGCAAGATACAAGTCGATCAATCACCTCCGCTTCATCACTGAATTCTTGCTGATGTTCACCACTTGAACCTGAACCGCTTCCAAGTAAGGTTTCAGAGCCCCACGTACAAAAAGAATTAAGACTTCTCCATCCACATGTTTTTTTTGCAGGCAACTCTAACCCATGTGGATGAGATCGTTGAGGTATGCAGTCCAACTTCGCTCACAAGTTTTGTGCTAGGCGTAGCTTTGTAGAGATCCTCTCTTAGCACAAAATGGTAAGGAAGGAACAACTTTGGACCTATTCCTTTGATTGATTAGGTCCTCAAGCCTCCATTTAGAGCACTTCTTGATCTCCATCGATATTGTCACTCGGGTGTGCAGGTTGAAATGTAGAAGAGCCACGAAGATCCGGAGAGGGTCTGATGAGGTCGGTGGATGGTGAAACCAGCACTTGAATATTCTGAATTAATGGTCTTAGATAACTTGGAGGACAAATCCAGGCACTGACGCTTGTTGAGCAGAGACTCACCATTCACGAGATTTTGGATACAATGCACCTCCTTTTCAGAGAGCTTCAAGAATTGAAGTCTGGCGCAGGTCACCACTTCACACAGTCTTGTCGGCAATATGTGCGATCAAACACGAGAATAAAATTAGAAATAAAGTCCAGAAATTGGTAGCCACAAATTAAAAGCCTACATCCACATGCTTCCAACCTTGAACCTGCGCGATGAACCACCACTTTACTCCTGAAATGCACTCACTTACACAACAATCGCCTGCAAACAGGAGACGAAGTTAAACCCTGTAGTCATCATCTTGAGAATCGCCTTCAATTGGAGCAATCCTTTTCTACTTGGAGAGTTCGTCTCAGTGTTACCAGAAAAAAAATTCTGTTCGCCAATTATAAATTCAGGAATATTCAAACGCATTTTAATATTCTCCAATCCCTGTATGTGTATTTACAACTCAAGACCAAATTCTTAAAGAAAAAGAATGAAAAATTGCAGTCCAAGGCATTCAGAACGCCGTTGAAAAATTGTGAGACGAGAGAATGTTCTCATTTTCAGAAAAACTTGGTCCTCTAGGTCTACTCAGGCATAAGATGAAAAACGAGGAGACTCATTCCAAGGCATTCTCCATTTCCGCTAGCCCAAATCCAACAACATTAATTCACTATTGACTTAAAGTCCGCCCGAAATCATAGCCCTTAAAGATCATAGCCACATCCAGGAATCCATTAATTCCAGCACCCGAAACAGAGCAATAACCTCCGTGAAGAAACAAGCACATGCTTGATTAAGCACATGTGAGCAGAAATCCTTCATCAACCGACAATTCTTGGCAAGATTCGTTGCAAGCGCACCAATCTGGAGAATTACGCAAGTTTTGATCGCCTTATTGACTCCTTTGTCCTTCACCTTAGAGCGGCACTCCAAGTTAAGCTCCACTTTTGTTTAGTGCTTTTATAAGGTTGGCAAGAGTGGGAGGCAAAGGAGGGCATACAAGAATTGACGATGGCGACAAAGTTGTAGACTAAATCGTCAAATCTTAGGGCCCTGGGCCGATTTGAAGTTGATTCAATTTGCAATCCATTGAACCAACTGAAATTGGGCCAAATGGAAAATTTGGATCTAAGATACATGGTCACTCAATAATTAACACTTAAGCCCACTTTTTTTGGTGTTAAACCAACATCACACACGCAACCATTGGATGAAATTGAAAATCAGTCTGATTTTCAATGTAAAGCCCACAGGTCTAACCTATGGCCCAATTTAATGATCTAAGCACTCCTATTGTTGGATCTTGGTGATTTTGAAAACGAGCTAGCTAGCAATTAAACCTTCATTTAGAGTAGCCTTGACAAACATGGAGGTTTGCAAAGGTGAAACTATGATGGTAGAGTATCGAATCAGTTCACTTCAATTCCAAAATACAAGTTACAAGATGACATGCATGACAGAAACTTGATAAAAAAGATATTCATCTTTCTGAAATCCACAGATGTATATGTATCCATCAGATGTATGTGGGACATGGCACATGAACACCACCTACTTGGCAGTTTGGGGAGGATAGTGGGATAGTGTCAAGTGTCAGTAAATATGAAAGCTGCAGTTAACCCATAATGCAAGCAATGTGGTCTACTATTTCTGTGTTCCTTCATTGGAAGGCTGAATTCAAGAAAATCTTTCACAATTCTCCACTTACTAAAATAATATGCAAATTTCATAACATGCCCTCCTAATCGTTCTTTTCAGGCCCCATACAACACACTATGCTGCAATGAACACCACTCGTCTTTTTAGGACCCTTTGTATGTAAACCGTATGAACAGGGGCAACCCTGAAAGTGAGAAATAAGCAAAGCAAAACGAAGTCCTAGATATATTGGACCTAAGATTGGTACAATACAATGTGTACAATACAATGTGCAAACCAAAGAGGTTCTGAGACATGAAATCGCCAAGAAAATAGGAAGGATGCCAATGATCGAGCATAATTCACTTCACTTCAGCATACTTCACTTCAGTTGCAAAAATTATTAGAACCGAACAATTAGTGCCTGATGAAGGATCCGCGCTCGGTAAATGGGATGTCTACACTACCAGAAGCAATTTGAATTTGTTCAAAACTCCGTCACTTCGATGTTCATAAAAGTCAAGTCTTCCGAAGATTGAAAGTCGGGCGGGGACAAAGGTATTACCCAGTTAAGAGTAGTCAAGAAAAAATGAGATCAGGGAAAGCTATGAAGAGTTAACCAAGTTCAGAGTCATTGAAGTAACCACTACATATATTTAAACTACTCCCTGTGTTGCAGAGACTACCAAAATACCAAATAGTTCGATTAGGCTTGATAACAAGAAGACATTTACGTAACTTGAAGTACATCCACATTTGAAAGTGGCATCAATTGGAATGCCAGTAACAGGCTGAAATATCTGCAGTCATTTGAGCCTTTCGGCTACAAAACCAATGCAGGCAAAAATTCATAGGTCCAACAGCAAATTTTCATAATTCAAATCTCTGTTCAAGACAAAAGCACTACTCTGGCAAGACGAAAGCGGAGTAATCTACAAATAAATTTCATCAGAACAGGTGGCTACACGATAAATCCATGCTTCTCCAACATAGGGAAGCCAGCTAGCAGTTTCGTGCTGATCCTCTATCACCTGTAACGTCATTCTTGAAATTTACCTTGATTCCCTGTAACGGCGAAAGTACTGACTTCAAATTGCACCAAAACTGCACGTTACAAATGACTGGGAGCCCCCCCCCCCCCCCCAAAAAAAAAAAGTCCGTCGAACATCAACTTCTCTGGAATCGGCGGCTAAGGACCACTGTGTTCGACTCACGACCACAAAATGTTGCGGAACTCAAACTCCTTCGAATAAATCACAGTCCAAGGTAACGCTACCAAACCAGAGCGACGTCGTTCCGTGAAGAATGTCAGCGAAATCCTACTAAGCCTGCGCTCTCCCAGAGTTCCATGCCAAGAATCATCGCACTCACTTTGAGGAGCCGCCTCGAAGTTCCTGGTACGAAGAGTTGGAAGACGGCGACGGCACGGCATCGGCATGGCCACTCTCCTTCACGAGCTCCACAATGCTCCTCTCCAACTCGTCAATGCGCGATCCCATCTCGTCGATCTTCGTGATAATCGACTCCGACATTGTCTGAAACCGCGTCTGCATTTGTAGCAACAAGTTCTGCACGAATGCCGTCAGATCCGCAGTCTTTTGAGTTGTCGAATCCGCTCCCTCGTGCTGCCCCTGCGATTGTCCATGGCCGCTGGAATCCATAATGCCAAGCGCACTGATGTTCTCTCTCCCACTAACTTGCAGCGAGACGACGAGGACAAACCCTAAAGCCCTCGAAAACTCTTGGGGACAAGAACTGCCGAAGCAGCAGCAATGGCGACGGATGGACAGATATTGGCGTAGCTTTGGATGAACTCTGTGACGTCAATTTTGAATGTCATTTCCATCTCTTGAAATACGTTTCGCAAGAACCCTATTTGCGTAAATAATGAAGCGGAATTTAAACATCTTATAAAGATAGAGTATATAAAGTTATTTTTTATTGAATTTTTGTCATTTTCTTGAATTTGAATGGGAAATTTTTTTGTAAAATTTTCATTTTCATTTTTATGAACCTACACATTTATTTGGAATTTTTTTTACATAATGTGATGATATTGGAAAATATCTCATCCATATACGGATAGTTAAAATTCTTTGATTTTTTAGGAGTGAGTTTCTTTCTTTTTTTCTTGATTTTGTAATAGGATAATTGAAATAGAATGACAAAGAGGAAGTATTTTAGAGGATTCTTAGTTCAAAAAGTTAACAAAGACCATGATTATCAATTAACTCAAAACTTAAGATTTGTAAATTCAATGAAGGACATATGGTACATACAATCACCCTGTCTATGGAGGGCAATTGTGATGAAAGGTGAAATCTTGGAGCAATTTGCAGGTTAAGAAGCAATTAATTAGAAAGCCCATGATTGCTCTGTTAGCTTTTATATGTGCAGAGTGCAGACTATGTGATTTGTACATAGCTGATCCACGACAGCTAAGAAAAAGATAAGTGAGAAGTAAGTTACATTTGTCCTCAGGTAGTCTTTTCTTGCTTTTTTTTTACATGCAATTTTACTCTACGACAGCTAAGAAAAAGATAAGTGAGAAGTAAGTTACATTTGTCCTCAGGTAGTCTATTCTTGCTTTTTTTTACATGCAATTTTACTCTGCATTCAAGTTGTAATTGGAATTAGAAAGTTCATCCAATTTGGCTTGGCTAAACTTCCACTTAAAAAATAAACAGACCTTATAATTTCCACACAAATGGTAAATTAATTCATACAACCCCTACCTGACAACTCATGTCCTTTCATGTGTAAATATTAATACATACACCGATTCTATAGAAACGAGGGTAGGGTAAAATCCTGTTTCCCTTTCCTTTTCCAATTGGTGGAGTCAGTCTGTTTTACTTGTAAATTATTCCCTATTGAAGTAGTTGTGACCCGGGTAAAATCCTGTTTCCCTTTCCTTTTCCAATTGGTGGAGTCAGTTTGTTTTACTTGTAAATTATTCCCTATTGAAGTAGTTGTAACACAGAGTCCCCAGCCTTTCAATACTAGTTTGTTGTTAATGTAATGCAATAGCCTTTCAATACTAGTTTATTGTTAATGTAATGCAATAGCCTTTCAATACTAGTTTGTTGTTAATGTAATGCAATGCATGATTGTGAAGCTTATGTCATTGAAAAGAAAAGGATTAGAACCCATGATTCTAGCCCCTCTTAACTGTGCTTACAACAATCTATTAATGACTTTGATTTCAAAAATATGCAACCAATTAATGAGATTCAAATGCACAAACTTCTCTCAAGGGCAAAGCATTAGTAAATTCTAAATGTATTTTGAACCTTTGACTAATAAATGTGCTCTTAGTTTGGTACGGCTGGAATGAAACCCAAATGCAAATACTTAAAAACAACACAAAACACAATATGATGTTCAAGATCTTACAGTTGAATTTTACATACCAAATGCTTTTTCATTTCATTGAATCCTTTCCACAAATGAGTATACAGCCATGTGTATTTTTTATGGGGCAAAATTTCGCCAACTTTCACAAAAAGGAGCAAATCAATACGCTGACTGCGTCCCTCCAAATGGAATTCAAGGACTTGTTGCCAGGTGAAACCCAAAGCTACTCACAGTAAGAACTTGTGTGGAGGTCATCGCACGCGAATTTTTTGATTTAGAATTGACACTCCGTCCGAACAGCACGTCGAGCTCGATCGTGACTGCCACTGGCGTAATTCCAAGTTGCAGACTGCCGGATGCATCACTTCCAAAGAGTTGCAAGCTTTCAACTCCGCCGTAGCAATTCAATTGATTTCTGGAAAGCGTTACCTGCAACGAAGCCTGACGAAAGAGTTCGTTGTCGCCTTCACAATTAACGTACCCATCGGGAGTCACCGATCGATGCAGCGTTAACATTGCTGCGGTCTTGATGACCGAGCACTTGATATGATCATTGTAAGTTCAAGCGCTTGCTCGACGTCCTTTCTCAATGGAGAAAATGAACCTACTTCAAGCTTCTTGCCCTACTTTCATATGCATAAATACTGGACTAGCTGGGCGTGGCCGGAGAGTTCGGACAGAAGAGAGTGGAGTCGCTAGCTGCGTGTGTTGATCTTGTCTCCTAGCCTCTTGGTCGATCTTGTTTCTGCGGATCGGAGTCACCTTGGTTTACGTCAATAAGCTGCGTCGGTCGAGGGGATAGCTGCAAGGATTACGTTTCTCGCTTCACCACGTACTGGAATCCTCGTGAATGCCACAACAGCACAGCGGACCGAGAAATTTCTGAATCCACATGCCTCAACGCCAGGTCCGGAGTGCTGCGCCAAGCAAGATGCAGGAGGGACAGCTCTCCCTCGGAAACACGCTGGAAGGGAGTCTTGCGCCAAACGAGAATCAGCAGGGGAAAATCTTCTTCGAAAAGACTCTGGCCGCGTCGAGTTTGCCTCCACGCTCTCAACTGGTGCATTTCTAGCCTGGCTGAAGTTAGTTCGTACCAATTCGAAGACATTCACATGACGTGATGTTCTCTGTTGCACTGATTCCTGGATACCAGATTTTCTTGCATGTTTCCTTTCATAGAGATGTTCACTTTACTAGTTCGCATGCGCGCAGCTGATTGCGTGCACAGGAGTTTCCAAATGGTAGGCCTTCAGTGAGGAGAGTTCTTTCCATTGACCAAATTGTGATCAATTGTGTGTTTCCCCAGGTTATTCCCGCGCTGTTCGTGAAAGAGCATGGTGCCAAATTTGGGAGATCCGTTACTCTTAGAAACGTTGAGAATGACCGAAAGTGGACCGTGGAGGTCGACGTCGTATTTCCTCAAAAACGACTTCAGGTTGTCCTTCACTATGGCTGCTGGAAGGCCTTTGCTATTGCCAATGACCTCGCCATAGGCGATCGGCTGGCTTTCGTCCTCGTGGCACAGTCCTCGTTCGACGTTTTGATACTTCGCAGAGGTGGAAACTCATCCCTCCCTGTAAGGAAACCGAAAATAGGTTCACAGGATCCGATATCGACTCGGAAAGATACTAACCCGGAAACAGACTTGCGCCGTGGACCTCCTACCAATGGGTGTGAGGGGTCCGAATTGGCAAGGACCGGAGCTCTGCGTCCGAAAGAGACTGCAGAGCAGACCTCAGTTGGAACTGGGCTTCCGGAGGTGGTGGCAACGCAGACCTATGATGCAGACCGCGTTGCACCAGAAGCTCCTGACTCTTCGGAGAGCCCCGCGGGAATGAACTTCCATGGCTTGGAACAGGTATGCCGTTTTCACTCTTTTTCAGTAGATGGATTGCAGAAGCCTGAACCAAAGAGAAACGCTTCAATTGAGAATTCAACTGAGCTTCTCATAGTTGATGTATGTCTGAAACAGAGTTAGTCAGTTACCTGACTCATACAGCTCTTGAACTTCTATCTCGCCAGATGACTCGACAAGACGACTGCATGGATTGCCAAGTAGAAAAAATGACACAGCTTGGCATGCTGGATTCCAGAAGAGGAGATTTCCACAGAGTCTTCAGCACAGCCCTCCACACAGTCCTCAACGGATGACTCTTTGCAATGTTCACGGTCTCGGTAAGTTTCTCTCCTCCTCGCTGCCATCGGTATTGCGATCTGGGATGCCACTAATTTTTTCGTTCCATGCTGTGATGCTTGTCAATAAACACGGAAATAATCTCTTGTAGCCCGTTTAGAAAGGCCAGCAGTACTAAGGGCGATTTCGAAACTAGATGATGTATTGCAGGGCTCATCTCAAGGCCCCTCCTCTGCCTAAATTTTGTGCCACAGGTATGAATTCGAAAAAGCAATTTGACCTAAAAAATCACAGCTTCGTCCAAAATCAGAGGAACCAATCTGTATCCACGTTCTAAGCAGATTGCATTGCTCTTTTTCTGAGGCAGGATCGGAGATTCCTACTGGCCCTTCGAGAATCCCCTGTACTCGACTTGGGAACTCGAGCAGGGCAACACTTAAACCTCACGGCATTCCCGATGGCCGTGCGGTCCAGTGCAACCTGTTGCTTACATTCCCACGTGCAAGGCCCAAGTTTTGAGAAGTGGTTCGAGAAATTTTGCGAATGATGATAATCTCCTCGCGGAAGGCAGAGGCTTGAATGTCTTCGGCAACACTGCTGGTTCAGACTTCGGCTTAAGAATGTGTGACAGCGGATCAGGTGTCAGTGCTGAGGACAATGAATGAATTCCACATGAGCAAACTCAGCTCTTCGTAACTCTAATTATGTACCGGATTCGTAGCTCTAGTTACTTGCTCTAAGAAGCATAAGCACTGATAATATTATTCCCACGTCGTGAATGACAGGCAGGTCGAAACCATGGTTGATGAATGGAATGATAGTACTGCAATTAAGCCACGAACTTGGGCATGTGAATTTGTAAATTGCATACCCAGTTTCACTTGAGCAGTGCGCGCATGTCAGAGTCTTGAATGTCAGTCCATTTGTGCCTGTGAAATGTTTTTGAGCTTGAAGCCTCAGAGTCTGAAGCTCAACCTTTAACTTGACTCGTGATTGATAAAAAGGTGATGCTTGTAGAAACTGGTGAAAGTAAAGACCAGCATGTGCGGTCCTTACGTTTTAGAAAATCACTAGGGATGAAAGGAAATTTTTTTTGATGCCGGTAACGCTTCATGACTGTTTGTAGTTTCATTGTCTTAAAATCCGTGGGGTACTGGGGTTAGCCCTTAAGCGCCACCTGTCTTGCTGAAGAGTGATCGAAAGCAGGAAGAGAACGTGAAAAGTTTTTCAGAGGTGTGCCGATTTATGCAGGAAGGAGATGGGAAACAAATTCATGAACCAAATGATTTTGACTGCATGTTACCCATCAAGTTCTTCGTCCTTTCGAGAAGTGCCTTGCGCATTCAACTCCTGCAGACGACGCACAGCTGCAAAGGAAACAAAAGCGTGCGGACCTAATTAAGCTGACGTCCATACGTCATGAATTGAGCTGCATTGTCACGCACACTTCTCGAAATTCCTAACGGTGCCCTCGTTTGCATCGTTGGGCAATCCGAAATTTCTCCATTCGCAGATACCTCTCCCCCTTTCCATTCGATTTCATGCACAGAACCGCAATACTGAACTGCATAGAGATGGATGGCTGAAAAACTGCGATGGCGACTGAGATTTTCAGCTTCTACTCTGTCCGTCGTCCATGAAATGGACGCCGGCGCGCTGAAGGAAACTCCAGAAACTGAAATTGTCTTCCAAGAAAGGGCTCTTCCAAACAGAAAGCCCCTGTTTGGCCTTCGATACTGGTCCAACACTCACTAAGAATGAACTTCTATGAAGTCAAACTTGACACACATCAGGTGGAAATCAGTTTATTCAGAGGGCCATTTAACCTTGAAAAGATGGGTCCATGATTACTTTTCCAAACAATGTTAGGCTCTCTGCATGCTTTCACTCTACAAGTATATATATTTGAAGTTTTTTGTGTCCTTATTTTTCAAAAATGTAACCACATGTCTTCTATAAGTCATAACATTCTTCTTGGGAAGATTTGAAATTGCTATGAATATTTTGAATAACAAGTAAAGAAAATCATATCAAATATCAAATATGATTGAAAAGTTTTGAAAATGTCCACCACATGCAAATGCTATGCAAGTGTAGAACATCATGGTGTGAAATGTTTAACATGTCATTAAAAAAGTAGTAGTCCATGGCTATAGGTCCAAAGGTTCAAATTGCAATAAAACATTAGATTTTAGGAATTTCATTTAGTTGGTCCCCGGGGGTGCACTACAAAGGAAGTTTGTGGGTGAGGAGCGATCAAATTTTGGACCCCCTATATTATATCCTAAATTTTTTTTTTCTAAAAACAATATATGAATAGATTTTCCTACTTTGAAAGTTTATGTTTTGAATTATTGGTATTTTTTAATGTTAATAATAATTAGTTACAAATTTAGAAGAAAAAATATACATTGTAAAGCTAAAAATAACTTTCACACCCCTATATTATATAAGAAAAAAAATTTTGAAAAATGAAAAAGAAATTCTATAAAATAGCTTTCTACTGGAAGTTTATTTTGGCTGAATATTGATACAATAGTCATCTTCATGTGATCTCTATAAATATTTTAGTTGAAAAACATGCCATTTTAGTTCATCTTTCAATCCTTTCCAGACAATATATCACATGTTATTTGGGATTTAAATTTTTGGCAATAGAAACCTATAGACATTGTTAAACAAAGCTCAAAATTGTAGGTTGAAATTATAGTTTATTAAAAAGTAATTAGGAAAAGTAGAAATGAATAGTTAGGGTTTGGTTGCTCCTCACCCATGAACTTCCTTTGTAGTGGCACCCCCCTTGAGTTGGTCTTGTGAAATTTGGAAGTGGAGATATTGAGGGGATTTTTTGAGAACTAAAACAAGGTGAGCTTTAGTGAATTTTTTCATTCCTACATAGGCTAAGGTCATTATGCTATGCAAGCCATCCCAAACTTTTCATTGTACATTGTAAGTTTTGGGTATAGTCATAGGGTTTTTTAGAAGCCATTACTTGAGTACTAAGCAAACCTGAAATGTACACATACCTTTGGATAAACATGCACTAAGCTTACATTCTTTTTACATACTTGTAACATTGTAAACAATTTTGTCAATGAAATTGTACAAACCAATATTTCATTAAAATAGAGGTATTCTATAAACTTGACATTTTGACGCTTAGACTAGGCGACCTAACATGTACACTTATTATAGAAAAGAATGGAAAAATGATGTATGGTATACAAATATTTTAATGAAATTTTCCATTACATATCTAATTTGAGCAAATGTACACTTTGGTTCTTCCGACTTAGTTAGGGGCATAATGGCTTTCCATACACCCCATATAGGAGTGAGTTGAGTCAATTTTTAGAGGAAGAATCTAGTAGATGTTATCTATTGTGATTAAGGAGGACTAAAACATTCTTTAGAGTACTAGCATAACTCAAATTATTCTTGATATTGTGGTGTGCATGCTCAAGTCAATATGTAGGAACCAAAAAATCAAAAGTTAACTCAAGTGTTCATGAATGAAGTGCATCACAAACTTTAGACCCTACGATTTGGCAACAGTTATCGTGCGGTTATTGTTCTTTCATGGGTTCGCACGTTAATCGTATTGTTATCGCATCATCACGATGCATTGCTTCGCATCGTTATCGCATCATTACAATGCATTACTTGTAACTGCATTGTAACAATGCGAAGCAATGCACCGTAATGATGCGATAACAATGTGATTAACGTGCAAACCCATGAAAGAACGATAACTGCACGATAACTATTGCCAAACTATAAGGTCTAAACTTTGTGATGTGTCTAGTTGAGAATGGCTAAACTATCTAAGTCTCATGGACCTAATGATGATGAAATACATGATCTTTGATCATAGCTCTTTTAGAAAATAGACTTTCTAAAGAATTGACATATTCCTTCCTTTAAAAATTTTTTAGGTCCTTACATGATAGTTGGGTCATTTGGCTTCCGACTATAGTTGAGTGGAATATAGTGATAAGCATCCAATGACCCAATACAACATCTAGGTTGGAACTCATGACCACTCATCAAATCAATAAGTAAATGAGTATATCAATGATGAAGAAACTATTGATTTGAACTTCTATAGCTTTATAGCAATTTGGATAGATTTTTGTCTAATAATTGATTAAAGTGCTATGGTAGTTAGACAATTTGAAAAATAATATATTAAAATTGGAGAATCTTAGAATATAATTAAAGTAAATGATGCATTCATCCAAGTTGTTCTTATAGTATTTGGATGGTTGTTGCTATTTTCATTTAAGGCAATTGCATTCACCTAAATCCTTATCTTGACTCTCAAACCCTAAATTCTCTATCTTACAAGAGGATTTTGTTAAGTGTCAAGGTTTGTTGCCTATGAGAAATGTGTTTTGTTTGTGGGAGATTGTACTTAAGAACAATCAAATTGGCAAGGTAAAAACTTTGTAATGTATGCTTACATTCATTGACAAAATAAGAGATCTATGCAAGATTTAACACAAATGCTAATTCATTGGATTGAAGCACATATAAGTTCAATTTTTGCAAATTAGGCAATCTTATATTTGTATGTGTGTGTATATATATAGGCCAAACTAGGTCAATAGTTTAAAAAAAAATTGAGGCACCCTTTTAGTTATTTATTTTTTGTTTAAGCTACTAGGAAGCTATAGTAACTTTTATCCATGCTAGACATTGGCATTTAGAACTTCAACTTAGAACAAAAAAATTACTCAATGATAAAAATATTTCTCATTCATTAAAAAATATATTTCTTTATTACAATAGTATACACAAGTTAAAAAATAATTATTGAATTGCAAGATTTTTTAAAATAAAAATTCCATTATAGATAGGTTATAAAGTATCTTGATGATTGATAGTTTTTCATACATAGATTAACACCTAAAGCTCCTTCACTATGTTTTCACCAAAAATGCTTTAAAACTGCCATTTCTAGTACGAGTACCAAATTTTTGAAAGAAAAAAAAATTGACACATGTAACTGTAGATCTTATAGTATGCTGATTTGAAAACATGTGGTAAGAATTTTAGAAATTTTCACCATGTGGATTGCAACATACAAGCATTCAAATTCACTAAAATCATTTTTTTGCCCTGAGAAAAACAAGGCAGTTGCACTTCACAAGCTCAATTTTCTTTGAAAAAATGCCCAAAATGTTGGTGCTTCTTTATTACAATAGTATAGTAACTTTTGACTTGTATTTCCAAATGTCATGAAATTTGGTGCATTTGAAAAATATTCTTTGACCCCACCTTCTATTAAAATTTCAGCCTAAAATATGAAAATCTCTAGTTACATGTACTTGCCCAAAATTTCTATACACCCAAAAAACACATGTTGGTCCTTTAGGGGTTAAATAGAATCCCCCTAGTCAAAACCTCTCTTATGTGCCTATTAAAATATATTTCATAATCAAAACTTCTTTCATGCATAGGATAAAATAGGATATTCTATGGTTAAATTGTATCTTATACATAAGGTGATATATTCTCTTAGGAACAAAAATATTTTTAAATAAAAATTCAAAATAAAAATAAAAATAAATTAAATAGAAAGCAAAAATAAAGAAACATAATCCATATTTAATTAATTTTGGACTTTTCACAAAATTATGGATGTCTTTTGTAATTGAAAATGTATTTGTTGGCAATATATATTTCTAAATTTTTTTTTGGTTAATTTTTTTATTTTGACCTCAAATGATGATTTTTATTCATTTTTATTAGTCAAAAGTCTACTTTCTCTCTATTTTATATTCTCATTAATAGTAGGTAGATGTGATATTAATTTTGGACTATGGATTAATTTTCTCCATGACTTATTAAAGAAACTTAGTTAAAAAAAATGTAATAGCTAAGGCAAACTATTCATGTTCAACAATGATGAATTGACACCTTTGTGCTTTGGATATCAATTTGTTTACCTAACATTGATATCTGTCAACAACCTACGGATAATACAAAAATTGATAGTGATCTTATATTTAATGCAATTTAAAGCTAGCAAGCAAGAATTTTAGTTTTTTTTTTGCATAGTTTAGTAGTGGTTTAACCCCGAACAAAGTTAAAAACATTTGCTTTCATAGTGTATTTTTGTGAATACAAAAAATAGAAATGATAAAGCTACATAATATTTATGATTTTCCTAAACTTGGGTGTGAAATTTTTACAAAATCTTATACTCATGAAACAAGCAAAAATAGTGTAATCCTACTTATATTGCTTCTATTTTGTGACAATATAGAATATAGAAAGTAGGTCTAGATTATTATTTTTTGCATTGCATTGCGTAGAGATGTTAGTTGTAAGAGTGGTCATATGTTTGCTTTTGCAATGGACAATGTGTAAAAATGTAGTAAATTCTTTATACAATCTTGGATTTACAAATACCATACATTTGGTTTATACAAAGAGAACGAATAAGCGTGTGGCGATCAAGTGTAGGAATAGTGATCTTGTGGCACTTGAATGTGGTTTTTTATTCCCCAAGTGTGGCATCTATTGACTTGCACTTCATTCCTTGGAGAATGACATTTATTCTTTATAGGACATGTTGACAATTAAAAGATTTAGGGATGGAAGTGGTTAGCAAGTAATAAAATATATAATGACCACATATTATGCTCATCATCTTTTAGAAGTACTCCAATCTTAATTTGTGTATGTAATTAGGTCTTGATATGTGGATGTACCTCTATGTAACCTCACATGCTTGAGTGATTTATAATATATTTGGATCAAAATACAAATACATATACTATAACTAAACTTGGTAAAAAAATTTACAATGGAAACTAGCTATGATTCTTTGACCTCTATTCTTTACATTTCCAAAACAACTACAATTTTTTTTGACCACCCAAACTCCAAACTACGTTTCCAATAATATATTACACACTTCAAAATTTTCAAAATTACAGTCATGAATTAAAAAAATCTATAGTCATATTGGAACTACAAAGAATGGTGGTCCAATGAATTGTAGTTGATTTCCATTGTGGATTTCTTTTAATCAATTTTTTTTTTATAGTAATAGACCTATATAATGGATTATAGGACACATCTCATAAAATCCCCAAAATTTTCAAGAAAATTGAATTGATCTATGGCACATACAACTATTCTCAAATCATGCCAATAACTAGTTCAACTATTTCCCTTGTCAAATATGGATACACATATTATTTTTGAGGATTCCATTGGTTTTTCATTTCCTATAGGGTTTGAAATGAGTTCTAGTAAACTTGAACTACTATCTATCCAAAACACTAGCCATCTTTGGTCAATAAAAACACCAAACACACTTCTTAAAAGAAATAGCCTCCCTTCAAAGAAATATGTACATAAGTACAAATATAAATACAAATATATGAAAGTAAAAATACAAATTAGGATATAGATGTGCATTGATACAAGTGCAAATATGAGTGTGGATTTATAATCCCATATTATTTGTCAAAATGAAGATTCTAGAATTTCATATATTGAAATTTCAAAATTTCAAAATATAAGAAAATCTGGAATTGAGACCAACTTGGAAGATTTTGAGATTTTAGACTGCCAACCAAGATTTTTGATATGTGTACTCTTTGAATGTTTTTAAAAAATATTCAACTTTGGTGGTGTATAGAAAGTGATGTGATTACTTGCTATCCAATCAAATACACAAGCTACTAACATACATAATGCATATCCTCAATCACCCCTTCTCCAATTGCATTAGATGTATAATATATTAGTTGTAGAATCTTGGATATAGAATCTTAAGTTTGTATAGATAGGAAATGCAATTGATGATATTGGATGCCTACATTATTTGTGGATTTGATAATAATCTATGAAATTAATCAACTAACCTTGCAAGGATAAAATCTATCATAGAGGTAGTTTACTAAAATTATTCAATTACTAAACAAAACAGGTGCATAATTTGTTTCATCAAGAATATTTTTGTTATTTATAGAATGCTTTGAGTCCTCTGTGGTATTGCAAGAGTAATGTGTGCAACTTACTTGGAGTGTGGAATGATTT
This sequence comes from Climacium dendroides, assembly GCA_950106755.1. Lineage (NCBI taxonomy): Eukaryota > Viridiplantae > Streptophyta > Bryopsida > Hypnales > Climaciaceae > Climacium > Climacium dendroides. Next base: position 3,383,489 of record OX467087.1, read on the forward strand.
GTAATGACATTAATTTTTCACATGATGCTAATTTAGTACACCACCATATAATAAACTAATGTAGTAGATGTTTACTCCCATTTATGTCCTAAGAGAAGTGAAAAAGACAATAGAAAGTTATCCAGTCACCAAGGCTATCAAAAATGTTACCCTAGTCTATTTCTATTAGGAAGATGAGGAAAAAGTTTAGTGAATAAGGTTGTTTGCTCTACAAGTGATTGTGCTTTAAAAGTGAACATAACCCAAAGGTTCAATTTACTTGCTTCAATGTACCAAGGGTGAACATTGATTTCAAGACATGGTTGCTTTGAGTGATCAAAATGTTTCAACTTCAAAAATTTGTAACTAATTCCACAAAGATCCAAAAAACATGAAACAACTTGGGTTAGATGCCAATTCCATATGTCTTTAAACAAAAATTTACTGAAAATTGGGTTCACGGAGTTGAGCTTCTTCGAAAGGCAATCAGCTCCTAAATGGTAGCCTTAAGAGCAGCCTATCTTAATACATCTCATACTCAAAATGCTGAAGCTAGAGCTTCGTAACCTCAGTCCCCATGGATACATACATGAACATCATTCTCCTGAGTGCAGGGCCGGTAGAATTGACTACACTCCAGGGTTTATACATTTCTAACGACGAAGTAGGAGTCGGCAGTGAGAGTGAAGACCAGTCTCTGCCCCACTTGTATTGCATTTTCATTCACAAAATGGCTCCAACCATCTCTGAAGAAAACCCTCCGACGTTCTTTGCTGTTCACAGAACAGCAATGGACAGTCCACTCTGGGGATTCCTCGTGAATGCCCTGAAGCTGAACCCGAGTTCCAAGTCGAGTGGAGTGCATCGTCAAAAAGCTGGTGGGAATCTCCTGCGAGGAGAAACAAGCAATACGTACTCGTGAGAACGTTGAGCCCTGTACGTTTATTAGCTCTGATGCTGCATGTCGAAATTAGGTCAAATGGATATTCGTTATTGTGACACCGAGACAGCTAATTCCCTTGCCCAAAGCCTAGTCTAACACAAATTGGATTTGAAATGCAGATATCCAAGATGGAAGGAAATGCGGCGAATGCATGGAAACAGGGAAGATTTCAGGCGTACCAAGGTGCTGCTCATAGTTCTCCGTTTGAGAAAGTATGGAAGCATGCTTTGATCTTGATCGACGCCGGCGCTGTTGTTGCCGACTTTTGATACACATTCCAGCTCCATTTGCTGAACCATCTGGACGAATAGACTCTTGGTTAGGTGAATTGGTAAGAAAGCTGAGCTACTATGCAATGATTTTGCTGAGAATTCCTTGTCTGTGGTTGTTAAGGCTCTGTATGCGCTACACGTAATTGGACATTGAGAAAACAAAATTTAGGCTTACCGGTTCGAAGTAATGGGAGTCCATGTCGGAGGGGCTTTGTGAAGAATCACGAGAATCTGAAGCAACTTTCGCAACACACGTGTCCGCCGGAGTGTTCTTTGCAAGCGGTGTTCCACTCAGTGGATTTTCTGACTTCTGACAGCCCTCATCAGAACTATTGCAACCGTGTTGAGGTACTGGCGACATTTTTGTTTCTCTGAGAGCTGGTATTGGATTGTGTGACCACAGATTCGGGTTTTGCACAGAGAGCCCCTGGTTTCCACCGATGCGCAGTATGAAAACATGGAACGAGGACTTGGCCACGAGGACGAATGTCAGCCGATCGCCAATGACGAGGTCATTGCGAACAGCAAAATCCTTCCAACCTCTGTAGAAGTAAGCTTGTGGTCGATTATGAGAAAACGCGATATTGATCTTCACGGTCCACTTCTTCCCGTTCGCTACATCTCGAAGAGTAACGTACCTCCGGATTTTATCACCATGCTGTCGCACGAACAGCGTGGGCAAACTCTGCAAAATGGTATTGATCCCAGGTTTGGGAGTTTATAGTCTAAAGAACTCTTTGACTGAAGCACTACATACTGTCTTGTGCACATAAATCATCTGCTGAACTGCAAAATGAACACTGAGCTCTAAGAAAGTATGCAAGAAACAATTGCTACCGAGGAATCAATAAATTCAATACAATCTAAGGAGTCATTCGAGTCCATCAAGGATGCATTTTTTTGAAACAATTTGACCTAACTTGTGCCTGAAAACGCACCATCATACTGCGTGGAGGCAAACTCGACTTGGTCAGTTTCTTTTCGAAGAAGACTTTTCCATGGTGCATCTTGCTTTGCTGTAGGTCGTTTTCGAGAGTTTCTTTGCTACTGCGCAGCACGTTAGAAGCCTGTGTCACAGGTGAGGCGCGAAACTTATTCCAGTCGTGCAGTCACTCCCTCCTCGGGATAGAACTTAAGCTTGCATGTTCAGACCTCGTTTCTATCAGTAGAGACCTCGCTCAGTAGAGACAAGATCGGCAGAAAGTGCGACTAAAACTAGTCCAGTACACTGTTTTCACGGGTACTTCAAACCAATCAAACTAAGACAGAATGCGTAAGAAGAAAATGAATTATTTACACTCCTTCACACTCTGACGGTGAAGTCTGGACAATGATATCATGTGGTGTATCTCGAGGTAATAATCAAGATAATCTCAATGATGGACATCAAATCAGTGATTTCCAAATCCCTGCTCAATTATCATGGAGGCAGCGAAGAGTAAATTTCTTGAGAGAACTTCAAAATGTCTATTCAACTTTGTTTCAGATGATCTCTTGATTTAGAGCCATGACTGGTGAACGCAACTTGAGAAGCAATTGCCAAACTTCATCTCTTTGTTTTCGACGTGATGTTTCAATTTGATTTGGATTCCGAATCTTTGCAAGCCCGATGTTTTAGACACAGTCAGCTCTAAAACACGGCAAATACTTGCTCGTGAAGCTAGTCGAGATGTCTATTATGACCAGAACCACGCGAATAGATTTTCCTAGCGGAGAATCTGGAAACCCTAAAGCTAAGTGCCCGTATACGAAAGCATTGTGAGCCTAAACTGGAATTGACTTGCTCAATACACGATATCAGAAGTGGCAAGGCTTTTCTGCAGCACGAAATGTATTTTTAATAAAATCCTACGTATGTTACTTGTGCGAACAATCAGTGAGCAATCTGAAGATCTTAATTTGATTACATATATTTGCATTATGAGATGCTTCTTGCTGAGGTCTTAGATAGTTCAGGTCTGGTGAATTCAGCCACACAAGAAATCACTGCAAATTTTTTTGAAATGATATGTACTCGACTTCGTCTACTCGGCAGCTTTGTACATTCAAATTTATCACCGCAGGCTTTCCTAAAGCGTCTTGATATCCGAGGTTTTAACTTCCTTTCAATGGAATTTGCTCTGAAAATTCTTACAGAGCGACTTGAGGTTAGTTCAGCTTTTCCATCGTTCACAAAATTTCGTTGCGCTCGTGAGTCTTAACCTGTGCTGGCCCCTCACTGATGGTTATGTACTTGTTATGTACTCGGTGCACACAGCGCTTTTCTGACTACAAAAAACGAGTCACCCGTGAGAGTGAAGATATATTCTTGCCCTACTTCGAGATTGTTTTCAGCGGCAAAACTATCCCATCCGGTTCGCAAGCAGAGCCGCGTTTGCTTTCCCTGGAAAAGCAGTCTGCAATCCACAGATCGTACCTTGGAATGTTCACGGATCCCCTGAAGATTGTCAACAGACTGAAGGCGGCTACTGTATCTCTTCCAGAATTTTGTTGGAATCTCAATTGATTGAATTGAATTTGTGCACATAATATTTAGGGTGAGCCTCAGGCGTGAGCTTCGTTGATGTTTTATATCATGAAGCAGATTTGCTCAAGAATGACTGAGTGCAGAACTGCAGATCAATTGTCAGGAATTGATTAGCCTCGTGAACTTGATGTGCGCCGCAGCTTGTAACAGTTGAAATTTTCCGCTTGGTGATCAATGGCAGATGAATGTGCTTTCACTGAGATTCAAGAGTTTAATATGCTTGCAAAAACATCGAAATCGGTTCATTTCTTAAAGAACTTACAATGAAAGCTGCTGATCTGCCTCTCTCAGGCAGATGGATGTTGCTAACTGCGAGTTTCTTAAAGAAGCGCGGAAGTTGGCGATTCCGACTAGTGCCTGCAAGGGTTGAATCCTGATATTCGTTCTCTTTCTTCATTCTGACATCGAATTGCCGTGCTGTGTCACCCTTCGTGTCAACACCTGCCATCATGTCGAACTAGCTTGTCATGGCCGATTGCAGGTTCTCGGCCACTGCGTAAGTCGGAGCGATCTCCAGAGGAGCAATTTCGATTATATTCTCCGATCTTACCAAGGCGAAAAATATATATTTCACTTAAAATCTCAAAATAATTTGCGTTACTAACTGGATTATTAACAGGTATATAATCAACGAATCGAATGCTTTTAAGTTTGATGGATTGATTCAGAACTGAATTTGATTGATGGATATTAAACAGGACTTGCTTGTAGACTCAAGGAGATGCAGGTCGTTGCTGTACGATGATAAATGGAACGATGGAGGGCGCTGGCTGGAAGTATAAGCCGGAAATTCCTCGGAGAGTCCGACTATCTTCTTCTTTCAATTGCAATTAAACTGGTCGACTTCGCTAAACCTTTAATCTGAACCTCAGCAACGAATTGCTCATCTTTGTGTTCAGGAGAAGTCCTTGCTTTCAATTCTCCCGTGCACGTTCGGAATCATTAGAGCGCTCTCTTATTGAGAGAGAAGGGAATTCTTTAGGGCTCCCGGAGTCTTCACGAAATAGGTACACCTCAAATTCGGACATGGCCGTAAGAGAGATGACCACTTCCAAAAAAGAAACAAAATGCTTGCCAACCAGCTCGAAATCTAACTATGTTGCAGTTCTGTTTTCGATGCTGAGACTAATAGTCCATGAATATGCTACAGTGGAGAAGACGGAGATCGAAGGACAACATATTTTAGTAACTTGCCACCATGCGGGCAATGTCTGCAAAAGGTGAGGACGAGGAGATTAGAATTAAGTCTGTGACTCGATCCTTGTGCAGAAGCCGAAGTCATCACACCCACACCACAAGGAATTGAAGGTAGAACCACCCATCACCAACCACAACCCCATCACCAATCCAGTAGGGGGCTGAAATTCAAGAGAGGCTGGGACTAATTTCCAAACATGGGTTCTTGATTTCCACCCATCAATTCTTCCATTCTTTTCATGACACATCTGCTTGGCTTGGAGTGCAAAAGTGAACAAGAAGTAATCTCTTACATGAGCAGGTTTGGAATATTTTACACATTGGACATGGGTCCAAACCAACTTTTGCCCTGACTCCAAAATTCATAGTAATTTCAGTTCAAGTGATAAAATTACCAAATTTGGCAATCCCCTCACTTCTATCTCTAAATTTGTAGAAATATTTCCTTGGTTACTGTACTCTGCATCATGTCCACAGTTACTTGTTCGGTCAGTTAATTCATGTCGGTAAGGGTGGTTCTACCTAATTCCGCTTTCCCTGTAGGCATTTGCAATATTAATTCCAAAATAGAGTGAATTAAATTGTAATCTCAGGTCAGGTAAACAACTCTACTATAATGTGCATGGGTGCTTGGATCATAAATCCATTTTCAAGCTGATTATGTGAATATAATAAGCTAAAAAATTCTGTAGATGCCTAAAAACATCTCATTTGCTCGATTTGAAGTATTTTTGCAAAAGTTATAAGCCTTTGAAGTTCAGAGCCAGTCAACCCTAATCGGTCCGATTTTGTCCGTGAACAGTGAGATTCCGTCTGATATGACAACTGTGATATTAGCATTTGAAGTGACAAAACCCCTTTTTTTGGACTTGCAAAAAATTGGGTAGCTACACTTTACAAGATCACATGTGTAAAAAAAATGTCTAAAATGGTAGTGTTTCTTTGAATTCATTCTTCAAGGCCAATTGGCTATATGCTTAAAAAAATTTCAGATCATTTGGAATTGAACAACGAATAGGAAAAAAATAATAAATAGAAAGAAGTAGAGAATGATTTAAAATACAAAATTGTTAAGGATTTTGTTATGGAATTAAAAAAATTCCAATCTTAATGATTGAAATGTTGTAATAAAAAATCTATATCCTATGATTTTATATTTTTCAAAAAATATTGAAAACTAAGTAAAATAAAGGACTTCAAAGTTTATTTTAGAATATGTAGAGAATCCATAACTTCCCACAAACTAAAACTCCTCATAACTTTTGACTCATTGATTGAAATGGAATAAATCAAAGCTTTCCATATACATATAACTCTAGAAAACCAATTTCAAATTTTTGTTTTTTGAAAAAAGTGATCTTTTCTAATATATCTAGACTGCCCATTTACCAAAAAAAAGTAACATATTAGGCCATAACTTTTGGCTCATATTTCTAAATGCTATGAAATTTAGTGCACATAAAAAATATTCCTTATTCCCATTTTCTATTAAAATTTTAGCCTAAAATAATCAAATCTCTAGTCACAAGTACTTGCCCAAAATTTCTATATTGCTAAAAACTACATGTTGGTCCTCTAGGGGTTAAGGCACTTTTACATCAAAGCTTTTGTTTTACAATCATAGAGACTTAGAGTAGCTTATTATGCATTTGAAGCTTCCATAAATAAATTTTATTATGAGAGTAGTTGCTACCTAGGATTCTAATAAGAAAATATAAGAAAAGTTAAAGCTATAGACTTAGTTAAGAGAATAGAAAATAATTCTTCACAAGGTAAATGAAAAGAAATTTGTCAGGTAAATAAATAACCATTATTTCCCACTAAAAACCAATTAGGATATCCATTGGCAAAAATTTGCATATTCTAATACGTTGAAAAAACTATTTTTGTACATATAATTCTAAACCATATAGGGAGAACACAACATATTCTTATTCAATGAAAACATGTTACATTCTAGTATAGAGAAATGTATTTCTGGTTCAATCTCCAATTAGAATCACTACAAATTTTCAAGCATCTATTGTAATTACAAATTTCTTCCTTCTTTGAAGTCAAAATCCACTTCTTTCAATCCATTTTGTAACCAAGGACTCCAAAATCTCATTGTTAATCACTTTTTAGTGTGTAAAAGAGGTATATGAACTTGGTGGTCATCAAAAGTTTTCAGCACCAACACTAAAAGAATCTTGTATTTATCTAAACATGGGTTGTTTAACTTGACATTGTTTACTTAGATGTTCAATGTAGCACCCCCATGTTTTTATGTCATTGAAGATGTTACTGTGAATGTTAGTGGATGCCAATGTTGACATAAAAACATGGGGGTGCTACATTGAACATTTAGGTAAATAACGTCAAGTTAAACAATCCATGTCTAGATAAATATGCGATTCTACTAATGCAAGAAAAGAGTTTGAAAACTTTTGAGGACCACTAAGATTTTACATCCTTCTTACATACTTAAAAAATGATAGACCATCTTTTGCACTTTTAAATATTTGAAGTCAAAAAATATGAATATAAGAAAACAAAATTCACTATTGATTCTTCAAAGTCAAGGTGAATTTATAAATAATTCAACAATAAGTAAGCTTGCAAAAAATTATATCCTAAAAATAAAATAAAATATCAAAAAGGCTAGTAAAGATTTTTCACAGATTTCTCTCATTCACAAACCAATGAAATTTCTACTTCATTCCACCTTGATGAAAATTTGTATAAGCAAACATTGATCAATCAAGCATTATCAATCTACCAAATTGGACTCACTCAGCATACTAGCGCGCGGTCTTTGGATTGAAGTTGTAATCATTTTTGGAAAGCAGCAGGAAGAGAGGCTAATTGTTCCTCAGAAGCGTCAAGTCTCCGTGATGAACGCCCACAACTCGATTCTTAAAGCAAATTTCCAAATAGATTGTTACCTTGTTCACTTTTTGTTGCGACACTTGGATTTCATCTGTTAATGGTTGTAGTGTTCAAGGTCCCACTACAAGAGAAACTGGTCCGAAATGACAGAAATCAGCCCCTCCTAATCTACAGAAATTTAACAAGTTTCAGTCAATTAGGACAAAAAATTGTCCGAATTGACAGAAAATTGTCCGAATTGACAAAAAACTGTCAATTTTCTGTAGATTAGGAGGGGCTGATTTCTGTCATTTCGGACCAGTTTCTGTCAATTCAGACAAGTTTTCTTGTAGTGTCCCTTTTAGTTTGACAAAGGTTCACTACAACTTCAAATTTGAGCAAAAACATCTAAAAATCTCATGACTTAGAAAATCACATGCTTTCCATCTTAAGAAAACAAAAATAAAATAAATCCTTTCAATAACCAAAATTCATTGGAGAAAAAGAGCATACAAAGTGAAAGTTTTCACTTTGTATATGGTTCAGCCTTCAATTTCCGCTTGCGATGTATTGCCACATGATGAAGTCTATTTGCCGTTATGGTTGCCATGGCTCATAGGCCTAGAGGTCCTTTCAGGGTTACATAGAGGAAATCTAGTAGTAAGACATTCTCTATTTCATCAGTAAGTAAACTTCAAGAGAAAATTTGCCATCATGTGTCCATCTCTCACTGGTAATCATTCCCATGTCGTAATATATGATGGCATGTAAAATTCCCAAAAGACCTCCTAAAGATGTTAGAATTGTTAGATGTTCTTCTTACGCACAAATGCAACGCCTTGTAGCTCACCAGAGATTGAAGTTCTAGGCTGCCTTGTTCTGGACTTTCGAAATTCAAGAGGATTTATTTGGCATCGCAAGCACACCTGGAAACTGCAATTCGCAAACAAATCCACGCTTTAGCGGCATGCTCAAATTCTCGGAGGGAAAAATTCTTGGTAGAAGATAGATACTGTAGATGTGTTTGAACCTATATCCAAAGTAGATCACGAATTTTGTGATTTGTAGCACTACAACTGCAAGGGTTTTTTGTTAGGAAAGATAATTTACTGTCGGTGCAAACTGTTCTGTTCAACCGCTCAGAAATTGAGGGCTGTTGGCTTCTTCAAGACCCGCTTAAGGAATCCTTGACATTGACGTTGAGTGCAACACAGTATCTTTCCAAGTGCTAAAGTTTAAAGGTTAGCTTGGAACTTACCTTAGGACAATGCTTGGCTCTTGCACGGGTTTGCTGTGCAGGTCCATATGTTATAGTGGATCCTGACTTCACTTCCAGTCACTACAAGAAAACCTGTCCAAATTGACAGAAACTGGTCCTAATTGACAGAAATCAGCTAGTCCTAATCTACAGAAAATTGACAGGTTTTTGTCAATTTGGACAATTTTCTGTCAATTCGGACAATTTTTTGTCCTAATTGACAAAAACCTGTCAAATTTCTGTAGATTAGGACGGGCTGATTTCTGTCAATTAGGACGACTTTCTCTTGTAGTGTTAGGACTAGTTTCTCTTGTAGTGAGTTCGTTTTGGTCTTCAGCAAATTCGTGGCCGCGGTGACCTCTAGGAGAAAAATCGCAAGCCTTTTTCTTCCAAAGCATGAAAGAAACTTTGTTTAGAGGCTGAAAGGTTTGATGAAATTCTCTTCGCACTACAAGAGAAACTGTCCAAATTGACAGAAACTGGTCCTAATTGACAGAAATCAACTAGTCCTAATTGACAAAAAATTGACAGAAAATTGACAGGTTTTTGTCAATTTGGACAATTTTTTGTTCAGAGTGACAGAAACTTGTAAATTTTCTGTCAATTAGGACTAGTTGATTTCTGTCAATTAGGACCAATTTCTCTTATAGTGGATATATTCACCGATTCGATGGCGCTGCCATGAAATGGTAAACGGCACGATGTAGGGCTACGGCCGGAAGCAGAAATCTAACTCTCTTTGGAATCACGAACTACCTCCGTCTCCGCCATCAAACCAATGGACTTCATTGCACCGTCAACATCTCTTTCCGTCGCCAATTGCTTACAGGATTGCTTTGCTTTCTTCCATGCAAGTTCGGAATCCTGAGACCAAGTTCTCGGTGGTTGAGCAGGGAATTCCTTGGGGTTCTCAGACTCTCCGCCAAATACGTAAACTTCAAATTCGGACACTGTCGTCAAAGCAAATATGAGCAAATCACCTCGCGAGAGGCCATTGGAGACCACAAATGCTCTCCAACCACCAGCAAATCGCACTTGCACTCACTACAAGAAAACTTGTCCGAATTGGCAGAAACTGGTTTGAAATGACAGAAATCAACCCCTCCTAATCTACAGAAAATTGACAGTTTTTTGTCAATTCGGACAATTTTCTGTCAATTCGGACAATTTTTTGTCCTAATTGACTGAAACTTGTCAAATTTTAGTAGATTAGGAAGGGCTGATTTCTGTCATTTCGGACCAGTTTCTTTTGTAGTGATTGTTGATGGATTTCTGAAACAAATACTGAGGTTCATAGTCCATGATTTTTTGAATGATGCAGATTGAAGGACAACTAATTTCCGAACACTACAAGAAAACATGTCTGAAATGACAGAAATTGGTCCTAAATGACAGAAATCAACCCCTCCTAATTGACTAAAAATTGATAGTTTTTTGTCAATTTGGACAATTTTCTGTCAATTCGGACAGTTTTTTGTCCTAATTGACAGAAACTTGTCAAATTTCTGTCATTTAGGAGGGGCTGATTTTTGTCATTTAGGACACGTTTCTCTTGTAGTGGAACCTTGTCGTCGTGCTTTTCTATGAACCACGTGGGCAGTGTCTGCGGAAAACAAAGGTCAAAAGAGCTACTAAGTAGAAGCGAACCAACCACACTTGTTGAGACTCGTGAACATGAACCGAGCCAAGGTACCTAATGCCACCAATTGATGCATCCTGATAGCAAGCTCATCACACTAATCTGATTTCAGAGATGGATACACTACAAAGAGTAGAGAAAATCCGGCGTGATCCGTTTCGTGTACTAGAGTCGGTGGTCCCTTGAGGTAGTCGGAGTACACACTTGATGCGGAGAGGGTTTTCTCAAAGAAAATAGCCCCCTGACACAATTTGCATAGTTTGATCTCGTCACTCTCGCCCCATGGCATCCGATTCACGTTTCCTGACATCGTTGCCTTACTCTGTTATGCCATTCTCGGAGGAACGATCACGTAAACTTCATGCTCTTCGAATCCTCTGCCAAACTGAACCTCACTGGTTTCGACTTCGCAAGCCTCTTGTACCAGGCGCTGCGAAAACAACATGGAAACAAAACAGTGCTTGAAACGAGGGAGGGGATTGTTGCGGACCCACATATACTTGCAGCCCAGTAAATTGCAAGGCTGGAGAGTCCAGTGAAGAGGAGTCATGTTGGAGGGGACTTGGGGGGTGTTGAAGAACTCGACTGACTTGGCCACGGTGAATGATGGCTTTTTGACGTTGATTGGCAAGGTAGAGCAAATTTAATGACACGGTAGTAAGTTTCATTCGTTTGGGCAGTGGATGGAAACCAATGGGAAACTACTTCACAGACTGTGCATCCGAGATATTATTCATTTGTTTATTTTCTGAACCTCCACAGGTTGTAAGGATTTGGATATATGAACTGCAACAAGAAATTCTTGAAGGCAGGGTTGCACGACGTCCGAACGTCCAACATCACGGACATGGTTGTCTTGTCTGATAGGTTTTTGGGTTTTGGTGACATGTTGGACGTTTGATGTCGCGTATCGTATAGGACAAATATCGTGTATGTACACTACAAGAAAACCTGTCCAAAATGACAAAAACTAGTCCGAAATGACAGAAATCAGCCCCTTCTAATCTACATAAAATTGACAGTTTTTTGTCAATTTAGACAATTTTCTGTCAATTCGGACAGTTTTTGTCCTAATTGACTGAAATTCGTCAAATTTCTGTAGATTAGGAGGGGCTGATTTTTGTCATTTCGGACGCGTTTCTCTTGTAGTGGTAGAACAAAACTTGTCGCATATATAAAAGTTTAGGGTTTTGAGTTTTTTTACCCCATGGTAAATGGATTTGGCCTACGTGGAAAGTTAGAACCATGTTAGCTTGGGCGACTGCGGGTGGAGGCGCATGCGGGTAGCAAAAGGCGACTATGGATTAAGGAGCGACCCCGGGTGGATAAAAGGGCGACCGCGGGTAAAGGGACGAGTGCAGGTATGTGAAGTGGTGACCTCGGTGGATAAAAGGGCGACGTGGGTGAAGGGGCGAGTGCGGGTAGGTGAAGAGGCAACCCGGGTGGACAAGAGGGCGATCTCAGGTGAAGGAGCGAGTGCGGGTAGGTGAAGAGGCGACCTCGGGTGGATAAAAGGGGCGACAAAAGGGCGACCTTATGTGAAGGAGCGAGTGCGGTTAGGTGAAGAGGCGACCTTGGGTGGACATAAGGGCAACCTCAAGTAAAGGAGCGAGTGCGGGTAGATGAAGAGGCAACCTCGGGTGGATAAAAAGGCGACTGCGGGTGAAGGGGCAAGTGTCGGTAGGTGAAGAGGCTACCTCGGGTGGATAAAAAGGCGACCGCGGGTGGGTGAAGGGGCAAGTGCGGGTAGGTGAAGAGGCGACCTTGGGTGGATAAAAGGGTGACCTCGGGTGGGTGAAGGGGCGAGTGTGGGTAGGTGAAGAGGCAACCTCGAGTGGATAAAAAGGCGACCGCGGGTGGGTGAAGGGGCGAGTGCGGGTAGGTGAAGAGGCGACCTCGGGTGGATAAAAGGGCGACTACGGGTGAAGGGGCGAGTGTGGGTAGGTGAAGAAGCGACCCCGGGTGGATAAAAGGGTGATTGCGGGTGAAGGGGCGAGTGTGGGTAGGTGAAGAGGCGACTGTGGGTGGATAAAAAGGCGACCACGGGTGGGTGAAGGGGCAACCGCGGGTGAAGGAGTAAGTGCGGGTAGGTAAAGAGGCGACCTCGGGTGGATAAGAAGGCGACTGCGGGTGAAGGAGTAAGTGCGGGTAGGTGAAGAGGCGACCTCGGGTGGATAAAAAGGCGACCGCGGGTGGGTGAAGGGGCGATTGAGGGTGAAGGAGCAAGTGTCGGTAGGTGAAGAGCCGATCTCGGGTGGGTGAAGGGGCGACTAAGGGTGAAGGAGCAAGTGCCGATAGATGAAGAGCTGATCTCATGTGGATGAAGGGGTGATTGTGGGTTAAAGAGCGACCGCAAGTGGATGAAGGGGTGATTTCGGGTGAAGGGCGGCCCCGGGTTGGGGGCGTATGCAATTAGTGAAGGGGCAACCACGGGTGCAAAGGCGACCGCTGGTGGATCAAAGGGCGACTACAGATGAAGGGATGACCGCATATTGGTAAAGGGGCGAGTACTTGTAATTAAAGAGACAACTTTACTAAGAAGAAAAAAATCCAATCTCCTTCAAATCCAATCTTCTTCATAAAGGCAAAAAGGCAAAAATGATTAAAGTTAGATAACAACATGGTTGTAATTAATATTTTCAAATTACAAATAATTGAAAAGAAAGTACTTAACTAATTAACTTAAATTTTTATCCTTTATTTTTTATTTTAAATATCATCACGACAAATAGTACATGATTACAAAGAGTTTTTGAGAAATGAAAATTGAAAAATATAAAATGTAAATTTTTCATTTAAATCTTCAATTTTTAAAAAAAAAATTAAAATTTAAATAAATAAATAAATCATAAATAGGAAGAGTTTTGAAAAATTGCAAAATTAAAAGTTAAATTTTATACTTAATTCTCTATCCCATAATTTTAATTTTAAATCAACATGACAAATAATACTTCAATAGGATGATTCTTGAGAATTTCAAAAATAAATAGAAAATCTCTTACTTAAATATCTACCTTTTTTTTTTAATATTATTAAAATTTTTCCTATAGAGTCCTAAACTAGTTGGCTAAAAATCGGATACATGGATCTTCAATCGGTAATTTTCCTACACAAATGGCAAAAAACTGACATTCCATTTTTCTAACCGGTCCATTTCCTAAATTTTTTTTGATTCCGAACCTCTGCCTAGACTTTGCAATTTCAAACGGAAATTCTCAAAATCAACCGGCTAGGTCGTAACTATTTGCCGGTACTCCCCGTTCATTGCATGTGGCTCTGGAGAGGCGTACATACCGGAATATATATACACCAAATGAATCATATTGTACATGGAAAGTGACATATTCGTTTGTGGTGCAGGAAATTCCTTCGGAATTTTGGAAGACAAACAGCAGCCGGATTCGTTCCGTCGTCAAGCTGCAAGGGATTCGCAAGGAGTCTCCCATTCGAACTGTTGCTTGCTCACTGGCTTGGCAGGCCCAAACTCAAGATTGACAACTGTACTTAAGGGCAGGATGGAGTGATTTCAGAGAGGAAAACAATCTTCAAGTAGGGCAAGAGCTTGAGTTCACTCTTTTTGCTGATTTGTTCTTTGTTGTCAGAAGAGTCACTTCTTGATCGAACGACTCCCATTGTGCATCCATGACGACTGATTTAAGAGTGACCACGTACGCACAACCCAATTTCGTGAATATTACAAAGTATTGCATTCAGTCCATTTGAATAGGAATTTGAGCAATGGCAATTTGTAACCTCGAGGACTAGCACAGGCTTCAGCACTGTAATTCAACGAATGTATGCATGCGGTCTATGATCATTTTGGAGTGCTCAACATTGCCTGGCTAGCCTTAGAAGCAATAGAATTTTGAAGCTCTTCAGTCATAGTGTTAATGGCGTGTGAAGCAGTATTTTTTTACACAATTGATAAGTTCACCCTTAAACATGTATGAAGCATTCTAAAGTTTCCAATGAAGCTTTCATCGCTGGCGTATGTTTTTATCATGGAAATCTCAAAAGCTCAAATAGTGCATAAGTTTAGATGAGCACTGGTGTATATAGACTTGCTTGTGATCAATGTCAAGATGTTCTGAAGTAGCTTATTGATTGGCTTCATGCTTGTCTACATGTAGAATTCATGTAAATGTCAATTTCAAACCTCCAGCTTAAAGGAGAAGTAAGACGTCAATCAAATCATGAGCCAATTTGTTTACCAATATCAATGTAGTAAAGCTAAAATTTGTTGAGGTCTCTACGTCAAATCCAAATTTAGCTTAATCCTTGAAGGCTTGGAGGATCATCAGTGGCTTTTAAAAGTTTTGAAAATTTAAAACACATGAGGTTGCTTATCATGTGGGGTTTGGGAAAGAACTATAAAAGTGTGTGCAAGATTGTAATGCAAATTGTCTAATTTTTAAGGAAAAAAAGGACCATCCCTTGTATTTTGGACCCTCTATTGTGACCATATTTATAGCCTATGCTGAAATCTCTATAGAAATGCTTGAAGCATGTGGGGTTCAAGTTGTCATAAATGATAAGACAATGTTGATGACTATTGATGCTGGTCACTTGCGATCAAAATGTTGACAAACAACCATACCTACCAACAATTCTTGTTCTTATATGCAATTGTTACAGACTTACCTTCTATGTAGAATTCTGGATTTCGCTTGTCTCAAGTGCTAGCTCTGGCCAATTTTGAGTGTATAGAAAATTCTCTTAGTGTTCAATATCTGAGGTCGAACATGGTCTTTTTGTTATCAGCTTTGCTTATTAGATCCGTATTTTGCAAGACAAAATTTTACCTTTTCTTAACCCCACAGGTCATAAGGTCAGACAATTAACCCCTAAGCGCCCCAAGGGCGAAATTTGGGGTGCTCCAGATTTGAAATGTGTTTGGAACGTGGCCAGATCCTCTCTGTACTTGCAGAGGAAGTGTACAGAGGACATCACTAGTACTAAAGTCAACATTCAAAGTGGGGTCCCAAGTCCACTTCGTCAAAATCCGGAGTGGGAGGTCATTGAGGCAAGGGGGGTGTATTAGGAAAACGGGTTTCAGCGTAGTTCCTTCCATTTTTAGTGTGACCGGGAGCTTGTAAACTTGTGCCTTCGGCATTGCATAACGACAAATTCAAATGACCACAAGCAAATTTGTAAGTGTCAGCTAGCCACGAAATTTGGCAGGCATCAAGGTACTCTTGGGCCCTCCCTCTGCCAAAATTGCAAAATCATTCATGTTTTCCCCAAACCACAGTGTCTTCCCAAAGTGTGAGGACCCTGTGAAAATTGCCGAGTTGTCCCTAGTCAAATTCACTTTGACCATTATAATCTTTGAATCGACACGGTCAATCTTCCTGAGATCTTTAGGGCACCTGCGGGCCCTCCCTGTGAGTGATTTTCAACGGTGAAATTTGTTGGATCTTACTTTTGCATCCACAGGGGCCTCGAAGCTGCGCCCATGTCCATCCCCAATGTATTTGTAGCATTTCCTCCTGGGCGCTCAGGGGTTAAGATACATCACCCATGAAGCACTATCTTAGACTTTTTCCTTTCACTTCTATTGTTTTCCTACAACGCAATTACCACACAAGCTAAATAATGGCTTTGCACCAATTTCTACAAGCATCATCTTTAATTTGATCAATCACCAAGTGTTCAAACATTTCGTTTCGGGTGAGGAATGGCGACGTCGTTCTCTTCAGTTCAGTGTGATTTGTCTTCCTTCCGTTGCCCTCAGGGCGGAGGCGGTGGAGTCTGATGCACGACTGGCCAAGGGCCTTGCATCTCCAAATGACAAGTCGCCATTCCTTACTAACACGGCCTAAAGAATAGAGTAAGGGCCTCGCGTCTGCAAATCACAAGTCGCCATTCTTTACTAACACCATTCGTAAAGAACAGAGTCAATAGGAGTCTCTTTAGTTCCCAAGAGTTGGAGTTTTCTTCAGTGTAATCTGTCGGCACTTGGCCGTTCCGTCAGAAATCTGGATATTCTGCAAATAAGGCACCCTGAAAACGCAGAGGCAGGTCTTCCTCCTGGCAGTCGGTCTTTACGCTTTCTTCTTCAGTCTGTACATTCATTTTCTGTGTATTCTACTGATGAACTCAGACACGGCCATGGATTGGCGATTACAACTCATCACTGGAGATTCCAACTAATGCATGTGTTAATTACGTCTAGTACCCCAATTTAGTGAGTGATCTCCAAATTGCAAACGTACCCCAAATTGATAAAAGATTTCATTTTCAGGTACCCTGTGTTTCCAACACTTTTTGTGACTCCAAAGTAGTGCTGTCGGAACTACGTGGTCAATGCAAATTTGCCCCAACTAAAAGAGGTGTATTTATTTGGGAGGAATCATGCATTGACAGAGGTCGTATTCCTCAAATCTGCTGGAAATATCCCTGGAACCAGCAAGTGAAAATGTCAACTTCAGTTGACTGAGCTTCATGCCTCAAGAGTAGTTCACACGCACAAATTAATGGACTGACATCCAAGCTCGCAATCCATCCACGATTCTGACATGCGCGCACTGATTGAAACTGTATGCAATTCACAATTTCACATGCCAAAATTCGTGGCTTTCATCAACCAAGGTGTCATTCAGGAGGTGGGAATGGTAATTATCTGAAATTATCAGTTCTTCTGCTTCTTAGAGCAAGTAACTACAGCGCCGAATTCATCCCATGTACAATTATGTGTACAAAGAGCTGAATTCCCACTAATAGATGTCAGGGGTCAGAATTGGCAAGGATGGGAACTCTGCTTAGGAAGAGACCGCAGAGGAGATCTGTGTCGGAGCTCTGCTTACGAAAGAGGCTGCAACTCAGACCTATGATGCAAACTTCATTGCATCAGAAGCTCCTGACTCTTCAGAAAGCTCCGCTGGAATGAACTCTCATGGCTTCGACCCAGTATGCCGTTCACACTCTGAAAATATCCCTTGAAAATTTCTCGAACCACTTCTCAAAACTTTGGCCTCGGACTTGGGAAAGTAAGCAACAGTTTGGGCTGGACTTTACGGCCATCGTGAATGTCGTGAGGTTTAAGTAAGAAAACAAACTCGACGCGGTGAAAGCCTTTTCGAAGGAGAGTTTTGCGTGCTACATCCTATTTTGCGCAGCACTCCCGTCCTGGTCCTAGCATTGGTGCATGTTGATTCGATCGGAAATTTCTCGATCCGCTGTGATGGGCAATTTCGTTAAAATGGCGAAATTCCATTGAAATGGCGGTTTTCCGGTAGCCGAGAAGACCGGAAACTTGTTGAGATGCGGCTTGCAGGGTTCTTGAAGTGCATATTGTATTGTTTGTTTAGCGCTCATGGGATGGAATGGGGCCCCTCCCCGACTGGGAAGCTCAGATTGAGTTCATGATGGAGGATCATACAATAGAAGACTCAAGCATTTTCGCCTATTGGAAAATATGAAAGCCAAAGAGACAGTGCAATGCGGGATTCTTTTTGGGCAATTCATTAGTCTGAGGTCTTAACTAGACTCCAGTCACTCCACGGTCTCAAAGGAAGATGGCATTGAGGGTCAGTTTAAGGTAGGGGGCTCATGAAGCGACCCTTTACGGGATGGTCGGCCTTCTTAATGGTCTTTAGATGCCTGAAATTAGTTTACTTTATTTTTCACTTGAAGAAAATTTGATTTGGAATTTAACCCAAGTGGTTTCATATTTTTCAGAGCATTTATGAATTACTTATGAATTTTCAAAGAATTCTGCCGTAGGTACCTATTTATGATCCCTAGGCCTTGCAAAACCTACACACGTGCGGTCTGAAAACAAGCACTGTAGCATGCAAAAATATAGTAGACAAGGTTCCTGAATGTGATGTGTACTAAACCAAACTCCTAAAGTGCCAAGGCCTATTTCTGGTCCAAAAACACTCGAAACTGCCATTTTTGCTCAATTCATCCAAGGCACCAAAAAAAATAGTTTTAAGAAAATCTAACCATAGGATCTTGTACTTTACTTATATGAGATCACGTGGTAACAATTTCATGAAGTTTGACCATATGGATTAAAAGATATTAACATTCAAAGTTTGAGTGCATTTTTTTTGGAATGCACACACATATTTTCAGAAATGGACCCACATTGGCTCTAATCATGTCCCTTATCAAAGTATGAACAAATAATTGATAAATGATAAACCTCTTTTTCATCATCCAAGGAACATTGATTACCTATTTACGAACCTCTTAAGGTCCATTTTAAAGCCAGCTAGGGGACGGTCTGAAGAAGAGGGTTGGAATTCCATCCACCTACCTTAGTGGACAGCATCGTTCACGGAACTTGCTGCAATTTCCTCCATCGCCACTAAGAAGTTTGCGTAGCCAAATGTACATGGGAGCAAAGTCCTTGGAAGAATTAGATTTTCGAAAAGATTGCAACAGACCATAGAATTTGATTGCCAACTTGCTACTTCCTTCACATAGAAACTAGCATGTACGCGGTCACTTGCCTATCACAATTTCCCCAATGGAGGGATCCCCTACAACTTGTCTAATCCTTTTGTTTCAATTTCATCAGTACAAGAGAAAGTGGCCAAATTGACAGAAACGGGTCTGAATCAACTAGTCCTAATTGACAGAAACTGACTTGAATCAACTAGTCCTAATTGACAGAAAATTGACAAGTTTAGACAATTCAGACACTTTCTCTTGTAGTGCATTGAATACCACTCCAACGGATGGCCTTCTTGATTTGATATGCACTGAATAACGTGATATGTGAATAACGTGATATATTAAAATCAACGTGCGTGCATGCCAACAAAAACACGGTTTTGGTTTGAAGAACAAATACTTTATTCAATTTGAATATGGATTTCTCGGAGGGATCCACCATTGTTTACATCATTCCTAGCTTCCCCTCAAAATACATGGTGCAGTGACTTTCTTTTCCAAAAAGGAAGGAAGGAAGAGAGGGATGAGGAAGGAGAGGTGCCCTCTTGAAAAGGAGGTCTGACCATCCCTACCTTCTTTGGCCAAAGCTTGCACGGTGACCCATAGCTTTCCAATGCCCAGTAGCTTGCCATATGATAAGATGGAGGGTCCGCAAATTTGCACTCGGCATTTTTTCGACCGCGCCTCTTCATTCGATCGTATCCTCGCACGTGTGGGGAGTCTTCCGCTTGATCAACACCAGCCAGTATCTATTTGCCAAGCATGTTGTTGAGAAGACTCTACAGGGCACTGTGAAGTCCACGATCAAATGCTGGTCAACAGCAACGCGAACCAATGTTGGCATTGCCTTTGTGCCCAATGGACCATTGTTAAATTTGTGGCTTGTGTGGTGAAGAAGCGGAAACAATGACAGGCCATCCACATTCCTATCAGGAATATTCATAGGGGAAGTTCGCTTTATCTTTTAAGATTCCGTAGTCGCGCATAATTGCGGGCCCTCTAGATACGGATGGGTGCCGCATTGATAGAGTGGATGCAGAGTTGACAGAGCTCCTTTGCATGACGGAGGGTAGTCAAGGGCACGCCCGAACCGTATATTATTCAAGATGGGATGGCAGGAGCGACCGTCATCCATTTTCTATGCCACTTCCCTTCGCGTCCGTCAGCTCGATTGGACCTGATGTACTATTGGCGGTAATGGTAGGAGGATCGATCTATCTCAGAACTTGCTCACTGTGCACAAACGAGCTCCGTGAACACTACATCCACTCTGTCAATGCCGCACCCATCCATATGTAGAGGGCTTGCAGTTATGCGTGACCACGGAATCTTGAAAGAGAAAGCTAACTACCCCTATGAATATTCCCGATAGGAATGTGGATGGCTTGTCATTGTTCCCGCTTCTTCACCACACAAGCCACAAATTTAACAATGATCCATCTCGCACATAGACAGCGTCAGAATTGGTCGGCGCCGCAATTGACGAGCGTGTGTCCGAGGTTCTCATAGTGCCCTGCATGGATCTCGCAACGACATGATTGACAATAGATGCCTGCTGGCATTGGAGAAATTAATGGTGATCCGTAGATGCTTCTTGTTATTTGCAAGAGCCCCGATGATGCAATTTGAGAGGGGGCCGATTTGCTACAATGATACCAATGACACTATGCTTTGGGAAAGAGTGCTATGCTATGTAGCGATGGGGAAGCCAAACTATTCATAACAACGTGGATATTCTTATTTCTATATTCAATGTGGGGGGTGCACTAGAGTGTATTGTAGAGAAGAATGATAAAATGAAAATGATTTTAGAATCCAATATTCATCTATAGTTCTATAGCTCAACTACATTCTACATCTAAGGCGGAAGCTCCGCGCAACCTTCCATCTTGACCTCCGCAAATGAGTCGAGGATGTCAGCCCCGGTTTAGAGCGGGCGGTCTGAACCGCTTGTAGTGGCATTCGAACCTCCACATCGATTTGCTCATTCGTTGTGTGGGCTGCTTTGGGAGGAGGTCGACTCCGCAAATGTGAATGGTGCACCCAGGAT
Source organism: Climacium dendroides (assembly GCA_950106755.1). Taxonomy (NCBI): domain Eukaryota; kingdom Viridiplantae; phylum Streptophyta; class Bryopsida; order Hypnales; family Climaciaceae; genus Climacium; species Climacium dendroides. Next base: position 3,404,607 of record OX467087.1, read on the forward strand.
CCTGCACAACAAGCCAACCGTGAGGGTCCGTCGGACAAGAGTAGCCGTTCAATGACGGCATAAATAAGCCCAGGACATGTTCAGAGTGGAAATGGAGCGCAACAGAGTGTTCGATGGAGAAATAATTTCTCCCCATCCTAGACTACGTCATAGGGTAGGGCGGGAAAAAATTATTTCTCCATCAAAGTCACCGGTCGGGCCTTGCGTACCTGAATTCGGCCATCCCCATTAGCTATTGATGAGCCCACCTTACAATATGTGCAGCCCGTCGCATCTCCATGCGCCCGCCGACCGCGTCCTCTATTTAAATTCGAGCGGACGTGACGTCCTGGCCCGCCTCGTCGGGGGTCATGCAACCGTCGGAGGAGCCCACCCCTTCCGTCATCTGCATCCGTCGCCGCTTGCCGCGTCCGGTTCCCATTCGGGAATCGGCGGCGGTAGCATGCCCACCCAGAGCGTGAACGCGTCGGCGCCTCTGCACACGCATCAAGTTTTTGTGTGGGCATCAGATTTTATTTTGGGCTTCCTCTTCCCTCTTTGTCGGGTGAAATAATCGTCCCCTTCTCTAGTGTATTTGCCGACAAAGTCCGGATATTCCAGCACGAGGTGCCTGTCCTGCCACGGCGCTAACACGCGAACGCGCAGTCCCAGATATGTCTGTCTCAAGGGTATCGTGAGGTGTCCGAAGAGTGCGTTCTGAGACACGTATTGCGACACGCTAAGCCCGGATGCGAGCAGGCCTTCGAGATACGGGCGCACAGTCCCCAAGAGAGTGGAATCGTGTTCACTGCCCACATACGACAAGGGAAACACGGCGTTGTGCACAGGGTTCAGGATGCTGCTCTCCGGAGAGGAATCGATGAGGAGGGTATTGGACGAATTGGCCCGGAAGTTCTTGGTGACGAACGTCTCGGTGTCCCACACAACCTTGTGCAACACCTTCAGCCACAGCTGCCCCTCCGGATGGTCGCGGAACTGCACGTAGGTGTTCACGTCGATAGTAGGATCGCATGAGATATGGGCGGGGTGCCCCGGACAGGGTGGGTCGGGAAGGGACGGCAAGGGCGGGCACCTGCAATCCCACCACGGCCGCCTCTCGATAATCGAGGTGCAGTTCTCCAGCGCGAGGACCCGCATGTAAGTGCGGTTGAAGTCCCGAAAGAGGAAATCGACCATGGGTTTGGCAACGACGGCGGGCAGCCGAGTCCAGACGGAGACGTAAAATCGATTCGTCAAGCCCGTGAGGAAGCGGTGCAAGTCGGGACGGCAATGCATCGTGTATTTGCCGAAGACGTGGCGCCGTCGAGGGTGGTAATCCTCCTTCGAGGGCTTCGCCTTCGTGGTCGAGGGAGTTGGCTGGACGCGCCCAACGTCCTCAATTTGGGCGAGGACCCCTTCCAACTCCAGAAGGACGAAATAACTATATACAGGCAAAGCGACAGGGGGCGCCGTCGCGGACACCGGCAGTGGAGCCTGCGTATGCGAAATCTCGGGCTCAAAGTCCTCTTCTTTATGAAGAAATGAAGTCCACAAAAATGAACATGCGACTCCTCAAGCTTTGCCTTGCTAAGAGAGAGACGACAACCCCCTCTCTATGAAGATCCTAGTTCTAACCTGAATGAGATGTGCACTTCCTACAAACTATTTAGGCAAGTGTTGGACAAAGACAAGGAGCAGAGGGTTGCAAGGACATGGAGTCTCACCTTTCTTACATCCGTGGGAGTGGTGGCCGCGAGAGGAGGTGGTGCCGGTGGCGCCAGGACAGCGAGAGTGTCGACATCTGCGAGGGAGGGAGGCACCATCTTCATAGGTACTGGAGTGGCGACCTCATCGACAGCGGGAGCATGGACGTCTACGAGGGAAGGAGGCACTAAGTTTTGAGGCATCGGAGTGGCGACTTCCAAGTTGACGGGAGGGACGACCTCGACAACAGCAACAGCAGGAGAGCCGACTTCCATGGAGATGGCAGGTAGGACTTCATCATTCCTCGGGGCCGAAACGGGAAGTGGGGACAACGGAGACTCGTTGTCACGTGCGAGAGCATCGACAACCTGAACCGAAAATGCAAAGGGCGTAACTACAACGTCCAGAAGTAGTCGGAGACAAATCCCATAGAGCATTTCAACGAAACAAGAGTTATGTATAAAGAAAAGCACCCAATATATTACAAGTGGAATACAAAGTTTGTACAAACTGAACGGTGAATGCAGAGGTTCAGTGGTCACGTCCAAGTCTAGTAGTCTACACCTAACAGGACCACTACAATCCTAACCAAAACGAGAGTCCCCAGACCCCCGGTCTCGCGGCTGAACAGACTCAAGACAGACTCGTCGAGATGATCTTCGATCGTCCCGACGTAACACCCTAACATAGCGTCCACACCACTACGACTAACTACAAAGATGGGAGCTATGTGTAGGGGTTACCCACCGCGGGAGCCTCGTCGTCCTTGGCCGGCGAGTCCACCGGGGCTTGATCATCTCACGTCACCTGGGGCTGCGGTGGAGCAACTGCTGCCTGCAGAGGAGCATACTGTTGAGTCAAGTTAGTGAACGAGGCCTCCATATCCCCCAATTGAACGTCCAGGTCGTAAGGATCATCGTCGACGACGCTGGGACGATGCATGGGTTCAGGGATATGAATAAACGGAAACTGACTGAGGGCCAAGTCATCGTAGTCTGGGTCGCGAGTGACACTCACCGAAATAGTTGCAGGCTCCACGGTCCCCAGCAATTGCAGGCCCGACGCCGCTGTGGCCGTCGCGGAAGCGGAGTTGGTGGTGGACACTCCAGAGAGGTTCTGGATTTCGCTGGCAGGATGGGCCGTGGGAGTGACGGGTGTGGGAGGTGCCTTGGGCATCGCCGAGGTGAACATCTCGAAGCGCTCGTTCATCATCTTCAGCATCTCCCGATCGCGCCTCCTGTCCTCCTCGTACTGCCTATCCTTCTCCGCTTGCTGCCTCCTCTGCTCCTCCAACTGCCTCTCCTTCTCGGCGAGCTCGCGGTCCCTCTCCGCTTTCTTGGCCTTGCGCTTGGCCTTCTTTTCCTGCTCCAGCCGCTCCTTCTCCTCTCTCTCTTTCTGGAGGGCCTCGATGGTCTCGGCACACTTCTCGACCACCACGGAATGCTTCCTCTTGTATCGCTCGGACATCATCTCGATGTACGCGAGGTTGAGGCCCGCCTTCTTGTCCATGGTATCGGGCTTCGTCTCCTTCCTCCCCACGTCCGAGCTCCCCGACGCCTGAGGTGCGGCCGTTCCACCTCCAGATGCGGTCTCCGCGTCTGACGAAGTGCAATCCCCCCCTTGGGTGGCAGCCTTGACCATCTGGCTGTACTCCTCCCTGTTCTCCTTCGCCGTGGAGAGCCGCATATTCAGATCCTCCTCATCCACGTCGTCGAGGTCAATCGGGTTCTCCTTGGCATTCTGGAGAGCCAAATTGAGCTTCTGCTTCATGGCCCGCACATGAGCCAAGAGAACGAGTTCCTCGGGGCCGGCGGGAGGCAGTTGCGACCGCAAGGTATCAACGGCGACATGCACCGTGATGAGCTTGCTCACTCCATCGGCATCCAGTGGGGGTTGAGCACACTTCAACTCCCGAAGAGCGTCCTTGACCTTGGCAATTTTTTCATCCATCGATCCCCGCGCAGGTTCGGTGGAGTAGTCTCCGACGTTGGATCGGACATTCTCCAGCTCCACCCGCTGCTCTTCAGAGAGTCTCGCCTTGAGATCGTCCAACTCCGTCTGGAGATCCTCGATCTGCATCCTGGGAAGGGCGGGAGGAGAGCACTCACGAGAAGTGCCCGCACTGAAAGATGGGCTTGTGGATGTACGCGGAGCGGGAGTTTTGAAGATGGGGCCGCTCACTTCAGACCGCACGGTCTGAACCTCTTGGAGGCGAGGATCACTACGACTCGATAGGGGTGAGGCAGGATCGGCCTGGGCCCTCTGCAGCTCCGGAACTCTTGCTGGAGGAGAATCGAAACGTAGAGTTTGAAGGTGTGGGTGGGAGGATGGAGAAGTGGGAGACAAGGAAGGGACTGAATCAGACCGCCCGCTCTGAACTGCTGCAGTGGGAGACGCGTGATCAGATCGCACAGTCTGATCGTTACGAGGAGCACCCGCCGATCTGATGGCAGCCTCCTCAGACTGTACCGCTGCCTCGCTGTCCATACGGTTTTGTGACGATTCCCCTATGATTTCTTCGTCACGGTCGAGCGTTCGATCATCCAATACGTCTTCGTCTAGATCATCTTCCTCGTCCTCGTCCTCTTCTTCATCCTCGTCATCATCATCATCTTCGAGCCCCTCCACTTCCTCCAATATTGCCCCCCTTTGATGAAGATCTTCTCCCCTTCGATCAAGTAGATCTTCTTTGTCCTCCCCTTCCTCTTCTCCTTTGTCCTCTTCTCCCCCCTTGTCCGCTTCTTCATCCTCGACGGGGTGTTCCGCATCCACATGCCCGGCATCGACGATGTCCAACGCCTCGTCCGACATGGCTTCCTCTTTGGTTGGTGCGGGCTCCTCCTCTATGGTCGGTCGACACCTCTGCGTCGGGGACTGCCCGTCGTAGTCGTACTTGAGGGTGTAGCCCGGCACGAAGACATGAGGCCACATTTCTGCACCAATTCACTGATGCACGGAATGGAGGAGAAGGGCTTTCTCGGTGGAGATCATGAAGGAGACGGAACTGCGACACAACATCTGCAGGACACAGTGTTAGTGAAAGGACAAAACGTGAATGTGGAATATCTATTCTTCTGGACCATATAGCCCCTGCAAAGAAAAATAACAAGAGTGGTGAAATCATTACCGTGCATGCCGAGACTGCTTTCACTCCAGCGAAGACGAGCATGACCGTCCCTTGATCCCTGCAGAACTTGTCGATGAAGCGCAAGTACACGTCGTACCGTAGCTCGCGCTTGGACAAGATCCGAGGGAAATCGTGACGGCAGACCTCCCGAGTCTTATACATGGGATCCGTGGCTATGAGGTCGTTGTCCTCGTCCTTGGACAATTTGGGCACCTTGCCCTTAGCGTCCACCAACTTGGAGTTCATGAAGCTCTTGGCACTCCGCTGCAAGTACATGACCTTGTCCCTGTTCCTCTCCTTGAAGGTCGGCTCTCCCTTGCAGATCACGTAGTCACATTCCCGCCTAAGTGAATAGGACGGGAAGAGCTCCGTCGCCAATCTGTCCACCGCAGCCGCCCGCTTCGAGTTGAAGATGAACATCCACGTGTGCACGGTCTTGGACATAGTGGAGTTGGAGACCTCCCTCACTTCCTCCATGATTTTCGCGTGCCCGGAAGTGACCTCCATGCCTTCCACCTTCGGAAATAGTCGGAAGTCAATAATGCCGACCTCGCAGTACTCCGTCTTCGCGGCTCCAGTTTCCGATCGATACGGTGACCACGCCCCATTCTTATGCACGTACAGCTGTGGGTCGAAGTGCTTCTCGCTTCGTATCCATCGGCAGACGGTGGCTCGGGAGCACTTCCTGACCTTCTCGCATCGGTCGGCATTTTGCACGACCTGATCCAACGCCGCCAGGAATGGCTTCTTGGGCTTCTCCACTGCCCTCCCTGACCGGCACTGGGACTTCACCCAATCCAAACCGAGGCTTATGAGATGCCACATGTGGAAGCCACCGATGCACAACGCGGTCTTCAGATTCCGCCAAGCCTTGACATTCATGTCTCCCGGCTCGGGAAATACGCCCTTGGCCTCCTCGATGCCGAAGGTGTCAGCCTTGTCGACAATCTCCTTTGCCAGTTGCATCTTGTGCTTCTTGTTTGTGCACCACATGAGGAAAGGAATGGCCGACGTCCAGACCGTCGGTCTTTTGTTGAGATACACCTTGGGCGGCACGTCCAGGATTTTTTGGGCCAGCTCGCCGACGGCGTCATCTTCCATTCCGAGCAAGGCCTTCATCATATTATTCGTGATGGGTTGGAACTTGTACACCTTGGCGTTCCCGTCCTTGCTCACCGCTTCATTGAATGGACCGCCCGTGTCCATGTCGTGCAGCGTGCCTTGCTCGTGAGCTTCAAAGACCTTCAGCCAAGCCGACCAAGTTTCCTCCGAGGCCATGATGATTTTCCTCTCCCCCATCTTATCCAAGTCGTACGTTCTTCGGTTTCCAGACAGCGGCTTGAGGAGTCCGGTGGACTCGAAGCTCTGTTCTGCCTTGTCTCGGAAGTCCTGCACACCGCAACTGACTAGGTTAGAGGATTTCAACTCTGAGAACATGCATCAGACCTCCCGCACTAAGCCAATTTGAATGGATCTGAAGGACAGCATCCTAGGTATACAATATGAAAGTTCAGAGCGGTCGCTCTGAAGTGGCTTGGATTCATTCCATTACGGTGGAACAATGTGACACGATTGTGCCATTGTCCAAGGCATTGGAACAACATGAACGTGGACTCGACAAGATCTACTGTATCACAGATCAGAGCGGGCGATCTAAACTGACCAAGTGGAGGAGACATACCTCGTAGGCCTTGAATTCGTCTCCTTTGTCCGCCTGCCTCGTGTTCTTCCGGAATTGGGTTGGTCTCCGCGCGTTGTCCCACAGATATCGGCAATGGCGGATCGTGGCAGGGAGCGACGACAGGAACGGGCCGGTGACGTTCCCGTCATTGCACTTGCAGGAGAGCGCGTGCAGGTGGTCCTTGTTTTTGGACCAGACGATCTCACAAGTCCACTTTTGCACCCGCTTCTTGACCGCCTCATCGTCGACGGATGCTGTCCCTGAAATGATTTCGGTCGCAGCCTTCCACGTGTGCTGGCCGTTGATAATTTTCAGTGGGAAGGCCTTGATGCAATCCGACCAACAGGTAGGCCTCTCTAGCGTGTCCGGCATGACGGTCAGGATTTGCTTGGTGAAGTTGACCTTCACCATGCGGTCGAGGACGGCTAGGACACCCTTCTTCTCCAGTGGCCTGAAGATCATTCCCGACGTCTCGTCCGCACTTGTCATGTCCTCGAGGTCCAGCTCGAAGAAGTTGCCCTGTCCGAAAATGTACATGTAGGCGGACAACTCCTTGAACTTCTTGTTCGCCACTGCCTCGGCCTTGAGGCGTTTCCGGGCTTCCTCTTCTTCGCTGCGCTTGGGCTCCTTCTTGATCTCCAGATCCACAAACAGCTTATCTGGAACAGCTTTCTCATCGAACGGCAAGGTCACCGGGTTGTGAACCCAGTGGCCATTCACCTTCTTGAATGCCACCTTCTGTGCCTCCTCTTCGGATAAATCGGTGGACTCCGGGAAGGCGCTCTGCGTGGATGCGCTTGGGGCACCTTCACCCTCTTCCACATCATGCAAGGTCCGTCGTGTCTTGTGAAAGCGGGACGCCCCTTCATCTTGTGAGGCCGAGTGGTCACCGGTGGCAACGGGTGCGGACTTCCTCTTCCGTGACTTTTGTTTGTCCCGTGCCGTGGGCCTGGGACGCTCTGGTACTCCCGTGCTAGGTGGAGTGGGCCGGGACGGAGGGGATCGGGATGGAGTCGTCTGTGGCGCCACCGTTGCGGGAGCAGACCGTGCAGGTTCAGCCGGCGCATGAGTTGTCATGCCTGCGGACCCTGGCAGCGCTGACGCTGCTGGCGGACGGGAACGGTTGGTAGGCACCGAGGCGGACGCGACCGCTTTTTTCTTCTGGGTCCGCCCTTGCGCATCCATGTCGACGTTCCCTACTCCCTGTGATGCGTTACTACTAGTCAGCGACGACACGTATAAGGTGTTTGCATTAGTGAGATACGCGCTCGCGACCCGTGCGGTCTTCACGAAGTCCCCAGAGTGCGCTTCGCACCTAGCTTGTATGTCCAGCATGAGGATTTGGAACACATGCGGAACCCGGTCATAATTTTTGATGAGGCGCTCATGGCAGAATATCATCTCGTCCTCTACGCGGATGATGACTACTCCCAGAGCATTGTTGCACGAATTCACTACGTTGACGAGAACGGCCTCTCGCATCACAGTAATGTTAATGACTACCAAGTTCTTAAAGGATTTCCATCTAGGCCCTCCCAGTTTTGTGAACCCCAATTCTAAATTAAATATCAGGGAGCCGTGAAGGTAAGTCATTTCCACGGTCCACAATGCTCTCGTTGCAATGAAAGTCAGCGGAATTTTCCCTTCAACGTGGGCCTTCCACGACTCCATTAGCCGCTCAGGCGGTATTTGTGTAATGTAGCCCGTGAGAGGTGGCTTGCTCTCGAGGAAGGACTCCATGTCACTGCCCACATGAATCAAATCAGACCGACCGCTCAGAATCAGACAGGCCGCTTAAAATTGCAATCTTCATAGCGACCCCGTATTACTGGGGTTCTAGCCCTTCGATTAGTTCAGAGCGACCGCTCTGAACTGATCTGGATCCACGACCTATTCAGTGTAGACGTTCACATCGGTCTGCTTATAGACAATTCTATACCATTGACCGTGAGAGATATCTAGTGTATGGGCTTGGTATCCTGCTATTTAATTGGGTTTCAATTAAATTTCACAGCGGCTTTACTCTACTAATCGATCGGTTTCACTGGATCCTATGGTACAATGTGAAATGATCAGAACCTAGGTTCTATGCCCTTCTATTCTCTATAGTCTTCCCAGATGAATCATTCAATTCATCGGTCAGAGGTACTGGACTCACTGTACCCGATCTACGCGAAGATGTTATCACATCGGATGCTCACTTCAGGGAGCCATTCGAATGAGTTCGGAGCGACCGCCCTAAACCTCCGTAATGTTGAAAGAGATGTTACAGGATCAGAGATGCCTCTCATCACTGTAGGGAGCACATACATCTAGTAAGCTCCGGCCATGCCGATACAGCTTCAGAGCGACCGCTCTGAACCTGTAGTTCTAATTTCAACGCTGAGGATGTTGTGAACGGTCTGTCTGAATCTTGACAGCGCTCATCGCCGCCGTTGAGAATCAGAGCGACCAATGAGAACCATGACCCTAACTACCAAATGGAAGCTTCAGTGTTTTCGCTTTGGACCGCTTTCACTCTCATTGTGGAAGTTGTGGTTTGGAGTGACCACTATGAATCCGTTGCACTGATTTTAGCGAGTGCTTCATTTCAGAGCGGCCGCTCTAAACCGTGATCACGCTCCATGCGAACGATTGCGCTCAATTCTACCACTCCGAGTACCGATTTCATTTGGTTTTGAACAGCCTCTTTGAACCTCTGCTTTGTAATGAGCATGGTCTCGGATCAGAGCGACCGCTCTGAACCTCTTTCTGAACGAAATCAGAGCTCTGTCATTGTGTTCAAAGGGAGGTGTAGAAAGTCCGCTCTGAACCTTCTACTCCAATATGATGTCGCTCATGGTTCAGAGCGACCGCTCTAATCCTCCTCGTGCTGGATTCCAATGCTCTAGGTTCATAGTGGAGCAGGAGGTTCAGAGCGACCGCTCTAAACCTCCCTGTGAACGAAATGACAGAGTTGGGATTTCGTTCACAGGCAGGTTTAGAGCGGTCGCTCTGAACCTCCTGCTCCATTATGATGTCGCTCTAAATCAGTCTGGCCGACTTCACTAGTGCAAGTTCAGAGCGGTCGCTCTGAACCTCGACAACGCTCATTATGGAGTTGGAGGTTTAGAGCGACCGCTCTAAACCCTGCCAACTACATCAACAAGTGCGCGGTCATAGGGGGTCCTTGTTTTAGAAAATTCTTCTATGTTTGCATGGTTTCAAATTGTTTAGGAATGCTTGGCATTGCAATCAATTGGGATGTGGTGATTACCTGGGCTAGGTGCCTGTTCAATACTCTGCTTCTTCAGCCTAGAATAGCAAAATTGCTTCGTTTGTGAAGACTCCAGGAACTCAAAATCCCTGGCAGCTGCAGATGATGTGCAATGGAACTCAATGAAAACTAATAAGATACGCAATTGCATTCAGAGAACGCAAAGTAACAGCAACAGACATCAACGCAGAGTGAAGCCACCGAACTACAGTGCAAGAGGTATGTGGATTTAGGGTAGCTCGCACCAACATTCAAAAAAGCAAAGGAACGAGATAGCTCGCAATGAAATGACCTAAATCCTAAACCAATGGAGAGCGTACCTTGCAGACGAGGTGCCCACAAGCAACACACCAGGTACCGAAATGCACGCGGGAGGAGCACAAGAAAGGAACAACGCTGCGCGCGGGAGGAGCGCAAAAAGGAAATCACACTGCGCGCGGGAGGAACGGAAGAAGGAAATCACGCTGCGCCAGAAAGAAAGACCACTGCGTGGGGAGGAACGAGCACAAGAAACGAGCGCGAGCAAGAATGAGCAAGAAAAATGAGAAGAAGAATGAGCGCAAGAAAAAATGAGCGCTGCGCGCGGGGGAACGGAAGAAAGGAAGAGAGAGGCGCGGTACCGGTGGAAAGAGTGTGTATGCAAACCCTCGGAACAGGGAAGACGACCAACCAAACCTGGAGCCGAACCAAAACCCAACCTCCATGAAACCCAAACCGAAGCTGAACCGAACCTCCGCCGAACCTGAACCCAACCCCCTCAAACCCAAACCAAAGCTGAACCGAACCTCCGCCGAACCTGAACCCAACCCCCTCAAACCCAAAACGTACCCAAAACGAACCTCTGCCGAACCTAAGCCGAGTCTAAATGAAGCATCATAACATGGGGGGGGGCTCCATCATTTGATAGTCAAATAATACTTAAGTATATGAGTGTATCTACACTTTTTTAACCCTCAAAAAAATTCGATGTTTTCATATCCAAAATTGCTTCAAATTACTTAAATCCAATGCAAGGCTAAAACCTTCATTTATATTTCTTCATTAACAATTCCAACCATAGGATCCCTTAGTTAAATTGTTAAATTATATCCTCCTAAAACTTTAGAATAAAATACCTTACCATCTACAAGATCAAGTCGTCTGAATTTCAAAAAAAAATGTTTTCAACTCTTCTTGAATGGTTAGATTTTATCTTTCAAACTTTTTGTAGAAGGTTTTTGAGATTCTATAGCATGTTGCTCTCAAGAAATGAGTTGGAAATACATATACAAAATTTCAAACAAAAAATGTTTCATATTCATGCTTAAAAAATTATAAGTAGAAGAAGCTACAGTATGATTTAAAACACGAGAGTGTTAAGAATGTAGTTATGGAATTCAAAAATGTTTGTCATACTACTAAAATCATAAGTCCCTACGTAATATCAAAAATGCTACCATTAATACTAGGGGCTCATGCTTGCTATGCTATGCATTCATTGTATCACATATTAATAAAAATTTGATATATTTCAATAGAATACATGATAATGCTTTTCTTGGCTTCATATTTCTTTTGCATTTCTATAATTTTGTGCTTTTGTGAGCTTGGAGCTTCGAATTGCAATTTCCTATTGCTAATACCAAATGACTTGAGCCGAGTTTCAATTTCACAACAATTGAATTGTTTAAGAAGCTTTGAAGGTTGACAAGTTCTTCCTTTAAATTCTTCTATTGGGGTTGCCACTGTTTGGAACAATTCAATCAAATTACTAATGCATTCTAATGTATGTGTATCTTTTATAGTATTCATCATTATTTATTTCAATATATGCTTATTTAGAAAATTATAAAAAGATTTTAGTAATTTTTATGTAAACATTTATTGAAATTCTTGCTCTGCATTTTATCTCATACATAAAAAATTCTAATGAAATTCTAATGGTGAATGCGTAGTATAGTAAGCGCCAACCGCTAGTCATACTACTAAAATTAGAACTCCCTCTGTAATAGCACAAATGCTACCATTAATACTTAGGGGTTCGTGCTTGCTATACTACGCATTCACTGTATCACAGATTAGTAAATTTTTGATATATTTCAATAGGATGCATGATAACGGTTTCAATAAGTCTTTAAAATAATTATTTTAATAATGTTATAAAAATATTTCCAATCAAGCATACATACAAATCATGTTTTGCACATAATGGCATATTACTGAAATAGAGGAGCACTTCACAACCACCTCTGATATCACTTTTTACTAAGGGTGATATTATAGAAATTATATAGTCGTTGCAATTGAGAGGATATAAAAGAGGATCCAGAGGATGATATATAGAGGTAGCAAATGCATTGCTTCTCTTGGCTTGAAACTTCTTTGCACTTCTATGATTTTGGGCTTTCATGAACTTTGAGCTTTCATGATTTCAATTGTCTATCACAACTACCAAATGATTTTGAGAAATTGATTCAATTGAAGAAATTTGGGATTCCACAACAATGAATTTGTTCACAAAGTTTTTGAGATTTATTAGTTTTTCTTTTCAATTCTTCAATTTGAATTGCAATTTTCTGTAACAATGGAGTCAAATTTCTAATGTATGTGTATCTTTTATAGTATTTACCATTGCATATGCTTCATTCATCATTCAATAAATTTCTATGCTACTTTTCTATATATGCTTACTTAGAACAAAAATTATACAAAGATTTTAGGCATTTTTATTTGAAGACTTATTGAAATATTTGGTCTACATTCTATCTCATACATAAAAATTCTTATGAAATTTTTATGGTGAATGCGTAGCATAGCAAGCGCCAACCGCTAGTCCAGTACTGCAACGTTTCTTTTCCTAGTTCGCATTTCTTATACATGTAATCATATTAGCAATAGTATCGTTACTCATGAAAACTCCTTTTTACTATTAATATAAATAAGAGTTTTAATAAGTTAAAAGCTTCTACGACATAAAAATAATTTTAATTTAAAAAAAAAAAAATTTGCTAATTTGCTAATCTACGAACTTAATGTTTTTGCATAGTTCATTGCAACAACATAAATTTGTTGGTTCAACACTACAATAAAGTATCTAACGACCAAAAAAAACTATGGAGGACTTTGGAGATTTAGGGTTACCTCATGTGATTTGAATTTCGAACATGATTTTAGGAAATAGTTTGAAGATACTTAAACAAATGAGCTATCAAGGAATGTAATATTCATTTTAATAATTGTCCTAAAATATAAGTTATGCCGCTACAAGTCCACCCAAAATGCAAGAAGTGATAAAAGAAGGTATTTTGAAGACAATGTAAGCATCTCTTGCACAAAAGTACATACTTGAACATCGCCTACAATGTAAAACACAAGAACATTAGAAAGATTCTCAATGCTTGGAAGAAGTTCCACATACCATACTAATCTCATCAACTGTTCACTTTTAATGAGCAACACACAGATAGTGTTGTACTTTAAATGTTTGATAAAAATTAGTTCTGCATGTAAAGTCTTTGGGGGGATCTACTAATCATCCAATTGAACATGTTGAATAGAAATGTCATGTTCTCCTGATGTGGCCTACAAAAAGGTAAATCCCAAGGTAACAAAGTGACTCCAGTTTATCCAAAAAGTAAGAAAGCTACTTATTAGAAAAACTTGTACAAAATAAAGAAACAAAACATAACGTCTTTTTCTAATAAAACTACTCCCGGTACTATGGTACTTAGCAAAAATTCATTATGTACATACAACAAGTAAGTAGAAGTCTTCCTTCAACGATAGTGGCGACGGGACGCTCGACGCTCAGGTGTGAGGTTATCCAAATTTGCTTGTGCTTGATTGAGCCGGGCACGAAATTCATCAAAAATATCCGTTCCAAAGTGAATTGTTTGAGACTCCCTATGCAAATGTTCAGTCCCGTACTTGTCATCCTAAACAATGCAGTACCAATAAGACATATTTCAATGAGAAATCTTTTATAAATCCTTCAAAATTCAAAAAATCACAACATTACCCAAGAAATTGACATCATCAAAAATTCAATATCATGAAAAAAAAATCAAAGAATAAAGAGATATCGAAGGGCATCATTTTTTCCTTTGCTATTGGAAGGTCAAAAGCAATGTATATTACAAACCTCAATGAGTTGTAGAAGCAAGGAACCATTCTTGGATGCGGCGAGCTCATCCTCATCATCGAATTCCTCCATGAGAGCCCTACATGCCATGTGAATCAAGACATATTATCATATCAAAAATTAACATGTCCAAGTACGTACATACTGTAATCTCAAAAACCAAGCAAAACCTTTGCAAACCTAAACAATTATCAACAAATGAACTAACAAAGAAACAATGCTAACAAGAATTGAGCATCAAAATCAATCAAGAAATGTTAATATGTAGTATAGCATGTTGTACTTGACAACCAAAAAAACTCACCGAAGGTTTGTGCAATCCTTGTTGTGACGCACATGGACATACTCCTCCATCATGGCCCACACATCTCGAATTGCAGCATCAAATTGTGCTCCCCAAGGAACTTCAAGTGTGCCTTGCAATGCACACATAACATGACCTGCAACAAGAAACCAACAAAGATTGCACTAAGGAACAACCATGCATGTGATACCTACATATTATCCAAAACTTACAGTTTTGCACATGCTTTTGAAGTACACAATTCTACAAATGGAAGAAGAAAAACATAATCCATGTAGTATTTACCCATCTTGGTGTCTTGGAACATCTCTTTAGACGTCTCGCAGTGAGAATAATGGGCAAAGCAATATAGCTTGTAGCCTTGCCAAAAATCGCGAGCCCTATTTCAAGCAATTTTGAATCAATTCCAATGAAGCAATCATAAGTATGGTAAAAAATCATGCAACAGCTGTAAACGCAGAAAGCCCAAAAAACATGTGTAGAAAAAGAAGAAGTCACTTACCCAAAGTCCTCATTGTCCAAAAGAACTCTAAGCTGCTCGGAGCACTTACTGAAGTTTGCAGCGCCAGCCATTGAATCTGTTTAGAACCAAAAATGCCCTACAATGAAACACATCAACCCTACTAATAGGTAGAGAGTGAAGATGAGGCAATCCTTCCACCAAATCCTTAAGCCCTAGAATGAAGAGATGCAAAATTGTTATTCTATTACAATCAACAATCCTTATCTTTCAATTTGCAACATCTTGCTAGAAATCACTAGTGCATGCATTTTCTTAGGTTCCACATCTTTGTTTCTTGCTAAAAAACATGATTTAGAAAGAATATAGACCAAGAAGAACAATGAAAAAGACAGATGAGCCCTTACAAGAGCTCTTTTATAGCATACAATCTCACAAGAATGAAAAAGAAAAAGTCTTAAGAAAATTTAAATATCTTCTAATGTGCTAACAAATACAAAATGAGAACTTGAAGCCTACTGAGAAGTTGCAAATGAGAAGCATTCCCAATGGAATCTCAAAACCACTTCCAAGTGGGTTCATTGACATTGGAAATTGACTACATTGGAAACTTTTCCGCAAACCTTAAACAAAATCAAGAAACCTTTCTTTCTTCTCTACCACTTAGAATTCCAGCATTTCCATTCCCAAACTCGAAATGAAGAAATCTCAAGCTATTATAGAAGATGTAGCGAAGTGGTGATGGTGGCAAATGAAGCCACGATGAAAGCCAGAACAACTATTCTTTGAAGTTCAAACCCAAAAAAAATTGCTGAGGATTATGGAAATTCAAGAGTGGCGGTGAACAAACCTTCTTGAAGTGCGTGCGATTGTGATCTCCACATGCAATGTCCTCCGCTTTCACCCTTTTGCTATAGAACTTGCTGGAGCGTCGTCGACTCCCTTCACCGGAGGCAAATGACTTTGGGAAAGCAGTTGGGGTTGTGCAAAAATATCTTGTACCCTCCGAATGCAAAAACCACGCGGTCGAGAACTGGTTCTGACAACACACTTAATAACCTAGCGTAGCGACTGGCGTAGAAACTACGCGTGACAGAGATGTCCGAATTTTTCATTTTTATTTATTTTTTTGTCGAATCCAACGTGGCCCTACGCTGGCGACGTGGCAGCCGCCATATGCGGCTGCCGCATTGAAGTACAGCCTCATAATACAAAACTGAAACCAACTTCTGCCATTCTTCTTTCGTCGTCTGCAATTGTGTATGTCGATATTAGAGCGCGCACCGCTTTCTCCACTTCCGTCCGCGTTGTGCAGCACGTTGTCGACCGCTGGAGGCCATCTTTGTTGCTGAGAAGCGCCAATGACGTCGTACGTCCTCATTTCAGGTTCGATGAACAATTTATCCCCTGTTTCTCTTCTCTCGGTTCGCAGGATTGTTTTTTGTCTCTAAGAACTCAATTTCAACGGATTTCAACGAATTTCATGTTTTTCTTCAGTTATTTTGCATCTGTAGTACTGCATGAGCCACATTCCTAGAATCTCACACTAGCAACAGGCGAGGCGTGTCTTCGCGTTAGACAAAATGTTGCATTTGCTGAAATGCGAATTCTAGAACTATGCTCATTGTAGTTTGTGCTCATTCGGTTCCGAATAGTTATTCACATTCCCGTAGACAATCAATTATCCACAGTGCTGTGGTATTTCAGAGTCATGATTTATACAATGCTGATATACCTTAGCATTATCATCTATTACATGAGACAAAGTTCGGATGGCATTCCGTCCAGATTGATTTATGATAATTAGTGTCAGCCAAAATTAGTGTTACTCAGTTCAGAGCGGGCGCTCTGAACTGAACGTGGGGTGACGATTGGGAAGCAATATGACACTCCGTTCAGTTCAGAGCGCCCGCTCTGAACTGATCGTGGTGTGACGATTGGAAAGCAATATGACACTCCGTTCAGTTCAGAGCGCCCGCTCTGAACTGAATGTGGGGTGACGATTGGGAAAGCTATCCTCCGTTCGGATGAAAGCGGTCCCTCTGAACTGATCGTGAGGTGCCGGAAACGAAAGCTATCCTCCGTTCGGTTCAGAGAGACCGTTCTGAATTGAACGTGAGGTGACAGAGAAGAACTCTATTCTCCATTCAGTTTAGAGAGGCCGCTCTGAACTGCAAGCATATGACCGAGGCGAAGGCTATCCTCCATTCAGTTCAGAGCGGCCGCTCTGAACTGGACAGAGAGTGACAAATCATGATCGCTCGAAACAGACGGTGACTGAGCTCCGTCACCCTCCGTTCAGTTCAGAGCGGCCTCTTTGAACTCCAGGGAGGGTCACTGAGATCCGTCACCCACCCTGGAGTTCAGAGCGGCCGCTCTGAACTGAACGGAGGGTGACGGATCTCAGTCACCGTCTGTTTCGAGCTATCATGATTTGTCACTCTCTATCCAGTTCAGAGAGGCCGCTCTGATCTATGTTTTGCATGCGCATTATTTAGATCCTAGTCCTCCGTTTCCCCAATTATGTGCGATCACGTGGATGAATCACGCATGCATCCTGTTCCTCGCAGTTCAGAGCGGCCGTTCTTAACTGTTATTCGGTGGGGCTCTTTCTTGGAGACTCTGGACTGTTCAGCATTCATTGTAGGAACGAGTTCTTCTTTGTGATTCTTTACATTGGGTTGTCTATCCTTTGGCGCGCTTCCTCTATATTGGGTGTAGAACAATATCTGCGAGAGGTGTAACTCTTCCACGCAGTTCAGAGTGGCTCAGTGAACAGGCCTTGGGGGAATATGTGCGTAGACTTCCAGTCTCCTCGGACTTAGACTGTTCGGTCCATACTCATGTGCGGTTGATTGGCTTTCTTGGACATAGTGGCATTGCTCTGCGGAATGGGGTCCACGGTAGTCTACGTTCTATGGGAGCCGTCAGTTTCAGACTTCATTGCATTCTATACCAAACCTCACAGCAAGTGGGCGGGTTCGAGACAGTTGCTACACTATTTCATACTGTATTTGATTATGTAATGATGTCCTCATATTCACCGCTTTCGCCACTCGCCTATTTGTCATTTCTTCTAATACTTTTTATTTTACTGCTGTCAGGCGTGTTAGCCCTTGTGGGCTGAACAAAGAGGACGTATATGCTACCAATTCTTTCAAGTGTCACTCTCATGCTTCCTACGAGGCCGCTATTTTCTATTAGAAAACACTTACGATTTTAACATCTCCTATGTTTTCTTCGGACGACTCTGATGGTGATGAGGTATTGTATATAACTTTCTACTCCCGTCAGTTTTCACGTTTCTTATTGTACATTGCGTTCCTTTGTCGTTGATGTCGTGTCAATTCTTCATCGTTCGGTGTGCAGGGGTTTGCAGAATGTCAGGAAGAGGACGTGGACTTGGAAGCATATGCCGAGGCAAACGTAGACAATAGTCCCATTCCAGATTGCGAGGGCATTGATCGAGACGGATGGTCTGGGAAGGCATTGCTCGCAAAACATGCGGACGGCTCCGACTTTGCGGAAGTCATCATCATCAATGCCAATCCCAACGCTTGCATTGATGGACAGAGCAGGCTGGGGATGGATGACGTTGGCATTGTTGTCTTGGACGTGTACAACGGGGACCCCAACGTAGGAGACATGTGCTTGCGTTGGCCTATGCGGCAAGTGTTTCACCACGGCGAAAATGGGTACGTCAGTGTTTATGATCACGCTCGCAAGCAAGAAGCTCTGGATAAAGAAATGGAAGGGATTAGAAAAAATGGGGGCGTGCGACGGTATCGTTATGATAGGAGAGCTCGAGCTGCCGCTTTACTAGATAAGAAGACGAAGATGGTATCACATGAATCCATTGCAGAGGTCTTCACACAAATCTGCTGCGATAATGAATGCACTCGTAAGTTCCGTCCTTCCACCATCCGTGTGCTTCGCGCGGAAATGCACCTACAGACATTTCAAGTAAAATCTAGCAAAAATTTGGATGTTCATAGGACAATGCACAAAGCGGTTCCGAGGGGGAGGCAAGTTGTCACCTTAGAAGGCATAGACGTCTGTCCACGTGCTTGGAGGATTCTTCACAACATCCCCCTCCGCACATTCGAAAGATACAGGGCCAAGGCCAAGGCTGGCGTTAGAGGCGCTCCACACGGGAACTCCAATCGAAAAAAGACAAGGACTGCCACTGTTCAAGGCATCGAGACTTTGCGTTCATTATTGGAGGCAATGGCCGACCACATGCCCCATTTGTCTCGCACCTTGCCCACTGGTGAAAAGGTTTGCCTCAAAGTTCTTCCGACCGGTACCGAATGGAGGCAATTACTAGCCGCCGTGAACAAGGTATGGCTCGCAATGTCACCTCTAGCATTCATATGAAAAGGACATGGTCGAATTGTCGCATCGACCACAATAGCTCATACAGTCCTCCAACATCCAATGAAGTGCTTGTTGAATACGCAGACTGAGTGCGCGTGTTTCTATTGTTTGTAGGCCAATGAAGAACTCGGGCTGTCGACACTCTCGCAATCATGTTTTAGTAAAATTCGAACAAAATATTTTGCTGAGTACGTCGTGAAGGGAAGGGGAGATTCCTTCGCAAGATGTAGTATTTGTGACAATCTAAAGCAACTACGAGCTTCTTTTGCTCCTGGATCGGAGGACTATCAACGAATCCAAAGGCGCTTCGAGAAGCACTTGTTTCTACAAGAAGCTTGTCAACATGCCTACTACCGTAGTAGATGGTTGTCCAAATTACGGCCTATGCAACTTTTATCTATCATGCACGACAAAATGGATCATTCAAAAACAGCATGTCCTGCATTGGCAAGGAAAACAAAAGCCCTAGATGGGTTCATGAAATTGCCCGTGAAGGTATCAGGGATTTTTGCACATGGACACGGGGATGGCAAATATGCACATTACAATTTGGACGTGTTTCCCAGCGACAGCAACTTTACAGTGGGATCCATCGCCAAATTGTTACGAGATTTAGAAAGGCCCCCCGCAATGTCTTCACGGACGTTGTTCGAAGGAGCCGGAAGCACGGAACTATATCGAGCGTTGCTGCAAGGTAGCGAGATCTGTATTGATTCTTTGGGAGCTGTTCCTCCTCAACCTATTGAGGCTCAACCATTGCCACCGGTACTACACGTTCAGATGGACAACTCTTGGAGGGAAAACAAAAACAGGTATGTTTTCTGTTTTTGGTCCCTCTTGGTGGCAAGACGCATTGTGAAAGAAGTGGTGGTATCCTTCATGATAGTGGGTCACACCCATGATGACATGGATGCATCATTTGGGCGATGGAGCATGCAACTCCGCGAGAAAGACCATCCCACCCTACCATCATTGATGCAATCCTACATGGAAATGGAACAAGGTCCGTTCATTCCACATCTAATTGAAGAAGTGCCCGACTTCAAGGCCTATGTCAAACCTTATATTGGGATGCACAATAAACAATTGGTGGGCCACTCTCATGGGAGACAGTACAAATTCTTCATGGATGACAACGGATGGCCTATCATGCAATACAAATTGGCGTGTACAGACATTCCATGGTTGCCTGAAGGGGGATTGAAGCTATGGAAGGAAGATGTCGACCATAGACCTATACTTCCTCAAGGTGATCCACCGCGCGTGACCCCCAAGAAGATGACAAACGAAGCTGAGATTTTGCGTGGACTTGATGGATACATCCAACATTGGAAAGACATATCCGAAGAAGATGGGACGGTGGAGTACAAAACCCACATGTCAAACTTGGTCACGTATTGGACCCGCGTGAGAAATGCCATGTTGGATGGAGGCGAAGAAGACTCCCCCCAATCTAATGAATTGCAGCAAGGATTTTGGCCTCAGACTCGACAACCCGGAGATCTTATGACAGATTTCATGCAAGATGGAAGGACACGTCAAGAGGTGGAGGCCGAAGATCCTTACATTGGTACTCTAGAGGGAAGGCCCCCACCAGCATACAATGTAGTCACTGATGTTCGTGAGGGATTCTACCTCTTTGTGAGGCCAGGATTGGATTGTCTTGAGCCCGTATGGCTCGGAAGGGCAGTAGAAAATCCACAATTTGATCCCACGGCCATTCACTTTCGCGAAGTCTTAGTGCAATGGTACACCCCATGTGGAACATCCAAAGATGTGCAACGGTTGTATACGGGGTGGGACACAAAGCCTAATTTTAGATGGAAGATTGACCGAACGGCCGACAAAGCTGACTATGTTTCCACAGATAGTATCATGGCATCATGGAAACCAAAGAAGAACGATGGAAATAGTTTCATTGCTCCTCGTCAACAAGTGCAGTTTGCAGTGGATCATTTACGTCGAATTGTTGAAGGAGAACAAGGTTGGTGAATATGAAGTCCTGGGAGACGACTATTCCAACAGTCATATTTCATGCTTGCGATGCCCCTTTGTATTGTAGAAGGTGGACCTTCACATATTAATTATGCAACAGGTAGTGATAGTTTTCCTTGTCCGATGACATTGCAACGGATTGTACAATTTTGAATAGACTGTAGGCATCATAGGTTGCTTGGTCCTCGATCTTTGTATGCAACCTCCATTTTGTTCAATCTGAAATACAAGTTTTTGCCCTTCTGTTTTGCATCCATTCCAACAAGACGTATTTTAGATACCAGTCCTGGGAGACGACTATTCCAACAAGACGTATTTTAGATACCAACTTCACTGACCACGCACTCATGAACGATGCAAACCTAAACAAGTTCCCAAACTTGTGCCCATCATGATGATGAACACAAATATTTCCCCCCCCCCCACTTGAATGGGCAATGACCCCCATGTTGAGCACCAACAACTCCATGACAAGATTTCCATGTTCTACCTATTAGTCTACCAAGACTTTCACTAACAACATCTATAGTCATTGTCTTTCGCACAAGTCCTGTATAGAAATCCTAAGGATTTGCACTCGTATGCAAGGGGCCCATTTGCCACTCACTAGCGCTACGCCCAACGACTAGTACATAGTACAATACAAAGGCAAGTTAATGGTCGCTCATGTCAACATGGGACATGGAGTACCGCCATTTTAACGAAATTGCCGACAAAGCAAAATCACCTCAACGGTTCTCATGTCAAAATGGCACATGGAATACCGCCATTTTAACGAAATTGCCCATTGTGCTGTTTGTTGCATTCCGGTGGTAAAGCGAGAAGCAAAACGCTAGCTAGCTACCCTCTCGACCGACTCAACTTACGCACATAAACTAAGGTTACTCCGATGATCCTCAGAATTAAACAAGACAGAGAGCTCCTAAAGCGGAGACAAGATCAACTACACATAGCAGCTACACTCTGTCTGTCCAAACTCTCCGGCCACGCCTAGCTAGTCCAATATATACATATCAAAGTATGTATGACAAAAATTAGAATTAGGTTTCCTTGAGCCAGTGACAAAGGACGTCGATCAATTAAGCTCTGGAACTTACAGCTACAACAATGAGCATTTCAAGTGATGTATGTGGACGTACTCGATCATCAAGGTCGCAGCAATGTTAGGTGCTGGCGACAACAAAAACTCTTCTCAGATTTTGTTGCAGGTAACGCCTGAATTGAATTGCTACGGGCGGAGTTGAAAGCTTGCAACTCTTTTGGAACTGATGCATACGGCAATTTGTCATCTGCAATTACGCCAAGGCTAGTGGCAGTCAAGATCGAGCTTGACGTAGTGTTCAGACAAAGTGTCAATTCGAAACTAAATGAAAACTGCTGCATGTGATGGTCGCCAGACAAGTTTCTACATCTATCACCGCCAGCGAATAGGGCTCAGTTTTTTTTTAATGTATTCAAATCTCAGATCACCATCCTAGATGATCCCTTGAGGTAATCACTCGGAGAGGGTTTTCTCAAAATGAACAATCCGGTGCAGTTTGCATAGTTTGATATCGTCACTCCCGCTCCATGGCATCAGATTCCGATGTCACTTGACATCATTGCCTGACTCGGTTCTACCATTCTTGGAGGAAAAGTCACATGAACTTCCTGGTCTTGGAATCCTTTGTCACACCAAACTTCATCTCGTTTCTACTTTGTCAGCTTCTCAAATTCTTCTGCCAGGCACTTGAAAATAAAAAATGGATACAAAGAAGTGCTCAAAACAAGCAAGAGGATTGTTGTGTTGCGGTTCAGGGTAAACTTAGAGCCGAGTAAACTACAGAAGTGAAAGGCTTGAGAGTGACTCCAATATCGAGTCGACATAGTGGAGTGAAGAGGAGGGGACTTGGGGTGTTGAAGAACTCGACTGACTTGGCCACGGTGAATGATGGTTTTTGACGTTAACTGGCAAGATAGAGAAACTGTCCAACTTTTGAAGTGAACAAATTTATGATGTTATCATTAGTTTGGGCAGTGCATTGAAACGGATGGGAAACTACTTCAGTGCAGCAAAAATATTATTCATTTGTTTATTTTTGAAATTTCATTTACTCTACTTATTTTCAAAATTTGATGTCTATGAGTCCATAGAAGCATTGATTGCGGTGAGCACCATTGTCATATCAAACACTGCTACACAACAGCTAGGACGTTTAGTAGCCTCCTCCCATCCATCTAGATTAGAGAAAACATGGGACCTTAGGAGGGTTGTTGAAATGATCTTAAGGGGAACGAAAGATTGCATTTGAGTTTGTACTTCCATTAATTTTGTCTTGTATTACTCCTCATTTTTGTATTGTTGGATGTGATGATTGTTAGTATATGTTGGGTGGCTCAAAACTTGGGCACTTGAGGTGTATCTTGTTGAGGCTATTCAATTTTGTACATTCTAACTGACCCATATATTTCACATGGATTGACAATTTCAATGGACTTGATTGAATATCCTGATGCTCTCAAAGTGTATGCAATTGTCCCAATTACGAGAAGACGGTTTCCACATCCGCATTCTTCTCTCCCCACCCATTGCTCACGGTGGGTGTCGTTAGGATTCAGGGATGGATTCTGTTAGGATTCAGGGATGGATTCTAGCTGCAGGAGGCCAATGGATGGACTCGATACATGTGTGGGCGTGAGCTTAAGAGACACAGTTGGGGCTTTTGGTGGTGCACACCATGTACGTGGAAACAAGGAAACACTCAAACCATAGTCGTATGTGATGGTCTAGTTGGACTATTTAGTGAAATATGAAATCACTGACTGGACTCTCCAGCTTTCACTTCTGCAATTTATGGGTCCGCAACTATCGTCTTGCTTGTTTTGAGCAGTGTTTTGTATCCATGTTGTTTTTCAAGTACCTGGTGCAGGAGGCTTGCGAAGTCGAAACAAGCTGAGGTTCGATTTGGCAGAGCATAGTTTCAATTGGTGAAAGTTCAATGAGTTCAAGAATCAAAGGAACTCACTGCAGGAGGTTTCAAGGTGGATTCTCACTCACTCAGTCAATACCAATTGGTAGTAGTAAAGATTTTTCACAGATTTCTCTCATTCACAAACCAATGAAATTTCTACTCCATACTACCCTGATGAAAATTTGCATAAGCAAACATTGATCAATCAAGCATTATCAGTCTGCCTCTCCTTAACCAACCGAAACATGCCACAACTTACTGTGAAACCCTCCTACGATCCATTAAGATTATGTTATTATATTATTATGCCAACTTGCAGTAGTTAGCCATATTTAAGTTCATAGTAGTTAGCCAAATTGGACACACTCAGCATACCAGCGCGCGGTCTCTGGATCGAAGTTGTAATCGATTTTGGAAAGCGGCAGGAAGAGAGACTAATTGTTCCTCAATTATTCCTCAGAAGCGTCAGGTCTCCTTGACGAACGCCCACAATTCGACTCGTAAAGAAAATTCTCAAATTCTTCAGTAGCCAGTTCCTCACGTTTGTTACCCCCGAGAGGCTTGTTCACTTTTTGCTGCAACACTTGGATTTCATCTCTGAATGGTTGCAGTATTCGAGGTCCCTTTTAGTTTGACATAGGTTCACTACAACTTCAAATTTGAGCAAAAACATCTGAAAATCTCATGACTTAGAAAAGCACATGCTTTCCATCTCAAGAAAACAAAACTAAAAGAAATCCTTCCAAGAACCGAAATTCATTGGAGAAAAAGAGCATACAAAGCGAAGGTTTTCACTTTGTATATGGTTCAGCCTTCAATTTCCGCTTGCAATATATTGCCGCATGATGAAGTCTATTTCCTGTCATGGTTGCCATGGCTCATAGGCCTACAGGTCCTTTCAGGGTTACATAGAGGAAATCTAGTAGACATTCTCTATTTCATCAGTAAGTAACTCTCAAGAGAAATTTGCCATCATGTGTCCATCTCTCATTGGTAGTGATTCCCATGTCGTAATACATGACGGCACGTAAAATTTCCAAAAGACCTCCTAAAGATGTTGGAACTCTCAGATGCTCTTCTGACGCACAAATGCAACGCCGTGTAGCTCACCAGACATCGAAGTTCCAGGCTGCCTTGTTCCGGACTTTTGAAATTCGAGAGGATTTATTTGGCATCGCAAGCTCACCTGGGAATTGCAATTCGTAAACGAATCCACGCTTTAGCGGCATGCTCAAGCTCTCGAGGGGCAACAGCAGTTGGTGGTAGAAGATACTTAGATACTTGTAGATGTGTTCGAACCTATATCCAAAGTGGATCACGAATTTGGTGATTTGTAGCTCTGCAACTGCTAGGGTTCTTGGTTATTTACCGTCGGTGCAAACTGTTTTGTTCAGCCGCTCAGAAATTGAGGGTTGTTGGCTTCTTCAAGACCCGCTTGAGGAATCCTTGACATTGTTGAGTGTAACACAGTATCTTTCCAAGTGCTAACATTTAAAGGTTAGCTTCGAACTTACAATAAGATAATGCTTGGCTCTCGCACGGGTTCGCTGTGCAGGTCCATATGTTGTGGCGGATCCTGACTTCACTTCAGCTCGTTTTGGTCTTCGGCAGATTCGTGGTCGCGATGACCTCTGGAGGAAGCATCGCGGGCCTTTGCCTTCCAAAGCACAAAAGAAATTTTGTTTAGGGGCTGAAAGGTTTGATGAAATTCTCTTCGCCTTGGCGGTTATGTGCTCAATTTACGTAATGGTATTACCCTACTTCTACTTAACAGTTTTCTTAAGAATGAAATTTAAGTTTTTTTTATTTTTTATTTATTTTCCTGAACTCTCAACTCAATTCTCTATTATAAACATATAAATCTCAAAACTATGTAGTGCAAAAATTTTATAAAGTCAAAAAATCCAGTCCCTCAATGCGCTAAAAAACTTGTTTTTTCCACTTTAAATCTATGCAGTCAAAAATTCTGAAATTTTTTCTACAATTTTTTTTACTTGTTAGGTGTAAGATTCTATAGTTAGATGTGAAAAAAAATTTTAATTTCTTTTACTCTTTGCTACAGAAATGGCAATTTTTAATGTTTTCTAGCAAAAAAAAGGCCTTGGTCCTTTAAGGATTAAGATGTCAAATATCTCAAAGTCCAAGAACACTAGAAAATCACCCCACATTAGATATGAATGATTTGAAAATAATAAATTAAGAAGGTGAAATAGCAATAAAAATTATTAAAATTTGATGAAAAAATTATGATTTTAAACTAATAAAATTTAGAATTTAAATCTTAAGTTAAAAATAAATATTTTTATATAATATAATATTGATATGATTTTGTAAACCTTTTTCATAACAAATCCATTCATCTAATTTATATAAATTTGTTATATAAATTAAATCTATACAGCTTATAATATTTTGAAAATAAATTTTCATAAAATTGATTTATAAAGAAGACATCAAAGAAGACGCTTACAATTTCTTTCTCAACGTCTACATGTCCAGTCAAATGTAATGAAACACACAGTGGATAGCATGTGGTTTGAAGTTACATTCACAGTAAGTACAAAATGTTGAAACCAGAAGTGACGTCAATGAGGACATCAATACGTCACTTGTGACATCCAAGGAGACATCCAAGATTGGAACATGGACAGGCCAAGTATGCTGACGTGGCATGCCATGTCATCATCCATGTCCACGTCACATAATTTCCACCTCATCACGCCACGTCAGATGCCATATAAGCTTTTAGAAGTCACCACCTGCCCGTTGTCCTCTTTTTAACCTTAGACAGTCACTTTACCTCTGACCACAATAATATTCTAAATCAACTTCTGAGCTAAGTTTAACCAAAGATGGTAACGTGGCTGAACATGTTATTGTAGACATCCTTGAAAACATCTAGTGTTCACCTGGATGTCTTACATTGCATCATTGTTTTTCGTAGCATAAGTATGTTGTGACTGAAATCTAGCAATGCTATCGAAGACATCAGAGCAAAATCTTCACTTTTTTGGCCTAACACCCCAACGTCTTCTGCAACATATTATGTTTTCGCAGACATACGTCGTTTTTGGCTAGATGTCCAAGCAGACGCAGTTTTCTTATAGTGTACGTAAACCTCAAATTCGGACACTGCCGTCAAAGCAAATATGAGCAAATCACCTCGGAAGAGGCCATTGGAGACCACAAATGCTCTTCAACCACCAGCAAATCGCACTTGTACTATTGATGGATTTCTAAAACAAATACTGAGGTTCATAGTCCATGATTTTTTGGATGATGTAGATAGAAGGACAATTGATTTTTGAATCTTGTTGCCGTGCTTTTCTACGAACCACGTGGGCAGTGTTTGCAGAAAATAAAGGTCAAAAGAGCTATTAAATAGAAGCAAACCAACCACATTTGTTGAGACTCGTGAGCATGAACCGAGCCAAGGTACCTAATGCCACCAGTTGATGCATCCTGATAGCAAGCTCATCACACTAATCTGATTTCAGAGATGGATACACTACAATTGTCTTTGAGTAGAAAAAATCTGGCGTAATCCGTTTCCTGTACCAGAGTCAGTGGTCCCTTAAGGTAGTCGGAGTACACACTTGACGCGGAGAGGGTTTTCTCAAAGAAAACAACCCCCTGACGCAATTTGCATAGTTTGATCTCGTCACTCCCGCCCAAGGCATCCGATTCACGTTTCCTGACATCGTTGCCTTACTCTGTTATACCATTCTCGGAGGAACGATCACATAAACTTCCTGCTCTTGGAATCCTTTGCCAAACCGAACCTCAATTGGTTTCGACTTCGCAAGCTTCTTGTACCAAGCGCTACGAAAACAACATGGAAACAAAACAGTGCTTGAAACGAGGGAGGGGATTGTTGCCGACCCACATATACTTGCAGCCCAGTAAATTGCAAGGCTGGAGGGTCCAGTGAAGAGGAGTCACGTTGGAGGGGGTATTGAAGAACTCGACTGACTTGGCCACGGTGAATGATGGCTTTTCAGTTTGACGTTGATTGGCAAAGTAGAGCAAATTTAATGACACGGTAGTAAGTTTCATTCGTTTGGGCAGTGGATGGAAACCAATGGGAAACTACTTCACAGACTGTGCATCCGAGATATTATTCATTTGTTTATTTTCTAAATTTCATTTACCCCACTTATTTTTAGAATTTGATGTCCATGAGTACATAGAAGCATGGATTGTGGTCAACGTGGTTGTCATGTGGAACACAGCAACACAATGTGCAGGTCATTTTGTAGACCCCCTTTTCGATCTACAATAGACATTTTGTAGACCCCCCTTTCATAGCCTCCTAGTCTTGTGCTTTTTTTTATATTGAGCCATCACTAGTTATTGCAAATAATAGTTTATTATTTTCTAAAAGGGTGAGACATTCCTAACAAATGGGTGTTTTTGCATTAGTGGTAACCATGGATGTCTTGAAAGGTATTCAAAGCTTGAAATTCTTTAGATCTCAAACTTTTAGACATGATCTGTCTTTTCAAATTTTTATATTAAAATGCCTAGGGTTGCATTCCTATTTTTCAATCCAATTCTCTAACTAAGCTATTTGTTTTGGATTTTTATTGTTGTCTTTTTATGACTAATTTTAGGTTTTTGCAAGAAGCACTTATCATTTTATCCTTAAAATGTTGTTTTTCGCCATAGTATTGCCAATATTGTGAGTATTAAAGGTATTGTACAAGATACGTGTAGTTTAAGTCATGAACATGAATAAAAAATTCATAAGAATTATGAAAATTATTTGAAATATTTGAAAATAAAATAAATAAATAAAAACCAATGAATATTAATTTAAAAAATCAGTACAATATAGACTATGTACTACTACAAATATAGACTATGTACTACTACAAACCTAGAGGACCAGACATGAGTAGAAAATGGGTATCCAAACATTTTGATTTTTTTAATTTAAAAAATAATCGTGAAATTGGATTTTAAAAGAGACATTTCTTTACACTTTTGGCACACTTGAACTGCACCAAAAAAAAAATTTAAAGGAATTTTTTTCTTTTCATTCCAATTTTTGCACAAAAAATGCACATTTTGTGCTAATGTGTAGTTTAAAATTTCTAAAAACCCACTTAAGTTTGTCATTGTGTGCAATGTTAGTATATGAACAACTTCACAAATTATTGGGTTAAAAAGAATACTAACCCCCCAAATCGGCCAAAGTAGACATCCAATCAAGAATTGTTTCAAAATAGTGAACAAATTTTAAAAAGTGGAAAAAATTACTCAATGTCTACCACTACCACTTGTACTTTTATTTCAAATTTCATATAAAAATGATATAAAAAAATTATAGGCATTCCTTCAACAACTCTTAATTGCATGGCAAGTTTGAAGTTTGCAATTATGAACTATAAAGTGCTAAAATTTGAATGAGTTGGTGATAGATCCTACCTATATACCACACAATCTTAGAAAAAAGATGATGCAACAAAAGTTAGGTAGGCAATCCCAAAGGATTTTTTATAAGACCTATAGGAACTCCAACTACTAGGGACCTTTAGTGATTCCTAAGTTTAGAAATGAGATCAAGGAGGGAGTAGCCACAAATGGATGGAGAAAGAGAAAGAGATGCCCAATACATCCAAAGACAAAAAAGGACAAGGATGACAAAGGTGAGGACACAAAGGCATAAAAGAGATTATGAATTTTGAGAATGCCCTAGGCTTCAACCAACTACAGAGTCGGATGCGATGTCCAAATTTCTCCTAGTTATCAAGTTCTTTATTTCTATGCTACAGTAAAAAAAGAAACCATGTTGCTCAAATTTCTCTAATTTGATGGTGTTTTTTTACTTTAATGTAAGTAGCTTAATGGAGGTCTTTCAATGCTGCAATTGCAAGGGCTAGAGTTGCTTCTACTTTTAACCAAGTTCCACTTTTCCAAGACTCTTAGACTACTTCTTTCCCTTAAGCAAAAGAATATTTTGGATAAGATTGGCAAGGTTGTGCTTATTGAGTGTTTGCTTTGTACCAAGGTTGAGGAGAAGATAACAACAATAGCCATGAAGAAATATAATTTGAAGAAGCATGATGGATAGAAGTGTGCAAACAATGCTATGCCAATGAAGGGGGTCATGGCAAGATAATAGTGTAGGGACATTCAATAGTAACAAGCATTTTAGAAATGAAAAGTCTTATGTTGCCTTAGGTTGTGAAGTTGTTACATCTTCTTTTGGATAAATCTTTTGGCTTTTGAATAATGCTTGACCTATGAAGAATTTCCCTTCACAATGTGCCCTACTCCAATACTTTAGTATGAAAGTGCCTAAAAAGTACTTGAACATTCAATTTATTAGGGCATGGCAAATGCCATTCATTTTATGTATCATGAGAAGTGAAGGAATTGTTGCAAGTGACTTAGTTCATTAGTATTACATACAATGAGGCCACATCAATTAATAACACATGTGTCTCAGACTTTAGTTCATGTGTATGTGGCGAGGTATGTGGTCATTGATTTTTTTAGTATCCCACTCTTGCTACATCTTGAGCAAGTTATGGGTAAAGTAAGGTCTAACTTACTTTGTCTAGGAATCATATATGATTTGTTAGAGGTTGAAGGCTTGATTAATAAACAATCGTTGTCAAATTACTATGTGTTTTGAGGCAAATGGTGCATCCACATTCCAAGGATGTCTAAAGCATGGTATTGGTGTACAAATTAGGAAAAGTTTGCAAAAGACACATGTTGTTATTATTTCCATTTTTGAGGTCATGGCTATAGTCCATATAGGTAGGTCTTCAAAAAATTGATAAATAATTTTGTAAGTCACTTGAATGTCACCTAGAATTCACTAAGTTAGCTTAAATTATGGAGACAAAGAGGCAAAAGATCTTAAAATATGTCAAAACTTGATGGTGATATAGCTCAAAAGATCTTGAGTGAGTACTGGACATGTTTTGTCAAGATGGCATTAGATATGGATAAAGCATGCTATGACCCTTCACAATTATCTTTTTGAATTAAGAAACTATTAAGGTTAGATTGTATTGTGCCACTTATGGAGAAAGTAAATTACCTTAGTAAGTATACCCAAGGATGTGAATGATGTACATATTTGTGATTTTGTAGAAAACATAAGACAATGTACCATAGGGTTTCATTGTGTGTACATTGAACAGTGCTTGTCCTTCAAGTCAAACCACTTTGCCATTATAAAGTTAGGGCTCAGAAGACAGAAGACAACCTTGGAGTCAATTTGAATGAAGTAGGCTTTAGATCTTGAACTTTTGCATTGCTTAGGTGTTTTAATCATTTAATGTTTCCACAAACATCTGTCATTGTAGTAAAGAGAAACCTTGTAACATGAGAGAAGACTATAGTAACAATGATTGATTGACCAAATTGGTGAAAAAATAGTTTGTTGGTGAGTCCCAAACTTTAAACCTTTCAAATCTAATTTGTTGCATGGCTATGGTATAGATCATTGTAATTTACTATGCTTTATCCTTTCTTTTTGAACAAATATGAATGTTTACATCATCATATGTTTATATGCCTTTTTTTTCAAATCTATTTTTTTTTGTTTTAATTTGTGTATGTTATAATTTATTTGTTGTGTTATAATTTATTTTTGTGTCTTATAGTGTATTTATGTGTGTATTGATTTAATGACAACGATTGTAGGATTTGAGCTTAGAAATGCGAGCCTACAAAATATGAGCCTAAGTGTAACTAGATACTTCATAACTAGTTAAAGTGCTTATAACATATGTACCTATGACATAAATA
The DNA here is from genome assembly GCA_950106755.1 of Climacium dendroides. NCBI lineage: Eukaryota > Viridiplantae > Streptophyta > Bryopsida > Hypnales > Climaciaceae > Climacium > Climacium dendroides. Next base: position 3,436,331 of record OX467087.1, read on the forward strand.
CCCTACAACCATAAAGGGTGCTTATAACCTAAATACCTATAATATAGGCACCAATAATATAAATATCTTATAACTATAGAAGGTGTTTATAACATATACATTTAGAAAATAGGCATTTATAATATAAGTATTATGTAGCCGTAGAAGGTTAGAAGGTATTTCTAATATAGGAAGCTATGAGATAAACACCTATAATATAAATATTCTATAACTTACTGTGAAAGGTATTTATAGCATAGGTAACTATAATCTAGAGAACTATAATATAAACATCCTATAACCATAGAAGGTGTTTGTAGCAAGGTACCTATAATATAGGAACCTAGGCTCCTCACTTATGGGCTTAAGATCCTAGTTCAAATGCTAGCAACCATATATGTTTGTCTTGTACAATGTCTATCAAATGGTGTTGTATTGGAATTGTGTTTATATGGACAATTTCATTAAAATGGCAAAATTCTACGACTTTGCCAGATTTTACAATTCAAAACAGACGGTTTGAAGTATACATACGTCATAGATATCTAAAATCTATATCATTTTTAGATGTGTGAAATCTACACTTGTGCTAGATGTCACTTTTACAATTCAAATGTACAATCTAAATCTATAGTATTCATAGAATTCTTAAACCTATAAAAGTCCAAGAGTCATTAAAACTATATCCATCCTAGATGTCACTTTTACAATTTAGAGCAGGTGTTCTGAAAAAGGCACCTAGAATGCCGCTATTTAAACAAAAATTTCCATTTAGTATGTTAAATGTATTTGTAGAATATTTTCAAATATTTTAATTATACGTGGATTTTCTCTAATGTAGATCGAAAAGGGGGTCTACAAAATGACCTGCACATTGTGTTGCTGTGTTCCACATGACAACCACGTTGACCACAATCCATGCTTCTATGTACTCATGGACATCAAATTCTAAAAATAATTGGGGTAAATGAAATTCAGAAAATAAACAAATGAATAATATCTCGGATGCACAGTCTCTGAAGTACATCGGGAAAAAGCCCCCCATTGTTGCAGTACTGCTGCAGTTTTGTTTCAATGGGTTAACAGTATAGTGCTCAAAGTATATTGTTGCAATACTACAAACAATATTATTTCAATAAATTTACAGTGCACCTATTGAAAATATATTGTTGCAATACTTTTTGCAATACTGCAACAATATGCTTTGAGTACTATACTGTTAAACCCATTGAACAATACTGCAGCAGTACTAAAGCAATGGGGGGGCTTTTTCCCGATGTAGTTTCCCATTGGTTTTCATCCACTGCCCAAACGAATGAAACTTACTACCGTGTCATTAAATTTGCTCTGCCTTGCCAATCAACGTCAAAAAGCCATCATTCACCGTGGCCAAGTCAGTCGAGTTCTTCAACACCCCCAAGTCCCCTCCAACGTGACTCCTCTTCACTGGACTCTCCTGTTTTGTTTCCATGTTGTTTTCGCAGCGCCTGGTACAAGAGGCTTGCGAAGTCGAAACCAGTTGAGGTTCGATTTGGCAGAGGATTCCAAGAGCAGGAAGTTTACGTGATCGTTCCTCCGAGAATGGCAGAACAGAGTAAGGCAACGATGTCAGGAAACGTGAATCGGATGCCGTGGGGCGGGAGTGACGAGATCGAACTATGCAAATTGCGTCGGGGGGCTGTTTTCTTTGAGAAAACCCTCTCCGCGTCAAGTGTGTACTCCGACTACCTCAAGGGACCACCGACTGTGGTACACCATTACGCCGGATTTTCTGTACTCAAAGACAATTGTAGTGTATCCATCTCTGAAATCAGATTAGTGTGATGAGCTTGCTATCAGGATGCATCAACTGGTGGCATTAGGTACCTTGGCTCGGTTCATGTTCACGAGTCTCAACAAGTGTGGTTGGTTCGCTTCTACTTAATAGCTCTTTTGACCTTTGTTTTCCGCAGACACTGCCCGCGTGGTTCGTAGAAAAGCACGGCGACAAGGTTCGGAAATCAGTTGTCCTTCGATCTGCATCATCCAAAAAATCATGGACTGTGAACCTCAGTATTTGTTTCAGAAATTCATGAACAGTGCAAGTGCGATTCGCTGGTGGTTGGAGAGCATTTGTGGTCTCCAATGGCCTCTCGCGAGGTGATTTGCTCATATTTGCTTTGACGGCAGTGTCCGAATTTGAGGTTTACGTATTTGGCAGAGAGTCTGAGAACCCCAAGGAATTCCCTGCTCAACCACTGAGAACTTGGTCTCAGGATTCCGAACTTGCATGGAAGAAAGCAGAGCAGTCCCGCAAGCAATTGGCTCCGGAAGGAGACATTGACGTTGGTTTGATGGCGGACGCAAAGATAGTTCGTGATTCCAAGGAGAGTTTGATTTGTGCTTCCGGCCGTAGCCCTACATCGTGCCGTTTACCATTTCATGGTAGCGCCATCGAATCGGTGAGTATATCATACTTAGGTCATTCCGAAGTCGATCACGCATCAGAACAGTTTCTAAGTAATGCCATTACGTGAATTGAGCACATAACCGCCAAGGCGAAGAAAATTTCATCAAACCTTTCAGCCCCTAAACAAAATTTCTTTTGTGCTTTGGAAGGAAAAGGCCCGCGATGCTTCCCCCAGAGGTCACCGCGGCCACGAATCTGCCGAAGACCAAAACGAGCTGGAAGTGAAGTCAGGATCCGCCACAACATATGGACCTGCACAGCGAACCCGTGCGAGAGCCAAGCATTGTCCTATTGTAAGTTCGAAGCTAACCTTTAAACTTTAGCACTTGGAAAGATATTGTGTTACACTCAACAATGTCAAGGATTCCTCAAGCGGGTCTTGAAGAAGCCAAGAGCCCTCAATTTCTGAGCGGCTGAACAGAACAGTTTGCACCGACGGTAAACTACCTTTCCTAACAAAGAACCCTTGCAGTTGCAGAGCTACAAATCACCAAATTCGTGATCTACTTTGGATATAGGTTCGAACACATCTACAGTATCTATCTTCTACCACCAAGAGATGTTTCCCTCCGAGAGCTTGAGCATGCCGCTAAAGCGTGGATTTGTTTGCGAATTGCAGTTCCCAGGTGTGCTTGCGATGCCAAATAAATCCTCTCGAATTTCGAAAGTCCGGAACAAGGCAGCCTGGAACTTCGATCTCTGGTGAGCTACACGGCGTTGCATTTGTGCGTAAGAAGAGCACCTGAGAGTTCCAACATTTTCAGGAGGTCTTTTGGGAAATTTATGTGCCCGTAATGTATGACGACATGCGACCATTTACAGATCATTCACTACCAATGAGAGACGGTTACATGATGGCAATTTTCTCTTGAGGTTTACTTACTGATGAAATAGAGAATGTCTTACTACTAGATTTCCTCTATGTAACCCTGAAAGGACCTGTAGCCCTATGAACCGTGGCAACCATGACAGGATATAGACTTCATCATGCCGCAATATATCGCAAGCGGAAATTGAAGGTTGAACCATCTAGTTGAATTTTGAAAACTTTCTTTTTGTATGCTCTTTTTCTCCAATGAATTTTGGTTTTTGAAAGGATTTTTCTTAGTTTTGTTTTTCTGAGATGGAAAGCATGTGATTTTGTAAATCATGAGATTTTCAGATATTTGTGCTCAAATTTGAACTTGTAGTGAACCTCTGTCAAACTAAAAGGGACCTCGAATACTGGAACCATTCAGAGATGAAATCCAAGTGTTGCAGCAAAAAGTGAACGAGCCTCTCGGAGGTAACAAACGTGAGGAACTAACTATTGAGGAATTTGAGAATTTACTTTACGAGTCGAATTGTGGGCGTTCATCAAGGAGACCTGACGCTTCTGAGGAACAATTAGTCTCTCTTCCTGCCGCTTTCCAAAAACGATTACAATTTCGATCCAGAGACCGCTTGCTGGTATGCTGAGTGTGTCCAATTTGGCTAACTACTATGAACTTGAAATTTCTACAGTCCAATATGACTGCAAGTTAGCATAATAATAACATATTCTTAATGGATTGCAGGAGAGTTTCACAGTCGTGGCATGTTTTGATTGGTTAAGGAGAGGGCGGACTCATAATGCTTGATGCTTGGCTTGCTTGCTTATGCAAATTTCCAACAGGGTGGTATGAAATAGAAATTTCATTGGTTCATCAATGAGAGAAATCTGTGAGAAATCTTTACTACTACCGATTGGTATTAACTCAGTAAGGTGAGAATCCACCTTTAAACGTCCTGCAGTGAGTTGCAGTGATTTCATAAGATTGTTGAACTCTCTTAACTTACAGCAAATGAAACCATGCTCTGGGAATCCTCGGCCAGGTCGAACGTCAGCTTGTTTCGACTTCGGAAGCCTCTTGTACCAGGCACCTGAAAAACAACATGGAACCAAAATAGTGCTCGAAACAAGCAAGAGGATAGTTGCGGACATACTTATAGCCGATAAATTGCAGAAGTGACAGGCTGGAATGTCCAGTGATTTCATATTTCACCAGATAGTCCAACTAGAGGATCACAAATGATTGTGGTTTTAGTGTTTTCTTGTTTGCACGTACATGGTGTGCTTCAGCAAAAGCCCCAGCTGTGTTCATCAACATCTGTTAAGCTCATGCCCACATGTAACGAGTCCATTACTTCACCTCGTGCAGCTAGAATCCATCCCTAATTCCATCACGATTAGAATCGCAGCTCACGAGGACGGAGGAGTGATCAACAGAAGTGATCAAGAAACGGACGCAAACACACTAAAGAAAGAAGGAAAATGCAGCAGGAGTGTTTCTCTCACGAGCTCATCATCAACCTCGTCGCTAGTCCATTAAATATTCCAGCAGCAGCCAACCGCTCACCTCTGCATGTAGCGCCTGCGGAAATCAAAGATCAAGAGAAATTCCGGACGTCATATTATGCGCAGGTTAACCCAATAAGCCAAGCACTGACTCAAGCTTACAATTGTCATCATCATCAGTCGAAGGCTGCGTCAGTTTCCCGTGTCCGGGCACCAATGCATCTTCAAGAAATTCCGCTCGAGTTTCGGCCATTACTGAAACAATGCTGTGCACTTGTCTTGAGGAAACTGAAACTGCTTGAAATTCGCAATGGACACCTTGTCAAGAATTCTCTAGCGCAGGAAGATCGATCAAAGGACTTCGCAAGTGACAATTGTGCATGAGAGGTAATGCCGAGCCTGAGACGGGGAGTGCGACTTGGAGAGTTGGAGACCACATCAAAGCTTTCTCACTGCCAACTCGTTTTCCTGTGGCAAGGAGACAAGTCACAAGTTTGCATTACATCTACGACGTACTCATCACATCAGCGACGAAGTGAAAGGCTGAAGAGTTCAGTACGAGTCGGCAAAGTGGAGTGAATAGGAGTCACATTGGAGCCAACTTAAAGTGGTTAAGGACTAACTGACTTGTCCGTGAATGATGTTTTTTAAGTGGATTGGCAAGATTATAGAGAAACTTTCCAACTCTTGATTTGTGCAAATTTATGATAATTTTTATTAGTTTGGGCAAGAGATTGAAACCAATGGGAAACTACCTATTTGTAGTAGAGATATTATTCATTTGTTTATTTCAAAATTTCATTTACTCTACTAAATTTTAGAATTTGATGTCCATGAGTATATAAAGAAGCATTGATTGTGGTACACACCATTGTTGTGTCTAGAATCATAACACATCATCTAGGATGTTTAGTAGCTCCCACCTTATCCATCTACATTAAAGGAAAGATGAGGCCCTTGGAGGCATTGAAATTGTTTAATATAGGACCATGTAGTTAAATATGAATTGAAGCCTTTCGAGCAACCCTCCAAAGACCTCATTGTCTCTCTAATGTAGATGGATAAGGGGGGCTACTAAACTTCCTGGATGTTGTGTCCCAGTGTTTTACATGACAACGGTGCTAAGCGCAATCAATGCTTCTATGGACTCATGGACATCAAATTTAGAAATTAAGTAGAGTAAATGAAATTTCAAAAAATAAACAAATGAATAATATTTCTGCTGCAGTGAAGTAGTTTCCCATCGGTTTCAATCCCCTGTCCAAACTAATGATACTTATTATCATAAATATGTTCACTTCAAGAGTTGGCCAGTTTCTCTATCTTGCCAATCAAGGTCAAAAACATCATTCATCGGCCAGGTTAGTCAAGTTCTTCAAACACCCTAAGTCGGGTCCAACGTGACTCCTCTTCACTCCACTCTGTCGACTCGAAACTGGAGTCACTCTCCAGCCCTTCACTTCTGCAGTTTACTCGGCTATAAGTATACTCTAAACCGCAAGACAACAGTCCTCTTGCTTGTTTGGAGCACTGTTTTGTTTGAAGTGTCTGGCAAATGAATTTGATAAGCTTGCAAAGTAGAAACAAGCTGAGGTTAGATCTGACAGAGGATTCAAGAGCAGGAAGTTCATGTGATTTTTCCTCCAAGAATGGCAAAACAGAGTAAGGCAACGATGTCAAGTAACATCGGAATCTGATGCCATGGAGCGGGAGTGACAGACATCAAACTATGCAAATTGCATCGGACTGCTCATTTTGAGAAAACCCTCTCCGAGTCAAGTGTGTACTCCGGTCGAATACATCAAGGGACCATCTACGATGATGATTATTAGGATCTGAGTTTTGAATACATAAGAAAAAAAAACTAAGCCCTGCTGGCTGGGGGCGATAGATGTAGAAACCTGTCTGGCGACCATCACATGCAAATTAAAGTTTTAATTTAGTTTAGAATTGACACTTCGTCTGAACAGCACATCAAGCTCGATCTTGACTGCCACTAGCCCTGGTGTAATTCCAGTTGAAAGACTGCCGTATGCATCAGTTTCAAAAGAATTGCAAGCTTTCGACTCCACCGTAGCAATTCAATTCAAGCATTACCTTGCAACGACATCTGACGAGATTTTTTGTTGTCCAAAATTATAATGTACCCTTCGGCAGTCATTGATGCAGCGTCTAACATTACTGCGATCTTGATGATCCAGTACGTCCACATACATCACTTGATATAATCATTGTAGCTGTAAGTTCGAGAGCTTAATTGATCGACGTCCTTTGTGTCACGAGCTGAAGGAAGCCTAATTTCTTGTCAAACGTACTTTGTTATGTATATATGACTACCTAGGCGTGGCCGGAGAGTTGGGACAGACAGAGTTTCATCTTTGTGTGCATGTTGATCTTGTCTCCACTTCAGGAGTTCATTGCCTTGTTTAATTCTGAGGATCGCCGGAGTAACCTTAGTTTACGTGCGTAAGCTGCATCGCTCAAGAGGGCAGCTAGCCTTTTGCTTCTCGCTTCACCACTAGAATCCTTCTGAATGCAACAACGTACAGCACAATGGATCGAGAAATTTCCGATCGAATCAACATGCACCGACGCTAGGCCGGGAGTGTTGTGCAGAAGAACAAGATGCAGCACAGAGAACTCTCCTTCGAAAAGACTCTCCCGGCGTCGAGTTTGCCTCCTCACTCCCAAGCAGTGCATTTCTAGCCTCAAGTTAATTAGGACATTCACATTACGTGACGTACTTTGTTGCGCTCATTCAATTCCTAGATAGCAGCTTTTCTTGCATGTTTATTTTCGTGGAGGTGGAAACTCATCACTCTCTGTAAAACATCCGAAACTATGTTTGCAGGAACCGACATCAACTTGGAGAGAAACTGAACCGGAAGCTAAATTGCACTCTGGACCTCAACTCATCTGCAACATTCCTACCATTGGGTGTAAGGGGTCAGAATTGGCAAGGATGGGAACTCTGCTTACAAAAGAAACCACTACAGATACCTGCGTTGGAGCTCTGCTTACGAAAGAGACTGCAGCGACAGACCTATGATGCAGACTTCGTTGCAATAGAAGCTCCTGACTCTTTAGAAAGCCCCGCTGGAATGAACTCTCATGGCTTCGAACCGGTATGCCGTTTTCACTCTTTTTCAGTAGATTGAGTACCCAACTCTGATGATTCCCCAACAGGAGTGTATTGCTTGCCAAATAGCCAAGAAATTGAGTTGCAGTCTCTTTCGTAAGCAAAGCTGCAAAACAAGTCTCCTGTGCGGTCTCTTTTCTACGTAGAGTTCCCGTCCTTGCCAATTCTGACCCCTCACATCCATTGTTAGGAATGTCGCAGCTGACTAGCTGAGTTGAGGTGCAGGGTGCAATATAGCTTCCGGTTCAGTTTCTCTCCGAGTCCATGTCGTTTCCTACGAACGTAGTTTCGGTTTTTTCGAAGAGAGTGATGAGTTTCCTCCTCCATGAAAGTAAACATGCAAGAAAATCTGATGATTCCACAAGAGGACTGCATTATTTGCAAAATAGCCAAAATGCCACAACTTGGCATGCTGAAGATCGGAGGCAGAGGCTTCCACACAGTCCTCAACAAATAACTGTTTGCAATGTTCACCTTGGTAAGTTTCTATCCTCCTTGCTGCCATTGTTGTTGCGATCTTGGATGCCTTGCATTTTATGTTCCATGTTGTGATACTTGCAATAAGGAAATAATCTCTTGTAGCTAATCTAGTAAGGCCATCAGTAGTAAAGGCCATTACGAGACCGGCTAATCTCGAGGCCCTTCTCAGCCTAAATTTTGTGCCACAAGTATGAATTAGAAAAGTAATTTGACCTAAGAAATTAACAGCTTCGTCTGAGATCAGAAGAACTAATCAGAGCCAGGATTGGAGATTCCTCGTGGCCTTTTGAAGCACTCGACTTCGGAACTCCAGCTGCAGGGAACACTTACTTAAACCTTACGGCATTCACGATGGTTGTATGGTCCAGTGAAAACTGTTGCTTACTGTCCCACATCCGAGGCTAAAATTTTGAGAAGTGGTTCGAGAAATTTTGCGAATGATGATAATCTCCTCTCGGAAGGGAGAGGCTTGAATGTCTTCGCCAACATTGCCGGATCATGCTTGGGCTTCAGAATGTGTAACACCGGATCAGTTGCCAGTGCTGAGGACAATGAATTCCGCATAAGCAAACTCGCATCTTTGTACACATAGTTATAAGGGATGAATTCGGCGCTCTAGTTACTTGACCACGTAGTTCCGAGAGCGCTACTTTGGAGTCACAAAAAGTGTTGGAAACACAGGGTACCTGAAAATGAAATCTTTTATCAATTTGGGGCAATCTGGAGATCACTCACTAATTTGGGGTACTAGACTTAATTAACACATGCATTAGTTGGAATCTCCAGTGATGAGTTGTAATCGCCAATCCATGGCCGTGTTTGAGTTCATCAGTAGAATACACAGACTGAGAATGAATCTACAGACTGAAGAAGAAAGCGTAAAGACCGACAGACAGGAAGATTCCTCTGTTCTTGACGCCGTGTTAGGAATGGCGACTTGGGATTTGGAGATGCAAGGCCCTTGGCCCTGAGGGCAGCGGGAGGAAGACAGATCACACTGAACTGAAGAGAACTACATCACTCGCCAGACGAAATGTTTGAACAGTTGGTCATTGATCAAATTAAAGATGATGCTTGTAGAAATTGGTGAAAAGCCATTATTTAGCTTGTGTGGTAATTGAGTTGTAGAAAAACAATACAAGTGAAAGGAAAAAGGTTTATGATAGTGCTTCATGGGTGCTAGTAGTTTCTAACTTTTGATGATTGATTGACCTAATATATTATCCGTGGGGTTAAGAAAAATCAAAATTTTGTCTTGCAAAAAAGGCAGGATCTAATAAGCAAAGCTAATAACAAAAAGACTGTGATGGACATTGAGAGCAAACCTCTATCACTCAAAATTAGCCAAAACTAACACTTGAGATAGAAATTCTAGAATACTATATAGAAGGTAAGTCTGCAACAATTATATACAAGAATGGGAATTGTTGGTAGGTATGGATTTTGACAACAACTTGTGAAAAACAAGGGAGTTTATACATTACTTGGATTTAAGTTTCTTTATACATTACTTGGATTTGATTTATTTGGTTTCTTTTAGTTGGACAAGGCAAAACTACTCTTGAAATGTAGTTTTTTCCTACTCATATATGTATTCACACAAAACTAAATGCATAAATGAACTTCACAAAGACAATTTCAACTTCAAAAAATATAAAAGTTTGTTTTCTATGCCAATAGAACACGGAAGTTTGCTCTAATGTGGATTTCATTGGCCATAATTAATTAAAGATTTTGTTAAGTCTAAAAATTATTCTACAATAAAGGCTTGAAGTTCGGAATCACTTTAGGGTTTGCCATATCTTCAACTTGAAACAAAAAATGAAAATTATTTGCCTAGGTGAGGGATGATCATGATTGACAATGATGTACATTGATCTAAAGGGTTTGGAACAAGGCTTCTTTACATGCTATGTGGATGTATTCTATGTTTGTCAACATCCCAACTACAAATGACCGGCATCAATAGTCATCCACATTGTCCTATTGTTTATCAAGTCCCACATGCTTCAAGCATTTCTACAGAGATTTCAGCATAGGCTCTAAATATGGTCACAATAGAGACTCTAAAATACAAGGGATGACCTTTTCTTCCTTAAAAAATAAAACAATTTACATTACAATCTTGCACACACTTTTATAGTTCTTTCCCAAACCCCACATGGTAAGCAACCTCATGTGTTTTAAATTTCCAAAACTTTTAAAAGCCACTGGTGATCCTTCAAGCCTTCAAGGATTAAGCTTGATTTGGATTTTAAATTTCCAAAACTTTTAAAAGCCATTGGTGATCCTTCAAGCCTTCAAGGATTAAGCTAGATTTGGATTTGACGTAGATACCTCAACAAATTTTAGCTTTACTACATTGATATTGGTAAACAAATCGGCTCATGATTTGGTTGACGTCTTACTTCTCCTTTAAGCTGGAGGTTTGAAATTGACATTTACATGAATTTTACATGTAGACAAGCATGAAGCCAATCAATAAGCTACTTCAAAACACCTTGACATTGATCACAAGCAAGTCTATATACACCAGTGCTCATCTAAACTTATGCACTATTTGAGCTTTTGAGATTTCCATGATAAAAACATACGCCAGCGACGAAAGCTTCATTGGAAACTTTACAATGCTTCATACATGTTTAAGGGTGAACTTATCAATTGTGTAAGAAAATACTGCTTCACGCCATTAACACTATGACTGAAGAGCTTCAAAATTCTATTGCTTCTAAGGCTAGCCAGGCAATGTTGAGCACTCCAAAATGATCATAGACCGCATGCATACATTCGTTGAATTACAGTGCTGAAGCCTGTGCTAGTCCTCGAGGTTACAAATTGCCATTGCTCAAATTCCTATTCAAATAGACTGAATGCAATACTTTGTAATATTCACGAAATTGGGTTTGTGCGTACGTGGTCACTCTTAAATCAGTCGTCATGGATGCACAATGGGAGTCGTTCGATCAAGAAGTGACTCTTCTGACAACAAAGAACGAATCAGCAAAAAGAGTGAACTCAAGCTCTTGCCCTACTTGAAGATTGTTTTCCTCTCTGAAATCGCTCCATCCTGCCCTCAAGTACAGTCGCCAATCTTGAGTTTGGGCCTGCCAAGCCAGTGAGCAAGCAACAGTTCGAATGGGAGACTCCTTGCGAATCCCTTGCAGCTTGACGACGGAACGAATCCGGCTGCTGTTTGTCTTCCAAAATTCCGAAGGAATTTCCTGCACCACAAACGAATATGTCACTTTCCATGTACAATATGATTCATTTGGTGTATATATATTCCGGTATGTACGCCTCTCCAGAGCCACATGCACATGCTACATGGAGGCACGGAGGGTTACAAATGGAAGTGAGATATATGTTCACAAACAGATCGAGATAATCACAAGAAGTCAAGTTCCGTGCTCTTGCTCTGGACATACTCAAAAGTCATAGCGTCGCTTCGATTGATGTAAGCTGAAACAGTGGACGTCAATTTGGTGCTTGATACATATTGACTTTCGCATTTAGGGTTTTTCAGCAGTAAAGGGGTTCCTTTTCGAGAAAGCTTACCAAGCGAGAAGCTGCTCTTCTGTTGCTCCGAGTCGCCCTTCGACAGAAATTGGAGATAGTTAGTTTCGTGGAAAAGCCCGGAAGTTGAGATTTCTTGATTGCTTTCACTGGTGCCGACTTACCCAGGGACCCCTTGCCCTTCTTCATGGTCTCGCCAATTGTGCGCTGTGCGGCGCAAAGCCAACGGGTCGCCATGTCGAGCTCGATTGCAGGTTCGTGTCCATTGCGTGAGTCGGGATGACCGCCAGTGGAAGAGTCCTGAAATTTTCCCTGCGAAAGTGCAAAGGCAATTATCCAGTTGAGAGACTCTTAGCAGCATTCACATTCTTTCTCTCCATCTTGGGTGTGAAAGCTCAGTTGATACACAAACCAATCAGGATTCAAATCACTCAGTCTATGCACGGGAAATTCACTGACCACAGAAACTAAAAGAAGTCGGACACCAAACTGAAGAAGAATTTTGACGGACTCTTGCTTACCGACTTCAGGAGATGTAAGTCGATGCTGTCCGACGACGATGGACTGCACGATGTAGCACTGGGGCCCGAAGCCGAGACCGAGCGTTCCTCTCTCCAGCTCATCATCAACCCCGTCGCTAGACCTTTCACTTTTCCAGCAGCAGCCAACCGCTCACCTCTGCATGTTCTCGACCGCGTTCTTGGGCATCGCTTAGGGTTTCCAGACATTCTGCGAAACACGTACACCTCGAATTCGGAAGTGCCTATTAGAGAAAAGATCAACGAATCGCCTACGGAGAGGTTATTGAAACGAGCAAATGCTCTCCAACCCCCGTTGAGTCTAACTTGGGGTGAGTTCCCGATGTAATTGGCATTGAGGTTCACATTCCAGGCTCCTGTGGATGACTCAGATCGCAGGATAACAGACATTCCAAGTTTGTCACCGTGCTTTTCTATGAACCAGAAGGGTAGCGCCTGCGGAGACAAACATCATGAGAAGTTCCGGACGTCATATTAAGCGCAGGTTAACCCAATAAGCCAAGCACTGACTCAAGCTTACAAGCTCATCATGCATTGAGTTTGCACAGAGCACCGACCCCAGTCTAGCTCATGCAGACCCAAATGACGTCACAACTCGACAGGGGTATGACCAATTCCATTGATCGAGCATGAGACTACGCCTGCCTTGCCTTTCAGAGGTTCAAGAATTGAGTTACTTTGCACGCACCAGTACATATTCCGTACCCACACTTGTTGGTGGGAGAATCTTCTCAAAGTAAATACCCCCCTGCAATTTGCGAAGCACTTCGGCCTTGCGATTGGCCTCATCAGTCGAGGGCGGCATCAGTTTCCCGTGTCCGGGCACCAATGCATCTTCAAGAAATCCCGCTCGAGTTTCGGCCATTACTGAAACAATGCTGAGCACTTGTCTTGAGGAAACTGAAACTGCTTGAAATTCGCAATGGACGCCTTGTCAAGAATTCTCCAGCGACCAAGTGACAATTGTGCATGAGAGGTAATGCCGAGCCGGAGAGGGGGAGTGCGACTTGGAGAGTTGGAGACCACATCAAAGCTTTCTCACTGGCAACTCGCTTCCCTGTGGCAAGGAGACAAGTTTGCATTACATCTACGGCGTGCTCATCACATCAGCGACGACGGAGGGAGGATGAAGTATTCGACGTGACATAACCATAAATTGATAATGTTGTGTGGAAACAAAGGATGCAGCTATTGGTTCAGTATTCGGAGTATTTTGGCGACTACCTTGGTCATGGGCATTGCCCATTCCTTTGAAGGTTAAAATGCAAAGGTGACTCAACAGTGCCATGTGTTAAGTTTTGGACGAACCAAGAGTATGCACTTAGGGGCTTGGATGTTCTTGGCTCAATGAAGGGGTACAAGTCATCATTATGTGTTAGAGAAATCATCCTCTCCAAACTAGATTGAGGTTGTCAAATCTTGGAGATCAAGAGCTCTCATAAAGATTGTGGGAGGAAGGATTGGTGGGTTTCAATTCTACCCCACCTCACGCCCTCCTATTTTCTAACCACAATGCATCATATGGCAATGAAAGTAATAGGAGACTGAGAGAGACTAAGAGAATCATGCACTATAACCTTCTTGTTGTTCCTTTGGTCAACATGGTGAAGGTAAGCAATCCGTGTTTTATTGATGGTTGTCATATGATGGACTAAAGAATGTACATTTAGCCAAGATTGTTTAGCCAAGATTGTTTAGCCAAATGATTTTTGAGGATGTCTATCATTGATATTTTACACAATTTTCTTTGAAGCTTTGTCAATTAAACGAAGTGCGTTTTTTAAAAACTTACATTTGTCACGCATTCAATGGATGGTTGAATGAGCATGTAGTGGCTAAAGTGTCAAGTTTCAAAAAGTTAAAATTGTGACAATCAAAATAGTGTTCAAAATTTTGAAATCTACGATAGAGATGAATTTCAACTAGTCCATCTTCAACATTGACTAATAGAATAAATTAAGGTAACTATCTTGATGGATCAATTGCTTGATAAAAGTGTCGTATGAGTACATTCAACAAATTTGATATTTCTTGGCGTGCGATTTGCACAAGAGTGATTTGCAATTCAATACATTTAATGAAAAGTTCATTCAATGGCTTTTGGTGTTTGATCTAGTTAATTTCAAGTAATTCTCCAAATTCAAAATTTAGTTTTATTTATAAGAAAGACAATCAACTGGACTTCAAGTGCTTCATTCATTAATTAATGAAAAATAAAATTATTAATCATTTTCAATCCTACTCGGGGGGTGCACTACAAAGGAAGTTCATGGGTGAGGAGTGACCAAATTTTGGCCCCCTATATTATATCCTAAAATTTTATTTTATTTTCTAAAAAATATATATAAATAGATTTTCCTACTTCAATAGTTTATATTCTGAATTATTGGTATTTTTATGTTAATAAGAATTAGTTACAAATTTTAGAAGAAAAAAGATACACTATAAAGCTAAAAATTCACTTTCACACCCCTATATTATATAAGAAAAAATATTTGAAAAATGAAAAAAAAATTCAATAAAATAGCTTTCTACTCAAAGTTTATTTTGGCTAAATATTGATACAATAATCATCTTTATGTGATCTCTATAAATATTTTAGTTGAAAAACATGCCATTTTAGTTCATTTTTCAATCCTTTCCAGACAATATATCACATGTTATTTAGGATTGAAATCTTTAGCCATAGAAACCTATAGACATTGTTAAACAAAGCTCAAAATTGTAGGTTGAAATTATAGTTTATTAGAAAGTAATTAGAAAAAGTAGAAATGGGTAGTTAGGGTTTGGTCGCTCCTCACCCATAAACTTCCTTTGTAGTGCACCCCCCAGGCAATCCGAAAATCAAGTCTAAAGTGCCTTGCGACAGAGGAAAATTAATTCAAGATAGATGAAAAAGTAAAAGTGTAAACAATATTATGAAATGGAGGGAGTATTAACTTTTTATCTTAAATGTCCTAAGGCCTTTTTTCATCAAATTCTACTCAAAAGTCAAAACTTCCATTTCTCATGCAAAGTGTTAAAAAATGTAGAAGTTGTTTTTCACATGTCCAACCATAGTTTCTTGCACTAGGCTAGTTTTAGAATGTGTGGAAGAAATTTCAAAAACTTTTAGCACATAGATTGCAAGATACTTACATTTGAAGTTAGGAAAAGCATTTTGGGGGCACCTAATATCACTAGATTTTCAAGCTTTGAATCTTCATAGCTTAAAATTTTTGCACCGCACATGTTGAATCAAAAAAATATATATTGAAGAATTGATTAGAAAGTCTAGGAGTTTTTGATTTTTTTAATTACTTGATCTTCATTCTTTAAAAATTGTTAATTATAAGTAACTACAAGATTGTTGGAAAATCTAAATTGTTAGTAGGTATAAGATGGAATTGAAACACAATAATTATGAGGGTGAGATTGTCCTAGCAAGTGCACTAAATCTTTTCAAACTTTTTCTTTTGAATTTTTTTGAAAATTGGGCTAAAAAATGAATTCAACAATTTCATTTTTCAAGAAGACGCTAAGATTGCTTGAAAAACAAGATTGTCTATAACATTCTCATATGTCAGTAGTCCAAATTAATAGAATTAATCAAATTCTTCAATGAAATAAAAATATTTTTTGTATGAAACAAAATTTTGGAAATTTAATTTTGACATTTTGTGAAATTTTTTTGTTGCTCAACAAGTTCTATACTTCTATTGTCTATTGTGGGCTTATTGTGGCATAACTTTTGTTTCTAGGTATCAATTGAAATTGAAATTATCTTTTGAATAATTGAATGTATTTTTTCATCTCAAAATAGGTTTCAAAAAATCACAACAAAAATTGAGACTATAGAAACCTATTTGAAATCCATTTCATTTACCAAGAGGACAATGAGACTTGAGGGGTTTATTAAAAGACATTTCATTTTCCTATTTGGTCAAACTTCATTAAATTTCAAAATGAAATACATTTTTCAAAATTTTTCATACTTTTTCCATGTCATAATATGTATCCAATGTTTAACTTCATTTGTTGTCAATTAATAACATTATATTGAAATTTATATGATTTCTTAAATTAATTTTTTTGTAAAGTCTTAATAATTACAATCTTTTTTGAAATAGTATAAAATTTATAGCAATAACAGTGATATAGATTATAATGTAATTGATGTAATTCTTGAGGTCACATTAAGAGAAATTTGATAGAAAGTTCAGAAGTGTTAGATTTTTCTTAAGCTTTCAAAGTGATTGGCTTGAAGTATAGGTCTTTTGCCCCAAAATTGGAAGGGGATAAAAAATCTTTCAAAAGTATTTGGTGCAATTCAAACATGCCAAAATGTAGAAAAAATTTCATTTTTAAATTCGATTTTATGATTTATTTTGAAATTACTAAATATCAAAATGTTCAAATATCCATTTTTTGCTCATTTCTGGTCCTGGAGCTCTACAGTCTAGAGTAAGGTAAGACAGGCCATTGTGGGTTTTTTTTTCAGGATGTGGGATGTGGGCAACCAATGCATGTCTTACATTACAGCAATGGAGTGAACACTGACCTCATTAAGAACTTTTGAGTTTTCAGTGTGAAGTCCATTGTAAAAATTGACTTTTTTGACCTTGTTTAATAGAAAATATTTTGACTACATTAGGCAGTGAGATGAACATTACAGATTCAGACTTTGTTGGTCTTAAGGTATTCTATAGACTCTTTTGGGCTCAATGCTTTAGAAATTCCTAGCAAATTCATACTTTGTCAAAAAAAATTAATTTCAATTGCACTTGTTGTTTCTCACACTTGTACTAATATGGGAAAAAAATTGAAAAATTTCAGCAACAAGATCATACCAAACTCCTCATTCTGACCACAATGGGCTGGTTTACCTTAGTTAGGAGTACATAGTTTGCACTACACTGATTTTTAAATCCATTTCTATTGATTTTTAATTTTTTAATTTTTAATTGTTTTTATATTTTATTTTTAATTATCTTTATGTTTTTTAGAATTATTTTTACATTTTATTTAAACATTGTATAATAAATTGCTAACTTTTACTAATTTTTGTTTCATTTTTATGACTTGAACTATACTTTTCTCGCATTCATAACACTCATGGCTTTTGCAATACCATGGCCAAAAACAACATTTTAAAGACAAAAGGTTGAATGCTTCTTGCAACAATCCTAAAATTCTACATTTGCCAAAGAATGCAATGTACAAATTAGCAATGCTCTCAAAATTACAATACTCCACTCAACCTTATATTCAAAGAAAGTTGCAACAATAAACTCTATCACATCAGTTATTAAAAGACAACAAAAATTGAAAACAAACAACTTTTAGAATTGGAATGAAAAATCAAAAAGATCCCAAAGATTTGGTGTGCACACCCCGCGGTGTAATTACAGAAAAAAAAAAGCGTATATAGAGAGAGAATTTGATTTGGCACTATTGGTGCCATATCAATACCATGTCAAATTGGCTATTTTTTTTATTTTTTTTAAATTATTTTTAAAAAAATTGTACTTGCATTGCCAGGGTGCCAAGAATTAGAAACTAGTGGCCTTTTCAAGCCAAAAACTTTTTCTAATGATAGTGGTGATGGTAGATTCAAAACCTTTAAAACATCTGCGTTCTACAATAATCGAACACCACTTGCGGGTGCTAATTACTCTTACTAGCTAATCTTGACTAAATCATACTACTAAAATCATAAGTCCCTCTGTAATATCACAAATGCTATCATTAATACTAGGGGCTCGTGTTTGCTATATTGCGCATTCATTATATCACATATTAGTAAAAATTTGATATATTTGAATAGAATGTATGATAATGATTTCAATAAGTCTTTAAAATAATTATTTTAATTATTTTATAAAAATATTTCCAATCATGCATACATATAAATCATATTTTCACACAATCTGATATTACTGAAATAGAGTAGCAGTTCACAATCACCTTTGTAATATCACTTTTTACAAAGGGTGATATTATAGAAATAATATAGTCATTGCAATTGAGGTGATATTAAAGAGGATCAATATGGTGATATTAAAGAGGATCAATACGGTAGCAATTCCATTGCTTTTCTTGGCTTTATACTTATTTTGCATTTCTATGATTTTGTGCTTTTGTGAGCTTTGAGCTTTTGATTTCAATTTTCTATTGCTACTATCAAATGATTTAAGAAATTTATTAGATTGAACCAATTTTGGACTTCACAACAATTAAATTGTTCACGAAGTTTTTGAGAATTTGAGATTTACAAGTTTTTCCTTTAAATTCTTCTATTTGGGTTGCCATTGTTTGTAACAATCGAGTCAAATTTCTAATTCATTTTAATGTATGGGTATCTTTTAACGTATTCATCATTGCATATATTTCATTCATCATTGCATATATTTCATTCATCATTCATTAAATTTCTATTGTTTATTCCAGTATATGCTTATTTATTAAAAAAAATTATATGAAGATATTAGTAATTTTTATCTAAAGATTTTTTGAAATTCTTGCTCTACATTCTATCTAATACATAAAAATTCTTATGAAATTCTAATGATGAATGCGTAGCATAGCAAGCGCCAACCGCTAGTTAAACTATAAAGAAATGGAGAGGGTGACAAGCAAGGCAAATCTTAATAACATGAGTTAAGCTCTCCTTTTCACAATTTAAATAGTCAATTGTCATTGGTCCTAATTGAGTTAGACATAAAACAATTGGACATGGTAACAAGGCAAATCTTAAATGAGTTAAGTTGACCTATTCGCTATTTGAATAGTAAAATCATCATCCTAACTAAGCTAGACCAAAAAGATATTGAATGACTAAGCTAAACCACAAAAAAACGAACAAAAGTGACAAGGCAATTCCTAAATGAATTAAGGTGTTGTACTAGCAAGTTGAACTATCAAATTATCTGATAATTAGGTGATGTGGGCTTGCAATGTGACCATGATCATAAGGCAAGGCAATGTCACTTCTACACCATAAATCGTGCTCCTACCCCCAAGCTTGTATAGAAAATTTGGTGACACTTCTAATAAAAAACCCACGTAGAGTGTTTAATCATATCAATTTTACTATAACAAAAAAGCTAACATTAGCACAAAATATTTTCATTATTTGTGAGGCACTTGTGGCAATTTCTCTAAAGTACACCTTTGGCTATGTACATGTTTGGTTACTATTGATCAGGAATAGAATAACTAGGAATCAAAGACCAATATGCATGCATTATGGTTGATTATCTTTTTTTTTAAAGACTTTGTATGACTCAGACATTCAATCATGTAAATGAGCCTTGTTTTCAAGCCATCCATGAATTGTATGCAATGAAAAAGCTATTAAACATTAGTTAGGGTGAGCTATATATTTAAGTTGGAGCTCATATGAAATTATGGAAAGTGCTCAGGTTTATATGAATTAAAGACCTTGAAATGACCTTGAGTAATTATATATCCTAAAATTCAAGTTGATTTCAAGCAATATTAGTATTCAAGTGATATTCAAGTGATATTCAAGCTCTAGGCTTCTTCATCATCTAGGCATCTATATGAGGTTCAAGGATTATATAATTGAAGGCCACTTTGTGTGTCTTTTCATATGGTCACAAATATTTTGCGTTGTGTTAAATTTTAGTGCTACAAATCTTACATTTGATTCAAAATGTGCAAAATTTGAAGGTGAAACTCATAACTTAGCATTGAAAGCTATAACATATGAATTGGTTTGTTGCGGTAAGGTAACTACACCTAATTTCAACCCCTTTCTATAATTGCACACTCTAGATTCTTGCCTAAAATGTACTCTTTCTATTCATGAAAATCTATGGTTGGTTTTAAAAACCCCAAGTTTCTACACTTTGAAAATTCATAGTTTATTCATATGGTGTCCAAAAAATGCTTTCTAAAAAGAGCTAGGATCCCCTTTCTAGTTTTAACTACTAATAAGATCCCACAAAAAGTTTTTCAATATATAATAATGAGAATAGTGATGGTATTAATAAAATAGGGTATTGTGATGAACTCATTTGTGTACGTTTCATCTTAAGCATGAGAAAACATTTAACCATATGAGTCATTTAATTATATTTTTGGGAGAGTTTTTAACCATGGATATTTTCCTAACATATTCTTAGAAAAAACTTTAACTACATTGTATTCTTTAGCTTATATGTAGAAGAATTCTTACCCATTAATTCCTTAATCCTTTAAGGTTAATGAGTGTATTTCACCAAAAAAAACACTTCAAAATTTCCATTTCAAGTGCAAGAATTGTAATAAAAATAACAGTCTTTCCTTGCATATTCAATTGTAAGATCTTGCACTTAATACATATGAAAATGTGTGGAAAAAAATTCATGTAGATATTAACACATTAGTGTTCAAAATGAAAAAGAAATGATTTTTTTCCACCTCACACAACTAGGCTTTTAGACTTTGAATCCCCCTAACATAATTTCTTTGGACTATGGAGTTTGAGGTTTCAATCTTTATGGTAAAGAATTGAGTTGAAATGTAGAGAAAAATTAAATTTTTTAATAAATTTTATTCTCAAAAAAATTGATAAATAGAATTAGGTCTAAGATAGATTGGAAGGAAATTCTACATTGTTACTAGTTCCAAAATGGAATTGAAATATATCCATCCTAATAGTAAAAGTATTGTGTCAAAATAATCTATTCCTAGAGAAGATTTAGATTTGAAAAATTGTAAAAATTAAGTTTGAAAGCAAACCTTGTACATTCAGTTTTTTTCAGAAGATTTCTAAATTGCTTGCAATACAAGACATTTCATAATTTTCACATCACTTATCCAAATGGAATGAATCAAGTCTCTCAAAAAAGACATAAATCTATTCTAAAAGAAAAAAATTGAATAAAAACATAGAATTTTTGTACTTTTTTGTTGCTTGGAATTGAGCATTTTGTGCTTATGAGGGGCATAACATTTTTCATAGGCACAAAATGAAATAAAAACTAAATAAAAACTAAATTTTTATATTGATGGTTCATTTTCCAAATTCCAACCTCCAAATAAAGTTTCCAAAAATTTCTATAAAATCTAACATCGTAGGCATTTGCTGAAAGTCCTAAAAAATCCATTCCAAGAGTTTTTTTACTCTTTAGGGTTAAAGACCAAACATCAAAATTTTGAATGATATAGATGAATACAAACACATTCCAAACAATGAAAATGCATTTTTCATTCATCAAATCTTTTTGTAGATTCTTGTATTAGTTTATTAACAATATAGATTTTAAAGACTTTGCTTTGCAAATATTTGAAAGGATATTGATAGATATATCTTCAAAAAGTACCTTTTCCTATTCAAGCCTAATCCTATCAAATTCTTTTTTCTATGAAAAAATGTAAAAATTGGGCTAAATAAAGAATTTTCTAAATTATTTTTTCAAGAAGATGCTCTATCAAGTTGTTTGAAAAATAAGATTGTCTATAATTCTTTCATCACTAGACAATCCAAATAGAATAAATTAAATCTTTCCATGAAAGAATTTTATTTTATTTTTATGAAACAAAAAATTAGAAATTTTATTTTGACATTTGAAAATTTTGTTTTGCCCATAAAGTTCTATTTTGGGCTTATTAGAGCATAACTTTTATTCCTAAGCATTGATTCAAATAAAAATATATTCCTAGAAAGCTAATGAATTTTTCTATCTTCTAAAAAAAATTCAATAAATCATGACAAATATTGAAACCATAGGAACCTATTTAAAAATGATTTTGTCCTTTGAGGGGGAAATGGGACTTTAGTGGTTAAAAGACATTTGATATTCTTATTTGGTCAAATTTCATTGGTTTTCTAAATAAATACACATCTTTCAAAAGTTTGATACTTTTTTCAAGTGGTAATATATATCCAAAGTTTAACTTCATTTCTTAATAATTAAAAATATTAAATTAAAATTTATATGATTTTCTAAAATTAATTATTTATAAATTTTGTGATAGTTACAAAAATTCTTAAATTAATATGCAATTTGTAGAAAAAATAGAGATGATAGTAATAAACATTATAGTATAATTAGTGTACTTTTGAGTTGACATTATGAAAATTTTGATAGAAAAGTTCAAAAGTGTTGTTTCTTAAGCTTTCAAGATGCTACCTACTAAAATAAAATAATTTTTAAAATCATAGAACTTTTGAAAAATTTCAAATCAAATAATATGGAATATAAAGTAGATTGTCAAAACATATACAATCATTTTTTTAAGTCAAACTAAAAGACATTTAAAATCAAGAACTATGTAAAATTCAAGTTTGAGTTTTTACCATTTCCCTTGTGGGAGTTTGTCCTATAAGGATTAATGACATGAGTGATTTTATCTTGTAAATACAAAAGCTTTCAACCAATGATTATTTATTAACTTAAATATAGAGAAAATGATTGTCTTTACTATGCATTGAATAACTTAAGACTACATTTTTTGGCATGAGTGGGAGCAATTCTTACCAATTTATGTTGACTTTTTATATGAATAAGCTCACTTTTGATTGCAAGAAGTATTACAATGACATTTTCACACCAAATTGATAGGAACTTTTCTCGTTGATAGATAGTACATAGTCTCATGAAATAAAAATACAAGATTGATATTTAAATATGATTTAAAAGTCTTGATTGAACGCAAAATTGTTACTTGTCCATATGATAGGCTATTATATACGTCATGAGACCTCTTATTTACCAACGTTGAAGGGTGGTTTTTGTTTCCTTCAAAACAGGAGTCCCTAGTATTGCAATTTCCTAGCCATTGAATGATTCCTTGCAAATAAAACTAAATTCACTTCTAGGGATTCAAGGAGGGATTATCCTAGTCTCCAATGGAGAATGGTTTAGTCTAGTTATCAATGTTATGCTTTACTTAAGACGACAATTGCCACCTTGAGATCTAATTGGTAGGATTGTCTTGTTAAGGCATATTTTGGTCCATGTTTGTCTTATAGGATGTCTATTGAATGATGTTGTGTTGAATATGTGTTTAATATGTAAAAAATGTACTTGTAGAATATTTTCAAATATTTTCAGAATAATTTCAAATATTTCTAAATATTTAGGTTGTACTCTAAGAATCTATCTATCATTAGAGAAAAAATTAGGCCTTTATAGGGCTGTCAAGTAGTGACACCCTTAACTATTTACAAATCAATACTAGGCCTATAAATTTTGACTCAAATATGTCTTTACCTTGTCTAACTTTTGCAAAGGTGAAGACATATTTGATTCATAATTTTTAAAATGAAAAATCAAGTGGACAAGCTAGGGAATCCAACAATAAATTCAAATCAAGTAGACAAGTTAGGGAATGTTGTAGCTATCTCATTTAGGGACAAGTCACAAAATTTTGTAGCTATCTTATTCATGGACATTCAAGCTAGAAAATATTGTAGCTATCTAATTTATAGATAGTCAAGTTAGGGCATGTTCTCACTATCTAATTCAAGGGCAAGTCAAGGAAAGTGATAATCATATGAGATCATCTAATTGGACAATCTAATTAAATGTGAATTCAATTCAATTAAGTTCATCTAGGTTCCAACATGGGCAATGTTAGTCCATTTGAACCATATTGACCAATTAGAGTGCACAAAATTGGATAGTTTTAGCAAAAGTACATTGGCCTTCAATACTTGAGTTTTGAACCATCTACTATATACTAAAAATCATCACACCAAGCCAACCAAACGTGAGTGGCAACAAGGGAAAACATTCATGGTAGTATAAACTATAATATACTTTTTGGATTCTGTTGAGAGTTTTAGTAGCCTTCAAGAAGCTTCATTTTTTCTCTAGATAATGTACATGGATAAGAAGTGTCTACTAAACATCTTAAACATTGTGCTACAATGTTCAACATGACAACCCATGATAATCTTTTTGACCACAATCAATGCATTTGTTTATTCACGGACATCAAATTCCATCACATTAGTTATAAAATAGCTAGAAATCCAAAACAAACAACTTGGAGAATTGGAAAGAAAAATCGGAATGCAACTTGGTCATTTTATTATGAAAACTTGAAGGGATAAATTATACTTAGAAGTTTGAGATCCAAAAGATTTGGAACTTTGAATGCCTTCCAAAAATCCAAGGTTGCCATTGATGCAAGAACAACCATTTTCCATGAGTGCTTCACCCATTTGAAAAAATAAAAAATTTAGTGTTTGTAATAACTAGAAACATTTGGCACAATATAAAAAAAAATCAAGATTGGGAGGCTATGATGGTGATGGTGGCTTCTAAGCCTTTAAAATATTGACGCTTTGCAATAATGGAGCACCACTTGCGGGTGCTAATCACTCTTACTAGCTAATCTTGACTAATCTAAATTATAAAGAAATGGAGGGGGTGACAATCAAAGTAAATCTTAGTAATGAGTCATGAGTTAAGTTCTCTTTTTGACAATTTGAATAGTCAAAATTAATCATCATCATGAGTGAAACCCAAAAAACATATAGATAGGATGACAAGGCAAATTCTAAATGAGTTAAGTTGTCCTATTAGTAATTTAAACAGTTAAATCATCATGATTAGGTAATGTGAGTGTGAGCTTCTAATCTATCACTTGGGACTCATTGTTTTGTTTTTAAAATTTTGTAATATAAGTTACAATTACATAGAAAAAGCCCCTAAAAGAGTGTAAAACCAAAATAGGTGTGTTGCATGCAAATATAGTAATTGGTCTAGGATTGAGTTTGAAACCTAAAATAGCCGAGAGAATATCACAAATACCCACTTGTACACAGATTAGAACTGGAAATTGGGAGAAGTTAGAAAGTTTGAATGATATTGTTTAAAATGGCCTAAATCTATTAGTGCAGGTAACCTACCAAGGCTAAAATTGGTCCAAGGGAAGTTGAGTGAAATCTTTAAATACATTTCCAAAGATAGGTTTTAGTTTTACTATTACATTGACAAAATAATAGAAATTCCAATTGTTAGCTTATAGGAGTTATCACCTCAAGATGGGCCAATAGAGGAATCTATGGCCAACAATGGATGATTTAGGATTGAGATTATGCCAAGAAATCAAAAGTGAAATCGATTCACCAAGATTTTTTTGTATATGAAAGATTTTTGAATTATTACTGTTTTAAAGAAAGAAGAGGAGTTTGTCCTCCTTTTTTGAACGTGTAAAGTAAGAATATGAGCTTGCACATACTTTGTGGAATTCCATGAGAGGTTCCATAAAAAGTTTTGAAAATTTTTGACTTGCAAAAATATCCTTTCCGAACAGTCAACCACTAAAATTTACAATAGAAAATTTCTAGAAATTATCCACTCAAGTTGTGGTAAAATCTCACTAAAAATTAGAATATATTTTTTTATGTTAATAATGCGCTCCAATACATTTTAAGATATTTTGATAGCAAAAGGTATTTGAACCAGCAAGATTCCCCC
Source organism: Climacium dendroides (assembly GCA_950106755.1). Lineage (NCBI taxonomy): Eukaryota > Viridiplantae > Streptophyta > Bryopsida > Hypnales > Climaciaceae > Climacium > Climacium dendroides. The sequence continues at coordinate 3,462,168 of OX467087.1, forward strand.
AAATTTACAAGATAGAAGAATTCATGTGGAGTTGATTGACATCCCGAGAGCATATAAAGTAGGAACGAAGTCAACAAACTAAGGGTCTTTTCTCACTCCCTTGAACTTTCCAAACAACCCTAGCTAGTTACCTCTTTCAGAAAAGATAATTGTCCTCCAAAAATTAGATCTTTAACCTTTTATTGTTCCATCTTTTGATGAAGGAAAAAAGATTGGGAGCTTTATTAGAGTAAAATGGTCCTTCTAAAGTCAATGGCGCAATCATTTTGTGATTTGGAGTTAATCTTCAAAAGTTAATGTAGAAGACCTCCCCTTTATACAACAAAACTCTGAAGATGAATAGTTGCACTTCTATCCTACTAGAAAGATTCTGTGTCATCCATGGGATGTTGAGTGTCCTCATTGGCATTTAAGGGTTAAAAAGCAAACTATAACAATTGTGTACAAATGAATTAAATTTTGGGCATGTTTTGCTTTTACTTTTTGAGGGAACATTGTAAAATTTCACCTTGTGTTTCAGTTCCATTTCCTTCTTCATAAATAATAAAGCATAAAAAATTTGCATTGACATAGGAATTAAAAATAATGATAGAGTGCCATATAGGACATTTTTCTAAATTAAGTAATTATAAGGATACTTCTATTTCTACTTTGGAAGTAAATAGCCCCCTAAAAATATCCCAGTAACACATATGGTTCACAAAATGTACATAGAGAGCACCTCCCGAGGATTGAAAGTTTGAAATTATATCTTGTCTTTGAAAAAAACAAATAATTAACCATATACATAATGGGCTCTACTTTCTAATTCACATAGGTTTTTATCAACACTAATCAAACATGCACAAAAGAGATATAGCCACAAGTGCTTCATAAAAAGTGAAAACATTTTGAATGTACTAATGTTAGCTTTTTTCCTATAATGAAATTGGTGTGACTAATCACTCTAAGTCATTTTTTGAAAAAAACATAAAAGATGATGTCTCAAATTTCTCTTAATGTGACTTCAAGAATTACATCAATTACATTATAATCTATATCATTGTTATTGCTATTAATTTTATACTATTTAAAAAAAGATTGTAATTATTAAGACTTTATAAACAAATTACTTTAAGAAATCATATAAATCTCAATATAATGTTATTAACTGACAACAAATGAAATTAAACATTGGATATATATTATGACATGGAAAAAGTATGAAATTTTTTGAAAAATGTATTTCATTTTGAAAAATGTATTTCATTATATGTCATGTATGTCATACAAAAATTGTAACATATAATGGTCAAACTTCATTAAATTTCAAAATGAATTTCAAAATGAATTTTTTGAAAAATGTATTTCATTTTGAAATTTAATGAAGTTTGACCAAATAGGAAAATGAAATGTCTTTTAACAAACCCCTCAAGTCTCATTGTCCTCTTGTTAAATGAAATGGATTTCAAATAGGTTCCTACAGTCTCAACTTTTGTTGTGATTTTTTAAAACTTATTTTGAGATGAAAAAATACATTCAATTATTCAAAAGATAATTTCAATTTCAATTTCAATTGATACCTAGAAACAAAAGTTATGCCACAATAAGCCCACAATAGACAATAGAAGTATAGAACTTGTCAAGCAACCAAAAAATTTCACAAAATGTCAAAATTAAATTTCCAAAATCTTGTTTCATACAAAAAATATTTTTATTTCATTGAAAAATTTGATTAATTCTATTAATTTGGACTAGTGACATATGAGAATGTTATAGACAATCTTGTTTTTCAAGCAATCTTAGCGTCTTCTTGAAAAATGATATTGTTGGATTCATTTTTTAGCCCAATTTTCAAAAAAATTCAAAAGAAAAAATTTGAAAAGATTTAGTGCACTTGCTAGGACAATCTCACCCTCATAATTATTGTGTTTCAATTCCATCTTAAACCTACTAACAATTTAGATTTTCCATCAATCTTGTAGTTACTTATAATTAGCAATTTTTAAAGAATGAAAATCAAGTAATTAAAAAAAACAAAAACTCCTAGACTTTCTACTCAATTCTTCAATATGTGTTTTTATGATTCAACATGTGCAGTGCAAAAATTTTAAGCTATGAAGATTCAAAGCTTGAAAATTTAGTCATATTAGGTGCCCCAAAAATGCTTTTCCTCACTTCAAACATAAGTATCTTGCAATCTATGTGCTAAAAGTTTTTGAAATTTCTTCCACACATTCTAAAACTAGCCTAGTGCAAGAAACTATGGTTGGACATGTGAAAAACAACTTCTACATTTTTTAGCACTTTGCAAGAGAAATGGAAGTTTTTGACTTTTGAGTGGAATTTGATGAAAAAAGGCCTTAGGACATTTAAGATAAAAAGTTAATACTCCCTCCATTTCATAATGTTGTTGATCCTTTTGCTTTTTCATCTATCTTGAATTAATTTTCTTCTATCGCAAGGCACTTTAGACTTGATTTTAGGATTGAAGATGATTAAATTTTTTTTTGACATTAATTAATGAATGAAGCACTTGAAGTCTAGTTGATTGTCTTTCTTATAAATAAAACTAAATTTTGAATTTAGAGAATTACTTGAAATTAACTAGATCAAACACCAAAAGCCATTGAATGAAATTTTCATTAAATCTATTGAATTCCAAATCACTCTTGTGCAAATCGTACACCAAGAAATATCAAATTTGTTGAGTGTACTCATACGACACTTTTGTCAAGCAATTGATCCATCAAGATAGTTACCCTAATTTATTCTATTAGTCAATGTTGAAGATTGCCTAGTTGAAATTCATCTCTATCGTAGATTTCAAAATTTTGAACACTATTTTGATTGTCACAATTTTAACTTTTTGAAACTTGACACTTTAGCCACTACATGCTCATTCAACCATCCATTGAATGCGTGACAAATGTAAGTTTTTTAAAAACGCACTTCGTTTAATTGACAAAGCTTCAAAGAAAATTGTGTAAAATATCAATGATAGACATCCTCAAAAATCATTTGGCTAAACAATCTTGGCTAAACAATCTTGGCTAAATGTACAGTACCCACCAAGTCTGAACCGTGCAGTCCTTGTTTGTGCTGAAAATCAGCAGTGAATTCAGAACTTCAAAATCACACCAGAGGCTCAAAAATTAATGAAATTGCAAACTCTAAATTGTGTTTGGAAGATGAAGAAGCCTAGTTGTGTAATACATTGATTTCTTGCGCTGAAAAAGTAAAAAAGTACAACAATAGTGCAACATGCCAAACTATGATTTTCAGCACAAACAAGGACTGCACGGTTCAGACCTGGTGGGTACTGTACATTCTTTAGTCCATCATATGACAACCATCAATAAAACACGGATTGCTTACCTTCACCATGTTGACCAAAGGAACAACAAGAAGGTTATAGTGCATGATTCTCTTAGTCTCTCTCAGTCTCCTATTACTTTCATTGCCATATGATGCATTGTGGTTAGAAAATAGGAGGGCGTGAGGTGGGGTAGAATTGAAACCCACCAATCCTTCCTCCCACAATCTTTATGAGAGCTCTTGATCTCCAAGATTTGACAACCTCAATCTAGTTTGGAGAGGATGATTTCTCTAACACATAATGATGACTTGTACCCCTTCATTGAGCCAAGAACATCCAAGCCCCTAAGTGCATACTCTTGGTTCGTCCAAAACTTAACACATGGCACTGTTGAGTCACCTTTGCATTTTAACCTTCAAAGGAATGGGCAATGCCCATGACCAAGGTAGTCGCCAAAATACTCCGAATACTGAACCAATAGCTGCATCCTTTGTTTCCACACAACATTATCAATTTATGGTTATGTCACGTCGAATACTTCATCCTCCCTCCGTCGTCGCTGATGTGATGAGCACGCCGTAGATGTAATGCAAACTTGTCTCCTTGCCACAGGGAAGCGAGTTGCCAGTGAGAAAGCTTTGATGTGGTCTCCAACTCTCCAAGTCGCACTCCCCCTCTCCGGCTCGGCATTACCTCTCATGCACAATTGTCACTTGGTCGCTGGAGAATTCTTGACAAGGCGTCCATTGCGAATTTCAAGCAGTTTCAGTTTCCTCAAGACAAGTGCTCAGCATTGTTTCAGTAATGGCCGAAACTCGAGCGGGATTTCTTGAAGATGCATTGGTGCCCGGACACGGGAAACTGATGCCGCCCTCGACTGATGAGGCCAATCGCAAGGCCGAAGTGCTTCGCAAATTGCAGGGGGGTATTTACTTTGAGAAGATTCTCCCACCAACAAGTGTGGGTACGGAATATGTACTGGTGCGTGCAAAGTAACTCAATTCTTGAACCTCTGAAAGGCAAGGCAGGCGTAGTCTCATGCTCGATCAATGGAATTGGTCATACCCCTGTCGAGTTGTGACGTCATTTGGGTCTGCATGAGCTAGACTGGGGTCGGTGCTCTGTGCAAACTCAATGCATGATGAGCTTGTAAGCTTGAGTCAGTGCTTGGCTTATTGGGTTAACCTGCGCTTAATATGACGTCCGGAACTTCTCATGATGTTTGTCTCCGCAGGCGCTACCCTTCTGGTTCATAGAAAAGCACGGTGACAAACTTGGAATGTCTGTTATCCTGCGATCTGAGTCATCCACAGGAGCCTGGAATGTGAACCTCAATGCCAATTACATCGGGAACTCACCCCAAGTTAGACTCAACGGGGGTTGGAGAGCATTTGCTCGTTTCAATAACCTCTCCGTAGGCGATTCGTTGATCTTTTCTCTAATAGGCACTTCCGAATTCGAGGTGTACGTGTTTCGCAGAATGTCTGGAAACCCTAAGCGATGCCCAAGAACGCGGTCGAGAACATGCAGAGGTGAGCGGTTGGCTGCTGCTGGAAAAGTGAAAGGTCTAGCGACGGGGTTGATGATGAGCTGGAGAGAGGAACGCTCGGTCTCGGCTTCGGGCCCCAGTGCTACATCGTGCAGTCCATCGTCGTCGGACAGCATCGACTTACATCTCCTGAAGTCGGTAAGCAAGAGTCCGTCAAAATTCTTCTTCAGTTTGGTGTCCGACTTCTTTTAGTTTCTGTGGTCAGTGAATTTCCCGTGCATAGACTGAGTGATTTGAATCCTGATTGGTTTGTGTATCAACTGAGCTTTCACACCCAAGATGGAGAGAAAGAATGTGAATGCTGCTAAGAGTCTCTCAACTGGATAATTGCCTTTGCACTTTCGCAGGGAAAATTTCAGGACTCTTCCACTGGCGGTCATCCCGACTCACGCAATGGACACGAACCTGCAATCGAGCTCGACATGGCGACCCGTTGGCTTTGCGCCGCACAGCGCACAATTGGCGAGACCATGAAGAAGGGCAAGGGGTCCCTGGGTAAGTCGGCACCAGTGAAAGCAATCAAGAAATCTCAACTTCCGGGCTTTTCCACGAAACTAACTATCTCCAATTTCTGTCGAAGGGCGACTCGGAGCAACAGAAGAGCAGCTTCTCGCTTGGTAAGCTTTCTCGAAAAGGAACCCCTTTACTGCTGAAAAACCGTAAATGCGAAAGTCATGTGTATCAAGCACCAAATTGACGTCCACTGTTTCAGCTTACATCAATCGAGGCGACGGTATGACTTTTGAGTATGTCCAGAGCAAGAGCACGGAACTTGACTTCTTCTGGTGATTATCTCGATCTGTTTGTGAACATATATCTCACTTCCATTTGTAACCCTCCGTGCCTCCATGTAGCTTGTGCATGTGGCTCTGGAGAGGCGTACATACCGGAATATATATACACCAAATGAATCATATTGTACATGGAAAGTGACATATTCGTTTGTGGTGCAGGAAATTCCTTCGGAATTTTGGAAGACAAACAGCAGCCGGATTCGTTCTGTCGTCAAGCTGCAAGGGATTCGCAAGGAGTCTCCCATTCGAACTGTTGCTTGCTCACTGGCTTGGCAGGCCCAAACTCAAGATTGGCGACTGTACTTGAGGGCAGGATGGAGCGATTTCAGAGAGGAAAACAATCTTCAAGTAGGGCAAGAGCTTGAGTTCACTCTTTTTGCTGATTCGTTCTTTGTTGTCAGAAGAGTCACTTCTTGATCGAACGACTCCCATTGTGCATCCATGACGACTGATTTAAGAGTGACCACGTACGCACAACCCAATTTCGTGAATATTACAAAGTATTGCATTCAGTCTATTTGAATAGGAATTTGAGCAATGGCAATTTGTAACCTCGAGGACTAGCACAGGCTTCAGCACTGTAATTCAACGAATGTATGCATGCGGTCTATGATCATTTTGGAGTGCTCAACATTGCCTGGCTAGCCTTAGAAGCAATAGAATTTTGAAGCTCTTCAGTCATAGTGTTAATGGCGTGTGAAGCAGTATTTTCTTACACAATTGATAAGTTCACCTCTTAAACATGTATGAAGCATTGTAAAGTTTCCAATGAAGCTTTCGTCGCTGGTGTATGTTTTTATCATGGAAATCTCAAAAGCTCAAATAGTGCATAAGTTTAGATGAGCACTGGTGTATATAGACTTGCTTGTGATCAATGTCAAGGTGTTTTGAAGTAGCTTATTGATTGGCTTCATGCTTGTCTACATGTAAAATTCATGTAAATGTCAATTTCAAACCTCCAGCTTAAAGGAGAAGTAAGACGTCAACCAAATCATGAGCCAATTTGTTTACCAATATCAATGTAGTAAAGCTAAAATTTGTTGAGGTATCTATGTCAAATCCAAATCTAGCTTAATCCTTGAAGGCTTGAAGGATCACCAATGGCTTTTAAAAGTTTTGGAAATTTAAAATCCAAATCAAGCTTAATCCTTGAAGGCTTGAAGGATCACCAGTGGCTTTTAAAAGTTTTGGAAATTTAAAACACATGAGGTTGCTTACCATGTGGGGTTTGGGAAAGAACTATAAAAGTGTGCAAGATTGTAATGCAAATTGTCTAATTTTTAAGGAAAAAAAGGATCATCTCTTGTATTTTAGAGTCTCTATTGTGACCATATTTAGAGCCTATGTTGAAATCTTTGTAGAAATGCTTGAAGCATGTGGGACTTGATAAACAATAGGACAATGTGGATGACTATTGATGCCGGTCATTTGCAGTTGGGATGTTGACAAACATAAAGTACATCCACATAGCATGTAAAGAAGCCTTATTCCAAACCCTCTAGATCAATGTACATCATTGTCAATCATGATCATCCCTCACCTAGGCAAGTAATTTTCATTTTTTATCCCTTCATTTAAATAAAGAAGCCATTTTAGCTTACACAATGGTAATACATTCCATTAGTGGGAGAATGGAGTCCTTGCTTCTTGTGACAATTTTGAATTGAAGGCCCCAAACTTTGGTAAGGCAACATGAGATACTTTTGGATTATTTTGTGCTATCTCCAATCCCAACAAAGTTCTTGACAAATGGTTTTGTATCTAAGAAAAAAATTGTTTCAAGTTGAAGATATGGCAAACCCTAAAGTGATTCCGAACTTCAAGCCTTTATTGTAGAATAATTTTTAGACTTAACAAAATCTTTAATTAATTATGGCCAATGAAGTCCACGTTAAAGCAAACTTCCGTGTTCTATTGGCATAGAAAACAAACTTTTATATTTTTTGAAGTTGAAATTGTCTTTGTGGAGTTCATTTATGCATTTAGTTTTGTGTGAGTACATATACGAGTAGGAAAAAACTACATTTCAAGAGTAGTTTTGCCTTGTCCAACTAAAAGAAACCAACTAAATCAAATCCAAGTAATGTATAAAGAAACTTAAATCCAAGTAATGTATAAACTCCCTTTTTTTTCACAAGTTGTTGTCAAAATCCATACCTACCAACAATTCCCATTCTTGTATACAATTGTTGCAAACTTACCTTCTATATAGTATTCTAGAATTTCTGTCTCAACTGTTAGTTTTGGCTAATTTTGAGTGTATAGAGGTTTGCTCTTACTGTCCATCACAGTCTTTTTGTTATTAGCTTTGCTTATAATTAGATCCCACCTTTTTTGCAAGACAAAATTTTGATTTTTCTTAACCCCACGGATAATATATTAGGTCAATCAATCATCAAAAGTTAAAAACTACTAGCACCCATGAAGCACTATCATAAATCTTTTTCCTTTCACTTGTATTGTTTTTCTACAACTCAATTACCACACAAGCTAAATAATGGCTTTTCACCGATTTCTACAAGCATCATCTTTAATTTGATCAATAACCAACTGTTCAAACATTTCGTCTGGCGAGTGATGTAGTTCTCTTCAGTTCAGTGTGATCTGTCTTCCTCCCGCTGCCCTCAGGGCCGAGGCGGTGGAGTCTGACGCACGACTGGCCAAGGGCCTTGCATCTCCAAATCCCAAGTCGCCATTCCTAACACGGCGTCAAGAACAGAGGAATCCTCCTGTCTGTCGGTCTTTACGCTTTCTTCTTCAGTCTGTAGATTCATTCTCAGCCTGTGTATTCTACTGATGAACTCAAACACGGCCATCGATTGGCGATTACAACTCATCACTGGAGATTCCAACTAATGCATGTGTTAATTAAGTCTAGTCCCCCAAATTAGTGAGTGATCTCCAGATTGCAAACGTACCCCAAATTGATAAAAGATTTCATTTTCAGGTACCCTGTGTTTCCAACACTTTTTATGATTCCAAAGTAGTGCTCTCGGAACTACGTGGTCAATGCAAATTTTCCCTGACTAAAGAGGTGTACTTATTTGAGAGGAATCATACATTGCCAGAGGTTGTATTCCTCAAATCTGCCAAAAGTATCCCTGGAACGAGCAAGTGAAAATGTCAATTTCAGCTGACCGAGATTCATGCTTCAAAACTAGTTCACACGCACGAATTAATGGACTGATATCGAAGCTCGCAATCCATCCACGACTGTGACATGCGCGCACTGATTGAAACTGTATGCAATTTACAAATTCACATGCCAAAATTCGTGGCTTGCAGAATCATCCATCAACCATGGTGTCATTCACGAAGTGGGAATGGTAATTATCCGAAATGATCAGTTCTTCTGCTTCTTAGAGTAAGTAACTAGAGCGCCGAATTCATCCCTTATAACTATGTGTACAAAGATGCGAGTTTGCTTATGCGGAATTCATTGTCCACAGCACTGGCACCTGATCCGGTGTTACACATTCTGAAGCCCAAGCATGATCCGGCAATGTTGGCGAAGACATTCAAGCCTCTCCCTTCCGAGAGGAGATTATCATCATTCGCAAAATTTCTCGAACCACTTCTCAAAACTTCAGCCTCGGACGTGGGACAGTAAGCAACAGTTTTCACTGGACCATACAACCATCGTGAATGCCATGAGGTTTAAGTAAGTGTTCCCTACAGCTCGAGTTCCGAAGTCGAGTACAGGGGATTTTCAAAAGGCCACGAGGAATCTCCAATCCTGGCTCTGGAAAGAGCAATAAATAGTCGTGAGAACGTTGCTACAGATTAGTTCTTCTGATTTCAGACGAAGCTGTTAATTTCTTAGGTCAAATTACTTTTCTAATTCATACTTGTGGCACAAAATTTAGGCTGAGAAGGGCCTCGAGATTAGCCGGTCTCGTAATGGCCTTTACTACTGATGGCCTTACTAGATTAGCTACAAGAGATTATTTCCTTATTGCAAGTATCACAACATGGAACATAAAATGCAAGGCATCCAAGATCGCAATAACAATGGCAGCAAGGAGGATAGAAACTTACCAAGGTGAACATTGCAAACAGTTATTTGTTGAGGACTGTGTGGAAGCCTCTGCCTCCAATCTTCAGCATGCCAAGCTGTGTCATTTTGGCTATTTTGCAAATAATGCAGTCCTCTTGTGGAATCATTTTGGCTATTTGGCAAGCGTTACACTCCTCTTGTGGAATCGTCAGATTTTCTTGCATGTTTACTTTCATGGAGGAGGAAACTCATCACTCTCTTGCAAAAAAACCGAAACTACGTTCCTAGGAACCAACATGGACTCGGAGAGAAACTGAACCGGAAGCTAATTTGCACCCTGCACCTCAACTCAGCTAGTCAGCTGCGACATTCCTAGCAATGGATGTGAGGGGTCAGAATTGGCAAGGACGGGAACTTCTACGTAGAAAAGAGACCGCACAGGAGACTTGTTTTGCAGCTTTGCTTACGAAAGAGACTGCAACTCAATTTCTTGGCTATTTGGCAAGCAATACACTCCTGTTGGGGAATCATCAGAGTTGGGTACTCAATCTACTGAAAAAGAGTGAAAACGGCATACCGGTTCGAAGCCATGAGAGTTCATTCCAGCGGGGCTTTCTAAAGAGTCAGGGCTTCTAATGCAACGAAGTCTGCATCATAGGTCTGTCGCTGCAGTCTCTTTCGTAAGCAGAGCTCCAACGCAGGTATCTGTAGTGGTTTCTTTTGTAAGCAGAGTTCCCATCCTTGCCAATTCTGACCCCTTACACCCAATGGTAGGAATGTTGCAGATGAGTTGAGGTCCAGAGTGCAATTTAGCTTCCGGTTCAGATTCTCTCCAAGTTGATGTCGGTTCCTGCAAACATAGTTTCGGATGTTTTACAGAGAGTGATGAGTTTCCACCTCCACGAAAATAAACATGCAAGAAAAGCTGCTATCTAGGAATTGAATGAGCGCAACAAAGTACGTCACGTAATGTGAATGTCCTAATTAACTTGAGGCTAGAAATGCACTGCTTGGGAGTGAGGAGGCAAACTCGACGCCGGGAGAGTCTTTTCGAAGGAGAGTTCTCTGTGCTGCATCTTGTTCTTCTGCACAACACTCCCGGCCTAGCGTCGGTGCATGTTGATTCGATCGGAAATTTCTCGATCCATTGTGCTGTACGTTGTTGCATTCAGAAGGATTCTAGTGGTGAAGCGAGAAGCAAAAGGCTAGCTGCCCTCTTGAGCGATGCAGCTTACGCACGTAAACTAAGGTTACTCCGGCGATCCTCAGAATGAAACAAGGCAATGAACTCCTGAAGTGGAGACAAGATCAACATGCACACAAAGATGAAACTCTGTCTGTCCCAACTCTCCGGCCACGCCTAGGTAGTCCATATATACATAACAAAGTACGTTTGACAAGAAATTAGGTTTCCTTCAGCTCGTGACAAAGGACGTCGATCAGTTAAGCTCTCGAACTTACAGATACAATGATCATATCAAGTGATGTATGTGGACGTACTGGATCATCAAGATCGCAGTAATGTTAGACGCTGCATCAATGACTGCCGAAGGGTACATTATAATTGTGGACAACAAAAACTCTCGTCAGATGTCGTTGCAGGTAATGCTTGAATTGAATTGCTACGGCGGAGTCGAAAGCTTGCAATTCTTTTGAAACTGATGCATACGGCAGTCTTTCAACTGGAATTACACCAGGGCTAGTGGCAGTCAAGATCGAGCTTGATGTGCTGTTCAGACGAAGTGTCAATTTTAAACTAAATTAAAACTTTAATTTGCATGTGATGGTCGCCAGACAGGTTTCTACATCTATCGCCCCCAGCCAGCAGGGGTTAGTTTTTTTTTTAATGTATTCAAAACTCAGATCCTAATAATCATCATCGTAGATGGTCCCTTGATGTAATCGACCGGAGTACACACTTACTCCGAGAGGGTTTTCTCAAAATGAGCAATCCAATGCAATTTGCATAGTTTGATGTTTGTCACTCCCACTCCATGCCATCAGATTCCGATATTACTTGACATCGGTGCCTTACTCTGTTTTGCCATTCTTGGAGGAAAAATCACATGAACTTCCTGCTCTTGAATCCTCTGTCAGATCTAACCTCAGCTTGTTTCTACTTTGCAAGCTTATCAAATTCATTTGCCAGACACTTCAAACAAAACAGTGCTCCAAACAAGCAAGAGGACTGTTGTCTTGCGGTTTAGAGTATACTTATAGCCGAGTAAACTGCAGAAGTGAAGGGCTGGAGAGTGACTCCAGTTTCGAGTTTCGAGTCGACAGAGTGGAGTGAAGAGGAGTCACGTTGTACCCAACTAAGGGTGTTTGAAGAACTTGACTAACCTGGCCAATGAATGATGGTTTTTGACCTTGATTGGCAAGATAGTGAAACTGGCCAACTCTTGAAGTGAACAAATTTATGATAATAAGTATCATTAGTTTGGGCAGGGGATTGAAACCGATGGGAAACTACTTCACTGCAGCAGAAATATTATTCATTTGTTTATTTTTTGAAATTTCATTTACTCTACTTAATTTCTAAATTTGATGTCCATGAGTCCATAGAAGCATTGATTGCGCTTAAACCGTTGTCATGTAAAACACTGGGTCACAACATCTAGGAAGTTTAGTAGCCCCCTTATCCATCTACATTAGAGAGACAATGAGGTCTTTGGAGGGTTGCTCGAAAGGCTTCAATTCATATTTAACTACATGGTCCTATATTAAACAATTTCAATGCCTCCAAGGGCCTCATTTTTCCTTTAATGTAGATGGATAAAGTGGGGGCTACTAAACATCCTAGACAATGTGTTATGATTCTAGACACAACAATGGTGTGTACCACAATCAATGCTTCTTTATATACTCATGGACATCAAATTCTAAAATTTAGTAGAGTAAATGAAATTTTGAAATAAACAAATGAATAATATCTCTACTACAAATAGGTAGTTTCCCATTGGTTTCAATCTCTTGCCCAAACTAATGAAACTTATCATAAATTTAACAGCCATTTCATTAAAATGGTGGCATTCCATTAAAATGGCGAGTTTTGGGGTGGTTGAGGAGGAGGAAAATCCACAAAAAAATGGCATTGGGGAGTGTAAAATACATGAATGAAGGTTGCTATGGGCTTGTTACGGACCAAATCGGCACGCCTGGGACCTAGATATGGCATGCAGTGGTGCCGTATATGAAATTGATGGGATGCGCAACGTCAAAATAGCACACGGAATACCACCATTTTAACAAAATCGGTGTTATTTGCACAAATCAAGAGTTGAAAAATTTCTCTATAATCTTGCCAATCCACTTAAAAAACATCATTCACGGACAAGTCAGTTGAATCCTTAACCACTTTAAGTTGGCTCCAATGTGACTCCTATTCACTCCACTTTGCCGACTCGTACTGAACTCTTCAGCCTTTCACTTCGTCGCTGATGTGATGAGTACATCGTAGATGTAATGAAAACTTGTGACTTGTCTCCTTGCCACAGGAAAGTGAGTTGCCAGTGAGAAAGCTTTGATGTGGTCTCCAACTCTCCAAGTCGCACTCCCCGTCTCAGGCTCGGCATTACCTCTCATGCACAATTGTCACTTGCGAAGTCCTTTGATCGATCTTCCTGCGCTAGAGAATTCTTGACAAGGTGTCCATTGCGAATTTCAAGCAGTTTCAGTTTCCTCAAGACAAGTGCTCAGCATTGTTTCAGTAATGGCCGAAACTCGAGCGGAATTTCTTGAAGATGCATTGGTGGCCAGACATGGGAAACTGACGCAGCCTTCGACTAATGATGACAATTGCAAGGCCGAAGTGCCTCGCAAATTGCAGGGGGTATTTATTTTGAGAAGATTCTCCCACCAACAAGTGTGGGTACGGAATATGTACTGGTACGTGCAAAGTAATTCAGTTTCTGAACCTCTGAAAGGAATGGCAGGCGCAGTCTCATGCTCGATCAATGGAGTGGGTAATACCCCTGTCCATTTGTGACGTCATTTGGGTCTGATCAGTTTTTCATGAGCTAGACTGGGGTCGGTGCTCTGTGCAAACTCAATGCATGATGGAATTGTAAGCTTGAGTCAGTGCTTGGCTTATTGGGGTAACCTGCGCATAATATGACGTCCGGAATTTCTCTTGATCTTTGATTTCCGCAGGCGCTACATGCAGAGGTGAGCGGTTGGCTGCTGCTGGAATATTTAATGGACTAGCGACGAGGTTGATGATGAGCTCGTGAGAGAAACACTCCTGCTGCATTTTCCTTCTTTCTTTAGTGTGTTTGCGTCCGTTTCTTGGTCACTTCTGTTGATCACTCCTCCGTCCTCGTGAGCTGCGATTCTAATCGGGATGGATTTAGGGATGGATTCTAGCTGCACGAGGTGAAGTAATGGACTCGTTACATGTGGGCATGAGCTTAACAGATGTTGATGAACACAGCTGGGGCTTTTGCTGAAGCACACCATGTACGTGCAAACAAGAAAACACTAAAACCACAATCATTTGTGATCCTCTAGTTGGACTATTTGGTGAAATATGAAATCACTGGACTTTCCAGCCTGTCACTTCTGCAATTTATCGGCTATAAGTATGTCCGCAACTATCCTCTTGCTTATTTCGAGCACTATTTTGTTTCCATGTTGTTTTTCAGGTGCCTGGTACAAGAGGCTTCCGAAGTCGAAACAAGCTGACGTTCGACCTGGCCGAGGATTCCCAGAGCATGGTTTCCTCCCAGAGCATGGTTTCATTTGCTGTACGTTAAGTGAGTTCAACAATCTTATGAAATCACTGCAACTCACTGCAGGAGGTTTAAAGGTGGATTCTCACCTCACTAAGTTAATACCAATCGGTAGTAGTAAAGATTTCTCACAGATTTCTCTCATTGATGAACCAATGAAATTTCTATTTCATACCACCCTGTTGGAAATTTGCATAAGCAAGCAAGCCAAGCATCAAGCATTATGAGTCCGCCCTCTCCTTAACCAATCAAAACATGCCACGACTGTGAAACTCTCCTGCAATCCATTAAGAATATGTTATTATTATGCTAACTTGCAGTCATATTGGACTGTAGAAATTTCAGGTTCATAGTAGTTAGCCAAATTGGACACACTCAGCATACCAGCTCGAGGTCTCTGGATCGAAATTGTAATTGTTTTTGGAAAGCGGCAGGAAGAGAGACTAATTGTTCCTCAAAAGCGTCAGGTCTCCTTCATGAACGCCCAAAATTCGACTCGTCAAGCAAATTCTCAAATTCCTCAGTAGCCAGTTCCTCACGTTTGTTACCCCCGAGAGGCTGCTCACTTTTTGCTGCGACACTTGGATTTCATCTCTGAATGGTTCCAGTATTCGAGGTCCCTTTTAGTTTGACAGAGGTTCACTACAAGTTCAAATTTGAGCACAAATATCTGAAAATCTCATGATTTACAAAATCACATGCTTTCCATCTCAGAAAAACAAAACTAAGAAAAATCCTTTCAAAAACCAAAATTCATTGGAGAAAAAGAGCATACAAAAAGAAAGTTTTCAAAATTCAACTAGATGGTTCAACCTTCAATTTCCGCTTGCGATATATTGCGGCATGATGAAGTCTATATCCTGTCATGGTTG
Organism: Climacium dendroides; assembly: GCA_950106755.1. Lineage (NCBI taxonomy): Eukaryota > Viridiplantae > Streptophyta > Bryopsida > Hypnales > Climaciaceae > Climacium > Climacium dendroides. Next base: position 3,477,408 of record OX467087.1, read on the forward strand.
CCACGGTTCATAGGGCTACAGGTCCTTTCAGGGTTACATAGAGGAAATCTAGTAGTAAGACATTCTCTATTTCATCAGTAAGTAAACCTCAAGAGAAAATTGCCATCATGTAACCGTCTCTCATTGGTAGTGAATGATCTGTAAATGGTCGCATGTCGTCATACATTACGGGCACATAAAATTCCCAAAAGACCTCCTGAAAATGTTGGAACTCTCAGGTGCTCTTCTTACGCACAAATGCAACGCCGTGTAGCTCACCAGAGATCGAAGTTCCAGGCTGCCTTGTTCCGGACTTTCGAAATTCGAGAGGATTTATTTGGCATCGCAAGCACACCTGGGAACTGCAATTCGCAAACAAATGCACGCTTTAGCGGCATGCTCAAGCTCTCGGAGGGAAACATCTCTTGGTGGTAGAAGATAGATACTGTAGATGTGTTCGAACCTATATCCAAAGTAGATCACGAATTTGGTGATTTGTAGCAGCAGCAAGGAATCTTTGTCAAGAAATGTGATCGTGCAAACTGTTTTGTTCAGCCGCTTAGAAATTGAGGGATGTTGGTTTCTTCAAGACCCGCTTGAAGAAGCCTTGACGTTGAGTGTAACACAGTATCTTTCCAAGTGCTAAAGTTTAAAGGTTAGCTTCGAACTTACCTTAGGACAATGCTTGGCTCTCGCACGGGTTCGCTGTGCAGGTCCATATGTTGTGGCGGATCCTGACTTCACTTCCAGCTCGTTTTGATCTTCGGCAGATTCGTGGCCGCGATCACCTCTGGGGGAAGCATCTCGGGCCTTTGCCTTCCAAAGCACAAAAGAAACTTTACTTAGAGGCTGAAAGGTTTGATGAAATTCTCTTCGCCTTGGCGGTTATGTGCTCAATTCACGTTATGTGCCATTACGTAGAAACTGATGCGTGATCGACTTCGGAATGACCTAAGTATGATATACTCACCGATTCGATGGCGCTACCATGAAATGGTAAACGGCACGATGTAGGGCTACGGCCGGAAGCAGAAATCAAACTCTCCTTGGAATCACGAACTACCTTCGCGTCCGCCATCAAACCAACGTCAACGTCTCCTTCCGGATCTCCTTCCGGAGCCAATTGCTTGCGGGACTGCTCTGCTTTCTTCCGTGCAAGTTCGGAATCCTGAGACCAAGTTCTCCGTGGTTGGGCAGGGAATTCCTTGGGGTTCTCAGACTCTCTGCCAAATACGTAAACCTCAAATTCGGACACTGCCGTCAAATCAAATATGAGCAAATCACCTCGGGAGAGGCCGTTGGAGACCACAAATGCTCTCCAACCACCAGCGAATCGCACTTGCACTGCTGATGGATTTCTGAAACAAATACTGAGGTTCACAGTCCATGATTTTTTGGATGATGCAGATCGAAGGACAACTGATTTCCGAACCTTGTCGCCGTGCTTTTCTACGAACCACGCGGGCAGTGTCTGCGGAAAACAAAGGTCAAAAGAGCTATTAAGTAGAAGCGAACCAACCACACTTGTTGAGACTCGTGAACATGAACGGAGCCAAGGTACCTAATGCCACCAGTTGATGCATCCTGATAGCAAGCTCATCACACTAATCTGATTTCTGAGTACAGAAAATCCGGCGTAATCGTGTACCAGAGTCGGTGGTCCCTTGAGGTAGTCGGAGTACACACTTGACGCGGAGAGGGTTTTCTCAAAGAAAACAGCCCCCGGACGCAATTTGCATAGTTCGATCTCGTCACTCCCGCCCCACGGCATCCGATTCACGTTTCCTGACATCGTTGCCGCAAGCCTCTTGTACCAGGCGCTGCAAAAACAACATGGAAACAAAACAGGAGAGTCCAGTGAAGAGGAGTCACGTTGGAGGGGACTTGGGGGTGTTGAAGAACTCGACTGACTTGGCCACAGTGAATGATGGCTTTTTGACGTTGATTGGCAAGGTAGAGCAAATTTAATGACACGGTAGTAAGTTTCATTCGTTTGGGCAGTGGATGAAAACCAATGGGAAACTACTTCACAGACTGTGCATCCGAGATATTATTCATTTGTTTATTTTCTGAATTTCATTTACCCCAATTATTTTTAGAATTTGATGTCCATGAGTACATAGAAGCATGGATTGTGGTCAACGAGGTTGTCATGTGGAACACAACAACACAATGTGCAGGACATTTTGTAGACCCCCCTTTTTATCTACATTAGAGAAAAAATGAGGCCTTCGAAGGGCTATTAGAAAGATCTCAAGGGGACCTAAATATTACATTTTAGTTTGCACTTCCATAAGTTTCTTTTGCTATTACTACTCACTTTTTTATTATTGGGTGTGATGATTGTTAGTATATATTATATAATAGTGGGTGTCTCAAAACCTAAGTATTCAAGGTGCATCTTGCTAAACTTGACTATTTTTGTACACTCTAACTGAACCGTATGGTTTAGATGAATTGACATTTTCAATGCTCAAATCTATGTGGACTTGATTGAATTGAAGTTATATTCAATTAGGTAATCCATGTAGACAATCCCATATAATTATCACATTCCATGAATTATACATGAATTAGATAGCCATACTAATCCTTTACTTGCCCATGAATAAGACAGCTCCTATATTTCATGACTTGTCCATGAATTAGACTAATGAATTTTTTTCAGTTTTTGTGACAGTTTGTCCACTTGATTTGAATTTGTTTCTTAATTAGACAATTTCAACATTCCCTAATGTGTCTCTAAATTAGATAGCTCTAATATTCCCTGACTTATTCACTATAATAGAATCCATTGTTGGATTTGTTGGCTTGTTTATTTGGTTTTTTATTTAAAAATTTTAATTGAAATATTTCTTCACCTTTATGAAAGTCAAACACGGTAACTAGGTGAAGACATATTTGAGTTAAAATTTATAAGTTTAGTGGTATCTTGCAAATAGTTTTAAGAGTGTCACTACCTATCAACCTTCATGAGGCCTTATTTTTTCTCTAATGATAGATAGATTCTTAGGTTTTTACAATAGGTTCTAAATATTTGAAACCTGAAAGTATAATTGAAATATTTGAAACCTGAAAGTTTAATTAAAATATTTGAAAATATTCTACAAATACATTTAACATACTAAATGGAGAATTTTGTTAAAATGGCGGCATTCTAGGTACCTTTTTTAGACCACCTGCTCTGAATTGTAAAAGTGACGACTAGGATGGATATAGTTTCAATGAATCTTGGACTTTTAGAGATTTAATAATTCTATGAATACTATAGATTTAGATCGTACATTTGAATTGTAAAAGTAACATCTAGCACAAGTGTAGATTTCACACATCTAAAAATTATATAGATTTTAGATATCTATGACGTATGTATACTTCAAACTTCCTGTTTTGAACTGTAAAATCTAGCAAAGTAGTAGAATTTTGCCATTTTAATAAAATTGTCCATGTAAATACAAGTCCAATACAACACCATTTGATCGACATCCTACAAGACAAACATATACGGTTGCTAGCATTTGAGCTAGGATCTTAAGCCCATAAGTGAGGAGCCTAGGTTCCTATATTATAGGTACCATGCTACAAACACCTTCCATGGTTATAGGATGTTTATATTATAGTTCTCTATATTATATTTACCTATATCTATAAATACCTTCCATAGGAAGGTATAGGATATTTATATTATAGGTGTTTATCTCATAGCTTCCTATATTAGAAATACCTTCTAACCTTCTACGGCTACATAATACTTATATTATAAATGCCTATTTTCTAAATGTATATGTTATAAACACCTTCTATAGTTATAAGATATTTATATTATTGGTGCCTATATTATAGGTATTTAGATTATAAGCACCCTTCATGGTTGTAGGGTATTTATGTCATAGGTAAATATGTTATAAGCACTTTAACTAGTTATGAAGTATCTAGTTACACTTAGGCTCATATTTTGTAGGCTTGCATTTCTAAGCTCAAATCCTACAATCGTTGTCATTAGATCAATACACACATAAATACACTATAAGATACAAAAATAAATTATAACACAACAAATTAATTATAACATACACAAATTAAAACAAAAAAAAATAGATTTGAAAAAAAAAGGCATATAAACATATGATGATGTAAACATTCATATTTGTTCAAAAAGAAAGGATAAAGCATAGTAAATTACAATGATCTATGCCATAGCCATGCAACAAATTAGATTTGAAAGGTTTAAAGTTTGGGACTCACCAACACACTATTCTTTCACCAATTTGGTCAATCAATCATTGTTACTTTAGTCTTCTCTCATGTTATAAGGTTTCTCTTTACTACAATGATAGATGTTTGTAGAAACATTAGATGATTGAAACACCAAGAGGTCCACCTCAAGCAATGCAAAATTTCAAGATCTAAAGCCCACTTCATTCAAATTGACTCCAAGGTTGTCTTCTATCTTCTCAGCCCTAACTTTATAATGGCAAAGTGGTTTGACTTGAAGGACAAGCATTGTTCAATGTACACACAATGAAACCCTATGGTACATTGTCTTATGTTTTCTACAAAATCACAAATATGTACATCATTCACATCCTTGGGTATAGGTATACTTACTAAGGTAATTTACTTTCTCCATAAGTGGCACAATACAATCTAACCTTAATAGTTTCATAATTCAAAAAGATAATTGTGAAGGGTCATAGCATGCTTTATCCATATCCAATGTCAAATTGACAAAACATGTCCAGTACTCACTCAAGATCTTTTGAGCTATATCACCATCAAGTTTTGACATATTTTAAGATCTTCTGCCTCTTTGTCTCCATAATTTAAGCTAACTTAGTGAATTTTAGGTGACATTCAAGTGACTTACAAAATTATTTATCAATTTTTTGAAGACCTACCTATATGGACTATAGCCATGACCTCAAAAATGGAAATAATAACAACATGTGTCTTTTGCAAACTTTTCCTAATTTGTACACCAATACCATGCTTGTAGACATCCTTGGAATGTGGATGCACCATTTGCCTCAAAACACATAGTAATTTGACAACAATTGTTTATTAATCAAGCCTTCAACCTCTAACAAATCATATATGATTTGTAGACAAAGTAAGTTAGACCTTACTTTATCCATAACTTGCTCAAGATGTAGCAAGAGTGGGATACTAAAAAAATCAATGACCACATACCTTGCCACATACACATGAACTAAAGTCCGAGACACATGTGTTATTAATTGATGTGGCCTCATTGTATGTAATACTAATGAACTAAGTCACTTGCAACAATTCCTTCACTTCTCATGATACATGAAATGAATGGCATTTGCCATGCCCTAATAAATTGAATGTTCAAGTACTTTTTAGGCACTTTCATACTAAAATATTGGAGTAGGGCACATTGTGAAGGGAAATTCTTCATAGGTCAAGCATTATTCAAAAGCCAAAAGATTTATCTAGAAGAAGATGTAACAACTTCACGGCCTAAGGCAACATAAGCCTTTTCGTTTTTAAAATGCTTACTACTATTGTCCCTACACTATTTTCTTCCTATGATTCCGTCCATTGGCATGGCACTATTGGTACACTTCATTCATCATGCTTATTCAAATTTTCTTTCTTCATAGCTATTGTTGTTATCTTCTCCTCAACCTTGGTATAAAGCAAACATTCAAAAAAAAAAACCTTGCCAATCTCATCCAAAACCTTCTTTGCCTAAGGGAAAGTAGTCTAAGAGTCTTGAAAAAGTGGAACTTAGTTAAAAGTAGAAGCAACTCTAGCCCTCACAATTGCAACATTGGAAAGACCTTTGTTAAGCTACTTACATTAAAGTCAAAAAATACTATCAAATTAGAGAAATTTGAGCAACATGGGTTCTTTTTTTACTGCCGCATAGAAATAAAGAGCTTGATAACTAGGGGAAATTTGGACATCACATCCGACTCTGTAGTTGGTTGAAGCCTAGGGCATTCTCAAAATTCATAATTTCTTTTATGCCTTTATGTCCTCACCTTTGTCATCCTTGTCCTTTTTTTTTGTCTTTGGATGCATTGGGCATCTCTTTCTCTTTCTCCATTCATTTGTGGCTACTCCCTCCTTGATCTCATTTCTAAACTTAGGAATCACCAAAGGTCCCTAGTAGTTGGAGTTCCTATAGGTCTGTTAACCCATTATGTTGTTCTTTAAAAGGAAGGAAATATTATTAATTGCCTTACTTTAGCCTACTTAAAATAATTATTCGTGTTTTAGAAATCTCAAGTTAATTAGATTAAAGGATAAAGTATGCTAGACTACAGGGAAAAAAAGGATTCACATGTATAAAAATATTAAAATACAAAAGTTATTAATTTTTAAAGATGACAAAATTATCGATTCCTGTATTTTTGAGTACTTTTCACAATTAATTAAAATTGGTAAAACATGAATAATTGAATTTAAAAATGAATAATCTTAAAGTATATACTTTGGACTACAATATGGGAAATTAATAATGAGTAAAAAGCTCTTAATTCACAAGTTATTAATTTTACAAAAGACCGCTTCAGCACAGACAGGGAAGACCAAAGCGGCAATACAACTTACTTAGTACATAGAGTTACTAGGCTAATTTTAGGACTAGAAGTGGTTAGGAAAAGTTAGTTAGGATATTATAGAAGGAATAGACTTGGTCCTATTACCAAAGGCAAAATGATTAGGGTTTTTGTTTAGTTCTCTTATGACCGCGGGAAACTATAAATAGTATTCTTTTTAATCTAATAATTTGTGAAGTTGTTCATATACTAACATTGCACACAATGACAAACTTAAGCGGGTTTTTAAAAATTTTAAACTACTTGTCATGCACATTGGCACAAAGTGTGCATTTTTTGTGCAAAAATTGGAATGAAAAGAAAAAAATTCCTTTAAAAAATGTTTGGTGCAGTTCAAGTGTGCCAAAGTGTAAAGAAAATGTTTCTTTCAAAATCCAATTTCACGATTTTTTTTTTAAATTAAAAAAATCAAAATGTTTTGATACCCATTTTCTACTCATTTCTGGTCCTCCAGTTCTGTAGTAGTACATAGTCTATATTGTATTGATTTTTTAATTCATTTTCATTGATTTCTATTTTTTTATTTATTTTATTTTCAAATGTTTTAAATAAATTTTTTATAATTTTATGAATTTTTTATTCATGTTCATGACTTAAACTACACTTATCTTGTACAATACTTTTAATACTCACAATATTGGCAAATACTATGGCGAAAAACATCATTTTAAGGATAAAATGATAAGTGTTTCTTGTAAAAACCTAAAATTCAATGTTTTAAGAATGCAAAATGCTAATTAGAAATGCTCCTAAATTTACAATATTCCATTGACCCAATCCTATACCCAAAGGAAGTTGCAACAACAAACTCTATCACATTAGTCATAAAAAGACAACAATAAAAATCCAAAACAAATAGCTTAGTTAGAGAATTGGATTGAAAAATAGGAATGCAACCCTAGTCATTGTAATATGAAAATTTGAAAAGACAGATCATGTCTAAAAGTTTGAGATCTAAAGAATTCCAAGCTTTGAATACCTTTCAAGACATCCATGGCTACCACTAATGCAAAAACACCCATTTGCTAGGAATGTCTCACCCTTTTAAAAAATAAAAAACTATTATTTGCAATAACTAGTGATGGCTCAATATAAAAACAGCATAAGACTAGGAGGCTATGAAAGTGAGCACAAAACAATGGTGATGGCGGATTTGGAGCCTTTGAAACATCATCTTTACAATAATGGAACACCACTTGTAAGTGCTAATGACTCTAGATAATCCTAATGGAACTAACCCACAAAAAAATAGATAATTAGAGTGATTGTCAAGGCAAATCCTAAATGAGTTAAGCTCTCCTACTTGCCATTTGAATAGTCAAATTGTCATTGTGACTAAGCTAAACTACAAAGAAATGGACAAGGTGACAAGGAAAATTCTAAATGAGTTTAACTGTCAAATCATCATGATTAGGCAACATGGGACACCAATATGATTGTGACCGTAGAGTGAGGCAATGTCTCATCTAAACTATAAAACCATGCTCAAACCCCCAAGTCCTTATAGAAAATTTGGCAACATCGTTTATATTATTTCTAAAAACAACATAGAGCCATTAGTCATACCAATATCACTATTGGAAAAAAATTGCATGTTTTGATTAGTATTGATTAAGAACAAGACAATTAGGAATGAAAGACTAATATGTGTATGGTTAATTATTTGTATTTTGCAATGAAAGACAAGGTACAACTCTTAACATTCATTATGATGTAAATGCCATGTTTATATAAAGCCATCGATGAATCATATATAGTGAAGAAGTTCATTAGGAAAAGTTTGTGGCCTAAAAAAGCTACTAGTTTTTTATTTTTGGCACCTCAACAATGCAAGTATGTGAAAAAGTTTAAAATATTTTTTATTTAAAAATACTTTTTTTAAAATAAAAATTTTAAATATAAAAATAAATTTAAAAATTGGTCAATTTGACATAGCGCTGACATGGTTGTAATAGTGCCTCGTCAGATTTTTAAATAACAATCATAATAATAAATTGTAACTACATTGCGGGGTGCAGACTTGGCAACCTCCTTTAAGCCTGGATTTATTCTAATGCTTAAACTTTAGTTAAAGGTGGGCTATTTTAATTAGAGCTCATTTGAAATTTCTAAAAATACTTAGGTTTGTATAAATTAAAGACCTTGAAATGGCCTTGACTAACTTCATTATTCTAAAATACAGATTGATTTCAAATTATATTCAAGTGATATATATTTAAGCTTAAGGCTTCTTTGTGATCTTTGCATACATACAAAGTTCAGGGTTTGTATAATTGTATATTTGAAATTCAAGTTTGACTCTTTACCATGCCCCTTGTGGAAAATTATCCTAAAATGATTAATAACATGAAAGATTTTATCTTGAAAAAACAAAAGCTCTTAGCAAATGATTTTTTCAAACCTAAAATATAGAAAACATGATTGTCTTCAAGTCCTATACATTGATTAACTTTTAAATGTAAGAGTACATTCTTTATATGAATGGGAGCAATTCTAGCCAATACATATTGATTATTTCAATATCAATTCAAGTTCATTCTTTGCTACAAGAAGTATTACAATAATACTTTCGTATAAAATTCATAGGTGTCATGGACATAAGAAGATAACGGAAGCCTCTTAGGAAACTCTCTACTTCATGGAACATTCTGGAAGCTCGTGGAAACTGATTGAACCTTCTGGAAGCTTGTGGAAGCTCCTCAAGAAGCTTCCTCTTAAATAGAAGCAGTTCAAGAAGCTCTCAAGTTTGTTGAAGCTTCTTAAGAAGCTTTCCAATAGATAGAAGTAGCTGAAGAAACTTTCATGCTCTTAGAAGCTTGTGAAAGAAGCTTGACATCCTCTAGTATAAGTAGCAGTCGAGACAGAGAAGCTCCTCAGTCTTGACAACTCTTTTTGACCTTTAGTTCATAGTGCCAGTCTTTGTTCAAACTCTAAATCAGTCTTCTGTACTTTTATTATCTGTAATACATCTACATCTTGGACGAACTTTTGTCTTGTGTCTTTCGGAGACTCCTCTCCATTCCGTCCCATTCTGTTCTAGTTCGTCCATAACAGTTTGTCGAGATTGCCTTCAACGTCATCAGAACTTCGTTCCTTTCAAGTAGAGTACGAATTACCCCTCTATTTGAAGTACACAAAGTGTTTTAGAAGTTACGAATTACCCACTTCTAAACTAGTGTCGTTGCTTGCAACTTTTCATTCTTGAAGGTCCTTCCATGTTGTTAGTATTGAAGTTTATGGATCTGAACAGACCACCTATTTGAGAGTTCAATTCCAACCTTGATTGGATTGGGCATATGAGATGTTTTTCGGCATCCAATCCATTGAAGGCCCCTCATAGATGAATGATAACTATGAGCCATTGAACTTTTACTAATTTTCCTTGACATTTTTAAACACCCCTCTCTACAATTTGTTCATAACTTTTGATTAAAGGCTCAAAATTACAAACAGATTTTTGTAAATTTAATTTAACTTGATTTTCCAACTTTCCTTAGTTCTAAGGTATTCTATTGAAAAAAGGTATTCTTCTATGCCTAAATGAGGTCTAAAGTTCTACTCCAAATGCAATTTTAACTTTTTTGACAATGAGTGCTCAAGCTTTCATCTTCAAATTATCCCATACCTTTAGAAAGTTTACGATGGACAATGGATTTGATTATAAAAATGACATCCTCATCCTCTATTCTCACAATTGTCAATGAAGTGTTCACTTCATATTGCCATTAAACTTATTCAATTGTGGCAAATGGTCAATTGCCATTGGTGTTGACGCTTATATTCTTCTCCATGATGTGGATGAATTTTTTGGATGAAAATTGTGGAGAGGAAATGCAGTGGTAGTCGATGTATAGAATGCAGAAGATTATGCTGCAAGTCTGAACAACCGATAGCTTCAAAATAACCTACTTATGCCGAATCAATGCCAAACCAATTGAAAACAAATATTTTTATACAACCTGTACCTTCCAATCTTTGTCAGAGGGATTATGTATTCATGAACGTTGTTACCAAATGCCAAGTGCAAAAGGCCGGTACATTCGTACTTGGTGTTAAGTTGTTGTTCTTTGGCTAAAAATGGAGCAGAAATTGGCCATGCATTCCCACCCATGCTAGAGCTTTAGTATCCTCTGGCCCTAGGTGGCATGTGATGTGGTGTTGAACTAGGAACAATGTTACAACTATGTAGTTTCAAACCCACTACTCTCAAAAACAATGGTAACAATGTTTTGAAAATGTAGATTTGAGAAATTTTAGTGCTTTGTGCGCCCGCATTACAGAGGACTGCTCTCATAAGACCAGCAAAAGTCACGGGAAAAGGGGGAGCACATGATTCCACATAAAAATTTTTACCTAAATAATCTCAAATTCACCGAAACCACTTCTATGCCCCGAATTCTCAGCTTCCGCCCTTAAAAACTCTCAAGACGTCCCCCTTCTAAAGACCGAAGTGATTGGCCGCAATTCATCACACAACAATGCAAGGGTTCAATGGCGACAGGACTTCTACTACGATTGAAAGCTTCTATGCTACACAAAAGCTATAATTCACAAATTCAACTTGGAAGTGCTTCGTCAGACATGCGAGCAATCCTGAAAGCAAGAGTGAATCTCATGCTTTTTCTTGTGCTTGGTTGCGTTTCATACAATATATTATTTTAATCGTTTATCGTATGTTGGGGTCAGGTTCGTAAGACCCAATACAAAATATTTTCTTTTTGGCCGAACATCCACTTCATTATCTACTTTTAGAATTTATAAATTTTCGTTTTGATTTTATTTTGAATTATTCATGGACTGTAGTGCAAGGCTCTATAGCTTAACTACACTACACTGCCATTAGTTCAACTTTTCTTAAATTTTGTAGGACCACAAGTGGGACTTCCACACTTTGAGGTGACTTTACTTAGCTTTAACTACAGTATTTTTTACAATTTTTTTTTCAGATTTTCATTAATATTTTCTATAATGTTCATATACACCATGTTATAATTTCTAAAAATTTCATTTCATGCCCTATTTATTTATATTTTGATTTATTTTTTAATGAATCTGACGTGAGCGTAGGGTAGTCCAAATGAAATGAAGCTAACAACGTGAACTGAATTGTGTGCGGTCAGCTTTTTGCAGTTTCCAAGGACGAAGACCTCACAACACAAGGAGTTGTTTCACATATCTGAACACTGGATAACTTGTGATACTCAATTTTTACCGACCCAACGCAGTAAATGCGTTTCCAGAAAAAAAAACAGGCCTTCTCGTCTTTGTTCAGAGGCCTTATCCTTTAATTATAACCGAAGTTACCAAACGGCAAGTGCAAATGTACCCTAATTAGCTTGTAATAAATTCAAAAACTTCATGTTTGCAATGAATGTCTTCAGCCTATGTATGCTTCTACTTATATGGCCAACACTAGCATGCAATAGTTTATTGCCCCTAAAAATCAGCCTTGATGAAACAGTGAAATCATCCAACTTTGCATCCGAAAAAAGCCCAACTTAGCCGGCCTTACTACTAAACCATTTTGGGGGTTCCAAAAAAACAAAAGCTGCCTCACCCAAAACGCTTTCACTCCTCAAGTGTCGTCATTGAGCCTTTGAGAGAATTCCGAGAATTCAGTTGTCCAAGCCTGGATCCACGACGCCAGTAACTTCCCTGACTTTCAAAAACGAATTCGATACAAGCGTGAAAACAAGCTCCTGCCCTTCTCGTAGCCTGTTCTCCTTCCAAAATGCATCCCAGCCTTCTAAAAAATAGAACCGAAATCGTCCTCTGTCCATGTAGTAAGTGCAACAGACGATTCGAACTGGAGAATCTTCGTGAATTCCCTGAAAGTGAAGACGACGCTTCAGCCAATGACCGTATTTCCTCGCAAAGTGAACAGGAATTTCCTGCATATGTAATGAATTATATATGTAAGTCTGTGCAGAGTCAAGAGTGAGTGTACGCCTGGATTAAGCTTCTACATGGAAACAATTGAGTCTAATGATTAGGAACCCTAATGTTCAAGAATTGCTTGGTCTTCCATATGAAGGACGGTTAGGCAATTGCAAAGCAGGCCAACTAATCAAAAATAATCACTGGTATGACGTTGGTATTGACTGGAAATTAATTTTTATGACTTGGCTTGCTTTGCAATTATTAGACAATCATAATTTGAATGCAGGAGAGACTTTGAGCCATTTGACTTCTTTGATTATGTGGCTTGTTATCATATGTCTTAGGTAAGCTTGTTGTAGATTAAATTCATGAATAGATGCATACTAGTTTCCATTGGTGAAAAGTTCAGTGAGTTCCACAATCTCATGAACTCACTGCAGGAGGCTTAAAGGTGGATTCTCACTCACGAAGTTAATACCAATTGACCGTAGTAGTAAAGATTTCAGATTTCTCTCATTGACAAACCAATGAAACTCCTACTTCATACCATCCTATTGGAAATTTGCATAAGCAAGCATCAAGCATTATCAGTCTGCTCTCCTTAACCAATCGAAACATGCCACGACTGTGAAACTCTCCTGCAATCCACTAAGATTATGTTATTGTTATGCCAACTTGCTGTCATATTGGACTGTAGAAATTTCAAGTTCGTAGGAGTTAGCCAAATTGGACACACTCAGCATACCAGCGCGCGGTCTCTGGATCGAAGTTGTAATCGTTTTTGGAAAGCGGCAGGAAGAGAGGCTAATTGCTCCTCAGAAGCGTCAGGTCTCCTTGATGAACACCCACGACTCGACTCGTAAAGCAAATTCTCAAATTCTTCAGAAGTCAGTTCCTCACGTTTGTTACCTCCGAGAGGCTTGTTCACTTTTTGCTGCGACACTTGGATTTCATCTCTAAATGGTTGCAGTATTCGAGGTCCCTTGGATTCTCCATGGCTGTTGAACATGTAAACTTCGAAATGGGACATTGCCGTCCAATAGAAAATGAGCCTGTCACCTTTGACAAGGCCATTGTCACCAACAAATAGTCTCCATCCACCACAGAGAGTCACTTCCGGCGGCGATCGAGAAGGACATACAGAGACCCGTACAATCCATGTTTTGTTGCCAGTTTGAAGAACGACAGACCTCCGAAACTTGTCTCCATGTGCTTCTACGAAAGGTCTTGGAATACTCTGAAGAAATTAGGAACAATAAGACAGGAAAACAGCATTAGGTGCAAAGCAACGCGCGAGTCGTAGCCGAGTATCAACTCAAAAAGTTAAAACAGAAACTATGTCATATCCTAATCTTGAATCCGGTAAACTCCGTATCCAAATGATACGTAATGAAGGACGAGACTGAGGAATAGCAAGATGTTGAGTCAGGGTTTGAACGAACCAGCTGACAAGGGCCGGAAACGACATTCGTTGCGGAGAGAACTCTCCGGCCGACATGAGACGTAAGAAGATTTCTTACAAAATGGATATCCCCTTGACGTTTCTGCAAGACTTCCGCCCAATTTCCACTGCAGGCTTCTGATTTGGAACTGGCCATGGTCTTCTGTGCACAGGCCCAAACCGAGCAACACTGATGCAAATTAAGTAATCAGTGAAACTCCATTTCCACCCGCAATGTTCAGTACACACGACCCTAGCTTGTTGCTTCTTGCAACAAGGTTTTATCAACTAGTCCTAATTAATTAATCGAGGATGAGCACAAGAAGTATACTCTTTGGAATGCTTTGTCAAATGTTTGATGTGCTGCTGCAACTGATGGATGCACATGTACAGTACACACGGAAGGAAGCGAAGCAAAGCAAAGCTTCGCGTCGTTGGCAACAATGAGAGACTTGGAGGTTCAATTACCTGATTGCTCGGCTTAATCTGGCGATTCCACCTTCTTCAGAACTCTTGCACAAAACAGAGTCACCGTCTCTCTGTCACTAACTTGAATTCCTGCTTGATTTCAAGGATCATCTACCATCTCTCTGTCACAAGCTTTCCTGCCTGTCTGATGTGAAGTAAGGCAAGAGCAACTGTCTAAGTTAGTCCGCCAACGAACTCCTATTCACAAATACTACAGTAGTTGTCAAAGGAAGCCTTCAGCAACAAGCTACTATACCAGAAGTTGGTTCCACAGGCTCAATATGGGCACTTCAATCAGTCATTTGAGCTATTTGAGAGGGTGCAAAATTGGTGTCATTCAAATACTTAGTTTTGGAGAAATAGGTACAAAGTACTAAAAATTCACAAATTTTATTATTTTACAAATATTCTGACTTTGACAAATTAGTGTTATATGCAATCCATTAATAGGACAAATCCGTGTAGTTTCATAGCTTGGTGCGAGCCTAGTGTTCCAAGGCTTTCTTCCTATAAATTAAGGTAAGAAGATTATTAATGGATCACTTTAAACGACTTACACTAATTATTACTATTGGGGGGTCACAAATAAAACAAATGATTACTAATTGGAAGTGCATAAAAAATTTCTTCAAATAGACACAATAAAATTTGGATTTTGACTTTGAACAATTGAAATAGCATCAAGCTAATAAATGAAAATAATATAGAAAGTCACTTCAAATCATACTTAAGCTAGAAAGAAAAATCAAGGAAATGATTCTTCAATAAAAGACAAAAAATATAAAGAGACACTTCAAATCATACTCAAGAATGAAAAATTAACCCCTAAAGTTCCTTGACTATGTTTTCACTAAAAACACTCTAAAACTGCCATTTCTACTGCAAGTACCAAATTTTAGACAAAAATCAATTTTGGACACATGTAACCATAAGATCTTGTAGTAAACTAGATTGGAAAGATGTGGAAAAAATTTCAGAAGATTCCACTATGTGGATTGCATGAAATAAGTGTTTAAACTTGCATAATTCATTTTTTTGACCCTGCTGAAAACTGGGCAGCTGCGGTTCATAGGATCAAATTTGTATGAAAAAATGGCCAAAATGGTTGAGCAACTTTGGATTCTTTATCAAAGACAAGTTGGCTACATGCTTGAAAATTTTCAAATCATTTGGAATTGTACAACATATAGAAAAAAAATAGTAACTAGAAAGAAGTAGTGAACTATGTAAATTACTAAATTGTTAAGAATTTAATTATGGAATTGGAAAATGCAAATCCCAACGGTTGCAATGTTCTAATAAACAATCTACATCCTATGATTTTAATTTTTTTCAAAAATATTGAAAATTGAGTAAAATAACGGACTTCAAAGGTTATTTTAGAGTAGAGAGTCCATAAGTGCCCGCAAACTAAAAATCCTCATATCTTTTGACTCATTGATTGAAATGGAATGATTCAAAGCTTTTATTGTATATTTGAATCTTAAGAAACATTTTCAAATTTATATATTTGAAAAAAATGATTTTTTTGAGTTGCCCAAACTGCCCAAGTTGAGATTAAAGCAACATTTTGCGTCATATCTTTTCACTAGTTTATCCAAATGCAAAAAAATTTAGTGCACATGGAAGATATTCCTTGCCCACACCTTGTCAAAAAAATTCAGCCTAAATGAGTGAAATCTCCGCTCACATGCACCTGTCCAAAATTTCTATGTTGCCAAAAAAAAACACCTTGGTCCTTTAGGGGTTGAGGAAATGATTCCTCAATAGAAGACAAAAAAAACATAGAGAGTCACTTCAAATCATGTTTAAGAAAGAAAAATTAAGGAAATGACTCTTCAAATGGATTGAGATAGTATTTTCATATAGATGTTTCACTTTCAAATTTCTAAACATGGCCTCAAATGGTGTACTAAATCTTATTCAATCATGCTCAATCAAGGGTTTAGAAGAAAGGACACCATAATATAAAAGTACATCCATGTTACAGAAAATAACCTGCTTTTTTTTATTCAATAATTGTTACCCATATAAAAGTAGGTTTTCCATTGAAGACAAGTTGTCAATTTCTTGTTGGTGATATTTTATAATTAAATGACATATATGATATAACTTCAATGGGTGGATTTTATTGAATTGTATTCCATCACAAATGTAAAAATATCATTACAGCATTTGCAAAAGAAATAATAAAATCATGATTGAGGATTTGAAATATTACCATTTATAGTTTTTGAATACTAGTGAGAAATTTTCAGATGACTTTGACCACCAATTTGAAATTTTTTTGCACTACAAAATTTGAATTAAAAAAATGTTATGTTGAAGAATTAATTTGAAAGTCTTGGATACAATTTTTTTTAATTGTTTTAATTCTTTAAAAAATTATTAAGTACTAGAAGTAGGTCCAAGATTGTACAAAAAACTAAATAATTAATAATTCTAAGATGGAATTGAAATACAATAATTTCAAAGGTGAGGTTGTTCTAAAATGCAAACTTAACCTTGTCAAATAATTTTTTTTGAAAAATTATGAAAATTGCATTAAAAAATGAATCCTATAAGTTGTTTTATTAAGAAGATGATTAGATTGCCCAAAATAAAAGATTTTTCATAACTTTCTCATCTCTAGTCCAAATAGAATGAATCAAAGCTTCAATCATATGTAGAAAAAAAATAATGTTTGAAGGAAAAAAAATTGAAAGTTTTATTTTGACTTTTGGTGATTTTTTATGCTACATGCCAATCTCATTTTTGGTAGAGTGGCATAGCTTTTGCTTTCAGGCATCAATTGAAAAAAATTATACTCCTAGAGAGCTAATGTATTTTTTTATCTTCAAATTGAGACCATAGGAGCCTATCCAAAATCCATTTTTCTCTCCAAAGGGACTAGGCATGAAAAGGGTTTTGATGCCATGGGAATACTATTTCAGAGTTGTTTCCCTTGTGAACTAGTGCATTGCTGTCAAAATATTAAAAAATTTAAAGAAATAAAAAACTAATATAAAAAAATATTTTTTAATATTAATTTAATATTATTATATAAAGTAGTTGTCTCTCAATCACGTTAGACTATTGGTGTGGCAAAGTTCTCAAGTTCTCTAGAGTCCAGGGATTGACAATCTTGTTTAGGCTTCAAAAAACATCTACTAGAACTTTAGGAATTAACCTCTAAAGGACTAGAACACACTTTGTACAAAAATTGTCAAGAATTGCTACTTTTAAGAGCATTGAAAAAAAATTATATATATGGATGATTGCATGAAACACTTATCCTTTTTTTTGTCCCCTTGGCCTTAGACAAGTGCTGTTTTGCTCATAACTTTTGTGTCTTATATTAGTTATTTACATGAAATTTGAAATGAATGGTAGTTTTAGAAATTGAATATTTTAAAAAAAAATTTAAAACATTTTAATATTTTTGAACAAACCCCAATCAGATGTCTAATTTGGCCATTTTCAGGAGGTTTAGTACTATTTTTTTAATCCCAAAATGCAAATTTGAAACTCAAAATTAGTATACAAAGACTTCTAGTACTAAAATTACACAAGACTACAAAGAGATCATCTAAAAATAACAAACTTTCCACCTTCTATATGTGCTCAAAGTACACTCCCTTTGTGCAAGTAAAAAGAATACAATTTTTTTTCCTAAAGATGAAAAGGGTTGAGAAGGATCACCTTTAAATTAGAAAAAAAACATCTTTTTAATTCAAATTATTTGAATTTTTTTACTATTTTCTAAAAATCAAGCATCAAAGCATATGTTCCATTTCTTGGCATTTTCCATTGTCCTTTTCTTGTGCATAAATTTTAGAGATAAAATTTTCTAGGTTTGAATTTTAAGAGGTATACTATTTTCAATGCTTTACACATTATCCCTATTTTATTTTATTTAAAAAAAAATTATTCCAAAAGTCATAGTACTCCCTAAAATAGGCCATTTTGAGCCAAAACAGTAGGTATTTCTTGCAATGATCCACATGTGTGTATGGAGAGAGAGAAAGAATAATGTGTAGAAAAATTCAAAAACTTTGACTAGGCAAATTAAAACATTATAGAGTTTGAATAAAATAAAAAAATTCCAATCTTGTCCACTAGGGTTAATAAACTCTAACTCCTCCTATGAGATTTTGCATTGTACATGCTTTTACAATTGTGTTCTTTATCATGTTAGTTATATATATGCCAAATTTTAGAAATATAAAAGGAATTTTGCACATATAATCCAAAGTTTCCCATCATGTCCAAAAATTGTGAAAAACATAAATTTTGATCTTGGACATCCAACTACAAAAAAGGTGCAAACATGTGAGATTCAATCCTTGTGATAACTATTGAGTAGCCAAGGGGTCCAAAAAAATCCCTCATGTTTACAACATGCATTAATATTAGTAAACATCTATTTAAGATTGACTTTGTGTAAACCTATTAATACAAGATTTCTTGCAATCATTGAATGGTTACTTTGTCCTTTGGGAGTTAGTTTCAAGTTCTTGAAATTTCAAAGGTACACGATTGTTTTGGAGTTTTGTCTATCCTTTTTTTACCTTTCATCCACAATGTTTTAGCCCTGAGCCCATTTCATGAAGTCCATAGTTTTTCTACATATTGATTCAATTCAATTTGCATTTTTGCTACATATGTGCCAAATCTGGAATTTTGCTATGTGATGATTCAATTTAGTTCATGATATGAAGTCAATTTTTTTAATTTAGTTTGTTTATATATCAATCATATGAAATAATAATAAGACATGTCTTGATGGATGTAAAGCTATCCGTTGGTGGTAAATTTTGAGACAATTTTAGACCAACCAAATGGCCAAAAAACAAAAAACAAATGTCTTTAGGATTGAATAAGTCTCTCAACAATAATGGTCAATCCATGGAGTTGAAGAAGTATTTGCAACACATTTATATGTAATTACTATTATGAAATAGAATACACAAAGAGATTTCTAAATTGAATTCATGGCTTTTAATCCCATCACAAAGTTTAGACCCTATGGTTTGTCAATAATTATCATGTGGTTGTCATTGGTTTATGGGTTCCCATGTTAATTACAATTTATCGCATCATTACAATGCATTACTTTGCATTGTTATTGCATCGTTACAATGCATTACTTGCAAACTGCATAATGATGCAAAGTAATGTTAGTATCATATTAATGATGCAATAAATTGTAATTAATGTGCAAACCTATGAAACAATTATATCCACATAATAACTATTGACAAACCTTAGGGTCTACACTTTGTGATGCCCTAAAGTCACAAGGCCTCTGATCCATCAAAAAGCAAAGAGCAAAAAAAAATTTAATATTTTATTCTGCATATATCTAATTGTAGGATCTTATATTAGACTAGTATAAAAATGTGTGGAAGACATTTCACAAACTTTGACTATGTAGCCTACAAGATATTTGCATTTGAAGTGAAGAAAACAAGTTTTTTTCACCTTGCTCAACTACATTTTTTGGCTCTAAATCTTCATAACTTATAATTTTTGCTCTACTAATTTTGAATTTCTAATTTTATATGATAAAAATTTTAATTGAGATTTTGTAATTTAAAAAAAAAAATTACTTTATTTTCACTCATTAAAAAATTATTATGTAGAAGTAAATTTAAGATTGAAAGAAAATCTAAATTCTTAATAGCTTTAAGATGGAATTGAAATACACTAATATCAATGTTGAGATTGTTCTATCAAGAGATGTTAACTTTGAGAATTTTTTTTTTAAATTGTGAAAATTGAGGTCAAAAATGAATCTTACAAGTAATTTTTTCAAAAAGATGCTTTGATTGCCTAAAAAACAAGATTATCCACAACATTCATATAACAAATCCAAATGGAATAAATCAAAGCTTCAACATACATAAAAATATAATCTATACAAAACAAAAATACTTAATTTTTTTGAAGGGTTTTTTTGCCTGCCAAACTAGAAAAAGGGTTTCTTGTGCCATAACTTTTACCCCCGGGCTCCAATTGAAATAAAAATAAAAATAATGATTTTGAAAAGCTAATGTTTTTTTTGCCCTTCAAAAAATTCAAAAAATCACAACAAATATTGAGCCCATAAGAGCTTGCCCAAAATCCATTTTGTTCCCCAAGGGGACAATGGAACTCAAGGGGTGCACTCCCCCCTTTTTGATGTTAGTATGCGAACAAAACTTTGGCCCCCCTATATATTTTTTGAATTTTAAATAAAGTTAAATAAAAAAATGAATAGATTTTTCTACTTTGAAAATATATGTTTTGAATTATTGATATTTTTATTTGTTAATAATAATTAGTTATAAATTTTTGAAGTAAAAAAATATACTGTAGAACTGAAAAATAACTTTCACACCCCTATATTATATAAGAAAAAATTGTCTAAAAAATGAACAAAAAAATTCTAAAAATAATTCTTTATTGAAAGCTCATTTTGAGTTGAATATTGATGCAATGGTCATCTAAATGTGTTCTCTAAAAATATTTTATTTAAAAAAACATGCCATTTTAGTGCATTTTTAACCTCTTCTAGAAATCATTCCATATTTTATTTGAGTTTGAAATTTTGGGAGTAGAATCCTATAGTCATTAGTAAACAATGCTCAAAATTTGAAGTTAAAATTATAGTTTATTAGAAACCGCTTATTCGCATGTGGTTTGTTGTAGTAAAACTAATTGCACCCCCAAGCAATGGGACTCTAGGGGTTAATTCCTCAATTCTAAAAAGACGGCCCCATAAGGTTATAACAAATTTAAGAAGCATCAATAAATTTCAAATTTTAAGCTCCACTATTTGGGCATAGAAATTAAATGGAAATTGCTCTATTTTAATTCTAAATTAAAACCATATATTATGCATTCTATAAGTCATTTCATTTCCAAATTCTTTTGTAGAGATTTGTAATCATGACAAATTTTAAAAGAAAAAACAAACTACACAAAAATTCATATTAAATATCCAATATGATTTAAAATCTCATAATTTTTTCTATACGCCTATTATATTATAGGAAATAAATTCATGGTATAAAGCAAAAAATTTATTCTACATTTAGAAAATCATTAGGCCATGGTTATATACAAATCCAAACTTCAAAATTTAATAAAATATTGAATTTTAGGAATTATTATTATTCAAATTTTCATATTGATAATACAATAGTACCTTGAAATTGATGAGATTTTTTCATGAGGTTTATTCCAAAATACAAATTAAAGAAATTATAATTGTGATGGACAATAAGAAGCAAAAAGTTGCCAAAATATAAGACACACTAATCCATTTCAATGTTTAGAACTAATTGCTCATGTTGAATTCCATAATAGCCAAAGTGACTCACATTTGATATGATGGCGTAATATAACTATAAATAAAATTGTCAAAAATGATGGAAGAAAATCTTCAAATGTGCATTATGAAATTGTAAAGTCTTTATCATTCATTAACTTGCAAGGACACTTATTATTTTTTACAACCACTTGAATGAGTTCACAGGGATATTAAAGTGGGGATATTAAGTAGTTATGTTTCATTACGTGACACCGTATGATCACCTAATTTTCTAAATTTCTTCTTCTTTTTCACGCTATGATTAATTATAATGTGAAAGTTGTACAAAACTATCATATCCAATCTTATTGTGTTAAAGTTATCAAAAATTTAAATGTTTTACTACCAAAGTTTACAACATTATTTTATGAACATGAGAAATTGTGAAATTTCAAAAATTATCAATCTAAGTAAACACATGAGTGATTATTGCAATCAAGAAACATGAAAATAATTGTGCCAAAACTCTTGGAATATCTTCAAGAAAATGCCCCCGTTGTAAGAATATTGTTGCTATATTGTTTTAATAGGTAAATAGTAGAGTATTAAAAGCATACTATTGCAGTACTGCAACAGTACAATTTTAGTGGAGGGGTGAAAGGTAAAACAACCCAATGTGGTTAGAATTAGGAATTTGACCTCATATTGTTGCTGAAAGTTTTTAATTTTTTTCCACATTATTACAAGTATGAGAAATAGTGAGAGCAATTGAAATTGTGTTTTTTTGACAAAGTATGAATTTGTTGTGAACTTTTGAAGTGTTCAATGCATCATGGCTCAAAAAAGTCCGTAGACTACCTTAGTACCAACAAAATCCAAATCCATCATGTTCATTTTGTTCACCTAAAGTAATCATTGTATTTTCTAACATAAAAAGTCTAAGAAGTTCATTCTTACAATGAATTCACATTGAAAAGTAGGAAGTTCCTAATGAAGTCACTAGTCACTCCAATACTGTCACATAAGACATGCATTGTGGTCAAAATTTTACATATTGAAATAAACCATGATGGGGTCATTCCCTAGGTGTCCACTATGGGTCATCTAATGACAATGAGTTGTTCTACCTTATTCTATCCATTCAAAGTATATTGTTGTAGTATTGCAGCAGTATACTTTTAATATTATATTGTTCAACCATTGCAACAGAGCCGTTGCAATGGGGGGGTACTTTCCTGATGATGGAGGCAATCACATGATGGAAAAAATTAATTCATTTGAAAATATAACTCTAATCCTGGCACTTTACAATTTAATCAGGAGATGCATTTTGTAAGGGGCTGCTAGTCCAAATTTTTTAGTATCTAGAGTTCTAGAAGATTGTCTTTTTCTACCCAAGAAGATGAGATAGTAAACAAATGAAAAGTCAAATTATATATGCTTATATTGAATCCTATATCATTTTAATTTTTTTTAAATATTGAAGGTTATAAAATATTCTATATTATCCCCTAAAGACCTAAGGTGCCCACTTTGGACTTTTAAAGAACTTAGGTAGCTCTATTGAATATTGATTTCATAATATGTAAATTTTTCATGAATTTTTTAGAATAGATGCTACTAATCATAATCTGCGTGTGAAGCTTTGTTTCATGTCATTTTGGGTAGATATTACAAAAGTTAGAAGGAATTTTTGGATTTCAATGTCAAATCGGGATACAAAAAATATATTCTAAAAAATATTAATTATTGTTACTTTTTATAGATTTTTACCTATTCAAATACATTTGAACCATTGAATTCCAAATAATGAGGTAAAAATTATAAGGAGTTTTATTTTGCAGGCAATGAAGACAAAAAGAAACATATGAAATTGTCTTTTATTGTCAATTTAAAAAATTTCAAACAAAGATAAAAATAAAAGATATTAGTTGTTTACTAAAATATTTTCATCATTGGAACTAACAATTTTTAAATTCTTCCAAAATTTATTAGCATATTAGTTATATCTTTTATTCAAGTATTATCTTCTATTTAATAATAGTTTTTTAAATGAATATGAAAGTGCCTTTGGTTTAAAAAATTTATACATATTTTCATCTTGTTTTACAACTTATTAAATAAAATTTACAAGTTATAGGACATAATTATGAGTTTTCCTAAAAATATTAACAAACAAAACTTTACCTTCTACAAGGGCTAGAAAAGTCTATATTTTGAAGTTTAGGCATGTTGAACTTGCAATTGGTGGAATATTCACTTTACATTTTAGAACAATGTACTTGAACAAGTTAACAAAAATATCTTATAGTTGGATTTGTTAAAAATTAAATATTGATGAAGATTTTGACCTTGCTTTGGAGACGAGTATTTTGAAGCAATTTTAGTCTTCTAAATGTGAAAGAATTTTAGAGTTTTATTATATACATATTTTTTAATATTTGGAATCCTATCCTAAAACTAAAAAATATATAATAATTACTTTGGGAGAATATAGGACATCCTATTTGTTTCCTCATATAGTTGTATAATTTGTTTAGTAAGTGTCTTCTTTAGGTTCATAGGCAAAAATTGGCCACAACTTTCAAAGAACTCTTTTGGAAGAAATACAAGCTAGTGTAGCCATCTTGACATAAGATGATTCACTATCATTTGGCGAATTACTTGCCACTATGAATGTACCATTGGTGGAAGAAGTTGGGGGGTGTAATTGACCAAAATAGCAAAGAATTGACAGAGTTGCGTGCCAAGAATGCCACACTCAAAGACATTGAAATTTCATTGTTGACATAGAAAACGTGGTAGGTTTCTTGCTTCATGGATTCAAAATAAAAATTGATTAACATATAATACATATGTTCACCTACTCACTACTTCTTGCATTTCCAATGCCAAATTATGCCTTAACATCCTCTATTTACTAACTATTCCTTTCCCAAAATCCCATCCAACAATCCCTTTCAAACAACATACTATACAATTCAAGTGTTGAATTTAATGACAAAATTTCAACTAACAACAAAATCTCAACTAATTCAATCACATTTGAACTCAAAAATTCCAATTACCATTCAATACCCCCCTCTACTATGGATGGACAATAAACCTCTTATGGTCATAAAGCTCTAACCTACTATGGATGGACAATAAACCCCTTATAGTAAGAGTGGGATTTCATGTAGCTTAGCACATAACACTTTATAATTTATAATTATGTTCTCTTCCTCGAATCCTTGAAAGAAGGTATTGTCCTTTCCTAAATACCTAGGGAGAGATTTAGTAGAACCCCTAAAGTCTCATTGTCTTCTTGGGGGCCAAAATGAATTTTTGGCAAACTCCTACAATCTCAACATTTGCTATAATTTTCAGATTCTTTTTATGAAGATAGAAAAAAATATTAGTTTTTAGGAAATATAATTTTTATTTCAATTGGTTCTTGGGAGAAAAAGTTATGGCACAATAAGCCCAAATTTTAGTTCAACAACCAGAAAATACCCCCCCTAAAAACTTAAATAAAATCTTAAATATTTTTTTATAGATTTTATTTTTACCTACATAGAAAGTTTTGATTCATTCCATTTGGATTAGTGATGTGAAAATTATAGACAATCTTGATTTTGGGGCAATCATAGCATCTTCTTAAAAAAATAACTTGTAGGATTTATTTTTAATTCACTTTTTGCAATTTAAAAAAAAATTCAAAAAATTCAGATCCCATTCTAGAACAATCTCACTACTATTGAGATTATTGTGTTTCAATTCAATCTTAGAGACATTAATGATTTAATTTTCTCTTCAATCTTGAATCTACTTCTACTTAATAAATTTTTAATGAGTGAAAATTAAGTGTATGTTTATTTTTTTTAAAATCCTAGATTCTCAAGTCAGTTTTTCAACATAAAAAATATAAATTCAAAATTATTATTAGTGCAAAAATTTTAAGGTAAGAAGATTCAAAGTCAAAAAATTTATTCAAGCAAGGTGCAAAAAATAATTTGTTTTTCTCACTTTAAATGCAAATACTTTGCAATCTACTTGGTCAAAGTTTTAAAAATTTCTTCCACACATTTTTACATTAGTTTAGTGCAAGATCCTACAATTGGATATGCAAAAAAACAACTTTAAAAGTTCTTTTTTCTCTTTGCAATAGAATGACAATTTTGAGTATTTTTTGATGGAAAAAGGCCTTGGGACTTTAGCAGTTAAGATTTTCCTCAATTTGTGGGAAGCTCTAGGAAGCTCTCATAGCTTGTATTCACTAGGATAAACATGCCTATTACCAAAAAGATTTATTATCTGGTACTTTGGAGAAGCTATTTGTCAACTCACATATATTTCAAAGATTGACAATTTTGAAAAAAAACATTTTCAAGTAGAATGAAGACATTCCAACAAAAAATAATTTTTTTGTGATTTTTCAAAGTTTATTGAGACTAAATTAGTCAGGCGTAGATAGACTCATGCTAAACTACACCTTGACATGTCCCTTCTCCAAGTGCATTGTCATGATGCTAAAGAGTTGCTAAGATTGTAGTAAGCTTAGTAGATAGATGATTGATGCAAATGGGAGGGTCTAATAGATGTCAGAATTGGGTGACTGACAACATTAGGGTGTTTGACCTTATAAGATAAGATGCTCATAGTATACATGCCACAACTAAGGTAGCATGCTCTAAAAGCGACGATTTAATGACTGGTCTACCTTTTTCATAAGTTTCCGTGGACAAAAATATTTTTAGATCATTTTTTAGAAAAAGAAAAAATAAACATGGAACCCAATACAAGTGGTTTTGCAATTTTCCACGCATTTCTAAATTGCTTGTAAAATTTCAAAGATTTGGGGCATAAGCACCTACTTGTGACCATAGATCTCTCAAAATGTGTTCACTTGCAACTTGTAGAAAGATGTGCGGAAATCAAAGACAATGATTGACTTTTGCAATAAAAAACAATTTTCCTCGATTCATTCAATTACTAAAGTGATTCATTTAAGAATCACCTCATCTCCATTCCCTAACTAACAATAGGGACAATTTGAAGAAGACTGACAGATTTAGAGCATTCTACCTTAGCACATACTTGCTTCCTCATGAAAGTATGGTACAGTCCAGGAGGCTTTGTATCTGTAGGACTGACTGTCTTCTGTCAATCCAAGCATATCGGAGGTGAGGGTGGAAATCTTGCGTACGAAACATTCTTGATAGGAAAACAATTGAGAAATAATTTATGAAGAGCCGCAAACGATCAGCAAGTTGTGTATGTGTATACAGAATGTGCTTGGCAAACAACACCTAATTGAAGGTAGGATGACCCATTTTCATCCCTAACTTTCATAACATGCAGTAGCAATCAGCTAGGTTGTCTTTTCCTCCAACGGAATGATGTGAAATATTTCAGAATCACCCATTGTTTAGTAGCTACAAAGGCAGGTGACATTCAGCAAGAAACTTATCAATACTATACCTAGATGGTGTTGAATATTTAATAAAAATATAAGAAAAAACTTCAGCAAAACAAATCTCTAACAATTAGTTAGATTGCCTTTCTTCTAAATAGAATGATGTAGAATATTCTACATCATTTCATTTCCTGATGATATGATGTAATACGTTAAACATTCATTAGGAGCTACAAGGCTAGGTAATATTCTACATTCATCAGTAGCTATGAAGGCACGTGGGATATAGCAAGAAACTTGTTAGTTTTGTACCTGGATAGCAACTTCAACATTGCAATGTTGAATCTATAATTAAAGTATCAAAATCAATTTCAGTGCTCCAAAACAAAATTTTGAAATATTTATTGAGCAATAAATTCATTGCAAACAATGAATTCAACGATTCCCTCACAATGCTTTACAAGCCATTTAGTTTATATATCAAGAATTTTGAAGAAGATCTTTATATGCATATGGGGTGGTACTGTGGTAGAAAGTAAAACAACCTATGTGGAATATATAAGTTAAAATTAGTAGGAGTTCAACTGCTCATAGTTAAGTCAAATTAAAGTAGAAATTGTTTTTAAACTTATTCTACTAAACCTAAATTAATAAAGCAGTTCCTTCATTTTGTCATAAATTTTTTTTTATGGTAGATGGTCAAATGACATGGTATGTGACTCAATGAAATCTTTGGATTTTTAGCCAATTATCTTTATATATATATTTTTTGGTTCCAAAAATAGCCAAAAAATAGAGGCATATCATACATGTTTTGTGACTATTTTGGTATTCAAGTTTATTTCAATTCTCTATGATGTGTGAATAAATTTCATGGATGAAAACTCAAGAAAAGAAAAAGTAGCATGTTTTACAAATATTTAGATGGATTGAATCTATAATTTTTTTAGTAGTAAAATGACAAATCAAATAATTTTTTATCATTATTTTGGTCAACTCATACAAAGACTTCTACTAAAGTTACACAGGCTTCAATTTTAAAAATAAAAATAGTAAAATATTCACCTTCCATTATTAATTCTATTCAAGTGTAGAATTAAATGTCTACTTCAAGTCAATACATTGATAATAGTTACATCTCAAGTTACATTGACATAAATACATACTTTGGGTGAGACACAAAAGAAGAGATTATGTGGTGTGAAGATAGCTTAACTTTTCAACCAAATTCATTGCATGTGAACTATCTCATGACAAAAAAAAATTCAACCCTCCAAAAATGTATCACATTCATATTCACCAAAATTCTATACTATAATTTGCCCCCACAAGTTATACTCATCACAAGGGTCTCATATCGAATTCTTGGTGTCAAAATTTTTGGTGAGTCCCACTTTTCCTAATGTGTTGTACATAGAGAACACTGAGAAAAGTGGGACTCACCGACAATTTTGACACCAGCAAAACAATATTAAACTCCTATGATGTAGCTTTTCTCAAGGAGACCTTAGGATAGATTAAAATTTTGTAAATGATGTACGATTGAATCTTCACTAAGGTTTGAGGCTCGGATGCTATGAGGCTTTGCGTGAGAAATTTTGAATTGACACTTTTCGAGTGCAAAGGCTAATTCTAGCCAAGGTTGACTGTATGTACCTTGAATGCATAGGGAGAATGGGAGGGTGATACCGGGGGGTATTTTTTGGGGGTATGTAACTATACTTGGCCAAAGTGAATTGACTCCCTCATTGCCCGCCCTGTGTCCGGTGACTCCGGTCCTGTTGTGCAGTAGGTTTGGACTTTGGGTGCAATGTTCGGGACTTTTTTGAGTTTTACTGGCTAATTTCCGTCAATACTCATATTTTCCCCTAAAGGACCAAGGCATATTTCATATAGAAATTATGAAAAACTGCCACTTTTTAGGGCAGTGGGAAAAAATTAAATTTATTTTTTCAAAATTCAACCTACAAATTTGTACTTGATAACTACAAGAATGGGTGGAAAATTATTTAGAAACTTCGACAACACAGATTGAAAGATTATAATGTTTGAAGTTAAAAGACTTTTTTTTTCCGACCTTGCCTGACAAGGCATGAGCCTTTAACTTTTAGTGAAATTTTTACACTAAATGTGGTTATTTTTTTTGACATTTGCATCTTGTATGTCGTGCTCAGATTTTGCTTTAAAATTAGTTTTTAATTTTAAAGGTAATTTTAAACATCAACACCATTATCAATATTGTCCAGAAAATTACTAAGCCTTACAACCAAGCTATAAATTTTCAAATAATCTTTCACAAAACATTTCCGTGGGTTTCAGCTGTTTTGAGTGGAATGGAAATTTTTTTCTTGTGAGGCTTGTCCGTATATGCTTGGGATTCTGATGCAGTAAAATATAATATGGTTTAGATACTGTATGAATGAGGTATAAATTTCTTAAGTTTGAAGTTGTAAGGTCCCGAATCACAAGTACCTATTATCCTTGAAATTAGATTTCTCATCAAAACTCCTCTCACCTTGATAGAAACCTGCAAAATTATCTCATTTTTACAACATTATTACAAGTCACGTTTTTATGATGACACTTGCATTGTAAATGGGTGACTTTCAGTCCGCAGGAGAAATGGGCACCCTCGCAAATGGGCTTCCTACCTTGGCTTTGCTATTTTCAAACTTCTTCAGTACTTTGTTTGCGACTTAATCTTCTACTGAAAACAGAGCATAATGTGAATCTAAGCGTTTGCTGGAATTTTCAGTTTCGCACTCCCGGGAAAGTTGAAGAGGAAGGCGTGTTGGAGAAGGTCGGAGATGATGCGGTTGTTGTCCACATCGGGATCCTTTCGCATGTACAATTTCCAGGTATTACCACTGTCCCGGTGTGCTGATTTGCTGATTTAGTTCAAAGGCTATTGGAGATGTAATTTCTTCTGAATTGCATTGCCTATAACATGTCCAATTGTAATTATATGCATAACACTGCTTTATGTTTCCTTTCGCAGGGCCAGTGCCAAGAGAAGCTATGCACACTGAAGAACTAGGCGTTGTGAGCACATTTAAGCACATCAGTGTGTGTCCTTGGCAACATTGAGCTTCATCGGTCCATTTTGGTTCTCCAGATGTTTGGATGTCCACGAGGATTTGATGACGTCATGTTCTCATAAATCTACCAATTTTTCATCTTACAGAGTGACCAATTTTGATTGATCATATTGTGGAGAAAGTATTTCAGATGGGGCCCAAATTAACGTGACGGACATTACATGCTTTGGTCCAAAATAACCATAACTTCTCACACCATATGACCTCAAATGTGGTAAAAAGCTCTCTGGGCAGGAGATTGCATAGGGGTGAGGGCCAAGTTTTGACAACAGGTTCATCTGCGTTCATATTATTCAGTCTTGCTTCTGCAGAAGAAGAAATTGTTTTGGTGCAGTGATGGTGCAAGAAAAAGATAATGGAATTGGGACCAAAACCTTAGGAGAGGATGCTGACAAGGAGTGTCTACCCACAATCCCAAGATTGTGCTTATTTGTTGAGTCACTTCTAAGCGGGTCCAGTTGTGGCCTTCAACAGGTCTTCAGAAAAATTAAACTGTTGCAAGAACGTCTAGAAAACATCATACAGTGAAATTTCCCCATAATTTCTCTCTTTGGTTAAAATGATCATAGAGACTTCCCTCTGCATCAGAAAGATGCTGTCTAAAATATTACTGAAAACACATATCTCTGCAGAGTGTGGAGTTCATATTGGGTTCAGAGTATCACACTTATTTGTCACTCTTTGAAGCTTCCTAAATTTTTTTTTTCAATTCTGAAGATATGGGGAAGTGGCAACCTTTGGCTATATGTGCATCACCAAGAACACCAGGTCAATTCGTTGTCTTTATGAGAGGTGGTGCATGTGATCCAGGCAAACCTCTTCCAACGAATTCGACAGCAAGCCAACTACGTTATGTATACAATCGGAAAGTGTGGTGGTGTTATTAATGTCTGGACTATGGCGCAGAGGTACTGTATTTGAAGTTTTATTGAAAGTCTATTGAAAGCACCTGTTACATTTCTGTGATAGGAAGTTTTCTCCAGTACCCTGGCTGTCCTCATTCTGTTGAAAGGATGCAGGAATAGACCATTAGAGCTAGGTTTTGCTCCTACAGTATGTTTTCCAGGGTATGCTGGCTTTCCTGTCCAGAGTCAAGGGGCTTACTGTTGCGCGAACGTTGAGCTCTCCTCGATTCGTATTGAAGCATGTTTTCGGACGATTTTGTTGCTGCATTGCAGTAGTGTATATGCTTGCGAAGCATGTCAGCCGCTGCCACTTTTCGATCGCCACCGTAAGTAAACGAGTGATGAGGATGGACGACACTGACTCTCTAACTCAGCAGAAAGTGGTGGTGATATTGATGGTGATGTTGTAAGGTAACTACACCTACACAAGTAAACAATTCAGCATGGTTGCCATTATTATACCGGTATTCAAAAACTTTTGGTTGGATCTTGTTGGAAGCGAAAAGGAGATTTTAGATTTTCTAAGAATGCATGTTTTAGACACTGTATAAATAAACTACGATTTTTTAAAGTGTTGAAAATAGGGTTTACGATAGACTCTTGTGAATAGTAGAAGGATACTTAGGCAACAATCTAGTATGAGCAATTTTAAGATAGCATGTGCATTTAACTTAGTATCTAAAATTGAGAAGTTGGGGTATTGGAGGTATAATAGAGTACTCCAATTCTAAATGAAAACTTTTTTTATAATTTAATCCATAAATGATGCTTCAAGGGTGCACTTAGTTCTAGTACAACAGATCACGTGCAAACAAGTGGTTTTTAATAAACTATAATTTTAACTTCAAATTTTGAACATTATTTACTAATAACTATAGGATTCTACTTTCAAAATTCAAACTCAAATAAAATATGGAATGATTTTTAGAAAAGGTTAAAAAATCCACTAAAATGACATGTTTTTTTAACTCAAAATATTTTTAGAGAACACATTTAGATGACCATTGCATCAATATTCAACTCAAAATGATTTTTAAATAGAGAATTATTTTTAGGAATGTTTTATTCATTTTTTAAACAATTTTTTCTTATTTAATATAGGAGTGTGAAAGTTATTATTCAATTTGTAGTATATCTTTTTACTTCAAAAATTTATAATTAATTATTATTAACAAATAAAATATTAATAATTCAAAATATAAACTTTCAAAGTAAAAAAATCTATTTATATTTTTTATTTAATTTTATTTAAAATTCAAAAAGTATATAGGAGGTCCAAAGTTTTGTTCACACACTAATATTAAAAAAAGGGAAGTGCACCCCTCGAGAAATGATGTAGAGGATGTTTTCTAGTTGATGAATGACAAAGAATCTCTCTACACAAGACAAAAGTGCAACTATTCATCTTCCAAATTTTGTGTGAAAATGAAGGTCTTTTAGAGTAGTTTGACTTCCAATGAATGTTTTTGCATTATTTTAAGCCAACAATTCATATGGTACCAAAAAAAGTGATTTCCATCATTCCATGGTGACCAACTTCTCTTTCAAGGATTAAAAATTAATTTAGTTGTTCTTTCTCTAAGATGTACAAGTGCTTGTTTTCAACCTTAAAACATTGGAGGAGCCATTATATGGCATTTGGATGACAATCCAATGTGTTGAAAAAAGTTTGAAAGCATTTTTTCATCCATTTCTTTCCTGTTGACCTTTCATGTTGGGCTATAAAGAATATCCAATTGAATTTGCAGTCTTGCTAGTATTTGTCCTTAAGTAAATGAGAAGTTTGTAAAAGCAACAGATCACAAAATATGCCATTTTAGTGCATTTTGGAAAGTTGTTGCTCCATGCTCTAGATCTGAAATCTCTCCACAAAAATTAAATTTCTTGAGTTAGAGTCCAACTTTCTTAATTATTTGTTCAATTCACTAGTAAATGACAAGTAAATTTACTACTTGAATGACAATTTTTGTTCAATATGTATGAAGGGTTAAATTTCTTCTCGCCCTCCTAGATATCCAAATCCCTACTTTGAGAGTTTGAGGTAGTTTTTTTATAATAAATTATTTAAATGTTAATACTTAATTATTTATAATGCTACATGGCATATGATTGTGCATTTTACATAAATTGTGAAGGTGGATTTGTATTGCATATTTTTTTTTTATTGAAAGTCGTGGATATGTTAGTATTGTTTTTGGTGTAAACATAAATATTTCATGCAAAACTAGTGTAAATGGAACATTTCTATGCAACTTGAATTCATAATGGGACTTTGTATACCACAATGCACATGCAATTACCTCCTTATTTTTCTAATATATCGTAAGCTTTATTTGCATGTATTTAGAAACTTAAGATTTAGCTTATATCTAATAGTAGACTAAATTCAAGTGGAGCAC
Source organism: Climacium dendroides (assembly GCA_950106755.1). Lineage (NCBI taxonomy): Eukaryota > Viridiplantae > Streptophyta > Bryopsida > Hypnales > Climaciaceae > Climacium > Climacium dendroides. The sequence goes on from OX467087.1 coordinate 3,510,842, forward strand.
AAGTTTCACTTTTATAGAACTCATATAGCCCCTATCGAACAAAGAATAATTTTTTTCCTACTTCAAACATTAATATCTAACTTGCAATCCACAAGGTCAAATGGTTTATTGGTTTTCTAAAGTTCTTAATGGTTGAAATTCAACAAATGATTTCAATTTCAATTGTGGTCAACGCAACCAAAAATGCCAAGTTTTCCCAAGTTTTCCTTTGAACCTCTAAAGTACATGTGTCAAAGCTTCATACACTAAGTGTGATGAGTACAAGTTGTTTCTTGCAAATCCATGCAAGAAAAACAAAATATGAAGTCAAAGCGAGCCTGCTTGAGTTCTCAAAAAGCCCAAACCAGCCTCCATAGGCGTTTGTTAAAATGGGCCTTCAGTAGTAGACCTTGTTGATCTATGTACTAAGAAGTCAATGAACTTCTGTAATTACTATTGCATAGACAATTTCTTCTTCAATTCCAGATTTTACTAACACTTGACTATTGGATCCACATACTAGATCCCACAAGTTTGAATCTCTCAGTCTGGAAATGCATAACTGCGGCCTGTCTTGGAGTACATGTACCTGTTGTTACTTTTCAAGGTAGGACATTGCAAGAGCATTGTACAGTTCGTAAAGAATTGCAAGATTATTAAAAAGGTTTCACTGTTTAACGAAATACACAAATTCCTCAAGATTAAACAATTAGGACATGTATTAAACAATTAGGACATGTATTCTCAGGCTGAAATTCCTGTCCAAACAGTGCAGCATTTGTTAACACATTTGGTCACCACGTTCCAAGCCATTGGAGCTGGAGCACACAAGCATCACGAGATCAAAAACAGGAAGCAATTTCAAACAACTGAGTGACAATAAATGCTCACTTAGGTCAGTTAGGTGCTTGCAAACATACCAGTGAGCGCAGGCGAAGGCGGATCCAGATTGCACAATCTCGGTGGCCAGCGCCTGTGGAAGCAACTGGCGTTTCTCATCTTGAGTCTTGAAATCATATTTGAGGTTTGTCTCAAACTCTCAAAGTTTCCGGCGCTAGCTATGTTTCTCGGCATAGTTCAGTGATCATACATGTCATCGTGATCAAAACTAGCTAGCTGTCATATATTAAGCAGCAGCTGACTTGGTTTCTAACTCCTTCGGATCTGCAAGAGTGAACCTAAAGCACGCCGTCACCATCCCTTCTTCTAGCTAACGTATATGTTCCTATGAATGCATTTCGAAATAACACAAGTGAAGCTCTGAAAGTGTTGATAGAAACGAACGATCGAAGTGCAAGACTGCATGCCACTCCAGGGAATCAATATGAAAGTCTATGACTGAACGAAGCCCCCAAACAGGGAGACATACATCAACAGTGATGAAGGAACTCACCCATAACGAACCGTAGCTCCAAGTGCCTACACCACACTTAATTTGCAGAAAGCACTCAAATATGATATCGAGACTCGAGGGGATGAACGCCAGATGGAGTGGCACTCGGTCGAGCACTCGGTGCATGTGTAAGTGAAAATAAATGAAGCTCTGCAAGTGCATTATTCTGTGTGTTGACGTACTGCAAAACCGAAAAAGCAACATGAAAGTTACAAGTATTCGAACTGCTGAAACAGGGAGACATGAATACAACATGATCAGTAATGAAAGAACTCACTCTCTGGACGTACACAACCTTGTCCACAACCCACAGTGAACCCACACTGATTTATTTCATTTTTTACATGAAACTCACGAAACTCGTGTTCTATTCTGAGTGTCCACGAACTGCACACTCAAGAAACCTGACACTGATAAAAACATAAAATCAAGCATTAAAACGACTGAAACAGCCAAGGCGACGCACACAGGATTCGATCAGCAACGGTGACATTCGGCAGAGCTTACTAGCTCGATAGCTCACAACCTTGTCTAACTTCACCAAACCAGTGAAGCCACCCCTACCCGGACATGCACATGCACCACTCCCAACAATGAAATAGATTCCTCCGGAAACCAAACGAGTACAAACGTCACTCCAGCCGTCCCTAGCCATATATTGTCGTTGGTAAGTCTACTGAGCATTCTTCCTCGCAAGTACAATCGTCACAATAACAGATAGACATAGACAGAGAGAACTGGATCAGCACCTGTGATCAAGGTCACGTGAAACTCCCTCCTGCCTTGCCTTGAGAGCTCAAGTTGAAGTGAGTCTCAGATCGTAGCGTGAAGCTAGCTAGGCTGGAGTCCTCGATCACAAGCGGCACAGAAGCACATGCAGCACAGAGCATACAGCAAGCAGGGACTTAAAAGGAAGAATGGATTTGAGCTGCTCCATGGCTCTGTTTATAGTGGCCAGTCAGGGCGGCCCAGCGGGGAGAATCTTATAGCACCGGCTGGGTTGATCACTCCCCTTGCGTTGCACTGGAAACTTTGGATCGTCTAGCCCGGAGGGCTAGACAGCTGTGGGGGGCTAGAGCTTTGAATTTCAGCCCCCATGACTCGCATTGACTTCAACAAGAAGCGATTCAGCCCCAACTAGACATCAAGCCTAGCCCTGGCTAGTGGTACAAAAATTCTAGCCCCCTCGCCCATTTCACACAATGCTAAGGAGAGCTAGAATGGGGCCTAGACCACCCCATTGTAGCCCTGGCTATGACGTCCAAAGTTTCCAGTGTTGGTGCATGCTTTCCTCGTCCAGCGCTCAGCACTGAATGTGCAAACGGAAATGAGCGTCCTTGTCGCCGTCACCTGACTGAGTGCATGTGGCGTAAAAGCAACGCTGACGAGAGACAGGTACCTACGGATGAGCAAGGGAGGGGCGTCACATTCAAGCTAGTCCGTGATCACCTTCATTTCGAATTGTACAGCAGGTCTTTAATTTGAATTGGACCCGAATTGCAGGTACTATCGATGACTTCCAGAGCAGGTTAAGGCAAGGCATGATGATCAAGCCATCGCTTCCGAGCTCCAGGGCCCATGCCGCTTGTCAGTCTTCGCGCAGCGCTGGTCGTCCTGGAATTGGATGTGATGCCGTCCTGATGCTTATTCAACAAGTTGGGCACATATCCAGTACCTAGTTAACACACTAATGTGCGGGAGTTTGACCAGTCTTTTGCAGCACCCATTTTTTGGGTGTAGATGCGAAGTTTTGGAACATGCATGCTTTACTAGCGCCGTTTTCCAACAAACGTGAAAATTTTGAGACAAACTTATACTTCAACAAATTCACAATATTCTTCATGAAACAAATTAATGTTGAAAATAATGTTCGCTGTGAAGTTTGAACCGAGTTGAGCAGCAAATGAATGTTAAATGCCGATTTTGTTATCGCACTTTAGTCAGTTTAGTGCGAATCTCACCTCGGAAGGGTGTCACTTGACCACACAACATGCTCTGCAAAGGGAGCACTGCTCAGCTCTTCCAGTGCGGCAGGTTGGTGCAGATCGGAAAGCAATACACTCTGTGCATTGACCTACAAAGCAGGTTTCCGGTTCCTGTATGAAAGGTGGCATCCATGTTTGGTGATGGACGGCAAGATAATTGAGAGCTCTTGATTGTTTTGTTTCTCAAATTCTTGATTGGTGAAAATTTGGAAAAAAAAAAATTATGTTAGAAATTTTCAAATTTCAAATTTTTGACCAATTTTTCCATTTGAAGTGACTTATTTTTTTTTCTAAAATACCAAAAAAAAATATGTGCACCTAGATATAACAAAATGATTCAATTCAAGCAAAAAAATTTATTTAAATAATTATTTTGCATATTTTTATGCCTTGTGCAAAAATTGCCTAAAATCAACATTTGCAGGCATTGCATTACCAAATAAATAACATTTTTAATCTTTCAAAGGACGGCATGCATCTTCCAGTATGGCAAGGATGCTTATTTGAAATGATCAACTCTTTTTAATCATTTCAAATAACAGATATCTAAATGTACTGCATATTAAAAAAAGAGTACCAAAATGATGTCATTTGATATTTTAAATAAATTTCTTGAATCTTTTTGTGTAGCTTGGACAAGTTCTATTTTTTATACAAAAAATTCCTTTCAAAATCCTTAAAATATTTCAATTTTGATGAAATTTTTTAGTTGTATATTCCACAAGTGAAGGAAAGCAAAACCACATTTGACTGATTCATTTGTTATTTTGTTTTGAACAAGGGCTCATTCAAAGTTGATACACTGGCCCAATGGCCCATTTTACAGCCAAAAGGGCTTTTGGGGGTACCGATATCTGATTGCTATCCAATTGTAACCACACAAATTCAAACTAGCCATGTTACAAATTTTATAGGAAAAGAAAATACAACATCACATATGGATTGAAAGATAATGTTTGATCATGAGGGTGTTAAAACTGCGAAAGTGATTTAAAGTCTTTCAATCCTCTTTTTACACATCAATTTATGGCTTCTAAAAATCTACTCTGCAAATTTTTTTAAATGAATTCTTAATGTAATTTTTTCTCCAAGATCTATTGTATTTGAGGTTCATTTCCAAGAACCCTCAACACTACACAAAGTCAAAATTGCCATGGATATTGCTCCATAAAATCTTGAATAGAAAAATCATAATCAATCATTTTCAAAATCAGAATTTTTAATGCTAAAATTAGACTTCAAAAGGAATTTTTCAAAAATATAAACTACTTAAAATAGAAACTTGGTTAGATTTTATTTAGAAAGTTAGAGTTATGGTAAATTCAATTTTAACCAAGATGTTATTTACTATCATATACATATATGGTGATTTAAAAAAACAATTGAGCATGTTTTGAACTTGATATTAATTTTCTTCATTTTTTCCTTAGTAATTTCAAATTTTCACAAAAAAATCTGAAATTTTTAGCACTTACAAAAGACATGAGATTTTGTCTTTGAAAAATAAATGTAAAAATTTTCATTCATACAAGACAAGGTCTTCTAATTCCTCCTCACTCCTTTAGGATTAGTCTCCTCTTTGTGTAAACAAAATCTCAGTCTTGAGAAGAATACTTTCTTAACCCTAGAAGCCCTCCAATAACTAAGGTAGTCACTAAAATACTCCAATTATTGGATCAATCGGTACATTCTTTGTATCTATAGTGAAGTCATCTATTGGACCTTTTGAGTTTGCAATGTCTTTATAGGATTAATATGGTCTACATTTTATACTCTTTTTAATCTCTTGAGATTAAAATTTATATTGTGCCTATTCTCCACTTTTAGTATGAATATCAATGCTTCTTTGTAGGTGAACACTAGTTTGAACAAAAGTCCCTATGAGCAAGGTCATTGCTATATTACAAACTTCTTTGGGATGAAATTTTACAATACTTTGTTCAACGATGCTCCTATTGTTTAAACATTATGAAATGTAGATTGAAAATCTAACCTGACCTCAAACCAACCTCTTATATAGCTCACCTTTCTTATTAAAAATATATTTCTCAAAGCCAATCAGAAAAATCATTCCAAATTCAACTTATAGTTAATTCATTGTGTGGTCCTTTCATTACATTAGAATATTGGTAGTTTACATTGAATGAACGCCAAATATATCATTTTTTGTTCAATTGAGTTCATGATTGAATATCTCGTTGATTCAAAGTAGGTTATAAAAATGTTTTTGATACTAAAGTCATAGTTTTGTTATTTCAAATTCTTGTTTTTGAATCATGGTTGTCATAATGGACGGACGTCCGGTTTGCCCGTCCGTCCGATACAGTCAACACAAAGTTGACTTTATGAAAATGGAAAAATAGGCCACGTGAATGCCACTGGGATGCCACTAGAATGCCACGTGGATTCTGGAACATGCAGGGCGCGGGTGCCATCGTCAGGGCGTGGACGGAATTTAATAAATATACTAAATTAATATGCTTTTACATATTTCCATTTCATACTCCATATTCCAAGTCACTACAACAGTCCATATTTTTATTTAATGTTAGATCATATCACTATAACACCCAGATAAATTCCATATCCTAATCAATCCATCATTCCATATTTTTGTGGGGTGTTAGATTACCTCATTATAAGTTTGTAACACCCAAACCACTTCCATGTCCAAATCACTCCACCAATCCACCATTCCATAAATTTTTTGGGTGTTACATTATATTACACTGACACCCAAAGCATTTCCATATTCGAAAGCACTCCACCATTCATATTTCTTTTAATGTTAGATTATATAACTCCTTCAAAATAATTGGCCACCCTAAAATAAATTGGTATGCTTTTCAAAAGCTTTGGTCACCCCATCTCCCCTTTAGGACATTGATTTTTAAAGCACACTTCCATTCCAAGTGACTGCCATTATTTTTTGGGCAGAATCATTCTCTTTCCTATTTTTTTGGCATCATTACCATAAGTCTTTTATTTGAATTCAATTCCACTTGTGTAGGGTGGAATGACTTTTTTTCCCTATTTTATTTTCCGTGATTAGCAAAATTGTTCCATCCTAAGCCGAGGCCATTTCTTTTTCTTTGATCATTCCCATTCCTTTCATTTTTTGCTCCATAGCAAAACTCTTTCATCCCAAGTGAATTCCATTTATTTTTTGTGGTATCCCAGCTCTATTTGAACTAAATGGTAATTTTTTGGGGCTGTTAGTTGAAATCATTTTGACACACTATTTTTTGTGGGCTTATCTCTCTCACAAAATTGTTCCAACCCAAGCCCAATCCATTTTGTATTTGTTCCATCATTTCCTTTCCTATTTTTTTTCCATTAATGAACAAAGCTCTTCCCATCCCAACTCTATGCCATTCTTTTCGGTTCGGATCATTCTCTCTTTTTTTTTTTGCTTCATTCCTAAAACTCTCCCATCCCAACTCATAGTTATTCTTTTCTTTTCGAACATTTTTTTTTTGAAAGAAATGGACAATTTTCATGTTCTAATATTCCAATTTCTATTTTGTTTTGGTTCATTAATTAGGAAGACTATTTTATTCGAACTCATAGTTCTGCTTTATTTGTTCAATCTTTCCCTTCTCTATTTTTTTTTTCTAATTCACTAAAGTTATTCCATCTCAACTCAAAGCCATTATTCTTATTTTTTTGTTCCATCATTCTCTTTCCTTTTATTTATTTTTTTCATTACTAAAATTATTCCAATCTACTTCAATGTCATTCTTTTTTTTGTTGGATCAATTACTTTCTTTTGGAGGGGGGGCTTCATTAACTTCTAGAACATAGACCTATTTTTTTAATGCATTGTTTTTTCCATTTGTTAAAAAAAAAAAACAAAAAAACATAGACCTACTGAAAAAATACAGTGTATGTATTTTTATACCAAACTACTGCATTCACTGTTTTTATAGAGGTTTTACCATCAACTCATAGAATTCATAAAAATGCAATGAGAAAGAACAATGATATGGCATATTAATATATTATGACATTTTGAATAGAGAATACATCCGATTTTATATATATTTGAGATGTTTTGCAATTGCCAAGTATGTACACATGGTCCTCTACGAGGATGGTTTACCTTCTATGCGTGAACTATATGGTAAACTACAAAAATTAAAAAAACTAAATATTATGTACGATAACAACAATCTGGCATAGTCCAACAGTGGGGGGCCTTCTTCAATGTGTCCAGAACATCTTGCACTGTCGCCCTTTCACTCACATCATCTTTCATGAGGCTTCTTAATTTGATCCTGAGGTTCACATATTGCTCTGGATTCTTCGTTGTAAAGTATTTGGGGTCCCACTCCTCTTGCCAAATTGCAGATGCTATCCATCCCGCCGCATATGCATTAGCTGCCATGGAGTACAAATGTGTTTTCTGCATGGCCTCAATTGAATTAGCTGAACCCTCCTCTCCATATACATAAAACAACTCAGGGGCTGCAAACTTTCACTTTTTCTTTTCCTTCGCTAGGGTCTCCATGTTGGAAAAGCCATACCTTGATGGCTCCTTCTCTACAACTCGGCTAGAAAGTCCCCAATCACATATCCCTATGTACACCCTGTGCTCTTTCCAATCATCAAAATGGAGCAAAACATTGGATGGAGTTATGTCGTTGTGCATGTACTGCGCATCGTGGCATTTCCCCACAATAACAAGCAAGGAGAGTGCCAAGTTCACTCGGTTCCTTCAGTAAGTTGCAACCCATGCAAGCTCTTCTTTTGTCAACAGCGTACCTTGTTCACGCTCAATGTCATCCACATCCACTGATTCGTTCACTTTCGAATTGTACTTGGATAAGAAAGAAATTAGAGATCCTCCATTCCACTATAGGGTATAGCCTTCCATCGTTTTAGGGTGGATGTACGCAATTCGAATGATGCCAGGATGTATCACTGGACACCCTCCTGCCTCATTGATGATTCCTTGGCGCTTCTCCTTTTCATTTGTGGTTTTCAAGCTCTTCCCAGCAAAAAAATATCCAACTAGGAATGCTCTCAAGTTTTGTAAGCATCACCTTCCTCACGGTCCCATATGAACCAACCGCACTATGTTCCGGCATGGGGATGACTTTCACTGTACTTTCAAGCCACTTGAATGTTTCACTCACACAATGAGCCGTTATGGCGTCTTCAATGGTGCTTGTTTTTTCTTACGCAATGAAGAAAATTGTTGAGCAAAGTTTTGAATGATTTTCAATTTTGCAACCACCTCTTTATTCTGCGTGTCCCAATCGCTACCATCTTCTTTCTTCCCCCTGACATTTGACACTATATTGGTTGTGAAGGCAACCACCTGTTTATCCAGTCAGTCTTGGTACAACCAATAATCAGAGAAATTGTTGAATTTCTCTGATGATTCAAATTTGGACTCCAGCTCCCTTCACAGGTCCCTCATCAGTTTGTGGTATCCTTCTTCGTTGTGCGCCACATACTCCCTGGTCAACATAGTTGTACTTCAACGAGTGTAGAACACCACAACTATTGCTCTTCCTTCAACTATGAATTCGTGTGGAGGTATATGGGGATTGGGTGCTTTCTTGCGCTTCTTTTGGCCCGATGAGGAAGGATTCAATGAACTTGAGGCCACCAATGTATTCGTAGATGGAATTACCATCTCACCGACGTCATCCAAATCTATGAACATGGGACGTTTCTCTGCCGATCCACTCCCTTCCCCTGTCATAATGAAGAATATTTTATACGATGGGCCTCCGTATCTCTCTCCAAGCACGGAAGTTCAAATTTAAAAAAAAAACCCGGGTCATATATGCGGGCCAAGCCCACCACCCACCAAACTCACTCGCATAGGCCATTAGAACTAGCGTGTGAGGCATAGGGCGCGGACTTGGCAAAAAAATGAGGGCGGGGACTCGCTTTACATAGTCCCCCCCTCACGTCCACGCCCCATCCTCTCGCGTTCCCGCCCCATCTCTTCACATCCCCGCTCCATCATTTCATGTTTCCGCCCCGTTCCCACACGTCCGCGCCCTGACTCATGTCCGCGCCCCCACATCGATGGCGTCCACGCCTTGGTTTGACAATTGCGCCCCCGCTCGATGGTGACCACACCCTGCCTTCACATCCGCGCCTCCACTCGATGGCATCTGCGCCCTGGCATCCCCCACCTCCCGCTATATAAAGCCGTTCCCGCCCCATTCATCCCCGCCCTGCATACTCTCAGCCTTCTACTTCTTCATTGAGTTGGTTGTGAGCATTGTGCGGGGTCCTATTGATTGCCACGTGGGAGGTTTTCGATTTTTTCTGCAAAAATGGCTACGCCACCAAGAATGACCAAGGAGGAACGAGACAAGACCCGACTTCGACCAGGAAATAAACATCGTAAGCGACTGCATGTTCTACGTAACCCTGCCAAGCTTGCATTCAAGGGGTGGGAGGACGTGCCTGATCCATGGACCTTTGATGACTGCGCCAATTATATCGAGTGGTGCCACATTGACAAGGTCTTCCCAAAAGAGCACCACAACTTCCACAGACGCTTCCACAAGGCAAATTTGAAACATTGCCTTGACGAGGAGTTCACCACCCGATGCATTGAGGTGGTCCAAGTGTTGTATGATGTCGCGACCGTCCCGCGCAATGAAGTGCATCTTTTCATTGCACGAGGGGTCCATGCGGAGGTGAAGTTGAACAAGAGAGTGGATTGGTCAACTTTGAAGACAATGGGAAAAGATGTCGATATTCCTACCCCAACAAATGGATTCATTCCAAGGGGGGTAAAAAGATATCCGGAAGGTGGTCTAGGGAAAACAACTACACAAGTTCAACCACCACCAACATATGAGACACCGGACTCATCTACGGACAACGACTCTGATGGATCTCGTGTGGTAGTTCTAGTCAGCCATAGAACACAACAACAATGTGCTAAAAGGAGAAGGGCTGCACGTGCAACTGCTGAAGTTTTATCTAAAAATGTTATGGAGGAACAGGTGCCACCTACGGACGAACTAGTAGTAGGAGTTGTCGATGTTACAGCTGCTGTAAACCGAATCCAGAGTTTGCTGACTGAAGTGAATGATAAGAATGTGGAATTGCGTTCTTTGTATAATGATATTAACAAATTGAGGGAAGAAATTCAAGAGAAGGACAACATCATCAATCAACAACAACGTGACATAGAGGCACTTCGATACGCTCTCCAGGTAGCAACAATGGCCAATGCTAGTCAAGATCTACGAGGGGAAGCACAAGGGCCTTTGAATACTTCTCAAATTCCATTGGAACATGCAGAAGTTGGTGCAATAATGAATACTCAAGATGATTCATTGTCCTTTGGAGAATTACCCACGAATGAAGTTGCAGCAATGCCTGTTGACCAAAGCATCCAACTGACGGACGCGCTTGCAAAGAATTTGAGATTGAAAAATCAATTGCATGCGTTGATGGAGCAGTATTATCAATGGAAGATGGCATGCGTCTTCAGTATTGATAGGACTAGGCAAATGGTGGAAGAATTCAAAAAAAATTGACTACAATTACGGCGTACACAATCAGGAGAGGGTTTTTGGATTGACATCGTGGGCCCTGGTGGATGATCATTTCAACATGGATGAAATGGCGACCATCGACATTACTGGTCAATCAACAACCATCGATTGGTCCAAACATGGTTGGGATTTCAAGAATCAAGTTGGCACTGCCGTTGACCATCAAGGCAATCAATTACTACTGTGGCCAAACCCTTCAACCTTCGTGCATGATAGAACTACATGTCCCATTTGCCTTAATCCATTTGGCCCGGAAGGTAGAATGCACCTAGGCACATGCGAACATTTGTACCATCCATTCTGCCTAATTAGCTTGATGATTGTTCGCCGACATTGTTCATTGTGCAAGGCTCTTTTCCATGAGCGCTTGTATGAGTTGTTTGGATTAGTTCCCTATATGCCACCGCATTGGGAATACAATGAAGAAAATGTGCCTGATCATTCGTCGAAGTGGGGAACAGACTTGGTGTAGAGCTGGAAACTGAACATCCATTCCTTGGGCAAACAACACCTTTGTACCGAATAGGGTTGGGAAACAGATCCATCTAAAATTGTCGAGGTGTGCCACCACTTGATTCCACTAAAGGACAACTTTAGCCAAGGACGACGGAATTTTTTTTTCCAATGCTTCAATGGGCATTGGAATGAGGCTGGACAATACTTCCAATTTGGCCCTCATCCTCGTGGATGGTTGTAGGGCGTTGATGGACATCGCATTACTGATGACCAAGGAATGCGTATAAGGGGAGACATTGACAACGCAGACCCAGCTGAATTTGCACTATTATTAGAGTCAAAGTGGAGAGAAATCTTTCGAGATGAAGGGATGGACTATTTGATGGAACAGCATAGCCCAGGAACTCTGCAATGTCTTAAGAGCCTCAAACAATCACAAATATTGAGGGCTATATTAGAGGAAGACGGATCAACAAGGAGAACCCGATCCGCAGTTCGTAGACTTTGTTTGGGCTCAGATGAAGACCTTCCAGTCCGCGCCGGGACACATGACAATGAGGCTAGACCAAGTGGCAATGCAAGCAGTCCAATGAACATGGACTGAGTACAGTTTAGAGTGTTTTAGCTAGTGAGCTTAGGTTTTCTTAGAAGACTTACTTTCCTAGCATTATATAGGCTTATATACTTTCCTACTTTGTATTACACTATGTATATGAAATATATATGATTTTGTTTTGAATGGTTTTGCCCAAAGTGACTTCGTTCATTTTTTGCACGTACTCATTTGGAACGACTTGTCCACTTCATACATATTAAAATTATTTATACCATAAAATAAAATGTCATTGAATTGGAGTACAATTCATTCCCAAACACAAATCAATGAATAAAATTAGAAAAGGACCACAAATGTCATTTACTAGGAAAAAATGCTTTTGAAATATTGTTAATGGAAATATATATATATATATATATATATATATATATATATATATATATATATATATATATATATATATGCAAAAGAAATAAAGAATGATGGAACCCAAAAAAATGGGATGAAAATAGTCAAATAGGTACGTATTTAATTGCAAAATAGGCAAAGGAATGATAGATAAAAGCAAAAAATTGGGAAGGAATGGTATACAAGAAAATGAATGGCATTCAGTTGGGATAGAATAATCTTGCAAATCAAGCCCCAAAAATAAAGAATGGGTTTAGGGAATACAAAAATTAAATGGCCTTGGGTTGAGATGGATCTATTTTGCTAATCAATGATTTACAAAAAAAAATGAATGATTTACAAAAAAAATTAATGGCATTGAGGTGGGATGAAAGAGTTTTAGGAATGAAGCAAAAACAAAAAAAGGAAAGAGAATGATGGAATAAAAAAAATAATGGCTTTGAGTTGGGGTGGGAGAACTTTGGGAAATAAGCAAAAATAAATTAATGGCTTCGGGAGAACTTCAGGAAATAAGCAAAAATAAAATAAGGGCTTTGAGTTGGGAATTTTGGAATTGGGATGGGAGAATTTTAAGAAATAAACAAAAACAAAATAGAGAAGGGAATGATTCAACAAAAAAAAGATGAACTATGAATTGGGATGGGAGAGTTTTAGGAACAAAATAGAAAAAAGAATTATTCAACCACAAGAAAAAAATTAAATATAAGTTGCCATGAGAGAGTTTTAGGAATGAAGCATCTATAGAAAAAGGAGAGGGAATGATCCACCCCAAAAAGAATGGCATAGAGTTCGGATGGGAGACCTTTGCTAATTCATGGAAAAAAAAGGAAAGGGAATGATGGAACAAATAAAAAATGGCATTGACTCAGGATGGAAGAGTTTAAGGAATGAAGCCTAGAAAATTAGGAAAGGGAATAATGGAATTAAAAATTCAAGTGGCGTATCGAAGGCCTAGAATTTTGGATAACTCCCTACTATTTCTTTCATTTTAAACATAATGCGCTTTTACCCTTTTATCTAGTACACTATATTTCCAAAACATTTCCAAAATATTTCTTCAAAATGTCCTAACCATTTCCTAAATCAAAGAATTTAGAGTCTTTGTTTTACACCCTAAAGTATATGTTGGTTCAAAGTAGTTTGAAGTGTTAGAAGAAGTAAAGAGAAACATTTTCCACCACAACGATGGGACATGCTCTTCCATGAAGTTTCTTCCAAATCTTAGTCCGTGGAGCTCTTAATTTGGCCTCTTGCTTTCATTGACTTGTCGGAATCCAAAACAAGTTGTTGAGGCTGAAATTAATGGTTCACCTGCTCCAAGAATAGGACGGATTGAAGGATGTCAAGCCCAAGCGCATTTCAAAGTCATGCGTCCTGTGCTGGATGACCACATCCACGCCCTGGAGTCCGCGCCCTGACTTCAAGTCCACGCCCTGGAGTCCGCGCTTTGACTTCATTACTTCAAGTCCACGCCCTAGAGTCCGCGCCTTGACTTGAAGTCCGCGCCCTGGAGTCTGCGCCTTAACACAGCCCATTTGGCGAAAACATATATTCAATTTTGCCATCTTCTCTCCCTACAAATATGAGGAATCTAAAACAAGGTGTATCAACATTTAATGTTTCCCTTTTTCCATGAAAAGGAGGGACACCATCTTCCAAGGCCATTAAATAGGAAGAAGGAGGGATCCCATGCCGGAGGTCAACCTACTTTTCATTGCATCCCCAAGTGTGCACCCCCATTTTTGTAGTGGAGTCACACCCTGAAGTCCGCGCCTTGGAGTCCGCGCCCTATTCAGGAGTCTACGCCCTCTGATGACGTCCACGCCCTGGAGTCTGCGCCCTGACTTCAAGTCCACACCCTGGAGTCCATGCCCTCACTTGAAGTCCACGCCCTAGAGTCCACGCCCTCACTAGAAGTCCACACCCTCGAGTCCACGCCCTATGATGACGTCCGCGCCCTAAGTAACGCTAGCGTGGTGAAGTTGCAGCCTCCAACTTCTTGAATTATCGTGGGCAAGGTTTTCAAGAGTACAACGTTAGGGTTTAGGGTTTAGGGTTTGAGTTAATGGCTTAGGGTAGATAAAATAACAAATCGATGTAGCAATTACCTTTAGAAAAGAACCTTTCTCATGCATCGAAATCAATTTAACTTGTAAGTTCATGTGAAAATGAATTTCTTGTAGCAATGATTCATAATTGTGGATTGGCATTCACAATCACTCTATTTCAATTTCACTTGTATGTTTAATTAAGAAAGAGTCCCTTGTGCCAAGTATTAAAAAAAAAGAATCCCTTTACGTTTAGAACAAAATATAACTTGTAATTTCTCGTTTCCCAAATAAATTTATTGTAGTTAATATGCCTAAAATTGAATCCTTAATTATGAATAATGGATTTGAAAAAATAAAACCTATGGGTTCATTAATAAAATTCAATCTATCAATTACTTTTGAGAATTGACTCCCTTCCACGTGAATCTAAGTAAACAAAACTTTGAAGTTCTTAAAAAAACAACTTGTAACAAGCATGAAGCATCTACAAAAATGAATCTCTTTACGTGAATCCAAAATAATGTAAGCTCTAAGTTCTCATTCAAAAACAATCTCTATTAGTGAAATTGTTCAAGAATGAATCCCTTTCTAAGAATAACGAATTCAAAAGAATGAAACTTACAGATTACGTTAAAAAAAACCCTCGTACAAAGCATTTTCAAATATTAGTCCCTTCACGTGAATCCAAAAAAATGGAAGATCTAAGTTTCAATTCAAGAACAATCCCTTCTAGCTATTTTTTTAGAAATGGTTCCCTTCCAAGTTATCCAACCCAAAAAAATTGGCATTGACTTCAAATGTAAATTCTTTGAGATTCAATGCCCCCAAAGAGGGATGGTGTCACCCAAACTTTTGTAAATTTATCATCGGTATGATTCAAAACTTTAGTTACAAGTTAAAATGTTGGAGCCTAAATTCCTAAATCCCAAACACAAATACTTGAATTTGCTTTTTTGCTAAAATATAATTCTAGGAAAGAAAAATGGTAAGAAACAAATCCAAGGAAGAGAATTAAAGGCAAGCAGGGAATCCAAGGGTAGGATCCGATGTAAGGCCCTACAGTTCTTTTTTATCCAAAAATGGGAACTAAACCAATAGAAAAAATTGTTTCACCTATTTTCCTTTTTTTAAAGAGTCTTTTGCCCCATGTACCATAAACAAATGGGTTAAATTTTTCTAAGGAAGATTTAATGCAAAGTATCCATTGTCATTCTTGATTTTCTAATGCATGTGATGGCCTTTAACTTCATTTTTTTTATTATCTATTTTTTTATGACATGTGAAGAGAATGGAAAGGTATTGTAAAAAAATTTATCATTGAGTTGGAATGGAGTTGGGATGGAGTGAGTGAGTGAACCTAAATCTAAACCCTCAACCCTACCCTTTAAATAGTTAAATTTGGCTTTGAGGTGATTGCTAGACTAACTTCATATTTTTTTGATGTTCTATTTTTTTTATGACATGTGAAGAGAAAAAAATGGCATTGAGACATTGAATTAAATGGAAGAGTTTTTCTTGTACAGAAAAAAAGGAAAAAAAATGCTTTTGCCCCCTAATTAAATGTCCCATATACCATACATGGAACGGAAAGGAATGTCAATCCATTGGAGTGTAAGTGCATTTTAAATGTTGTTAATAAAAGCAAACAAATGTGAAAAAATTATGAAACAAATCTTGTTTTTCATTACCTATTTTTTTATATGAGAAATGGGAAGTGAATGCAAAGACTCCAATTTGGTACCATAAAAAAAATTGATGTTTGAGTTGGGATGCAAGAGTTTGGTATTAGTGAAGCAAAAGAGATAAGAAAGGGAATGATTCAACAAATCAAGAATGGCAATGAATTAAGATGGTAGATTTTTTGGAATGAAGCAAAGAAAAAAAATAGGAAAGGGAATGACAAAACCAAAAAAATTGGCATGGGGTTGGAATAAAAGATTTTTAGAAATTAATGAAGAAAAAAAAATAGGAAAACACAAAAAATAGGGAAGCAAATGATTCAACATATAAATATTGGCATGGAGTTGGGATACAAGAGTTTTAGGAATTTATGAAGCCCAAAAAAATAGGAAAGGGAATGGTGGAACCAAAAACAAATGGCATTGACTTGAAATGGAAGTGTTTAAGACTTTAAGGAGTTGATGAAGCCAAAAAAAATGGCATGGAGATGGGATGCAAGAGTTTTAGGAATGAAGCAGAAACAAAAAGAAAGAGGAAAGAGAATGATGGAACAAAAAAATAATGGCTTTGAGTTGGGGTGGGAGAACTTTAGGAAATCAGCAAAAATAAAATAGGAAAGGAGATGATTCAAGCCCAAATAAAAGAACTATAAATCCAAAAAATTGGGAAAGGAATGATAGAACCAAAACAGAACATGTGGCTTTGAATTGGAATGGAAGAGTTTTAGAAATGAAGCCCAAAAGAAAAGGAAAGGGAATGAATTTAGGGAAAAAAAAAGGAACTATGAATTGGGATGGGAGAGTTTTAGGAACAAAATAGAAAAAAGAATTATTCAACCAAAAGAAAAAAAATAAGTACAAGTTGGAATGGGAGAGTTTTAGGATTGAAGCAAAAAACATAGGAGAGAGAATGATCCAACCTAAAATGAATGGCATAGAGTTGGGATGGGAGAGCTTTCCTAATTCATGGAAAAAATAGGAAAGGAAATGATGGAACAAATAAAAAATGGCATTGACTTAGGATGGAAGAGTTTTAGGAATATAGCCAACAAAAATAGGACAGGGAATGATTCACCAAAAAAAAGAATGACAATGAGTTGGAATAAAAGAATTTTAGGATTGGAGTAAAAAAATAGAAAAGTTTTTCTAATTAATGAAGCAAGAAAAATAGGAAAATAATGATTTTATCGAGTACAATACATTTTCAAAATATTACCTAATCATTTCCAAAACATTTCCAAAATATTTCTTCAAACTGTCCTAACCATTTCCTAAATCAAAGAATTTAGAGTCTTTGTTTTACACCCTAAAGTATATGTTGGTTCAAAGTAGTTTGAAGTGTTAGAAGAAGTAAGGAGAAACATTTTCCACCACAACGATGGGACATGCTCTTCCATGAAGTTTCTTCCAAATCTTAGTCCGTGGAGCTCTTAATTTGGTCTCTTGCTTTCATTGACTTGTCGGAATCCAAAATATTTTGTTGAGGCTGAAATTATTGGTTCACCTGCTCCAAGAATAGGACGGATTGAAGGATGTCAAGCCCAAGCGCATTTCAAAGTTATGCCTCTTGTGCTGGATGACCACGTCCACGCCCTGGAGTCCGTGCCCTGACTTCAAGTCCGCACCCTGATTTTAACTCCAGGCCATGGAATCTGTGATTCAGCTGCGCTCTCTCAAGTTCCTCCGCCTCTGTGAATTGTCCGCTTTGGAGTCCGTGCCCTGCATCCGTGCCCTGACACAACCCATTCAGTGAAAACATATGTTTAACTTTGCCAACTTCTCTCCCCACAAATATGAGGAATCCAAAACAAGGTGTGTCAGCATTTAATGTTTCCCTTTTTCCATGAAAAAGAGGGACACCATCTTCCAAGACCATTAAATAGGAAGAAGGAGGGATCCCAAGCCGGAGGTCAACCTACTTTTCATTGCATCCCCATGTGCGCACCCCCATTTCTGTAATGGTGTCACGCCCTGGAGTCCGTGCCCTGTTCTGGAGTTCGCGCCCTAAAGTCCACGCCCTATGATGACGTCCACGCCTTGAAGTCCGTGCCCTACCTTCCTGTACCCGCCCTGATGCCAGGAATTAAGGTGTGCGTTGTGAACGTCCTTCACAAATTCTCAGATTGTGCGTCCACGCCCTACTAGCACGCACAACGATGAAGTCCACGCCCCTGCATTCCCTAAGTATATATAGAAAATGAAGACTGAGAATTCCACACATTTGTCACCTGGCCTCTATCTCTTGGACTTCAATTCATTTTGAACTCCTTGTGAGTCTACTTGGGTGGCAGATGGCCCTAGTTTGCTGCTGAGGTGATGTCAAAATCAGTTCAAGCAGTGGATTAGTGCTAACTGCTGTTACTGATACTTTGTTCGATATATCTTTGGTCTTTTTAACTTCAATACAAAGGAGGAGGAAGACATTTGAAATTATTTGTGAACAGCTGAACGCAATGGCAAGTCAAAGGAAGCAGACCAAGGAATGGGAACCGTGGCTAAACTTTGCGGAGAATGGGACGAAGGTGACTTGTGTTTTTTGTGCTGGGACCTTTAGTTACTAACGTGAGCGTGCTTTTGCACATTTCGGATATGGCTCAAAATCGGAGAGGTCAATTTGTCGAAGTATGCCTCGTGCAGTGCGCCATAGATTTGCCAATTGTGCACGTTTTGTCTCGCTACGAATGGATCCTGGGGACATGTATGAAGGAGAACCGATTCAAAGTGCGCCATCTAGAACAACTCCACTTGCAAGTTCAAGTGAAGCCACAGAAAATGAGGTGACGGGTAGGGTCAATGGTGGGAGAGCGGAAGAAGGGGCAAACGTTTCAGAAGGAAATGAAACCCTACAAACGTCCAATAGCCTTGCTGCATCAAATTCTACGAGATCTGGATCATTACATTAGTAGCGCATGGTGGACGCATTCAACATTGCAAAGAGGAAGGAGTTGATGAGAAGTGGGCAAGTTTTTTCTATGAAGCGAATGTGCCATTTAATGTGGCAAGGCATCCAGCCTTCTTTGAGGCTGTGAGGGCAACTTCATTGGCGAGGTTTGAATATAATCCACCTTCTTACCATCAGTTCAGGACTAATTTAATTGAACCGAGGAGGTTGCAAATCGAGAAGCAGATTGAAGAGAAGGTTGGTTTTGCTGTGAAGCACTACGGGCTGATGATATGCAGCGATGGTTGGGATGATGTCAATCGGAGGCCTCTCATGAATGTGATGATGTCATGCCCCGCAGGTGATGTATTTTGGGGATTGATTGATATTACCTCACAAAAGAAAACCATGCGCTACATAGTGGATCAAATGAAAGTGTACATTGAGAAGGTGGATTCCAAATATGTGACACAAGTGTGTACAGATAATGCAGCAAACATGCTTGGGGCATTGCAAGACATCACTCGAACATACCCACACATTTTTGCGCAAGGCTGCATGGCACATGCACTGGATCTCATGTTGGAAGATTGGGCCAAAATCCAGAAATTTGCCGATTTGATTGTCAAGGCAAAAAGATTGTGCCAATACATTTGAAACCATCATGCGACCATGTCGATTTTCCGTGAGTTGAGTCCGAATTTGCAACTCGTAGTGCCTACTGAAACCTGCTTTGCTTGTAATTTCCTCATGTTGCAGCGCTTGGTGAGATTCAGAGCAGTCTTGGAGCGGTTGAATAACCACCCGCGTGTTCTAAATTACTTTGATACCTTACGGAACGAACAAAATGGCCCGCAGTCAGCTACCGCTGCACGTAATGTCAGAAACACCATTCAAGATGTGGCCTTCTGGCAACAATGTGTGAATTACGTGTACATGACTGAAGACATATTGAAGGCTTTGCGTATGTTTGATGGACGAGAACCAGCCATGGGTCGAGCGTGGCTCGTAATGCACAATTTGCGAGGGCACGTGTATTCTTTAAGAGAACCACCTTTCAGCTTACGTGATGACATAGCAGTCACTTTGGAAGAATCTTTCAATGAAAGGTGGGAGATGGCTTTTGAAGATACACACTACGCTGCGGCCCTTTTGAATCCATACCTCTTGGATAATGTGGCACTCAGGGTGGATGGAATTGCCTTACGTGCATTGTACAAAGTCATCCGTAAGATGGTAGATTCAGTGGGTGTGGATTTCGATGATGTGCTGGCAGAATTAACACAATTTGAGGAGGGTACTGGACTGTACAGTGCAGTTGAGACACCCAACATCCGTGTGACACAAATGCTTCCCCACCAATGGTGGCATAGGGTTGGAGATCGGGCTCTTTCTAAAATTGCCGTGCGTCTTTTATCCCTCACATGTTCCGCAAGCTCTTGTGAAAGGAATTGGAGTAACTATTCCTTTGTTCACAATAAGGTCCGAAATCGATTAATCCCCGAAAATGTAGAGTCATTGGTATATATTTATACCAATAGCCATGTACTTCAGCAGCGACTAGGAGCCGATCCAGTTCGTTGGTATGATGCAAATATATACTCGGAGGATTCCGATCCAGATGCCCTTGGTCCAATCCCGGTGAATGAATGCAATCGGGAATTCGACGCAATGCAAGTAGAGGAAGAAGAAGAGGTTGATGGAGAAGCCAATCTAAACCCTCAAGAGTATCCGACAAACCCATATCTTTGGAGGCGAGGAGCCGATCACCTCGAGGAAGCGAGGAACTACTATGGAGATGATGACTATGGAGAGGAGGAACTCTTTCATGGTCGTTGGGGTCCTTGGGGGCCACCCATTCCACCCAATCCACGTCACCATCCTTCACCTCCACTTCCTCAAAATGAAGGGAATGCTGAAGTCCAAGCTTTGTCGTCTTCTTTAGAGACCGACAATCCAAATGATGATAACGTTGATGATGGTATTTCCCATAACAACAACAACGATGATGACAACCTCCCTCCGGGAAATGGCGGTGGAAATGGAAATGGTGGTGGAAATGAAGATGGCGATGGAAACAGGGGGAGGAATGCAAATCCAAATTGTGGAGGATCTTCTCACAATCAAGATGGCAATACAGGGCTTATAGGAGTGAGGCCATCAACTCGTAACACTAGAACTATTCAAGGACACCATGACAGAAACGTTAGAAATGCAAGAGTGGCATGCCCTATTGCAAGAAATCAACTGGATGGTAATGTGAGAAGGCCTTTTGATCCAGAGTGTGTGGACCCTGATGATGTTTTTGCATTTGTGGACCCTGTAGAAGACCTTGCCCGTGTACCTGCTCTAATTGCGGGCCATCCTGCTATTTCAGACCAAGGTACACAAACGCCACATTTCGTAGACCCATCTTCAATAACAACTTCTAATGCCATCCGAAGACCTTCTCAAGAAGGGTTAGGCTCAGTGGGGAATGTTCATTTGACTCCTCAAAGCGTTTCACGTGGTACTACTGGGGGTAGACCACCTATAGCTCCTCGGCCCCCCATTCGTCATGAAGTAGGGCAATATCAACAAGGCTGTGGAAGGGCTGGAGGCCGTGGAGGGACTAGAGGCCATGGACGAACAGAAGGTCAACAAATTGGAGAAGCATCATCATCAAGGCCTACTAATCGTCCACTTCTCAGAATTGGGGCAAGAGATCCAAATAGGGTGGTAGAACCGTTCCTAAGTACATATGTACCAGGACCTAGTGGGTCAACCTCGGCATTTGTTGTTCCAACAATTACAATTCCAAGTGGGCCCACTATAAATTCAGATGCAGAAGATCCCCACGCACAACGACATAAGAGGTTGAAGCGCAAACATAATCAAGGTCAAACTATTGTAGAACTTCGAAATGAAAACTCGGAAGTTGAAGGACATTGGACCATAGATAGTGGTGAAGCAAAAGATGAATATGATAGCAACGAAGGTGCCCATGACGAGGCACCTGAGGATGATGATGTTGTCATTCGAGATGCTAATGCAGCGGATCTAGGTGCCCAAGAAGTTCGTAGGTCAAGTCGTTTGAATAATTGAGGTTATAGAGTTGCATCGATGGTAGATCTGGGGTCTTTAAGAGTTGAAGAGAATTGTAATAATTGGAAGAAAGATGGACGAGAAGCCAAAGGATTGTCTTAGATAACCTATGAGAAAGTGGGCGTATTTTGGAAGTATAGATTCATTGTATTGTTATTGTACTTTGCAATGCATGAATTTTATAAACAGTTTTGGTTATCACAAACATTGTAGCCTACTATTATTTTTTTTGTATTTTTGTATTTGACGTGCATGTTGGAAACATTGGTGAGTGCAATCATGTAAAATATATTGCAGTTACTGGTTCTTTTAAATGTAGTGGGGTCATTACCTTATTCAAAAAAAAATATGTATATATATTACATATATTGTAGAACACATAAATAAAATCCACCATTACCTGATTACTCGTCCGCGCCCTGTCTGTGATGTTGAGGTCCGCGCCCTAACTGTACGAGTCCGCGCCCTGACGTTGAAGTCTGCGACCTGATTACACAAGTCTACGCCCTGACGCTGAAGTCCGCGCCCTGACTGCACAAGTCCGCGCCCTGATGCTCATGCTGAAGTCCGTGCCCTGACTTCACGAGTCCACGCCTTGACGGTGGCATGGTGACGTCCGCGCCCACACATGACGTCCGCGCCCTAGATTTGCTGTTTGAGGTGACGTGTCATTTAAAAAAATTCCACAATTTTGAAAAATTAAAGCTGTCCAGTTGGTCCGGACCATCCGTCCGTCCGGTCCGGTTTGCCCGTCCGTCCGGGACGTTCGACGACCCTAACTTGCCCGTTATGACAACCCTATTTTGAATGGCAAGAACTCAAACTTCTATATTTTGCTTCAAATGCTTAGAAACACTTAAGACAAAGAACTATGATAATCGGAGAAATTTATAGACAAATGGACAAAGTCATGTTGATTTTTCTTACATTTTAGATTTGGAAAACTCATATCTCACTTCATAATGAACATTATTACATGATTTTAAAGTGTAAATGGAACAAGTAAAAAAATAGTTATGTATTATAGTTTTAGATTAAGAGCATTTGAATTTTATTTTTGTAAATATTGGACCCAAAATGATCTTATCGGTCTTATTGTATGTAGAGGGGTAATTTCTTAATTTTTTTCCTCTTCAAAACTTTTTTTCTATCTAGGAATGCCAAGTAATATGTTATGGTTAGTTAGTATATCTTTCATTTTTGAACCCCTACAATCCCATTGTTCCTATAGGGAACAAAATAGATTTTGGACAATCTTCTATAATCTGAATTTTTGTCATGATTTTTTTTTTAAATTTGGTATACTAGAAGAGTACATTTTTTTTTGGAATATAATTTATTATTTCAATTGGTTCTTGGGAAAAAAATTTATGATACAATCAACTCAAAACATGAAAGTCTAAACAAAAAAAAGTCCACAAAAAATTGAAATAAAAATAAAATTTTTAAAATTTATTTCTTGTAGATTATGTTTTTACCTACATGGAAAGCTTTGATTCATTCCATTTGGATTAGTAATGTGAAAGTTATGGAGCTTCTTGTTTTGTGGGCAATCATAGCATCTTGAGTTACACACACTAAGAACATTACCCCCTAAATGTACAATTAACCATTTTATGATCACTATCCAAATTAGGAGATCATGCTATTTTTCGATTTTTATATTCTAAACTAAAATTGCTATTATCAAACAAAAGTTATATGAAAATAGTACAAAGTGTTTAGTATTGCATAGTGTTGTAAAGTTTACTATATGAAAAAAGTGTTGATGTTTTCAATATAAAGTGTATGTACTTTCCTAAAAAATGATTGCAATTACAAATTTGATCAATCACCAATCATAGAAATTTTCAATTGCTAAAGATAGAAATTACATTTTCGATAAATTTTTTAAATTAATTTTTCAAAACCAATTTGAAGCAAATCTAAAAATATTTAAAAAAAATTGTAGCTTATATTTTATATAACACATTTGTAATTTGTCTAAATCATTTTGGTCTTCATAGATTAATAAACAAAATGGCTACAAAAATGATAGCCAATAAAAATAACAAGAGGACAAATAAAATAGAGGTCAAAATATTGTATAACGTATATAAAATATATAAAAATGATAGCCAAAATAAAATTGAAATTGTAAAAATGATAAATAGAAGTATTTAAAAACAAACAAACAATGGTCAAGTGAAGAATTAAGTAATATAAAGTAACAAAAATGGTCCATATAGCTTTAAAAAAATACAAAAATAAAATAAGATTCTTCATTGCTTTCACATGGCAAATCTAATTGAAATAGTAGGTATGAAGGTTAAGAAATTGAAATAGAGGCTTGCTCTCTAAGGTTATCACATTTAGCAAGTCAAGTGAGAAAACTAAAAAAAAATTTGATGCCTCTTTATAGCATAAGAATAAACAAGGAAAAACAAAGGAGACAAATAAATTAAAAGAGATTCTTAGATTTTGAAGATTTTAAAAATGTAACCCTTCTCTTTACTTTTTGAAGGAATCTAGAAGTGAACTACGGTATTTATGATGATTTGGGTGGCTAGCATCAAATGTTGAAGATATAAAATTGCTTTAGTATATAGCTTTGATGCCCCTTAATGTATAAAAGGTTTCTCAATAGATATAAATATAAATTCTATATAGAAAAAAATCATTTCAATTTTTTGTGTTATTTTTTTCCCTAAGCTTGAATATTTTGTGCTTAGGAGGTATAACTTTGTGCTAGACACCAAATGAAATAAAACTTATTTCTTTCTAAAGCATAGTATATTTTCATTTTTCTTGTAAAAGGTTTTGAAAATGAACATTTAAATTTGGTATTATAGAAATTTGCCCAAAATCCTAAAATGATCCAATTTAGGGCATTGAATGCCTAAAGACTAAAATGAAAAAATTTGTAAAATAAATATGAAATAGGACATGAGGAAGAATTTTGAAACAAACCTGAAAAATATTAAATGAATATCAAAAGACCATTCTAATTTTTTAAAAGATAATTGAATAGAATATAAAAATACACTAAGAGATCTTTAATAAGATCATTAAAAAGAATATGATTTTTTAGTCAAAATGAACATTAAAAAGAGCATCACATATTATATTGAAAAATATATGCAAAGAAACATAAAAAAGACCTTAAAAATAAATAGAGAAAAGAACAAAAAAAAAAGCATCTCAAAGATTAAAATAAGCAAATAAAAAATATAATAGGAAAAAAACAATACAAGAAGAAACATAAAAAGGAACTTTATGTAGTAAAGATTCCAATAAAAAAAATTTGAACAAGTACGAAAAAGGAACATATAAAAGTGCTTCAATAAGTATATATAGTAAAGATGTTATAAGATGCTTTAAAAAATAGTTAAAAGAAACATAAAGAAGACCTTAAAAAGATAGTTAATATAGACATTACAAATTTTATTTAAGGTAGGTAAAACAGACACTAGTTGAAAGTAGTTTGAAGGAGTAGTAGGCGGAGTTTTGCTAGATGCTTGACTCTCAACTGGGTCTTCAAGCTCCTGCTTAACAATCGCCTTTTTGCAGTGGTTCTGCTCTCCTTTTTCAGTGACATTTGGAACATCTCCTAGATTTGGCCAAATGCAATGTGAAACCTCACTAACCACTGTTGGAAAATCCTACCTCTTAGTAAACCCTAAGACGTCGGCAATTTGCGCTAGCGAGTTTTGCAAATGCCTCTCACTCAAACAATTCAAGACACTCACTCTCTCAAATTCACTCATTTTCTCCTCAACCATCCAATTGTCAAGAGCTTGGCTTCGTCCTCAAGGTAATTCAGGAAGATTGTAGGCGCCATGTGCCTGCTTTTGAATCCCTCTTTCTCCATCGCTACGTACAAAATTCAACTTGGGCGGCAAAACCTCTGGTAGGAGCCACAGATTCCTGAGAACTTCAAACCTTGTAACTCTAAAGGCTCTCCACTCGACTAGAACGCTAATAAAAGAAAACGATGATGCTCCAACGATGTTTGCTACCACTTCTCTCATGGTGATCGTTGTCCTGAACCTCAAGATTGTGACCACATAGTTTCAGGATCCCAACGGTGTTGCAAAAATGACTTCCACTACCAGATTGAAGAGCACATCCACGAAAATCTGCCTTTTAGATTATTCTATTTGATTTCATCTAGGACAAGTGCACAAAATGTTAAAGGTAGCATCCTGCAATGATCCTTGTCTACACAAAACTCCAACGGCCACAACCTTCATATTAGGAGGTCCTCTTCCACAGACAAGCAATGACTGTCTTGCCTGGCATGCCTTGGCACTAAAACATAAACCCGTCAAAAATCCCGGTGTCAAACCTAAAACGTCAAGCAAAACGTCATCTTGCTAGTGGTGTTTTGGCTATGGATTTGGTTTAAACATACAAGTTCACAAATCCCCCTTCCAATGAATTGCGTTCTGTATACTAGGTTACTATTCCAAACTCGGATCAAATAAGTGCACATGATAATAGACTCAATTCTGACCATGTTCGTAGTTGGTATCCTCTCGATCCCTAAACCCTAACACATCCTAAATCTCATCCAAAAACTTGGAAAGGCAGTTTTTGCTTCCTCCAACCTTAAGGGGTTAATGAAATAAAAGTCATGAGGAGTTTTAGTTTGTAGCATTAGAAGACATTTTAGGCCTCTATAGGGCCACGAGTTATCATGGCAGGGAACTCCCTATAGTGCACTACAACAGTGATAGCGCAGCAGGCTGATGTGGTCGAGACCCTGCCACATCATTTTTGAATTCTTTTTTAAATTCAACTTTTTTTGGCATTCTAAGAACTAATTTTTTTTTTAAATTCCTTGACAGTTGGCCATTCCCTTGCTGTGGTGGGAACAACGAAGGAACAGGCTTGAAACGGCCCTATAGAGGCCTGAAATGTCTTCTAATAGTTTGTAGTTATAAAATCTCTACTCTAAAATAAACTTTGAAGTCCTTTATTTAACTCAATATTTAATATTTTTGAAAAATATAAAGCATTGGATGTAGATTGTTTATTCCAACATTACAACCATTGGGATTGACATTTTTCAATTCCATAACTAAATTCATAACAATTTAGTATTTGAAATCATATTCTAATTCTTTCTACTTACTATTTTGTTCAAGCATGAATTTGAAATATTTTTTGTTTGAAATTGTTTATTTGTCTTCACAACTTATTTTTTTAACATATTGTCATGGAAAGTAACAAGTTGCAAGATCTACACATTTTTGTGTAAAAAGTTTGAAAGATGAAATCCAACCATTTGGGAAGAGTAAAGTTGAAAATCCTTCTTTTTGAAATTGAAGCAACTTGATCTTGCAATTGGTAAGATTTTTTATCTTGAAATTTTAGGAGGGTGTAGTTTAACAAGTTAACTAAAGGATCCTACAAATGGATTTGTTAAGGAATAAATATAGATGAAGATTTCAGCCTTGTTTTGAGTCACTTAATCTTGGAGCATCTGGACTTTTCTTCAAAATTGACAATTTGGAGAAAATCATTATAAAGTGCTATTTGGAAGAATATTTTAGAAGTGATATACAAAGGAAAGTTGTAGATTTTGAATTTTAGATTCCATTTGTATGGATAGATTCACTAATGCTATCACCAATATTTTTCTATAAATTTGAAAAGAAAAATTTCAAAATTCCTTTAAAATTTGATTACAAGCAAAAATATTATCATTTTTTGAGCAAAACTTATTGAAATGGATTTAAAATGAGGTTGACTTGACATGGTGATTTTTTGAAATTTTTGTGTTTTTTACATCTACAACCTCATTTTTGCAAACCTAGTTTTGAACCAAAGTGAGTCAATGCAATTTGACCATTTGACACACTTCTGCATTTGTAATTTAAAAAAAAAATTGTATTTTAATAACACCAAATCCAACCATTAAATAAGACAAGAACTTGATAAAGTAGCACCAAAAATTAGGATGACTTTCATCCAAATAGGAACGACACAAAAAAAAACTTCAATTTGTTCATCATCCAAAAAATGAACATCGGAGCACTCCAGGATTAAACTCTATTGATGCATTGATGCTATAATCAATTTAACTAAGCTAATTTAATTAAGCTAGTTTGCACATGCACATCATTCAAGAGCAGGATGAGTCAAATAACACACACAGTGTTTTGAAAAAAAAATTCTCACACCAATTAAAGCAATGTTGCGTACCATGTGAATCTACTTGCATCATGGTATCAGTGACAACATAGGAGAAGGCTCAAAAACAGTTTGGGCATTTCAAATTGTCCAGTAGATGGCTCTAAATTGGAACCTTGATTGTGGGGAAATGGACTTTTGATTACATCAAAGGATGATTAGATTTGGTTTATACATCTTCCATGGATGGTTTAAGAGTCACAATGGGTTTTTTCTTAACTAAATGGATAGGTGTCTATTAATATTATTCAAAATAAGAATTGGTAGTCCAACTACCTTCTTACAAGCATTAAAAAAATCTGAAATAATATATGATTCAAACATTCATTTCAGTTTTAGAAATGGTCACATTTAGATACCATTTCTATTACTTTTTACATGTTGCAATGCTAGTTTTTCAACAAAGCCTGATTTTTTTCCAAACTAAGTATGTGTGGTTTTACAAGGCCTACAAATCACAATTAGGTCCCTATGCCAGATTTCCTTTGAAAATTCATAAATAATTCACAAATGCTCCAAAAAGTATGAAACGACTTGGGTTAGATTCCTCATCTATTTTTCTTTCACTGAAAAATGAGTTAAGAATATTCACATATGAGGAAATGCATGAAAATGAAAGACCAGCCCTTAACCCTTTACGTACTAAGAATTCACTATTTCAAGTAGTGGACTTTGATTGAATGTTTTGTAGAAAGCATAATCTAAATGGAAAATTTTATTATATAATTATCTTGAGTGAAGAACATTGCATTCATTGGTTTAAATAAATAATTATTTAAATTAAAAAAATCCCCATATAAAATCTCTAAAGTTGCTAAAAAAAACATGAGACCCAATTTGGGCTTCTTAGACACTAAAGGGTTAAATGAGCAGTTTCTGAGCCTCTTATCCCATATAGCAAAACTGGTGATAAAATTTGTCTTCTAGATCTCTCTACAGCTTCAACATCAATTCCATTTCATTGGAGCAATTCTGAGCAGCAAAAATTGTGACCAGCACACATTCTACAGAGCTGCAAATATGAAGATTTGTATAGATTAATTCCTAAGTCCCATTGGTTCAGCGGGGGCCAAAATGCAACCTTGGGTAGGCTCATACAGTCTCAGTATTCATCATAATTTTTTGAAATTTTTTGTGAAGCTTAAAAAACACATAAGCTTCATGGAATATAATTTTTATTTCAATTGGTGCCCAGTAACAAAAAGTTATAGCACAATTAGTCAGAAATGGAGGTAGGTGGGTAGCATAAAAAAAATCACGTAAGGTAAAATTAAATTTTTTTCCCCTAAAATATTATATTTTTTTCTACATGTGAAGCTTTGATTCATTCTATTTGGACTAGTAATGAGAAAGTTGTGGACAATCTTGTTTTTCAAGCAATTTAAGCATCTTCTTCAAAAAATAACTTATAGAATTCATTTTTGAATGCGATTTTCACATTTATACAAAAAAATTATTTGACAAGGTTAAGTATGCTTACTAGAACAATTTCACTGTTGGAATTATTGTATTTGAATTTCATCTTAAAAGTATTTACAATTTAGTCTTTTTTCAATATTAAACCTACTTCTATTTAACAATTTTTTAAAGAATGCAAATCAAGTGTGTTTTAATTGAATTTTTTTTCCTATACTTTGAACTCAATTCTTCAACATAATGAATTTAAATTCAAAGTTTGTAGTAAAAAATTTCCATGAATGGCAATCAAAGTCATCTGCAATTGCAAGCCAAAATTTTAAAAACTTATTTTTCTAACTTTGAATGCTATTATCTTTCAATCTGTATGGTCAAACTTCATGAAATTTTTACCATATGATCTCAAAGAAGTCAAGTACAAGATCCTATGCTTAGTTTCTAAAAATATCCACAAAACTGAGATAACAATTTTCAATCAATTGAGAAGAGCAAGCTTTGAATGTTCAATCATTTTCAATAGATAAAATTGTTATGTAAGTTTTAAAAAATATATTCACTACAAATAAAAATAATATTATAAATATATATGTATAAATAAAAATAAAAGATATGTCAAAATCACTTTAAGTTAATCCTTAAAGGTTTTTGAGTATGTTTTCACTAAATCATTTATGGAGAATTTCATAAAATGGCAAATATTCTGTGAATTTGACATCCCACAATTTAGATCGGGTGGTCTGAAATCTATTACACTAATAGATTTCTAACCGCCCGGTTTGAACTGTGGAAATGGCACATTGTGAAAATGGTAGATAGAATATTGCCATTTTAGTGAAATTCTCCATATTTCAAAATTGCCATTTCTAGTACAAGACTACAAATAGAAAATTTAAGGAAAAAATATATTTTTGGAAGCATGTAATTGTAGGATGTTGTAGTACACCAATTACTTTGAGAAGATGTAAAAAAATTTCAGAAATTTTCACTATGTAGATTGCAAGATATTAATGTTTGAAGTGGCAAAAATCCTTTTTTAGTCTTTGCAAAAATTTGGGTATCTACACTTCACAAGTTCACATTTCTATGAAAAAATGTCTAAAATGGTAGTGATTCTTTGAATTTGTTTTTCATAACAAGTTGGCTACATGCTTGAAAAATTTCAGAGCATTTGAAATTGTACAACATATAGGAAAAAAATAGTAATTAGAAAGAAGTAGAAAGAATGATTCAAAATACTAAATTGTTAAGAGTTTAGTTACGAAATTGAAAAAAGCCTAATCCTAATGGTTTAAATGTTGTAATAAACAATCTACACTTAATATTTTTATTTTTTTCCAAAAAATATTGAAAATTGAGTTAAATAAAGGAGTTCGAAGTTTATTTTAGAATAGAAAATCAATAACTATTTGCAAACTACTCCCAAACTAAAACTCATAACTTTCATTTCATTAATTCAAATATAATGATTCAAAGCTTTTCATGTATACATAAATTTAGAGAATCAATTTCAAATATTTATCTAAAAAAATATTTTTAAAGAAGTTTTTTTGTTTGTCTAGGCTACTAGCACTTTGTTGAAAACTATGTATCTTACATCAACTTTTGAACCATGAAGTCAAAAGTTATGAAAATTACTGGGCCTAAAAGATACTCCTTGGGCACATTGTGACATTGTGTGAAAATTTCAAAGAAAAACAAAAACAACTCCATTCATAGTAAGCTACCAAAAATAACTATGTTGTCAAAAAAATGCAATTTAGGGCTTTAAGGGTTAACGTTTGTGAACTGAAGCCATCAATTTGTTATTCGAAAAGCTCAGAATAACAGAAAAATAATTTCAGTGAACAATGCACCCAATTGTTGTTAACAATAGGTCAAACTACAAAGCCACGATGGGGGCGGTGTGGCTCAACTTTCTCCCCCTAAAACACTGGAAAGAATGTATTTTGGAATTACATCTCGTAAACCGGATTATTGACTTGGTAGCCACAAATTGACAAATATGTCCATGGCAAATTTATTACTGGCACTCGAGTGACAGTTTGAAGCGGCGATACGACAATTTTCTCGATCACTCCTGCAGTTCTCTACAAGTTCGCAATCAGTCGCTTCCCAACCTTTATGTTGAATGGATTTTAATTTAATGGATTTTAATTTAAGAAAGAAATCAGCTCCCGACAGACTGCTCTTGCCAACACCGCCCGGAGCTAATTGCAACAATGGATCGATGATGAAAGCGTCAGTGACAATTCCAAATTGAATATCCATCTCGCGTATGCAACTCTCAAATATTCATCTGAAGATGGAAGAATAATCAATCATCTACTAGCTGGACTCGTGATTTTCAATCCAGCTTCCCGACCCAAGTGGCCAAGCTAGTTAGAGCAGATTGAGAGATGAAATCATGCATCCAGCTAGGCTGAGTAATTGCACGTTTGCACTTATTCATGCTCCATTATTTAAGTGGTGATTCTCACTCGAATGAAAGGATTCATCAGCTGGGAGGCACGCAGCGCATTGTGCAATCGGGTTCTGCAAAGCCCGAGAAGTATTGAAACCTGTAAACAACAATCAAAAATCCAATTGCTCACTATACAATAGAATCATGCAGAAAACAAGTACAAAAGGGTTGGCCTCGTTTCTTTCTTGAAGTGGTTCTCATGTACCTTTTCCCAAGGTGAGTTTGGGATAAATTAAAATTTTGTAAGAATGTGAGTGGTCCACAATTGGATATGCTGGAAGATCCTACCGATGCTTTGGGGCTCTGCGTGATGACAAAGCAATTTTGAACCGACCTGCACTTTCTGAGTGCAAAGGTTCATTCTGGCGCGGGATAACAGGATTGTCAAACGAAAACGAACCATATGCAGTCAGCTGTTGACTGATCTTTGAAAAACAGACCGATAGACAATGGGAGACATGAACTATCAGAGGAGCATGACTTGGTACAGTACGACAGGCAACCCTTTCACAACAAGCTACGGCTTTTATTATTGTTGTCACTCAGACAAATAGCAACACACGAAGGGAAGACGCACGGTCACGTACTCCCCTTCCAAACCAACGTCAGGGGACCTCAACAGAAGCTACAACATTCTGAAACTTCAGCTGCAGCAAACTTCCATCATCGATGATGTCCCCTTCACGCAAGCTACACGATACCCATAGCTCTGTATGGATAAAACACTGTGAGTCGTCACTTCGGTAAGCTCAACTCTTCAACTGATGAAAAGTTAGAAGTGAACGATCGTTCACCCTTACCGACAAGCTACGCGACTACTTTATTAATTTCATTCACTACGTACACTAGAAATCCAACACGTACGTACTTTGACCCCAAACATTTAAGACCACCACAGTAGCTGTCTACCGGCAGTCAGGTGGTGGCAGCATGATCGCTAGCAGCTAGCGCCACCTTGGAAGTGATTTCCGAACTCCGCCCATCCGCTCGATCCATCGAGCTCTCTCCATCGTGGCCGCACTTGCTCTACTGCTGATAGCAGTAATGACCCGAGCGGTCGTATTTCCAGCCAGACTTGCATCGCGAATAACATTTGCGGCCTCTGCATGCACAACACCATCGTCAGTCACATGCAGCCAATTTCACAATCATCCAATTCAATATCATTATGCCAGCGTAAGCCAGATGCATTTTAATGCGCACAGCTAGCATGCCTCGATCAATGGATCAAAATCAAGATGGGGGGAGGCCCCGGTAACACATCGCCATTGGAAACCAGTACGCCTTGCATGATTTTGGAAACTGAAATACCAACGTACTTGCAGTAGGTCTCCCCGTACTCGTAGTCTGAACTGAGCTGGCAAACATGGTCGCAGGAGCCGCAGTTGTTCTTGTCGTTTTTGAGGTTGACACAATTGCCGTCGCAGTTGGTGTAGGGTGAGTTGCAAGCATCAGCACTCCCTGCAGCTGCAAAACATTCAATAGATCCACCAGACGCAAATCAAATCGACATGGCTGCGTTAGATGAAACACAATCGGCCAGGATCGCGAGTTTCAATTCTACATTTAGCGGATGGCCGCGGTGAATTATTCATCATTCTGGAAGGAAACAGCGGCTAGCGGAGCCTACGGATTAATTGATGGAGATGAGGCACGCTGTATGTACCGATGAGGAGGACGAGAGCCACAGCGCACGCCAGCAGGAGGAGCTGGCTCCCACGTCGCCATTGCTGCTGAGAGCTGGCCATCGTTCTCGGAGATCGCTGGGACTGGGAGCTAGCTAGCAAGAGCTGGAGACTGAAGTCGGACAGAGAAGACGGAGCACCAAGAGGCCGCAGAGCTAGATCGATGCCGATGAAGTGATGAGTGGGAGGGAGAGGAGGCCCCCTTAAGTAGTGTCGAGGTCCGCCCTCGCAGCAGTACATTTCTCGGGGAATTTGCAGTTACCTCGTTTCACTTCACGCGGATGAAAGTGAAAAATTACTTGACTGACCATTGTCACGGAGGTCAAATTGATGTCATTGCCGGCCATTCCGGTGAGGGGCATGGCAAGCTAGCCAGATGGGGAGAATTGAAGAAGAATATAACGAGTTCATCGATCTGGACAGTGGCACCCTGAAATATTGTGCTCGCAACTTGCGG
Source organism: Climacium dendroides (assembly GCA_950106755.1). Taxonomy (NCBI): domain Eukaryota; kingdom Viridiplantae; phylum Streptophyta; class Bryopsida; order Hypnales; family Climaciaceae; genus Climacium; species Climacium dendroides. Next base: position 3,545,048 of record OX467087.1, read on the forward strand.
AACCGACACCTTTCTGGCGCATATCGAATTTGTTATTAACCGATATTTCCGAGAGGACTTGTAGAGCGGGAAATGGATAAGGAGGCTTTTCAACCTTCGACGAACTAGTGGTTGATCGAAGCTTTCAATTGCAGCGCTGGTCGACCCTGCTCGTTTCGTTTGCAAAGTTCTGTTCATTTGCACTATTGTGACCCTAAACGTACCCTCAACCGCTTTGTAGATCCTCAAACCCTCAAACTCTCTGAACATCTCAGTTTTTACGAATAAGTTCAAAAACACAAATTCAGTCTCGAGACTTGAATGCTTTTAATTTTCATCTTAAACCTAAATCATGAATGGCTATCAAATATTCAAATGTGCTTTCCACTAATTCAGTATTAATCAAAAGTCTCTATTAGTAATTAAACGCGGATTAATTATTCATTGAATGGAAAAATTCATTAAAATGGCAGCATTCCATGTGCCATTTTCAAACCGCCCGCTCTGAATTGTAAAAGTGACATGTAGGATAGTTATAGTTTTCAAGAATCTTGAACTCTTATAGATTTAAAAAATCTAGGACTATTGCAGATTTCAAACTGCACGATCTGAATTGTAAAAGTGACATCTAAAACAGATGTAGATTTCATACATCTAAGAAGGATATAGACTTTACATATCTAGGATGTTTGTACACTTTAGACCACCCGCTCTGAACTGTAAAAACTGCCAAAGTAGCGGAATTTTGCCATTTTAACAAAATTGCTCATTTCATAGTTTGAGATGCTTCAAAAACAAACCTAATTTACTTGCCGATGGTTTTGTTTTTCAATTAAAAGATAACAACTAAGGCATGTCTCTTGTAAATCATAGTGTCTACAATCTTTTAAAGTACGAATCCGTTGGTGCTGGTGCTACTGGTCTTCCTAAGAGAATTTCTGAATAATTACTTTTACAAAGGTAGATTGATATTGTGAGGCAATAAGTCAAAGCATCTAGTATTACAATTGTTATTTTGGTTAAATTTCCATAAAATTAGTACATGCAAGAAGCAAAGTTTGGGTTGTAACTTCTCTCATAACTCCCATTTCATCATTTTATGAACGAAATAGATTTAATCAATGACAATCTATGCTTGTTTTAGATCTCATCTAAAACTTTAAAAGATTTTTGAATATTTGTTGAAATCTAGCTTGATCTGTATCTCATTCTGTATCTCTATAATTGGTTGAAGATTTCTCAAATTTTAATTAAAACAAAGTTTAGCATATTTGCAACTTGACAATCTTGACCTTTACAACTTACGAACCTTGGAAACACAATTGTCCTTGAAAAATGCATTTTAGAGTTAATCTTAAAGACAACCCTAGTTTAAAACAAGGGTGTCACAAGAACGTTTAACTAAGACTAGTCCAAAAGAAACACAACACCAAACTCCAACGGACCTAATTTGGATCTTCAAGGAATTTTGTCCTATGTTTTTGTCAAACTCTGGCTTCTAGTGCCTCATTGCACACACGTTACAATTAACTCTAATTATACCAATCAAATTTTGATGGATAAAACAGTCGGAAGGGGATAGCGAGACTGACTGTGATCACTCGAGATTCACGACGTACTCAACTCACGACTCTGTGAATATGAAACGAATTTGCATGCCTCGTTGGCCTGATATCTGTGAATACAAAACGAATTTGCATTCCTCCTTGCATTTGACAGGACCGTCCAGCACTTGTTCAAAAAAGGGAATTGTGCGCATCAACACAGGGAGACCGGGAGGGCGATACTGGGGGAGTGTTTTTTGGGGGGTATATTTTGGGGGGTATAGTTACATACCCCCCCCAAAACACCCCCCCTAGTATCGCTCTCCCGGTCTCCCTGTGTTGGTCTGATTTCTGTGAATATGAAACGAATTTGCATGCCTCGTTGGTCTGCTTTGTAATTTCCTATGAAAGGGAATCGGAACCCTATCAAGTTATGTCGACAAGCGGGACACGGAACGTCTGTGCGATCGACGTGTAAGCTCAGAGGAACTCGTCTATGCAGTCAATCCGATCCATCGGTCAGCACTGCAGTCTAAGGAATGGTACGTTCCCTGGAGTCCAGGGCCCGGTCCTCCGGCCTTGCAGTTGCTACCTGTTGCCCTGTGTCCGGTGACTCCGGGCCTGTTGTGTAGTAGGTTTGGGACTGAGTCCAGTGTTTAGGAATTTTTTGAGTTTTACTGGTTAATTTCTTTCGATTCGATCTCACATTGAACTGGTTTTTGAAGAATTGAGTCTGGGTATTTTTCTCTGTTAGAAATCTTACAATTTTTTTCACCAAATTTTTGCCAATGTTTTCAAATTGCAACCGTTTTTTCCCTATTCTAGTGGCTAATTTTGAATTAGCCAAACATTTTTTGGGTTGTATTGTGCTTGTCCTAAGGGGCCACCTGTGGCTACTTGGTTTGTATTTTATATTTTTATTCCTGGCAATGGAATCCCATTTCATTCCTTTAAAATGAAATACTTGTAATCAACGACTTTGTTGTCTTTGTTAAATTGGAAAAAATTTTGGGTGCCAAAAATGAGATGTTCCTAGCTACAAACCTCTAAAAACTAGGGTAGTCAAGTAGTTATTTAGATTTACTATTATTTAAAGTTGTAACTATGCTTCATGTGAAATGTGCCAATTTTGTAAAATTTTGTAAAATAAATAATTACAATTGGAAATTGAGGTTGCTACGTTGCTACGTGATAGTGCAAATGGTTGAATGATGCAATTGTATACCAATCTTGGAGGTTTGTATCCACAAATGTCACAATTTAAACCCTAAAGGTCCAAATACCATTTTTTTTGGTAACATAGTGATTTAGGGTAGCTAACTATAAATGGAATTTTTATTTTTTTCCTTTGAAATTTTTACACAACTTGTGCCCAAGGAGTAGCTTCAAGGTGCAATATTTTTTTATAACTTTGACAATAGTCATGGTTAAAAATTTATTGCATGATATGTAATTTTCATTGTTTGGTGGGCAACTCAAAGAATTTTTTTTTTTTTTAAGAAATAAATATTTGAATTTGTTTTCCTAAACTTATATATATGTGGAAAGTTTTGAATCATTCCATTTTATTGAACAAGATGAAAGTTAAGGGGATTTTTAGTTTGTAGGGACTCATGAAATCTCTACAAATTTCAAACTACAAAATAAACTTTGAATTCCTTTATTTCACTAAATATTTAAATAAATAAATAAAAACATTGGATATAGATTTTTTATTACAATATTACAACCATTGGGCTTTGAATTTTTCAATTCCATAACTAATTCTTAACAATTTAGTATTTCAAACTATACTCTAATCAACAATTTAACAAATTATGGAGTTATTCAGGACTTATGGACCAAAAAAACATTTTGAAGACATTGCCAAAAGCCTTGATTGAAACCTGAAGACATCAACAGAAGTATCGGTAGGTAGCCAACATATAGGTACTATTATGTAGTATATAGGGTAGAAAAGTATAAATTTGCAAGACAGTTATGCTATAGTTGGTTAGTAGTGACCAATGAAAATTGATAACCACCTAAACCCTACATTCCAGAATTCATATTTATGGAATTTCAAAATTCTAGAATTTGTTAAATTTCCCTTTCTAGATCTTTCTACTTACTATTTTTTTCAAGTATGAATTTGAATTTTTTTAGTTTGGAATTATTTATGTGTATTTTTGCAATTGATAAGGTTTTTAATTCTAAAATTTTAGGTAGGTATATACTAACAAGTGAAGTAAAGGATCATGTGATTGAATTTGTTAATGAATAAATATTGATGAAGATTTTAGCCTTGCTATGAAATTAAGTTCTTTGGAGCAAATTAGGTTCTTTAAAACATCAATTGAAATACCTTTAGGGATTAACCTTTGAAAGGCCCTTTTGATCCCTCTATACAATCAATATTTAGCCTTATAACTCTTCAATTGTGAAATATTGCTATTTATATACCATCATGATTATTGATTTACTTTGTACTAAAAAAACTATTTGTTCAATGTTTTTTCAATCAAATACCACCAAATCCATAACATATTATACAACCGCAAAGGACTTTCGTGCGTTTGAGGGTTAAATGCCTAGGATCATGCCCAAGTCAATGGAGGTGATAACTGATGAATTGACTGATATTGTTAAAATGAGATATTCTACTGTCACTTGCATTGTCACTCAAGCTCTACTGCATTGGTGCCATAATCAATTTAATTCAGCTAGTTTGCACGTGCACATCAAGAGCAGGATGAGTCAAACAACCGCACTCAGTGTTTTGGAAAAAAAATTCTCACACCAATTAAAGCAATGTTGCCTACCATGTGAATCTACTTGCATCATGGTATCAGTGACAATATATAGCAAAACTGGTGGTAAAATTTGTCTTTCAGATCTCTCTACAGCTTCAACATCAATTCCATTTCATTGGCGCAACTCTGAGCAGCAAGAATTGTGACTGGCACACATTCTATATACAAAGATTTGTATGGCTACATTAAGGTTTCAGCTACAAAGCAGCTTCATAATTATTTTGGGTTTTAATTTGAAAAAATCCATCTGAAGCCAATACATCATCTTCAAGGTTGTCACATCAAGCACGTTGGGGGCATGACACGTGCCCTGTCGGATGGACCAAAATCAATAGACCCACCAGACGCAAATCAAATCGACATGGCTGCGTTAGATGAAACACAATCGGCCAGGATCGCGAGTTTCAATTCTACATTTAGCTGGCCGCGGTGAATTATTCATCATTCTGGAAGGAAATTGCGGCTAGCGGAGCCTACGGATTAATTGATGGAGATGAGGCACGCTGTATGTACCGATGAGGAGGACGAGAGCCACAGCGCACGCCAGCAGGAGGAGCTTGCTCCCACGTCGCCATTGCTGCTGAGAGCTCGCCATCGTTCTCGGAGATCGATCAATCAGCTGGGAACGAGAATCACTGGGACTGGGAGCTATCTAGCAAGGGCTGGAGACTGAAGTCGGACAGAGAAGACGGAACACCAAGAGGCTGCGCAGCCTGCGCTCTGACCTAGATCGATGCCGATAAAGTGATGAGTGGGAGGGAGCGGAGTCCCCCCCAAGTAGTGTTGAGGTCCGCCCTCGCAGCAGTACATTTCTCGGGGAATTTGCAGTTACCTGCTCGTTTCACTTCACGCGGATGAAAGTGAAAATTACTTGATTGGCCATTGTCACGGAGGTCAAACTGGTGTCATTGCCGGCCATTCCGGTGACGGAGGGGCATGGCAAGCTAGCCAGATGGGGAGAAGAAGATTATGACCAGTTCATCGATCTGGACAGTGGCACCTGAAGTAATGTGCTCGCAACTTGCTGAATCGACACTTTTCTGGCGCATATCGAATTTGTTATTAACCGATATTTCCCAGAGGACTTTTAGAGCGAGAAATGGATAAGGAGGCTTTTCAACCTTCGACGAGCTAGTGGTTGATCGAAGCTTTCAATTGCAGCGCTGGTCGACCCTGCGTTTCTGAGGTCAGGCTTACAGTGCTCATGCATCTAATCATGTTACCATGGCCTCGCAAGCTAGTTGTGGCGACCCCTGAAGTTCACACCCCTCACTAGGGTACGGTGCATTATATAACTCATCTGGAGGAAAATGTCAAACCTTGCATGCCTCATTTGCGAACGGGCAGGTCAGGAACCGAGTGAGTGCACATGCCTGGCATGCGAATCCTTGAGTCATTACTCGATCACCATCCAGCTGGGCAGTGCCAAATTTGTATGGAGTTCTAGTACCCAAGAATTAGTCGTCTCTCTCATCCATGCAGCGGAAAGGAATCCATTCCGGTTGATCAACTCTGATGCACCACCACAAGCATCATTCACTTACAACGGCCAAATTTCAAGAAATGGGCAGCGTAGGGTTCAGGATTGACTCGTTTAAACCCCTTGAAATTTGACCCCTGCTCGTTTCGTTTGCAAAGTTCTGTTCATTTGCACTACTGTGACCCTAAACATACCCTAAACCGCTTTGTAGATCCTCAAACCCTCAAACTCTCTGAACATCTCAGTTTTTACGAATAAGTTCAAAAACACAAATTCAGTCTCGAGACTTGAATGCTTTTAATTTTCGTCTTAACCCTCAACCTCGAATGACTATCAAATACTTAAATATGCATTGGACTGATTTACAATTACTCAAAAGTCCCTAAACATGGTTGTTGAAATCTAGCTCTAGTGGTCTTTGTGTAATTGGTTGAAGATTTTCGAGTTTTAATGAAAACAAAAACCCTGTGCTGCAACTTGACTATTTTGACCTTCAGAAATTATTACCCATGGAAACACAATTGTCCTTTGAAAATTCATTTTATTGAATTATCAATTCATGAGTTGCCATAATTTAATACGTAACTAAGATTCTAAGATTCACATATGATAATACCATTCAAATATTTATGTATAAAACAGATGAATTGAAGGGGATATCGGGACTGTGATCACCCGAAATTCACGACTCCGCTCACGACTGTGTGAATATAAAACGAATTTGCATTCCCCGTTGGTCTGCTTTGGAATTTTCTATGAAAGGGAATCGGAACCCTATCAAGTTCTGTTGACAAGCGGGACACGCAACGTCTGTACGATCGACGTCTACGTTCACAGGAACTCGTTTTTGCTCGGGTCGGACAGTCAATCCATGGCGCTGAACTGATCGATCAGTCTGCACTGCAGTCTAACGAATGGGACGGTCGACACCCTGGAATCCAGGGCCCTGTGTCCGGTGACTCCGGTCCTGTTGTGTAGTAGGTTTGGACTTTGGGTGCAGTGTTCGGGAATTTTTTGAGTTTTACTGGCTAATTTCCGTCAATGCTCATATTTTACCCCTAAAGGACCGAGGCATATTTCATATAGAAATTATGAAAAACTGCCACTTTTTAGGGTAGTGAGAAAAAATTGTATTTTTTTTTTTTACAAAATTCAACCTACAAATTTGTACTTGATAACTACAAGAATGGGTGGAAAATTATTTAGAAACTTCGACAACACATATGTCATATTGAAAGATTAATGTTTGAAGTTAGAAGAAATTTTTTTTCCGACCTTGCTTGACAAGGTATGAGCCTTTAACTCTTCCTAGGGCGAAATTTTTACACTAAATGTGGTTATTTTTTTTTATATTTGCATCTTGTATCATGAAATTACATATTTGCCAAATTTAGAAAAAAAGTAGGAGTTTTGCAAAAGTTGCCCAAAGTTGTCTGAATTGTCAGAAATATTCAAGGCACCATAACTTTTGATCCAAGTACTTGATCCCCCAAAAAACTAAATTCTCACTACATGACTAAAGGAGTATATGTCCATACCTTGTGTCAAATTTCATCCAACCAAAATTGACGTCATATGAACCTATCTGGATTTTCAATTGTCTTTTAGGGATTGACTAGATTTTCAATTGTTGTGAAGGGATTAATTGGTTTTTGAAGAATTTAGTCGAGTTATTTTTTATTTTTTATTCTAAATAGAAATTTTATAGATTTTTTCACTAGATTTTTGCCAATGCTTTTAAACTACAATTAGTTTTTTTTCTCAATTCTACTAACTAATTTTGAACTAGACATTAGTTTTTTCTAAACAATTAATGTTTTGATCCTGTTGTAATTGTCCTATCAAGTCACCTTGGGATGGTTGGTTTGTATTATTTTCTTGGCAATGAAATCCCATTTTATTTCTTAACCCCTAAAGGATTTTGACTATGTTTTCACCAAAATTGTTCCGAAATTGCCATATTTAGTCATGGTTGTCATATTGGACAAGTTACTATTCATTTTTTGTCCTGTAGGACAAGTTACTATTCATCAAATGTACCTCTCAAGTACATTTGATGAATAGTAACTCGTCCTATAGGACGAAAAATGAATAGTAACTCGTCCTATAAGACAAAAAATGAATAGTAACTTGTCTAGTATGACAACCATGTCTTTAGTACAAGTATCAAATTTTTGAAACTTGGGGGTGTAGTATGTTATAAAAATAAGGATATAGGAGCGACCAACTACTATTTTATAGGGGGGATTACTCTTTTTTTTGACATGCTATAATTATGTAATTTTCTACTTTGGGTTAATAGAGAAGGGGCTTGCATTACTTATAATTCCAATTTTCTATGAATAAATGATATGGTAAATGAGATTGAAAAAAAATTCTACTATAATTTTTGGCCTACATCAAACAAAGTTTTTGTGCACAATGAATATAATGTTCTCATTGTGTTTACAAAAACAATGAGTGGGACCAAAATGTGCATATCATGTAAGGTAAAACAACCCATTGTGGTCAGAATGAGGAGTTTGACATCATTTTGTTGTTGAAATTTTTCAATTTTTTTCCCACATTAGTATAAGTGTGAGAAAGAGAAACCATGGTTGTCATAGTGGACGGATGTCCGGTTCGCCCGTTTGTTAGAGGTCTCGCCTATCCGATAAAGTCAATATATAGTTGACTTTTTGATAATAGAAAAATAGGCTACGTGGTTGCCATGTAGATTCAGGAACATGCAAGGCATGAACGCTATTGTCAGGGCGCGGACGGGATCGTCAGGGCGCGGACGGGATTTAGGCAGGGGCGTGGACCACTTTAAAATAAATTAATATGCTTTTACATATTTCCATTTCATATTCTATATTCCAAGTCACTCCAACACTCCATATTTTTTTTTAATGTTAGATCATATCACTCTTAACACCCAAACCATTTCCATATCCAAATCACTCCACCATTCCAAATATTTTTTGGGTGTTAGATCATATCATTCTAACACCCAAACCATCTTCATATTCCAAATCACTCCACCATCCCATATTTCTTTTAATGTTAGATCATATCACTTCTTAAAAATAATTGGTCGCCCTAAAATAAATTGGTATGCTTTTCAAAAGCTTGGGTAACTCCATCTCCCCTTTTGGACATTGATTTTCAAAGCACACTTCCATTCCAAGTCAATGCCATTTTTTTTTGGCGGAATAATTTCCTTTCCTATTTTTTTGGCATCATTACCATAACTCTTCCATTTTAATTCAATGCCATTTGTGTAGGGTGGAATGACTCCTTTTTCCTATTTTATTTTGCGTGAATAGCAAAATTGTTCCATCCCAACCCAAGGCCATTGTGGGAAGGTGATTCCACATGCTAGACCTAGAAGGCTAGCATTTGATGGGAAATCTCAAAAATTGTCCCCTTAAAAAGGAAAGTTTTTGAGTTCTCATTGGAAATTAGGAAAACTTAGGAATACCGGATCTCTGGATCCGGGAAAATTCCATTAGGTATAAAAACCTAATTCCGGAACCCTAGAAAGTTCCGGAAATCGGATGACGGTGCCGGCCCTAAAAGCCGGAGACCGGATCCGTACTAGGGTTAGGTTTTTGCCGCCAAAACTTGTCCCGTACATTCATCCGACCGATCGTCCGTCTGGCCAGTATAAGAGGAGAACTGTAGCCCGCGGAAGACACGAGTACTTCCTTATTTTCCTTACATCTGTGTTTTCCATCTTCCTAGCTTTCTGAGAATTCCGGTAGACTGAAGGACTGTGTGAGTTGCGATCGTGCAGAGGTTACCGGAGTGAATCTTTGTGAGCAGAAGAGGTAGGGAGAGATTGTGTGAGGTTTTCCTGTGAGCACGATGTCTTCCAGGGCGAGATGGTGCAAGCTGAAAGATCTGCCCGAAGACTCAGACGAAGAACTTCCGCTGCCGCCGCCCCGGCTGAAGACGATTCCAGTGATGAAGGTGGTACCAGAAGTTCCCACCAAGGAAGACCGGCTGGAGCGCCTGCGACGGAACCTCACCAACATGGGGTGTGAGGGTCTCATGGAGGTTCCTTGGGGCATCAGAGAGGAGAGTTTAGTGTCTGATCTACTTCGTCCGGAAAGCGGTGTCTTGGATACCACCCTTTGGGCGAAGCCAGAACTGTAGTCGGTTGACGTGTGGAGAACCGTCTACAAGTTCTGGGAGGCACCGGATAAGGTCATGGAGAAGAATTAGGAGGTTATGGAGGGCGAATTCCGGGCGCCAGCTAATCCGAAGGAGGGTCACCAGGTTTCCGACCTAGTGAATCGAGAGTATCGGGATGTGATAGCGTTTCTTAACCCTATCCTTCACCCCACCAAGCCAAGGCGAGTGGTAGCAAAGGTGGGTTCCGCCATCCTGGGAGTCTTCAAAGTAAAATGATGATGGATTGGGCAGCCATCATCCACGAGTTAATAGGAGACCTTGTGCGTTTCCTCTAGCTGGGGAAGAAGGGTCAGAGCCCTCTTCCAGCATACCTCTCCCACTTGTATGCCCAACACTCTCTACTCAAGTCGAACGAGGAGATTGCATACTAAGAGCTAGTTCAGCTCCAGCAGTACGGAGGAGAAGAACCTTCTCCTCGCGATGAACCGAACGATGAGGAGACGGAGGACGAGGAGTCGGCCACTCCTCTAACAAAGAAGCGACGGCGGAATAGTACTCCACTGATAAAGCCAACAGAGGATCCTTCCGCGCCGGAGCCATTGGAGGAAGAAATTCCGGACCGGAAGACGGAAACCAGACTAGCTCCGCAAGAAGTCCGACCTTTTTTACAAGAGGTTGGACCGGTGCAGCAGCAAGCTGGTCCCGCTCAGACTGAGGCTGGACCCTTCCGGACCAGACTTATGGAGGCAGAAGAGGGAGATAGAACCCAAATGCAATTAGGGGGAACGCTGATGGAAGATATTGCGGAAATGGCCCAGCTCATTGTATGGCGGGCGGATGATCTTATGAAGTTTCTCGATAATTACGAGGAGACCCTCAAGCGAGTGTGCCGGAAGATGGCACTGACCAACCGGAACGCCATCTTCTGAAGGACAGATGCGTTGGTGGCGGCGGAGAAGCAAAACACCCTCTTGATAGAGGAACATAAGCGGTTGGTGACGGAGTTGGGGGCTTTACGAGTGGAGAAACGGACATTGCTGGATCGAGTCCAGGAATTGGAATCCAAGTGCGTTAGATTGGAGAGTGATCTACGCACAGCCCAGAAGACAGCTAGAGTCATAGGAGAAGACTACCGTCGGTAGATAGTGGCACTATGCCAAGGTGTAGTCCGGCTCCGGAATTCCTTAGAAGAACCGGCGGACTGCATCAACAAAGCCTGGCTGTTCGAGGCCAACTTCGACGCAGCCGCCAGCTTGAGCCGGGTCTACATCATCAAATGTTTGCTGGAGCAAGCGAGACGGATGGACGCCTTTCGGGCAGATATGAGGGATATGATGGAGTATCTGGCTCCCGCTGAGTCAGATCCGGTAACTCTTTCTTCTCCTTTCGCTCAAACTTTGGTGGTTCCGGTAGGTAATGATCCAGAACCCATTGTTACAACAGTATCATCAGTAGTATCGATTGGTCCGGAACTTTCACCACCGCCCGGAAAGACCAGAAGGAGTGGATTGGGGGTACCGTGGTACCCCAAAGAAGCGAAGACCTCCTTCCGGTGACCCCAATCATTGACCTTACGGGTACTCCTCCGGAGACTCACAAGGGTCGGGCGATATAGTCTTCTCCCCGTCATAAGAAGATCCAGAAGGATTCTCAGGGGAGTCCGAAAGTTCCGATAGTTGGAACCCGGAGTGTCGATAGGGACACCAACATCGTGGAAGTCCCGAGATGGGGAGCAAGGCGTCCGGATGTGTTTTCTCCAGAGAGTAGCCGGAGGCACATCAATCTGGACTCATTGAAGGACCTTGCTCCTCCCACAGATAAGGATCCCGAGGAATAGTGTGCAGTAGTATAGAATAGCGACAAGACCGGAGTCCGGCCGTCAAAAGCCGAAAAAATAGGATTTAGGATTTACTGGAAATCTAGCGGACCAATAGGAATGTTTTGTAGGATTTTTAGGATGATAGTTTTAGTTTAAGTAGGGTTTTGATTGACCTTTCTGGTCATTCACATCCATCCTATAGTTTCAGCTTGTATCTTTTTGAGCTTAATCCAAGTGTTTGGAAGTGTCCATTCTCTTATTTTTTGTATTCGGTACATGCTTGTGGGAGGTGTGGGTCCATTCTTGCTTTTCCGGATGCTTAGAACTTACCTTGAGTAGCAAGAGTCGACTTCTTGAGTGGTTTCTGGGCGCCACTAACACTACAAGAAAATGGGGTGTTTCGTGACTGGGCGATTTGACTTCCTCGTGACTAAAATTTGGTCGTAAATCAGTTTCGCGACTATAATGTGACTGCTGTAGTGTTTTGGCTGTTTCAGTTATAGTGGACAAGTTGCATTTAAGTCACGGCGCAGTCAAGGGTGATATTAGCGATGAGAACGGAATGGACTTGGATGATTTTTGGATGACGGTTTTACTGAGGGGGCAGGCATTTTTTAGGGAATTTTTTGGAGAAAAGCGGGCTGCTGCCCCAAAATGACTGAATTTTTTTGACATCCCCTTCCATGTAGATGTCTGTAGTCACGATTCAGTTGTGGGGAAGTTGGCATGCTGCTGACGTGGACCACGTCAGCAGATTGCGAAGTCACTGTGTAGTTGCGATTGTGTTACACGTGTCGCTGACGTGGACCATGTCAGCATATTACGAAGTCACCATGTAGTTGCGAGTGGGGGGACACGTGTTGCTGACGTGGACCATGTCAACATATTACAAAGTCACCGTGTAGTTGCAATTCTGTTACATGTGTCGCTGACATGGAAGTCCACGTCAGTACTAGGCAAGGTCACCTTCCTATCGCAGGTGAGTAGAGGGTTGGCTGACGTGGTCGACAAAATCAGTCACGAAATAGTTATATTTAAGTAGAGGAGCAGTGGGCAATATGGCGCATATGAGTCATAGGGAAGTTATTCTGTAGTCGTGGGGGAGTCATACTACATTTTAGTAGGAGTGCAGGATCTTTTGTTAGTGTACTTGTTGTTCTGTTGAAGTTTCATAGAAGTCTTCACACAGTTGGACACTAGTGACATACAAGTCGTGTACAAGAAACTATTCTAGGCACTCCATAGTAAACCATGTGCCACGTGTGTTTGCACTTTGAGCAATCAGTGACTCTCTAGTCGGACCAAAGTCACGATGCTGTAACAAAGTAGTTCCACATAGCAGCATCCGAGGGCATGCTAATGAAAAAACTAACTCACACGCCATTACCGACACGGAACAAACACAATTAGAGTGAGGTACAGCAATGAAGATTAGTGAAAACAACACAAATCAACAACACCGCTACAATACACAACACACAGGACGGACTGCATCAACCTATTGATGCACAATTGGACAATGGATGTTCAACCACAAAAAGCTTGAAACTTGTGAAAGACAAATTCTAACAAACATTTTAAGCAATGAATCAGCTCCATACAATAACAATGCAGAGAAAATACAAAGTGTGGGGACTTCAAAATTTCAAAAACCAAAAGTTGTATTACAGAATTGAGAATTACAAAGTTCTCTCACATTGTCAACTGTATACATGCTAAGATGGTATACCTTGTTTTTAACTCCTAGAGAATGGATTGGAACCGCAGCTAGCATAACTTCAAGTGCTTCTGGTCCCATAATGTGAAGGTTCCCTGTACATCTGCAAGGACATTCAAACCTTCTTTTGTCATGGGATACATTAGTGCACACTCCGATGCCAAAATTTCAAGAATGTATACCTTGAACCATGCCTCCGGAATATCTTGAAAGTGGAACTTGTGGACTCCTGGGATCCCGCTAATCTTTCCAACGGCCACCCTCTGCCGAGTTGCAGATGGGTTCATTAAATTCACTTTATCTTCCATCCTGTACTGAAGAAAAAACAAGAAGTTCAGTCCACCAGCATTTTAGGGTGAATGGTACGTACAAAAAGTCAACCAAAATACTCATATACCACCTCAGTCACTAATTTTAAACATCACAAAGTGGAACTTCCTACAGAAATCACTGGCCCCTACCGCCCCACACAGATCATGGTACTACAGAGTAATAGAGTGGACAGTGTGCCTCAATCTTCACATCACTCGCAAGGGTTCTACCGCGTCCAAGGTCAAAAAATTGTTGAAGACTTGCCACTGTTGGGAGCGGGAACACAGTGCACTTTACAATGACATGCACAACATGGTAGGAAAAGTAAAGACCGCAACTCTACCATGACTTTATGACGACTTGCAAGTGACTCCTACAAAACTGCGATACGACTTCTGCCCACAGTCAAGTATAGACTACCAACTCCTTTGACGTTGAAAAAGGAAAGTTCTAATTTACAAAGACGAGGACTGCACCGACTAGAAGGCAAAATTAATGTACTTACATTCTTCGTGTAGACAAGGGTAGATTTCTTCTCCGCTGCAGGTGCTGCCTTAGGTTGTGACTCCCGCTTCTGGGAGTTTACCTGCAAAAACCACCTCAGAGGTAAAAATGAAGGTCAAACGAAGGTGAGGGGCCGCTAAGGCGATGGTCCTAACCGCTCATACGGTCCCCTCACCTGCCACAATATTAGTGAATACGTATGCATGGTGATCTTGCCGTTTTCTGATGAGTTTAGCCATGGATTCGTTCACAATTCCAGGATATTTGGCACGGAAAGCATCCACATGTGAACATCAAAGGAAGGCCTCCAGCAACGGCCACATGTACTGTCTCAGGTACTCTTGGTCGTCAGCCAATTTTGTTATCCACTTCACATAGAAGGGACTACTTAGAATAATATTGGCTTGTGGATTCGAAGCAACCCTATTCATCTGATTGTCAACGATTAGAGTGTTCGCTGCAGTGAAGGTGGTCCACTTTGAATACACAGACTGCAGGCTTTTCCCCCACTCTGAAAGGACACCGTCCTCAAATTCGGTAACCGTACTGTTCTTAGTGGACCACGTGAAAAGTGGGACCGCATTGCCACCCTTCAATCCCCCCAACATTGCAGGCACAACATTGTCCATGTACACCTTACTTTTGCTGCCCCAAAATGCTACAGAGAAGTTCATGAAGCATCGACACAAGAAAGACCTAAGCCAAGGTCTCGACACCACTCTCCTCGATGTTGTTGTTACGGAGGAACGAATCCTGCTGTTTGGGTTGGCCTCAGTGATCAAACTAGCATCCAACAATGTTTCGTGCACGTTAAAGATGAACAATTTAGACCGATTAGGCCCTTGTCCCAAAGTCATGCCCCCTAAAGCACCGAAAGTGCTCACCGCTCTTGGCGTATAGGGTTGAACATCCGCTGGAGCTTGGGCCATCCTTGGAGACTTCGGAGGGCGCCTACTCTTACTACTCACCACTGCTTTCTTGCTTTGCACTACCAAGTCATTCTTCTTCACAGGCTGCGGGACCACATCTTCCAAGTAATTTTCAGTCTCTTCATCATCATTTTGGGAGGCTGGTTCCGCAGTAGCCCCTGAGATGTGGGTAGGCATGTCAAGTTCTTCCGCCTCCTCAACATTGGTCGCGCCAACGGAGGTATTGTGAAGGTCGCGTTCATGCATCCGCTTCAACTCCGAGTCTTGTGAATCCTCTTCACCATCCTGCTCATCCTCATCGGACTGTGACTGAGGAGAGCTGCCCTGTTGTACGCCTTCATCTTCATCTAGAAGACGGTCTATGTCAGTGTTTGCATTTAAATCCACCTCCAACTCTGACGGAGGTGGATTTGTAGCAACTACGGTATCCACCAAGGCGTTTTTTGTTGACGTCGACTCCACATTTCCAGAGGCCGGACCCATGATGACTATATTTTCTTTCTCGATGGACACAACCTTCTCCCTCTGCGTAGACGGTGCGCGGTCCTTCACCACAGATGCAGCTTTGGCCCTTACCACAATACGAGCTTTATCCTTTGCAACGACGGACTCCGAATCTGAGGATGACACCATGATTTCAGTAGCCTTGGTGGTTTTGGTTGTCTTCAGAGCGCCTTTTCAAGCACCACCTGGCAATTTGTTGCTTCTCCTTGAAATGGGCTGCACCATGTCGATAGCGGGCAACAAAAGCCGAACTTCTTTCTTCTTCACGTTAGACACAACCTTATTAATTTCCGGTTGAACACCACGTCCTTCATTCTCCAAGGCTGATTGTGTGATGGAGGGGCTGCCGCCATCTACTGTTTTGGACGTAGTACCCAAGTTGCACAACATGTTCTGCAACTTATCCAATGCAAGTGATTGCTTGCTAGACGTGGCCAAAAGTTGTACTAAAGTGATGTCTATTCCTTCCTTCCATGAGTCCATGGCCGCCCAGCGTAACTCATTAGTCCTTCCTACCATCAACTGCGTGGTCAAATATGACACAAAAAGGCATTACTACAAATTATATGCTTTGTGGGGCTCAATGTACAACTAGTACCCAAGAATGCACAAGTCACTACTTCGTCACTGAAGCACGCCTAACACAATATACTTACCACAGTACCAAACACATACATGACTCCAGCGTGACTTACGTGACTCTAGCGTGACTTCAAGACGACTTTAACTGGACTTTCACATGACTAGTCCACATTGAAGCACAGATTGCACTTACTGTGCTCGATGATGCACCGCTCGCAGTCGGTTCTGTAGGCTCCATGGTGTCCAAGATTCCATAGTTTGGAGGCGGACATGACATCTGCCAACATTGAAATGACCCACTCAGATCACAAGAAGAAACCAAGAGGGTGATGCCCAAAGAATGGAAGAAATCTTGGCTGCGATGTTGCACATGACTACAACAAATAAAATTCAGTAAATAATAGACCTTGGTGTCACCTCTACAGTGAACAATACTTTGTGCCTACGCCCCACCTATCCTACAGTCTTCACGCCAGCTCTTGCTGCTGCCATCTTGGAGGACTTCAACATTTGAGCCGGTGTCTCCCAATACTCAATGAGCCGCTCCCATTGCTTCTCATTCATGTGAATAGGTGGCTTCAAGGGTCCTTCTTTCTTCCAATGAGCCTTCAGGTGGGATCTTTCACCCTTCAAGAACTTCGTGATTGCAGTCCGGAAGCCCTCCATGCTCAAAAGTTTAGGGATATACTGAAACTCTGAGTCCAATTTGTCCCTCAACATCTTCAGCGTATGCGGCTTGTGCCCAGACCAATGAATGACGCTCATATCTATGATGGCGGGAACTAAGTCACGCAATGCTTTTTCCCAGGCATTTTTTTCCTCACAAGTTGGATCCACCTCCCCGCTGTCCCAGTACTCTGATGCGGTTTGGCTTTGCCGCACCTGCGACCCGGTCTTGGCATTCTTGGTCGGACTCTTTCTTCCTTCAGCACCTGGCGGATCGCTCCTCTGTACTCTGGGACGGTGCGACAGGTCCAGGAATAGCCCAAGGTCCATTGTATGGTGCTTGGGGGAAGCCAGACCACAGAGGTGGCGGACCTGTTTGGTTGGGCATGTACTGCCCTCCCATCCACGGCCAAAATTGTTGCCCATAAGAACCCCCAGGAGCTGGAGTTGGACCGTATGGTTCGGCTGGGGCAGGGCCGTATGAGGCAGGATTTGCACCGCTAGCAAATGCTGAATCTGCTGTTCCTGCAAACTGAGGATTCCCTTTCACCGGAGACAAAGGCATTGAAGCTAACCTCTTCCTCTTAGTCCTTGGTTCTTTGAGAGGCTCCTCCTCCTTGTGGACGAATTCCACATCATCATCTGATGAGTCTAAGGCATGTCTACCGCTTCCTGCATGCAATGGCAATGACAATTACACCCAACCATAGTCACGGGGATGATTCACAGTAAGTTAGCTGTATGAATTACAAGGTTGCGAGGGAGGAACTGCCAGCAATGAACCTCATCGAAAGGAGCATGCACACAAACCATAGACCCAAAACACTTGACTCCTAATGCATAAGAATGAATTAATTCAAAGTTTCAAACTAACTATTCAAACTGTACTCCTAATGCACAAGACTGAATGAATTTAAACTGATTGTTCAACATCTTTTCAGCTCAGCTTCTATGGTCATACTGTAAACCCTAACTGTGGACAAGTGCAAATGAACTTAATCAAGCAGCTGTAAACAATCCAGATCAATTGCGGTGCCCTGTTGTACGACTTCATCAATCAGGTCAACTTACTGTAGCGGGAGATTATCGTTGTTTCCTTTCCGAGAAACTTAGAAGGTTCTTAGATGGTTCACGTATGACTGTGCTCACAAGAAGGAAATCAGGGAAAAATTCATCTGGGGGATTAGCTAGTGTCATGAATTGAATTTCCCCTGTTAGTTAGCAAACACTGGTTACCCAAGATGGAACCAGAGACAATCTCCCCGGGCTAACTTTACTTTGGATTGCATCAATGGAAAATATCGAGATGTTTCTCTATTACCACAAAATTAATCAGTCAAAGAATTATGCCACGGTGACGTACAAACAAGTGGATGCACAGGGATTGTAAACCACTAACCCAAGAATTGTAATGCACTAGAAGGAATGAATTGCAACTTACTGTTTAGTGTTTTCACAGCAATTCAGCAAAGCTTCCGTGGTCATACCCTAAATCCTACTTGTAGAGAAGTGCAAATGCAGCAGCATGTAGTAGCCATGTACCTGCTGACCGCGCTTGCTTCTTCGATTTCCGCTCAACATATTAACATGCAATGACCAAATTCATCATACTTGTGGCAATGGCCTTCTCATTGGACTCTGTGGCCTCCGATGAAGACCCGCTGCCGCTAGCCATTTTGTCGTAATTTCGCCGCCCTCCCCTACGTTGATTTGTTTGTGTCTTCTTTCGGAGCCGTCCTCGAAGGCTCCACCGCCCTTTAGACCTATGATGCTCTACTGGTCCTTTCTCTCTAGTGACACCATGCTCCGGAAGACTCGTCTTTTCAATCTCGTCGTCACTACAATGGTACAATGCAACAAGCAGAAAACTTAGCTGTGGTGACAATCGAGCTCATTGAAGATGAAAAAACCCTCACGACAAGCAAAAAACGTGCTTACTACAAACAAACCCTACTGGCAAGGAAGAGTTTTGGGTGTGTGATCTTTGAAAAGTATGACCACCGAAGCCTAATCACCCCCACGAACGACAATACACTCAGCGAGGCCTAGTATGCAGTACGCACGAAAGTGACGAAACACCGCACGCAGTCCCAAGGAGGGTTCAAAAATTTCAAAGAAGCGCGCCGCTTCTTCTCTGGAGTTTACACGTGGACTTCGGGGTCATTAATGCAGGTTCTGGTTTCGGCGGCGGCAGCCCAGTCCTACTGCCAATCTTTGTGACTTCAATAGAACTAAGAAAAAGTTGCGCGCTAGTAACAGAAGTGATTCCATAGCTGATGTGTTATAAAAATGCAAGTACGGGAGGAAAGGAAGTCTAGGAAGGCGTGCTCACACGTGTGTAGAACACAGTAAGCCCTCAGCAAGGCTGAGCCGGCAAACCCTATCACGCATTCAACTACCAAGCACCGTTCTCCTACGTCGTGGACTACATTCACTAGAAGAAAAAGCAGGGTTTTGCGACTGCGGTTTGCGACTGGTTTGTAGTCGTATCGGATGTTTGCGACTTGGTGATATTCTGGAGTCCGCAGTCGCAGTGGACAAGTCGCATGAATTGCACTGCAGTCGCGAGGTTGTTTGTCATTCGATAGGCAATGGAGAACTTCGTCGATGAACTGCTGTGACGTGGTTGCTGATGTGGAAGTTATTTCACTTATTTGTGTGCAACTGGTTTGCGACTAATGTACAACTGGTTTGCAATTGACATACAACTAGTGTGCAACTAGTTTGCGATTGATGTGCAACTCGTTTGCGACTACAGTGCAACTGGTTTGCGATTGACATACAACTGGTTTGCAATTCATGTGCAACTTGTTTGCGATTAGTGTGCAACTGGTTTGCGATTGACATACAACTAGTTTGCAACTAGTTTGCGACTTGGTTATAATTTATAGAGTTGTAGATTATAGAAATCTACAAAGTGTAAAAATCTACAAAATATATAAATATTAGAATTTCACTATCAAAATTCATTACACAAGAATGCTATAACTTACCATTCTTATCTGCTCAAGCTGATGGTATTCTTGACAATCAATATGGGACAATTGAATCGATTTTCAGTCATGTTCTAGTTGCATTGCACTTGTTCTCTAGTTGCATTTGAATCGTTTTTTAGTTGCACTGTAGTTGGGCTCTAGTTGCATTATAGTTGATTCCTAGTTGCATTTGAGTCATTTCTAAGTTGCAATCTTCTAGTTTTTAGTTGCAGCCTATAATCAGAGCGATTGCATTTTTCCACAGTGGACTCTACTTCGCGGGTAGCTATCCACATAGACAACTGCGATGAATACTGGATGTAGTATACCTCATGTCAGTTCTTCTGTTACAATATCGTAACCCTATTCTTCATTTTCCGACTACTTTGCGACTACAACTACATACACGTGAAATTTGGTGCAAATATAGAGGGCTACAGTCGCATCTGAGTTGTATAGGACACATAGTCGCATCTCAGTGGGTTGCAACGGACACGCTTTTCTTCTAGTGATTGCCATTGACACTTTGGCCACGCGCGGAGTGGACCAACCCGACACGCGATCGGGGGGAGGACACTTGCGATCGGACGGAGGACACTCGTGATCGGAGGGAGGACACTCGTGATCGGGAGGAGGACACTCGCGACTTCGCGAGTGGGGGGAGGGTAGCTGAGAATACGGTGTTGAAGGCAACAAATACTACCAATTCGACACGTCCAGAATTACTCACAATACTTTTGCAGCTGCGTGCACTTGCGCGAGGATTGGCGCTACAGCTTTCGCAAGACGCGCTACGTTCTTGTCACGCAGAATCTTGTACGCGCATTTCTTTGCAGTCGGAGACTCCGGTGAGTTAGTCATTCTGTGGAACCCTATTCTCTTTGCAATTTGCCTTCCTCCGATTCCTACTATGCTCGCAATTTGCCTTCCTCCTCTAAGCGACAATCCACCAAACTTAAGTGAATCTCCCCTTACTTCAGTGTTGTAGTTGTTTAAATCCAAGTACTCTAAGTATTTAGGGTTTGACTGTAGGCAAGCACTACTCAATAATGCAAGGGGTGAATAGGAATGCCATGATAGAAGATGACGGTAGTTTGGGAAGCTTACATTAGTCACAGCATTGTAGTAGGTGGTACAACTTTTACCCCCTCGCTAGAAAAAAATAGGAGGTGGAGGTGTACCTTGGTTGTTCATGTGATGTACGCATTCATTGTAAAAAATTATGTTAGTTTCCATTTGTTCGATGAGGAGGAGGATGCGTGTTGGAAGAAGGAAATGAAATATACAGTACTAAGGTCATAACATGTCTTCTTTGAATTAGTGAACTAGGCTTCGAGATGAACCTTGAATTATAAAATGATGTGCACATGTCATTGTCAACTCACTTTATTCGTGCACATATCAAGTGCTGCAAGTCATAGATTTAGTGGTCTATGGCCTCCAATTTTGATTCATGTGGTTGGTACAGAATTTGCCTATCTCCATGCTTGTAGTAAATTTTAGAGTAGTGGACATATACATGCCTTGCAAGGTCGTTTCCTATTCATACAGCTAGAGTGCTAGTGTAGTCAGTCACTTTGTACGAGGGTTGTCCTCAAGTCATGGTGTAGTCGCGCTACAGTTACGTTGAAGTCATAGAACCGCGCCTTCGGTGCCTTCAGTCCTTTTTCAAAGGCATCATAGTTGTCATGGTGCTATATTGTAGAATCAAGACTGGAACAACAAGATTGCAGGGTGCATACTTGCTAAGTTGCGGTTTAGGCTTCACTAAGCATTGTGGTTTCTATAGACTTGATATGTTTTCTTGGAAATTTTGTTCAGAACGAAGATGCTACCAGCGAGGCTGCCGTTGTCAGATAGGCGGAGGCAACAACTTCGAGATGAGCGGTTATGGTTGCGTGAGTCGCGGAGGGCTGTCGAATTGAATGTAAAGACCTTGCACTGCCCCTGCAATAGGTGTGGTCGTCGTAAGAGATTGAGTATCCGCAATGTTGGTCAGCATCTAAAGAAACATGGAAGACATCCTGATTCATGCATTTGGAGAGGGCCGGGCGAATGAAATTCCTCAGACGATGAGTGGGATGCACAGTTCTGGGAAGTAGGAGTGGCTGAACTTGTGCCATTGGATGTTGATGTAGACACTGCCGCTATGCTTTAGCAAGCCGCACAAGCTCAAGATGACCACTTGTTGTCGCTAGAGAGGCTGCAAGAGGTAGTAATAGAAGCCTTCACACATGTTGACTCCATCCATGAGGAGTGTGTAGATTTGGGCTTAGACGATGCTGCAGAGGCAGAGGAGTGCCGCGATGACAACATAAATTCAACCGAGGTAGGGGATGGACATGGGAACGACGCCCAACTCAGCAATGACGCCATTGAAGAGAGCTTGCAACACTTATACACCGGAGCAAGGTCTTCTAAACATGCTGCAACAGTACTCCTCATGAACCTCTACACTGTGCACGGGGTCAGCAATAATTGTGCTAATGAACTCTTTAGTATTCTACACCGCCACCTACTTCCGGAGAACAATAACTTGCCAAAGACATACCATGCAGCAAAGACCATGATTGGAAAGTTGGGGTTGACTTACAACACAATCCATGCGTGTGAGCATGGATGTGTGTTATTTTGTGGGCCACATGAGGATGCAATAAGGTGCCCAAAATGTGGTGGACGTAGATACAGGGATGAGGATCGCCGCATGTTTCCAGTGAAGGTGCTTCGCCACTTTCCCATCATTCCACATCTACGGAGGATGTTCTTGAGCCCCACAATCTCAAAGCTAATGTTATGGCATGCAGAGAACCACAACAACCAAGATGGCGGCGATGGCCTTGTGCGACATCCATGCGACTCAAAAGCGTGGAAGCACTTCCATGAAAACGTGGATCCAACATTTGGCATTGACCCCCGCAATGCTCACTTTGCCTTGGCTGCAGATGGAGTGAATCCTTTTAAGCAGAATCGATCTTCGTGGTCAACATGGCCTGTTGTGCTTTTGAACTACAACTTGCCTCCATGGTTGACCACGAAGAACTTCTTCATCTTGTTGGCCTTATTGATCCTAGGGCGGGAATCTATGACAGCAGAAGTGTTTGATGTTTACTTGGAGCCACTTGTGGAAGAATTACTACAGTTGTGGATTGGAGTTCCCGCTTATGATGTCAACGGTGAAGGAGGTGGCCAATCTTTCCAACTTCGTGCTATGTTATTGTGGACCATCCACGACTTCCCTGGTTATGGCACCGTTGGTGGCTTCTCGCATCAAGGTTATGCAGGGTGTCCATGGTGTGGCGTGGACCTAGGTGCAGAACACTCAACGGAGCTTGCGAAGACCACGTACGGAGGGACTCGTAGGTGGCTACCAGAAGGTCACCGTTACAGGTCGTCCACCATGAAGAAGCACTTCAATGGCTGCTTAGAGCATCGCGCAAGACCTCGGGCGGTGACAATTCAAGAACAAATCCGATACGCGCATGAATATGAGGCTTGGAAAGAATTAGGCAACAGACCAGGTGCTGCAGGGGACCCTTCAAAATTGCACAGAGTGAAGCGCTTGAGTATTTTGTTTCGCTTGCCATACTGGGAGGTGAGTGCATTAGTCACTTGGCCGTGACTGGCACGCGACTTTGTGAAGTCATGCGCCAGTGAAGTTAGAGTTGTGAAGTTGAATAGGAGTCGCATGTACATGTTTCCAATTGATTGTGATGTCCAGAAGTTAAAACCCATATGTTAATGTCCAACTTGATGATGTCATTTTGAAATTGGGTAACTCAAGGTCTACTAAGGAAGAGAACCTTCATATGGGTTTATAGTTCATGCACTATTGTTGAAGATGTAGTGGGAGGCAGTGCATTTAGATTTTTTTGGTTATGCATGTATAGGATTCAGGAAATTATGCCCCTAATTTTGGTGGCGCCAATCTTCAATGACAGAAACTTCTTATTCGCAACACTTCGGATTTGATGCACTGTGAAATGAACTTGGCAAAAAATCTGTTGAAGACAATCACGGGCAAGAAGGACACCATCAAAGTTCGGCGGGACCTGCAAAGGCGAAACATTCGGCGTCACTTGTGGTTGACACGACACCCCAAGAAGGCAGGAAAGATGTTGAAACCGCAAGCTTCATATGTATTATTGGACAACGAGTTCGAGAAGTTTGCAACGTGCCTTGAGGCGCTGAAGCTTCTTCTTGGCTTCTCCTCTGACATTGGGAAATGCATTCGTAAAAAAAACTTTGGGGGGCTCAAGTCACATGATTACCACGTTTTAATGCAGCAGTTGCTACCGCTAGCTCTTCGAAATCTCATGAAGCCCGGACCACGCAAGGCTGTTATGAAAATCTGCAAAGTATTTCGCCGCCTAGGTACGAAGGTCTACAATCCAATGGAGTTTCTGTCTTTGGAATTGGAGTTGGCGGAGAGCATGGCATTATTAGAGATGGAATTCCCCCCTTCCTTTTTCGACATCATGACCCATCTTCCTTACCACCTTGCTCAGGAGTTGGACTTGTGTGGACCAGTTAGAGCCAGGTGGATGTACCCTGTCGAAAGATACATGAAAGTGTTGAAAAACCACGTCCGCAATATGGCACGCCCTGAGGCATGTATGGCAGAAGGTTATTTGAAAGAGGAGTGCATAGGCTTTGTGACGGAGTACCTTCATAGATTTGAACCCACTGAGAGATGTGTATGGGATGCTGATGAAGAATACAGTGATGTTGAGGAGGTATTAGAAGGGGCAGATAAAGCATTTGTTCTGACACTTGAACAACGCGACGTAGCACACAAGTATGTGCTATTAAATGTCTGCACTATGGAAGAGCTGCATAGGTGAGCACCTAAATTCAAATTAACCTCATCCATCACTAGATCCTTTGCTTTGTGAGCCTTGTATTGGTTATTCAGTAGTTTAGATGTCTACAAGTCGAATGGTATGTTTGTGGAGTCATGTCATAGTACAAGGAAGCATAAATCCTACCCTTAGGTGTTAAATTGATGTAAAACACCTTAGATGACTCGTGTATCGTTCCCACAGGATTTCAACGTTAGTTTCCTCAAGATATCCGGAACAAGATTCGGAAAACACCAAACCTAAGCAAAACCGGATTTAAATATTTGTAACATGAAACTCTCTCAATACCCTCTCCTCTCTCTATTCCAATTCCCTTACGTCCACTCCAAGTCTTCCACCAGTAATCGAACAAGGAGGATTGTCATAATCCTATGCTTCTCTTTATCCGGATCGACTTAGACAGATGCGGAACCGGAAAGAGGATTTCTATCCGATTACAGTAACTCACAAAATCTTAATTTAACCTCTACCAAGAGGGTTTCGCTCTTTGGTTTTAGGAAGGGAACGTAAACCCTACCCTTCAAACGTGTTTAGAGTGAAATGAAGATCCACTTAAAATAACAACAACAAACACCAGAATAGGAAATAGTTACTTCCTCACAACTAATCCAGATGTTGATCCAGACTAGCAGGTCACTCAGGAAACCCCTATTATCCTCCCAGTACTACAACGACAGACCTATCCGGATAGGACCCCAAGAGCGTGATCCAACACCCGATAACTGAGAGATCCTAACTACCTTTCTGTTCCTCTCTTCTAGATCCAGCAGGACCTCATCAGACGTCGGCTAGCATTCGTTT
The DNA here is from genome assembly GCA_950106755.1 of Climacium dendroides. Classification (NCBI taxonomy): domain Eukaryota; kingdom Viridiplantae; phylum Streptophyta; class Bryopsida; order Hypnales; family Climaciaceae; genus Climacium; species Climacium dendroides. Next base: position 3,570,630 of record OX467087.1, read on the forward strand.
TCCCTCCTGAAGAATTCACCCAACCTAAGAATGGCTATCCTACTCAGAAGACTCCCAAGAAACTTCAGCAACTAAAATACCCTCTCAGTACACAAAGTTTTCCTTAACCAAATCCTCAAAGCTCTCAAAATCAGATCCTGGACAGAATCCGGGGGCTACTTGTCTTCCTCCACACCTGCAAACCAGCTACCCGCACTAAACAATGGTTCTAGCATTGCACGGCATACCAACACAGAATTTAGCCTTTTCAAGCCAGCACTTATGAAGTGGAAATTTGAAATCAATTCGCAAAGTGTTGAAAAACACAAATAAGAAAACACCCGGGGCTTCAAACTAACTTCAGCCCCCTAAATACACACTCCAGAGAACCCCAAAGGTCCCAAGGAATAAAACTAAAGGACAGGAGAATGACAGGTGTCATTCCTTATCTTTCTAAGTTGACTTTCCTACCAACCCCATCCGATCCGCAAAATGTGGATCTCAGATCCTAAAAATCCGGAAAGTGCAGCCCAAGTGCATGCACCTGAAAAGCACCTCCCAAACTACTTCCTACCTACCAAAAACTTGGGTTTTTGGCTGACCATACTAGGATCGCTTCTCAGAAACTTCCTAACAACTTTCCTATCTATTTCCTAGCAATCGCAGCCGTTGGGAAAGTAGCCGTTTCCGCAATCATCGCGGAGGAAACTAGCCGTTAAAACGGTCCTCCGTGATCTATGGGATTACCGTTGGATTCGAGATTTCCTCTTCCCATCCCGATAATCTTCCGATAGCGTGCGAATGCGTTTGCTTCCGGCCCCGGTATATTTTCCGATCCTTGTTTGGTTCCTCGGATGCAGATCCAGTTCCGGATCTTTAGGGAAACAAGAAACTTACAATATCTTTCTTAACCAAATTATCTATCTACTACTAATCCAATAGTGAGGTAGAGTTAATATTGGTAATATAATTAGTTTACCATTTTGTAAATCAAAATTTTTTACCAATGTCAACTCTTTACTTCTAAATTCTATATAACCAACCTCATCCTCTCATTTTGGTCTACGACAAGTCATGATAAAGTTGTATTTTAGCCATCCTGGAGTCGAGTTGCGATCTTTCGAATGTATCATGACTAGAAGAGGACAAACGCAAGTCATATAGTAGTTGGCGAGGCAGATTCCAAAGATGACCCTCCTTGTAGTGAAACTTGTGAATGTGAGGAATCAGTCTATACATGCCAAGAATTGTGTGTCCCATGTTTTCATTTGTAGAGCATCTGTATGTTATGTCAGGGCCTAGAGGAAGGAAGGAGGGATGCATGCAACAAACGAATCATTATCAGAGTTTGTAGAGCACAAGGTGCGAGATGCTCCTTTGGATTTGACGAATCCAGAGCATATGGAGGGTTACTCTTGAGCAGGAAGCCGACACAAAAAGCTACACGGTATACTCGAATCACAGCCTTTGGTAACCACTTTCGAGTGGATGACGAGACCACAACACGATTGGTAAGCTATAATAGCGGTGTGGCTTCGGTCTTCACTTAGACATCAGAAGATGCTTCTGAGTCATCTGTAAATTATGTTGGGGTTTTGAAGGATATTCTAGAGCTTCACTATGGTCCATTGCAAACACCTGTCATTTTGTTGCGGTGTAAGTGGGTAAAACCCTGGGATCGTAGAGGAAATTCTACGTATGTGCGTGATGATGCAGGCTTCCTACTTGTGAATTTCCGTCATACATTGCCTCGCAATGCCGAGCCCTTCATTTTCCCTTCCCAGGCCACTCAAGTTTTCTTCTCGGATGTTCCGGAAAGACCCGGCTGGAAAGTGGTGTTACACAACAAGGCCCGAGTAAGACGCGAAGTAGTCGACACCCAAAATGCATTCATTAGCACGACAGTAGAGACGTCCGGACTAAGTGCTCCTCAAATTGTGCCCATTCCAGTAGAGACGGTGAATATAGAAGGAGCCATTGAATTGTCCGTAGAAGATAGCCTACTAGCTCGGGAAAGGTACTAGGTGGAATAGGCATCCTGGGGTAGAAGAGGTGTTGTTGAAGTGTTTCTAATTGATACCACTAGTCATAGCCACATTCATTGATGAAGGCAAATGAAGCAAGATTAAATGTAGAGGCCACAGTCGCCAAAGATAACTAGTCATAGTACTCTTGTCGTAGTGCTTTCCTACACTAGTAGAAAACAGGGTCAAATGTGACCAATCAAAAAATGACTGGTGACTAAAAGGCTACTGGAAAATGACTGACAATCATGGAAATGGTGCCAAAGCTGACCTGTCACAATTAGCAGTCATTTAGTAGTGATTTTCCAGAGCAGTGGATGGCAACCAGATGAAACAAACGACCAGAACTAGTGTCATCCACAGTTCAGTCTGTATTCTGTGGCCTTATTATTGATGCAGTTTTCGTTGAGTCATATTTGAGTTGTGCTGTCATAAAATGAGCACAATATATGACTACAGTAAAACTGAAACATGACTGACAATAGGACACCATGGAAATTGAACTTATTAAATTTATTATTTGCTTCTCTATAAAATGCTAATTGCATTGTAGTCATTTTTAAGTCACAAACTACTTTTCAAATGGACAGCTTAGATGAATGGATGAGATGGACGGCTTAGATGGAATGATAGATGGATCAAATGGATGGATCAAATGGACGGTTGAAATGGTGGAATCAAATGGACAATTTCAAAATGAATAGTTTAGACTTTAAATGGATGGATAAGATTGTATCTTGATAGTAAATGGAGGGTTTAGATTTTAGGTCAGCCGCCACATTTTAGGTCAGCTGCCTTTCTATTTCTATGTAGGTTGACATGTGGCATATTGTAATTGCAGCTGTCAAACACACATTGTAGCTGTTGCTGCCTTCTTCTTCAAGATTCATCTCTTCTTATATTTTCCTCCTATTTTTGCCTTCTTCTTCAAGCTTCATCTTCTTTCATGTTTTCTTCTTGCTTTTGCCTCCTCTTTGCTTCTTTCTTCTTGTTTTTGTTTCCTTCTTGCTTCTTGTTCATCAACTTCCTCTCATTTGTTCCTCTTGCTTGTAAATGAAGGTTCAGGTCTACCTCCAACCTTATCTCTTGAATGTAGAAATTTACTTTTTTTTAGTGCTTTCTACTGTTTACTTCTTGTTTGTTGTTCAATTCAGGCAGTTCAGGCAATTCTGATAGTTCAGGTAATGCATGTGGTTTAGAAAATTTCAGCAATTTCAGCAACTCAGGCAATTCCTGATTTCTAGCAACTTAGGCGATTCAAAGAGTTTAGGTAGTTCATGCAATTTAGGCAACTTAAGCAATTCAGATTTTGACATAGTGCAATTATAGTATAGTCATAGTGTAGTCATAGTGCAAACATAGTGTAATAATAGTATAAATGTAGTCATTTATGCTTACAATATTGTGACTGAACTAATCATTTTTTGGAATGAATATCACTTGAAAATGACTACCATAGCTTACATAGTAACTACAAAATGATTCCAACAGCCTATATAATGACTCCAGCAACCTACAAAATGACTTCAGTAGCCAGAAAAATGACTACAACAGCCTACTAAATGACTGCAGCAGCCTACGAAGTGATTGCAATAGTTTGCGAAATGATTGCAACAGGCTACGAAATGACTCCAGCAGCTTACAAAATGACTACAACAGCTTGCAAACTAATTGCAGCAACCTGCAAAATGACTCCAGCAACTTATAAAATGACTGCAGCAGCTTGCAAACTGATTGCAACAACTTGCGAAATGATTCTAGCAGCCTACAAACACTAGTAGAAAAGGGGCTATCAATGACTGCTCTGTATGACTGCATAACCAGTCATTTCGGACACTTATGACGATAGTATGACTGAAAGTAGATTTTGGGCTTAGAGTCATAGAGGACGAGTGATTATGGACAAGACAGTCATTTATACCATGATCATTTTTTTTCATCGTATGCTGATGTGGAACTTCATCCAGATGTGATAATATGGACACCTCCAATGGTACATTGCCATGTGACTACAGAGCCGACTTGTTGAGTTGGTGGTTTTTTACCGGCTAATATTGGAGTGATTCTATTGGATAACAACTAAATTTTGAGCTGAAATGCAAAATACTTGATCTCAAGTTAGTCATATTGTAGTCATATTCAAGATTGATGTAGTCATTTGTCAGTTTTTTCGGAGGTGAGTGCAGTCATATTGTAGTCATATTTGAGGCTATCGTAGTCATAAATTAGATATTATTCAATTGAGTGTAGTGATTAATACGGTCAGGGATGTGCTTGATCGGGTCATTCTGCAAAATGACTCGGCCTTATGATATGACTAGGGTATGGTTTCACATAGTCATTGTATAGTTCAAAAAGAGTGTTATAAGACATATGTGAAGAAAGTGTGCATAAATTGTACCATTCCAACAAAGCCTTCTTTTCCATTGATAATCCGTATATGATGAACAGCTTAGAGATGCATATTTTTCAAACATAAAGATGTCAAATTCTAGCTTAATAACCACTTGGACAAATGACTTTGACAATGGTGCTTACATCATATATACTAAGGCTGTTACAAAGAAATGACAAGTAAAATATAAATAATAGTATATTTAAAAAAAGGGGACATCATGATGGCTATGACCACATTGATGACAAACATGTTTCTTACACTCCTACTCACATCATCTATCTCTAAAAATGGTTTGTCTACAACCCACAGTTAGAAGTCCTAGACACATAGCTAAGCCCATACCACAATTATGGACTTCAGAGAATAACTTTGATGAACTTTCCCTCCCACAAAGTACAGGAACCCACAGCGTCCTTCACCTTTGTTTGGTCATCAGCCGCATTTGGGAACATCAGTGTCACTTGTGACCAAATGGCCTCTTTGACATCCACTTTGTAGCAAGAGTCAAGAATAGTGCAAAAATGGAACTTATGCTGCCTACCCAATCCGCTGATGGTACCTATAGCAATGCTCTGCTTCAAATTCTTTGGATTCAGCAAAAATACTTCTTGCCCACAAATGAACTGCCACAAAAAAATGAAGGTATCAAGCTCCAGTCTGATCTTGCACAAGTGACTCTTACTAGGCATACAATCAATACTATGGCTACATATACTGTCGGTGTAGGGGAGTGATTGACAATTGGTTCCTAGTAGTTCACCTAGAGTCATATACTTTGGTCCCCAAGTAGTCATAAGTATAGAAATGACTACATTATGACTATTTGGGCAGTTTCTGTGTAGACATAACCACAAAAATGACTGCTTTGTGACTATATGGGCACCCTCTGTCTTGAAGTAGCAAGTGCATGCAACCAATTAGAGAATTTAAAAAAACATGATTGTAATTACAACTCCACTTATCCTCTAACATTTATTAAGGAAACTTCTGTATAGACATGTTTTTTTACCTTCTCTGCCTGCACTTTTTTCTTCTGAATGGGCTTTGGCCTTGCTCCTCCCTTGCCAGATTTTGACTGCAGAATGCAAAGAATACAAGGTTAATTTAGTGAGTACATGATAAGTGAGGGAACATGTAGGCCTAAGATTGAATAAAATGGAATCACAAGTCTATTCACTTAGGAATCCTTCTACAAAGACATTGACAACATCATCAAGGTTGTTACCAACTTTTAACATGTCATTGTGAATTTAAAAATGTTTGGTATTCACTTCTATGTCCTAATAACGATCTAATCTTTGCTGAATTATCTTGTGGTGTTGAATTGCCTTCCGTGGTTGACTTTGCAAGCACCTTTTGCATCCTTGGAGAAGTCCGAGGAGGTCGTTGGGTAGGACCTCCAGCCTCAACTACTGTGGCAACAGTAAATGGTTCAGCAGTTGCCACTAGGTCAACATTTATAGGATCAACATCCGAGGAAAGTACATCCTCCATTGGCGGCTCTTGTATCACCGGGGTAGGCTCTTCAACCTTTGCTATTGAAGGTGCTCCTTTGCCAATGTCAGAATCACTGCTTGATTCTGACACCTGTATGGAGAGAGCTGCTGGAGGTGTCTTCAAGGGAGCTCTAGAGCGAGTCTGTACAACGTGTTCCTTCGTTGTGGCAAGTGGTGCTTGGGTCTCCACAACAAAGAGGCCCAAGCTTGGGCTAGAGGTTTGGATTGATGAAAAGCGGTTTGAGAGATCCTTGAGCATATTCATGACTTCTTCTATGGATTTGGTGTTCTCTGATTGGTATTGCAGCATCTAGGTCATTTTCCCTTGAAGGTGCTTCTGCTCCTCTGCCATGTTGTTTTGTTTCTCCTCTACTGCTATCAGCCTAGTGCGAATTGCCCCTCTGGCACCCTGTATGCCACAATAATTCATCTCACATTAGAATCATGGCCTCTTCAACAAACCAGGGCCTTCAAGCAGAGTACCAGAAAGCTACAAGAAAACTCTTATTATCTTGTATGACTTCAAAATTATTGAGGTAAGATTCCAATAGTCATTTCAATGACTCCAGTGTTATTTCATATATGACTATAAAACTACTGGTACAGTGCTACAATAGTCATCAAAATGACTAAAGTATAAATTCACATATGACTATGAAACTACTTGTGAAAAAGCTACACTAGTCTGTAGTCATTGAAATGACTGCAATGTAAACTAACACATGACTACAACTACACCAACATCGGACTTTGTTAGTCATTTGAAACATTGCGTGCAATGTATATAACTACAGTATGACAAATGAATGACTGCATTTAACTTGTACATGCTACCTTCTTCAACAAATGAAAAAAATAATGTGCAAGAGCAATCACCTAAGGAATTAAAAAAAATATATATCTTCATGACAATCCCAATGTAGAATGACTTCAGTAGATGGTATATTCAAATGGAAATGTAAATCTCACCTCCATCATAGCGCTAGTGGGTTCAGCCTCTTGCATCCCTTCTTTTATTTCGGTTAGGCCAAGGCTGTACTCTCTTCCTTTTGTCTGCAATTAGAGGGAAAAACAACATTAACCTTATTAACAATATAATCAACATCCGTGGTTGACTATGCCTAAGGTCCTCAAAAATATGGGAGCAAACCAAAAAAACTTAAGCTTACCACTGCCAACTCCTTCCCTACTCTTCCCTTTCTACCCATGGTGCTATAATCCTTCACGTGGCCACGGGCTTCCACCATCTTCGTTGTTTTGGCCACTTGCCCTTCAGTCTGCCAATACACCTTCAATTTGTCCCATTGTAGGGGGTCAATATGAGATGGACAAGCCTCCTTGCTTGACATAAATCTCACCTTCAGCCTAGCCCTCTCTGCCTTCATGTATTTTTTGATGGCACATCGAAACCCTTGCACATTGAGAGTGTGGCCAACGAACTCAAAGTCTTTCACCAAAGTCTCACGAAGAAGTGCCACTGAGTTTGGCTCCTGAGACTCCCAGTCCACCACACTCATGTCAAGAATTCGTAGACTACTGCTCACGCGCACAGCATGGTCCCAAACATTCTTGCTGTCACATGTGGTATCAATCTCTCCACTGGCCTTCACTATTAATTGATATGGTTTCTTGCCTTCCACACTCCTGTATACAACAGAAGTCTCATTTCGATGTCGCTTTTGACATCGATCAGCTCTGCCTTCACTCTCTAGAGAACGATTGCCAGGACCTTGCAATGCACCTGGCCATGAGCCATGATAAGGGCCATAAGGAGGTCCACTACTTGAAGGCCATGGTGGTGGAGGCATATTGGAAGGATATTGATTCCACCCACCCTGCATCCATAGACTAGAACCCCAATAACCCGGTGGAGGCATGTGGGAAGAGTCTCGACCTCCATGGACTCCACCTGCAGGCACAAGTGCTAAAGAAAAAGCACTCCTAGGTCGCTTCCGTGTTGTCTTCTTCAATGTTGGTGGAACTCCATCGTCCTCTGAAGAGTCCAAGGCCGCTGACAACAAAAAAAAATATTAGATTCATGACTGCTTTTGACTAGTCTATGACTACGTAGTGACTCTGTTATATTTGCATGTAACTATGTGACTACAAAGTGACTCTACTATGACTACAGTTGACTGTGTGATTAGACAATGACTCTTCTATGATTGAGACGGCACTTTAACATGGCAAAAGAGCGAAAAGAATCACTTCCACACAACTACAACAATACTACATATGACCTATAAAAACCTAAAGACTCACTTTGGATGGGTTCATATCTTCAAGGTATACTGCTTCATGAAATATTCTCATTTCACGAGATATACTATTGTCAAATACAATTCTAGAAATTATAAATGGTTAGCCAATTTCTGAAATGCTCACAAAGCATACTCACCCCAACCAGGTTCTGCATCACCGAGTTGAAGAAGCACACGTTGCCCAAATTCCTCAGACCCTTGATCACCCGCCTACCTACAAATGGTCTAAGGAATTCTCTCCGTCTCCTCTGCTGCGACGAGGCTAGAGTCAAGTTGGCTTGAATCAACTGGACCTGTTTTAGTTTGATCTTCTTCGGGTTGACCTCATACGACCTGACGTGCTTCGGCCTATTCTAAATCAGCCTTCAAAAACACTGCTTGAATGTTTGGATATGGTCTTCTACAATACAGTTGCTGCTTTTCGTAGCGAAGTCCATCGCGGTGAGGTTGTGGTGAGTCTTTGCATGCCCAAATCTCAGAGTCAAGGGTGTGGCATCGTGAACATCAGGTGAGTGCCAACCGCATCTTACGTGCCCACAAGTAAGAAAAATCCACAAACTCTCTGCTATGCTTCATTGACTTGGAGCGGTTCTGGACATTCTAGCTACAGAAGGGAACTAGTTATCTTGGAATCCTGCTCATGACCGAAATTGCAGGTAGAAAACAGTCGGCGCTCATGCTCGCAGAAAGAGAGGAAACTAGACATGTGGCTTTGAATCCCGCTCATGACAGAAATTGCTTGCAGATCAATGGAAATGCGTTTTAGTGCCAAACTAAATTGTGGCCCAAAACACCGAAGAGCCAAAATCTAAAAAACTTATTGTACATTGGCAAAACCCTAGCGTCACTTGCTGCACCAACATCTGAAGCGGCTCACAAGACACCCACCCACAATCTCAGATGGATTCAAGAAACACGTACCCTCCACCTTCCGAACTAGCGATGGAGTCGTTGCTAATGGTGTCGTTGGCCTCCCCCTCCGTTGTGCACTCCGTCTCCTCTGCTGCGACGACGTGCAAGTGCAGGTGCTTGCTTCGACGAGGTGGAGCACTGCCGGTCTGCTGCTTGCTGCTTCGAATCTCCCCCTCCTGAGCAACCACCTCGTGACTGAAGACAACAAGTCGTTTCAAGAATTAGCGGTGGAGGGAGACAACACAAAGCATGGAGCTATCAACAACATGCCCTAAAACCCAACTCACGAAAGATTCCAACATGCATCAGAGTCGGAGCTCCAGAAACATAACTCACCGGCGCCTAGAACTCCGGAAACTGAGAGACAAAATCGGGGCCGCTAAAACGGTAGTGCAAGCAGATTTTGACACGTGTCTGGCATTGGAGACTCCTTGCTGTCATTTGGTGTCTTAGGAATGACAGAAGAAAGACATGAAAGTACTTTTTAATGACTATCCATTCTCATTTCCAAAGTATATGACTTCCAAAGCACTAGAGAGACACTAGGAGATAATTGCCGCCAAATTTGCTGCAGTTTTGACAGCCTCATAAAAGCTGGCAATTCAAATCTAACACATTAGCTCCTATCTTCACAGTGTTCAGCCATTGACACAAACTTGTTGGGTGCTACAAGACTCACAAGGCTGCAGCTGCTATTTTTAGTGGTTTCAAGCGTTTTTAATTCTCTTTCACACGTGCATCTCTTGCAAGCTCGTAAAGTGATTTCTGAGGAGTTTCACTATCTTCCATAGTTACTTTGTTGTAGAAGTAGAATGCGGTCAAGGTAGAAGACTAGTGAAGCAATGCAGGATCAGGAGCACACAAAAGGAGACCTGCTGAGGAAGGAGACCTATTGAGGAAGGAGACATGATGAAGAAGGAGCTCAAACTAAGGAGAAAGCAAGCAAATTTAGGGTGTGCATAGACAACAACTAAGGTAATGCACAACTGAACATCAGAACTCAATCTTTGACTTAGAGTAATCATGAAGCAGTCTAATTTCTAATTGCACTACTCATTCCAATCTTGCACTGCAATCATTTGACATTCAAGTAGTCATGCTACAATCAAATTTTGAACTATAGATTCTAATTAAGTAACTTAGGTGTTCACCAATGTAGTATGATCACCTAATCACAATAATTTCATCAATACACAATTCAGACTAGCTTTATATGAATGTAATTCAAGTAGTAGTAGGTGCTCAGAATTGTGCTAGTATAAAATGTGGAGATCAGAATATCTAAAGCCTTGCAGATGAAGACTCACTATTTAGTACAGTCTTGTATATGGAGTCAATGAACCTTAAAAGGGTGTGCATTCATTGTTGTTTTGCATCCAACGCAACCATCCAATAAGGTAACTACACCTAGTAGTGACCTTTTCCAAAAATCGTCCATGTAACCAGTCATTTTGCTGACAGGTACTTCCACTGTTTATGAGAGTGTAAGGTCGACTTTAGAACAATCTATTTTTAGCACTTCAGAAATTCATAGTTTTTTTACATGGTGTCCAAAAAAGGTATTCTAAGAGAGTTTAGAATCTCCTAGCAACTAACAAAAAAAGTACTTAAAAAGAAATTTCAATATTATAATGGGAACTATGCTAAAAGTTTATTTAGACGGTTTTAGGTGTAATTATCTTAATTATGTGGTAACCATTAGCCATAGAATTGTGCCTAGTATAGTAGCAGCATGGATGGGAGACTTGACGGCCATGGAAACAAGCAATTCAGCAACGGAATCAATGAAGTAATGTCTGTCAGAGTGAAAGTATTCACAACCAAGTAAGTGAATGCAAACTATATGAGAACCATGGAAGGTGTCTCATGATTGTTTGGGAAACGTGTCCACTGCCACGTCATTGCCTCTATAATAATTATTGAGCTCTAAATGACGGCAGTACTATCTAAATAACGTATAAGTCATTAAAATAGAACTTCAATAAGAGTCCTACTAAAATGACTGCACTAATTCATTTCTAAGTCATTGTCTTGGAGTTACTATCTGTACTGAAGTCTTTTGGTAGTCATTTTTTCATGAATAACCCTATAATTATTCTATAGTGACCGTCGAGAAGGATAGAGCTGTGGTGTTCATTCATGCATTAAACAAACTGAGGTACTATTTTAGCCCCAGAAAGAGATATTTTGTTTTACAAGTACTCAAGTGGGATCATAAAACTTTGGTTTGCTTTATATTGAAATTGACTAAACGTAGTTGGATAACTGAATGCATTGTTATTTTTCATTTTTTGTTGACTTTGCTTTAGAATGTGTTGAATATATACAATGGGATTAGGAGTTTCATTTTGATCTCCAATTTTACATGGCTTTTCTTTTGCTACAGATGAATTTAGCTAGTGAGCGTACATATGAGAAGCATGTCCATCTGTATTTGAGGAGGGTTTGTCTTTCTGCAAGTGTTGTCCATAGCTATTAATGGGACTACAAATTGTAATAGGTTTCCAATTTTATGTGGACTTCTCTTTCGCTAAGACTAAATGCAGTTACTATGAGTCTAAGATGCATGTTCATATATAGTCTCCATATTGTTTTAGCTTTACTTTCTGTAAAGCTAACTATAGCAAATGGACAACACATTGCAATTGCAATTTGTTATTTTGTAGCCTTTGTTTTTTTAATCTGTGCTTGCAGCGGATAACATGTTGGGCATGTTCAATTCAATCATATGAGTACTTTGCATAATACTTGCATAAATGAAGAAAGATCATTAGAGGTACTCCTAGCTTTATATTGAAATTGACTAATTAATGTAGTTGCATGAGTAGAGGAATTACCATTTCCAATTTTTTTGGGCTTCACATTTGGACTTGTAAGATTGTAATTTCATGGAAAAAAACCCTTATCAATCTCTTATTTTTTGGGGCTATCACTTTAATTTGTAATTGTAGAAATGTAATTCCATGGGTAGTTACAGTAATTACTATCTCCATTTATTTATGGGCTTCACATTCTAATTGCATTAATGGAGTTGCATGAATAGAGTGAATTTGGTTTTTATTTTTTTTGGCCTTCACATTCTAATTGCCACTATGTAGTTTCATGAGTAGGATAATTTCCATTTGCAATTTCTTTGGGCTTCACATTTTAATTGAAAGAATTTAGACTTTAAATAGGGAAAGACATTTTATTAATCTCCAATTATTTTTTGGCTTCACATTCTAATTGCATGAATGTAGTTTGAATTCCTATTCAAATTTTTGGAATAAAGAGTGATTAGTAGAGGCATATTCATTTCCAATTATTTTTAGGTATTGCATTGTAATTGCAATAATTTCTTGGCATCAATGGAGGCAATTTTGTGTGCAATAATTTAGTTCACCTAGCCTTACCATTCATTTGCATGAATGTAGATCCTAGACTATAAGCATCTTAATGTCCATTTCTTGTAGAGGTCATGTTTAAAAGAAATTCCATGAATGTATATAGCTAGTGAGATCAATAGAGGCAATTTGTATGTCCATTTTATAGGTGGGTTTCCATTTCTAGCTTATAAATGTACATGCTGTGATTTATAAATGATTAGTTATTTCCATATTTTGTGGGGGTGAACTTGCCATTTTCAGCATACAAATGTAGTGGAAGTGCCGCATTTGACTATCAAAAATATGAATGCTTACCTCCACAATATATTATTGACAACAGAATGTATTATTTGGAATGCAGAACAAACATACTGTGCAGACTGTAGTCTTTCCTATCCTTTGTCACAGTGTACAGCATGCAGCCAGCAGGGGCACCATTGTCTAACTGCAGGAGGCAAGAACTTTGTGATGATTGCCTATGGGTTTGCGAGGTGAACAGAGCTCGATTGCTAAACATACAGCGCATGCATTGTCCATGTTTAGTGTGTAAGGGTCATCGGACACTAAAACTTTCCACAGTAAGACTTCACCTCATTCGCAATGGTCAAGATGCACATTTTCGAGTATGGAGAGGTCCTGGGCAACGGGATTCGTCAGATGATGAGTGGAAGGCGGCTTTGTAGAGGCCAACAAACTATGGCCCACCCGTTTTAGACGAACAGATCAACACATGACAAATGATAGATGATGCATTTGACAACAGGGATGATGTTCCTAACTTACAAGAAAGAGCTTGTGATGCAGTGATGGATGCTTTTGCAATAGCTGATGCTGTTCAGGAATCTTTTAGTGGCAATGCAGATGCTAGTGTTGAGTTCCAGCTTAGTGGTGGAGGAGCTGATGCTGCGGAAGAAGTGAATAGCAGAGTATTAGAGTGTTCATAAAAAAAATCCACATGCATCACATATTGTATTATTTACTGGACAACGTGACGCACACTAATTTATACAATTGTTTTTTGTATACAATTCTATGTCTGATTGGAAAATGTTTCTTTGCAATTTTCACATTGAGCCACCTGACAAAGTTATTTGTTAGTATTTCCATAGTCAGCTGAAGCACCTTGTCTATGACTAAAACATGATTGTAATAAAATAATTCCTTTATAGAATATCATAATAGAAAAGTTATAATTTGAATTTCCACGGTGTCTTATTGGCAGTCATTCGTCAGTTCTATCGGCACTCGACAAACATTCTAATCACTGTAGTATGACTACAGATAGTCCACATCAGCTATAAAGCAATTGAAGACAGACTTAATTGTAGATGATACCAATTCTGGTCGCCGATTTCATCCAATTGCCATTCGTTACTGTAGGAAGTGACTACTAAATGACTGTGGCCCTTGACAGGTCAGCTTTGGCGCCATTTCTGCGATTGGTAGTCATTTTCCAGTAGCGTTTTAGTCACCAGTCATTTCTTGTTTGGTCACATTTGACCCTGTTTTCTACTAGTGAAAATGACTTCAACAACCTACAAAATGATTCCAGCAACCTGCAAAATGACTCCAGCAGCCTATAATATGACTCCAACAACCTTTTTGACATCAAATAGAATCACTCCAATACCAACGAATAAAAAATTGCCAACTCAACATGTTAAATCTATAGCCACGTGGCAAACTGCCATTGGAGGTGCTCCATATAATCACACCCTAATGAAGTTCCACATCAGCATAGGATGAAAAAGAATGATCATGGTATAAATGACTATCTTGTCCATAATCACTCGTCCTCTATGACTCTAAGCCCAAAATCTACTTTCAGTCATACTATCGTCATAAGATTCCGAAATGATTGGTTATGCAGTCATAGAGAGAAGTCATTGATAGCCCCTTTTCTACTAGTGCTAGTGGCCTCATTGTTGCGTCAAAGTTGCAGTTAAGTCACGGGGTAGTTATAGTAAGTGAAGTAGCTCCAACTCACTTATAAATGCGTAATCAGATTTGCATGTGAACTTCAACAATGGTCTTTTCAATTAGGTGTTGGACTTTGCTATGTTATTTATTTACCTCTAATTGCAATTGAAAGCGTCAACAAATTATTTTCCTTGCAAACTGCTTGTACATTGTTTTTTCTTGCCTTGGAACTTTGTGAAAACCCTCAACCGTCCCTAAATAATTATTCTTTCTCCTAATCTCCTTGTCTCAGTGAAGTGTGACAAGAAAACTGCCCATGCTACAACTATAAAACAGGAGTTTTGCTTGATGAAATCTTCCCTATTCAAAGAATGTGATTCTCCATGTCCATGAACTTCTTCAATTGAACTTTCACATGCCTGAGTCTCTTAAATAGCACTAAATTTTTTTTTGAAGTGCAGCGATGCATGTTTTACATATATGAACACCTTCAATATGGAAGTCCAGCTGTAGTGACCTAAAGTCACAACAAAGTCACAAATAAGTCACTGGAAGATGGAGGTGCACTGATAGTGGAATAGTGCAGTGGCTGACGTGGACTTCAACTTTTTGCGGGCAGCCCCTAGATGACGTAGTGGACGAGAATTGGGCCACATCATTCACATTTCATCCTCTTTTCATCCTTCTAACTTTCCTGTGACTTCCCTGCGATTGGATCCAACTTCCCTACGACTTCATTGTCCTTCCACTACGTTGGAAAACGTCATTGGGAAAAATATTAGTGCAATTAGAGAGGGCTAAATCGCGGGGGAGTTGGAGTCGCCTGGCAGTTAACCTCTGCAGTCACGAAATACCCCATTTTCTTGTAGTGTAACTTGATGGGAAGATCGGCCGGATTTTTCCGACAGTAGTGTTAGTGTACTACCGCCTGGATGCCGGTATAGCCTGAGGGTAGGATACGGCCTTAGGTGAAAGGGTATCTGAAGGGTTGCTAACAACTTCCATGTACAAGAGTTTGCAAGACGTGCCCGAATTCCGGATTGCCGGAATTCCCCATAGACGGAGTAAAAGCCCCGGCGCAACGCCCAAGAGAGTACAAGGATATCCACCCGGTCGATGGGAGGCTTAGTGTTCGGCTAATGTTAGAATGTCGTTGTAGTCCTTGACCGTCCCTGCATGACCTAGTCCAATAAGCATTTCGGATCTGTGAGGTGACGGAAAAGTAGGACACTTCCGATCCCTGAAGTGTTAAGTTTAGCATCAATATTAGAGGTAGAGAGGTTGAGAGGTTGAGAGAGAGAGAGAGAGAGAGCGTGTTTCCGGACACGGTAAGCATTCGGACGGTGGATCTGGCCACTCGTCACCTAAACCCAGGGATCTCGAAAGGGGCAACTGAACAGTTTCCGGACTTTTTCGGAACCCACCCGGCACTAGTGACCGGACCGGACCTGTAGTCCAGATTAGTAAGAAGGAGAGAAAGTGAATGCTTAGGTCGAGTTAGCCTATGAATCTATAAACCTCAAGTCCTCGTGGGAACAATTCCGGAGCGGTTTACTCTAAGTGGGCCTTTGGTGCAAATTAAGGGCTAACTGGAGGAATACTAGTCCGACTAATCACTACAACCATTTATTTTTTGTGATCATTCCCTTCCCTTTCATTTTTTGCTTGATTAGCAAAACTCTTTCATCCGGACTCAATTCCATTTTTTTTTGTGGTATTCCAACTCTATCCCAATTCAATAGTAATTTTTTTTGGGTGTTAGATGAAATCACTTTAACACCCTATTTTTTGTGGACTTATCTCTCTCACATTTTGTTTGCTTTTATTAGCAACATTTTTTAACATTAAGCTTAAACGGTTTTTTAAAACCCAATGACATTTTATTTCCTTCCTTATTTTTGTTTTTCATTCATATCACTTTAACACCCAAATCATTCCAATTTTTTTTAATGTTAGATCACATCATTGTAATACCCAAACCATTTCCATATTTCAAGTCACTCCAGCATTCCCAATTTTTTTTAGTGTTAGATCATTTCACTCTAACACCCAAACTACTTTAATATATTATTCCATCATTTCCTTTCCAATTTCTTTTGCATCATAAGCAAAACTTTCCCATCCCAACTCAATGCCATTTGTTTTTTCTAAAATCATTCCCTTTTCTATTTTTCTCGCTTCATTAATTAACAAAACTCTTCTATTTTTTTCCTTCAATCCTAAAGTTTTTTATTCCAACTCATTGTGATTTTTTGGGGGGAATCATTCCCTTTCCTATTTTTTTGGGCTTCATTTCTAAAACTCTCCCATCCCAAGTCATAGTTCTTTTTTTGTTGAATCATTCCCTTCCCTATTTTATTTTTGCTTATTTCCTAAAGTTCTTCCATCCCAACTCAAAGTCATCATTTTTATTTTTATTTTTCCATATTTCCTTTTCCTTTTTTTGTTTTTTCTTCATTCCTAAAATTCTTCCATTCTACTTCAATGTTATTCATTTTTTTGTTGGATCATTCATTTTCCCTTCTTTTTGGGCTTCATTAACTCCTAAAACATAGGCATAGTGAAAAAATAAAGTGTACGTATTTTTATACCACACTACTGCATTTATAGTTTTTATTTAAGTTGTATCATCAATTCATAGAAGTCATAAAAATTGCCATGAGGAAAGAACAATGGAATGGCACATTAATATATTATGGGATTTTGAGTATGGTATACATCTGATTTTATATATATTTGAGGTGTTTGGCAATTGCCCAGTAGGTACACATGGTCCTCTATGAGGATGATTTACCTTCTACGCCTAAACTATATGCTAAACTACAAAAAGTCATGAAAACAAAATACTATGTACGATAACAACAATCTAGCATAATCCAACTATGGGGGGCCTTCTTCAATGTATCTAGAACATCTAGCACTGACGCCCTTTCACGCACATCTTCTTTTACGAGGCTTCTCAATTTGATCATGAGATTTTGATATTGCTCTGGATTCTTCGTTGTAAAGTATTCGGGATCCCACTCTTCATTCCAAATTGCAGCAGCTATCCATCCCGCCGCATATGCATCAGCAGCCATGGAGTACAAATGTTTTTTTTACATGGCCTCAATTGAGTTTGCTGAACCCTACTCTCCATATACATAAAACAATTCTGGGGCTGCAAACCTTTGCATTTTTTTCTCCTTTGCAAGGATCTCCATGATGGGATAGCCATACCTTGATGGCTCTTTCTCTACCATTCAACTAGAAAGTCCCCAATCACATATCCCTATGTACACCCTATTTTCTTTCCAGTCATCAAAATGGAGCAAAACATTGAATGGAGATATGTCGTTGTGTATGTACTACGCATCATGGCATTTCCCCACAATTACTACAAGGAAAACGTGTCCGCCACAACCACGTCAAGAATGATTTGCTGTCCCCAATGACTGTGCTATGACTAGAGCTCTGTTATTTCACACTGTGCACAATGTAACAAAATTGTAGTCATTTTGGAATCATTGTGTAGTCAGAGGAATGAAGAATTTTCGGGCTGCCAGCCCGACCGTATTTCATCCGTTCGTTTCTGTGACTGCGTCGTCCGATGGCGTGACGTGGACAATTCAGAAGGTCTGTTGGATGTACTTAGTCATACATCAGTGTGGACTGACTCTGTGTTAACTGCGCTTGCTTGCATGAATGACTTTATTTTGACTACGAAATGACTAATTCCATTGGAAAATGACTGAGGTTGAGGCCGTTCATGCATTTATGCCTTCAATAGCTTCTTTTCCCATTTCTGTACTAGAAGGTATCCTACGGTCTTGGAAATGAACATAAAAAAATATGGAAGCAATGAAAGAAGAAAATAGTCATGCGAAGATGGTTTACTTCTTCTATTTGGATTTGTAAGGCATATGAAAGGGTATGCGCAAAGTTCAATAAAAAAATGAATCCTTCACTAACTAGTACGCTGCATGTGCTAGTAAGTTGTCCTTAGGTGACAATTCGATGGCCCCAATTAGAGACGGTACTGTTGAAGGTGTTGACACTAGTTGTGGAGCTGTAAGACCTGGAGTTTCCACAGTGGTGGTTATGAACACATTAGGACTATCAAGGACCTCCCTTTTTGCTCGTGCTTTTTTTTGCAAAACAATTTTCCATCCTGGTTTGTTGGGTACATCTGAAAAGAAGACTTGTGTTGCCTGACTGGAAAAAATGAAGGGCTCCAACATGCGTGGTAGCGAGTGCCGGAAGTTGACCATCAAAAAGCCAGCATCATCTCAGACGTATGTTGCATTGCCTCTATTGTCTGTAGTCTTCATCCATTGGCATCGTAAAAGCACGATTGGTGTATGCAATGGTCCGTAGTCAAGCTTCAATATGTCCTTCAAAACTCCAACGTAATTCACGGACACATCCCTTGCATCGTCGGTCAGTACGTCAAAAACGGAAGCTACTCCAGAATTGTATGTCCGGAAACGATGGGTATCACTGTCATCCACTCTGAAATGGCTACCAAAGGACTTCATTTTGGTGTAGCGGAATGCCTTCTGTGAGGGTTTTCGGATGAGCAGTAGCCGATCCCTGTCGTTAGGGTCTGTCACATCAAATGGTGCGTTCTGCACTACGTCTGGGATCCAATCCTCAAATGCTGGAATAGTCGCATCTCGCAAGCCTTCGGCCTTCCAGATCCTGAATGTACTTTGGAACTATTAACCTCTCATACATATAGCTCAAAATACAAATCATTCACAGAATATTGAGATGGCAAGAGAAGGCGTCCCCAATTGACATTGTTAGTGCTTCGTGGTGGTCTATTACTCGGTTACTTCTTGACAGTCATTTTATAGTCATTTCATGGATCTACTAAGTATTTGTGACTCACAATTGACCAAATTCCAACTCTCATGTGACTAGATGACTGCCAAAAACATGGACGACTCTAGCGCTGCTGATGTGCGTTTTGCATTTTCATTGTATTGGAAATGAACAACCTTTTCAAAAACTAGAGCTCACAACATACAACAACATGACAAACATAAACGGCAAAGGGTCTGCTTACAAATACTTTTCTTGTAGACAAGAGACGTTGGCCAAAACGTATTGATGTACCAAGTCTCGTAGTGCAGGAGTCATGACAAAGACTCTTGTTCCGCCTTGCAGGACCTCCTCTGCATCGCCGTACTCTTCGTCAGCATCCCAAACACGCCTCTTAGTGAATTGGAAGCTATGTAGGTACTCAGTTACAAATCCGATGCTTTCATCATTGAGATATCCCTCGGCCATACAAGCTTCAGGGCGAGCCATATTTCTCACATGATTCTTCAACATTTTCAAGTACCGTTCTATTGGATACATCCACCTTGCACTCACTGGACCACATATGTCCAACTCCTGAACCAAATGATATGGGTGATGCGTCATGATGTCAAAGAATGAAGGAGGGAATTCCATCTCCAATAAGGCCATACTCTCTGCCACATCGGCTTTCAATGAAGAGAAATCAGCAAGATTGTACATTGTACTGCAAATTCTTCGAAACACTTTGCTCATCCTCATCATAGCCATCCTAGGACCTGGTTTCATTAAACCTCTCAAAGCCAATGGTAATATCTGCTGCATTAAAACATGATAATCGTGAGACTTCAGTCCACCAAAGTTTTTCTTCCGTAAGTGCTTGCTCAAGTCGGATGAATAGCTTGTCGGTGTCTTCAAACACTCTATGCACGTCAAAAACACTTCGAGCTCATTATCCTTCAAAATGTACGGCGCTGCAGGTTTCACCATCTTTGCGGGATTCCTCGGGTGCGGAATTAGCCATAGATGCAGTCGTATATTCCGCCTCTGTAAGTCTTGCCTAACTTTCACAGTGTCTTTCCTCCCAGTGATGGTTTTCAAGAAGTTCTTCGCCAGATTCATTTTGCAGTGCATGACATCCAATGTGTAACGAATAAGCAATTTCTGAATGTACATGGTTCACAGTAGAAGGGTGAAAATGGTCAGTGCTTCGTTAATTGGAACAATCAAGAAATGCATATTGATTGAATAACTAGGAAACGACTAAGAAATGACTATATCCGGTCGATTCCCAGTTTCATATGAGTCTATTTATTGAATAACTAGGTCACGACTGGGAAATGACTAGTTCTAGTCAATCCCCAGTTTCATATGAGTCACTATTGACTTGCCTCCGCCCGCCTTACTAGACAGCCTAACTTGTGCATATGGTGCATACTCATACTTGAGCTTATCAACTAACACACTGGAATCTTATGTACTCAATTACAAAAATTGATATACATTGTTATCTTAAATATACAAAAGAAGAAAACGAAGATGGCTTGTATAGCAAGCCGAGGCATTGAAGTGCACTGACTTTTACATGCAAATCAAAAAATAGGAACTCCATGAAACTCTCAATCAGTAATTGCAGAACTACCATTCCTACTATAAGACGGAATTACCTTCTAGTAAGGCAACCTGTACAGGATGCTCAATCGCTTCACACCATGCACTTTAGATGGATCCATTGATCCAGCTTCTCTATTTGAGGTTGCTTTCCACGATTCATACTCGGCTGCGTACTGCAATTGCTCTTCAACCGTCATAGGGGGAGGGGGAGGTCGATTGTCTACAAAGCCATCAAATAAGTCTTTCATGTGAGGTGACTTGTAGTTGTGCTCTAATGGCAACCACCGTCTGGTCCCACCAAATGTCTGCTTGCCGAGCTCCACTGAGTGTTGCGCACCCAAGTTTGATCCGCAGTGAGGACAAGCTGCAAACCCCTGATGGGCAAATCCACCCACCACTCCATAGCCTGGAAAATCGTGAATTGTCCACAAGAGCATGGCCCGCAAGGTGAATGCTCTTTCACTTGCTTCCTTTGCTATGTCATAAGCTGGAACACCTTCCCATAGTTGCAGTAATTCGTCCACAAGTGGCTCCAAGTAGACATCAAAATTCTCACAAGTGACGGACTGCCTCCCTGGGATCAATAAGGACAACATGATGAAAAACTTCTTCGTGCTCAACCAAGGTGGCAAATTGTAATTCAACAGTAGTACCGGCCAAGTAGACGAATTGGAACGATTTTGTTTGTAAGGGTTAACCCCGTTTGCTGCCAAAGCAAAGTGGACACTTCTGGGGTCATTGCCGAAAGTTGGATCCATGTTCTCATGAAAATGCCGCCATGCCTTTGAGTCAAAGGGATGGCGAATGAAACCATCCCCGCCTTCTCTATCACTCCGATTCTCCGAATGCCAAACCATTAGTTTTGAAATGCTCAGGCTTCTGAACAATCTTTGTAATCTTGGTATAATTGGGAAGTGCCACAAAACCTTCACAAGTAACATCTTCCTCTGCTCATCTCTATACCGAGGCCCATCACATTGAGGGCACCGCATAGCATCTGCATGGAAGCCTCTGAAAAGGACGCAACCTTTTTCGCAAGCATGTATACTGGTGTATGCAAGTCCCAAAGTTTGTGTCAATGACCGCGCTGCGTGGTAGTTCTTTGACAAACAATTATTCTCAGGGAGCATGTGATCACGCAGGATAGTAAACAACTCGTCCGCAAAGGTATTACTCACTCCATGCACGGTGCATAGATTCATAAGTAAAATAGTGGCTGCCAACTTCGTGCACTTAGCGTCATTGTAAAGGTCTTGAATTGCTTCATGCAAGTGACGAGGATCAAATTGACGGTCCTCCCAAGTTGGTTCTGTACTTTCCCCGACTGGTTCTCCGCTTTTCCCAACTGGTACGCCATTATGAACAGCATTTTCCATTTCGGGCATGCCATGTATTGACCTGCTGCTGCACTCATCGTGACCTGAATCCGCAGTTTGGAATGCGTTGCCCACTTCTTCAAGAACTCTGTCCTCAACATCATTCGTCTCGTCTTCAAGCGTGAATGCATTCTCCAAGATTCCGCGCGTATCCACTTGTGCATCTACACCGTCGGTGCGGTTTTCACAAGGGCCCCAAAAATCGTTCTCCCACTCAGCATCTGACAAGTCTCGAGGACCAAGCCTTCTCCACACCCTGAAGTCTGGATGACGCCCATTTTGAATGAGATGTTCGCGTACATTTCGGATGAGAAACCTTCGTCGGCCTTGGTACTCCGTGTATGGGCAATGCATTCTTGAAGCTTTCAGTTGACGAGCTCGTTGGACCTCACGAGTCCACAATCTGTCATCTCGGAGACGTTGCCTTTATGGATTTGAAAGGGGAATGCGTGTTGGTAGCATTTTGGGCTTGTATGGATTCACTGTAGTGGCTCAAGGTCTATGTCAATATGCAATGTCGTTTCATAACATTGAATGGCTAATTACATATGCAAGGACAAGGAATTCATCTTCTGTGCATTGGAACTCATTCACCACTCGTGTCGACTGCATATGACTTCAATGACTATAGGGTGACTGAGAGACAACCGAATTTGACTATGGAATGACTATAGCTAAACCCATACCGAATCATTTCATGACAGCTCGCACTCTTGAACTACGTAATGACTAGTAAGAGGTAATTTGTGAGGTCGTTACCTTTTCGACTTGATTGGACAATGACGTTGTCGATGTAATGAAGAAATCACATCCACGCATGAGTAGAATTTCCCTACCATGTTCTCTACTTCCGTTTCAATTCACATGGTTTGTATCATTGTACGTTGGACCAAAAACTGTGAATGCAATGTCACATTCGAACCACATGACGTCGTGCACAGGAAGAAAGAAGCACACTTGAATGTTCAAGAAAATGTCTTTCATGTTAGGTGTAGAAGAAAAGGGGAGATTTCACACAGACTTGCAATACAATCATGACGTCTCTAAGCCTGTTGGATGAATTCGATGACTATGGGGAAGTATACAACTAATTTTTGACAAAATTTATAGTTGTGTTATTGGAAATGCATGACCACCTACCATGGACAACACTTGTGAAATTGATGGTTCATTTTCTTACAACTCCTGAAATGAAAGACAAGCAATGCAGCTAACCTTAATGACAATGCCACTAAAATCTCACCGACTTCACGAATGTACAATGTACTCATGATTGGCATCCACAAATTAAAAGAATGACTACATAAAGTGAACATTTATTACCATATCAGAGTGGATTTGCAGCCGCCGTTTCTTCTAAACCACAGAGACTAGTGCCTACCATTCACTTCACCCTGTCGCTATTCCATTAATAGTGCTCAAAAGGGTTGAGTGCAAAGACGTTGATTGAGACTCTCACCTTTGCCATGAGCGCGAGTTCTCAGAGCGGTGCCTAGTCTTCTTCAATCTTATTCATTCTGTACTTCGATGAGGTGGCCTTGACAGTTGCGCCTGAGATAGTTACGGTGAAGGCCAAAGGCGTCTGCGCCCTCCTTCTTTGGTGCCGCTTTCTTTCACAATCGTTCTCCTACTCAGTTGTTGTTGCTGGGCACAAGGATCCTACGGATCACCCTTCTTTGCAAAGCAATGGAGGAAGAAGAACTGCTAGTAGGAGAGGAAATGAAGTCAACATACGAAATTCAACGAGACAAGCATGTAGCGCGAGTGAGGCAGAAAGTGAAGCCTATGGAAGTGTCCATTTTGCAAATGTAAGTCTCTCACCCATGTTTTTTTGCGCAAAGGCCATTTCTTGAAATTGTAAACGTCTTTTTTGGTTTCTAGTTCAACTGCTACATTATATTTTCTCGAAAACAGAGTCCAGTTATTCCATAGTAGCGTAGCAGTCATGTAGGTCTTCTCATGTATGACTGCACGTGTCGTTGTAGTAGTAATGTAGTCAATCTATAGTCGTAAATCAGTTTTGGGGAGTCACATAACTCAATTTTTGTACAATAAATGCGAAGCCGCCACGTTGTACACGTCAGACTGCCTTCTGGCGACGTATAGAGGCTGAAGCAATAGCGAGAACCCTAAACCTATCTTGTAGCATGGAAGGCGGATTGGGGAGTTTGTCGACCTCCACCGTCGCGCACGCTCTTGCATATCATCTGCTTTACCCCCTTGCATGGAAGTAGAGTTTCTGAAGTGGCGAAATTGTGCTTGCAGGACGAAGGATTTGAATCCACAAAAGGAAGTCGTTGGGGGAGCGGCCGACAAGATTTTGCCCACGCAGAGTCCGAGAAAGAGCGCCAGGTTGCACCTGCAGAGTCGTGCAATGCTCGGAGTGAGGGGATCAACACGAGGCAAGAGCGTGCGTGCACGTCGAAGGGGCAACATGAGTGTAGATGCGGCTTTGTCTTCTCATAAGACAAAAACTGACGATAAAGGTATAGCGGCAGGTATGATGAATTTAGCAATAGTGTATGCACATGTTCAGGAGAATGCGGCGGAGGAGGTTCTGCCTACAGGTAACTTGTTTTGACGCAGTGTGAGTGAATTTCACCGTGAGGCAAAATGCATCCACAAGGTTGGTCCGGGAGGAGTGTATGGGACCTCTAACTAACGCCTCCAAGCAATGGACTCTATCAAGTTTTTTATCCAATTTTCATGTGTATGAGGTTAGGTGGGAAAAGGGTAGCTTGACCAACTCCCTCAAAGGTCCAATGACACTCTCTAAATCTTCTAAAACATCACCTAAGAAGTTGTAGTATCCTCCTAGGTCAAAATGGCACTTAGAAACCTCCAGTTAGGGCTCAAAATGGGTAAAATTGGCATCTCAAATTTATTCTAGCACATCTTCTTCTACCCAATTGCCTTAAAACCTCCTTAGATTCTTTCCCTCACCAACTTTGTAAATTAGGGTATGTTCCTAGGTGAAAGTTGAGCTCAAAAGTGCAATTGAGAGCTCCAAGGGCTAGATTTGAGCCCTAATTGAGAAATTCCAACACACATTAATCCCATCCAAAATCTTCAACCCCACTCTCTTTCCACCTTCTCTTCTTTTACATGTCTCTTAAATCTTAAGTGCGTGCTTCTACATTCACCCCAATTTTTCCATAAAGCTCACCACCCACATAATCCAAAAACAACCAACAACTCCATAAAATTTGCAATCAAAATTGCACTTCAACCAAGTACAAGCATTGAGTGAACATCACCTCAGTCCCATAGCAGACTAGTGGCCACTAAAACGGCCATTGCCATCTCTATACTTGTCCAATTGGCTTGAGAATAGTCTCCCTGGAAAGCTACCTTGACCCTTCACTTCCCCTCCAAAATTCAGCTTCGTACTTACTGTAGAACTCCCACTAGATGCCTGCAAAGTTGGTGCTCTCCTTTCGCCGCGGCAGCAGACCTCCTCGCACTAAATCGGTTGTCGTGATCTTGTCGAAGCTCCGTTGGGGACGAGTCATAGCTTGTTGGAAAGCTAACTTCCACGCGCTTCATCCCTCCAAATTTCAGCCTCAAATTCGTTGTAGAACTCCCGCTAGATGCCCGCAAAGTTGGCGCTCTTCCCTAGCCGCGGCAGCATACTTCCTCTCCCCTATTTCTCCTCAATCTTCACTTTCCACCCTCAAGGTGGAAACCTACTCGACAAATTGGCTCTAATCCTATCCTAAATCCTTACCATCACTTCCTAACATCCTTCTTTTCAAAATCTCACACACACACAAGAGAGAGAGAGAGAGGAGAGAAAGTCCAACCCTAATTCGACCTTTACCTACTTTCCAACTAATTCACACTCCTAATTACCTTCATCCATCCTTAATTTACTGAAAATACCTTTTAATTATTATTTTTACCTAAAATAGTACTCCTATCACTATGTTAGTGCCTTCCTAGTAGTTATATGTTTGATGACTTCTTTTGTGTATTTCATATTTCTTCTTTTTTGTTGGTTTTCAATTTATATTTAGCTCAATTTTCAACTTCTAATCTTGGTTTTCAATTCCCTTTTTGTATTTTTTATCTTTTAAATATTTTTAGTTTGTAATTTTGAAATAGATTCCTATCTAATGTATTAAAAGCCTTCTAACTAATGGTTATAGTTTAATCTAATGAACTAACACTTTTGAACTTGAAATCTCACACATAATTTTTATATTTTCCATCATCTTAGAGGTGAACCATTACAGTGGTTCACACACAGTTTGGGAGTCTATGTATAATAGATAGGGTTTCCAGCGAAGACGTCTTACGGGATAAATTTTTTTTCCTGCATTCTAGGTCAGGTGGATTGTATTATTGGTTCTGGCCACGAAGGTGACGCTTTCTACTGGCTTCCATCATGTTCAAATCGAATCACAGTAATGGAGAAGCGTATCCAACTTAGGGTTCTACTGCTTCTCCCTTACCTGCCCAATGGAAGGGTACTAATTCACATTTAGGTCACATTGAGAATTGTTTGAATGCTTCTAAATCTACAGTCAGACATGGATGCAGGCCATGCTAATGCGCAGCATGTCTTTGACTCAGAGGACGATGACTTCGACATTGAAGAGAAGTCCTTTGAGAACCCGCAAAAGCGAAAAAGACCGCCAATGCGACCGCGGAGCCCAATCAAGATTCACCAACCTCGTTCTCCACCACCACATCGTCTACCAATTGCACCACCACGTGGTAGAAAACAGGGTCAAATGTGACCAGCGAAGAAATGACTCGTGACCAAAAGGCTACTGAAAAATGACTTCCAGTCATTGAAATGGCGCCAAAGTTGACGTGTCGAGGGCCACAATCATTTAGAAGTCACTTCCTACAGTACTGGATGGACTTCTAGATGAAATCGACGACCAAAATTGGTATCATCTATAGTTAAGTTTGTGTTCTGTGGCCTTGTTGTTGATGTAGTTTTTGTTGAGTCATATTTGAGTTGTGCTATCATAAAATGAGCCCAATATATGACTACGGTAGAACGAAGGAATGACTATTAACCCCTCACCACCGAAGGGGACAAATATGTCCTCACATAGTCTGCAGTCCAATTCAAAGTGCTGTAACTTTTGCGTCCAATGTTCAAATTCAATAAAACTTGTTGGAAAAGTTGCGCGTACTAGCCTAGTCTGTGTGGTAAAATTTTCAGATCAATCTAAGATGTACAGACTTTTTGGAAGCCAATCGAAGTTCACAAGTTCAATTTGAGTTCACCATATTGCATTTTGATGGCTATAACTTCAGGGGCTTGTATCTTCTTCATCCAATGTACGTTTTCAATAAAAATTGTTGGGTTATGTTCTAATTAAAGTCTAGTTATTGTGGTAAAAATTTCATGTCAATCCAAGTTGTTTTGAATGTTTGGGAGCAATTCGAAGTTCAAAATCCAGACATTTTTGGAATACAGTGAACTTCAACAGCTTATTTCTTCTTCATACAGTGTCCAATTCCAATAATTGTTTTTGGAAAAGTTGCGCATACTAGTCTTTTTTGTGTGGTTAAAATTTCATATCAATCCAAAAAGTTATGATTGACTAAGAAGCATTTTAGTAGAGGGAGGTTCAAGCATAGATGTGTTTTCTGCAACTTTTTTTTTTCTTATTTGACATTTCAAAACAATTTTGCAGATACAAAGAGTCAATTGAATGATATTCCCTTTCACCAATGTGTTTGTTTACTGGCTTTGAATCACTTTTTAGTTTAAAGTTTTTTCATTTGAGTAGATTTAGAAGTTGAAATTCACCTCCAAATGTGTTTCTAGGAAAATTTCAGCATCTTTTTTCAACACTAATACATTATAATTTTGCAATCTATACAGTCAAATAACTTTAAATTTGGTTGACATCATCTTCAACACGCACACTACAAGATTGTATGATTGAGATTTTCATACCTCAATGAAATTTAATAGACTTATAGCACTTGTAAAGCAAGGAAGCTTTTAGAAATGTTTGGGCTTTGGCAATGAGGGGTTAATGGGACACCGTGGAAATTGAACTTAAATTTATTGTTTGCTTCTCTATAAAGGTCTAGTTGCATTGTAGTCATTTTTAAGTCACAAATTGTAAGTGCACTCCAACCAAATGGACGGCTTGGATGGATGGATTAGAGAGAAAATTCAGATGAATAATTCAGATTCGATGGTCAAATCAAATTGCTTCTTTTTTGAGCGATTTAGATGGATGGATGGGTGAAAATTGCATTTTGGGGACAAATTAATGGACGGGTCAGATTGTATTTGGACAATAAATAGATCACTCAAATTGTATCTTTACAACTAGTGGATGGCTCAGATTTTAGGTGAGTTGCCTTTCTACTTCTATGGTAGCTGACATGTGGTATGTTGTAATTGCATCTCATTTTTTAGTCATTGATTAGTAATTGATTAGGGCAATTATAGAGAAGTCATTGATTGGTCATTGATTAAGCATTGTTCAGTCACTGTTCAGTCATTATTTAGTTTAATAATACATTGTGACGTGGCATCTGTAGATTGCAGTTGCAATTGCTAAAGATGAACGATGGAGATTTCATCTCTCATTTACAGTTAGGGTTAGGTTAGCCGCCGCCTACTTAAGTGCATCTTCTTCTTCTTCTTCCTCCTTGTTGATGAACACCTTCTCATATTCTCTTCTTGTTTTTACTCCAATTTTCCTAAGTAAGTCTTTAGTTTACAATCTTCTTTTTGTTGTATTGTTTTGTTGTTTTGTAGTGTTGTTGTTTTGTGTTATTGTTTTGTATTGATGTTGTTTTGATGTTGTGTTGTTTTGGTGTTGTGTTGTTTTGCTGTTTTGCTGTTTTGCCGTTGTGTTGTTTTGTTGTTTTGTTGTTGTATAGTTTTGTTGTTGTGCTGTTTTGCTATTTTGTTGTTTTGTTGTTTTGCTGTTTTGTTGTTGTGTTGTTTTGTTGTTTTGTTGTTTTGCTGTTGTGCTGTTGTGCTGTTGTGTTGTTTTGTTGTTTTGCTGTTTTACTGTTTTGTTGCTTTAATTGTTGTTGTGCTGATTTGTTCATTTTCTATTTTGGTGTTTTGTTGATTTGTGGTTTGATTTGTGGTTTTGTTGTTGGATGTTTTTAGTTGGTAGTGGGCTGCAATTTTCAATGGACCAAAAATGTCAAAACAATGACTACCACATCATCACCAATGACTATCATATGACTCATATATGATTGACACAATTCAAAAACAACTATCATATGACTCAAATATGACTAGCACAACTCAAAAATGACTATCATATGATTGATATATAATTGACGCAACTCAAAAATGACTATCATATGACTCATATATAATTGATACAACTCAAAAATGACTCAATTCAATTAAAAAATGACTAAAGTTTGACAGTTTCAGCCAAAACCATTACTACAAAATGACTAATATGATCTGAAATTTTCCATGTTAATTAAATGGGTCATTCCTGAATCAACCAATAATAAACCTCCACGTGTACAAACCACATCAATTGTCCCATATTATCACATCCGAATGAAGTTCCACATCAACAAGGATGAAAAAGAATGAACTAGTCCTAAATGACTGTCTGGTCCATAATCACTCGTCCTCTATGACTCTAAGCCCAAAATCTACTTTCAGTCATACTGTCGTCATAAGTGTCCGAAATGACTGGTTATGCAGTCATAGACAACAGTCATTGATAGCCCCTTTTCTACTAGTGCACGTGCGCCTGAAGCCTCGTCATAGCAAGGACCTGGATATGGGAATTGGCAGTGGGTGCCTAGTGGCCAGTGGATGCAGCCCCTACCAATGCAGCCTCCATCTTGGAGGGTTGGGCCCCAGCCTCCATCAGTTCTGTATCCGGATAGGTGGGCAGGGCATTCTTCAAGGAAAGACTTCAGCAATGCAGCTGAAATCTCTACAGACAGTGCCACAAGGGCATCACGGCAACTGAAATGCAGCTTGTACGATGAGGGGAGAAAAGAGCGCGACAGAGGAGGCAAGAAACCCCACTTCATCTCAGTCACTAATGAAGGTGAGATTGATGCAGGTTGTGTGGGGAAAAATGCTTGGGATAGACTGGTCAGGACGTATGTGCCACGCATACTGGACATGAGTGTCATAGATTGGGAGAAACAGAAGCCTCACTTAGTGCAGAAGTTGAGGGAGACCCTGGACAACAACTTCGAGTACTTAGGCAACGACTTGGACACATTAGGCTTTCGAAATGCCATAAAGAGGTACTTGAAGACAGAGCGCTTCAGATTGAAGTCTCTTTTCTTGAGCGGGGGGGAGGATGAGTGCCCATCCCATGTGAATCCGGATCAATGGAGTAGATTGATTGACTATTGGGGTACAGAGATTCAATTGAAGAAATCGGCAACAATGGCCTATGCAAGGAGACAAGTGAAAAACTTCTCTACAGTGGGCAGGAAAGGGAAAGCAAGGAAGGAAGTAGAGTTGGTGAGTTCAAAGTTCATTAAATTTCATTGCAACACGCAGGATAGTCCTGTCCCTCTTTTTGCTTGTTTGCTATCATTTTGAAGGTTGCTATGGAGAAAAATATCACGCAATTCAGGATTCCGGGTGCCAAATCTTGTTTGTGAGGTTTATTTGGTGTGGAATATCACGTAATTCATGATTCTATGTATAGTGGTTGCAGAAGGAGGGAAGGCCTTTTGGCGTGGGGTTAATGGACATTGCAGATGCAATGCAAGGATTTTCCAGCCATGTTGGACGTGGGTCGGTAAGCTCTCTGTCATTTTCTGATACGGTAATACGGTATGTTTGATTGTCGCTGAAAAACGAATGTGCTATCAATTTGCTCTTATTTTGAATTGCATCATTCTTTGTTAATAGAGAGAAGAAGAGTAATGGTATAGGCTTTCTTATGTCCTTGTCTATATCGTGATGCAAGTAATGCTAAATGGTAAGGTATAATTAGGGTTGCAGTTGGTCTTGTATTGTACACTCCAAATTGCATTCATGTATTAACATATCCTAGATGTCATATTGCAACTCACTTAGCTCTTGCATAGCAACCCCTCTATTATGTGAACAACACATGAGTATTTAACATTTTTACATTGTAGGTGGAGACATTGTGCTTCTCATATGTTAGTGAACGCAAGCACAAGCATTGGGCTATAGAGTCACATAAGAGTTGCTGAATATTTCAATAGGGAATTTGTAGTCATAACGAAGTCATACAGTAGTTGTTCCATAGTTGTCACTAAGTGGCGTCTTCTGTCGTGCATCGCCGTATGAGTTGAACTGTAGTCATTAAGTAGTAAGCTAGTCATTTGGCAGTTGCCTCGCTAATGGGGACATGATTATCAACTAACTATTGAATTTCTCTTGTTTGGACGACGTCCGAGAACTATAGGGTCTCAGTGCAAGGGATTCAGCTAGAATTTGTGCTATTGAGAAGTCCTAGGCGGACTTGAAGGGCGAGTTCTCGAAAGTTTTGGTGAGTACAGCAGCCACCAACAACGAAGTGGAGGACCTCAAGACAATGTTCAGGACATTTATGGGGAAAATAAAGGATCCTGCTCACAATAGCCCATCAGCATCTAAGTCCCCTTTGGAGATTCAGACATCCAACATGCTTCTAAAGGTTGACGCAGTGGACTTAATCCCTGATCCCCGTCCGCTGAAAGTAGACGGCTCTCCGGTACTTCCCCCTCCCGCTCCATCACAGATGACTAGTGCAGCTAAAGAAACCTTGAACTCTGAAGTTCAATCACCCTCTACAAGTCCCGTAGTGCAGAAGGTAGGCAGCATTGGAAAGAAAGGGAAATCCGCCCCTACTCCCCCTAGTGTCTCGACTAACATTTCCATGGACAATGTGAAGGACAGCGTTCCAATTTTGGAGGAGGCCATTTCGAAGGTGGTGGATGTTGTTGAAATCGTGCCTGATGACACACATGATCTTGCTACCATAGTTCTTGGATCAACTGTCATGGAGGTGCAAGTCCCGGAGGTTGTACATGGCAGGACAAGCAAAGGGGACTCTGGAAATAATAGCGTTGGTGCTGATACAGGTAAGCTGTACTGCTTGGCTGAGGAGGGCTCTGACACCTTGGAGGACTCCGGGAAGGAAGTGGAAGCAAATACTCCTCCTCTAAAGTCTTCCCCTAAGAAGCAGAAGAAAGTCACAAAAGTGGCCAACGAGGTAAATGCCAAGGCAGCACTCCCTGATTCTACGTCAAATCAGGTGAGAACTGCTTTGAATTTGTGCATTCCACCCTTTGAAAATGCAAAACGGAAATTGCTGATTTTCAACATTCATAGGACCTTGCTAGATTGTAGTCTAGCTTCAGAGAGGAATCCAAACTCTAGAATTAGACCCACCTTGAGAACAAAGACGAGGAGGGTCTTTCTAAGGCCATGGTTGCAACCCTTTCTATCCAGGTGCTTCTTTAATTTCACAGTGGGATTTTGGGCAATAAAAGTCAATCTTACATGGACGACATTGTGCCAATGATTATAGGAAGGCACCAAGGAGGCCTTCAGTTTGGCCCTCTTTTTGTTTGGGAGGGGAAAAAATGTATTGCTACCAAATTTGATGGAGATAAACGAGTAGCTTGGGGTAAAGTTTTGTCCGCGGTTTACAATGAATGGCCTCGATTTAGCGCATCCAACACTATTGTCCTTGACAACAATGCTTCAAGAGTGTCTTGCAACCTGGATTCAAATGTGGTCATCACAAAAGCCTTCTATGTCGCTGATTTGGCTAAATTGGCCGATGACAACAACTATTTGAAGGCCACTTTGTGGCCACTTTTGGAAGCTCTTTATGTTGCCACAAATGTAACGGAATTTCATGCAAAGAATGCTACCTATGTGCAGAACAACGCAATCCAAGAGCATGCGTTGAAACGGAATTCAGATCCGGATGATTGTGCAGAGACAAGGGAAGGTGAGGGGACTTATGGACCACGTGGTTCAAACTCAGTTGTGTCCCCTCACCTTTCATTCGTTTTCCATTCTATCATGAAATGTGTGTGTGTTTGCAGAAGGCGGCAGGGAAGAGGGACACGAGGTCAAAGATGACAACAGCGGAGGAGAAGAAGCGGGAGTCGTCGAAGAAGAAGGTGAGATGAAGAATTCTGAAAGTGCAACTTCATTACATTTTTTTAAGGAAGCAGGAGCCTATGATCTAGGCTATCTAAGTTCTATGACTGTTGAATGACTATGTAGTCATTTAGTACTTCCATAGTACTCTCGTTGGAGTCATATGCGAGTCAAGAAGGGTTGTTGTCAGTGAAGAATCAGTCATTAGCCGTGACGACGATTGTTTTTACAAAGACCGATACGTTCAGAAGGTCCCACGGGTAAGAGTAATTCTTATCACTAATTTGTCATGTATTTTTTGCAGTTCACCTTGGGTGACGACGTGTACCTTGTGAATCCGCGGTCCATTCGGCAGAAGGTAGCTCTGGGAAGAATAAGCGGTATAGGAGGGATTGATAAGTTCCACAGTATGGTTATTCTGGATACCTGGTTCAGAGTAGACGTACGGCAGGTGATGGCTTCTAATTTGCCGTTGATGTTTCCCAAGCCAGAGGCTGAGCAACTCGTTCTTTACAATGTACAAGGAGGAAATGTAATTTGGAATTCCAAGTACATAAGGTTCAACCCATGATACAACTTGGCTGCAATTGTAAGTATAGTGTACAGTTTTGGGGCATCTTCATCACAACCATGTATAGTAGTTGGTTGCCCTAGTTCTGGAACAAGTGGGCATGCAAATAAGGTTAGAAGTGCTTACTAGCTGAAATTCATGACCCTTTGGTTGTTTAATTCTTCAAACTATGGTACTCATAAATATAGACATTCACTACATGCTTGTGTAGTCTTTCATTTTGCAATTCCAAGTTTCCATTGCTTGTACATCACTTTTGCTTCTTATGAGTTGTCATCTTTGTTGCCTATTACTTCCCTATGAGGTTTATGAAAGGAAATGGTGAGGTATAGGAACGGCTTTTTAGGTACATTACAATATGAACCGTAGTAGTGAAATATGACTCGCATGCAACTGAGGTCTCACTGCAATAGCACTGAACCACAGAAGAATGACTACGAAACCTCTACCACTTCACTAAGGTCGAACTGAATTAGCACTAATTTAAAATGAATGACTGTATCTAAACGGACACTTCACTGAGCCTCAACTGTAGCCTCACTAGAATACAGAGGAATGACTATGGCTAAACTGCCTCTCTACTACTGAATGACGGTATAGGAACTCCTCAATCATTTGAATGCCGAATTGGTCCACCATTCACGAAATGCCACGTGGAATGTGTGGGCCCCACCATAATCTTGACTACATTTTGACTAAAGTATGACTACAGTATGACTGAGGGGTCCCAGTGCCACGTCATCCAATCATGAACAAATCAGCAGCCACATAGGATTATTTCATGGATGAACATCGTTGTACTCAATCCGGATGGTGATATTAAAAATGCAGTCATTGTCCTAAAGGACTTGTCCACAATGACTACAGAGACCAATTCGCAGAGGCAGTCATATATGTCCTAAAAGAATGAAAACGCAGTCAAAAACGCAATCATAGAATGCTCAAATTCTTGTAGTGAATGACAAGTAATGAGAGTGCCAAGTTCACTCGGTTTCTTCGATAAGTTGCAACCCATGCAAGTTCCTCTTTCGTCAACCCCGTACTTTGTTCACGCTCAATTTCATTCAAATCAACTGATTTGCTCACTTTGGAATTGTATTTGGACAAGAAAGAAATTAGAGATCCTTCATTCCACCATAACGTGTAGCCTTCCATCGTTTTAGGGTAGAGGTACGCAATTCGAATGATGCCAAGATGTTTCACTGGACACCCTCCCGCCTCATTGATGATTGCTTGGCGCTTCTCCTTTTCATTTGTAGTCTTCAAGCTCTTCCCAACAAAAAATATCCAACTAGGAATGCTCTCAAGTTTCGTAAGCATCACCTTCCTCACAGTCCCATATGATCCAATCGCACTTTATTCCGACATGGGGATGACTTTCACGGAACTTTCAAGCCACTTGAATGTTCCACTCACACAATGAACCGTTATCGCGTCTTCAATTGTCACTCTCCACAGTGCTTGCTTTTTCTTATGCGAAGAAGAATATTGTTGAGCAAACTTTTGATTGATGCTCAATTTCGAAACCACCTCTTTGTTTTGCATGTCCCAGTCGCTACCATCCTCTTTCTTCCCTGTGTGGTAACACCAATTTGACACTATATTGGTTGTGAAGGCAACCACTTGTTTATCCAGCCACTTTTGGTGCAACCAATAATCTGAGAAATTGTTGAATTTCTTAGATGCTTCAAACTTTGACTCCAGCTCCCTTCGCAAGTCCCTTGTCAATTTGTGGTATCCTACTTTGTTGATCGCCACATACTCCCTTGTCAACATAGTTGTACTTCGTCAAGTGTAGAATACCATAGCTATTGCTCAAAGAAACAACAAGTGAAATTGAAATTATATTTTTTTTGACAAAGTATGAATTTGCTAGGAATTTTTGAAATGTTTAGTCCAAAGGAATCTGTAGAGTACCTTAAAACTAACAAAATCTGAATCTGTAATGCTCATCTCACTACCTAATGCAGTCAAAATATTTTTTATTATAAAAGGCCAAAAAAATCAATTTTTACAATGAACTTCATACTGAAAAATTAGAAGTTCCTAATGAAGTTAGTGTTCACTCCATTGTTGTCATGTAAGAAATACATTGTGGCCAACATCTCACATATTAAAAAAAAATCCACAATGGATCATTTGACCACAATGGGCTGTTTTACCTTATCCATGAACAAAACTAAGGTTTAGGGTCTAAAGGCTAACATGCACTATTTTAACCTTTGTTCAAAATCCTTTGCACCTGCATTGCAACAAATACACTTGCATCAATGGAAATGTCCAAGAAAGAAATGGGTTCACAATTTCACAAGCACACATGGCCACACATGCATGCTACATGGCCACTACATACACATGCATACATTGTACCTCACAAGATCTAGTCCTTTGAATTTTTTCATTACTAGTTGCTTAACATCTTGAGGAAGGAAAGAAAATAGCACAATGGTAGGAAATCCTGAGAAAGGAAAGAAAACAACAGCTTCACTTAATATCCTCACAGTAACATAAATAAAGGGTCGAAATGAAGTGAGTTCTGTTTCCTGATGTTATAGGTTATGGAAATTAACACCACCTATGCTAAAATGAAATGTATTTGAAGTTAATGCAAGGCAACAAGTTTGTAAAACAATTAACATATAAATGCCTAATACTCTTCAGAGTTTTGGAGACCCATTTCCAAGTACTACTAAAATTCGTTCATGTACTATTCAAACCCTGCACTTGTTGCATATGCCAATGCTTTGACTGAGAGCATAGCTTCCTCATGGACAGTGGCATTGCGGCAAGCAAAGATATGAAGGAACAATCCCATCATATTGTCGGTGTATTGTACTACACCATACTTTGTCATCTTTGCTACACCTTAACTTCTAAATGATGACCTGCATACAAAGTTCGGAAGTCCATGTGAGTTAGACTGTATATGAACAAGTGATAAGCAAAACATAGCAACTACAAGTAGTTCAAAAAGTATACAGAATTACAATCGACTATTGGAATTTCATGCTAGCATGCATGATATTCATGCTCACAAAGACAAAAATTGCTAACTAAATCAATAGCTCTACATGCAAGGACCAAATAGTGAAACCATGGGGGTAGAGGTAGACTCCACAAGCAAACATAGTGATAGTTTCATCTAGTTTAACTTTGATACATATACCGTAAAGTCAAATATACAACATAGAAGGCAAGCTTATAATGAAAGTGAAAAAATGGCCTCATAATAGACAATCGATACACTATAGCAGAGCCACAAATGTAACTCACCTGTACAACACCACACAGGAGGTCCTACAATTCACTCTGCTTCTCTCGATCATTGGAAAAAAGCACAGCCATTTCTAAAGTAACGTTGAGTTTCTACATGATCACGG
This sequence comes from Climacium dendroides, assembly GCA_950106755.1. Lineage (NCBI taxonomy): Eukaryota > Viridiplantae > Streptophyta > Bryopsida > Hypnales > Climaciaceae > Climacium > Climacium dendroides. Next base: position 3,607,776 of record OX467087.1, read on the forward strand.
GTACCAGTTGCATAATAATTGGGGCAGTGTCCTTCGTTGAGATTCTTACAACTTCATTAAGAGTCTCGTATGCCGATGTCCATAGCCGAGAATCTTCAGAATCCTCCTTCTCAGTAGTTGCCAACAAGGCTTGCACAATGCTCTGGAAAAACAAAAATACAGGAGACAACGACTGACCACCTTCTTCTTAACCCTATGCCACAAAATAAATTGCTCCACAGACCATTGCGTGTGCATTTTTGCAAGGAGATGAATTTGCTTTGGACAAGGTGTATAGGGTTTTCGAATGGTTCGGTGGGGACATCCTAGAACAGCCCTCGTTACGGTTTGTTGCGGATCTACGTTCTACATGTACGGTTTACGGTTTGGTAAATCGATCTTTCTATGTGGCTTCGACTTTCGTGAGAATGTGACATGGTGCATGAGGTCAGTATGCGGTGAGAACTTCTTGCTGCCTTCTGCTTTCAGGTAATGCAATTTTTTGAATTGGACAGCTGGATTTTGTATTGCGTGTGGTTGTTGTTGTCTTGCCGAATCTAGGATTTACCTTTCAAGGTTTAGGTTGCCTTTCTCTTGTGTTTTGGATCCAGATGTGGTTTAGGGTGTAATGACAAATTCTCTGTGTTCAAGGTAGGATTTGTTGGCGTGGATGATGGCACTCAATTTCAAAATTAGACTATACTTGATGGAAGATGATGTTGAGCGGCCGGGACTACTAAGTCCCTTTTTTTTCCACTCGGGTGACACTTATATGGATTTTGTGCATGTGCTTGGAGAACGGGGGATGTGTGGAGCAGCCCTTCTTTTTCTGGGACTTTGAAGATGAATGTCGAATACTGAAGAGGTTCAAAGCCATGAACCCTGTAACCAAAGTCAACCTTGTACTTGAGCATTGCAGGTGGTCCAATTAGCCGTGGTTTGAGCGTCCAGGTCTCCAAGGTAGATCTTATTTGCTGTGTAGATCTTGTAAATAAGGACTACACCTATGACCAGAAATTTGTGATCACCTTAAGCATTGCATATGGATTGGTAAGCCATTTTTGATTGCATTGCTCCATGGCATGGCATGGTTTTGTGTATATCATTTTGTAATCAGTTCAAGAGAACATTTTGAAGGGCGACTTGTGCTATCGAAAGGCTGCTACCTACGTTTTTGGATCCATTTTGGAGGGACCTTCGCTAGACAAGCTGACTACTTTTGTTCATGATGCTGCTCTCATTCATGTTGCAAGCAATGAAAGACAAAAACAACCATGTGAAGAATGTAGGAATCCGAAAACTTGAGACGGATTCAGATTTGAAGGAAACGGGTAGAAATGAGTGAAAATTTCAAAAAATTTAGGTTAGAACTTAGATTTAGTTTAAGTGAACTTGAATTATAAAATAGACGTTACGGCGAAATCCGTAACCGGATCCTATCTAGATCCGAAATCCGAAAATTGTTGGAACCCAGGAACCTATAGTATAGATCCTTGGGGCTATAAGAATAGGGTACCGTTTTTGAAACAGTCCTGTAGCCGTTACCCCGATAACTGTAGACGACGTGTTTGTATTTAAGTTGGCTGCTCCCGAGTTTACTCTTCAATTTTTCTATATGCTAGTCTTCTGCACTAGTAACTGAGTGAAGGAGTGGTGAGATAGAGACCGCGTTAGGTATTCCTTCCCTCGTATCTCATTTTCGCTTAGTTTTATGGCGTCGAGACCTATCCGGAAACTCGTTGTACCAGCCCAGATCATTTTTCCGTCCATTCCAGGGACTACGGAACAATATAAGTAATTAGAGGAAGATCTGACTAGCATAGGATGTGTCGGTCTGTTACGCCGACCGTGGAGTGTGAAAAGTGAAGGGATGATTCAAGAGTTGATTAGTGGAGATCCGAACCAGTTTGAACTCACGTTGAGAGGTCAGCCGGTCACGTGGACGGAAGATATCTGAGCGGATGTTTACCAGTTCTGGAAGAGCGAAGCCTGATTAGCCTCGAGGACGGATCGTTTCATAGCAGGGAAGTTCTCAGGATCGGCAAACCCTAAAGACAGGTTCGCCATTACTGATTATAAGGACAAAAAATATAGGAAAGTTCTAGAGTTCCTCATCTCGATCTTCTATCCAGAAAAATCTACGCGAATCACTATTATGATAGCCAATACAATTTTTGGGGCTATGAAAAATAGGATCATCCACTGGAGTAGAATCATAGCCGGAATTGTCACCAAGCTAGTCGAGCATGTGATCCAGGCTAAGGTTAGTCCGGTTAGTACCTATCTTTTTCATTTGTATCATCATCAAGAAATCCTAAGCAATGAAAAGGTAGTCCAGTATGATACAGAGAATGCCATTCTGCAGTACAAGCTTATTGGAGAGGAGCAAGAAGATCCGGTCAAGTTAGAACCGGAAGAACAACCCGAGGAGCACTTGACTGATTCAAAGGCGAAAAAGAAGAAGTCGATGGATCCGTCGTCACGGATCAAACCTTCGGTTATGGAAAAAGATGAATCAAGCAAGGATCTAGAAGAGGACCAAGGGTTGGCATTTTCCAATGCCGGGTTTGAATGATTATGGGAAGCCAAGGTGCTTCACAACAGCTTGGCAGATCTGGTGATTGAGATTGTAGACGTCCTAAAGGTAGAACCGGACCAAATCGTGCAGACGGTCAAGCGGTTGCTGTGAACCACTATAATGGTTCACCTCTAAGATGATGGAAAATATAAAAATTATGTGTGAGATTTCAAGTTCAAAAGTGTTAGTTCATTAGATTAAACTATAACCATTAGTTAGAAGGCTTTTAATACATTAGATAGGAATCTATTTCAAAATTACAAACTAAAAATATTTAAAAGATAAAAAATACAAAAAGGGAATTGAAAACCAAGATTAGAAGTTGAAAATTGAGCTAAATATAAATTGAAAACCAACAAAAAAGAAGAAATATGAATGCACAAAAGAAGCCATCAAACATATAACTACTAGGAAGGCACTAACATAGTGATAGGAGTACTATTTTAGGTAAAAATAATAATTAAAAGGTATTTTCAGTAAATTAAGGATAGATGAAGGTAATTAGGAGTGTGAATTAGTTGGAAAGTAGGTAAAGGTCGAATTAGGGTTAGGAGTGGTTTTTTTTTTCTCTCTCTCTATCTCTCTCTTCTCTCTTGTGTGCTTGTTTTCTTTTTGGCTCTCTTGTGTGTGTGTAAGGATTTGAAGAGAAAAATGATGTTAGGAAGTGATGGCAAGGAGTTAGGATAGGATTAGAGCCAATTTGTCGAGTAGGTTTCCACCTTGAGGGTGGAAAGTGAAGATTGAAGAGAAATGGGGGAGAGGAAGTATGCTGCCGCGGCTAGGGAAGAGCGCCAACTTTGCGGGCATCTAGCGGGAGTTCTACAACGAATTTGAGGCTGAAATTTGGAGGGATGAAGCGCGTGGAAGTTAGCTTTCCAACAAGCTATGACTCGTCCCCAACGGAGCTTCGACGAGATCACGACAACCGATTTAGTGCGAGGAGGTCTGCTGCCGCGGCGAAAGGAGAGCACCAACTTTGCAGGCATCTAGCGGGAGTTCTACAGTAAGTACGAAGCTGAATTTTGGAGGGGAAGTGAAGGGTCAAGGTAGCTTTCCAGGGAGACTATTCTCAAGCCAATTGGACAAGTATAGAGATGGCAATGGCCGTTTTAGTGGCCACTAGTCTGCTATGGGACTGAGGTGATGTTCACTCAATGCTTGTACTTGGTTGAAGTGCAATTTTGATTGCAAATTTTATGGAGTTGTTGGTTGTTTTTGGATTATGTGGGTGGTGAGCTTTATGGAAAAATTGGGGTGAATGTAGAAGCACGCACTTAAGATTTAAGAGACATGTAAAAGAAGAGAAGGTGGAAAGAGAGTGGGGTTGAAGGTTTTGGATGGGATTAATGTGTGTTGGAATTTCTCAATTAGGGCTCAAATCTAGCCCTTGGAGCTCTCAATTGCACTTTTGAGCTCAACTTTCACCTAGGAACATACCCTAATTTACAAAGTTGGTGAGGGAAAGAATCTAAGGAGGTTTTAAGGCAATTGGGTAGAAGAAGATGTGCTAGAATAAATTTGAGATGCCAATTTTACCCATTTTGAGCCCTAACTGGAGGTTTCTAAGTGCCATTTTGACCTAGGAGGATACTACAACTTCTTAGGTGATGTTTTAGAAGATTTAGAGAGTGTCATTGGACCTTTGAGGGAGTTGGTCAAGCTACCCTTTTCCCACCTAACCTCATACACATGAAAATTGGATAAAAAACTTGATAGAGTCCATTGCTTGGAGGCGTTAGTTAGAGGTCCCATACACTCCTCCCGGACCAACCTTGTGGATGCATTTTGCCTCACAGTGAAATTCACTCACAGTTGCCAAAACCAAAAGACTTGAAGAGGAGGGAGGACCGGATCCGCGAGTTCGAGACGGGACGGGACCAACTTCAATCTTAGCTGAATTGGGCGGAAGGAGAGTTAACAGCCACGAAGCAATGGGAAAAGGAGGCCCTTGCCTTAGTCTAGAACTTGTCAGGGTCGGTAGCTGACTCAACAGACATCGTCACGAAGGCTACCTTTTTTGATGCAAGACTATTATAAGAAGGTCACGTGACCGGAACGAAGGTAATGACAATCTTGGTAGATTTCACCGCCCAGATGGAGCGTATCCTAGGGGAAATGAGGCATCTGTTGTGTAGCGTGGATCCAAACCAGGTGATGGATTTCTCGAACTTTTCAGAACTTCTTTTTGTCACAGGTACTCTAGGGCGTCCATCAACGCATCAACCGACTTGGACGAAAAGGTTGAAGAATATACTAGTGCCAACGGAACCCACTTCAAGCAAGATGCGCATGATGGAGTTGAATTTGAAGTCGGCATCAGAACCAAAGCACAAATCCAGCGCTAAGTCCGTTTCAGTGCCATCTAGAGCTTCAACACCGGAACCTCCCAAGGCCTAGACAACACCAAATCTTTTAAGAGGAACCTTCAAAGTTTCGGGGAAAGGATCCAGGGGTGATTTTATCAAGCAGATTGGAGTGATAACCAATTCGGCTCGGACAAATCCGAATAGTTTCACGCATATGCAAGAGACCACACCAAAGAAGAAGAACAAACCAATGACATTGGAGGAGATGCCTCCAGAGAAAGAGAAGGAGGTACAAGTCATCAAAAACTCCAAGGAAACGAGTGCTCATTCCACTTCCGGAACAGAGGAGGATAGCAATCCGTCTCTGACACAATGTCACATTCAGACCCGCGCAGCAACAAAGACAACTCCGGCTAGGAGCAGAAAGGGAACACTGACGAGTTACGTGGGCAACTGCTCAAAGAAGACTCGGAAGGCAAGGTAGTAGTGTTTTAGGGACGGATAGTTTTGGATCCGGAACAAGTTTCCAAGCGTAGGATTTTTAAGCAAGCAGCTTAGGAATCTCCTCACAGCTCTGTCAATGACAGAGAGACGTTAGATCAGATTGAGAACTCTTTTAACCGGGAATGGTCGCCGGTGTTTTGTATCAAAGGGGACAAGAGGTGGAATTTTTCCACCCCGGACTTATTTATTTCCACTCATTGATTTTTATTTGAAGGGGGGCCTTGGCCCCCCCGCTCACCCTCCTTTGGGTTTTACAGCTTAGGAATCTCCGGTTTTCTTGAGACAACTGGCAGTGATCTTTCCGGATATCCCAGGGTGTTTATTGATTGGTTGCCCAGATTTTCGGGTGCCTTTTCAAGCATTTTGGCATTTTGACTTTGGTTTTGTGTTAGTATTTAATGGTGGGCAAGTTAGTTGCCCTGCATTCCATCCTAGCGCTTTCATTTATGTTATTTCATTTCCCTTTTCTAATCTAAACAAGCTGGGATACTACTAGCTTGACTTTATATACAGAATTGTAGCTTGTATATGTGTGTGTCTCTTTAGGTGTTGGGGTGAGAGAGGGACGAGTGAGGAGGAATTCGAATTGTGGATGACAGACCTTTGGGTATTGGAATAGTTGTGAGAAGATGCGATCTAGGTAAAGGAGTGTGAGAGTAACGTGCCTTTAAATTGTTGTAATAACAATCCGGATAGAAAAGTAGAGGTCAAAGCGAGTCCGGAATCAGGGTGATTTTGTGGGAAGATCAACAACTGCCAGTAGGAAGACTTTCTACTACATTAGAAGGTCTACCAACCTCCGAATCAGTGAACTAACCTTCTATCAACATTCTACCCCTTGGATCTGGAAGTCCGGATCTATCGTTGTAGTAAGAGGAGTAGGAAAGTACCTTTGTGTGACCTGTCTCCGGATCGGCCAATCCGAAAACTATGAGAGTATACTTTCTCTTCCTCACAGTGCAACTTTGTCATCTAGGTATTTTGTCAATTAAAGTTGGAGTTTAGAGGTGTTAGATAGACGAGTGGTAAGTCCCCACCCCTCTTTAGATCAAGGGCAGACCCTCTAAAGATAAAACAGAGGCAACAAAAATCAATAGCTTGAGGAGACAAAACTAGATTCTACGTGTTCAAGATCCGGATAGGAATCCGGAAAGTCTTTGTTTTCTAGCTACCCAATTCAAAGAATCTTTCAAACCTTCAGTATCCCTAAACCAAATTGCCAAAATCTTTCAATCCAACTAACACTAAGTTGAATCTAGCAAGACGTGAGCACTAAATGCCATAAGAAAGAGTACTAACTTCCAGTAGTTAGACAGTAAATTTTGTGTTGTATACAATGTATAACTTAGTTGTAAGAGTAGTTAAGACACTGTAGGAATCCGAGAGAAGTAAATGAACTAAGACTGTACATAGAGAATTCAAAGATTCCGTTGCTTCTATGATTTTAGGAGTATTGGCTGCAATGACTCAAAACAAAGTCAAAAGACTTTTAGCTCATATTTTATTGTACTATATTTCCTATAGTACAATACTATGATTATAGTAGTAGCAAATTTAATTTTTTTATCTTGACCAATATGCCACTCTCAAAGTAGCCAAGAAAGTAGAATTTCAAACTAGGCCAAAAAATTTAAATATAAAGGGGGCTATTTTAGTACTACTGCATTTTCTAATGGGGCCTATTATTCCATACCCTATAGTACTTTAAAGACGTCCAATGTCATTTTCTATACCTATATTACTCTAAATTCTTTTATAATTTTTTGACCAAATGATTTTAAAATACCCTATCATTTGTTTACTCCTATATTGCTACTCCACCCAATGAGTGCACCCCCCAGGTTTTAAAAAAAACATTTTTTGACACATCTAACCTTAGTATCTTATATTACTTTGGTTTGAAAAGATGTGAAAAAAGTTTCAAAATTTTTCACCATGTAGATTGCAAGATATTAGCGTTTGAAGTTCTTGTAAAAAAAATGGGCAGTTGCACTTCACAAGTCAGAGATATTATGAAAAAATGCTCAAAATGGTGGTTACCTTTTGGATTCATTCTTCAAGGCAAGTTGGCTACACACTTGAAAATTTTCAGACCATTTGGGATTGTACAACATATAGAAAAAAATAGAAAGTAGAAACAAGTAGAGAGTGATTCAAAATACTAAATTGTTAACAATTTATTTATGAAATTGAAAAATGCCAATCCCAATGGTTGTGATGTTGTAATAAACCATTTATGTCTAATTTTTTATTTTTATTCCAAAAATATTGAAAATTGAGTTAAATAAAGGACTTCAAAGTTTATTTTTGAATATAGATTCTATAACTACCCACAACTACCTACAACTAAAACTCCTCATAGCTTTCATCTCATTAATCAAAATGAAATTATTCAAAAATTTTAATGTATAAATAATTCTAGAAAACCAATTTTTTTTTTTTTAAATGATTATTAAAGAAGTTTTTTTTGCTACCCAGATTGCCCGTGAATGTTGAAAATTACATATCATACAATAACTTATTAACCATGCAGTCAAAAATTATGAAACTTGTTGGGCCTTAAAGCTACTTCTTGGGTAAATGTTGTTAATGTGAAAATTTCAGTAAAAAATAGTAAAAATTCCATTCGTAGTGAGCTATCCAAAATTGCTATGTTGTCAAAAAACAATGTTTGGTCCTTTAGGGGTTAAAAGAAATAAAAGCACTTGTAATCAATGACTTTGTCAACTTTGTTAAATTAGAAAAAATTTGGGTGCTAAAAATGAGATGTTCCTAGACACAAACCTCTAAAAACTAGGTTAGTTAGGTAGTTGTGTAGATTTACTATTATTTAAGGTTATGTGCCTAGTGTAAAATGTGCCAATTTTGTGGAATTTTGTCAATTTAATGAATAATAAATAAAGAATCGACATTGCTACATAATAGTACAAATAGTTGAATGATGTAAATTTATACTAATCTTGGGGGTTTGTATCCACAAATGTCATAGTTTAACCCCTAAAGGTCCAAATACCATTTTTTTTGGTAACACAACAATTTGGGGTAGTTGACTACAAATGAAATTTTTATTTTTTTACTTTGAAATTTTACACAATTTGTGCTTAATGAGTAGCTTAAAGGCACAACAATTTTTGCAACGTTGAATACATGGTTAAAAATTTATTGCATGATATTTAATTTTCATTGTTGACTATTTGGCAAGCAACTTGGTTAGCTTAGAAAAAATGAATGTTTTTAAGATATGAACATTTGAATTTGGTTTTCTAGATTTATGTAATCGTGGAAAGCTTTGAATCATTCCATTTTGATTAACCCCTTAGGGCTGTCTGGTTTCCAACATGGTTTGACATTTTATCGATGAAATTTTGGGGAGATTTTTAGCAAGTTTGGCAGGTGTTAGATTAACAATCAGACCATACAGATGTAATCTGTAGTGGATGAACTTTGACTAGTAATTTTTGGAGATCGATCAACTTGTGGATTCAACATTGATGCAGTAGAATGTGGGTCTCCCTTGTAGTCTTGTCAAATGGAATTAGGATCGTGCAGGTTGCGGTTTAGGCTCATACGGGAAACAATTGTTGAATTCAAAATTGAAACTTTGGCATTGTGTAGAGTAGAAGCTAATGAAGGATATACACTTGGAATTTCATGAAGAAACCTTACTATCTGCTAGATTTGATGAGGGAAAGGCATGGGAGGTTTTACAAGACAAAACTGTGATAAATCACAGAAAAATTGGAACATTTTTAGGAAAATGACACTTGGGATGTTTACAAATCCCACCGATCAAGTACTTAGGATAGTACTACTATATAATTACAATTTTCTATAGAAAAATGTAACAATCAAAAGCAGATATTGCAGTTGCAACATTGCAACCGCTGAAATAAAGGGTGAGCCCCAAAGACTTGAAGGTTCATCGGGTTAGTTGTGAGTGTGGTACCCGGTTCCCATCCAACTACCACACAAAACCCATCGCAATTCCAATTCCATCTCAGCCAAAATTCCTTTTCTTGCGTCACTGAAGGCACTCCCGGGCTTTTCCGCCGCTTTGGTGTACAAGAACAAGATAGAACATGCACGACTGTGATCGCCAAGATGGCAAAACATACAATGAATTCAAATACATGAAAGTCATAATAGTCATTGCTTCAATAATAACACATACAATGGGTCTTACAAACAATTAGAAAGTGTTTTGGCAACCTAAAAGCCAACAGTTTTTATAAAGTCCTATGAATTCACGGCTTTGGCTAGATCTACTTGGAGCAATTCATATTGCAGTTCAAAATTAGAAAGATGCAGCACAAAAGAACCAAGGCTACTGCAATCTAATTCTTAGAAAACCAGGCAAAATAAGTAACCAATGCAGGACTGTAATGCCCTTGAAGCGGATAGTCCATAACAACATCGTCAAAGTCTTCACACTTCAATTGCAATGGTGGCAATAATGGTTTGGCGGCTTCTTTGACAAACGTTCGAGGGCTGCTTGCAAAAACAAAATGATCCTACCATTATTTCAATACCATGGCGGCATATCGCACTTAAGTGTGCACCTTGTAGTAGTAATCCCTATCACACATGTAGAATCCATAGCAACCTGGACAAAAATGATTCATGACCTTTCCACAAACCCTACACTTCTATCGCCGCTTCTGTCCTTTGCCAGCGAGATAATGAATGCCCCGAATCCCCGATTTTGAATGTTGAACTTACCACAAGTGCGGCTTGGCTTCATCCAATGATCACACAACTAAGAAGCAATCTGATAGTGATACTTTTCTCTGTCCATTGCCTTCACTAATCCCAATTCTTCAACGTGAGCTTCATACAGAATATAAGAGTTTCCAACGGAAGAATCTAAAATGAAGATCAGTGGCTGGTACCACCATTTCCTTATTAAGAGTTGGGCAGAATATTGAACCCCGTGCTAATCTACTATATCTACCCCTCATGTTTTTTTGATATTCTAGAAGAATGGGACTAGTGTAGAAATCTTTATGCTTGCTACCAACCCAATGCTTGCAGGTGAGCTCCTCTAGTGCTACAGGATCCACCAATGTACTAATCAAGAATACAGGTTGGGCGTCTTGCCGGACCGGTGCATCTTAGTGAGCACCGTGCCTCTTTGCAGTTCCATATCTACAGCATAGTCCTTCAAAATCGAAGGCATGCCTTGCCGACCCCTCTGAACAGTACCAGAATCCTCAAGTTAGTAGTATATCTAGAAGTCTAGAAGACATAAAAAAATTATCCGCCACGATGATGTGACCACAATGATTGAGGTGTTATGTAAGCTCTAGAACTACTCGTTCCCCTTGATCGACCTCACGTTCTTCTCCCCGAGCACCTAAGTACACCTGTAAATTCTAAATGTATCTAAATGTATCTGGATTGCAAATTAGCTGCACACCAAATTTTCATACCACATGGCACTGGTTTGGTAGGTAGATACTGGCGGAAATTGCAAAAATGACCTTTATATTTGATCATTATTTTGTCCACTATAATGTGGCGCTCACAGTTGTACAGAGATTGGCTGATTTTTACAAAATCCTCTATCAGTCATCTAACTTTACCCAGTTTATCGTAACCAGGCTAACCTTTCGAAATCAAGATACTATTATCTACAAGGTGAATACACCTTAGAATAGCCTCAAACCTGTCACGATTGAATACAAATTTGATGAAGCGGCAACCATATATTGCCTGTTTTTCAAGTACGATCTAATTTGTGGCAACTTTTTCAATCCCATGTACAAAAGGACCTTCATAAAACCTTTCAACTCGTCAAGGACAAAGGTCAAACCAACCCTTTCTCCCATTCAAATTCCCTTTTATCGGTTTTCTAGCGCCTTTATTTTGCATATAATTTCTCCCATTCAAATTTCCTTTCATCGGTTTCCTAGCGCTTTGTTTTGCATATAAGTTGATCTAGTCACAAATCTCCTTTAAAACCTTATCTAGCCAGAACTCAAAGGGCTCATGTAGAGCCATCAGCCATCTGAGTTTACGTCTAATTGGACCTGGTGTTGGATTGGTAAAATTATCCCCAACTCCCCTATAATTGTGTATTGGTTTGTTGCCAATTTGAATTGGCATATCTATGAGTAAGAATGACAAGTTGGATTAGAGTTCTTCTCAGGTGTCAATTTAGGAACATCAACGCCTTCAAAAACTTTGTACTATCTAAGTGGTGACAGTGGGGGGGGGTCCTTGAGCCAATTGTACATGAAAGTCCTTGGATTCTGATTTGCTTGCACATGGAGGAGTCTTCTCTTGTGGCTCTACTACACCACCGCTAATCAACCGACACTCATGAGCGGATACAGGTTGATGTCCAAGGTAGCCTTTGAAGAAGACCATATAGAAAGGCTCTCACGTTATTTTGTGTCAAAATCGCTGAGTTATCTCTCTAGTGAAAGATGGAACCTCATATTCATTTGGATAGTATTGAAAAACGTCCTTGAGCACTCGAACCTGCTTCCCAATTACCTCATCGCCAGATGAAAAGTGGTTGCTACAGCTCATGTACCAATCGAATGGGTCACTTGCACTCCTTTCTTCTTTGGTGAGACACAACCAATATATTCAGCTTCTTTGCAGTCCGCATGCACGTCATCATTCCCTTCCTCTGCTCCCAAACCATCTATCTCTAGCAAAATTCGAGCAGCACCATGCAATGTGAAGACATTAGGGCTCATGGCCCATTTCTTGAGATCCACCTATAACCAATTCAATTGGAGACTACTCTTCAATACCCTCCAAAATATTCTGAGGCCTCAAAACTCGAGGTGACCAATCACCATTCAACAAAATCTGGGGTCGATTCCACCCCGTTGGCGTTTTCATATATTCTGGCTCCACAACCAAATCTCTGTAAATGTTTCTTTCTCCATCATCTTTTCGTCTCCTTCCTCGCTCGCCTCTTGCCCGCCCCTCTTCCACCACAACCACCAACATATCCCAATCTTCCACCATCGTAACTGCCATCTCTGCCCACCCTTCCACCTCCTTCACCCCCTTCACCGCCACCCCCTCTTTGAATCGAACTGATCAGTTCATTCTGTATGCCGGCAAATTGTTCACCAGGCACCGATGTCTCCTCCGTTTTCATTCTTTTTCTTGGAACTTGTTGCTTTGCAAGCTATTTCCCCTTTCCCCGTGTCCTCTTCACGATTGTTGAAACGCTCTGCTCTTGCTCCGCATTCAGTAGCTCCCCGTTTTCATCCAACTAGCAATCGGACGTGTGCACCATCTCCGAACAAGTCAGGTGGAGTTTTGCTAGATGCCTAACTCTCAACTGGGTCTTTGGGCTCTAGTTTAACAATTGTCTTTTTGCAGCAGCTCTGCTCCCCTCTTTCAGTGACATTTGGGACAACATCTCCTAGATCTGGCCAAATGCGATGTGAAACCTCACTAACCAATGCTAGAAAATCCTACTTCTTGGTAAACTCTAAGATGTCAGCAATTTGCCTGTAAAACAGATATTGCTACTCTTTTACGCTCGGATTTGAAGTGAGCGGACTACTCTTCGATGGCAATGGCAAATTTCGCAAATGCCTCTCACTCAAACAATTCAAGACACTCACTCTCTCAAATTCACTCCTTTTCTCCTCAACCATCTACTTGTCAATGAGCTTGGCTTCGTCCTCAAGGTAATTCAGGAAGATTGTAGGCGCCATGTGCTTGCTTTTGAATCCCTCTTTCTCCATCGCTAAGTACAAAATTCAGCTTGGGTGGCAAAACCTCTGGCAGGAGCCACAGATTCCTGAGAACTTCAAACCTTATATCTCTGAAGGCTCTCCACTCGTCCAGAACGCTAAAGAAAACGACGATGCTCCAACGATGCTTGCTACCAATTTCTCTCATGGTGATTGTTGTCATGAACCTCAAGATTGTGACCACATAGCTCCAGGACCCCAACAGCGTTGCAAAAACAACCTCCACTACCAGATTGAAGAGCACATCTACGGAAAGCCGCCTCTAAGATTATTCTATTCGATTTCACCTAGGACAAGTGCACAAAATGTCAAAGGTAGCATCCTATAATGATCCTCGTCTACACAAAACCCCAACGGCCACAACCTTCACAAGAGGTCCTCTTCCACGGACAAGCAATGACTGTCCTGCCTGACATGCCTTGTCGCCAAAACCTAAACCCATCGAAAATCCCGATGTCAGACCTAAAACGTCAGCAAAACGTCATCCTGTTGTTGGTGTTTCAGCTATGGCTTTGGTTTGAACATACAAGTTCATAGATCCCCTTAACCCCTTTCCGATGAATCGTGCTCTATACGGTAGGTTCTATATTCTTCCAAACTCGGATCGAACTAGTGCACATGATAATAGACCCAATTCTGACCATGTTCGTAGTTGGTATCCTCCCGATCCCTAAATCCTAACATACCCTAAATCTCATCCAAAAACCTGGGAAGGCAGTATTTGTTTCCCCTGGACTTAAGGGCTTAATGAAAGATAAGTCATGAGGAGTTTAAGTTTGTAGGTTTGTAGTTATAAAATCTCTACTCTAAAATAAACTTTGAAGTCCTTTATTTAACTCAATATTTAATATTTTTGAAAAAAATAAAGCATTGGATGTAGATTGTTTATTCCAACATTACAACCATTGGGATTGAGATTTTTCAATTCCATAACTAAATTCATAACAATTTAGTATTTTAAACTATATTCTAATTCTTTCTACTCACTATTTTGTTCAAGCATGAATTTGAAATGTTTTTTGTTTGAAATTGTTTATTTGTCTTCACAACTTATTTTTTCAACATATTGTCATGGAAAGTAACAAGTTGTAAGATCTACACATTTTTGTGTAAAAAGTTTGAAAGATGAAATCCAACCATTTGGGAAGAGTAAAGTTGAAAACCCTTCTTTTTGAAATTGAAGCAACTTGATCTTATAATTGGTAAGATTTTTTACTTTGAAATTTTAGGAAGGTGTAGTTTAACAAGTTAACTAAAAGATCCTACAAATGGATTTGTTAATGAATAAATATAGATGAAGATTTTAGCCTTGTTTTGAGTCACTTAACCCTAGAGCATCTGGACTCTTCTCCAGAATTGACGATTTGGAGAAAATCATTATAAAGTGCTATTTGGAAGAATATTTTAGAAGTGATATACAAATGAAAGTTGTAGATTTTGAATTTTAGATTCCATTTGTATGGATAGATTCACCAATGCTATCACCAATATTTTTCTATAAATTTGAAAGGAAAATTTCAAAATTCCTTCAAAATTTGATTACCAGCAAAAATATTATCATTTTTTGAGCAAAACTTATTGAAATGGATTCAAAATGAGGTTTTCTTAACATGGTGATTTTTTGAAATTTTTGTGTTCTTTACATCTATGACCTCATTTTTGCAAACCTAATTTTGAACTAGAGTGAGTCAATGCAATTTGACCATTTGACACACTTCCACATTTGTAATTTAAAAAAAAATTGTATTCTAATAATAACACCAAGTCCAACCATTAAATAAGACAAGAACTTGATAAAGTATCACCAAAAATTAAGATGCCTTTCATCCAAACAGGAACAAGATAGAAACAAAAACTTCAATCTGTTCATCGTCCAAAAAATGGATGTCGGAGCACTCCAGGGCTAAACTCTATTGATGCATTGATGCTATAATCAATTTAACTAAGCTAATTTAATTCAGCTAGTTTGCACGTGCACATCAAGAGCAGGATGAGTCAAACAACCGCACTCAGTGTTTTGGAAAAAAAATTCTCACCCCAGTTAAAGCAATGTTGCCTACCATGTGAATCTACTTGCATCATGGTATCAGTGACAATATATAGCAAAACTGGTGGTAAAATTTGTCTTTCAGATCTCTCTACAGCTTCAACATCAATTCCATTTCATTGGCGCAACTCTGAGCAGCAAGAATTGTGACTGGCACACATTCTACAGAGCTCCAAATGTGAAGATTTGTATAGATTAATTCCTAAAGTCCCATTGGTCGGGCAGGGGCCAAAATGCAACCTTGGGTAGGCTCATACAATCTCAATATTCATCATGATTTTTTAAAACTTTTTGTGAAGCTAAAAAAACACATATTAAGCTTCATGGAGTATAATTTTTATTTCAATTGGTGCCCAGTAACAAAAGTTATAGCACAATTAATCAAAAATAGAGGTAGGCAGGTAGTATAAAAAAAATCACGTAAGGTAAAATTAAATTTTTTCCCCTAAAATACTATACTTTTTTTTCTACATGTGAAGCTTTGATTCATTCTATTTGGACTAGTAATGAGAAAGTTGTGGACAATCTTGTTTTTCGGGCAATTTAAGCATCTTCTTCAAAAAATAGCTTATAGAATTCATTTTTGAATGCAATTTTCACATTTGTACAAAAAAATTGTTTGACAAGGTTAAATATGCTTGCTAGAACAATCTCACTATTGGGATTATTGTATTTGAATTCCATCTTAGAAATATTTACAATTTAGTCTTTTTTTCAATCTTAGACTTACTTCTATTTAACAATTTTTTAAAGAATGCAAATCAAGTGTCTTTTAATTGAATTTTTTTCCTATACTTTGAACTCAATTCTTCAACATAATAAATTTAAATTAGAAGTTTGTAGCAAAAAGTTTCTATGAATGGCAATCAAAGTCATCTACAATTGCAGGCCAAAATTTAAAAAATTTATTTTTTTAACTTTGAATGCTATTATCTTCCAGTCTATATGGTCAAACCTCATGAAATTTTTACCACATGATCTTAAAGAAGTCAAGTACAAGATCCTATGGTTAGGTTCTAAAAATATTATTATTATTATTTTGTTTTCTTAGACAGATGCAGCAAAAATGGCAATTTTGAGTATTTTTTGAAAAATGACCTTGAGACTTTAGTGGGGTTAAGGAATTTTAGCTACAAAGCAATTTCGTAATTATTTTGGGTATAAATTTGAAAAAATCCAATTGAAGCCAATACATCACCTTCATTCTTCAAGGTTGCCACATCAAGTATGTTGCAGGGTTGTTCTGCCGTACAGTGTGACATCGCAACAACAAGACGTTACGCAACATCCAATAGACCCTCCATGACATCCAATAAAGTTAAATTTACCTTTGACTTTTAGAAATTTTACTTCGCGATAAATAACGCCACCTAGATGCCATGTGGCATCCATGTGACACATTTTGGGGCGCATGCGGGTCTAACAAAGATGGGCGACCATGGATAGGGGCGACCTCTTGTCGGGCAACTTCTTGTAGGGTGACCTCTTGTACTGCAATTTAAAACTGCCACTTCTGCTGCGTTTATAAAAAAATTAAATTTTTTTTTTCAAAATCTTACCATAAAATCTTATACTTCATTTGTCTAAGATCATGTGGTAAAAATTTCATGAAGTTTGGCCATACGGATTGGAAGATATTAGCATTCAAAGTTGGAAAAAAAAAAATTTGAACTTTGGACTGCAATTTCAGCTAACTTTGAACGCCATTTGTGGAAAAAATTTGCACTACTAACTTTGAATTAAAAACATTTTATGTTGAAGAATTAAGTTGAAAGTTTATGAAAAAAATTCCAAAAAGAAAACACTTGATTTCCATTTTTTAAGAAATTGTTAAGTGAAGTATGTCCAAGATTGAACAAAAAAATTGAATTGTTAATAGCTCTAAGATAGAATTGAAACACAACAATTCCAATGGTGAGATTGTTCTAGGAAGCAAACTCAACCTTAACAAACAATTTTTTATGTAAATTGTGAAAATTGCACTCAAAAATGAAATCTAGTATATTATTTTTTCAAGAAGTTTCTATAATTGCTTGAAAAAACAGGATTGTCTATAACTTTCTCATTACTAATCCAAATAGAATGAATCAAAATTTCACATACATACGATATTTGAAGAAAAAAATTCAAAAAATTTAATTTTGATTTTTTGCGATTTTTGTGTTGCTCACTAACCTCCATTTTTGGCTTAAGATGGCATGACTTTTGCTTTCAAACACCAATTGAAAAAAATTTTACTCCCACTAAGATGATGTATTCTTCTATCTTCAAAAAAAATTTCAAAAAATCACAATGAAAATTGAGACTATAGGTACCTATTTGAACTCCCTAGAATCCTTCAAGAAAATGTTTGGTCCTTTAAGAATCATTGCAAGAAAGACTATGTGTTTTTTGTAGTATTTTGCATAATACTCATTTTGGGAGAGGAGTACTTACAATTAGAAAAACAATTTTTTTAAAAATAAAAAAATATATTTAATGTATACACCTTTAAAAAAAGGCACCCTAGGAAGGAAAAACATAGAAAATTTTTCTAAGTAGGAGAACTAGAAAAGTGCAAAATCCCATGAAAATAGGTATTTTCACTATAGTTTACATTTTAATTTGGAAAAAATGGAAAAAAAAATTTAACTAAAAACTGGTCATTTGGGAAGAGTTGTGGTGATGAGATTTCATCAAAAGAATGATCTTAGAACCATCTTCAATGTTCAAAAATTGCATGCAATGGGAATGTTGTTTGCACTTGTGTGGAGGATATAAAATAATGTATTTTCACATTTCCTTTAGTAGATATATGCTCTCTTGCTATGCAAATAGACCATGAAAATTTCAAATCCAGATCATTAAATTTGGGGACTACTAAGGGTTAAACCACACTCAAAGGTACCAATACCATTATTTTGGTAGGACTAGGTTTAGAGTCCTTTTTTGAACTTTTAAAGCTCTAAATTACTTGATGTTGTCATTTTAAAAATAAAATGCATCCCTTTAATAAGTTGAAGGAAAAATTTCATAGGTAAAATTTGGGTGAAAACATAGTCAAAAAACTTTAGGTGTTAAGTATCAATCAAGTATTTTTATTTTTAAATTAAAGTTACAAAAAATTCATATTAGATTATTCAAGTCCTTCATTGCTTCAAAAGAATTTTGTTGTCCCTAGGAAATGCATTGCAGAAAGGGCAACTTCCAAAAGGCTACACATTGCGGATAGAAGGAAAGTCAATTTCTTTGAACAAACAATTTTTTCCCTCAAAAAGCGCATGTAACCAAGGGTGATCATGGATGTAAAACAATCTCTTCAAATAAACAATTCTCACTTTGAAGAGGCACATGCAAGAAAGGACGACCTCAGGTGGGGCAACTGCATGTGAGGCAACAACAAGTGAAAGAAAAGCCATTTCCTTGGAGGCCTAAATAAACAAATTTTTTCCCAAGAGGCGCATGCAAGAAAGGGCGACCATGGGTGGGGTGACCGCACATGAGGCAACCATTTCCTTGGAGGCCATTTCCTTGGAGGCCATTTTCTTGGAGGCTTGAATTAACAATTTTTTTTTGAAGGGGTGCATGTAAGAAAAGGCGACTATGGGCGGGGCAACCACACACAAGGCGATGGTGGGTGTGAGAAAAGCATCTCCTTGAAGGTTGGAACAAACAAATTTTATTCTCAAAAGGCACATGCAAGAAAGGGCGACTACAAGTGGGGTGCCCGCACATGAGGCGACCGTAGGTGAAAGAAAAGCCATCCCCTTGGAGGCTTGAACAAACAAATTTTGTTCTGAAGGGGCGCATGCAAGAAAAGGCAACCGCGGGTGTGAAAAAGGCCATCCTTTTGGAGGTGGAACAACCAAATTTTGTTCTAAAGGGGTGCATGCAAGAAAGGGCGACCGCACATAAAGCGACTGCGGGTACGAGAAAGGCCATCTCCTTGGAAGCTGGAATAAATAAATTTTATTCTAAAGGGGCGCATGCAAGAAAGGGCAACTGCGGGTGGGGCTACCACACATGAAGAGACAGTGGGTGTGAGAAAGGCCATCCAAGGCCATCTCTTTGAAGGCTTAAACAAACAAATTTTGTTTCTAAGAGGCGCATACAAGAAGGGGCAACTGCACATGAGGCGACCGCGGGTGTGAGAAAGGCCATCCCCTTGGAGGCTGGAACAAACAAATTTTATTTTAAAGGGGCGCATGCAAGAAAGGGAGACCACGGGTAGGATTGTTAGCAAGGAGAAGAAAAGTCCTAAAATCCAAATCTAGAGAATCTGCAGTCATTGAATTGCATTTATGAGGATATGGTGTAATGGCATTTTGGAGAAGTCTTTCAATAGGAAGATACTTGTCAAGAATGGGTACATAAACTATTTTTTTGTTTTTTTAAGAAATGGATAGATGACATTATTGGTGAAGCAATGATGGATAGAAGAAAAATTGAATCTCCTTCAAATGGTATTTTTTTTATGTGAAGGAGTAGACAGAAAGTGAGCAACAACCAAAAAAAGAGCTACACAAAGTAGACAAAAGGTCCATTTTGTTCAAAAATAAAGCATAGAGATTTAAGTATGAATTCGTTCATTTACTGTTTGTAATTTTCAAAGAATCATCCAATTCATGTACTATTTGTTACATAAATTTTATAAATTAATCAAATACAAGATAGAAACTTAAGTAGAGTTTGTTTTATTTGTTTTTTGAAACTTTCTAAGATTCTTCCTAATCATGACTAATTTGTCACTTTGAATTTACAAATAAAAACAAAGGATGGTGATTTAGGTAAAAACTCTTTTTTTAATTAAAATTTTTTTTCCATTGTCCTACTAATCAAATTTTTTTTGTCATGTTGAATTTAAAAGTAGAAATTAAGGAGTGAAGATTTAAATAAGAACTTTTCAATTTTTTTTTGGAGTTCTCAAGGAATCATCCTATTTATTTATTACTTGTTACATAGATTTAAAAATAAAAATGAAGTGTGAAGAATGAAATAAGAGTGCACCTATTTATTTATATAATTTTCAAAGAATCATTACATTGATACATTATTCTTCACTTTCATTTTAAAAATAAAAAACCAAAGGTAGAGATTTAAGTAAGAACTTTCCTATCTCATTTTTGCAATTGTCAAAGAGTCCTCATACTTTTAAATTATTTGTCACATTGATCTAAAAATAATAATAAAGTATGGAGATTAAAGTAAGAACTTCACTTTTTAATTTTTTTTAATTTTTCTAGATTCCTTCTAATCATGAATTATTTGTCATGTTAAATTTACAAGTGAAAAATAAAGGGTGGAGATTTAAATAAGAACTTTTCTATAATTTATTTTTTACAATTCTTCAAGAGTCCTTATAATCATACAATCTTTGTCATTTTGATTATGTAAATAAAAATAAATGGTAGAGATTTAAGTAAAAAATTTCCTACTTTTTTCTAACAATTCTCAAAGAAAATTTCTAATTACAAATCATTTAATTGCCATGTTCATTTCAAAAAAATTTAATTTAGGATAGAGATTTAAGTAAGAACTTATCCATTAAAGTTTTGCAATTCTCAAAGAATTATATCCTACTCAAAAATCATTTGTCAAGTTGATCTAAAAATTAAATGGTGGAGGATTAAGTAAGATCTTTTAGTATTTGCAATTCTCTAAGAATCTCCCTAATTATGAGTAAATTATTGCATTGACTTAAAATTTTTTTTAAAATAATATTAGTTTGTGTAAAAAATTCTCTTTCTAATTTTGAACTATTATCTAAGAGACTTCATAATCATAAATAATCTATCATGTTGATAATAAAAATGAAAAATAAAAGGTGGATATTGAAGTAAGAACATTCTTATTTATTTTTTACAATTTTCCAAGATGAATGATTTTTCACATTTATTTTATAATTTAAATTATAAAATAAAAGGTAGAAGTTTTAAGTTAAATCTCTTCCACTTATATATTTTGAAATATATATACATGATGGTACTCATGTATTATTTGTCACATTGATTTAAAAATAAAAACAAAGGGTTGTAAATTTTTCCTTTAAATTTTTCTATTTGAATTGTCATTATTTGTAACAATTGAGTCAAATTTCTAATGCATTCTAATGTATGTGTATCTTTTACCGTATTCATCATTGCATGTATATCATTCATCATTCATTAAATTTCTATTATTTATATCAATATATGCTTATTTATAAAAAAAAACATTTGAAGATTTTAGTAATTTTTATCTAAAAATTTATTGAAATTCTTGCTTTTTATTCTATCTAATACATAAAAATTCTAATGAAATTCTAATGGTGAATGCGTATTATAGCAAGCGCCAACCACTAGTATTTAAAATAAATAATCAAGGACAAAGATTTAACCCTTAAAGTCCTATTGTCCCTACGGGGGACAAAATGGATTTTGGGTAGGCTCCTATGATCTCAATTTTTATTGAAACTTTTCCATAAGATAGAAAAACTTAAGAGCTTTTTGGGAATATAATTTTTATTTCAATCATTGCCCGAGAACAAAAATTATGCTACAATAACCTCAAAATGGGGGAGAGTAGGCAGCAAAAAAAATCCACAAAAAATTGAAATAAAATTTTTAATATTTTTTTCTTATAGATTATATTTTGTTGTAAATGGGAAGCTTTGATTCATTCCATTTGGATTAGAGATGTGAAAGTTATAGAGCTTCTTGTTTTGCGGGCAATCATAGCAACTACTTGAAAGAAATTTTTTTCTTTCACTTTGAATGCTTATATTTTTCAATCTATATGATCAAAAATCACAAAAAAAATTATCACATGATCTAAGACAAGTGTAGAACAAGATCCTACGGTTAGATTTTTATAAATATTTCTTAAAATTTATTTTGTAGGTGATTGTAGTAGAAGTGATAGTTTTAAATGGTTTTGGTAGAAAAATGACCATGGGATTTTAGGGGTTAAATAAGTACTTCCCTTTACATTATTTGCAATTTGCAAACATTCATTCTAATGAATAATGTTTTTTCCTAATTTTTGCAATTATTGCATTTTTAAAAGAGATTAGATTTGAAAAATATTGGATTTGAAAGAAATTGAAGTTTTTCTTCCTATAGATGTCTTTTCATTATTTTAAAGTCACCTACTTCACCTCTAACTGCCCATTAACTACCAAGTGGTTACCACATGCATGTACCTTTTTATTTACATTCATCCAAACGTTCTCGCCCCTTCACCCGCGGTCGCTACATGCACTTGCCAAAATGTACTCACCTCTTCACCCGCGGTGTCGGGTAGAGAGGCCTTGCCTTGAGAAATAGCGGGGAATCTAGTTGCAACTAGATTTGGTTCGGAATAATAAAAGAACCTCAATCAAAGACTCCCATGATATATATATACTCATAAATGCCCCATATAATGATATATAGGCCAAGTAGAGTAGCTTATTCTCATATAACTCCCATAATATGCTATAGAGTGTAAGAAAGTTTCACATGTTTGTAGAAAATGGTAGAAGATACACCAAAACCTCTATAACTTCTCTTAAAAGAGTACTCGACACTAAAATGAGTGCCACAGAAGCTTCACAACTCCAAATCAAGAGTATGATATCTCTCTGAAAAGCTAATAAAAATATCTACAAACCCTGAAAATCTTAAGTAAAAATAAGATACTATCCGAATTCTACAGTTGTTCAAAGTTCATTATTCACAACTCAAAGGCAACTCAAAGGCAACTCAAAGGCAACTCACCACTATTCTGCTTCCATGCCTATAACTTTTGCATGCTAAATCTAAACTAAATGTGAGAGGTCTCTTTGGAAAGCTAACAAAAATATCTACAAACCTTGAAAATCTCAAGTAAAACTAAAATAGTGTCCGAATTCTACAGTCGTTCAAAGTTCACTATTCACAATTCAAAGGCAGCTCCTCACTACTTTGCTTCCAAGTTCATAACTTCCTCATGCTAACTTCAAATTGAGCAAATGATATCTCTATGAGAAGTTAACATCTCAATAAACAACTTCACCAAATATCATGAGAAAATACTTCCTCATCACATAGTTATAAGCCTTCAAAAGTTCAGCCTCCATTCTCCATGGCAAACATCCCTCCCTCACTTCCTCAAGCATAACTTTTGCACAAAAACTCCAAATAGAGCGAGTGATAGGGTACTGGATAGACAAAAGTATGAAGAACAACCTCCCAAAATTTCATAGTCAAATTCTTCTTGTACAAAAAACAATGACCCTCCCAAGTCACGATTTTCCTCAAGCAAACCTTGAGGAGGAGGAAGAAGACCTTTCACCTTATCCTCCACCTTACCCTCCATACTTTCCACCTAAGCTAGTGAATTAAACCCCTACAAGTGCCATATGGACCACAATTTGTCCATTGGTCGCTTCTTTTCTTCCATAACCCTATCCTTATCTCCTACGTGGCCTTCTAATCTTCTAGAAGTCAATAGAAAGGTCAAACAAGCTTCACCTTTCCATTTAAACAACTTTAAATACAAACTAAAAAATACCAAATGACTTCAAGTGTAAAAACAAACATTATAAACCCAAATAATTGTTTAATAGAGGTAAAAAAGGTTGAGTTCAATTCATATGGATGGATTAGACTCCCCAAAAAATCCTCTATTTAAACAAGAAATATTTATTTAACCCCTAAAGGACCAAGACCTTATTTCTGCCAAAAAACACTCAAAACTGCCATTTCTGTAGCAAAGAGTAAAAAAATTTGAAAATTATTTTTTTTGCACATCCAACCGTAGGATCTTATACCTTACTAGTATGGAAATGTGTGGAAAAAATTTCAGAAATTTTGACCACATAGATTAAAAGATATTTGCGTTTAAAGTGAAAAAAACAATTTTTTCAGCACCTTGTGGGACCGGATTATTTGACTTTGAACTTTTTTAACTTAAATTTTTTGCACTACAGAGTTTTGAGCTTTAAATCCTTATTGTGGGAAATTGAGTTGAGAATCTAGAAAAAAAGAAAATTTTAAGAAAAAGATTAATTTTCATGCTTAAAAAAATTGTTAAGTAGAAGTAGGTATGAGAATGAAGGAAAATCTAAATTATTAATATCTTTAAGATGGAATTAAAATGCACTAATCCCAATGGTGAGATTGTTCTAGCAAGCAAACAAAACCATGTAAAATTTTTTTTTTAGAAAAATTGTAAAAATTGCATTCAGAAATGAATTCTATAAGTTATTTTTTCAGGAAGATGCTCTAACTGCCCGATAAACAAGATTGTCCATAACTTTCTCATAATAAGTCCAAATGGAATGAATCAAAGCTTCCCATGCAGACAAAAATATAATCTACAAGAAAAAAATCCAAAAAAGAAAAATTCAAAATTTTGCAAATTTTTTTTTGCTGCCCGGACTGCCCCCCGTCCCCTACTTTGAGCTTATTTGGTCATAACTTTTGTTTCCGGGCACCAAATGTGAAAAAATTTATATTCCCACAAAGCTCATCAGTTTTTCTATCTTCAAAAAAAGTTTAAAAAAATCACGACAAAATTTCAGCCCGTAGGTACCTGCCCGAAATCCAATTTGTCCCTCAAAGGAATAATGGTCCTTTAGGGATTAAACATAATGTGCGTATAAACAACACGACAGCGGTTACCACATCCATGAACCCTTCATCTACCCACAATCGCCCACCTACATGT
Organism: Climacium dendroides; assembly: GCA_950106755.1. NCBI lineage: Eukaryota > Viridiplantae > Streptophyta > Bryopsida > Hypnales > Climaciaceae > Climacium > Climacium dendroides. Next base: position 3,632,565 of record OX467087.1, read on the forward strand.
GCCCTTTCACTCATAGTTGCCTCTTCATCCAACTGCGGTCACCCTTTTACACACCTGAAGTCGCCTCCGATCAAGGTCCGATTCCTTGAACCCGAAGTTGTCCTGTTACCCTAAACTGCAATTGCTCCAAAACCTGAAGGTGCTGTCACCATGTCCTGACCTGAACACGTGGTCACCTGCAGTCGCCCCATGGAGATTGTCCACATCATTTTGCAAAGCTAGCCATGTAGGCAAAATCCATTTACCAGGGGATAAAGGTTTTTATCCTTGTGTGACGAGTTGCAGCGCCTTATTGACACATTATCTCCCTCAACACATTGTCTTCCTCGACACGCAATGTCAAACATCTTGCGTGACATTGAAACTTGAAAAAGTGTCAAACACTACAACCTTGGCATGTTGAAGGCACTAAGGTAAGACAACCCATTGCGGTCAAATGACCCATTGTGGTTTTTTTCCAGAATGTGGGATGTGGGCAACAATGCATGTCTTACATGACAGCAATGGAGTGAACACTGACCTCATTAGGAAGTTCTGAGTTTTCAATGTGAAGTCCATTGTAAAAATTGACTTTTTTTGCCTTCTGTAATAGAAAATATTTTGACTGCATTAGGCAGTGAGATGAGCATTACAGATTCAGATTTTAGTGGTCTTAAGGTAGTCTACAGACTCCTTTGGGCTCAATGCTTCAGAAATTTCTAGCAAATTCATACTTTGTCAAAAAAAATTAATTTCAATTGCACTTGCTATTTCTCACACTTGTATTAATGTAAGAAGAAAATTGAAAAATTTCAACAACAAGATGATGCCAAACTCTTCATTCTGACCACAATGGGCTCGTTTACCTTACAAGCCCCAAAGCATATAGAATAATAATTTTAATTACTATGAAAAACAAATTCTTTGTATCGGTTAATTATATATCAAATAATGAATACATGTATTGGAAATAAGAGACATTTTATAGGCAGTCAATTTATGGTTGACTACAATGTTTGAATGAAGTTTAAACATGATGGACATGTTAAACAAACTTGATAGATAATCCAATCAATTAAGAAGAACAAGTTTTGTGGATTGACTGATTGAGTATTCAATCATTTTCAATAGATAAAATTGTTGTGTAAATTTAAAAATATATATTTACTATATATGCAAATAATATTACATATATATCTCATGTTTTACGTAAAAGATATGTCAAAATCACTTCAAGTTAATCCTTAAAGTTTTTTGAATATGTTTTCACCAAAACTTTCCAAAATTGTCATTTCTAGTACAAGACTATAAATATCAAATTGAAGGGAAAAAATATTTTTGGAAGCATGTAATTGTAGGATCTTATAGTACGCCAATTATTTTGAGAAGATGTGAAAAAATTTCAGAAATTTTCACTATGTAGATTGCAAGAAATTAACGTTTGAAGTGGCAAAAATCCTTTTTTAGTCTTTGCAAAAATTTGGGCATCTACACTTCACAAGTTCACATTTCTATGAAAAAATGTCTAAAATGGTGGTGATTCTTTGAATTTGTTTTTCATGACAAGTTGACTACATGCTTGAAAAATTTCAGATTATTTAGAATTGTACAACATATAAGAAAAAATAATAGTAATTAGAAAGAAGTAGGAAGAATGATTCAAAATACTAAATTGTTAAGAATTTAGTTACAAAATTGAAAAAATCCTAATTCCAATGGTTTCAATGTTGTAATAAAATATCTACACTTAATATTTTTATTTTTTCCCAAAAAATATTGAAAATTGAGTTAAATAAAGGAATTCGAAGTTTATTTTAGAGTAGAAAATCAATAACTATCTACAAACTACTCCTAAACTAAAACTCCTCATAACTTTCATTTCATTAATTCAAATGTAATGATTCAAAACTTTTCATGTATATATAAATCTAGAGAATGAATTTCAAATTTTTATCTAAGAAAATATTTTTACAAGAAGCTTTTTTGTTGTCTAGGCTACCAACACTTTGTTGAAAACTATATATCTTACATTAACTTTTGAACCATGAAGTCAAAAGTTATGAAAATTATTGGGCCTAAAAGATACTCCTTGGGCACATTGTGACATTGTGTGAAAATTTCAAAGAAAAACAAAAGCAACTCCATTCATAGTAAGCTACCAAAAATAACTATGTTGTCAAAAAAAATGTAATTTAGGGCTTTAAGGGTTAACGTTTGTGAACTGAAGCCATCAATTTGTTATTCCAAAAGCTCAGAATAACATAAAAAAATTTCAGTGAACAATGCACCCAATTGTTGTTAACAATAGGTCAAACTACAAAACCACGATGGGGGCGGTGTGGCTCAATTTTCTCCCTCGAGTGACAGTTTGAAGCGGCGATACGACAATTTTCTCGATCACTCCTGCAGTTCTCTACAAGTTCGCAATCAGAAGCGTTTATGTTGAATGGATTTTAATTTAAGAAAGAAATCAGCTCCCGACAGACTGCTCTTGCCAACACCGCCCGGAGCTAATTGCAACAATGGATCGATGATGAAAGCGTCAGTGACAATTCCAAATTGAATATCCATCTCGCGTATGCAACTCTCAAATATTCATCTGAAGATGGAAGAATAATCAATCATCTACTAGCTGGACTCGTGATTTTCAATCCAGCTTCCCGACCCAAGTGGCCAAGCTAGTTAGAGCAGATTGAGAGATGAAATCATGCATCCAGCTAGGCTGAGTAATTGCACGTTTGCACTTATTCATGCTCCATTATTTAAGTGGTGATTCTCACTCGAATGAAAGGATTCATCAGCTGGGAGGCACGCAGCGCATTGTGCAATCGGGTTCTGCAAAGCCCGAGAAGTGTTGAAACCTGTAAACAACAATCAAAAATCCAATTGCTCAATATACAATAGAATCATGCAGAAAACAAGTACAAAAGGGTTGGCCTCGTTTCTTTCTTGAAGGAAATGACAAGTGGTTCTCATGTACCTTTTCCCAAGGTGAGTTTGGGATAAATTAAAATTTTGTAAGAATGTGAGTGGCCCACAACTGGATATGCTGGAAGATCCTACCGATGCTTTGAGGCTTTGCGTGATGACAAAGCAATTTTGAACCGACACTTTCTGAGTGCAAAGGTTAATTCTGGCGGAGGATAACAGGATTGTCAAACAAAAACGAACCATATGCAGTCAGCTGTTGACTGATCTTTGAAAAACAGACCGATAGACAATGGGAGACATGAACTATGAGAGGAGCATGATTTGGTTCAGTACGACAGGCAACCCTTTCACAACAAGCTACGGCTTTTATTACTGTTGTCACTCAGACAAATAGCAACACACGAAGGGAAGACGCACGGTCACGTACTCCCCTTCCACCGACGTCAGGGGACCTCAACAGAAGCTACAACATTCTGAAACTTCAGCTGCAGCAAACTTCCATCATCGATGATGTCCCCTTCACGCAAGCTACACGATACACATATATAGCTCTGTATGGATACAACACTGTGAGTCGTCACTTCGGTAAGTGCAACTCTTCAACTGATGAAAAGTTAGAAGTGAACGATCGTTCACCCTTACCGACAAGCTACGCGACTACTTTATTAACTTCATTCACTACGTACACTAGAAATCCAACACGTACGTACTTTGACCCCTCCCAACAGTTAAGACCACTACAGTAGCTGTCTACCGGCAGTAAGGTGGTGGCAGCATGATCGTTATGCAGCTAGCGCCACCTTGGAAGTGATGTCCGAACTCTGCCGATCCGCTCGATCCATCGAGCTCTCTCCATCGTGGCCGCACTTGCTCTACTGATAGCAGTAATGACCCGAGGAGTTGTATTTCCAGCCAGACTTGCATCGCGAATAACATTTGCCACCGCTGCATGCACAACACCATCGTCAGTCACATGCAGCCAATTTCACAATCATCCAATTCATTATCATTATGCCAGCGTAAGCCAGATGCATTCTAATGCGCACAGCTAGCATGCCTCGATCAATGGATCAAAATCAAGATGGGGGAGGCACCGGTAACACATCGCCATTGGAAACCAGTACGCCTTGCATGATTTTGGAAACTGAAATACCAACGTACCTGCAGTAGGTCTCCCCGTACTTGTAGTATGAACTGAGCTTGCAAACATAGTAGCAGTAGCCGCAGTTGTTCTTGTCGGTTTTGAGGTTGACACATTTGCCGCTGCAGGAGGTGTAGGGTGAGTAGCAAACCGCATCAGCACTCCCTGCAGCTGCAAAACATTCAATAGACCCACCAGACGCAAATCAAATCGACATGTCTGCGTTAGATAAAACACAATCGGCCAGGATCGCGAGTTTCAATTCTACATTTAACGGATGGCCGCGGTGAATTATTCATCATTCTGGAAGGAAATTGCGGCTAGCGGAGCCTACGGATTAATTGATGGAGATGAGGCACGCTGTATGTACCGATGAGGAGGACGAGAGCCACAGCGCAAGCCAGCAGGAGGAGCTTGCTCCCACGTCGCCATTGCTGCTGAGAGCTCGCCATCGTTCTCGGAGATCGCTGGGACTGGGAGCTAGCTAGCAAGAGCTGGAGACGGAAGTCGGGCAGAGAAGACGGAGCACCAAGAGGCTGCAGAGCTAGATCGATGCCGATGAAGTGATGAGTGGGAGGGAGCGGAGGCCCCCTTAAGTAGTGTTGAGGTCCGCCCTCGCAGCAGTACATTTCTCGGGGAATTTGCAGTTACCTCGTTTCACTTCACGCGGATGAAAAAGAAAAATTACTTGATCGGCGATTGTCACGGAGGTCAAACTGGTGTCATTGCCGGTCATTACGGTGATGGAGGGGCATGGCAAGCTAGCCAGATGGGAAGAATTGAAGAAAAATATAACGAGTTCATCTGAAATATTGTGCTCGCAACTTGCGGAACCGACACTTCTCTGGCGGATATCGAATTTGTTATTAACCGATATTTCCCAGAGGACTTTTAGAGCGGGAAATGGATAAGGAGGCTTTCCAACCTTCGACGAGCTAGTGGTTGATCGAAGCCTCCAATTGCAGCGCTGGTCGACCCTGCGTTTCTGAGGTCAGGCTTACAGTGCTCATGCATCTAATCATGTTACCATGGCCTCGCAAGCTAGTTGTGGCGACCCCTCAAGTTCACACCCCTCACTAGGGTACGGTGCATTATATAACTCATCTGGAGGAAAATGTCAAACCTTGCATGCCTCATTTGCGAACGGGCAGGTCAGGAACCGAGTGAGTGCACATGCCTGGCTTGCGAATCCTTGAGTCATTACTCGATCTCCATCCAGCTGGGCAGTGCCAAATTTGTATGGAGTTCTAGTACCCAAGAATTAGTCGTCTCTCTCATCCATGCAGCGGAAAGGAATCCATTCCGGTTGATCAACTCTGATGCACCACCACAAGCATCATTCACTTACAACGGCTAAATTTCAAGAAATGGGCAGCGTAGGGTTCAGGATTGACTCGTTTAAACCCCTTGAAATTTGACCCCTGCTCGTTTCGTTTACAAAGTTCTGTTCATTTGCACTACTGTGACCCTAAACATACCCTAAACCGCTTTGTAGATCCTCAAACCCTCAAACTCTCTGAACATCTCAGTTTTTACGAATAAGTTCAAAAACACAAATTCAGTCTCGAGACTTGAATGCTTTTAATTTTCATCTTAAACTTAAATCATGAATGGCTATCAAATATTCAAATGTGCTTTGCACTAATTCACTATTAACCAAAAGTCTCTATTAGTAATTAAACACGGATTAATTATTCATTCAATGGGAAATTTCATCAAAAAGGCAGAATTCCATGTGCCATCTTCAAACCGCCCGCTCTGAATTGTAAAAGTGACATGTAGCATAGTTATAGTTTTCAAGAATCTTAGACTTTTATAGATTTAAAAAATCTAGGACTATTTGAAGCACGATCTAAATTGTAAAAGTGACATCTAGAACACCTATAGATTTCATACATCTAAGAAGGATATAGACTTTAGATATCTAGGACGTTAGTACACTTCAGATCACCCGCTTTGAACTGTAAAAATTGGCAAAGTAGCGGAATTTTGCCATTTTAACAAAATTGCTCATTTCATAGTTTGAGATGCTTCAAAAACAAACCTAATTTATTTTCGGATGGTTTTGTTTTTCAATTAAAAGATAACGACTAAGGCATGTCTCTTGTAAATCATAGTGTCTACAATCTTTTAAAGTACGAATCCGTTGGTGCTGGTGCTACTGGTCTTCCTAAGAGAATTTCTGAATAATTACTTTTACAAAGGTAGATTGATATTGTGAGGCAATAAGTCAAAGCATCTAGTATTACAATTGTTATTTTGGTTAAATTTCCATAAAATTAGTACATGCAAGAAGCAAAGTTTGGGTTGTAACTTCTCTCATAACTCCCATTTCATCATTTTATGAACGAAATAGATTTAATCAATGACAATCTATGCTTGTTTTAGATCTCATCTAAAACTTTAAAAGATTTTTGAATATTTGTTGAAATCTAGCTTGATCTGTATCTCATTCTGTATCTCTATAATTGGTTGAAGATTTCTCAAATTTTAATTAAAACAAAGTTTAGCATATTTGCAACTTGACAATCTTGACCTTTACAACTTACGAACCTTGGAAACACAATTGTCCTTGAAAAATGCATTTTAGAGTTAATCTTAAAGACAACCCTAGTTTAAAACAAGGGTGTCACAAGAACGTTTAACTAAGACTAGTCCAAAAGAAACACAACACCAAACTCCAACGGACCTAATTTGGATCTTCAAGGAATTTTGTCCTATGTTTTTGTCAAACTCTGGCTCCTAGTGCCTCATTGCACACACGTTACGATTAACTCTAATTATACCATTCAAATTTTGATGGATAAAACAGTCGGAAGGGGATAGCGAGACTGACTGTGATCACTCGAGATTCACGACGTACTCAACTCACGACTCTGTGAATATGAAACGAATTTGCATGCCTCGTTGGCCTGATTTCTTTGAATACAAAACGAATTTGCATTCCTCCTTGCAGCACAGGGAGACCGGGAGGGCGATACTGGGGTGGGTGGGGGGTGGGGTTCTGATTTCTGTGAATATACAATGAATTTGCATGCCTCGTTGGTCTGCTTTGCAATTTCCTATGAAAGGGAATCGGAACCCTATCAAGTTCTGTCGACAAGCGGGACACGGAACGTCTGTGCGATCGACGTGTAAGTTCAGAGGAACTCGTCTATGCAGTCAATCCGATCCATCGGTCAGCACTGCAGTCTAAGGAATGGTACGTTCGAGACCCTGGAATCCAGGGCCCGGTCCTCCGGCCTTGCAGGTGCTACCTGTGTCCGGTGACTCCGGTCCTGTTGTGTAGTAGGTTTGGGACTTTGAGTCCAGTGTTTAGGATTTTTTTGAGTTTTACTGGTTAATTTCTTTCGATTGAATCTCACATTGAACTGGTTTCTGAAGAATTGAGTCTGGGTATTTTTCTTTATTTTTTACTGTAAGTAGAAATCTTACAATTTTTTTCACCAAATTTTTGCCAATGTTTTCAAATTGCAATTGTTTTTTTTCCCTATTCTAGTGGCTAATTTTGAATTAGCCAAACATTTTTTGGGTTGTATTGTGCTTGTCCTAAGAGGCCACCTATGGCTACTTGGTTTGTATTTTATTCCTAGCAATGAAATCCCATTTCAATCCTTTAAAATGAAATACCTATAATCAACGACTTTGTTGTCTTTGTTAAATTGGAAAAATTTTGGGTGCCAAAAATGAGATGTTCCTAGCCACAAACCTCTAAAAACTAGGGTAGTCAAGTAGTTATTTAGATTTACTATTATTTAAGGTTGTAACTATGCTTCATGTGAAATGTGCCAATTTTATAAAATTGGCAATTGAGGATGCTACATGATAGTGCAAGTGGTTGAATGATGTAAATGTATACCAATCTTGGAGGTTTGTATCCACAAATGTCACAATTTTAAACCCTAAAGGTCCAAATACCATTTTTTTGGTAACATAGCGATTTAGGGCAGCTAACTATAAATGGAATTTTTATTTTTTTCCTTTGAAATTTTTACACAACTTGTGCCCAAGGAGTAGCTTGAAGGTGCAACATTTTTTTTATAACTTTGACAATAGTCATGGTTAAAAATTTATTGCATGATATGTAATTTTCATTGTTTGGTGGGCAACTCAAAGAAATTCCTTTTTTTCAAGAAATAAATATTTGAACTTGTTTTCTTGGACTTATACATATGTGAAAAGTTTTGAATGATTCCATTTTGATGAACAAGATGAAAGTTACGGGGATTTTTAGTATGTAGGGACTTATGAAATCTCTACAAAGTACATACTACAAAATAAACTTTGAATTCCTTTATTTCACTTAATATATAAATAAATAAATAAAAATATTGGATATAAATTTTTTATTACAATATTACAACCATTTGGCTTTGAATTTTTCAATTCCGTAACTAATTTTTAACAATTTAGTATTTTAAACTATACTCTAATTCTTTCTACTTACTATTTTTTTCAAGTATGAATTTGATTTTTTTTTGTTTGGAATTATTTATGTGTATTTTTGCAATTGATAAGGTTTTTAATTCTAAAATTTTAGGTAGGTATATGCTAACAAGTGAAGCAAAGGATCGTGTGATTGAATTTGTTAATGAATAAATATTGATGAAGATTTTAGCCTTGCTATGGAACTAAGTTCTTTGCAGCAAATTAGGACCTATAAAACATCAATTGAAATACCTTTAGGGATTAACCTTTGAAAGGCCCTTTTGATCCCTCATCCCTCTACACAACCAATATTTAGCCTTATAACTCTTCAATTGCGAAATATTGCTATTTATGTACCATCATGATTATTGATTTACGTTGTACTAAAAAAACTATTTGTTCAATGTTTTTTCAATCAGATACCACCAAATCCATAACATACTATACAGCCACAAAGAACTTTCATGCGTTTGAGGGTTAAATGCCTAGGATCATGCCCAAGTCAATGGAGGTGATAACTGATGACTTGACTGATATTGTTAAAATGAGATATTCTACTGTCACTTGCATTGTCACTCAAGCTCTACTGCATTGGTGCCATAATCAATTTAATTCAGCTAGTTTGCACGTGCACATCAAGAGCAGGATGAGTCAAACAACCGCACTCAGTGTTTTGGAAAAAAAATTCTCACACCAATTAAAGCAATGTTGCCTACCATGTGAATCTACTTGCATCATGGTATCAGTGACAATATATAGCAAAACTGGTGGTAAAATTTGTCTTTCAGATCTCTCTACAGCTTCAACATCAATTCCATTTCATTGGCGCAACTCTGAGCAGCAAGAATTGTGACTGGCACACATTCTATATACAAAGATTTGTATGGCTACATTAAGGTTTCAGCTACAAAGCAGCTTCATAATTATTTTGGGTTTTAATTTGAAAAAATCCATCTAAAGCCAATACATCATCTTCAAGGTTGTTACATCAAGCACGTTGGGGGCATGACACGTGCCTTGTCGGATGGACCAAAATCACAAAATTGGACAAAGACGGACAAATTGTTTGAACAAATATATTTTTTTCGGACTTTTCTTAGGACTTGGAGGACCAATTTTTTTACAAATAGCATAATTATATGTATTGGAAGGAAGAGATGTTTTCTGGGCAGCCAATTTTTAGTTGACTTACTTGCCTACAATCAATGTTAGAAAAAGGCCCAAACATGATGGACATGTTGGACAAACTTGACAAACAATCTAATCAATTGAGAAGAGTGCATTTTGTGAATGGAGTATTCAATCATTTTCAATAGATAAAATAATTATATAAGTTTTAAAAATATATATTCACTACATATACGATTAATATCATATATATATATAGAGCTCATATTTTACTTAAGGGATATGTGAAGATCACTTCAAGTTAATGTTTGTAAACTAAAGCTATCAATTTGTTATTGTAAGCTGAGAATAATAGAGAATTTTATTCCCCCTAAAACACTGGAAAGAATATATTTTGGCATTATAGGCCAAAATGTTCAGATCCAAATCAGTGAAAATTTTATTGGCGAATAATCTCCAACCCCCCCCAGAAAAAACAGGTGGCGAAAACTACAAAGGTAAAAAAAAAAATTTTAATGTGTCGCCTGACACAGCCTGACAAGGAGTCCAGGGGGGCCTTGTCAACCACCCTGGCTCCTGTAACGTCGCCGGCGGAGGGATCTTTGTGACAGGCCTCATTGCCATTGTGGCTAGGGTCGTTGTCACGTTGTCGCCTTCGTCTTGCTAATTTGGAAGCCATCGCCAACATTAGGAAGTTGGCCGCTGAGCTTATCGTCCTCGGATTCGCCAATTGATTTCTCTGTTTCCTTGTAGTTGGGCGCCAAGAATTCTTTATGCTCGCGTAGTCTTCAAAGTTTGTTTGTATTTCATTTTCGGTGGGCGTAGTAATGTCTCTGGTCCTCTTTCTTTTTCGGGGAGTTGGGAATGTGAACTTTGCATTGAATTCTAGGGAACATTCGGGGAGTTGGGAATGTGTGGTTTTGATTTGCTTCAGAATGTGTGTAGTGCGAATGATTAGCTGACAAAGTTGTGCATGGCTTCAGGATTTTTAGGGATTCCAGGGTTTAATTGTGGTTTGGGTTTAGGAGATTCAGGAATTCAAGAATTCTCCATGTACAATTCTGGGTTTTAGGGAAAATTAGAAATGTCCATGGTTGTTGGCAGCAGCTTGCTTGTAAATTGCAGAGGTTTACTGGATGGTGGATGTCGAAGTATAAATTGTGAATCGGGCCTCGCTTTGACACAGATGAGTTCTCATCTTCTCGTTTTTCTCTCGACATTGTTTCTCGGTGCTTCACGATTTCTGCTTGTGGTGGATGCGTTTGGTAATTGTCATGGCTCCAAATCAGTCCATGATGTGGAAATTTTTGTATCACGGTAGAGTTCAAGGTTCACAGTCTGATGGTGATGCAAGTTGTACCACGCAGGTTAAAGGGAGCAGCGATGGAGTGCTTCAATCGGCAAGGAGTACAGTTGAACAAGTGCTTCTTGGCACCCATCCTACTCTTCATGACATTGACGACGGTGATGTTGACGTGGTTCTTTCTCCCGTAGCATCTCCGGAGGTCGTTGTTCTTGATTCGGAAGAAACATTTGTGGCCCATAAATTGGCTCGATCATGGCGTCAATCTTACGAGCAGAATCGACAATGGCAAGATGTGTGGGTTGCTTGAATGCCGTGGGCCGAGAGTGTCGTCAGTGCAGATGGCACAGTTCGGTAGGTACGTTGTAAAATCTGTTGTGAGGTTGAGGGGAGGGAGAAGCTACTAGTTCCCAAAGTCGATTCCCTGTAGAAGCATTATGGGAGAAGGAAGGCCATCAGTTCCTTCGGGAAGGCGAAGGTAGGCCAGCATTATTTCTTAAGCAACAACGTTCATGCCAAAAATGAAAAAATATACTATGCATCCTTGGGGAAAGATGGGGATACTGTTTTGCAACAGGTGGCGAAGGGAACAGTCAAAGAGCAGAGGAGGAAAATCGTGCAGTTCCGGGCCATTTTGTGGCTTCTCATGCAGGGTCGGCCACTCACACAGTATGAGACAATGCGGGAATTGTTTCAACTCCTCCTCGTGCTAGACTTTCCAATGAAACACTGGAGTATTTCGGTCGGGTGGGAGATGGCGGATCACCTCACCATTGCTTTGGTAGAGCACACCAAGCAGGTTATTTCAAAGACCCGTTTTTTTTCCTTAAGTGCAGATGAAGTGAGCACAATTGATGCTCAATCTTGGTTATCCATTCATTTGTATGTTTGCATTGGCTTCAAGAAAGTCCCCATCTTGCTGTTCTTGAATCGACTTGACAATGGGAATGGGACTGCGGTTGTAAAAGAGATGATTCAGGGAATGTTGTCTCATTATTCTGGGCTCTGTGAAGTCGAAGTGGCAAACCGCCTTGTCTGTTTCGGGGCAAATGGGGTGTTTCTGTCTTCCAGGGTCGTAGAAATGAGGTGACAACGTTGATGAAACAGCAGATGGCCCCTTTCTTGGTTGGAGTGCATTGTATGGCACATCATACAAACCTAGCTGTTGAGCCTTTGTCAAACTTGCCGATTGTGGCAAAAGTTGAGACTTTGTATCAAGCCATGTACGCATATTTTAGCCACAGTCCTAAGCGTCACTTAGAATTTCAAAAACTTGCCGACTTAGTGGAAACAGAGGGACGTCGCATGCTCCGCAATGTGAAGACATGGTGGTTATCATTATTGGAACCCTTGAAGAGAGTCATGGGGGAGTACAAAACCCTTGTGGTGAAAATGTGTGAAGATGCAGCTATCAAGGAGCCGGAGCTTACTGCGAAGTAAGTTGCTGCCAAGGAGGCTACCCATCACAATTATGAGCTCCTTAGTGATGTTGGTACCTTGTTAGCGTTGCCCTGCCTCATGCCACTCCTCGATTCAGTGAATTCTTTGATGAAATTCGCTTAGTCTAACAATGTTTTTATGAGTGATTACATTGCAGCAGTGAAGATCTGCCAAAGTGAGCTCTTCATGATGTACTCCGACAACGACACAGCATGGTAGAAGCAACACTTCGAGATGTTCTATGACATCATGCATGATTAGTCTTTCTCCATCAGCTAGGAGTGGGTAACTGATTTGAATACCGGTGGGGAGTCTCTTGCCTTCCGCATAGCAGGGCATACATATCCTGCACATTCCATTTGTGCTGTCAGTGGCAAGAAATTGCCCATGAGTAAGGAGGACTTCGATGCTATCATTAGCTCCGTGAAGGCCCAGTGTCGTGATGCTGCAGAGATGCTCACACTTGAGCTTGATGTTCGTTTTCTAGAGGTTGAGTTGATGAATGCTTTGGACATAGTATTCCCTCAATACTAGCTACAGCCCAATTGTAATGACCTCTTTTTCCTACATGTGAAGACATTGCGGTCTCACTTCGCTATTGTGCGCACGGTGGACTTTGGTTCAGAGGAGAAACCAAATTTGCAACAAGTGGATCCCATTCTTGATGGAAGGATGTTGTCCTTGCAGATGTCATTGTTTAACTTGACGATGAAGTCTCATGCGAAGGGGGCCATAGAGGAACCGATGGATCAAAACCCTGTCACAAAGGTTTGGGTTCGCATTGGGCAGAATGCCTTAATGTTGAACTGTCTCTCTGAGTTCATTAAGGTGGCAGAAATTGCCATTTGTGCGGTGTTGGGCAGCGTGGAGGATGAGCGTACATTTTCCACTTTGAGCTTCATGAAGTCCAAACTCTGCAATCACCTTACAGGGCACGTGGATACTTGTGTGAAAATCTTCTCCCAAGAGTTCTTCACTATGGAATCTTTTCCTATAAGTAAGGCAATTACTTCATGGCGGGAGGAGAGATCACGGCGGGGAATAGATGTATAAGTCTGTTTCCATTAAACCGGCAAGTTTCAAGTTTTAAGTTCTTTTAACAGTTTACTAACTGGGTTGGGGGTGGGTGGGATTACTCATTGCATTCGGACAAGGCCTTCATGGTTGGGGTTCAACTCCCTTGAGTAATTGCATTGTTGTTTTCTTTGTGTTGCTTGTGTATTCACAATGACATGCTTTGGCTTATAGTAGCCACACCGAAACCCTTTACAACCACAGCATCGCCAAAACGTCGCAGCGTGAGTTCAGAACCTCGCAGCGTCAGTTTACAGTGGAACAAGGCCACCAGAAGGATGTCGCCACGTACACCACCCCCTCTTTTGTACAGTAGCCAGACAGGCAGAGTAAAAACTCAGGATAGGAGCCAGCGAAGCTACTCCCCCAAAACTACGGCAGCGTCTCGCTCGACCAAGCGTAAAAGTTAAAATATTCACTGATCCAAATCCCTTCTTGACTTGGTAGGCACAATTAAATATGTCCATGATAAATTTATTACTGGCACTCGAGTAACAGTTTGAACTTTGAAGCGGCGACACGACTCTGCACTGAACGTACGGCATTCTTACTGTTGGGAGTCCGCAGCGGCTCAGTTTCTCCGCGAAGTCGACGCTCGCCAGGCACGCCACGTCTTCTGACGACCCATGCATAATTTAAAAAAAAATATTCTTCTGTGGAACTGGGAAACTTGCAACGGGTGCAAGTAACCCATTGATTTTTAAATGAGCACATGCTTGCATAATTGCACCAGACTGTAACTTAGTGAGTTCTCATGGTGCACGTGGGACCAATTAACTTACCGAATGTTTGACCTCTTTCAATAAGACAATTTTCTCGATCACTCCTACAGTTCTCTACAAGTTCGCAATCAGTTGCTCCCCGACGTTTATGTTGAATGGACTTTAATTTAAGAAAGAAATCAGCTCCCGACAGACTGCTCTTGCCAACACCGCCCGGAGCTAATTGCAACAATGAAAAGCGCCAGTGACAATTCCAAATTGAATATCCATCTCAAATGCACCTCGCATATACATGCAACTCTCAAATATTCGTCCGAAGATAGAAGAATAATCAATAATGCACTGGACTCGTGATTTTCAATCCAGCTTCCCGATCGAAATGGCCAAGCTAGTTAGAGCAGAAAGATGAAATCGTACAGTAATTGCATATTTGCACGTGTTGGACGTAATATTTTTGCTCTGTATTTAAGTGCTGATTCTCACTCGAATCAAAGGATTCATTCGCTGGGAGGCACGCAGCGCATTGTCCAATCTCGGCGCGGTTCTGCAAAGTCCGAGAAGTGTTGAAATCTGTGGACAAAGTACGATCAAAAATCCATTTGCTCAATATATTACAGAATCATGCAGCGCAAAAAAACACGTGTTTGACGTACTCGCGGGAACATGGCCACTGGAGTCAGTGAATCGGCCGGAGTGACTCGTCAAGGTTGCCCTGTTAGAGCTCAGCAATTGGAAGTAGCTGAGATGGAAGTTTGAAGAAAAGATTAGTTGTGGATTTGATTTAAATTCAAAGTTAGCCATTCAAATCTCACATTAAAGGAAAAATGAGCCTTTGGGTGGGTCATTAGATATTGACAAAGCAAGCTATTGTTAGTGAAGTAGGTATCCTTACTAGCAAATATGTCAAATTTGTATTGTCAACTTGTATGAATTTTGCAAAAAAAAGTCAAATTTCATTCCCCTATGTTTTGAATAATCAATGTAGTTCATAGACCATAAATTTGAATGTAGTTCATTGCCAATAAACTTCCTTTGTAGTTTTCATCTTTGCATGATGATATCAATGAATTTAATTTCAATGGTTTTAATATCAAATAGTATATGGTATATATGATTTACTTTCATTAGCTGCACGAAAAAAATAATGAATTGCTATTATTATTAATAGCATTTAACAAAACGTCAAAACCAGTAATAATAAAGTTTGGCCAAAATTGAAAGTTAGATTGTCTATTGACATTAAAAATACATTAAAATCATACAAATCTTTACTATAAGTAAATTGTATGATTGTATCCATTGAGCAAATATAGTTTCAATCAAATTTTTTTCTAAAATATCAAAAGCAAACATAACATCATTATGAACATTAATACATGAAAATTAAAGAACTTAAAGAAGAAATTTATTGCAATTGATTGATTTCACTCATTATTGCAACTAATTGATTTATTTATTATAACTTTGAAATTGATATCACACACACCACATATTGTTCATCTCATTCTCCAATCACATCTCATTTTCTCTAAGCTATGGCATGCTAAGTGAACGAAAATAGGAGAATAAAATCCCTTTAAAAAATACAAATTAAATCAACTCAAACTCCCCTTTGTCTTTCATGAAGTAACCTTCTTAAGACTTGAAATTTTCTCTAATGGTTTTCACGTGGTCAATTTTATAAAGTACTTTCAAAATGATTTTGGTAGCTTCTAATTTTGATCACCAATCACAATATCACATGATGCACACCAATTAGTTGCCTCAAAACACATGATTATAACAAAATAATAAAATATAAAAATATAATACTACCATATGTAGAGTCTCCTTCTTAACCAATGTACAATCAGGTCCAGCTCAATTACAAATTCTGGACCTCACCCTTCTCGTTTAGTTCTATAGTGTCCCTAGTTCACGACGTCACCCACATCACGGTTGAAGGTTTCCGTGGCCCTACTCTTGCGGTCTTATGCACCTCATAGTCTTCTTCCTATTGCAATTAAACGCGCCGGAATCATGGGCCCATGCACAATTTTTCATAGCTCCCCCATTACTGCTCCAAAATTTGCATGCGCCGCCACTAACTTCACCATCCACTCACTCCTCCATGGCTTCCTTTCCGGTGCTCCCACTTGCGCTCGTTGATTGCTCATCTCTCCAGCTCCAACTTCACACCGCCTTTCCATTTTTTGCCATCTACAATTCCTCACATTCTCGCTTGCTTTCACTTGCACCTTCCGGCTCTCCTTTTCCCGTTTTTGGGCCAATTTTTTTTGTGGGGGGGATATACTCAGCCCATTGGGCTTGGTTCTTTTTGCATGACCAATGCATATGGTTTATTGGCCCTACCTTTGCTAACCCGATGCATTTGTTCTTGCTTTGGTGCGATTCTAGCTTCTCTTCTGCATCTGTTTCTATTGCTTTCAACGACACTTTTCCAATTGGATTTTCTCTCGCTTTTAGCACTCTATATTTTTGGGGTTGCACACTCTTTTCAAAGCTGATCTGTTGCCCAAGCTCGCACATTCAAATTCCCTGTTGTTGACTGGTGAGTCTCCCAATTTCTAGATGAGACTACATACACATTTTTTTATTTGAATTTCCATCATGTCGTGTCATAATCCATCATTTGAACTTGCATTCTTTCATATTGCCATGCGCACACGGACGTTAAGCGATCATGAGAGGGGTCTCATTGTGGGAATGTGGGAGGGTGGAGTGAAATCTAGCCGCATTGCCAAGTTGATGGGAATGCCGCGTTCTATCGTGTCCACAGTTTTGACAAAGTGAAAGAAATTTGCTCCGCCACCACAAAAAGCCAAGCAACCAACAAGAAATGATGGACACCATTAAAGCGCTTTGGGAAGAGGTTTCTCTTGAGCAACTACAAAATTTGATAGAAAGCATACCCAATCGAATGAAAGCAGTCATTTCAGCAAGGGGTGGTAGCACTAAATGGTAGGGACTATGCACAACAAATCAAATATGTTATATGCTTTTCCACTTCATATGTAAATATTTGTACAGATAATGAACTACTCTTTACTACGATTCCAACGCAACTTCTACTTAAGGAATCCGTTCATTTTTAGCCCGGATATGGCTTCCTGAAGTTGCACCGATTTTCAATAACGACTGACTCAAGTCCAGAATTCGTAATTGAGCTAGACCTTACTTAATTGGGTGTCACTCCTATAACTACTTGTGGTTATAAATGGAACCTTGTATGAATAGACCCTTAATTCCAGTCAACCCACAAAAGGGTTGGAATTATTTCTTTCTTGAAAATGCCATTTTCCTGTAACTTTTTCCAAGATGAGTTTGGAATAAATTAAAATTTTGTAAGAATGTGAGTGGCCCACAATTGGATATGCTGGAAGGTCCTACCGATGCTTTGAGGCTTTGCGTGATGACAAAGCAATTTTGGACCAACACTTTCTGAGTGCAAAGGTTAAATCTGGCGGAGGATAACAGGATTGTCAAACTAAAACGAACCATTTGCAGTCACCTGTTGACTGATCTTTGAAAAATAGACCGATAGACAACCCTTTCACAACAAGCTACGGCTTTTATTATTGTTGTCACTCATACAGATAGCAACACACGAAGGGAAGACGCACGGTCACCTACTCCCCTTTCAAGCCGACGTCAGGGGACCTCAACAGAAGCTACACCATTGACCATTCCGAAACTTCAGCTGCAGCGAAAGTCTTCCATCATCGATGATGTCCCCTTCACGCAAGCTACACGATACCCATAGCTCTGTATGGATACAATACTGTGAGTCGTCCCCGCGAGTCGTCACTTCGGTAAGTTCAATTATTTATGAACACCCTTACCGACAAGCTACGCAACTACTTTATTAACTTCATTCAGCGGCCCTTGCAAGTCCAACATGCACGTACTTTGACCCCTCCCAACAATTAAGACCTCCAGCTGTCTGCTGGCAGCATGATCGCTAAGCAGCTAGCACCACCTTGGAAGTGATGTCCGAACTCCGCCCATCCGCTCGATCCAATTCAACGAGCTCTCTCGATCGATCGTGGCCACACGTGGCAGAACTTACCCGTTGGGTCGTATATATAGCCAAGCTGGCATCGCGAATAACATACACCTCCGCTGCATGCACAACACCATCGTCAGTCACATGCAGCCAATTTCACAATCATCCAAATCATTATCATCTTGTCAGCGTAAGCCAAATGCATTCTAATGCGCACAACTAGCATGCCTCGATCAATGGATCAAAATCCAGATGGGGTGCCGGCAACACATCGCCATTGGAAAGTAGTACGTCATGCATGCATGATTCTAGAAACTGAAATAATGGAAGCGCCGGTAACCTGCAGTCATTGGAAAGCGATACGTATGATTCTGGAAAGTGAAATATCAACGCACCTGCATGAGGCCTCCCCATTCTTGAAGCTTGCAAACATGGTAACACCCCCCGCAGTGTTTTTTGTTTGAGGTTGACACAATTGCCGCCGCAGTTGGTTTAGGGTGTGGAGCAAACTGCATCGGCACTTCCTGCAGCTGCAAAACATTCAATAGATCCATCAGCAAATCAAGTCGACATGGCTGCGTCCGATGAAACACAATTGGCCAGGCCGAATCGAGGGTTTCTACATTTAACGGCTGCCCTTAATTATTCATCATTGTGGACGGAAACGGCAGCTAGTGGAGCGTATTGATTTAGTGATTGAGATGAGGCACGCTGTGTGTACCGATGAGGAGGACGAGAGCCACAGCGTAAGCCAGCAGGAGGAGCTTGCTCCCATGTCGCCATTGCTGCTGAGAGCTCGCCATCGTTCTCGGAGATCGCTGGAACTGGGAGCTAGCTAGCAAGAGCTGGAGACGGAAGTCGGGCAGAGAAGACGGAGCACCAAGAGGCTGCAGAGCTATATCGATGCCGATGTAGTGATGAGTGGGAGGGAGCGGAGGCCCCCTTAAGTAGTGTCGAGGTCCGCCCTTGCAGCAGTACATTTTTCGGGGAATTTGCAGTTACCTCGTTTCACTTCACGCGGATGAAAGTGAAAAATCATTTGATTGGCCATTGTCAGTCACGGAGGTCAAACTGATGTCATTGCCGGCCACTCCGGTGACGGAGGGGCATGGCAAGCTAGCCAGATGGGGAGAATTGAAGAAGAATATAACGAGTTCATCGATCTGGACATGCAGTGGCACCCTGAAATATTGTGCTCGCAACTTGCTGAATCGACACTTTTCTGGCGGACATCGAGTTTGTTATTAACCTATTTCCGAGAGGACTTCTAGAATGGGAAATGGATAAAGGAGGCTTTTGCAACTTTCGACGAGCTAGTGGTTGAAGCTGCCAATCGCACCGCTGGTGCCCGCGTTTCTGAGGTCAGTGCCCATGCATGTAATTAACCATGTATGCTGCCATGACCTCGCAATCAGCTTTTGGCCATCCCTGAAGTTCACATACCTGACTGGGGTACGGTGCATCGGGGAAGCAGAATTTGGGCTGCTAGCTTGTCTGTGACTGGAGAGTCTCAGGACGCCCTTTTCCCCGTTTCAGGAACCTAGTAGATTTTAATCAATGAGTTAGACTTGCTTTAGATTCCAGAAGGTTTTTGGAGACTTGTTGAAAACTAGCTTGATCTTATCCTTTAACCCCATATCACTGTAGATATATCTAGCAAGGATTATTCCTTGATGCATGATGTTGATTCTTCTTCCCTTATTTTAATAATTTTAGCATATGGCAATTAAAAATTATTTTGATTTTGCCTTTCTACAAGGACAAGGCATTTGCTTTGCTTAATTCTACTATGCATTTGATGATAAAATTTAGCTTTGAACACGTAGAATAATGCTAACTTAATTTTGTGATGAATATACCAACAACTACAAATAAACATAAAATAACACAAAAAGGACTAATAATAAAACTGGAAGAAGTATAAGATGACAAAGTTTGATTGATTATTTTTTTAATTGTCCAGTCAAAATCAAGAGCCCTGAACAAGTAGCTTTAAAATTAAAATAATACACTTTAAAAGAAACTAGAGCATATTGATTAAATTCAAATTAACAATTATTAAAATTCTAGGTGAAATTTTGATTTGGTAACTAAGCATTCTTTGTGAAATGAAAGTTCTCCATGTCATATTGTGATTGGTTTACGGTGGTGTAAATCTCTCAAAATTTGGACACTACCTTTCAGTCATGGCCAGGGAGAACTGACCCCCTCATTGCCCTGGCCAGGGTTAATTGTGAAAGAAAGCCCCCTATTTTTTTGCCATGATTTTTTAAATTTCTGCACTACCCGCAGCTAAGTTGGGGCTGCTGATTGCAAATCTGAATTCAGAATTTGCAAAAAAATTCATCTGATTGCAAATAAAAAATTGCACAGCGTTTTCCCCATAAGTAAAATCGGGGCAATGAGGGGGTCAGTAATAAGTCATGGCGTGTGGGTAAAATTTCTGGCCTGGTTCACTGGAAAGCTGAATATACTTCACCAAGATCCAGGAGTCCGGCACTCCGGCATAATTAGCTCAAACGCGGGAATATTCAGACTCAGATCTCGTCTAGACGGCAAATTTATTAATGGCACGGGACTGCGGGAGTGACAGGTAGAGCACCGATACGGTGCTGTACTGACCGTACGTCATTCGTACAGTTGGGAGTCCTTTGCGACTCCACGAGGTCCACGCTTGCCAGTCATGCCACGTCTGCTGACGACCAGGATTTTGTGGGGTTTTTTTTCATTTTTTATGAAATGCCAAAGTGCTGACAATGTTAGTGGTGCTCCAAATTTCAACATTTATCCCATTAGCACATATTACATGTCCATAATTTTGTTTTCATCCACATTTGGCAATTTCATTCAAGATTTTTTTCTTAATTTACGGTTTCTTGTCTTTTTTAGTCAAATTTTTTTTACCTGGTGCAATCTAGTACTAGAAAGCTGAATTAATAAAGCAGATGGAGAGATTAACCCATAAATGCCCAAGACACCAAATTCTGGTGTCAACCATACTTTAAAGTTAAATAAAACCTCACCAAGTTTCTTTTTTTAGTATTTATATTTATGATTTTTTAAAGTCTACTTTTAGGATTAAAAATCCAATTTTCCAATGGAATGATTATGGTTTTTCTATTCAAGATTTTATGCAAGGTTGTGCATTGCAATTCTTGATTTTCTAATATTGAGGATTTTTGAAATGAGCCTCAAATATATTAGAGCTTGGAGAAAAAATCACATTAGAAATTCATTTAAAAAATTTATAGAGTAGATTTTGAGAAGTTGTAAATTGATTGGAGTTATGCATGTTATGTGCTTTAATCTCATATTTTTTTGGCAACCAACTTTTTAGATTTGATATGTGAAAAGAGGATTGAAAGACTTTAAATCACTTTCACAATTTTAACACCCTTATGATCAAACATTAGGATCTTCTAATCTATAAGTGATATTGTTGTATTTTCTTTTCCTATGTAATCTCCAACATGTCTAGTTTGAATTTGTTCGATAATAGTTCAAATAAAATTGATAAAATTTATCAAAATGTTGATATTTTTTTCAATTCAGAAGAAGCACAAAAAAGACTTTGGGCATTTAGAGGTTAAATATCCCAGACCATAGTCTAGGCTCAATAATTGCGCATTTGCACTTATTCTTGCTCTATATTTTAAGTGTTGATTCTCACTTGAATCAAAGGATTCATCAACTAGGAAGCACACTCCGCATTCATTTGCACTATTCAAATGCAATTGCGGGGCAACATTGTGAGCATTTCATTGGGCGGATTCTCAACTTGGGCTGGGGCGTGGCCAGCTTGATTCAACGCTGGTCTATCGTGGATCCAGGCAGTGAACAAAAGTGAATGTCCCCTCCAAAAACAACCCCCACAAACACCATGCTGCCATCTCCACTCAACATTTCCAAATTCTAAGTTTGTTTCTCACATTTGTCTTCAATGCTTAGTCTTGCTAGTTGGGCCAGATTTTATTTTTAACACCTCCCTCCAAAGTAAGCTCCCAATTGGAACTCAAAGATAGGTGGTTGAGGGCAATGTATGGGGAGTACCGGCATTTAGTTACAATTTAGCCAGTTGAAATTAGGAATTACCAAATTGATTTGAAAATTGTCGGAAAAAAATCCAACCATTTAAGAGGAAATTCAAAGAATATTCTCTATTTATTATAGGCCTAGCCAAGAGGATGCTTTAAACAATTGATTATGTCAATATGTAGGATTTTAGCCGGTTGAGTTGTAAAACTTCCCAGATTGTGGTTGAGGGAACATGCTTTCGACGTCATGAAAGGAGAATTGACTTTCATGGGTTTGGTACAGTGAGAATAAGTGGGCTAAAAAGAATTGGAGCTCATTGGATATACTTTGATGAGCCTTGTTCCAGTGAAATGTTGGAGATGCTCTCAACATGCAAATAAACAAAATCCATTTGCAAAAATTATTATAAGATAGAAACACCAAAAATCGCACTTATTCCTATTATTTGTTCCTAAACTCACCCAATTATGTCCCTAGACTTTGGTGAATATGTCCTCCTCATGCTTAACATTGATTGGTCAACACATTCAAAGAACACATATTTGACTGAAATTTGCTAATAGCTGATTTTTGCAAGGTTCAGTTTTAGGGGCACTTATAAGACAATTTTAATGGTCTAGGCAGCCAACACTTTGAAAAATCATAGAAATTACATACAATGTTTGAAAAATCTAATTTTTTTAATATTCATGATTTTCACTTGCATATAATACAAAATATTATTTTTAGAAACATATGCCTCTAACTATGTTGAATTGCTTAAAATAACAGTTATGGGTGTTTCTACCTTAGAATCATGCAAAACATACACAATAAAAGCTTGGTTGATTCCCAGGGACATGGCCACAGAAGTCAAAGTGACCACAATTGTCATATCGGACGGAATCTCACTGTTCACGGACAGAATCGGACCGATTCGGGTTGACCGGCTGCAAACTTCAGAGACTTATAACTTTTGCAAAAATACTTCAAATCGGGCAAATGAGATGTTTTTAGACATCTACAGAAACATCCATTTGTGCATAGAACCAGGTAGATGGGAGGAGCCAAATGTTTTGGGGGGGGAGAGCTATGAAGGTGGACTAGGAGGTTGGAATGGATGTTTGATGGCCTACCAAGGTGGGCTTGCCTTCTTGGTTGATCAGTCTTTCTATGAAGCAAAAGAATGTCAAATCTCACCAATCTTGAAAGATCTTGGTCTTGGAGGAGGGAAGATCTTGGAAGAGGGTCTTGTGAGGGTCCTTGGGGGAATCTTGGAAAGAGGATTTTGGAAGAAGGGTCTTGGGGAGCTGAGGTAGCACTATACTACAAGAGCTACTATACCTCCCCCAAGATTCCCCAATTGGATTCTTCCATACAATTTTTGTGAAATTTAACCTCTAAAAGACCATTGTTTGTTTGGAGGACAAATTGGATTTTAGGCAGGTACCTACAATCTCAATTTTTATCATGCTTTTTTGAAAAAAAATTTAAAGAAAGAGAAATCAATTAGCTTCATGGGAATTTTTTTTTCAATTGGTGCCCAGGAACAAAAGTTAGGCCCAAATAAGCTCAAAATAGGGGAGGTTGGATATCAAAAAAATTCAAAAAATTTGAAGTTTTTTTAAAAATATTTTTTCTCATAGATTGTACTTTTTCTAAATGGAAAGCTTTGATTCATTTCATTTGAATAAGTAATGTGGAAGTTATGGACAATGTTGTTTTTCGGACAATCTAATCATCTTCTGGAAAAAAAAAACTTATAAGATATGTTATAAATGCAATTTTCACAATTTTTCAGAAAGAATTCTTTAACAACTGAAGGTTAAGTTTTCTTGCTAGAACAATCTCATTATTGGAAATAAGTCTTGGAAATAATTTATAATTATTGTATTTTAATTCCATCTTAGAGCTATTAATGATTTAGTATTTCTTTCAATCTTGGACCTAATTCTATTTAACAATTTATTATTTTTTGAAATTTTTTCCTAGACTTTCAACTCAATTCTTCAACACAATTTTTTTTAATTACAAGTCCATGTTACAAAAAAATTCCACAAATGGTAGTAAGAGTCACCTGAAATTGCAAGCCAATGTTAAAAAAAAACTTCTTTCAACTTTGAATGCTAATATCTTCCAATTTGTATAGTCAAACTTTATGAAATTTTTACCACATGATCATCAATAAATAAAGTACAAGTTCTTATAATTGTATTTTTTTAAAGTTTTTTTTAGATGAATATAGCAAAAGTAGTAATTTTGAATGGTTTTGGCAAAAAAAATGACCTTGGTCCTTTAGGGGTTAATTATTATAATCTTCATATTGTTGTTTCAATATAAATATAAGATGAATAATAGAAATATATAATACAAGTTGAGGGGCACAATTAGAAGTAATGAACTCTTGTTCTTACATTTCTATAAAGATATGTGTTTCCTTAAAGGGCTTGTTGGTGGAACTAATAATTGAAGGCAATGTCTTTCACAATGTACCCAAAAGAGGCAACCAGCCTTATTCCTCCAATTACTTGATACACACCCCTTCCATTGAAAAAAATGAGAGCCGTTGATTTAGAAAAAAAAATCCTCCCTCCCATGCCATTGATCTTGAAAAGAACAAGTGCCGTTGGATATGGGTTGATTTAGAAAAAAAAATCCTCCCTCCCATGCCATTGATCTTGAAAAGAACAAGTGCCATTGGATATGGATATGATACAGATACATATACAATACAAATACAATACAGATATGGTACAGAAATATGGTACAAAGATAGGTATGTATAGTACCAATATGGTGCAAATGCGGGATATATGATATGGGATTTATCCCATATCAAATGCCTTTGCACCTCTACCTCTACCTGAAAACTACAAAGGGGTGAAATTTGGGGGGAGGGGGTACCAAATTTTTTTTAATTTAATTTAAATTTTTTATTGGCTTACTAGGGGGATGGAAAAAATGCGCTTTAATTTATTTTTTGAGCTCATTGTAACAGTTTGTCACAATGAGCTCAAACGAGGCAATAATTGTCTCAATGTATCACTAGAGGTGGATGTGGGAGAAAAGAGGACACATTCTTGCTTGTTTGCATGCATTGGTTTTTCTAGAAGTCTCAAATACTATGAACAAAGGGAGAGGGGAAATTAGTATAACTATGGGCCATAATTTTTTTCTGCCATGAAAAAATTTATGAAGATGGTGTCATTTATGTTTTCACTATTTGGAATTTAGGAAAAAAAATTCTCTATGCACAAAAAAATTCAAAAATTGGCTAGTGTAAGTGCAATTTTTGATACCTCTTTGTATTGCAGGGTGATTTAGAGACTTAGAACTTGAATTTGCTTCCAAAATTTTCTATAAGTGTACCTAAGAGGACATACAATGGAATAGTGAAGAGACTCAATTTGTTGTAGAGGAAAAAAAATTCTCCAAGAGGGCCCAAAGTCTATTGACCCTATTGAGCAGATATGAAAAAAACGTTTTTTTCAAACTTTGAATGTTAAGATTTTTCAATCTATGTGGTAAAATGGTTTGGAATTTTTTCCACACATTGATAAAATATTTATTCTAGTTTTTTATGGTTGAAATTCAAAAAGAAAATTCATTTTTATTTTTTATTAACATACCAAAAAAACATAGTTTTTGACATTGTCTCCATGGAACCCCCACCCTTGATCCATTAGGGGTTACGGTAACCTAATTCACTATTTAGTCAATTATGCATGCCACATGTGATGGAAAGTAGCAAGAATGTTGGGTTCCATGTGTTAAAAGCAATTGCAACATGTTGGAGTACATCTTTCTTAACTTCTAAAGGCCCATTGTCCCCTTGAAGGACAAAATGGATTTTGGGCAAGTTCCTATGAATTCAATTTTTAGTGAATTTTTTTGAAACTTTTTTAGAAGATAGAAAAATTTATTAGCTTTGTGGAAATATAATTTTTATTTCAATTTGTGCCTAGGAGCAAAAGAACCCAAATTTTCATGTAGTGGACAAAAAAATAAATTCACAAATATTTGAAATTAAAATTTGAAATATTTTTTCTTATATGTTATATTTTTTCTACATGTAGAGATTTGATTCATTCCATTTGAATTAGTAACATGAAAGTTATGAACAATCTTGTTTTTTGGACAATCTGAGCATTTTCTTGATAAAATAACTTATAGGATTCATTTCTAAATGCAATTTTCACAATTTTTCACAAAAAATTATTTCACAAGGTTAAGTTTGTTTGTTAGAACAATCTCACAATTGGGATTACAGTCCACCCTTGATATTTATTACCCCAATAAGTGTTAAAATCACATATGAGTTATGGAAAATTGTCTTTTCTCCAAAGATTCTAAAAAATACACTAATAAGTGTTAATTGGTAGTTGCTAAGAAAATTTATAAAAATTATGCTCTTTTCTTCAAAGAACTCACCTCAATAAGTGTTAATTTGGATGAAAGTGAGGCTATGAAAATTTACAACTTCAATGAAATTGAATTATATCCATCATGTACTACATAGATGATAATTGTTGTGGTTGGCATTAATAGTATTGTACATAACTTGCAGTATCTTCATACATCATCTATTCTACATCTTACAAATAATATTGGCTATAAACTCCATCAAGCTCTTTGGGATTTAAACTTCAAGCTCCCTTGCATCAACCTCTTTATATTCCAGTATATGCCATTTTAGGATTTAGCAATGTTATGATGTTGTGACAAATTTGCGATTTGATGATTTAGAGAGGCTAGGAGTTTAGGTCTATAATAGAGAAGCAAGCTTTGAATTTACCGAGGAATTTACTTTGGTGTAAAGAAATAGATCCTTCAACATTATCATAGGCATGCACAAGAATCTCATCAAACTACTTTAGATTACACTTAGATGTATGATGACATTCATATCTCTTGTTTTTTCATCTTTTATTTATATAAGTGTTAGTGTTTTTAATTTCAAAGTCAATAAGTATTATTTATGTAAGTGTTAGTGTTTTTAATTTCAAAGTCAATAAGTATTATTTATGTAAGTGTTACAAATTGTCTATGCTACCCTCGATAAGTATTAACACCACATAAGTGTTATACATTTCCTTGCTCCAAAGTGTTAACAAATATTGAAGGTGGAATGTATTGTGTCTCAATTCTATCTTAGAGCTATTAATGATTAAATTTTTCTTTCAATCTTGGACCTATTTCTTAACTTACAATGAAAATCAATTGTATTTCATTTTAAATTTGTTTCCTAGATTTTCAACTCAATTCTTCAATACAATTTTTTTAAATTCAAAGTCTATAGTGCAATTTTTTTTCACAAATGGTGGTCAAAGTCATCTAAAATTGCAAGCTAGTGTTCATAAAAGATAAATAAATCAACTTTGAATGCTACTATCTTCCAATCTATATAGTCAAACTTCATGAAATTTTAACTACATGATCTTTGACAAATAAATTACAAGATTCTATTGTTAGATTCTAAAAAAATTGTTTTTATGGGCAAACGCAACTGAAACGACAATTTTGAGTGTTTTTTGATAGAAAAATGGCCTTGGGCCTTTAGGGGTTAAATAAGAATTTGTTTCTTGTGTCTTCCCTTTTGTAAGATTGGAGATAAACTTCAATTTAGATTATACAATCATGTCTTTATGTCATTAAAAATAACTAAAAAAGATCATTAAAAATTCAAATGCAATTTAGAATTACAAACAAACTAAGGTAGAATAGCCCATTATGATTAGATGATAACTATACTACGGGTTTTTTCAATATGTGAATTTGGGCCACAATCAATATCTTAGATGACAATAATGGAGTGATTAGTGACCTTATTAGGAAATTCCAATTTTTTAGTATAAATTCACTTTAAACATTGATTTTTTAGGCCTTCTGTATTAGAAAACTTTTGTAACTACTTTGGATGAGTAAGATGAGCATAATGGATTTAAATTTTGTTGATTCTAAGGTAGTTTAGAGATTCTTTATGGCCATTGATAATGCATTGAGCACTTTAAAAATTGATTGAAAAAAAATTCATACTTTGTTAGGAAAATATAATTTCAATTGCTCTTATTATTTTTCACACTTGCTTTATGTGGTAAGAATTAAAAATTTTAGCAAAGGCTTGAAGCCAAATTCTTAATTTTGACAACAATGGGTTATTTTACATTACTCTTAATCAGAGAAAGGATGATTTTCAAGACTATTAGGACAACTCTATTGCTTGTAGTATTTGACATGTTTTTCTTTTAGTTAGAACAATACCCTTCAATCATACAACAAAATCACAATTGTCTCCAACAATGCTACCATGCAAGCTTGGAGTGGCGAGCTTGCAAGTTGTGAGTGTAGTGCCTCCAAAACATATATTTTTTTTAAATAATTTTTAAAAAAGGAAAGTTTTGAATTTATTGTCTAAAAATAGAAAATACTTACTATTTATAGAATTATAGTAAATTTTGGGACCTATGATCGTGCCTCCTAAAACCTCAAATTGTGTCAAATTTTTAACTTTATTATCTTTAAATTCTTATACTATGTAGATTTAGTCATTTATTCATTTTAACTTTCAATCTCAGTTTGTTGTAAAGTTGCAGCACTTAGGACATGTGTAGAATGAGTAGACAACTTGAAAGTTAGGGTCAAATGACTACCTCATGTCATTGTGGTAGACATCTCGCTCCAATGTTTCAATGTTTACGATGAAGACTTTGAATTGTACAAATTATTTCTTGGCGTCATTGTAATTTTCTACCACGTGTTCATATTTTTTTTTAAATTGTATAAAATGGAGGAAGAAAAGCTAAACTATAAAAAATGGAAGGCATCCTACAGAGAAATGAAAAAAAGAAGTAAAAGGAGTGAGAAGTTAAAGGAATAAGATAAAGGAAAAAAAAGGTGGAGTATTTAAAGGAAAAAAGGGGTGAAAATGAAACAAAAATAATTATAGAAATGGAAGGGAAATAAAAAAGAGAAATAGGAATGGAAGAGAAACAAGAAAGAAATGGAAATAGAAGTGGAAGGGAAATGAAAAAAAAGAAAAAAAAGGAAAAAAAATGGAAGGAAAAAAAAATCGGAAAGGAAAGGGGAAAAAAAGAGAGAGAATGAAACAATAGAAAAGGGTAAGGGGGAAAAAGGATGAAGAAGAAAATTAAATAGGCCACAAAAATTGAAAATGGTTTGAGTGAAAATGATTTTCATATTCATATATGTAATATTGAATTACGGTTTTAGGATATTTCACATACCTCAAGGGGGTCACTTAGAGTGTCCATTAAAAACTACATGCAAACAAAACTTTGGACCTCCTATATACTTTTTAAATTTTAAATAAAATTAAATGAAAAAAATGAATAGATTTTTCTACTTTAAAAATTTATGTTTTGAATTATTGATATTTTTATTTGTTAATAACAATTAGTTACAAATTTTTGAAGTAAAAAGATACATTGTAGAACTGAAAAATAACTTCCACACTCCTATATTATATAAGAAAAAATTGTCTAAAAAATGAACAATTTAAAAAAAAAAAAAACTCTCTATTGAAAGCTTATTTTGAGTTGAATATTGATGCAATGGTCATCTAAATGTGTTCTCTAAAAATATTTGAGTTTGAAAAAACATGCCATTTTAGTGTATTTTTAACCTCTTCTAGAAATCATTCCATTTTATTTGAGTTTGAAATTTTGGGAGTAGAATCCTATAGTCATTAGTAAACAATGCTCAAAATTTGAAGTTAAAATTATAATTTATTAGAAACCACTTGTTTGCACGTGGTTTATTGTAGTAAAACTAAGTGCACCCCCGAGACATGAACTCACCTTAGAACACTGTACTAATGAGAGTTATGAGACATATTTCCAATTTTTCATACTTCATAAATGCCTGCACATTTCCAATTCCATATGCTTCAAATCATTTCACAACATAATATACTTAAATGAATATAATACGGATGAAATACACTTAAATATGTGCCCATGCCTATTTAGGAATTGTAATAATTCCTACTCAAACCAGAAGTACCTTCAACTCATTGAAGCTATAACTGGATGCAAGAATGAACTTGTCTTCATTAACATCCATCTTGCAAAAGTACCTATACAAGTAGTATAGGTGTTTGCAATTCACATACTGCTGTCGACCTCAAATAGCAAACACAACCATGTTTACTAAGTTTGGGCATGTGCACATGGGAAACAAGTCGATTGTAATTCAATAGACATTTTTGTTTTGGTCTGCCCCTGTCTCTAGTGAGATTATTGCACCTAGGCCCGGTTTGAGGATTAAGGTTACTCCCAAAATTTAACCTTTAATGTTTTTTGCACTCTTCCACTTGTTCCGTTGCTTTGTAATCCCGTTTGTAATTGGTGCATTTGCAATCCTCCAAATGGCTTAGTTGTTCCTAATCGTTGGATTCTTTGGTGGTGGTTGGTCAAACAAAACAGTCTTCAAAATCTTTGACATATTGAAAAGTTGACATGGCGACAACGTAGGGTTATGTAGGGCGTTGTTGGAATTGGAATCCCAAATGTTGCAATAGTATAGTTTCCTCCCGATTCAAGTGTGTCCCTAATAGAAGTGGCGAAGTCTCTGGCACCTCTAGCCAATTGATTATACACTTTCGTTTGGTGCCTTTCACACATCGTTCAATGTCATCCCAACAAAACCAAAAGTCCACAACTTCCTCTCACTTACTCCTATACTCTATTTTTCTACGTCGATATGTTGGAGTTGGGGTTCCCTTCTTTCCCCTTGCAATTCTAGAGGTGCACTTGATATTTGATTTTTGTTGTTGAGAGTGACATTTTGTATTTGATTTGTGGCTAATCCTTGCAATATGCCACTTAGATGTGTCGCAGTCATTTTCACATACAACTGTTACATGTGGAGAATTATTTGTTGCAACCTCTTTACCTTTTCCAGCCAAAGAATTCAATAATGACATACTGGACCTTGTTCACACCCGTGGTTGACTGAAATTAATTTTGTCCAGTCTACATGAGTCTCATGCATCTCCAACGGGTACATCCAACTTCTTCTTTGTACTCCAAAAATCTCTTCTCTTTCCAAATGCGGTACACGGGTTTCAAGACCCTCGGCTCTAGGTAACATATTCAAAGCTACTGAGATTTTTCTTTAGATCTTTGCTTCATGTGGCAGTCTTCAACTTCAACTCTTGTTTTGATGGACCAGAACCACATGCATGACTTCTCTGGTATATTCGGTAGTTTGTCATTTGCATCCAAGCACGGATATTGTCATTACAAGTGGCATCAAATAAATTGTTTCCACACTTTCGGACATCTAAAGCCACTTGTTATAAATTATTTCGGATAAATTGCATGACGGCAAGTCCAACATTTCTTCCAAATTCAATTTCTATAATACCACAAGAATTTTCTAATAGAATTATCAGTTCATTATAAACACTGTAGACATTCAAATCTCTGGACTCCTATGTCCACAGAATATGTAGTTTCATAATGTGGAGGGCGTTTGAAGAGAACAACATATCATTGACTATATACAAGTACTCTAAGAATAGACACTATAATATCTTTCCAATTTCTTGGTAGAGGCAAAATGCTCACATCCCACATAAAAGCTCTCAAATTTTTTTTTTTGGAAAAGGTACCAAAAGTAGGGGGACCTGTAGAAACCACAAATACATCTGTAAGATCCAACGGATGTATTTGTTGTATTTGCTGGATCCCCCACTTCTAGTAACTGTTTTGAAAAATAATAAATTTTTAATTTACCAAAATTTGACTTATGGGGAATTTCATTAAAATGGCAATATTCCATGTGCCATTTTCAGAGTGTGCCATTCTCACAATTTAGACCAGGCGATCTGAAATTTATTAGTGTATTAGATTTCAGACTGTCCGGTCTGAACTGTGGTATGTCAAAGTCACAAAATATTTGCCATTTTAATGAAATTTCCTATACTTCCTTTTCCAAAAATTAATGATTTGAAAATAACATACAAATACATCTTTCAAAATAGGCACAATATTGCATTTCAAAGCACACCTCATGAGCCTCAAACACTTATATGATGAATTGTCATTTTCACTCACCATGTCCATGAAGCCTCCCCATTGTCAATAATGGAAATGCCCAAATGCTAGCCAATGGTTTAAGTCATGAAGTGCTTCTTTATTGGCAACTCCTGATGATAGCCACCATGACCGTATAGAAAAATTGTAGATGCCGAAAAACATTTCATATATCCAATTTGGATAATTTTTCCAAAAGTTATTGGCCTCCAAAGTTTGCAGCCAGTTAACCCTGATTCGCCCGATTTATCCATAAATAGTAAGATTTTGTCCGATATGACAACTCTGACCCGATCTTGAACCACCTTATCCTGTGGTGGCTCTAAAAGGGTTAAGGTTAAAGATGGATGATAAGAAACAAGTTCTTAGACATGTAAAACGGGACAGTCAGACACGAACTGACCGTTTGGATGATGAGCTCCTAAACCTCAAACCTACAATGACCAAGAGGCACCTTTCACTGGTGGGAACAACATATAAGATCAACCATGTGGGCCATTAACCCCAAATTTGGACTTCTCAACAGAAAGAGTCAACTTCACCTCTTCAAGTTTGGTGAAGATTTTGTCCACGTCTTTGATGTGATTGCTTACAAAGACTCTGTAACCATTATCTTGAACCGTTGAGTCTTTTTCTTTTTCCTCGGACCCTTTTATAGGAATGTCATCTACAAAAGGTATGATCTTTTTAGGCACAAAGTCTCTTAGAATCTGATTCATAACATATGTGCCACTGAATGTCTGAATTGGTGACCCCTTGTGGCAATGTGTACATGTACACTAATCCAAGTGCAGTCTTTATAGTTGTCAAGTCTCTACTTTCAGCAGCCAATTGAAATTGGTCATAACCAGAGTAGAGGTCTCTAATGGAATAAATGACATATCCAGCAAATGCTTCAGCCACTTCATCAACAATTGGACCAGATCCTTTGTTTCTGATAGTGATCAGGTTGACAGGTTGCATGTCTTGAATAAATTTCAATGCTCCTGACTTCTTTGGAACAGTGAACCATCAGTTTGAATAAGGAGCCATCGATGGTTCAAGTAGATTTTCTCTTTAAGCAATTCCACAAGCTTTGGAAGAAAAACTCTAGGCACTAGTATGGGCTTCAAATCCCATGGCATATGAGGCACCGTGAAAATCACCATAGGTGTTACAACACTTGGTTGCACACATCCGATCTCATCTAGTGAAGACGCAAAGGCTTTTCCATACAAAGCAAGCATGTCTTGAAATTTCTTCTTCTTTGGTTCATTCAAAAAATCATCTCTTCTAATCTTCAAGTTTGCCAAACTTTCTTTGGTAAACTTATGTTCGATCTTTCTTATCTCCCTCAAACTTGGTTCTTTCTCAACTTGCTTAATATGTTCATTTGTATCGGACGGTAGTTGAATAGCTATAGGCTTTACTTTTTTTGCCATAGTTTTATATTTAGTATGTACCGCAACTTTTAGTCTTTGTCCAACCATGTATGAATAATATAGTTTTGTAACTACTGCAGAAATCTTGTGATATAATGAACCTGTATGGATGCTCATAACATATGGATTGGCCATATGAGCATCCTCGTTTGCCTTTACTTCTTGTAAAACTTGCAAGAAGTCATTTGGCATACCATCCTCCTCATAAACTCCTGAAATGGTTTCCTTTTCTTTCAAAACCTTCACTCTTTTTAGATTTTTCTCCATTTTTCTCACAAATCTTCTATATACAAGGTCCAAATCTTGAACTTACACTTGTAAAATTGTAAATTTCATCTCTTGTCACACTTAGAAATTCACACCTAACAATGGTATGTACATTGGGGACTTTCACACCCTCAAATTTCTTGGCACTAGTGGACCTCTACACTCCACTTGTGTCCTTTAGAAATTTGAAAAGTTGATGGAAGTTGGGAGATGGATCTCTCTAAGTCGGAGCCGATGCCTTTCATTGTCAAGTCTTACAATTAGAAACTGTATTGACTTCTTTCCATCAATATTCTAGATTTGCGCATAGTGAGATCTATCATCCAACACTTTAGTCTCCATCCGTAAAGCAGTGATGAATGGCTATCCTAAAAGCACAAGATAAGCACTAGAGTTTTGAACAAAATTTTTTAGTTCAACCTCTATGTCCCTAATCTTGGTAGAAACAGTTGGACAAGCTCCATGCAATCGAGTCCGACCACAGTTGGATGCTTTCATAACCCATCCATGCTCAGT
Source organism: Climacium dendroides (assembly GCA_950106755.1). Classification (NCBI taxonomy): domain Eukaryota; kingdom Viridiplantae; phylum Streptophyta; class Bryopsida; order Hypnales; family Climaciaceae; genus Climacium; species Climacium dendroides. The sequence continues at coordinate 3,666,993 of OX467087.1, forward strand.
ATCAAGTGGCCACTTGCCCTTCTCATATACATCTCTAAAAATGATGTTGATCTCAGAGCCATGATCAACAAGTGCATTAGTGCAAGCACAAGCTCATTCAATCCTCTAAGCTTCACCTTGGTCTTGGTGGTAGCTCTAGCCCAAAACGGAAGGTCAAATTCAACCTTCTCTTCATGCCTTCCCTTGACAGGATAATCATAGAGACATTCAAAGGTTTGAGCCACAACCTTGGAATCTTCTTTTTCTAATGTTTCAATTCTCACATTATAAGTGTTGTCTTGTATATTTACTCCAGTCACCTTCTTTAGTCTTTCTTCTACCACATAAAAGTTTGAATTTTTTTCATCTTGATTCATGGGCTTACCCATTATGGCAAAGACTTCGTCAATCTCTATTTCTTCTTCTTTGCTCATGTGGGTGTCTAAAGCACTTACCATCACAGCTTCAGCAGTCATTTTCTTCTTGCTCTTGATGATGTCGATGATTAGTTCATGGAAATCCTTCTTGGCAATGCCTAGTGCTTCTCTCAAGATAAACTCAATCTTGGCATCCAAGATTCTCTCTTCCAAAATTTCCTTCAAATCAATGGAAGTCTCAATATACGATTGAAGTTTATAAGCAGGGCCCTTTGTTTTGCCCTTGGTAAAGTCGTCTTTTACTTGACTTTTTTTGTTGCTATTAGATTGTCCCCAGTCCTTGTCCGGTAGTGGAGCATCTCCTGGGTGCACAAGGTCTGGATTAATAGTCTTTGCTCTTGTAGGAACCCTTTTCCTCATCTCCTTTGTAGCGTCACTCTGCACTAGAGGTCTTCTCTTTAATGTTGGCTCTTCTTCATTCTTAGCATCAATCTTCACATGCTTCTCATCAACTGAAGCATCATAAACTTCATCATGACCTTTACCCTCTTATAAAAAGGCTTTGATACTACTTGCATCTACAGGATTTTTCCACCTGATTGCTTTTCTAATGGCTTAAGCTCCTCTTTTCATTGCCGTATATGTTTAAGCAGGAAATGCACTTATGGCATGTTGTTCTACTTGAATGTAGTAGGTCTCAGCTCCATGTACTTGTACAAAGCTGGATCTTCCCAACTTCTCCTCCATGAGCTTTTTCATACCTCCTCTTCTATAGTTAGTCCTGAAAGGTGAATTTGTAGATGCATCGTGGATCTTGCCATCTTTGTAGAAGACATATCCACTCTTCAGCATCTCTTCATAAGGCTCACAACCTCTCAAAGAGTGATCAATCTCCTCATCGCAAAAAACATACCTCTTAGAGAATTTTTTTGCTCTTTTTGATGATTGAGAAGAAGAACCAATTCCCCTGGACTTCTTCAACTTCGTAAACTCCATCCTTAGTTCTTTAAAGCCTTTGATAAGCTTTTCAAGAGCATTCTCTTCATTGGTCTTAGTACTCTTTATCGTAGGAGGTAAAACTGTTGAAGGTGAGGGAGCAAAAGACACCTTAGGAGTCCTAGGATCATGGACAAGCTCCATGTCAACCCTTGCTCCTATTCCTCTTGACCTCACACGTCGTTGTTTGTCCAAGAGAGTGACCGTCTCCTCCACCCTCCTCCAATTATTGATGAATCCTTCTTTAGTGGTGCGATCTCTAAGCAAAAGAAGAAGTTTATCTTCAAATACCTTGTCAGTTGCTTGAAGAAACAACTTTGTTTTTCTTGTATTGAGAAGGCGCCGCTCTGTCAAGGGCATTCGAGTATATTTTTTTCAAAGTCTCTAAGCAACTCATTTGGACCCATATTGTTGCCCAGTTGCTTTTCAATCCACTCAAGAAAGGATCTCTTGGTCATCTTTTCTAAGTCTTCCTCAAAGAACTCATCTCGCAAGTGCTTAGCAAACATCGCCTACGAAGTAGCATCCACACAAATCTCTCGTATCCGCTCTCTGATGTCAGGTTCAACCGCCATGTCAAACATCTGTAACATGCGGGCCTTATCAATTTGTTGTACTTCCATCTTACAAATATAAATCCACAAAAACTTGGAGATGTTTTTACTATTGAATCTTCCAATTTTGATAACAACAACCTTGAGAGATTTGGTGGCATCATGCCCACCTTGGTTGGTTCTTTGTTGTTGCATGAACAAGGTGAAAGCTCCCAAAAGATCCTCTATAGGAATTTGAGGATCTCCAATACTTCTCTTACCAATGTTCTCTCTATGGTCTCCCATCTTCAGCTCAACAACCACCCCTAAGCTCTCTCAATGGAAGCACCAAATGTTAAGTAGAGAAGAGTGTGCTTAGGGAACACACAGGGGGTTTGGCTGTAAGTTATTGAGTATAGATGGAGAATCTTGAAACTCGAATCTTTACACGGTCTTCAAAATTTTCAAACTCGAATCTTCACCCGAACTTGAACCATCCTATCCTATGGTGGCTCTAAAGGGGTTAAGGGTAAGGGTGGGTGATAAGAAACAAGTCCTTGGACATGTAAAACGGGATAATTAGATACGAACTGACCGTCTGAATGATGAGCTCCTAGACCTCAAACCCACAATGACTAGGAGGCGCCTTAAGTTCACCAAAGGACAAAACATATAAGATCAACTATGTGGGGTATTAACCCCACTTCGTCGCCACAAACACAAAATGGAGCATTTACTGGATAACCACAACTCGCAATAGGTTTACAATGCAAAAATTGAACAACAACGAGCTCCTAATCGGCTAGGAATAACATAAAGATAATAGGCCTCCAAATCCAGCCAAAAACAACAAGCCACAAGCCACAACACACGAGTCTTCAATCTTCTCATCCTTGAACTTTAAATCTTCAATCTTGAGTCTTAAAGTCTTCTTTTATTTGCCAACTCTTAAAAATTATAATATAAACTAAAGAAAATAAGTTCTACACTAGCTGTGGACTTCAAACTAGTGCCATAGATGCTCTAGGAATCCAAACAATAAGTATTATAGTAATTTACAAAACTAATAATACAACCTAATCACTCTGAAAATTTCAGCCCAATCCAAACTACTATCCAAAAGTTATTAGAAGGCAAAGTAGAGGTTTTCTTCTCCTTCCTCAAACCAACCACTGCCTCTTCAATCTTCAATAACTTTTAATTTAGGATTCCAAATAACAAGTTTGACATCAATTTGAAAAGATATCATACTTATCTACAACTTGTGAAAGTTTCACAAGACTCTAAAATGTTTTTCAAAGGTTGTAAAAGGTAGAATCTCGGCCTCTCAATCAAGAAGTTCAAACTTCACTCTAGATTTTAGTATCCCATAACTTCTTGCTCCAAACTTCAAATGAAACATATAATATCTTTTTAGAAAGATATTAAGAAGAAAAGTACACCCTTAAAATATTAAAGCAAGAAAATAGATACACCAAAATTTATGGCTTGAAGAAGCCTCTGACAGTCTGACCTCTCAATGGAGGTCCTTGAGTCTTCACAATTTCAAACCTTAATAACTTTTGAATCCCAACTTCAAATTTTACTTGCAAACACTCTTTGAAAAGCTATAGGCACCAAAAATCTAATGCCAAAGTTTCATTTTTCAATGATCTATGCTCTATGAGCTACATCAATCTAAAATTCAACCTCTCAAACCCCAAAACTCCCACTCTTCTCTCCTACACACAAAAAACTCCCTTTTCCTACTTTTCTTCCCCACCTAAGGTGAGAGGTGGGGCACTTCAACCCATGCCCCTACCAAGACTTCACCTAAGATTGCAACTACATCCCCATTCACACTCACTCCTTGCTTCAAACCTCTTAGCTAATTTTCCATCATCAATTTTTCTACTACAATGATAATCACACATTGTGATTTTCTATAAAATATTCAAAGTAAAAATTAGAAACTAACATCAAATAAATGCCTAGAAGAGGTAAAAAACTAGAGTTTCAATTGAAGCTTTATTCCATCCACAGAAAGTTGAGAATGCGTTTGATGGTGGCAGCAACATAATTTACATGCTCGGCTTTCGTCAATGGGTTGATTGAGCCTTCCAACCAATGTTGGTGGCCACGACTACCTTCCACCGGCCGAGCCATACAAAAGTATTGATCAATGTTTTTGCCTTTATAACTCACCTCAAATGTCACTTTCTGAGTGCCTAGCTCAACACACCCAACTTGGAGCAAGATCACCAAAACATGAGCATCAGTGTCAAAATTATCATGCCATCAACGCTTTACATGAGGTTGTTTCGGTAGTCAAGAAGGCCCAGTTTTATCTCAACCATGTCCTCGTCTCTCTCATGCACAGTGTTAGAGGTCTCTACAACATTGGCCTTGTATAGTGTTGTATCCGTGGCCGAGGGATTGCTTGATACTTGCTACACTTGCCTCGCACTGTTGGAGAAACATGAGTAGGACCAGGAAGAAGAAGCTATTGAGATTGTGAGGGAGATGACAACATCATTGCTAGAGGAACGACATTCTCACTGGCCATAGTGAAGAAGACATTCTTGGTAATGCCGTACACCAATCTTGGCACGACTTGGCTCATCCAATTCTTCATTTCTTTCTTGTCTTCCTGTTAATTCCTCCTGACTTCTTCCTTATTTTCTTGCCGGGCCCTTTTTCTATCCTCCCTCTCTTGTATGATAAGATCCACCAATTTATCTATGTCTCTTCAGACTTCCTTTAGAGACTTCACACGACTCCTCTTACAAAAGATTGTCTTTGAAGAACTGGGTGTATCACTTCGCCACACCTCCACAAATGCCGTTGAAAAGAAAATTATTCTGGCATCAGGTACGTCGTTGAAGTAAAAGTCATCACCTGACCCACCTTTGAACAAAGCGTTGATGGAATCCATCCATACAGTTCTATCCTCCTCTTCCAACGACTTATGAACCTCGAGGCCTTCATCGTCACTCTCTTCTTCTTGTTTGTCCTCTGCATCCGAAATATGGTTGTCATACTGAACAAGTTACTATTCATTTCTTGTCCTGTAGGACAAGTTACTATTCATCAAATGTACCTCTCAAGTACATTTGATGAATAGTAACTCATCCTATAAGACGAAAAATGAATAGTAACTTGTCCAGTATGACAACCATGATCCGAAAGGGGTGAAATCAACTCTTTTTCTTTTTTCTTTTTCAAGCTGAAAGACGTACGACTTGACGTAGAAGCCTCTTTAGCGCCCTTCACCTGAAACACCTTCTTGTCAACGTAGTAGTTGGAGTCCAGGAAGTCTTTCTTGTCCATGACCTTTGACAGTTTGGCTAACTTCCCAAACTTGTCCATGTTGTTGCTGGACTCAATAGAAAAGTGATCCATACCAATTATCTGCAATTGGAAAAACCATATCCATTACAAATCAAGTCAAATCAACTTGAATTGCAAGAGAACAAACTCAGCAGAACATCCAAAATGAGTAAATCCACTGGGCTAGACTCAAAAGGATTTCAAGTTGACACAACTTGAATTGCAGGAGTAAATATTGGGCAGAATACATAGACTGAGTAACATATAGACATTTAAGTCGGCACAACTTGAATTATAGAAATACATATTGAGGCTGAATACATAAAGACAAAGTGCATGACGTACAGACATTCAAGTCATATCGACTTGATTTGAAGAGGATTAGAAATGGGTTCTTACCTAGGAAGAACAAACAAATTTGCCCCAACAAAAACCAAGAACACCATCAACCTCAGATTGCAAAAAAGATCCAACACCATAAAGTAGAACTCCATTATTTCAAAGTTCGTTGTTGTAGATCCTATAATCAAGCTCATTATACAGACCAACCTTATACCACTTTGGTATATCCGCATGTTCAAACCTCCTAGAAATGGATTTTGGCTTCGGCTTTGTTCCTTTCTTGATAAAGAAAATAAGGTAGATGAGTGCTTTCGAGCGAGAAAAAATCATGGATACATCTTCTAGCCTTTCCAAAGCAAATGGCACATACTTGGCGTAGTGCATGGTATAGTTTGCACCAAAGATCCCATTCTTAATTTCAATTCTAAAGTCGTCATCAATTTCTTGGTCACCTGAAATTCAGAGCCAAATGTTGGGGTCGATCAGGACTAGGTCGTCATGTTCTTTCACCACACTCAAAAAATCGACAAAGTAGGGAGAGTTGTGAGGCACAGTCTTCTTGTTTATGACTTCTGGAATGTTTTGGAAGTCCATGACAACAAGCTTCATGCATTTCTTGAGGTCGTCAGTCCATGCATCGTCGACCCACAAAGATAACTTGTCATCCTCCATCTTGTAGGGCTTCATGTACAGCTTTGCCTTTGGCTTCTTGTACCTCCCCTTGCTTTGCAAAAGACCTTAAAGAACTCTGCGGTATACAATAACAGCTTCTTGGCACTTTTGTTCTTATTATGAGATCTCTTCACAACTACTCCATCGGACTAGTGAGGAGAAGGTTCTACGTAGCCTTGGTGATGTTGTATTTCTTCTTGAAGTTTTTCAACCTCTCCGAGCAGTAATTCCCATCGCTGTCGAACAAGCCTAGGTTGTGCTTCTCATAGTGCGGGTACTTGTGAACTGCCTACTTCTGCTTGTTCCTCTCTAGCCAATCTTTTGCTTTGTAGCAATCCACAACAACTCCATTGACCTTCAACATAGTCACCTTAGGATGAGGCAACATCCACTCCAGAGTTCTGTTGAGGAGGTGCAATGCCAACTTCTCCAAGCGAGATTCTGAGACATTCCCCAACCACTTGAAGAACTCCCTGTTGATTACTTTGTCCCTCTTCGCATTCCAGCCCTTGAAATTTTTGAAGGCTAAAAGGATCTCGGGGTTAATCAAAAGCCTATGAGTATGACTTGATATGACATCCTTCCATAGACCGTGAACACAGTCAGATGCCGTAATCAATTTGATCTCATTGTGAATGTCCAACTTCTTTAGTTATTTTTTAGAAACAACCTCTTGGTTATTCTTGACATCGATCACTGCAAACCAAAGCTTCATGACATCATAGAACTCTTATTTCAAAGAATATTGAAACAAGTTAGAAACAAACCAATTCAAGTCGGACCGACCTGAAATGCTTGGAAAAGTAATATTAGGACAAAGAAAAAGATAGTAAATCAAGTAGAGGCAAATTGAATGGCCAGCTCACATTCCACTTCTTTGCAAGGATCAAAACCCATAGTGTCTATTTTCGGACTGCCACAGGTTTCCCAAACTCAGTTGCCTCCTTAGGTGATGGAGGCCGACCTAGACTGGTCTATACATCACAAGCGCTAAGGATATTAGTTGCCTACGCCGGCTGGTTTGTTCGGAAGTGGTTAGTTCAATTGTAATATGCAAATATCTGCTTCATAATCGACAACATTGAATTCCAAACTATAAAACATTCCCACATCTTGAACTTCTCGAACTTCTCTTCCGCTCCTTCTAATTTTCCCATTTGTTTGGAGGCCTCCGCACTGTGCTGTCCATTAACCATCCAAAACTTCATGTTCTTGACTTTGTTCCAAGATTCGGGTTTCTTCTTCAAGTTTACAGGCATTGCGCACAGCATCATTTCTTGTCAGGGTCAGGCATCTCAAGGTAGTATTGCAATGTCTCCTTAATCCCCTTCTTTCCCAAAGCCCTCACATTCATGTTCTCAAGAAGAACCTTTAGTAGTTCAAGAGGTAGAACATATATCTTCTTGATGCCGAAGATGTACAAGTCAGTGCACTCCGTCTAATAGTCCTCATATATTTTCTTGGACTTCTCGTAATCGATCTCATCATCCTTGTCTGCCATGTCCTTAGGCACCTTCATTAACATTGAAGCCATGCTATCTATTATTTTGGATTTGTCACTAGCATCGGCTACTGCTTTTGCACGAGTCTTCGGTGTTACTAGCGGATTTGGAGAAGGGGTTCCCCTCCTGTCTCTTGGGGTGGTTTTCTTCTTTGTCTTGCTCCACTGAGTACCAGCAGTCTCCACAACAAGGGACCCGTCACTACCCCCTGCCTTTATATACTCTTTTGTTATAGAGAGCGGCCTCATGTCCGTTGCCTTCACCTTGTTCTTGATTTTGAAAGTATCAAAGCCTTTGACGACTTCTCGAAGTCTTGATGCCAAGGTCATCGGTTTAAGTGGGTCGTCGTCTTTACCAACCCATTGCTTGATCTCAATGTAGTTTACAATATTCTTCTGCAACTCCATAAACTGTGAGTTTTCAAGGCTTCTGCACATTGCTGCGATCGAGAAGACGGTCCTCTTATTTAAGACGATGTAGGAGAAAAAATATTCCTCTTTTTGGTCCGAGAAGTTGGTTGTGCAAGAAATCACCAAGTCTTTATTAGGACCCGTCATAATTTCCCTTACTATTTCGTGCAGGGAATTTGGAAGAGTCACCACTTGATCTTCCATTTTGTGAGGAAGTTGAGGTGACCAAAAGCCGGAGTCAAGGATATACTCCAGTAATCCACATTTTGGGGCTCCTTCCAAGTCTAGCATTCACTAAGTATCAACTCATCCCTATACTCTTCAGGATCCTCGTCACCATCCATTAAAAATCTTCTATAATGAGGTTCTAGATGCTTTGTTGTTCCTCCATCTGTAGCACAAGAACAAGGCGACTCAACAAATCAACTCGAATTGACTTGAAATTCAATTCGTTAGAACCACAATGAACACATAGAATTATGCTCCAATTGTGTCTACAAGCTTTTTAAATCAAACCGAGTTGAATAACTTTTTAGGCATGTCCCTCATTCCTATATGAATCAACTTGTTATGCTACTCTCAGGCATTCAATGTCCAAATTACTTATAATTTTATAATAAATTGTCAGAAAATGTTTCTTTGGTTGTTTTCAGAGATGATGAACTAATGTGAAGTTTCTCTGCTTGAATTGATCTGACCTTGATTCTTTTAGACTGATCGTATTCTTAGCAATGTATCTTTGCCATTGTATTTTAGTCGATTTGATATACGAAATGGATATAGCCTCTATATGAGCTTCAAGATGACTTCGTTTGATTTAGTTATAGCAAACAGTGTTGTAGAATTTTAAAGATGAGATATACAAATCATATAACTTGGCTTTTTTGCTTTGTGAGTCATCTATCATTTAACTTGAGTCGACTTGAATGACTTATTGAAATTTTTTGTAGCATGAATCGTCTCATGAAGATGTCACTCAAGTCGATTCAACTTAAATTGCGACGTATGATGTTTGGTTTTAGTGGTCTTTAAGTACACTTGGTATCATTCTGTGATTCATGTCGCTTCGACTTGAACTGCAGGCTACTAGGCTGAGTTTTATAATTAATTAAACTAAACTTGTATGTCATTGTCGGAAGGACGGAAGCTTGAAATGAATCCATTCAACTGGAATTATATACTAAAGCTCGTTTGCATGAGAGGGATTTTTGTGGATTAAGTTTAAGTCGATTCGACTTAAACTCGTAGGTTTGTAGGTATATATTTGCATGCTTGTCATGTTCTTTGTAGCATCCTACAATTCAGGTCGAGTTGACTTGAGTGGTCCGCCTTCAGTGGTCCGCCTTCAGTGTTTTATTTTCTAATTTTGAACTTATTATCTAGGCCTCTATGAGGTTCTAAGAGTTTGTTATTCAAGTCAATTCGATCTAAATGATTCACTATAGTGCTTTCACACGGGAGTTACTAATGAGGATCTAATTCAAGACAATGTGACTTGAATATGTTCTTGGCTGACTTTGATTTCGTAGCTTGCATATTTCCGTTGATGTAGGGTTACATTCAAGTCAATACAACTTGATCTGTTGAAGAGTATGACAACTCTCAAAGATTGTTCTCTAAAAAAATAGTTTGTCGACTTGAACTGCTTACGACTTGAATCTACATTGATTGATCTGCTTGTCATTCAGCAAATGAAACCTAAATGATTGATTTCTTAGGAACTTTAAATAATAACAGCCTAGACAGCATCCACTATGACACATAATCGATTTAGGATTAAAATTGACAGACCTGCAGAACAAACAGGCACTTTGCAGTACAAGCTGCACTCCCGGATTCGATTTCAGCATCTGCCTAAGCAACCATCCAATTCAAAATACTATAAGACAAACTCCTTTAACAATAAACTTGTTCAAACGTAGTACACATTGCAAATGCAAAGAGAAAAAACTGTTTTGTACTAGATTTCTTGCAATGATAATGTTCAAATTTCAAGAGAAACGCAAGAAATCACCTGTTCATTTAGCTGTCACAATCCACACATATCTAATATACTAGATTGAGGATGCATGCATAAACTTCATGCAAACTTAAATCAATGGAGGTTATAGAGCTTCAATCTAAAAATTTGAAGAATAGCACTGCAGAACTTGGACAAACATGTTGAATGGCTAAAATGCTAAAATGGAAGGAAGTCAGAATCCTAAACATGGTTTCAAAGGTGCAATTCTCCAATAAGATGTAGATAGTCTAGCACCTGCAACAATGAAACCATCTACAAATTTTGCAAGGCAATAACGAATTATAGTAGCAAATCTTGGAGGCAGTAATGAATTCCAGCAGCAAATCTCGAAACCCACCAACTCATAGAGCTCTGCAATCACAAATTTAAAATTCTCTTGATCAAATGCAATTCCATCATTCTAAGAAACAAACAAATCAATAATTGCGACGTACCTATACCATTCTACAACCTAAATACAAATAGATTACACGACCAACAAGTTTAGGGTCTGAACAATCAAAATTTAAAAAGAAACAACTCGAGCAGAAACAGGCTATTGAACCCAGGGCGAAATAAACCCTAAAACCAAGGACAAACTAAAATCTAGGATTTCAATGAAGTACAAATCTCACACACCACACCCTAACCACTATGCAACATGACCATGACCTTGAACTAGTCGCTAAGAAACACGAAGGACATTAAGAACACCTAGAAAATAAAAACGAAACATACCTTCAGCATTTGCAATTGACATGGAAGCTTTCTCATCTACAGGAAACCACAAAGGAGAAGAGAAACAAGATGAGTAACTAGTAGTTTAGAGTAGGAGTAGCACTTGCAACAATCACAAAGATGTCTACGCTACCGCACCTTAAAACGCTCCACTATACATTTGAACACTCCACCACATGAAGCAGCAAACAAGCCGTCAAAAGCGATAGAGGATGAAGCAGCAGACAACACGGAGGAGAAGATGAAAATTGAAAAACTAAATCCTAATTAGGGTTTCAACACGGAGGTGATCCGGCCGGCGGGACCTAAAGCCATAGTGAGGGGGACTTGTAGTCGTGGAAAGGGTTTGCACCCAATTTTTTTTAATCATTCATGTTTTGAGGAAAAGCCAAGTTCGCGATGATTCGATAAATGAAAATTAGGTGAAGCATTACATTTCTTCATTCATGCATGTTTTGGACTAAAAACACTTTTCAATCTATGTCATACACTTTTTCATCTAGATTTGGCAGCTTCATTCACGTTTTATCCCCTAAATGCACAAGCCTTCTTTTTAGCTTGTTGGAATGTGCTCGAAATTGAACAAAAATCCAACATTTAGATAAATTGTTTCAATTTAAAAAAAAATTGTAGCCATACAAATTTGAACTAGAGAAGTTAGAGATCATGTAGGAAAAACAAAAATCAACAATATCACTTATGGATTGAAAGATTACAATACTTGATATTGACAGTGCTAAAACTATAAAAATCTTTAAAACTTCTTTTCACATGTGAAATCTAAAAATGTGCTCACTAAAAAAATGAGGTCATAGGGCCTAATACAATTCCAATTAATGTACGGCTTTTCAAAATTTACTATACATTTTTTTAAATAAATGTGAAGTATGATATTTTCTCAAAGCCTTGAACACTACAAGAAGTAAAGATTGCAATGGGTATCCTTGCATAGAATGTGGAATAGGAAAAACATAATCATTTATTTTTAAAATCAGATTTCTGATGCTAGAAGTAGACGTCATCTCACAAGTTTTCCGAGAAGAAATTGTCAAAAGACCAAATTCTCCACCTAACCCATGAATTTTGACTTGAAATAGAAGCTCTGTCATCCATGAAAATAGATGGAACTTCCTATATATGGATGAAATTTGGCTTCTTCATCCAAAATAAGGTGGAAGTCTCATTTCTAATTTCTCCACCTTATTCTGTGAATTAAGAGAATAATGTATATAATCATCTAGAGTTGGGATTTTTTAATTTGCATAGTGAACATTGAATTCTTATATAAGTGCAATGAAGTATAGGAAATTTGAGTTCCAAAAAAGTAAACTCCATTTTTCATGAATTTTTTAATTTAAATTTTATAGTTTTGGGTGGCAATGGATGATGGTGATTTTGTAGTTTTAAATAATAATTGCTAATGATTTTTTAGAATGTGATTGTAGCAAATGATATGTTGGGCTTCTCTATACGCAAATTTGTCTTTCGCTAATTATGGACAATGAGTTAACCCCCAAGAACTGAATTGTATTTTTTGACATTTTAGAAATCTTGGGCAACTCACTAGTCACTATAAATGTCATATTTATTTTATTTTTTTGAAATTTTCATAGAACATTTTACTAGGGAGTACTTTTAAAGCCCATTATTTTCATAACTTTTGACTACACAATTAAGAAGTTATTGCATGATATGTCATTTTCAACACTCAGCGGGCAACTCAAAAAAATTCTGAAAAATCACATTTTAAGATAATAAAAATTTGAAATTGGTCTTTTAGAGTTACATATATGAAAAAAGCTTTGAATCATTACATTTTGAGTTGTGAGATGAAAGCAAATAATGAGGTGCTCTACTTTGCGAGCAATTAAGGATTCCCTACTCTAAAATAAACTTTGGAGTCCTTTATTTTACTTAGTTTTCAATATTTTTTGAAAAAAGAAAAGTTCTAGGATGGAGGTTGCATATTACAACATTACAACCATTAGGATTGTCATTTTTCAGATTCAATATGAAGTTTTTATTTCTTAACATTTTTGTGTTTTCAATGATTATCTATTTTTTTCCATTTCCAAATTATTTGACCTCCGCCAGAGGGACCTATGACTGCGGGACTTGTAATTCCAATGAAGTGTACCAAATTTGAGTTAGGAAATTTCAAATCTCTATTTTTTAGTGAATTTCCAAAGTCGAAATTTATGATTATTTTTACATTCTAATTGAATAAAGAAAATTAATGAAGAATTCCTAAAATTCAATTGCATAAGAAAATTGTAAGATAGATTTGAAAAAAAGTCATAAATTGATTGGGGTTGTGCACATTCAATTCTATACTAACCTCACTTTGAGTGGTCTTTTCTAGAAAAAAAGGGCCTTGGCACTTTAGGAGTTCACTTCACAGGAACTTCTACCTTTTGGATGTAATTATCCTAAACCATTGATCACCAATTTTACCTGTTTCAATGTAATAAATAGAAGTTATTATAGGTTGCAAAAAACCTAAACCATTTTAAATGAGTGATGTTAGTATTATGAATGAAATATTTGGTTTTGGATGATGTTAGTGAATCTTTGGCTATTTAGATAGCACATTTTAAGTTTCTTATCCCATTCCATACCTTGTTAGTAAGAAAAATATAACTTCTTTTCATATCGTTTTTTTATACTCAATAGATATTTATATGTAAAATTTCAATATAAAAATTCAACTACTCCACAAAGGCAATGCAATCATAATATTTACAATAATGGTTTAATTTCATATACCTTATATCTTAGGTCTAAAATGGTCACTTAGAAAAATGCCAATCTCTAAATATTTTGCCACTATAATTTATGAAGGTAAGAACATAATGAATCCAAACCAATTAATAATGTATCCAAACTAAAGGTACATAATTGTTGTTCTTATACATTCAATATCCTTTTAAATGTAAGAATTAAGTATGTAATATGAATGAAATATTTAGTGTGGCAATTGTACCTGATGATATTTTAATTGATATGATCTTTATTTTTTAGATGATTATATAAATAAATTCACTAATTTATAATAAATCTATAATATAAGCCTTGTTATTTGGGCCAAGAAAATTAGCCTTCCATGAATACAAAATAGGGTATACATTTTACACTACAAAACCCTAAGCTAGGCTCTAGGGAAGTTCAAAATTGTATAAGTAAAATGGCTCCTATCCTCATATTCAACTATTGAAGAATTTTTTCAGTACAACGCTGTCGTATTGAGAGAAGTTTGCTTCGAGAAATCACGGGAATTCTAGCTGCAATAAAAAATGGTTTGTTGGAATCTTCAATCTAATCTTCAAATCTTCAAATTGTTTTTCATCTATCTATCTTGTTGATGGCTCTAAATGAGTTTCAAGATTAAACTAGGTGATAAGAAACTACAAGCATCGAACGGGTAAAATGGGACAACCAAACTACAAGTTGAACCATTCAAGAGATTGGCTCCTAAATTTCAAACCCACGGTGATCAACAAACATGCTTCATCAATGGGAACAACAAAAAAGTACAACTATGTTGGTGATCAATCCCACTTTGTCATTTCTACGATACAAAAAGAGGCTAAACCATGGATTCATCCATGCCGCTCACAACTATAAAGTTTACAAGGAAAGACAAGCTACAAGCTACAACACACAAGTCTTTAAAGTCTCCATCTTTCAAACTCTAACTTTTACTCTTTGACTAAACTTTGGTGTGGTACCACCAAGGATCTATGCACTCAATTGAAATATATAATAGTTTTTTGAAAAGTTTACACAATTCTTTACTACTTTTTCAAATATATAAAAGTTTACTCAAATAAAACTAATACTTTGTTCATCTTTTACAGCCACTCAAAGTTTCGGCCTCTAAAATTGAGGGCAACAAACTTTCTTTCACTTCCACACTCACAACTCACTCATAAATGCTCCAAATGCAACTAATAATAGTTACTTGAAAAGCTAACAAAATTTTCCACAATTTCTTCAAATTTCATTGCAAACCATTTTTTATGGTAGGTAAAAGTCTCTGCTGCTTCACATAGAAGGAGACAAACCTTCCTCCACTATATGGTTCCTCAAACATTTGGGCTTTATAAACCAACAACAAAGAAGAAGATGAATAGTGTCACCTTATCCTTCACCTCAATAATACAATTCAATAATGCAAAAATAAGAAGACATCAGTCTATAACTTGGCCATAAGGCTACCCTACCATCCATTGGTCAAATATTTGACCAAATTATAAAATTCACCTCTTTAACAAGAAGATAAATCACCCTAAAATTACTACTAGAAGGCTATTAATTTCTATATTTTTCTTCTATGACATTAAACACACAAAATAAAATTTATAAAAAATAATAAGATGACTATTAAATGTCTATTAGAGGTAAAAACCCAAAGTTCCAAAAAAACTTCACTCCATCTGTAAAAACTTGAGAATACGTTTTATAGTGACAACAACATAATCTGTACGATCTGCCTTCATTAAAAGATTGACTAACACCTCTAATCATTATTGATGGCCATAACTTCCCTTTATAAGCTTCATCATACAATAATATTAATCAATGTTCAAACCCTCAAAACACCCTTCAAATATCACTTCTTGACTATCAGACTCAATACATCTAATTTGCAACAAGATCACCAATGCTCAAGCATCATGTTGAAGATTTTTGTACTAACGCTGCTCCATACAAGGTTGCTTTGGTGGTCGAGAAGGACCAACTTTTTCTTCAGGACATTCATGCAATAGTATAATATCCAACGGCAAAAGAAACTGATTCAGTAGTTGTGATAAAGAAAACTCAAATTCTACTTCTGGTTAAGGTTTCTTATCTTGGAACTCAAAAAAATCCCTTTAATTCAACATACTAAAGTTTAAAGTAGAATACAAAAAAAAAACTAAACCAAGCAGATAAAGTTCAAAAGTGGTTGTATCTTCTTAAATAGATGGCACGCCATAACAAGGTGTTACCTTGAAACTATTTAGCATGATGTCATCTTTCTTTATATACTTTTATAATCAAATCTATCAAAATAAAATCATATTAGTATATCTTTTTATATTATGTACACATTTATAGTGTGACAATGCAATGAATACAAATAACCAATAAAAGTCATGAGTTCTTTTATGAAAACTGTTGATCTTCTTCATATTGAAGATAAAGAGTACATTTCATTTCAGGGGAAGTCTATCTATGTGTGCCCAACTTCTTTGAAAATGTCCTCCAATCTTAGTAGGGAATTTTTTTGATGTTTTTGTAATTTTTAAATACTGAGCTAGGTGCTACCTTTTCTCAAATTCTTAGACATGCTAAATGCAAGATAATCTTTGGCATTACCAAGCATGGTATACCAAATTGTTTTCCAAAGTTCTTTCCGAAAGAAGACCAAAATGTTGGTCCTCTATATGACATTTTATCCATTTTTTTTGCACTACATGTTTTTTTACCATTTGAGGTTCTTACTAATTATGTGCATGTGTGAATATATGGTGGTTTCTTGTTATACCCTGAAAGGTGATTTCCTATCGGGAGATCTTATGTTGGACTGTCTTCTCGGGGGGTGCACTACAAAGGAAGTTCATGGGTGAGGAGCGACCAAACCCTAACTATCCATTTCTACTTTTCCTAATTACTTTCTAATAAACTATAATTTCAACCTACAACTTTGAGCTTTGTTTAACAATGTCTATAGGTTTCTATTGCCAAAAATTTCAATCCTAAATAACATGTGATATATTGTCTAGAAAAGATTAAAAAATGAACTAAAATGGCATATTTTTCAACTAAAATATTTATAGAGATCACATGGAGATGACTATTGTATCAATATTCAGCCAAAATAAACTTTTAGTAGAAAGTTATTTTATATAATTTTTTTTTCATTTTTCAAATTTTTTTTCTTATATAATATAGGGATGTGAAAGTTAATTTTAGCTTTACAGTGTATCTTTTTTCTTCTAAAATTTATAACTAATTGTTATTAACATAAATAAATAACGATTATTCAGAACATAAACTTTCAAAGTAGAAAAATCTATTCATATTTTTCTTTTAGAAAAAAAATAAAATTTTAGGATATAATATGAAGGGTCCAAAATTTGGTTGCTCCTCACCCATAAACTTCCTTTGTAGTGCACCCCCCAGGACTGTCTTAAGCATTTATCTACATTTGAAATTCTATAGTGAGTCAATATCATTGTCTGCAATTCTTGTAAATGCATTTTCAATGTATAATCTTCACAATTGCTTTTGTACTCTTTGTTCATAGCATTAGTTTCTATTTGTTTTCCACATTCTATTGCATATTATCATAAAAATTAAAAGAAATTTGAGTGCTTCATTGGATATCAACATGGTAGGCATCATTTTCCTACACGGCAAGCTTCATTCATTTGTAAAATTGCACATTACATTCCTCATGGTGCTTAGGGAATTTATTAAAGCATAATGCAAAATTCTAATTATGCACTCAAAAATTAGTCCCTCAATTTTATTTATTTATGTAGGAAGGACAGTGTAGTTGTAATTGTGCTTGTACAGTTTGTTGGAAAGATTCCTCCAATCTTAATGTACTAGAGTGCAAATTTCAAATTGAACACTTCACCTTTCCTATTCAACTTGCTTGGAAGGTCTTACAATTTTTTTCTTTTGTATCTAATGGATGGATAGCGGTCAGATATGGGTACCCCTAAAAGCCCTTTTGGATTTAAAATGGGCTAATGCACCAACTTTGAATGAATCCCTTTCAAAACAAAATAACAAATGAATCAACCAAATGTGGTTTTGCTTTCCTACACTTGTGGGATATACAAGAAAAAAATTGCATCAAAATTGAAGTCTTTTAAGGATTTTAAAAAGAATTTTTTGTACAAAAAATAGGATTTGTCTTAGCTACACTAAAACATTCAAGGAATTTATTTAAAATATCAAATGACATCATTTTGGTACTATTATTTTAATATAAAGTACATTTAGATATGTACTATTTGAAATGATTACATTGAAGGATTAAAAATGTTATTTATTTGGTAATGCAATGCTTGCAAATGTTGATTTTAGACAATTTTTTGTACAAGGCATAAAAATATGCAAAATAGTTATTTAAATTTTTTTTCTTGAAATGAAGAATTTTATTCCATCTAGGTGCACATATTTGTTTTGGGTATTTTAGAAAAAAAACTAGCAGTTGGCACTTGCTATGCTACGCATTCACCATTAGAATTTCATTAGAATTTTTATGTATTAGATAGAATGCAAAGCAAGAATTTCAATAAATCTTTAAATAAAAATTATTAAAATCTTCATATAATTTTTTTATAAATAAGAATATACTAAAATAAACAATAGAAATTTAATGAATGATGAATGAAATATATGCAATGATGAATACAGTAAAAGATACACATACATTAGAATGCATTCAAAATTTGACTCAATTGTTACAAACAATAGCAACCGAAATAGAAGAATTTAAAGAAAAATTTGTAAATCTCAAAAGCTTCGTAAACAATTTAATTGTTGTGAAATCCAAAATTGATTCAATCTAATAAATTTCTCAAATCATTTGCTAGTAGCGATAGAAAATTGAAATCATAAGCTCAAAGCTCACAAAAGCACAAAATCATAGAAACGCAAAAGAAGTATAAAGACAAGAAAAGCAATGGAATTGCTACCTTTATAATATCACCATATTGACCCTCTTTAATATCACCTCAATTGCAAAGACTATATTATTTCTATAATATCACGCTTTGTAAAAAGTGATATTACAGAGGTGATTGTGAACTGCGACTCTATTTTTGTAATATCACATTGTGCGAAAATACAATTTTGATATATGCATGATTGGAAATATTTTTATAGAATAATTAAAATAATTATTTTAAAGACTTATCAAAATCATTATCATGCATTTTATTCAAATATATCAAAAATTTTACTAATATGTGATACAATGAATGCGTAGCATAGCAAGCACGGGCCCCTAATATTAATGGTAGCATTTGTGATATTACAGAGGGACTTATGATTTTAGTAGTATGATTAGTCACTTCAAATGGAAAAATTGGTCTAAAATTGAAAATTTGAAAATTCCTAACATATTTTTGTTTTTCCAATTTTAGACCAATTTTTCCATTTGAAGTGAATAATTTTTTTCTAAAATATCAAAAACAAATATGTGCACCTAGATGGAACAAAATTCTTCAATTCAAGAAAAAAAATTTAAATAACTATTTTGCATATTTTTATGCCTTGTACAAAAAATTGTCTAAAATAAACATTTGCAAGCATTGCATCACCAAATAAATAACATTTTTAATTCTTCAATGTAATCATTTCAAATAGCACATATCTAAATGTACTTTATATTAAAATAATAGTACCAAAATGATGTCATTTGATATTTTAAATAAATTCCTTGAATGTTTTAGTGTAGCTAAGATAAATCCTATTTTTTGTATAAAAAATTCTTTTTAAAATCCTTAAAAGACTTCAATTTTGATGCAATTTTTTTCTTGTATATCCCACAAGTGTAAGAAAGCAAAACCACATTTGGTTGATTCATTTGTTATTTTGTTTTGAAAGGGGACTCATTCAAAATTGGTACACTAGCCCATTTAGAGCCAAAAGGGCTTTTGGAGGTACCCATATCCGATTGCTACCCGGACACAATCCAAGGATTATGTACTATGCATTTTTATTGCTACAATTGAATGCATAATTTGCTTTACACTAGTATTCTAGGACTTCTAATATTTCACCCTAAAATTGCTTCTTTTATTTTATCCAAATCCTACATCAACATCCCTTTTTAGTGCTTGAGTCTTTCTAGAAGCTCAACACATATTTTGGGTAAGCAGTTCTATTGTAATGTATATTGGTAGTGAGATCTTACAATGTTGGGATGTCTTCTATTCTCTTTACATTTTTATGTGCTAAGGTGTACTTGTTCTTTCTAGAAGATGGTGCTCCTAGTACTAACAAGGGATTTTTGCATTGAGGGTGGTGCAAAAGATCTTCCTCAAAATATCAAAATTCAACTCGGCTTCCATAATCTTCTCCAACATTTTCTTGAAGAAATTCACTGTGACTTGTGGCCGTCAGTGCATGCTTCAACATTAACCATACTTCTTTGACGTATTCTATTGTCAGAGATTTTTCCAAGGTTTATTTTTATTGCTGGATCTGAGAATCCATGCAAGAACCAACCATATCTCCATTGTCGTAGAATATTGAAGACTCTCTTAAGTAATCCTTAGACATGCAAGATACTCTTGAATGATACTATTGTAATGCTTGTTGTAGATCCTCTCAATTGTGAACATCCACACTTACTTCAATTGGTGTTGCATCTGAGGGATGATGTAGATCCTATAGAGTAGCAACGTCCACACGTTATAGAATTACGGTTTGATTGGTCTCGAGTCTCAAAAAACATGTAGTTGAAGTGGACTAGCTAGGAATACTAGGATACTTAATGTAAAGCCTTCATTGGATTTGAATGGCACCTATTTATTGCATCTAAATGATTATAAAGTAGTGGATCTACCTTTGATATCTAACTATGATTACACCAACCTTACCAATTGTTCGTAATTGTATTATTCTACCTCATCATTTTTTCCATGGTATGTATTACTCTAGGAAATATCTTGTAATATCTCCCATTTTCAAATGTTGTATATATCCTAAATCCTAAATCTAAATGTATTACTTACAGTAAATATAGAAGTTTATGTTATCCCAAATTCATTGATTTATTTCAATACTCAGGATCCCAAATTTAAGGGGTAGAAATCCCTTGCATCAAGAAATCTCCTGTTGATTTAGTATCCCAAAGGGGTATAATTCTACTTATAAGATTGTGGACTCATTTTATATATTATCGGAAGATCTCTTCATGGACTGTACCTTCACAATTCACAAAGTCCAAAATTCCCCCTAAAGTCTAAAAGTAGTTAAATGTGGCATTTGTACTATATTGACCCTCCCCCAATTATAGATAAATCATTGGAACCAAAAATTACTTCCCAAACAAAACATCTACAATTGCTTAAATATGTTCTAAAACCTACCTCATTTTGAACAACTTTTTTAGCAATGTTTTAATGCAATGAAAGCTTTCAAATGATATTTTTATTAGTATTGCTAACAACATTTATACTTTTCAAAGGGCCTAATATGTAGTAGTTAACTTTGATCAAATTAAACATGGTGTAGGTAGATTTGAAAAATGAAATGACACATGAACTATAAAAGATTTATACAACAACTAATAAATTCTAATTATTGTGGGTCTTTTCATGAATGTTGCCTTGATTTTGAAAGACCAACATTCTTTTGGTTCCTCATGTAGAGTCTAGACCAACATTCTTCTCATTCCTCTAATTCTTCAAATTCCACTATTCTAGTACAAAAACTAACAAGCCATGCATGCATTTTTGCTACTCAATAATTATCTTATGTCACTCTTATAGCTACTTGTAGTTATAAGTGGGACCCAATATGAACATATCCTTAATTCACACCAAACCACAAAAGGGGTGGAATTCTTTCTTTCTTGGAGGGAGTACCGCACAAGTGGTTTTCATGTAACTTTTCCGAAGGTCACTTAGCTTGGGATAAATCAAAATTTGTGAGAATGTGAGTGGCTCAATATTCTTGAAGGTCCTACCGAGTACCGATGCTTAGAGGTTTTTGCGTGATTACAAAGAAATTTTGAACCGACACTTTTTTAAATACCAAGGTTAATTCCGGCTCGACTGGATGGTCAAACACAAACGACCCATATGCAGTCATATGCAGTCAGCTGTGGACTGTTCTTCGGAATGAGATAGACTGATAGACAGTGGGAGCAGTTGGAGACATGAACCACGTACAAGAGGAGCATGATTTGGTACAGTACGACAGGCAACTCTTTCATAGCAAGTGGCAAGCTCCGGCTTTTATTACTGGTAATATCACTCACAAAAACAGCAACAAACGAAGGGAAGACGCACGGTCGCGTACTCCCCTTCCAAGCCAACGTCTCCGTCAGGGGATCGGAGCCCCACTGAAGCTACTCCACTCTGAAACTTCAGCTGCAGCAAACGTCCATCATCCCCTTCTCGCAAGCTACGCGATACACATATATAGCTCTGTATGGATACAACACTGTGAGTCGTCACTTCGGTAAGCTCAACTCTCTAACTGATGAAAAGTTAGAAGTGAACGATCGTTCACCCTTACCGACAAGCTACGCGACTACTTTATTAACTTCATTCACCGGCCCTTGCAAATCCAACACGTACGTACTTTGACCCCTCCCAACAGTTAAGACCTCGAACTGTCTACCGGCAGTCAGGTGGTGGGCAGCATGATCGTTATGCAGCTAGCGCCACCTTGGCAGTGATTTCCAAACTCCGCCCATCCGCTCGATCCATCACGCTCTCTCCAACGTGGCCGCATTTGCTCTACTGATAGCAGTAATGACCCGAGGAGTTGTATTTCCAGCCAGACTTGCATCGCGAATAGCATACGCCGCCGCTGCATGCACAACACCATCGTCAGTCACATGAGTCAATTGCACAACCATCCAATTCATGATCATGTCAGCGTCAGACAGTCAAATGCATTCTAATGCGCTCAGCTAGCATGCGTCGATCAATGATTGGATCAAAATCAAGATGGAGGCGCCAGTTTAGCTTTAGTGTCGCCATTGAAAAGCAATACGTCATGCATGATTCTGGAAACTGGAATACCAACGTACCTGCAGTAGGTCTCCCCGTACTTGTAGTATGAACTGAGCTTGCAAACATGGCCGCAGTAGCCGCAGTTGTATTTGTCGGTTTTGAGGTTGACACATTTGCCGCTGCAGGAGGTGTAGGGTGAGTAGCAAACCGCATCAGCACTTCCTGCAGCTGCAAAACACTCAATAGATTCATCAGACTCAAATCAAGTCGACATGACTGCGTTACATAAAACACAATCGGTCAGATTCGAGAGTTTCAATTCTAAATTTAACGGAGGGCTGCGCTTAATTATTCATCATTCTGGACGGAAACAGCGGCTAGCGGAGCCTATTGATTAAGTGATGGAGATGGGGCAAGCTGTACGTACCGATGAGGAGGACGAGAGCCAAAGCTGCCGCCAGCAGGAGGAGCTGGCTTCCACGTCGCCGTTGCTGCTGAGAGCTGGCCATCGTTCTCGGAGATCGATCAATCACTGGGACTGGTAGCTAGCTAGCAAGAGCTGGAGACTGAAGTTGGACAGGGAAGAGGAAACACCAAGAGGCTGCAGAGCTAGATCGATGCCGATGAAGTGATGAGTGGGAGGGAGCGGAGTCCCCCTTAAGTAGTGTTGTGTCGGCCCTCGCAGCAGTACATTTCTCGGGAAATTTTCGGTAACCTGATCGTTTCACTTCACGTGGATGAAAGTAAAAATTACTCGATTTGCCACTGTCATGGAGGTCAAACTGGTGTCATTGCCGGCCATTCCGGTGACGGAGGGGCATTGGAAGCTAGCCAGCCAGATGCGGAGAAGAAGAATATAATGAGTTCATCAATCTGGGCAGGGGCAGCCTGAAATTTTGTGCTTGCGGCTTGCGGAACCGACACTTTTCTGGCGCATGTAAGAAGGTGCTCTTAACCGATATTTTCATTAGAGAAATCTGGACTCTCCATAAGGTCGCTAAGAAGTATTGAATAGGATCCCGACATTACATTTATTTTATCGTTTCTTAAATTATTCTCCTATTTCTGCTCATGAATGGCAAGTGGTGTGATAATTGCATTCGGATAAGGGAATGCAATACAATTACACAATTTCATTAGAATACTTTTGAAGTGCCCTCTTCAAACAATTGTAAAATAAGAAACAAACATATACTCCTTGTCAGTCATGATATTCACACACGATGACTCTTGTTTTTTGTCAAATCTTCTGTACTTTTTGTAGCTCGATAGGGGCTCCAAAATTAAATTGTCTTGTCAACCTTAGTGACCTTCTGGAGAGTCCATATTTTCTGTAATGCCTGAGGGCTTTTAGAGCAGCATTATTGCTGTGGGGCTGCTCTCAGAACGGGAAATGGATGAGGAGGCTTTTCAACTTTCGACGAGCTAGTGGTTGATTGAAGCTGCCAACTGCAGCAGTGGTCCCTGCGTTTCTGAGGTCAGGCTTACAGTGCTCATGCGTGGAACCATGTTGCCATGGCCACGCAAGCTACTTGTGGACTGAAGTTCACACCCCTCACTGGGGTACGGTGCATTATATTATTTCATCTGGAGGAAAATGTCAAACCCTGCCTCATTAATTTGCAAACGGGCAGCTCAGAAACCGAGTGAGTGCACATGCCTGGCTTGCGAACCCTTGAGTCACTACTCGATCACCATCCAGCTGGGCAGTGCCAAATTTGTATGGAGTTCTATTACCCAAGAATTAGTCGTCTCTCTCATCCATGCAGCGGAATGGAGTCCATTCCGATTGATCAACTACGATGTTGATGGACCAAAAGCGTCATTCATTTACAAGTGACCGACTGATTTTCAAGAAATGGGCACCGTCGGGTTTAGGATTGAATCGTTTGAACCCTGCTTGTTTAATTCGTTTGCAAAAGTTCTGTGCATTTGCACAGTTGCGACCTTAAATGTACCTAAAACCACTGCCAAATCCTCAAACCTTTCTAAACCTCTCCATTGAATTTTACAAATAAGTCCAATAGTCCATCAACACGAAGTCAATCTTCAGACTTGAATGCTTTTTGCTTTTGTCTTGAGCTTGAACCTTGAACGATTGTCATGTATTCAAACATGTATTCAACGGATTGGCAATTAATTAATAGTCTCTAATCACAAGATAAATAATTATGTATTTGTAGTTCAATTGCTTCGAAAACATAGCTAATTTATCAGCTCAAGGTGATATTACACAATTAGAGAATAGTTATTGAGGCATTCTTCTTGAGAATCCTAGCATCCATAGTCCTTTGATATGAAGACCTCATGGTCTTGTTTTTACTAGCTTTATATTATTCAAATTTTCATATTTTCTTGTTGGCATTTGAAAAGAGATTCCAACGCACCGAAGTTGTATAAGAGTAATTCTAGTTCATACTTTACAAAGATATATAATTTACTATTGTGAGGAAATAATTAAATTAGAGCATCTAACAATACGTCTATTATTTTGGTCACATTTCCATATGGAATAATTCATTAAAATGGCAGCCTTCTATAAGTGTGGCAGTTTTTACGGTTTACATTAAGCAAATTGAATGTATACCTATCCTAAATATTTGAAATCCATACCATTTTTTGGTGTCTGAGATCTATATTAGTCTTAGATTTTTGAGATCTACACTTATCCAAGATGTTTGAAATCTATACTTGTCCTAGTTGATACCATGGTTGTTATACTAAATAAGTTACTATTCATTTTTCGTCTTATAGGACGAGTTACTATTCATCAAATGTACTTCTCAAGTACATTTGATGAATAATAACTCGTCCTACAAGACGAAAAATGAATAGTAACTTGTCTAGTATGACAACCATGGTTGACACTTTTATGGTTTAGATTGGATGGTCTACATATGATGCATGAAATAATAGAATATAACATTTTAATGAAATTCACAATCTATATAATGATACAATTGAGAAGCTTAATTTGGATTGCTAGCTTGTTTGTACTTGGAGAGTCTTAGAAAGCTTATTTCACAATTCGAGAATTAGATAGATTTAAGTAATGATTTATATATTAATTAATCTCATCTAAATCATTAGGGGCATTAGAAGCACGATTGTCATATTAGACGGAATCTCACTGTTCACGGACAGAATTGGACCGATTAGGGTTGACCGGCTACGAACTTCAGAGGCTTATAACTTTTGCAAAAATACTTTAAATCGGGCAAATGAGATGTTTTTAGGCATCTACAAAAACTACAGTAATACATGTAATATATCTTAAAATTTAATTTTAAAAAAAAAATTATGGATAGATTTTACTACTTTAAAAGTTTATGTTTTAAATTATTGGTATTTTTTTATGCTAATAGTAATTAGTCATAAATTTTTTAAGAAAAAAGATATACCATAAAGTTGAAAATAACTTTCACACCTCTATATTATATAAGAAAAAAAAATTTGAAAAATGAAAAAAAAACTCTATAGAATAGCTTTCTATTGAAAGTTTGTTTTGGTTGAATATTGATGCAATAGTCATCTTCATGTGAGCTTCATAAATATTTTAGTTGGAGAACATGCCATTTTAGTTCATTTTTCAACCCTTTCTAGACAATATATCTTATGTTATTTGGAATTGAAATTTTTATCAATAGAAACCTTTAGTCATTGTTAAACAAAGCTCAAAATTTTAGGATGAAATTATAGTTTATTCAAAAGTAAATAGGGGATCAAAAAATCACTCCTCCACACGTGGGTACCTCAAATGTAGTGAGAGTGTCCTCCCCGTGTAAAATATACCGGGTTTTGAGTGGTTAGTTTTAAGAAAAATCAACTTTGTACAATGAAGATAATGAAAGATAAGAGATTTTAAGAAATTGCAAATGATTCTAAAAGATTCCAAAAGATTTCAAAAAAATTAACAAAATTTTGTTTATTTGGTAGTTGGCTAGTTGCACTATCCAAATTAACAAAAAAACAATTTTTTTTTGTTAATTTGAGAAAAATTAACAAAATATTGTGAAAATAGATGTTATAGTATCCAAATTAACCAAAAATTGTTGATTGTTTGTTAATTTGGATATTGTTTTTTTAATAATGTTTGTATCCCTTATCCATATTTGTATACTCATATTCTTATGAATATCCATATCTATTTTTTGTAGCCATACTTGTACTTGTATTCATATCCATATCTATATCCATCTTCTATACATATATTAAATTTTGTATCCGTCTTTTGTATTTATATTTGTATTTGTATTCTAGATCAACAACTCGGAGATTGGTTTTAGTTTCTTTTTCTATGAGAAGATCTATGGTCTAGAATTTTGAAAATCAAAATGAGAAGGGGGTTGCATCTTTTCACCAAATAGTCTAAAACCATCAACTTATTATTGTAAAAGCAAGTGCATTTATAATAGCAAGAGGTATTTAGGATTTGAGTTTAAAAAAAATAATCTTCCATAGAAAAAATAATTGGTACATCAAAGGCCATTGCAACTTATGTCGGATTATTCTTTAGTTGGACCTCAAATCACTAAAGATATTTATTTTGTATATGGAGAATTTCATTAAAATGGTGGCATTCCATGTGCCATTTTCAAACCGCCCGCTCTTAATTGTAAGAGTGGCATCTAGAATAGGTATAGTTTTCAAGAATCTTGAACTTCCATAGATTTACTAAATCTTTGACAACTATAGATTTCAAATTGCACACCCTGAATTATAAAAATTACATCTATCACTGGTGTAGATTTTATAAATCTAAGAACGATATAGATTTTAGATATCTAGGATGTTTGTACACTTCAGACCACCCACTCTGAACTATAAAAATTGCCAAAGTAGCAGAATTTTGCCATTTTAACAAAATTGTCCATGCATGAATTGTTCCTTTAGTTGACTACATGATGTAGGTTGATTTTTCTTCCTTCATTTCCTTATTTCTTATAAATTTAGCATTTAGCATGTACAAAATATTTTGATTTTGCCTTTTTTAAAGATAAGTCATTAGCTTTGCTCAATACAAATATGCAATTGATTATAAATTTTCCATACTCCATGTACCATTCTAATGGAATGTCGTGTCATCTTTGACATATTTAATGCCATTTTAATGGAATGTAGTGCCATTCTACATGAATATTTCCACTTTAACAAAATTGTCCATCCTTGAAAAAATAGCTTTAAAATATTTCAAAAGAAATACTTTCAACATGAAAAAAAAATTTAAATTTTAAATAATGTAACATATTCAAAAAAACTAAAACATATTGATTAAAAATTTAAAATCAAATTAACAATTATAGATATGTATGCCATTTCGTTAAAATGGCAAAATTTTCCTAATTTGGAAGTCAAACTGGGCATTTAAAGTGTACAAACATCCTAAATGTCTAAAATATATACCATTTCTAGATGTTTGAAATCTACCCTTATCGTAGATGCCACTTTTATAGTTCAAACTATACAAATGAATTTGAAATCTATATTAGTTCTAAATTTCTAAAATCTATAAAAATCCAAGATCTCTAGAATCTATAATTTTTACAATTCAAACTAGACAATCTAAAAATGACACATGGAATACCACCATTTTAACTAAATTTCCCATATATTCTAGGGGAAGGTTTGATTCCCCATAAACCAAGCATTCTTTATGAAAAAGTGTTACATGTCATCTTGTGATTGGTTTAGGATGACGTAATTCTCTCTACCTTGCCTTCTGCAGTCATGGTGGTAAGAGCATCCCCACGGTCCCACCCATCTTGTGAAATGACTTCTTAAGAGGGAGGGTTTGCTAGCGAGGGTGGCTTACATATTGGGGCCATTTTGCAAGTCACCCACCAGCCTACAAAACAGCAAAGGACAAATAGTCCCCCTTCTTGAAACCTCTAACTTTGACATAGGACTGATCATTGGAACCCCTTTGCTAACAAAATTACATTATAATATCATTCAACCAGTGAGGCTGATTGCTGCCCCGGCCTGCAAAATGCAAGGCAGGCCTGACATTTTGCCAGCCACATTTTTGCAGGAGGGGTGGGCATGCTCTAACAGCTTGTGTGAGTAAACTATCTCCCCTGTTGCACTGGAAAGAATACCGAGTTGCAGGAGTCCTGCACTCCGGCATAATAAGTTCATACGCAGGAATATTCAGATTCAGATCCCTTCTTGACTTCGTAGCCACAGCTATATCCAGCACCCAGGACAAATTTATAAATGGCACGGCCGCAGTGCCACACAGAAGTGATTAAAAGCAGCGACATGACGCTGCTCTCAAACGGCATTGGAGCCCTCAGCGTCTCCTCGAAGTCCGCTGACCTCTGCATGCTTAGTGACTTCTCATGGTGCACGTTCGACTAGCTAACGGAAAAGTTCGATCTCTTTCTCGATCACTCCTCACTGCAGTCCTCTACAAGTTTGCAATCAGTCGCTCCCCAACCTTATTTTGAATGGAATGTAAGAAAAAATCAGCACCCAACAGATTGAGTACGTTTTCCCAACTCCGCCCGGCCGCTTCTAGCTAAGTCCCCTAAGTCCGTTGATCTGCAAGCACAGATCCCGTGTTTATTGTGTAGATCTGCCATAACTCAATTTTATTTTGCGGGGGTGGGTGAGTGGGGAACTCGTGAAGGGATCGATGTCTTTGTTTTGTCAACCCACCGATCCCTGGCCACCATGCGCAATACGCACATCTATTCCCATAATTCCATCAATCACTGCAACGGATGCACTGGATATACTGGAGCCCCCAGTTTCCTCACAGGGGTAACTCATTGAATGTATAATTCATATCAATAGTGGACTCAGGTAGCTGGGCTGAACAATGCACAGATTTCTGAAACGAAAAATGAAAAGAATGGCACTATTAGTAATTAATTGGATTATTGGACCGAGGTTAAGGTCCTAGCTCATGGGCCCGACCGACCGATTCAGGATTTTGAATCAGTTGTAGAGTCGGGCAGCTCCAATTTGGCGAGTCGGTCTTACTCTGCCGGTGCAGTCATTTGAAAGCTACTTTTCTGTCTAATCACGTACTATCTATCATGCTCTGGACTCGTGATTTGCAATCCTGACCAGCTTCCCGATCGAAGTGACCAAGCTAAATAAAGCAGATTGAGAGATTAAATCGTCCAGGCTGAGTAATTGCACGTTTGCACTTGTTCTTGTTCTATTATTTAAATGCTGATTCTCACTCGAATCAAAGGATTCATCAACTGGGAGGCACGCCCCGCATTCTGCTTATCGCAATTGCGGGGCGGTTCAACATGCAAAACAGGAGGAGCGTTGAACTCTGTGGACAGCAACCCATTTGCACAAAATATTATAGAATCATACAGAACGTACACAAAAAAACTTGGTTGACTCCCGGGAACATGGCCACGGAAGTCAATGGAGTGACTCGTCTCTCCATTGAGATAATCGAAACAATATCATTTTCCAAAAATATGAAGTTCCAAAAATTATGCTTCACAACGTACACGAAATAGTGAAATGAAGTTGTCCAACAATAGTTTCTCAACACTTGACACTAAATAAATATTTATCATTTTTATATATGATTTCATTGCTTTTGAATTAGGTATTGTTGTAATTGGGACCTATGAACCTCCATGTGTACAAATGGAAATATCTGTAGAAATATCTATTGATTTTGATGACTTATAAAGTAACTTTCTAGGGTCAAGCAACGTAATTGTTAAGGCAACCTAATTTCACTATTCAATGTAGTACGCATGCCACACATAATGGAAAGTAGCAAGAATGCTGAAATCCATGTGTTAAAAAGCAATAACAACATGTTGGAGTCCATCCTTCTTAAAAATTTGTTTTTTGTATCTTCCATTTTTGTAAGATGGAAGCTAAACCTCAATTTAGGAAGAAGACAAATGAATGGAATGCAATTGGATTACACACAATTATGGATAATTTTGTTAAAATGGTGAAATTCTTCTACTTGGGTAGTTTCTATAGTTTAGAGTGGGCGGTCTAAAGTATATAAACATTGTAGATGTCTCAAATCTATATTATTCTTAGATGTTTGAAATCTATCCATGTGCTAAATGTAACTTTTACAATTTAGAGCGGGTGGTCTGAAATCTATAATAGTCTTAGATTTCTTTGATCTATAAAATTAAAGTCCAAGATACTTAAAAACTATACCTATCCTACATATCACTTTTACAATTCAGAGCGGGTGGTTTGAAAATGGCACATGGAATGCTACCATTTTAACGAAATTCCCTATAATCATGCTTTTAGCTATTGTCATTCAAAAAAATAGAAAAATTGATAAAAAATTCAAATACAATTTAGGATTGAAAACAAACTAACTTAAATCAAAGAGAAGATGATCTTTTAGACTTTTAAGACAACTCTGACTAGCATTTATAGCATTTGACAAGTTTTCTTGAAGTTAGTATTAGTAGCCTTTTGTTATGTGTACAACAAAAT
This sequence comes from Climacium dendroides, assembly GCA_950106755.1. Lineage (NCBI taxonomy): Eukaryota > Viridiplantae > Streptophyta > Bryopsida > Hypnales > Climaciaceae > Climacium > Climacium dendroides. Next base: position 3,698,000 of record OX467087.1, read on the forward strand.
CATAGTTGTCCCATCCAAAATATCACAATAAGACCATATTCGTTATATTGAGACTTTTGGTAGTCTCATTTTTATCCTCAACTCGAAGATAAATCATAATAACTGTTCAATTTTAAGACTATTTGGTAAGTTGAGATTTCAATGTATTAATATATTTAAAAACCTTTGATTTCCCAAAGGTTGTAGGCTCATCTTATCCTCAACTCGAGGATAAATCACTATAACTGTTTTAGGGTTGTAGTTTCAAAATGTGCAGATTGTCTCATTTTAATGAATAAGGCCATCAATTGCCTTTTTTTACAATATATGAAGTGATTACAAAATACCATTTGTTGCATTTTTAGTCCAATATTTGTTGTTTTTATGGCATGCTTTAAAATTAGTATATCTTTTTTTAATGAATCAAATATGAATCAATGTTTAAAACTATAAAACATTGAGCACTAGGTCAATAAAATGTAGACTAATTTTCAAGCAAGAAAGTACAACCCAAACTCTAGTATTTCAATAGAAATGTTTATCAATATTTTAATTTGAAAACAATAGAATATTTTTTTAATATAAATTTGACCATATGTGACTACTTTGAAAAATTGGTTATGCACAAAAAGAATTAGGAAATTATTTTTTCTTATATTTAAAAATGAATGCAAATTCATAGACTTCTATAGAATGTAGGATTGTATTTATTTAGTTATGTTTTATAATAGTTGCAAGTCTTGTGGACAATAATGGGAGATTTCGTTGAAATGGCGGTATTCAATGTGCCATTTTCAAATCAACCACTGTGAATTGTAAAAGTGACATCTAGGATAGGTACAGGTTTTTAGAAATCTTGAACATTTATAGATTTAAGAAATCTAGGAATGATGTAGATTTTAGATTGTACTATTTCAATTGTAAAAGTAATATCTAGCACAGATGTAGATTTCACACATCTAAGAAAGGTATAAATTTCAACCATCCATGATGTTTGTACACTTCAAATTGTCCGTTGTGAACTATAAAAACTACCAAAGTAGCAGAATTTTGCTAATTTAACAAAATTGCCTATAATATCACCTTTTCAAAAAATTTACTAAAATTTCTTTACTATATATTCCAAAAATTTTAACAACTCTAAAACTACATGATGGATGATGTATTTTCAAAAATCAATTTTTTTCTCTATCAAACTAGTGGTTGATGCTTACTATGCTATACATTTACTATTAAAACTTCATTATAATTTTTTATGTATTAGATAGAATGCAAAGCAAGAATTTCAATAAACCTTTAGATAAAAATTACTAAAATCTTCATATAATCTTTTTTATAAATAAACATATACTGAAATAAACAATAAAAATTTAATGAATGATGAATGAAATACATGCAATGATGAATACTATAAAAGATACACATACATTAGAATGCATTCAAAATTTGACTCAATTGTTACAAACAATGGCAACTCAAATAGAAGAATTTAAAGGAAAAACTTGTAAATCTCAAAAAACTTCATGAATAATTTAATTGTTGTGAAATTCAAAATCGGTTCAATCTAATAAATTTCTCAAATTATTTGCTAGTAGCGATAGAAAATTGAAATCAGAAGCTCAAAGCTTACAAAAGCACAAAATTATAGAAATGCAAAAGAAGTATAAAGACAAGAAAAGCAATGGAGTTGCTACCTTTATAATATCACCATATTGATCCTCTTTAATATCACCTCAATTGCAATGACTATACTATTTTTATAATATCACCCTTTGTAAAAAGTGATATTACAAAAGTGATTGTGAACTGCTACTCTATTTCTGTAATATCACATTGCGTGAAAATACGATTTCTATGTATGCATGATTGAAAATATTTTTACAAAATATTTAAAATAATTATTCTAAAGACTTATTGAAATCATTATCATGCATTTTATTCAAATATATCAAAATTTTTACTAATATGTGATACAATGAATGCATAGCATAGCAAGCACAAGCCTCTAGTATTAATGGTAGCATTTGTGATATTACAAAGGGAGTTATGATTTTAGTAGTATGATGATTATTTATTTTAAAAAAGAACAATTTTCTAATTTTTTTTGTTGCATAATCAATTTCTCAAAGTTGTCACAAATGAAAAAAATGATACAAGAAAATATTATATTTTTTTAAATTAAAATATCAATAAACATTTCTTTTGATATATTGCACTTTTAATTGTATTCTCTTGCTTGAAAATTAGTATACGTTATATTGACCTAATGATCAATCTTTTCATAGGTTTAAACATTGATCTATATTTCTTTAATTTAAAAATAAATTTTATCAATTTCTAAGCATGCCCAAAAAATCACAAATATTGGACCTTAAACGCAACAAATGATATTAGTCTTTTTTGTGATTGTTTCATCAAAATTATTTTATTATATTTAATTTTTATTTATAAAACAATTGATTGGAAAAAATGTGATTTTGTTGCACACACTATAAGAAAATGTGTCAAATGCTACAAGTACTAGACGTGGCCTAAAAGTCTTCAAAACCATCTTCTCTTTGGTTCAAGTTAGTTTGTTTCTAATCCTAAATTGCATTTGAATTTTTTTATCAATTTTTTTATTTTTTTGAATGACAACAAGGCATAATTGTGTGTAATCTAATCACATTCCATTGTCTTCTTCCTAAATTGAGGTTTAGCTCTCATCTTGCTAAAAGGGTCAAAGGAAAGATACAAAAAACAAGTTCTTAAGAAGGATGAATCCCAATATTGCTTTTTTAACACATAGATTCTAGCATTCTTACTACTTTCCATCATATGTGGCATCACAGTTGTCATATCAGACGGAATCTCACTGTTCACGGATAGAATCGGACCGATTAGGGTTGACCGGCTGCGAACTTCAGAAGTTTATAATTTTTGCAAAAATACTTCAAATCAGGCAAATGAGATGTTTTTAAACCATCTATAGATTTTGCAGATGCCTAAAAACATCTCATTTGCCTGATTTGAAGTATTTTTGCAAAAATTATAAGCTTCTGAAGTTCACAACCATTCAACTCTAATCGGTCCGATTCTATCCATGAACAGTGAGATTCCGTCCGATATGACAACCGTGTGTAGTATGCATAGTACATTGAACAATGAAATTAGATTGATGGAGAATTTTGTTAAAATGGCGGCATTCCATGTGCTATTTTCAGACCGCCCGCTCTGAATTGTAAAAGTGACATTTAGGAATTAGGATAGGTATAGTTTTCAAAAATTTTGGACTTTTATAGATTTAATAAATCTATGACTACTATAGATTTCAGACCGCACAATTTGAATTATAATAGTGACATCTAACATTTCAAACATCTAAGAATGGTATACATTTAAGACATCTATGATGTTTGTACACTTCAGACCGCCCGCTCTGAATTGTAAAAACTACCAAAGTAGAGGAATTTCGCCATTTTAATGAAATTGCCCATGTTGCCTTAACAATTAGATTGCTTGACCTCCAAAAGTTACTTTATAAGTCATCAAAATCAATAAATATTTCTACAAATATTTCCATTTGTACACATGGAGGTTCATAAGTCCCAATTACAACAATACCTAATTGAAAAATAGTGTAATCTTGTACAAAAATAATAAATATTTCTAGTGTTCAATGTCCAAAAATTACTGTGGGGCAACCTAATTTCACTATTTAGTGTAGCCAGGTTTTCGAGCATAACTTCTGGAACACTATACAATGGCTACTCAAGCTGGACTTGGCAAACTTACAGAGAGTCTCAGAGTCTGACCTATCATAAATTTTTAAAACTTTTGGAAAATGATATTGTTTCGAAAACGGGATTCTCGATTGTCTCAATAGTGGGACGAGTCACTCCTCTGACTTCCGTGGCCATGTCCCCTGGAGTCAACCAAGGTTTTTTTTGTGTACGTTCTGCATGATCCTATAGTAGTTTGTGCACATGGGTTTTGTTTGCTGTCCACAGATTTCAACGCTGCTCCTGATTTGCTTGCTGAGCCGCGCGCCCCGCAATTGCGTCAGAGAAGCACAAATGAATGCGGAGCGTGCCTCCCAGTTGCTGAATCCTTCGATTCGAGTGAGAATCGGCACTTAAAATACAGAGCAAGAATGGGTGCAAATAAGCAATTACTGGACCGGGGTCTGGGATATTTAATTAATCTCTCCATCTGCTCTATTAATTTAGCTTGGCCGCTTCGATCGGGAAGCTGGATTGCAAATCACGAGTCCAGTGTATGATTGATTGTCCTTCCATCTTCAGAACATTTGATGAATATATGAGATCGAGGTGAGTTTGAGATGGAGATTTGAAATTATCACTGCCACTTCCATCATCGATCCATTGTTGCAATTACAGAAAGTGGCTTTCAAATGACTGCATCGGCAGGGAAAGACCGCCCGGCAGAACCGCCCCGCAATTGAACGGGCCCCCAATTGCGTCCGAGAAGCACAATGCGGGGCGTGGCTCCCAGTTCATGAATCTTTTGATTCGAGTGAGAATCAGCACTTAAAATGTAGAGCAAAAAGAAGTGCAAACGTGCAATTACTCAGCCTGAACGATTTAATCTCTCAATCTGCTCTAACTAGCTTGGTCACTTCGATCGCGAAGCTGGATTAATCACGAGTCCAGTGCATGATTGATTAATCTTCCATCTTCAGATGAATATTTGAGAGGTGCATTTGAGAGGTGCATTTGAGAGGTGCCTTTGAGAGGTGCGTTTGAGAGGCAGATTTGAAATGAACACTGCAAGTTCCATCATCGATCCATTGTTGCAAGTAGCTCCCCTGACCTACAAGGATCGAGTGGAAATCGCCGTCGAATTGTCTGAGTACTACTACACAAACTACACTAAATAGTGAAATTACGTTTCCCCTTACTAATTTCTCGACATTCTACAGTATATAAATACGTACAGTTACTTGTAGAAGGATGCAGTAATGTAGGAACTATGTGTGTTGCATGGGTTGGTGCACTGGTTCATGGCTTGGGTTTAGAGAATTGCTCAGTGGTGAGTCATGAAGTAACTTTCCTGTGTGAGGCAACCTAATTTCACTATTTAGTGTAGTGAAATTCACAGGGAGATTATTTGGGTTTACTAGGTAGTAAACTCACTACCATTACCACATTGAAAGTGGTAATAGTACTGATTTTACCACTTTCAATGTGGTAATGGTAGTGAGTTTACTACCTAGTAAACCCAAATAATCTCCCTGTGATTAAGTTACCTTAACAATTATTAATAAGTTGCCTTTGCCAGAAAGACAGAAAGTAGCTTTCAAATGACTACACCGGCAGAGTAAATTGGAGCTGCCCGACTCTGCAACTGATTCAAAATACTGAGCTGGTCGGCCAGGCCCATGAGCTAGGAACTTCACCTCGGTCCAATGCATACTCCAAGTATCTAGTGTCATTCTTCTCATGTTTCGTTTCAGATACCTGTGCAGTGCACATCCCGGCTACCTGAGTCCAAGATATCAATGAGTTACCACAGCGAAGAATCTGGAGGCTTAATCAGTATATCCAGAGCATCCGTTGCAGTAAAGGAATTATGGGAATAGATATGCGTATTGTGCTGGCCAGGGATCGGTGGGTTGACAAAATAGAGATGTACATCGATCCCTTCATGACTTCCCCACCCACCCACCCCCCGAAAACAAGAAGTAGCGGTATGGCAGATCTATATATGTAATAGCGGTATGGCAGATCATTCTTTGCTTACAGATCAACGGAGTTAGTGGAGTTCGGAGCGGCCGGGCGGAGTTGGGAAAGCGCACTGTTTTTTGGGTGCTGATTTTTTCTAAAATTCCATTCCAAAAAGGTTCGGGACCGACTGACTGCAAACTAGTAGAGGACTGCAGTGAGGAGTGATCGAGCAAGAGATCGAACTTTTCCGTAAGCTGGTCGCACGTGCACCATGAGAATTCACTAATAAGTATGCAGACTGACGTGGCGTGACTGGGGAGCGTGGACCTCGAGGAGACGCTGAGTCGCTGAGGGCTCCCAACGACAGGAATGCCGTCGAGTCGTGTCGCTGCTTCTAATCACTGCAGTGCGGCAGCGCGGCACTGCGGGTGGGCCATTAATAACTGTGGCGACGAAGTCAAGAAGGGATCTGTATCTGAGTATTCCGGCGGATGAACTTATGATGCCGGAGTACCGGACTCCGGGAACTCGGTGAAGTATATTCTTTGCAGTGCAACGGGAGAGATAGTTTGCCCACACAAGCTGTTACCGCCGTGACTGCAAAAGGCAACCAAAATGTCGAGAGAATTACATCTTCCTTTATCAATCATGTAGCATTTTTTGAAAAAGAATGTTTAGTTTATGTGAAATCAAACCTTCCCCTAGAATATCTACAATTGGTAATTTGATTTCAATCAACATGCTTTAGGTTTTTGAATGTGCATTATTTTAATTTTGCTTAATGTTTTTTGTATTGTCTTGAAACAAATGAAACAAAGTCTTAATATTACAATTTTGCTTAATGCTAAAAGAATTCTTTTGAAAATACTTTAGAGCTATTCGTTTAGGGTTCTTTATTTTCATTTGACAATTTAAAAAAATAATCAAATTAACTCAATCATCTTCTAGTTCTTCTTGTTTATTAATCCTATATGCTACTTTATGTTCATTTGTAGTTATTCATATAATCATCACAAAAAAATATTAAATAGGTTAAAAATATTAATTGTAAAGTATTCAAAGCTAAAATTCATGATAACCTACATAATTGTATTAAACAAAGTAAATGGCTTACCCAAGGGCTTACCTTATAAAAAAACATGTTCTCTTGACATGTTACCTAATAAAAAATCAACATGTTTTGTAATTGGTATATGCTAAAATTATAATGAATAAGAAAATAAGATAAGAAAAATCAGCATCATGTGATGAAAGAGACAAAGAACAATCCATGTATGAAAATAAATGTCTACAATAATTTGCCAAAGTCCAAGGACAATATGACCTAAGTTGCAATGGTCTTCTATGTACCAATTATTTTTTCTATAGAAAATTATTTTCATTAAACCCAAATCATAAAGATCCCTTGCTATTATTTCTAAATAGTGTTGTGATTGCTTTTGAAATAACACATCTTTTAGTTTACAAACATTAATTGAGTCAAAATTTCAAAACAATCATTTAAAATTGACTTTAATACCAAAACTTATCTAAATATTCAATGGTTTGATTAGAATATTTCCATAGACAACTATGTTTTAAGGGTTACTAAATCCTAAAAAATAAAAGTGCTCAATTGCAAACATGATTTATTGTTATTTAATTGAAGTTTAAATATCCCCAACCAATTACATATAGATAAAGCTAGTTTTTTAAAAGTGTCCAATAACCTTTTAAAATCTAAAACAAGTCTAGTTCATTGTTTAAATTTAGTTTTTGAAATAGAAAAATAGGCGTTCTGAAACTCTCAATTTACAACCAAGCTAGCAACCCAAATTGTGTTTTTTCAATGCACTATTATATGGTAATTTGACTAAAATAACAAATGTGATGCTATGTGCTTTAACTTAATTATTGCTTTACAATAGTAATCTATATTTATAAAGTCTTAACTAGAAATGCTTTAATGAAGATTAACAAAATTAAGACCATTAGATCTTTATAATGGAAGACTTTAGATGTAGCTAGGATTCTCAAAAGATATGCCTCGATTAATATCTTTGATTGTTTAGCATAACCTTAGGGAGAAAACTTAGGTATGTTTTTGAAGCAACTGAAATTCCAAAGGCGTAATTAGCCAGTGTTCAAGGATTTTTGTTTGGATGCAAATTTGTTCAATGTGTATTTGAATATTTGACAATTGTTTGAAGTATAGGCTCAAGATGAAAACTAAAAGCATTCAAGTCTAGAGATTGAATTCATGTTTATGGACTTATTTGTATAATTTAGTGGAGAGGTTTACATAGGTTTGGATTTTTGCTAGTGGTTTTAGGTGCATTTAAGGTTGCAATTGTGCAAATGTACATAACTTTGCAAACAATTTAAACAAGAAAGGTTCAAACTTCAAGAGGTTTAGTCAATGATGACTATAAACAACACAAAGGTTGCTAGTTGATGAATGACAAAAAAAAGTCTTTGTGTACAACACAAGTACAACTATTCATCCTCCAAATTTTGTGTGAAAAGGAAATGTCTTCTACAATAGTTTCTCTTTGAATGAGTGCTTTCTCATTTTTTTTAGCCATCAATTCACACGTACCCATACAGATGATTTCCACGGTGACCTGCTCGTCGGTTAAGGGTTAAACGATTCAATCCTACGCCCGACAGTGCCCATTTCTTGAAAATTAGCCGTACACTAGTGAGTGACGCTCGTGGTGATGCATCAGAGTTGATCAACCGGAATGGGCTCCTTTCCGCTGCATGAATGAGAGAGACGACTAACGCTTGGATAATAGAATTCCATACAAATTTGGCACTGCCCAGCTGAATGGTGATCGAGTAGTGACTCAAGGATTTGCAAGCCAGGCATGTGCACTCACTCGGTTCCTGAGCTGCCCATTTGCAAATGAGGCAGGGTTTGACATTTTCCTCCAGATGAATAATATAATGCACCGTACCCCAGTGAGAGGTGTGAACTTCAGGCCACAAGTAGCTTGCGAGGCCATGGCAACATGGTTACATGCATGAGCACTGTAAGCCTGACCTGGGACCACTGCTGCAGTGGGCAGCTTCAATCAACCACTAGCTCGTCGAAAGTTGAAGAGCCTCCTTATCCATTTTCCGTTCCAAAAGTCCTCTCGAAAATATCGATTAATAACATATTCGATATACGCCAGAAAAGTGTCGGTTCCGCAAGCCGCACAAAATTTCAGGCTGCCACTGCTCAGATTGATGAACTCGTTATTTTCTTCTTCTCCGCATCTGGCTAGCTTCCAATGCCGATCCGTCACCGGAATGGCCGGCAATGACACCAGTTTGACCTCCGTGACAATGGCCAATCCAGTAATTTTTCACTTTCATCCGCGTGAAGTGAAACGAGCAAGTAATCGCAAATTTCCCAAGAAATGTACTGCTGCGAGGGCCAACCTCGACACTACTTAAGGGGGACTCCGCTCCCCCCACTCATCACTTCATCGGCATCAATCTGACTCTTGGTGTTCCCACTTCTTTGTCCAACTTCAGTCTCCAGCTCTTGCTACCTAGCTACCAGCTAGTCCCAGTGACTCTCGTTCCCAGCTGATTGATCGATCTCCGAGAACGATGGCGAGCTCTCAGCAGCAATGGCGACGTGGGAGCAAGCTCCTCCTGCTGGCGGCAGCTTTGGCTCTCGTCCTCCTCATCGGTACGTACAGCTTGCCCCATCTCCATCACTTAATCAATAGGCTCCGCTAGCCGCTGTTTCCGTCCAGAATGATGAATAATTAAGCGCAGCCCTCCGTTAAATTTAGAATTGAAACTCTCGAATCTGACCGATTGTGTTTTATGTAACGCAGTCATGTCGACTTGATTTGAGTCTGATGAATCTATTGAGTGTTTTGCAGCTGCAGGAAGTGCTGATGCGGTTTGCTACTCACCCTACACCTCCTGCAGCGGCAAATGTGTCAACCTCAAAACCGACAAATACAACTGCGGCTACTGCGGCCATGTTTGCAAGCTCAGTTCATACTACAAGTACGGGGAGACCTACTGCAGGTACGTTGGTATTCCAGTTTCCAGAATCATGCATGACGTATTGCTTTTCAATGGCGACACTAAAGCTAAACTGGCGCCTCCATCTTGATTTTGATCCAATCATTGATCGACGCATGCTAGCTGAGCGCATTAGAATGCATTTGACTGTCTGACGCTGACATGATCATGAATTGGATGGTTGTGCAATTGACTCATGTGACTGACGATGGTGTTGTGCATGCAGCGGCGGCGTATGCTATTCGCGATGCAAGTCTGGCTGGAAATACAACTCCTCGGGTCATTACTGCTATCAGTAGAGTAAATGCGGCCACGTTGGAGAGAGCGTGATGGATCGAGCGGATGGGCGGAGTTTGGAAATCACTGCCAAGGTGGCGCTAGCTGCATAACGATCATGCTGCCCACCACCTGACTGCCGGTAGACAGTTCGAGGTCTTAACTGTTGGGAGGGGTCAAAGTACGTACGTGTTGGATTTGCAAGGGCCGGTGAATGAAGTTAATAAAGTAGTCGCGTAGCTTGTCGGTAAGGGTGAACGATCGTTCACTTCTAACTTTTCATCAGTTAGAGAGTTGAGCTTACCGAAGTGACGACTCACAGTGTTGTATCCATACAGAGCTATATACAGTATGTGTGTCGCGTAGCTTGCGTGAAGGGGATGATGGACGTTTGCTGCAGCTAAAGTTTCGGAGTGGAGTAGCTTCAGTGGAGCTCCGATCCCCTGACGGAGACGTTGGTTTGGAAGGGGAGTACGCGACCGTGCGTCTTCCCTTCGTTTGTTGCTGTTTTTGAGTGATATTGCCAGTAATAAAAGCCGGAACTTGCCGCTTGCTATGAAAGAGTTGCCTGTCGTACTGTACCGAATCATGCTCCTCTTGTACGTGGTTCATGTCTCCAACTGCTCCCACTGTCTATCAGTCTACCTTGTTCCGAAGAGCAGTCCACAGGTGACTGCATATGACTGCATATGGGTCGTTTGTGTGTTCGACCATCCAGTCATCCCTCACCGGAATTAACCTTAGTTGGCAATAAAAAAAGTGTCGGTTCAAAGTTTCTTTGTCATCACGCAAAAGCCTCAAAGCATCGGTAGGACCTTCAAATATTGAAGATTCAATTGTGCACCACTCACATTCTCACAAAATTTTGATTTATCCCAAGCTAAGTGACCTTGGGAAAAGTTACATGAAAAACACCCTTTTGTAGGTTGGTGTGAATTAAGGGTATGTTCATATTGGGTCCCACTTATAACTACAAATAGCTATAAGAGTGACATAAGATAATTAAAAATTATCAAAAATGCATGCATCACACTTGATAGTTTTCCTATTGGAATTTGAAGAACTATAGAAATGAGAAGAATGTTGATCTACACTTTACATGAGGAACCAAAGGAATGTTGATCTTTCAAGATGAGACCAACAATTATGAAGGCTCACATGGACTGCTATGATTGTATGAATGTTATAATTTGGGAAATTTTATTATAATGGCACCATTCCGTTACTTTGGCAATTTTGATGGTTCAAACCAAGCGATCTAAAATTTATAATAGTCTTAGATATTTGAAATCTACACTTGTCCTAAATAGCACTTTTATTGTTCAAACTAGACAGTCTGAAACCAATATCAATTTTTGATTTTTGAAATCATTATAAATTCAAGATTTCTAAAATCTATATCTAATCTAGAATGCAATTTTATGGTTTAGCTTAGGTGGTTTGAAAATGGCACATGGAATACTACCATGTTAAGAAAATTCTCCATCAATGTTTTGTCCATGCTTTGAATTGCAAAAGAATTGACAATGTATTGATAATGTGAAAGCACCCAATCCCATCCATGTACCTAATTCCTTCCATTAATTGTGTACTATGCGTGCACATTTTCTTAGTAAGAATTTACTCTATCGCTACATCATGATGCAATTGGGTACATAGATGGAATCATAAGGAAAACGGGAGGTCGATACTGAGGGGAGGGGTGCGATTTGGTGGGTATGTAACTATGCCCCTCCAAAAAAAAATTTAATAAGAAAATTTGGGGGGTATAGTTACATACCTCCCGGTCCCCCCCCCCCCCCCCCCCCCATTCTCGATATCGCCTTCCCACTCTCCCTATGGATTAGTTGCATTCTTCTTAATAAAAAAGAAAACTATATTAAGTCTTGAAAGAATCTCTAGTCTACAAATACTATATGTTTACATACATTCAAGCTTCCATTCTACTTTGGTTTGGAATGTACTAAGCAAATCATAAATTTTTAATTTATCTTCATTTGAAAAGATGCAAAAGCATCAAATAGTGATTGTAACAAACACTTACATTGTATTTTGTGACATTCTATGGGATGATTTATTTTTTGGCCATAACTTTTGCTTTTGGGTTCCAAATGACTCAAAATCTATAGATAAGGTACATATACATCTTGTTTGTTTTTTGAATCTTTCAAAAATGTTTTATTGTCTAAAAATATCACCTCTTTTTCTTCAAACTTGCCAATTTGTGGGAGGCTAGTACTACTTTGTGCCCAAAAAATCAAAAGAGGAGTTAGAATTTGGAGAAACTTTGGATAAAAGGTCTTCTAGTAGACTTGTAACTATTATTCAAATGAATTCTAAAAATAATTAACTATATATTATATAAATGTCCATAAGGTTAGCTTCATTCTACTTGCATTTCAAAATATTTAAAATATCATTTTGGTGTTTCTTTTAATGAATGACCATCTCTATAGAGTTGTTATACATTTTTTTTAAATTTTTTTTATTTTATATTTTTTCTTATTTTTGCAAATTAAAACATCAAAGTGTCTATTTTCTTGAGATTTGACACTTTTTAGATCTTATATGTAGAGAGTTTTTCTATACTTTATATCCCTATGTAGGATACAATCTTCTTAAAGTTGTATACATTAATCATATTTCTTATATTTTTTAATTTATTTTTTTAATTTTAAAACTTTCCAAAAAAACTAAGCATGAATTTGTGAAATTGCAACAAAATTAACAAATGTTTATTGCAATCATCCAATATTTTGATACAAAATGAAGGTTAAAATAAATAATAAAAATTAATAATAAAAATTTTATTTTTATTTTTAACAATAATGGAATGTTTCTATATAGGAAAAAATTAATTTTTGTTAGGCTTCTACAATCTCTGTTTTTTTTATTATTTATGTAAGTTTTTTTTAAAATAGAAAAATATAGGAGAATTATAGACTTTGAGCATTGAATCTATGAGTCCATAAGCCTAAAAGTATATTAGTATATTTATGGTTATAGATATTTGTGTTATAGGTACTTATGTTATAGACTCTCTTCATATAAGTTATATAGTATAACTATTTTATAAGGACATATATAATAAATACATTCAAAATAATAGTTGTAACTACATATCTACAACTAGGTTCAAGGCTCATAGGCTCATGATTTTGTGCTCACATGCTAGCCATTAAAGAAAATCTAGCTTTGTAGAGGTCCATTTGACTTTTGGCCAATAAGCAAATCCAAGACATTTTTTTATTTTTTTTAAATAATAATTTGCAATAAAAAAAACTTTTAAATCCCCAATCTTGTGCGCCACACCCAAATCATCATGTAGTTCAAATTTTTTATTAATTTTTAAATTTCTTTTATAATTGCACATTTTCATGCAATCAAATAGTCTGAATTTCTTATAATGTATAGTTGAAAAAATACATCAACATTCCATAAGTATATCTTTTATCTTAAATGGCACTGAGGAGCAAAAGTTTTCAATCCTAAGTAAACAATGGACTTGCCAAGCAACTAAAAAATATGAAAATTTGAAAATTTTAAGAAAAAAATTGATTGAATGATTTTGTGTTTGTAACTTTGATTCATTCTAATTGCACTAGTAAATGATGTGAAAGTTATCATTGAAGCTTCTTGTTTTTTAGGCAATCATAGTATTTGCCTAAGAAAATAACATGTTATCTTGTCTTTGAACTAAATTTTCAAAAAGAAGAAGTTCCACAAGGATTATAATGCTTGCTAGAAAATATAATTGGTGAAATTAGTGTGTTTCAATTCTATCGTAGAATAATTAATAATTTAATTTTTTCTTCAATTTCATACCTACTTCTACGTAATAAATTTTTAAAGCATGAAAAACAAGTTGTTTAGATTTTTTTCTAGACCTTCAGAAAGTCAATTCTTCAATATAAATCACAAGTGGCAAAAAAAACCCAAAACACCCCTAGAGTTGGCTGGCGGAGAGTATATGGGACTTTAATTTAAATTACCTTTCAAGAAATGGACTCCAAAAATATTCTTAATTAATTTTTACTTAACTTATAAAAGACCAAGGCCTTTTTACTGCCAAAAATCACTCAAACTTCCATTTCTATAGCAAAGAGTAAAATTGTTTGAAAATTATTTTTTTTGCTCATTTATTTATAGGATTTTACACCTAACTAGTATGAAAATGATTGTGTGGAAAAAATTTCAGAAATTTTGACCTCACAAATTGCAAGAAATTTGCATTTAAAGTGAGAAAAAAACATATTTTTCAATACATTGTAGGATTAGATTTGTTGACTTTGAACCTTTTCAACTTAAATTTTTTGCCCTATAAAGTTTTGAGGTTTAAATATTTATAGTGAGGAATCTAGGAAAAAAAATATTTTCAAAAAAACTTAATTTTCATTCTTAAAAAAATTGTTAAATAGAAGTAGCCAAGTATGAGATAAAAGGAAAACCTTAATTATTAATATCTCTAAAACAAAATTAAAATGCACTAATCCCAATGGTGAGATTATTTTAGGAAACAAAATAAACCATGTGGATTTTTCTTAAATTGTAAAAATTGCATTCAAAAATGAATCCTACCAAGTTATTTTTTCCAGAAAGATGCTCTAATTGCCCAAAAAACAAGATTGTCTATAACTTTCTCATAACAAATCCAAATGGAATGAATCAAAGCTTTATATATACACAAAACTATAATCTATGAAAAGAAATTAATTTTGAAATTTTGAAATTTTTTTGCTACTCCTTATTTTGAGCTTATTTGAGCATAACTTTTGTTCCTAGGCATTGATTGAAAAAAAATTATATTCCCAAGAAATTAACTAGTTTTTCTATCTTCAATTTTTTTTTTTTTTAAATTATGACAATAATTCAGCCTATAGGTACTTGCCCAAAATCCCATTTGTCCCTCAAATGGACAATGGTCCATTAGGAATTAAATAGCTTTATGTAAAAGGGGCAATAGTCCTAAATCATCCAAATTTTTATCTTTAAAACCCAAAATAACCCTAACACATGCTTTAAAAAATTATAGTAACTTCATAGACCTAAATCTTCTTGAAATTAGCCATCAGGGCACCAAAAGAACCCAAATGGAGTCCTAAAAGACTATGACAGCACACTTACCTAAAATCTATAACTCATGTACCATTGATTCTTTTCATTTTCTTGAGCAACTAACTTCATATGCCAAAATTGCATTTGAATTCATAATTTAGGGCCCCAAAATGAGTGAATTTGGCTCTAAATAGAAATTCCAATACCCAAATTTACAAACACCTAAATTCAACATGCATTGACCCTAGTTGCATCCTTTCCGATGTTCCGTAGTTCTAACTCAATTTGTTTATCCAACTCTTTCTAGCATTTTTTAGATGTACCCATCCCATTTAAACATGCGTGAACATACATAATCTAGTTCTAAGATTACCACTCCATTCTACATCATTCAACCCATTCATGCCACATTAGTTTAGAAATAAGTGGAGGACAATTCCTTCCTTTTCAAAGTTGTGAGTGATTCAAACCACTTGAAAATAGTTCCCTTGTCATAGACCACATGTAGGGTGACACAAGTCAATCATCCCTCTACATGTCAACATCCTATTTGAGACCTTAGTCATGACTTAAAACTTTACTAGACTCCTAATCCAACACTATCTCATTTAGTTACTACAAGATTGCAAAACTTGATTTGTCCATGCATTTACAGTGTTGCTTCAGTGTGTTGTTGTGGGGATGCTCTAAAATAGGATTATAGACCTGGAGGGATTAGAGGGTCAATTGGAGGCCCTATTTCACAGGGAAAAAAAATTGGAATGCTATGGTATTATAACACTACTAGAAAATTTAGTTTTTCTATTGTTTTGGTCGCATTGATCCGGTCAAAATCTGACAGAAATTTGTTAAAATCAATAGATTTCTGTAAGATTTTGACCGGATCAACGCGACCAAAACAACAAAAAAACTAAATTTTCTAGTAGTGGTGCTTGCTTCTAGCAACAGGCACACAAAGCCAATTTTCTGTAGCCACCAACTCGAAGTGACCTACAAAATTCAAATCAAATCAAAATACCTGGGGCCAATGAATGAGGAGTTTATAGGATGACTTAGCTTTTTGCTGTTTTTTACAAATGTCATTTGGTAATTTGTCATTGTTATTCAGTTGTTGCCAAAGCTTAGTCATTTTGTTCAGTAAAAAACCAATTTTTTTTCTTACTTTGGTCATTTTCTTTAAGTTAGCAAAAGCAATCGGTAAAAAACAGGCCAATAAAATATAAAAACTAAGTTCAAAAATTCAATTAAAGGCACTTCATCAATTAGAAGCAATTTATTTGCATACTACCCTACTTGGAAATCGAGTTCAACTTTCATTAACTTTTTTTAAAGTGTTGAAACTTTTTGCGAATTTAAAGACCAAATAGCCAAATCTACAAATAAATGTAAAAATGGTTGGTCCAAAATCCATTGAATCTAATAATAATCCATAAAGTCAAAGACCAATTTGTCATTTGACCATCTACCCATAAAAAAAATAGATGGCAAAATTAAGGGATTGCTTCATTAGCATTTATTGAGTAGAGAGTGGAGTGGTCATTTTCTATGATGAAATTCATTGTTTGTCATAGATTATGGGACAATTTGAAGATGAGAGCTGTGACCACTCATTGTCAAAAATGCAGGAATTGTGTATAAAGTAGAATTTCAAACCTCATTTAAACATAGTAGGATAAAAAAATTCCTTGAATTTTATCCAAAATTTTTAATTGGAGGCTCAAAATTACAAACGGATTTTTGGAGATGAAATTTAGATTGATTTTCCACATTTTTCTAGTTCAAAGGTTTTTTGAAATTTTTTATTCACTATGCTAAAATGAGTTTTGAAATTCTACTTTATACATAATTCTTATGACTTCACTATGAATAGTTGAACTTTTAACTAACCCTAATTTACATATCCCACATGGGGTGCCTTACCTCCTACCACCTCGCTTGTACAAAGAGCTTGTCTTCATACTTCATAGTACTCATATGCAATGAACATTGAAGATTTTGGGCAATCGCCGGATATCTTGAAATCATATAATTCATTGAATGTTGGCTATACCTTTAGACTAGTCACCTAGGAATTGGTGGTAGCATAAGTAGGGTAGTCAAAATATCTCATTTCTTTATGGAAATTGGATGAAAACCGTCATTTTTTTATCATAAGCGGTTGATTTCTTGTACTCCAAGTATTCTAAAATGAAAACAGTAATTTGCTCATTTCTTTTGGCTGATTTTCTATTAGCCGCCGGATCTCCCCGTACGTTGCCTGGGGCACAAACCCTCACTAGCCTAGGCTTAGCTTCATTTTCCACCTCAATTCTACCTTGTTGCTATCGGTAGATCTCCGCCTTATGTTGCCTTCTCACCTTGTAAACCATTGGGGTAAATGTCCAGTTCATTTTGGGAGCAAATTCTAAATCATAATCCATCCCAATTACGTGGTTTTGCCCGCATAATTGAGCATTACGGATTTTTCATCCAATTTTTTCTATTCATCCCCCTTGGTTTAGGCTAGGCAGTGGCCCTTGTCGTTGGACATTGCCCTATACACAATCTGCAAACCCTCAGTCTTCTTGCCAAATGAGCTTCGAATTGGATCATATAATTTTGGTTGCAACTGCTCGCAGCTCACCCTATTCCGTTTCCATTCAAGAATTCGTCTCCACCCAGCTCACCGTGGGAGATTTCCTTGATGTTAAGGTTAGGGGGTAATTCATCTCATTTAGAGCTTCATTATTTTGCAAAACCAATCACTTTTTGCAAAATTGGTCAAAATTGATCACTTTTCTGCAAAATCGGTCAAGCAAGAATACATCCCCTCTAACCACTAGAGAGCGGGCAGGTATTGGCTCATTTTGCCCTGCAAGTAGCTCCAAGTCAAGCCCAATAGGGCAAAACCTATAGCCGCGTGCGGGGCAGAATGAACCAATACCTACCCGCTGTAGTTAGGTTTTTGGAATCCCTATTCCAAACGCTACCAAGTTCGAACACCAGGGAATGATTTATGTAAGGTTAGTTTAGCGTGTTCAAATGTCACTATGTACTTAAGTTTTGAAGATAGGATAAAAATTCATTCTTATTCCCACTAACTACCCCAAGAAACACTCAACAGTCCATTATAAGATAAAAGACTTAGCATGCACGTCTCTGTCCTATCTAGTGTTCTAGGGCTTGTGACAATAGTTCTTGACAATAGTTCAGGGTGGACTGACTTGTGTATGGATGCAATGCAGGACTTGACTTCAGTACAGTCCACTATAGTATTTTGAAACTAGTACAAATATACATATTTAATATTTCAAAAGATTTAGAGTTTAAGAGTTTAGGATATACTTACAAAAAGTCATCCCCAAAGCTCTAGGACAATATGGCCAATATCAAGGATTAGCAACCACCTACAATCCCAAAATTCAAATTTACCTCATACATATGCAATTTTCAATACAAATTCTAATAATAATTAATACAAAATAATTAATAGAATTTTAAATCTAGTTCCCAATTAGGGGTACGGCCCTTTGGTCCGTTCGAAAAATTTGACCCTTTATTTTGATTTGTTTTTAATGAATGATTTTGAATTTTAATTAAAAGCCTTTAAGCCCCATTTTCGTACACCAGTTGATATCCTGGCAATACCCAATCAGTACCTAGGCAGTAAACCACTTCCTGAATCCAGGTGACAATTTGAGGTTTCATCACCTCGATCGACACTTGTCCAAGTTCCAACCCTAACTCGGGACTTCAATCGGCACCTCACCCTATCTTGGGATCCCGATCCAAATCCCTAATTTGCCAATTCGACGAAGAATGGTCGGTCTGCCACTGCGACGCCGAATTCTTCCGCCGATCGTTAATTTAATCCAGATCAATCTCCTCGCAACTTCCGATGCACTCCAATCAAGTCGTAGCAACACTCCAATTACCCCGAATGGATTCTTATCAATTTCTGATTCTTCCGCCTCCCTCCAGCAGTTCTGACCCCTGCGACACCGGCCTGATCAGATTTGCAATCTCAATCACCTCGTGCACACACAACAATTCTCCCGCACCATCCCCGCCACTCTGTACTTCATAGCCTGATCACCGCGTCCTCAAATCGTCAACGAAATCTCTCAGTGTTTCCTAGGGCAATTTTTAGTTCGAGAATTCAAAACCAGATCGCCCGTTTTCATTGATTCTTGACTTCGCTCTGACTGTAGATCTCTTCTTCGAACTACTACACTTCTGTCAATCTTCTCACACCATTCAGATTCTCAAAGAAACTGCAGCGCTTGCGTGAGCCCGTGATTGACTGGCGACTCCCAGATCTCAGTTCAAAACGAAAACCGCGAATTCCAGTCCTTGCTATGCCTCTATTCCTCATTGAAACATTCTAATTTCCACCGATTGCTCACCGTGTGCACAGATGCTTTCCGAAATTCAATAACACACACACAAAACTCCTGTTTGCTCTTCAACAAATTCAGAAAATTCCACGCAATACAACACCATAAACAGCACAATTGAAGAAATAACACTTCTATTACAAACAGCACATTACGTGCAAGAATTACAGCACAATTTAGAATGAAGACCGCAGGAGAGAGAAATGAAAGAAAAGAGAGGAATTAAAGGTGAAATTTGGGGGTGATCGGAGAGGTCGTGAAGCTTCGCAATCGGCGCGTCGTTCTTCACGCGCCTCCAAATCCCTCATTTTTATTTTTATTTTCTTTTTCTTTTTCTTTCTGCTTTTCTTTATCTTTTTGCTTTTCCTTCATCTTTGTACTTTTTCCCTTTTTAACTACTATTTTGACTATCTACCAAAGTATCTTTTGACTTTTTGGAACTTTTAGTGTACTATGGACTACTTTAACACTAAATACTCAATATATATATAAATAATATAGGAAATGCCACAAAAAATTGAAAAAGTTCTATAAAAAGTTAAAAAATTAGACTACACCTGCTCTCTAGTACATTGTTGCCAAGATGTTTCCATGAATTGTTGTTTTATGTGAGGGTTCCCTTCCAAATTTGATTTCATCTTCTTGTGCTTCATATCTGGGGCTTGAACTTGCGTTGATTTCTTGATTTGACAATAGAAAATAAAGCTTCATTTTTCCATTTTTTATTTTTCCAAGAACCCTCAAAATCTCCCCTATCTTCATAAATCTGCCCCATTTGTCCTCAAGACAAGAAGCTTAATCTATTCATCTTCCTTTTTTTTACAAAACTCTAAAATTTTGCCCAAGAACTTTTTTATCAATCCTTCAAGTAAACTCATAAATGCATTTTTGTCCCAACCAACCCTCAAATTTTGCATTAGCGCTCTAATCTACCAGAATTGACCATTCCAATCTAACTACCCATCATTCTAATCCTTTTTCATTTCCTTCCTCCCAAGAACCCTAAATTGCTAAATCAACTCTCCAATCCACCTTCAAAATCCTAATTTTTTTCACCTATTTTCCTACTAAGAATGAAAACCTATTCAAAAAATTATTCTACTTTTAATCTTAATTCATTTCAATCTTCTTCATTATTTAACACCAATTTTCATAGGCTCTCAAAACATACATATGCACAAAAGTTAGAAGAGAGAAGGCTTCAAACCCTAATTTTGCATATATCCAAGTTCCTTATAGATTAATTTTCTTAACTACTTTCATCCCACCTTAATTTACTATTAATTTGCTAAATTAATGCAAAACACACCAAAATAATAAAAATTACCCTAAATTATTAGAAATACATTAATTTAGTATAAACATTGCTAATTTAATGCAAACTATGCTAATTTAGTGTTAAACCTCCAAAATCATTGTAAGACCCCTATTATGATGTTTTTTTCACTAGTTCAATGTTTCCCTCACTATTTTAGTATTCTAGTACTAGTAGTTTTGGTTTTATTAACTTCTTTTGTGGTTTTTCTTATTTCTTATTTTTGTGGTTTTCAATTTACTTTTAGTTTCATTTTCTACTTCTAATCTTATGTTTTCAATTTAGTTTGATATTTTTTGATATTTTATATCTTTTTAATTTGTAATTTTATTCTCATCCCATTTCCTACCGATAGTATTTGGACTTCATTTTGGTTTTCTATTTTTGTATTTGTTAGCTTTTGATTTTCGATTTAATTCTACTTTCATTTTTTATTTAAAAATATTTTATTTTTAATTTTCTCATCATTTTTACCATTAACCTAATTTGGTTACTCTACCAAATTTTACTCAACTTCTTTTTAGTTTAATTTTCCTATTTTTTTCCTAGAATTTTTCCTTCATTTTTTCCTAATTATATTTTCTAACATTTTGCTCTAACTTCCCAATATTTCTATCCCTACATATTGAAAAACTCCCTAAGTAATAGATGATTGTAGGTTAATCCAAAGTATTGACACTTCTAAACATGTGAATTCATTCAAGTTATTTATATTTTCTACAATCTCAAAAGTTAACTAATATGGTCGTTTACAATTTTGAATTTCTAAATTTTTTATGTTGAAAAATTGAATTGAAAATCTAAGAAAAATATTAAGAAAAAAAACACACTTAAATTTTCACTCATAAAAAAATTATTAAGTAGAAGTAAGTTTTAAAATTGAAACAAAAAGTAAACCTTGAGGGAACAATTGGACTTTAGGGATTAAAAGGTAATTTTTTTATTTTGTAGATGTTGGTTGTTTTGATGTTTTTTAGAATTGCACATGGAGTTTCCAAAATAAAAAATTTAACTTAGAAAATTTAGATAAAAGGCTTTTTGACTAGAATTACATCTATTTATTGAGGAATTTCTTTAAGAAGTAATTTTTTTGTCCTACACATATAGGGACAACATTCTTTTTGTCACAAGATATTGAATGAAGTCCCTCAACGAGCACAACCCTTGTGTAGTTGTGTTTAGTTGCCATTATTTATTTTGGAATCTTCAACAAATTGCTAGTGATAAGCCAAACAAAGATGACCAATTTTTAGCTTAAAATTGTTCAATTTTTTTTCTTCATTTGGTATCAAAATATGATTTTGTTCAAATTTTTTCTTTCTTTCTTTAGGATAATATAAAATTTTGAGCAGTGTTTTTATTTCAAACTTATTAGTTATTTTTCTTATTTTGACAAAATTTCTGACATTATTGTATATGAATTTAGGACTGAACAATGTTATGCTCATATTGTTGTATAAAACAATCCTAGTCGTCTAATAGCTTAAATTTAATGCATACAACGACCCAATGTGGAGACAAGGTATGTTTATTAGAGCAATTCCACTACATCAATGTAGAAAGGAATGTAAAAGCCATTTTAGAGAGTGATATTGTAGGCAAATTGTTATTCTATCTTCCTTTCTTCTAGAGTTACTGCAATGCAATCAACATGCCCCCCCCCTTCAACAACGCCTTATTTAATTTGGTTTACATCATCAATGATGTAATGAAAAAGGATGATTCTTCCATTGTCAAAGGATTGAGTTGTTGCATGAGTGGTAAAGACCTTGAAAATGGCATGGAAGGAGCCTTGTAGCATTGTCCAAGAAAACCAAAAAGTCTTTGCATTGATGCGGTGGAATCCCAAAGTGTCGCCTTCCTACAACACTCATATTTCCAATTGCATTTCTGTCTATAGTGGAGCTTCTCTTATACCTTTACAACTTCTTCAAGAATAACAAAAGCTAGAGAGGTTGAAATATTATTGAAGAAACTATAAATAACATAGGCATTTGGAATTATAAAGGTGTAACTGCAATCTACATTATATTATTATCAGGATTATTATTTTTTAGCAACAATTTGGCATTGGGAATATTGAAATTTAGAGTCATTTCATGTATAGGAAAACCTTCTTTGGATTTACCTAAAATTTTTGGGATTCATTTATTTTTAATGAGAAATCTTTGCTTTGCATTTAGAGCTTTTCATGTAACAAGTCTATTTCAATTGGTTATTTATTTATGTAACATATAATATCCTCCCAAAATCGTCTTTAGCAATTGATCATATATGGAAAGGATCTTGTACCCATGCTTTGAAATTGCCATGGCAAGCTATGTGAAATAAAATACTTGAAGTCCATAAAAAATTATTGCAAGCTAACTTAAATAAGTGGTTTTTTTATATAGACATTTTTTTAGTCATATCATCATGACTTTCAAAGTCATGTGCAGTTGCAATACATGACTAGGTTAAAATTCAAAATTGATAGCAAAACAAGAATTTGGGCTTGTGTAAGTAAATACCAAAAGGTTTCTTCTTAGTTTTATTACTAGCCATGATTGGGTCTAAACATACAACTAGTTTGGGACAATGTTTGTTCTTCAAAATGTTCTTTTAGAGGTCCTAATGGAAAAAAAAATTGACCTCAATCTATAATTAAAACACTAGGTAGGTGTTAATGACGATTGCCCTACATGGTCTAACTTACATCTTTGTTGAGACCTATACTTTTATAGTAAACAATTACTTGGGCTTAGTCATTGCAACCTCTTTGGTGAGGTGGCACTCTTTCCAAAGTTATGGGGCTATTTTGCCAAGTTTTTAGAGAGAGTTATCTTGCACCTAAGTATCCTCTATATACCTACATGTTTTGGGTATAGGTAACCACTTTTTAATGGTTGTTTGAGCTTTTCTTGGAAGTGTGGTATTGATTATTTAAATACCATAGCGCCTAGTACTTATACATTGGCTCAAAGCATTTTAAAAACCTTTTTTTATCTTAAAAGAATTAAGATGAATAACCTTGCATCTTTAAACTAATAACTATCTTTTGGCTAACCTAGCCTACTTCATTTGTTGGGACCAATAAGAGTATTATAAAAATATTTACATGTTGTCCATTGACTAGATCTTTTGGCCTAATCTTAGATCTTGACTCACCCTCCATAGACAAACTTTGTGGAAGAACCTTTAGATTTGGAGGGCATTGAATTTTCACCAATGTTTGTGTTACTCAAGTTGATATCCTCACTTTTCTTCATCCACACTTGCTCATTATGATATTTTTTGCATATTGTATTTCTATTATCTCTAGCAATATCTATTAATTCATAACTTGATTTAAAAACCATATTTTGATTTGAGCACTTTTTAGATGCTTTTAATAATCAATGAATAGAGAAAAAAATTCCTTGTATAGATTTTATTTCAATTAGTACTTGATAAGTTGATCTACTTAAACATCTTACTTTTACTATTGCATTAGAAGTTACTTGGACTACATATAGCTTGATAGCGGATTTAAAAAAAATTACATCTTTAGCTTATAAAAAAAATTTATAAAACAACAAAGCCCAACATTGTTTTATAATTTTTGTTGATAAACTAATGATTTTATTTGTGTCTAATAAATCTATTAACCATCATATCTACTAATTTGATCACAGTAAATTGGATCATATTTTTCAATTATTTTCTATAGAAATGTAATGTGACATAATATTAAAAAATAATTAGATTTTATTAAAATAAAAATACTAAATAGTTTAATTTGACTTTTTTACTCCATATTGTAAGATAGATTACTAAAAATTTTCCTTCAAATTTTATGTATAACTTTTATTGAGTACACTTTTGATATTAAAAATGAAAATTTTTAATATATGTATAATTTTTAATACTTATTCATTTTAAATTGACTGTACATTTTTCAGAAAATCCTATTATCTATTAATGAAGTTCAACTAATGAAATTGTGAAATTATAGAAAAATTGTTTTGAATGTCTAAAAAATGCTCTTACTAAAGAGCCTTTTTGGCACCTAAAATATGTGGAGGAGAAAGAAATAACTTTTTTTATAGAAATCATTCAATCAATAGATGTAATTTTAGTAGAAGAACCTCCTTTCTAAACTCCCAAGTAAGATTAATTGTTTTGGATACTCCACATTTAATAATTGTACAAATTGCAAATAATAGTACAAGTATTTCTTGCTTTCACCTTTGCAAAGTGCAAAAAACTTTAAAAATTGTTATCTTTATATGTTAAACCAAAAGATCTTGCACTAGACTAGGATAAAAATGCAAAGAAGATATTTCAAAGACTTTGACTACATAGATTATAAAATATATTCACATTTAAAGTAAAGAAAATGTCTTTTAAAACTTTTTTCACCTTTTTTGATTAGACTAAGTTCTCCTAAGGAATATACATATTAAGATTTATTCAATCATTTTGATTGATTAGCATTTAAGCATTTTGTTATTAATTTTTTTAGCTTGGATTTTTTGCATTAAAAATATTGAAAATTTTAAAAAATAATTTTGTTGAAGAATTTAGTTGAAAATCAAAGAAAATTTCCAAAAAACAATTTTATTTTCATGTAGAAATTGGTATGAGATGAAAAAGAAAAACTAAATTATTAATAGTTCTAAGATAAAATTGAAACACACTAATTCTAACAATTATATTGTTTTAGCAAGTATAATAAACCTTGTCGAACTTCTTCTTTTAATAATTTTGTGAAAAAACAAGTCCAATATATTATTTTCTTAAGCAAATACTATGGTTGCTTGCAAAACAAGAAACTTGATTGATAACTTTCACATCACTAATGCAAATGGAAAGAATCAAAGTTTTTTATGTAAACAAACACAAAATCTTTCAAAAATTCAAATTTTAAAATTCAAATTTTTAAAGTTTTTGTAGATTTTTTTATTGCTTGGCAATCTGCATTATTTGCTTAGGATGAAAAAAAATTCTCCCATGAACCAATTGAAATTAAAAAAATACTCATTGAAAGATAATGTATTTTTCTATCTTAAGAAAAAATTTCAAAAAATCAGAAAAAAAACAAGACTATAGAAGCCTATCAAAAATCTATTTTGTCCCTTATGGGGACAATGGAACTTTTGTGGTTAAAATGGCAATTTAAAATAATATTATGAAATATTATTTTTCATTATAACCTTTGTTTTTTACGAAAGTCTTATAATTATTCTAATATATGTTCTAATTGGTATACTTTTTATGTACTAATAAGTGACATATTACTTTACAATAAATTATAGTATTAGATTTTTCTACCAATTTAAAAAAAAAAATCATCTATAGACTGAATGCTTTTTTTCACAAAGGAAAACTATCAATCAATTATGTATTGGTAGAATTTAGCTTCATGGTACTAGTAATTTGACTTGAAAGTCATTGCTAACGTTTTTGGGATGTACCAATTATAAAATAATTGCTTGAGTTATTTTCATACCAATATTTATTGCTACTTGAATGTCCCTCTTGAGAATTTCAAATTCATTAGATTAAATTTGTTTTTTGAAATTCAACTATTTTCATTAAGAAAACCATTTTCAAAAACTCCAAAGCATTCATTGTATAAATGTACAACCTTGATTGGCACAACTTTATTAGATGCTTTTGCGCTTTCTCAAGACCCAAACCAACATAAATTAAAATATATATATAATTTGCTTAGCACACTCCAAACAAAGTGGAATGGATAGGCTTGTATATAAGTATATGGTAGTTGTAGACTTAAGGACCTTGCAAGAACTAATATAGATTTCTATTTTATTGAAACATTTGTCATTTTTTTGGCAATTCAAAGCATGGACAAAACATTGTGACACTCATGCTACTACATATTAGTCTCTATTCACATGTTTTTAGCAACTTTTTCTCTAATGAGCAACATTACTATTTGAGAAATAATTTGAAGATGGAAAACAATGTTTAGGTACCAAAACCTTGCTTCAATGTTCCCAATGTTGTTTCCACCTTTATTCTTAATTGAGAACATTGCTCCAATCCATAAATGTTGTCAAATGTGAAATGGTCAAAATGTATAACAAGCAAGTATCTCATATTTGAAACTTACCACTATGTACACCTCACTTGTATATCAAACAAAAAGTATATGTAGTATTATATGTGTTGGACTATATATAGTTTATATACAACATATAGTATATTTTTTATAATATATTTTTGGTATAAAAATAGAATATTATGCTAATAAAATCTAATATACTTTACTAAAAATCTAATATGGTTTACTAATATTGATAATTCATTGAGCCAAATTAATAAAATATAAAATATTTAAACTATATCCTCCAAAAAGAGATAAATCATTGGAAAAAATATTCTCAAAAGAGCATCTAGTGTTGTTTGAGCATAGTCCAAAATCTAACTCATTTTTAGTAACATTTTTAACAATGTTTTTTTGGGAAAATTTCAAATGTTTAAAAGTGATGGTAACAATAATTTTGCTTTGGAAAGGGGTTTGAATTGTAGGAGTTTGATCAAATTAAATATAGTTTTTGTAGACTTGGAAAATGAAATGATATATGAACTTTGAAAAATTCACAAGACAATTTATATTAATTGTGGGTCTTCTTGTGATTGTTGCAATTGCCTCAATCTTTGTAGAACAACAATCCTTTGGTTCCTCACATAAACCATCATTCCTCTTATTCCTCTAATTCTTCAAATTCCACTAGCAAAAGTGACAAGTGATGCATGCATTCATGAATTTTGTTTTATGATTAGAAAATGTAAACTACATGTAAACCACTCATATTTTTATTATTTTTATGTTAGATAACTATTTCACAATACAAATTCACCCTGATCTACAATACATCACCAAAATTCTACAATACATTAATTTACACCGTACCTGCAAATAATAGACCTCCTTATACTTGTATTAGGTGTTATTGAGGACACTTGTGGATGTACCTACAATAAACCTCCTTGTACTTGCATTAGAAATCAAGCAAGGGTTTGCAAATTTTAAAGAATAGCAAGCCATAGGGCAAGTTAGTCTGTAAAATCTACAAACCCTTGCAAAATCTATAAACCTCTGCTTACGCTCTTTGGTGTTAAAACTAGGGGTTCCATATTTGGGGATTTATACCATAAACCATTTTCTAAATATCCAAAATTATATACAATTTGAAAATATATGGTTTAAAAATATCATACACTAAAAAAACAAGTGTCCACAATGACTATAATACAACAATGACTACAAAATAATTATTTTGTAGTCATTGTGGACAAAAAATGACTACTACAGTCATTGTGAACAAGCCATTTATACCTTTATTTTTCAGTAATGATATGTGAGTATTTGATACATGTCAGAATTTGAAAAGCAAGCATATTTTCTTGGCATAATCAGTAGGCTCTTTAAGGCTGCTGATTTTCCAAACTAATCGAGCTTAAAATGAAATCAATATACACACCTTAGTCTTAATGTTGACTTTGCACCTGTTGATTGATTTGCCTTTGAGGTTCTCTAGCTAGTCTATGCAGCATTCAACACCAATATCCCCTACAAATGCAAAACATTTAATGTATCCATTAGACACTATGAGTGCTTATCCACCTATAGTAAATAAACTAATACAATTAGGTTCTTAGTTCATTTTATGTTTTCCTATTGTTGGGTGCCTAATGTCAGTCCATTGTGCCTTCCAAGAAATGAATATTTTTCTAATGCCTAAGAATACTTCAAATATGTGAAAAAACAATCAAAACATAACTTAAAATGCAATTATCAAGTAATTACTTAATTTAATCAAACTGTTGTGGTTGCTTTGAGAAAGTTAAGGTAGACAAAAATCAATTTTACAAATTTATATGCCATTATTTTTTCTTTTCAAAACTATAAAGATCACCTCAATCAGACCTTCTTAGCAAAAGTTATGGCTAAATGAAGTTTGACCGCTAATCGGTTCATCAAACTTCATCCATCAATTTTTTTTAATTTCTCAATTCAAAACAAGATGAAATTTGAAAGTTGTGCTTATGATATTTTTTTGTATCTAAAATTTAAGTTTTTATAAATTTCATATTTTTTTCCTGTAGACACTAATTTTAGATTTTTAAATTGCTAAGGCACTTGTTGATTGGACTTTCCCACTAGAAGTTATTGATAGATGAAGTTTGACCGCTAATCAAAATTCATCCGCTATTTAACCCTAATCTACAATTCAAAATTAACTTTGGCCTTTACTTCTAACTTTTAGATTCTTAACACTATCTAGTTTTTTACCTCTTGTTCCTCTCGGATGATTTGACTAACTTTCATTCAATATGACTTCTGAATTTCATTCATTTATATCTTCCTCAATTTAACTTCAATTTCTAAGTGTTATACGTTTTTGAAAACCTTTAACCAAGAGCTATAAGATATTTTATCTAATCTTAAAACCAAACCTAATTCTATCACTCTAAATCACACTTGTATTTTGGCTATGTTTTTTTAAAAGGCCATTTTTGACAATTAAAAAGGGGAAGGTAAATGTAGTAATTTACCTCAAAATTGTAGTCATTGTTGAGGTAGTTGTATACTCCCTTGAATTCTCCATCGTTTGCCATCCTTTTCAATGCTTTGGTAATTTTGCCCAAGGCTTGAAATGGAGTAAGAATTACAAGTTAAAAGTTCTAATACTATTCCATCTTTTCCTTTCTTCTCCTATCTTTCCCTTAAATACTATTTGAACTCCACTATTTTATTCTGGGAGTTGACTTTGGTGGAAAATTGGCTTCAAATTCCATTATTATCCTATTCAAGTGCTTAATGGCTTATAACATTTATTTAAGATTTCTTTCTAAATCCTATCAATTCTTAAGTTGTATTTCAACTATCAAATAAACCTTTCACTTACTTCACTTGCAATTGTGAAACATCTCTCTAATTGAGAGTTTGAAGAGTTGAGAGCTATAAGAGGTTTCTAAATTCTATTCTCCTTTCCTTCTAATTTTGAGTTTTTATGACAATTTGAAGAGTTTTACAATTTCTAATTCTACCTTCTTCCTTCCAACCCTTTTAGTTTTTAGATTGTTGCTTGACTCCTATACTCCTACTTTTATTTTATTTTTTTGATTCAAAAGGCAAAAAATTTGTTCAACTGGTCATATAGTCGCAACAGTTTAGTCCAATATAGCACAATAGTCCTTTATTCAATCACGATCCCCTTGATTGACCAATAGTTTGGCCAGTCCCCCTTTTTTTCTTTCAAAACTGCTACATGTCACTTGTGGGTTGGTTGAACCCCAATTGCTTACTAACTAATATTGAGGTGACTAAATAACATGGCACTTTAGTATTGGCCAGACCCCTCCTTGAGCTCCCAATGTTAATTGTAACCTTTGTTGGTTGGCTTGTTCTGTCTTGTTCTAATTTGTTTCTTTGTGGGGTTTTAGAGTCTGATTGAACTTATTCTAATCACTCTTATAACTTGGACTTTTAACTTATATTAATCCTAATACTTTTTTGGGTTTTTGACACCTCTTTAACTCTCTTGACTTTATGGATTCAAAGCTTTGCCATGGTTTTGAAAATGCATTAAAATTCTATTCACACACAAGTGGACCACTGTGTAAAATGAGCCAAAAAATGGCTACAAGGGGGTGAGAAGAGAGGAGAAGAGGTAAACTTATCAATTACAATTTTTATCCTAATTCTACCAATTTTGACTTTCTACATTGATCCATTTTCTAACTTTTGGAGATTAACAAATAGATTGCGCCATTGGCTTCAGAAGGCCATTTTTAGTTTGAAGACCCCCACCTCCCCACCTCCCCACCTCTTTTTCATACGCTAAAAACTCAACAAATCCTAGTACCAACTTAACGATCAAAAAGGGTAAAAACCCAACTTTGAGAGGTTAACTTTTTTGAGAAAAGTAACTAGCCTAAGGTCTTTAGTAGGTGTGTGGGAGTAAGAAAAGACCTAACTTGAACCTCATTTTGATGTTGTATGCTCCCAAACCACTGATCAATTCCACCATAATCTTTTAATTTTGCCAATCTTTGAGGAATCCTTTTAATTCGGGCACTTCTAACTATTAGAATGTCTTGAAACTTGTTGAAGAGCCTTATTAACATAAAAAAGATATTTTAATTTTTAGTGATATTTTTACCGCAACTCGAGTAATTTCTATGAATTTCCTATTGTAGATTAAAGTGGTTGACCATTCAGAAAGGCATCTTCTGAGTATCAAAAAAATTTGAAAATTTTCATGGAACCTTCCATGGAATCCCACAAAAGATGGGTAATCCCATCTTTGGACTCTACACAATTATCAAAGGAGAATAAAATCCTGCACCATCCTTTAATTATCGAATTTCAAGGAATCTTTTATACAAAATGGAATCTTGGCAAAGCAACTTTGCCATTGAGATCCTAGTGCAATTTCAAACCTAAAACATCATTTTTCGCTGTAGATTCCCTCCACTAGTTTGTCATGCATTTTTCTCAACTTATAGCTTAACAATTGGAGTTTCTACGAAAAATAGGAATTGAATGGGAACTTAAAACCTATTTGTGAAGCTGGGCTCTATGATTCTCTCTAAGTTCTCTTGAAATAATTTTAGCTATTTATTGTCACATGCATGGTAGGTTAGGCCATTTTGGGCAATTCTACTAAAGATTAGTAAATACTATGATTTTGTGGTTTCTAACCTATTTACAAGCGGAATTTGGATCTACTTAGGTAAAAACACTCAAAATATGACCTAATACTATATTGGCACGTAACATACCTATTTTGATTTTACACTCTTTTGGGGGCTTTTTGTACTATTTTCTATGCTATATTTTGCAAAAAATAAAAAATAAAATCAGTGAGTCCCAAAGGATGAAATGGGAGCTTACAAACGCAAACCAAGCCGAAATGGCTGCAGTAAGGTAATTCAACCTATAATAGGCCAATTTTGTACCAGCCTAATGTAGTCTAAATTTTTTTGTGAAGTACATTTCACAAGACACATGTACAGCTAAAAAAAATCTGAGCTTACATTAGGTCGGTTTAGTGTTGGCCTACTATAGGTTAAGTTATATAGCTGAAATGCAATTTGCTAGGATTAAGAGTTTCTATAAGAAAACAATGGCTAGCATATCTTATTGATCGATCAATTGATGGAGATAGTGCACATTGTATGAACAGATGAAGAAGATGGAACTAATTCAAAGTGGATGCCAATAGGAGACTTCAAGGCTTCTTGCCATCAAAGTCATCAAGGTTTCTTTTTTTGGCTTTTTGGTGCCAAATTTCACCATAAAAAAATAATTTGGCTAGATAAGTAACAAATTGTGAAGTTTTTTTCTAAAAAACTTCAAATTACAAACAAATCTTGGATGAAATTGCTAAATTGTGGATGAAAACATAATTATGAACATGTGATATGTATTGATGTGATATTTTCTATTCAATATGTGAATGAATGTTGAAATTTGGAGTACCATTGTAACATTTTATATCGCCACTTTGGCAATTATCTAAAACTCTAAAAGGATTTTGGAGGTTTGTTGAAAACTAGCTAGATCTATATCTAATTGTTTTGAGATTTTTGAACATTAAATTACAAAAAAACTATGTTTACAACTTCACAACTTTGACCTTTACAACTTACTACCCCCCTATAGCACAATTGTCTATGGAAATGTTTGGACCATTGAATGTTTAGGTGGGTTCAATTCCTACAAGGTCAATTATTAATGGATGCTTCTACATTTTGATACAACTAATGCTTGTAAACTAAAGCCATCAATTTGTTATTTCCAAAACAAGTGCATTTACAACCAAAACACTATTTATGAATAATAGCAAGGGGGCTTTATGATTTGAGTTTAAAGAAAAATAATCTTTTACAAAGCAAACACTACAACAAAAGCAGTGTTTTATGACTGCAATGAGTCGTAAAATTAAAAAATATGACTCACGCAGAAATCACTATAGATGACTCGAAATATGACTGACTCCAATAGTTTAGAAGCAGTCGCTTTAAACATCAGTCATATTGGCAGTTATATGGATTGAAGGGTATAAATACCTATATTTAGGCATAGTATGTCAACATGGTGTATACTTTGACTATCATAGGGAGGTCTTGACTTTTTCTTGAGTTGCTCGGGTAAACAAAAAAACCCTACGTGGAATATGACTATGGTGAGTCATATTTTTTTATGACATGGAATATGACTGCAGTGAGTTATATTTTTTGATGACATGGAACATGACTATAGTGAGTCATATTTTGCAGTGATGTGGAATATGAATGTGGTGAATTATATTTTGTAATAACATGGAATATGACTGTAAGGAGTCATATTTTTTGATGACATGGAATATGATTGCGATGAGTCATATTTTGAAGTGATATGAAATATGACTCTTCTGAGTCATATTTTGTAATGATGTAGAATATAACTATGGTGAGTTATATTTTGTAATGATGTAGAATATAACTGCAGTGAGTCATATTTTTTTATGATACGGAATATGACTACGGTGGGTCATATTTTTTGTTCATATAGAATGTGACTGTGGTGAGTCATATTTTTGAATGACATGGAATATGACTACAATGAGTCATATGTTTGGTTGATGAGGAATATGACTACAATGAGTCATATTTTTTAGTAACGTGAAATATGACTTTTCCCAGTCATATTTTTGAATGATGTGTAAAACAATTCTTTTTAGTCATATTTTTTGATGATTTGTAAAATGACTATGTATAGTCATACATCAACATAATTTAATAGTTAAATAAGAGAATTCATTTAATTAAAAATAAATACATATGATTTCTTAAATGGGCAAAAATTAATCACATTAGAAAATCAAATATAAGAAAAAATGTGATTTTTTTTCAATAACATTTATTAGTTACTAACACAAAATATATCACAATGGCTCTTTATATATGTATATTTCTATATACTTGTAGAACCTATATTCCAACAAAAATGTAAAAATGTTACCTCTTTTGTATTGGAAGTAGCCTTCAATAACTTCATTTCAACCTCCAATGCTTACATGTATAAATAAGAAGGTTAGTTTTCAATAAATGAACAATATAATTCAAACTTCAAAGATTTAAAGCACTACAAAATATGTAAATATATTTAAGATAAAAAAAAATTATAATCATTATATATTCAAAAATTATAAATAACAAAAAAAATAACAATGATGATAGAGGAACTAAAAAGCAAAAAGGAGCAAAAAAAAAGCAAAAATTAAGTGACATTATGATTGCAAAATATGACTAGGAGGCAAGAAGAAGTAAAATTTAAGAAGGAAGGAGCAAAACTTAAGAAGGAAGAAGAAGCGAAATCTAAGAAGGAGAAAAAGTAAAACTTAAGAAGGAAGAAAAAGTGAAATCTAAGAAGGAAGAAGAAACAAAACCTAAGAAGTAAAACTTAAGAAGCAAAATTTAAGAAGGAAAAACAATAAAAGTTAAAAGGCAAGAAGAAATAAAACCTAAGAAAAAAGAAGAAGCAAAAGCTAAGTAGGAAGAAGAAGCAAAACCTAAAAAGCAAGAAGAAGTAAGAAGAAGTAAGAAGAAGCAAGAAGAAGAAAAACTAAGAGGCAACAAAAAACAAAACTTAAGAAGTAATAAAAACAAAGAAGAGGGAACAAAAAAGAAGGAACAAAAAAAAAGGGCACAAAGAGGAGTGGCTACAAAAAGTGGTGGCTAGGATTTCAAAACCCTAATTTAGTGGTGGCTAGGGTTTCAAAATCCTATTTTGTGGCGGCTAGGGTTTAAAGTACCATAATTTAGTGGTGGCTAGGGTTCTAAAACCCTATTTTGTGGCGGCTAGGGTTTCAAAACCCTAAATTAGTGACAACTACAAAAAAATGATTTTCAAAAAATATGACTATAAAATATGACTGAGGAAAAATATGACTAGGTACTTTCTAAACATATTCTCCACCCAAATTGTTTTAGGGATGCCCTAAAAGAAAAAATCTTACTATCATGGAGATGTGATTGTAAAATATGACTAAAGAAAAAATATGACTAGAAAATATGATTGGGCATTCTCTAAATATGTTCCCTACCGTTCTCTATGAAGTATTTTGGTGTTCCCAATAGCCATATACTATACTGCCATAATGTATATAAGGCTAAAATATGACTCACAATCATATTTGCAGGGTTTTTTTTTACCTTCAAGAATATAACTATAAGCAGTCACCAGTTATCCTCAGTCATAATTCTGCAGCTATAAAACACTGCCATTGTTGTAGTGAAATAATTGGTACATATAAGACCATTGCAATTTATATCATGATATCTTTGGACCTTGGTAAATTACTATAGTCATTTATCTTGCATGGATTGTTTTTTGATTACTTGATGTTCATTCTTCTTTCTTTATTTCTTTATTTCTTATAATTTTAGCATATGCCAATTACAAAACATTTTTATTTTGGCTTTTTTGTAAAGA
Source organism: Climacium dendroides (assembly GCA_950106755.1). Taxonomy (NCBI): domain Eukaryota; kingdom Viridiplantae; phylum Streptophyta; class Bryopsida; order Hypnales; family Climaciaceae; genus Climacium; species Climacium dendroides. Next base: position 3,733,154 of record OX467087.1, read on the forward strand.
CATGCCATTTGCTTTACTTAATACAATTATGTAGTTGATTATAAATTTTAGCTTTTAACACTTTAGAATATACCAACAGCTACAAATGAACATAAAGTAGCATAAAAAATTAATAAATGGGAAGAACTAGAAGATGACCAAGTTTATTTGATTATTTTCTTAAATTGTTGAATTAAAATAAAGAACCCTAAACAAATACTCTCTTCATTCCAAAATGATCTTCTTATTCGACTAAATATTTGAGATTAAGGTAAAAAATAATTATTTTTTAATTCTAGTTTAGAGCTAGAAATAAAAATGGATGCTCTCCTATTGTCCTCCAAATTTGAGCTTTGAATTCATTTTCAAATTAAAGTTATAGAGATTTGAAATGTAGTTTTGGAGGGCCTTTTGGGAGGAGCACCACTGGCCAATCAATTGAACACTTTGCACGTTGTTTTTCATTCTTTTTTCTCTTCTTGCGGTGGTAAAGCTTCCCTTCTTTTATACATCGATTCAGTATTGATTTAGAGACATTCATGGCAAATGCTTCATATTCATGATTGAATATTTTTTTGTTGCCTCAACAAAATATCTTTGACTGTTGATTTCTTTCCTCTTCTGTCTCGATTTTCCTTGAATACAAGAAGAAACGTCTACAAAGTTGTTTCCATTGGAAATGGATGCTTGACCCCCGCCCAAACATTGCTAATAGTTTGAGTGCTAAATCCAAATTGATGTGCCATAGTTGTAATTGATCCTTTCTTCAAGGTTCCATTGGTATTTTGAATTAGTAAAAATTCATAACATGATCAATGTTTTGCTTCATTCATATTTGCCTTTAGGACTAGCAAAACAACTCTAGGTTGCAATTCCCCCTCTATCCCTACACAAGAATGAAACCTTGCCTCAAGGTTCAATATGTGAATCAAAAAGAGCAATGAAATATAGATTTTATGGGGTAAATGAAGTTAGTAAGTCATAACATCTCTTTCAAGAGTTGTTTATCCTTCAATGGTCAATAAAAACTCACATCACTCCTCTCATTCCTCTCTACTGCAATTACCATAACCTAACACTACTATATTCCCTCTTTTTAGCCAAGTTGATAGAACAGTATCTAATAAACTCTTATTTTTTATAGTGGTATTCTATTGTTTGAAAAAAAAAAGGAAAAAAAAAATCTCTTAATTTGGAGAACTCTACAAAGTACAATATGGAGTACAATAGAATTGTCTTTAAGGATTGTGTAAATGGGGAAGTGTTACTAAAGGTCAATGCATAGTCTCTCTTATTAGTTGTTGAGCTTATGTGATAGAGGCTGCAAGTTGGTGGTGGAATTTGTCACATCTTCCAATGACACGGGCTCCTTAGATAAATGGCTTTGAAATTTTTGAGATGGTAAGAAAAAAAATAGAATTTATTATACAGAGTAAGAAAAAAAAGCATGTTCTATGTTCTTTGCAAATGCAATGGATCAAGAACTTCTAAACTATTTGACTAGCAAATATTCTACCATTACTTTATGTCCATGATTGAACCATCATCTTTGAATACCAAGTTACCAACATTTAAGGGCTCATTTGATTGTGTTCATATTGATGAAAAATGGTTTTATTTCACTCAAGAAAGTGATAGCTTCTATTTAGTGTCCGATGTCATGTTGTAAATATGTACATAGTATAGAAATACGTATATTATGTTATACAAGTAATGCCGTATTTAACTACTTTTGGACTTTTCAGAAAATTTTGGACTTTGTCCAACGGAAGATCTCCGGTTGTCATAGATATCTAAAATCTAAATTTGTTGTACATTTTTCGAACCACCTAGTCCAAAATCTATATCATATCTAGATTCCTAAAATCTATAGAAATCAAAATCTACAACTATCTTAGATGTCCCTTTACCAATTTTGGACTTTGCAAAGTCCAAAAGTAGTTAAATATGGCATAGTAACTTCAAGGTGACGCCTTTTTGTGGAGATGTAAGTCATCTGTATAAGAAAGAGGATCTACATGAAAGTTGTATCGAATTGAAGTATTGTTGTTTGTTTTTCACTTTAGATTTAGAATGTCAAACTGGAGGGGGGTTTTTGAGCCTCAAAATGAAGAGACTCAACCGGAAGCTGAATTTGAACTTTCATTATTACAACTGCCAGAGGAGCCACTTCTGCCACGAAATTGGCATTGCCATATGAACATCCACGAGATGGAGTTGGGCCTTTTCGACCGCCAAAGCAGCCTTAAATAGAGCAGCGATGGCACGAAAACCTTCAGCAAGATGTTCATGCGTTGGTAATCTTGCTGCAGGTTGGATTGTTGAACCTAGCAGCTGTAAAGTGACATTTGAAGGGTGTTTTGAGGGTCTAAACAGCCACCAATACTATTGTATAGTCAAGCCAATTAAAGAAAGTTGCGGTCACCAACAATGGTTAGAAGGGCCGGTCAATCCCTTAACAAAGGCAGATTGTATTGAATATGTCGCTAAAACTATCAAACGCATTTTCAAGTTTTTGCAGATGGAGTGAAGATTGTCTTGAAACTCTAGTTTTTTACCTCTAATAGACATTGATTTGATGTTAACACTTAAATCCATGTTTGAAGTATTTTATAGAAATTATTTTGTATAGTTATAATTGTGAAAGGAAAGAATATAATTAGTTTGCCTTCTAGGTGGACTTTGAAGTGATTTTCCTTGTAAGTTAAAGATAAAGAAATAGTTGTTGTGCCAAATATAAAGGCCAATAGATGTAAATTAGCTTTAGGAACAAGTTATGGGCTGATGTCCACTTGCTTGTGTGGTAGGGAGTTGTTGATAAGGTAGAGAAAAAGGTGGACACTATTTGTCTTCTATCTCGTTGTAGTTTGGAGAACCTGAATGTTTGGAGGCCTATAGTGTGTAGAGTTTGGAGAATTTTGAAATAAAAATTAAAGGAATTGTACATCATGATGTCTTGTTTCTAAATTGATATCACTTGCTTGATTTGGAGTTAGCATTCAAAAGTTGTGCTTGTTTGAGTGGAGGGAGGTCTGCTGCCTCTTATGAAGAGGGGTTAAGACTTCAACCAACCATAGAAGATGAACAGGTCTTTTGTTTGTAATGAAACTTTGAAGAAGTGTAGGAAATGTTGTTAGCTTTTTGTGAAGTTATCATGCATTCAATTTGGAGCATTTATGAATGAATTGTGAGTATGGACGTGAAGGAAGATCTGTTGCCCTTGATTTTAGAGGCCAAAACTTTGGGTGGCCATGAAAGATGCAAAGAGTATTAGTTTAATTTGAATTTTGAAAAAAATGTGAGAAATTTTGTTAGCTTTCTAAAAAACTATCATTTGATGTGATTAGAGCATCTATAAATGAGTTGTGAGTGTAGGAATGAAGAAGGGTTTGCTGCCTTTACTTTTAGAGGCCAAAACTTTGGACGGCCATAGATATTGGTCAAAGTATTAGAATGAATTAAAATTTTGAGGAAGTGTAGAAAATTGAATTAGTTTTTTAGAGAACTATCACTCATTCCATTTGGAGTTGTGAATGGAGTTGTGAATGGAGCTGTGAATGGAGTTGGAGTTGGAGTTGGAGTTGCCAATCCTTCGGACGGTTAGCTCGTAGTTTGGCCGTCCCGTTTTACCCGTCCGAAGCTGTAGTTCTTATCAACTTATTCTTACCTTTATCCTTATAAAGCCACTACAAGATAGGCCAACAGAGAGGAGTTTGAAGATTAAAGACTAGAAGATTCGATGACCGTATACAAGATTTGAAGACCAAGTTCAAAGATTCATGAACGACAAGAAATTTTGTTGTCCTAAGACCTCTTTTAAGCCATTTGTATTTGGTTGGTGAATTTGCGGGTCACTAGCTCACTCACCTTCATCATCCTTATTAGTAGGCTAGATTTGCGAATGACGAGTTCACTTACTTTCCTTGTCCTACGAAATCTTTCATTCCTAAGTCATATCTGGTTGCAATCAGAATCCTTATGATTTCTCAAGGCAAACCGTTCTCAACACAACACCAATGAAAAAGAGCCACAATGTATTACTAAATGTAAGTGCTTCATTCTCCAAGTGATGTTCCTTGCCATTGTTGCGCGCCCTCACTTTGATTACTTGAGAAATAGTTTTTTCAATGGTAAGATTGGAATATATCCTCTCATATTTCAAGAATTTGCCAAATGATCCAGCAAAAATTGTTCAGTTGGTACAATGGAGACAAAGCCAATTGTAACAATCACAAAGGAGGTCACCAAACGGATTTTGATAGAAAAGGTGTTTCCAGACATTAGGTCGGTTAAGCCACAAAATTCAAAACCGATACTAGTTGAAGTATTTTTTCAACAAGATAATGCAAAACCACATCTAACTCTAGATGATCCAATTTTGATTAAAAAGGGCAACAAGGACATACTTAAAATCTGTTTGATGTGCCAACCACCAAATAGTCTAAATACAAATATATTGGACCTAGGATTCTTCTGAGCCATTCAATTGTTATAACATCAAAAGGCACCTAATGTGATTGATGAGCTAGTCAATGCAGTAGTTGCTTCATTTAATGAGATGGCAAAGGAGAAACTGAATGACGTCTTTCTTTCTCTTTTGAATTGCCTCATCACTGTAATGAAAGTTCATGGAGGCAACAACTACAAGCTCCTTTACATGGGCAAAGAAAAATTAGCAAGATTAGTCCGTCTTCCTATAAATCTACAATATCCTACCAACATATTACAAAGGGCCCTAGATACTATTCATGACGTATAGATCACCGGAGAACAAAAGTTATAGCACAATAAGCTAGAATTTTAGTTTGGTGGGCAAAGGAAAAAAAAAAACATTTGAAATAAATTTTTTATTAAATTTGTCTTACAAATTGTAATTTCATGTACATGGGAGCCTTTGGTTTATTCCTTTTGGATTCATGATGTGAATTTTGTGGACAATCTTCTTTTGGAAGCAACCAAAACATCTTCTTAAAAAAAATTTATAGAATTAATTTTTTATTTCAATTTTTACAATTTAAAAAAAAAATTCACAAGGTTAAAATATTTTGTTGGAATAATCTCACCATCAAGATTAGTATGTTAAATTCTATATTAGAGCTATTAACAATATAATTATCCCTTCTTTTTTGAACCTATTTTTACTTAAGAATTTTTTTAATGAGTGCAAATGAAGTGTGCGTTTAGTTTATCCTAGTTGTTGAATTCAATTATTGAACATAAAAAATAGAAATTCAAAATTAGTGGTGGAGAAATTTGAAGTCCAAAAATTCAAAGGTTCCAAAAAAGGCAAGGTTCCAAAAAAATTTCCTTTACTTTAAATACAAATATTTTGTAATGTATTTTATGAATGTTTTTGAAATTTCTTCCTTGCATTTTTTTAGTAATATAATTCCAAAATTTGTGGTCAAATATGCAAAGAAAACAATCTTTAAATATTTTTAGGAAGAAAGGCCTCGCAACTTTATGGAATAACTCTTGAAGTCCCAAAATCCTTGTAGAGGACTCCTAAGATGTTTATTAGGTTTCTATGACCTCAATTTCTAATATGATTTTTTAAACCATTTTTTAAAGATAGGAAATCAGATTAGCTTTTTAAGAATATAAATTTTATTTTAATCTATGCCCGTAAGCAAAAGTTAAGCCACCCTAAAGTCCAAGAAGCAATTTTAGGGGAAGGCCTCTAAAAACCAAAGAAACATGAAATTTTGTAATTCTAATTTTTTTTCTCAAAGATTATATTTTGTCTACATGTAAAGCTTTGATTCATTCTATTTGGACTAATGATAAGAGTGTTGTGGCCAAATTTTATTTTTGCACAATGTAAGTATCTTTTGAAAAAATGATATATGAAATTGATTTTTAAATGCAATTTTTACAATTATACAAAAATAATTTTTAGAGAGGGTTAAATTTTCTAGGTAGATTAGTCTCACTATTGGAATTATTCATTATTGTATTTCAATTCCATCTAAAGCTATTAACAATTTAATTTTCTTCCTCAAAATTGTACTGACTTCTACTTAAAAAAGTTTTAATCCTTACATGCTTGAGGCACTCAGTTCTAGTGTCAACAATACTTTGAAGTTAAATAAAACCTTACTAAAAATACTATTTTTAGTAGCTTATACCTTTGAAAAATTCTTTATAAAATGTAATTTTTACATCAATAATATGATTTTCAAAATGAATGATTATAATTTTTCTATTCAAGATTTTGTATAAGGTTGTCCATTGCAAATCTTCATTTTTCAGGGCTCTTGAAGGCTCTAGGAAATGAGCTTGAATACACTAGATCTTGGAGAAACAATCACATTAGAAATTCTTTTACCAAAATTGTAGAGTAGATTTTTAAAAGTTGTAAATAGATTGGGCTTATGCATGTTTTACCCTGTAACTTCATATTTTTTTTGGTGATCAATCTTTTAGATTTGACTTTTGAAAAAAGGATTGAAAGACATATAGGTTTTAAAGAATGAAAATCAAGTGCATATTTTTTTTAATTCTCCAACTTTCAAATGATTTCTTGAACATGAAAATTTAGAAAATCAAAGTTAGTTATACAAAAATTGTAAGTGAAGAAGAGTAGAAGCAAAAAAATGCAATTTAATAAAATACAAAAAATTTATTTTTTGCTTTTCAAATGCAGATATCTTACAATGTATACAATCAAAGTTTTGAAATCTCTTGAAAACTTTTTTCAAATTGTGTAGTGCAAGATCCTATAGGTAAATAGGAAAAACAAATAATTTTTAAGTTTTGGTCTACAATAGAAATAGCAATATTGATTAGATGAAAAAAGGGCCTTGTGTCTTTAAAGCTTAAACATCTTCTTTATTGAAAAAATCAATAATATTGTAAAAATATTCCACTAACAATATACTTATGCAATTAAAAAACAAATTGGATGAGCACACATTTTATCCTATCCTATAGTTTTAGATAGAGTCATCCAAATATATCATAGCATTGTTGCACAAAGGTTCTCTCATGCACTAAAACCAAGAAACCAAGGTCCACAATATTTTTGAATCTTTTTGAGTTGAAAAATCTATTTACAATATCACTTATTGATTTATAGTTTCCTTTCAACATGTTGAACTACTTTTCGATGTAGTGAAGTCAATTTTATTTTACAACAGTAGAAGTATTTAACTAAAATGCAAACCACCTAGTCTATAAAAGCAAGTTAATCCCTGAAGGACCATAAGGCCACCAGATGGCTTTTTCATTATACATTTGTAGATAATTGAAATGTGAACCTCACTAACAATTTGTGAAAAGCTAAGAGACTCTAGATGTTTTTTTCCATTGAATTCATCAATGTAGTTCAATCAATAAGTGACTTTCCTTTAATAAGGTTTGTCACCTCCAACAAAGAAAGTCCCACTCAAAGCAATGGATAAGCTTGGCTCCTCAGAATATTTAAGACAAAGTAAGAGATGTAGGCCACAAGAGCAAATGAAACACTTTTTTTTGTATATATTACAACAATATAGATGTAGAATTTCTTATAGTATATGTGGGCGCTTTATTCCCACCCTTGGAATAAAGTGTACACAATCGGGTTCTAATGTCTTTTGTCGTATGTTGATTCTAATGGGTGTCTACAACGTCAAATCTAGTTATGCCTTTTAAGCAACGGATATTTGTTGTTTTGTCTACTTTGAACTTCCCTAATAGCAAATGACTAACAATTTAATGGAAATTAGTACTTAAGACCCGAGTTTGGCTACGACAACCAAAACTAGAGGTCAAATAATTTAGTCAAGCGGAAAAGCAAAGTAGACAAGATTGTAGGGCTTAATTTGTCCTTTCCAAATCAATAAAGAACTTCGGTTTTGACTCAACTTTCTAGCGGATAATGGCGGATGAAATTTGGTACTAAATCTAACACCTAAAATTTCATTTGTCGATTACTAAGGTTCTAGCTATTGAAATTGAATGCAGATTTTTGGGTTATTTTCTATTTTAAAACCTCTACCTAAATTAAAAGTTTGACTTGAGTTGGTCAACTTTGGTTGACTTTCATCCAAATCCCTCTTACTTTTGGTTAAAACTTCATTCTACTCTAACTTATTCAATATTCATTCAATTCTTAAAGTTAAATAGGTTTTGAAATTCTGAAAATATTATTTTTAATATTCTATCCCCAATTTAACCCTTGGTTATATTTTAACCTTACTTGATAAATTCTTAAGTATTTTAACTACTTTCGATGAATTCAAATTTTACTTTTACTTCTATAGTTAATTGGCTTTATCTTTAAAAGTTCTACTTTGACTTCTTAGCAAAATAAAAACTTCTTACTTTTGACTTGTTGGGCAAATTTTGACCATCGACCGGTTTACCAAAATTCTCATGTAACTCTTTTTTACCATGGAAATTCAAAATTGCTTTGACTTTCACCTTTTTACTTCTACTTTGACTCTAGATTCTAATATTCTTTTGTATGATTTTATGATTTTTCATCCAAATTCTACGACTTTTCATTCAAAGGTAAACTTTGGTAAAAATTTTTTACTAGTGTGGTAAATTCTTTTTAGAAATATTATGGTAATTTTTGATTGATTCTAAAACCTACTAGTTGATTTTACCATTTACTATGAATTTAATCCAATCTAATCCAAAAGTCAAAAGTCAAATCCTATTCTAATATTTTTGATAAAAATGCAAGAAATTGAGTAAAAATATTTAGTTACTAACCTCAATATTGACTTCTTCTTTGTCAAATGTCGCCGCCATGTTGTCCACCGTGTACTCCAACTCCATCTTCAATGTTCTTGATTATTTGTTGATTTTTTTGTAAACTCTTTCTAGACTTAGGGACATCCTAAGCTTTGTCCTTCGGCAATTCTCTTTTCTTTTTCTTCTCCCTTCTTTCAAATGTTCTCTTTTGTTTTTGTAGATATTTTTTTGAGAATAAAATCTTACCAAATCTAATACTAAATCTTGTCTAATTTGCTTGGAATCAAACAAAAGATTAAGACAAAACTCACTTAACTTCTTCTAACTAACAACTAATTCTAGAATATCCCTAAAGGTCAACTATTCCATTCTTTTGTTTTTTCTTCTTGTCTTATAAGCAAAATCCAACCTTAATTGATGGATCAATATTCTCTCATGGATTTGCACGTGCTAATTCTTTCTATTGAACTTCTTACTTGAGCAATTGTTTCCTTCACTTCACTTTGTTTTGTGAGTGTTTGGTTGCTTGGAGCACAAATCCGTCTTGAAAGCAAAACTCTATCAACTTTGGACCAAATTGTTGCACAACAATTGAAAATTTGAGTGACTCAGTATGCAACCATCTTCACAATCACTCTTGTAAGGCCTTGCTTTGTTAACTTGATTTTTCTTGATTATGCCTTGGACTTTCACTCACTTCAGTCCTCTCAATCAACCCTGGTTGACTTTAAATCTCTGAAATTTGGATCTCTCAACTCCATGTCTCTTAGTCCTTTGTTAATTCTAAAATTCCTCAACTCTCTCTCACCTCCATGTCTCTTAGTCCTTTGTTAATTCTAAAATTCCTCAACTCTCTCTCACCTTACCTCTCTGGCTAGGTTCTTGTGCAAGGACTTTTCTAGTGTTTGGTCAAACTTGGTTGACCAATTAAATCTCTGAAATTTAGAAGCTCTTACTCTCTGTCTCTCAGCACTTGTTAAGTCTGAAATTTCTCACTCTTCCTCACCTCAAACTCCTTGGCTGGTTTCTTTATTGCATAGGACTTGCCTAACCTTGGTCAAACCTGGTTGACCAATTACAATCTAAAATTTTAGACTCTCCCTCACTTGATCACTTAAATATTTTCGACAAGAACTAGTCTCTCTTTGTAAATTCAGATTTTTAAATAAAAACAAAAGGGGGACCCAGTAAGGGTAGTAGGTAGCCTGGAGTTGACAAACAAGCTAGGGAACCGCAAGGTATTTCCTAGAAACTGCTAGACCCACGATTTCCCATGGAAGTCCAAATCCATTATCCTGCAATTGAAGCTGCTGTGGAGCTTCCATTCCTGAAATTACTCCCTATTTTTTGGGCCAAGCTACAATTTGCTATCATGATGGCGGCATTGGGACCGATTCATTTTGCGGGCTATTCTTCCTAGACAGAGTAGGAAAATGACCGGGCTATTCTTCCTAGACAGAGTAGGAAAATCATTTTGGGACACGAAATCAAGGCCAACCGGAAGATCATTTTGGGACGGAGGGAGTAGCACCCATGCCAAATTTATTAATGGCACAGTCGCACAGGAATGATTAGAAGCAGCTACTCGATGTGCAATCAACGGCATTCGTACTGTTGGGAGCTCCACGATGTCCACGCTCGCCAGTCACGCCAAGTCTGCTGACGACCCATGCATAGTCCTTTGGAACTTGCAACGCAGTCACTGCATGAAAAATTTAAAGGCTCCATGCATGCTTATTTGCACCACTGTGACTCAGCAGTTCGATAAGCTCGGCCCAAAAAATCAGATCTCTTTCAGACAATTTTCGATCTCTTTCAGACAGTTTTCTCGATCACTCCTGCAGTCCTAGCCTCTACTCAGTAGCTCCCCAACCTTTTTTTAATGGAATTTGAAGAAAAAATCAGCGCCCAACAGACAGTGCGCTTTCGCACACCGTCCGGCCGCTCCCAACCAGGTTCGTTGATCTGTAAGCACAGAATTCTGATCCCGTGTATTGTATAGATTTGCCATACCTCAACTTTTTATTTTTCGGGGGGTGGGGAACTCATGCATGAAGGGATCGATAACTCTATATTGTCAACCCACCGACCCCTGGCCAGCACAGTACGCACATCGCACATCTAATATTCCCATAATTCGTTCACTGCAACGGATGCTTTGGATATACTGAACTACGCCCCCAGATTCTTCGTACAGGTAACTCATTGAGTATTTAATTCATATCGTGGACCCAGGTAGCCGGGATGTACATTGCACGGATATCTGAAACGAAACATGAAAAGAATGACACTAATTAGTTGGATTAATAATTGGACTGAGGTTATTTAAGTTCCTAGCTCATGGGCCCGACTGATCGACCGATTCAGGAATTTGAATCAGTTGTATGAGTCGGGCAGCTCCAATTTGGCCGGTCGGTCTTACCCTGCCATGCCGGTACTGTCATTCGAAAGCTTTTTTTCTGTCTAATCACGTACTACTTCATCCCTAGTAGTACTCAGAGAGAGTCAGTCGGCGATTTCCACTCGATCCTTGTAGGTCAGAGCAAATTGCAAGTTTGTAAGGCAGAATGTATCGATGATGGAAGTGCCAGTGATAATTTCAAATTTCCATCTCAAATGAAAGAATGAAATCTCTCACATATTCATCTGAAGATGGAAGAATAATCAATCATGCACTAGACTCGTGATTTGCAATCCAGCTTCCTGATCGAAGTAACCAAGGTAGTTAGAGCAGATTGAGAGATTAATTAAATCGTTCAGGCTCAGTAATTGCACATTTGGACGCTTGCACTTAATCTTTCTTGCTCTAATATATTTTAAGTGCTGATTCTCACTCGAATGAAAGGATTCATCAATTGGGAGGCACGCACCGCATTGTGCAATTGCGGGGCGGTTCAACATGCAGAGCAGGAAGAGTGTTGAAATCTGTGGACAAGAATAAAAAATCCATTTGCACAAAATATCATAGAATGATGCAGAAAACCAGTGGTTGACTCGCTGGGACATGGCCATGAAAGTCAGTGGAGTGTCTCGTCTCACCTTTGAGATTCTCAAGGATGCCCTGTTTGAGCTCAGCAATTGGAAACAGATGAGCTTCTTGTTGATGATTGAAGACTGATGGATCTCCTTATCCATCCTGTAAACCAATCTCGAAAGTCAGAATTTTACGTTTTAGAAATACCTTCTAATTTGTCGGTTACGATCCACACAGGGAAAACGGAAAGTTTGGGGGTATAGTTACATTGTGCAATATAATACCCCGGGGTAACGCCCTGCCGTTCTCCCTGTGCCAAAGCTAGTTTCTACTGCTTTAGCCCCTGAGCGCCCAGTGCCTCAAATATGGCCTCTCAAAACTCAAAGATCTCCTTATTTGACCATTATAATCTTTTCAATGGTACAGTCAAAGAATGTGTCTCTTTTCTTATAGCTCCGGTCCTACCTCTACTATCAATCACTATGGTCAATTTATGTGGATCTAAAATGATAGTTTGATTGGAATGAATCGAGAAGGGTCTGGATTTTAGCAAATACGGTCTGGACGCTGAGGGGTTAAATGATTCCAGCGTCCCAGTGCCCACATTACCTCAAACTCTAGGTTAGCATCCCTATCTGTTTGTTCTTTTTCTTCTGACACAACGTGATAATGATTCAATTGCAGGCTAGAAAAGAAGTATTTAACAAGAATCCTCAAATTCTCAATTTCGTTAATTTGCGGCAATCAAATACTTCGGCGGCATGTTTTAGGACCCGCGGCCTGAAACCAAATTCTATGCATGTCATAGTTTATGGCCTACAAATTAGGTCTTTGTGAAAATACATGTATGGGCAATTTTGTTAAAATGGCGAAATTCCACTATTTGGAAGCTTTTAGTTGTTACAGTTCAGAGCGGGTGGTCTGAAGTGTACAAAAGTTCTAGATGTCTGAAATCTACATTATTCTTAGATGTATGAAATCTACATCTATACTAGATTTCACTTTTACAATTCAGTTTATGTGGTCTGAAATCTATAATAGTCATAGATTTCTTAAATCTATAAAAAATCAAGATTCTTGAAAACTATACCTATCCTAGATGTCTCTTTTACAATTCAGAGAGGGCGGTCTGAAAATGGCACATGGAATGCTGCCATTTTAACGAAATTCCCCATATGTCACAAGTTGTGACGCCAGAATCGTGTCAATTTTTTGAAATTGCGATTCCCTCAGAATACGGCCTGAGCCCTAGAGGGATCAGCAGGCATATACTGCATGCATCCAGGCTATCTATCATCACCTGCAAGGCGCTAGCTGACATTGGCCTAGTTGAGGACACAATTGAAGGGTTTTAGGGTTTAGGGCAATTGGCGATCAGGTACCAGCAAACCGTAACAGCAGACTGAGGTCTACAAAGTTCAAACTTAACAGGTCTGATGTAAATTCCAGACGAGAGTCTGGAAAACGAACAGCCAAATTGTTGAAATTAACTCCGACATTAAATATTTGAATGTAATAATACGTATAAAATAATATGTACGTGGAACATTGATGTACTCATCGGACTTGGCCAACCTGGGGCCCAGCTTGACTCCTTCCCGTTGCCTGAATGAGATGTAGATCGAATTCCATAAAAAATTACCACTGGCTGAATGTGACGGACGGTGACTTTTGAGTACTAATTGACTTTGAAAGGCTACTAGGATTCACACCCTGTGCACTCTACTCCTCGATCAGCTTCCGGGTTGCAAGTTGCCAGGAGAGGCTTCGACGCGACGTTTTCCTAGAGTCTATGATAAAATATATATGCGCCGCAATTATGAACTTCATGGGTTCACAACTTGACACAAGTAACTTGTGAAGACATACTGACATGCAGAACTCAAAGTCTGACCTCAGAAACGTATGGACCACAATTGCAACACCTACTACCTCGCTGAAAGTTGATGAGACTCCTTATCCAGGTTTCCTTCTAAAAGCTCCTCTGGGAAATGTGTTATATAATACCTTCTGAGCTAAAATGGTCGGTACCGATAGCTGCCAAGCACAGAATTTCAGGGTGTCACTGTCCAACTCGTTGCGATAATTGTCTCTCAAGTTGGCTTGCCCATGCCAGCCCACCGCGTCCGTGCCACGTACTTAACATACCTACGACCCTACGTAGCACCAGTCAATATAGTAATTTTCCATTGACATCCGCGTGAAGTGAAACAACCAGGCAACCGCAAATTCGAGCCTGCATACGAAGAATTTGCCAAGAAGTTTAGTGCTGCCGAGCCGACTTCAACACTACTTAAAAGGGACTCCACTCCCTCCCACTCATAACTTCATCGGCATAGATCTAGCTTGATGTGCAGCCTGTTGGTGTTCCCTCTTCTCTGTCCGACTTCAGTCTCCAGCTCGAGCTAGCTAGTTACCAGTCCCAGTGATACTCGTTCCCAGCTAATTGATCCATCTCCGAGAACGATGGCGACCTCGCAGCAGCAATGGCGACGTGAGAGCCAGCTCCTCCTGCTGGCGGCCGCTATGGCTCTTGCGCTCCTCATCGGTGCATACAGCGTTCCCCATCTCCATCAATAGGCTCCGCTATCCGCTGTTTCAGTCCAGAATGATAAGTGCATTAATTAAATGTAGAAACTCTCGGTCCTGGTCAAATTGTGTTTCATCTAACGCAGCCATGTCGAATTGATTGGAGTCTGCAGCTGCAGGGAGTGCTGATGCGAAGTGCTCCACAGGCTACTCAGTCTGCAATGGCAAATGCGTCAACCTCTACACCGACCCGTACAACTGCGCTTACTGCCACCATGTTTGCAAGACATACCCGCATGCAGTGACCAAGTGTAAGAACGGCGTGTGCAAGTGGGAGTGCGAATACCTCTATGGGAATTGCGACGGCAACATCTACAAAAACGGGTGCGAGACCAACCTGAAATACGACCCATACAACTGCGGCTACTGCCACAATGTTTGCAAGGTCAGTCGAGACTACAAGAACGGGGAGGCCTACTGCAGGTACGTTGGTATTTCATGACGTACTGTCTTCCAATGGCGATGTATATGTAACCAGCGCCCCATCTTGATTTTGATCCATTGATCGATGCATGGTAGCTGTTCATGCGAATGTATTTGACATTTTGACTTGAGCTGACATGATCATGAATTGGATGATTGTGAAATTGTCTGCATGTGACTGACGATGGTGTTGGGCATGTAGCGAGGGCGTATGTAAATCGCGATGCAAGGCTGGCTGGAAATACAACTCCCAGGGTCATTACTGCTATCACTAGAGCAAGTGCGGCCACGATGGAGAGAGCTCGATGGATCGAGCGGATGGGCGGAGTTAGAAAATCACTTTCAAGGTGGCGCTAGCTTTATATCGATCTGCGACCACCTCACTGCCGGTAGACAGCTCGAGGTCTTAATTGTTGTGAGGGGTCAAAAGTACGTATGTGTTGGATTTGCAAGGGCCGGTGAATTAAGTTAATAAAGTAGTCGCGTAGCTTGTCGGTAAGGGTGAACGATCGTTCACTTCTCACTATCAACAGTTGAATAGTTGAACTTACCGAAGTGACGACTCAGTGTTATATCCATACAGAGCTATGAGTATCGTGTAGCTTGCGTGAAGGGGATGATGGAAGTTTACTGCAGCTGGAGTTTCGGAGCGGAGCAGTTTCTGTGGAGCTCCCCTCACAGAGGCGTTGGTTTGTACGTGACCGTACTACGTGCATGTATCCTTTGCATGTTGGTCTTTGTGTGAAGAAAATAATAAAGCCGTAGCTTTCTGTAAAAGTGTTACCTGTCGCACAGGAAGATTTCGTGGTGTTAGCCGGGGCTAATCCTTTTGAGGGTCAGCCCCTGCTTTAGCCCCTTCTTACAAGGCGTGTGAAAATTTGCAGATTTTCTTTGTTAATGGGACTTTAGCCCCCAAAAATGTTCCCCTTGGCCGGGCTAAAGTCTAAATGTTAGCCCCGCCTAACATTTGATTGAGTTTACGGGGCTAATACAAGATAGATTAACCCCAGGTAAACCTTTGTTTGTTAGCCTAGGATAATGCCTTTGTCACTGAAATGGCCTAGTTGGCACTTTTCATTGTTGACAGGGGTTGCAATGGCATTGTTGTAGTTGGAACAAGTGAACCAACAATACAACCAATAACATTAACAAAGACTTGAGAAGTTTAAACTTTTATAAAATTCATAATAGGTACAAAATTTGTGTGTCACTACTTCTAATTTGCTCCTACCTCCTACCTACTGCCTAGTTGACGATAATTACAACTACTCGTACTCCACCTTCTCGCCTCCTTAAGGTGATGGACCTGACAATTCGAACATTTTGAGTCACTACATTGCACCAAAAAAATTATAATCACAGAGAAAAATGTGACAGGAGAAATAGGGCATCTCGAAGTCATAGAAGCAAACCATGAAGGTGCCTCCATGAACGTCATAAACGTCAAAGGGATTTAACTGCCCACCACGCAGCACATGGACAACGTACCTCTCTAATCTCCAGCGTCTGCATCTGAGGGAAAAAATTGTTACCCCAAAAAAAAAATGAAGATGAAATCATCCACAAGACGTTCAAAATCTATCTCAAATGGTGGGTTTTGTATTGCCAAATTGAACTCCAAATACTCTCGCAGAGTCCACATGTGAAAAACCTAAAACAAGACACAACATAGAACCCACTGGAAATTAGTATCACAATTACACTAGTCTGTCAACTAGAAATAATAAGCAGTTTGCACAACTACAGCATTCAAGTCCATAACAAAGACAGAAGTCCATAACAAAGACAAAGAGAACATAACATTATTCCACTAAAAGACAGGTCATTAAGGCCAGTCAGTAGCACATTTTTTATTATAAGATGTTTGATAAATTGATCTCGTCATTCAACCAATTCAGTGTTAGTCCTTTTTTTCCCTTTCTCCCACTCTCAGTTTCCACTTTCAGAATATGCAAGAGCAAATTGAGTTTCTCTAACTAAGAAAACCTGCGAGTTGAATTATTTGCTCGGACAAGAGACATAATCTTCTGCTTTGTTACTGTTACTCTTGGGGAACACAGTCTCAGAGCCTAGCTCCATTGAATAACTGAATGTAATGTACCGTAACTAGACAGAAGTTTTAAATTTATTTATGTTGCATTCCACTCAACATTAGAATCATAGAGACAGTGAAGACATGCATGGCAAAAGAAAACACTGTGATCAACACATCCTTGAGATCAATGAAAAAGCTAGTAAGCACACCAAGAAAAGAAGCATCAGGGTAAAGTAAAGAATTTCTGGCACTAAGAGAGTTATACTTTGCCTAC
This sequence comes from Climacium dendroides, assembly GCA_950106755.1. Classification (NCBI taxonomy): domain Eukaryota; kingdom Viridiplantae; phylum Streptophyta; class Bryopsida; order Hypnales; family Climaciaceae; genus Climacium; species Climacium dendroides. Next base: position 3,750,113 of record OX467087.1, read on the forward strand.
AGCCAACTTACCGAATAATCAAAATGACGAGCACCAACGCTGCTACACTCGGACCATCTTTGCCAATGAAAGTGACAGCCCCATTCAAATGAACCTGCAAATGCAACATAAGAAAGTTTAGTTGATGAAATAAGAATCAAAAAGCCAACACGAACACAATTTGACATCAAATATGCTTTTAGCATTATGTCACTCCAGTACCTGCACAGGGGATTCTTCTCCATTGTCTTCGGTAACTGATGCCATGACCTGTCCCCACTCTGTGTCATCACTGTTGAGAGGTTTTAACAAGAAATAATAAGCAGTTTGCACAACTACAGCATTCAAGTGGGCATGTTCCGAGCACATATTGTAGAGCTTGGACCAAATCGCAAGCGAAATCATGTATAGACTCCTCAGGCAATCCTGTATCCTGCAAACGATGTTAGAAAAGGAATGAGAGGAAACATTCTTACACCGAGTAAATAGCACGCGTCTCAAGTTTCCCCTTGGCATTCACTCAAATGCCCTACAATGGAATGAGAAAGACTTTATGGACATGCACTTGAGTAAGAAAACATGTAACTATGCTCTTGAAAACCATCTGAAATTAAATCTAACGAAAAGTGAGACTTGACAGTTACAGGAAAATTAAAGGGCAATAAATGGACTTTGGACTCCCTAAGTAGACTCTTAAATTCAAGTCGTGTTCATTCCAACTCTCAAACGAAAAGACACACCTATCCTTCACTGAAAGCTTCTTCAGGAAAACCCGGAAAGTTCTTATTGAATTGATACTTTGCATAAACAGAAGCGGAAAGAAAAGACTTATCGCCCACCTGCCTAAGCAACGTTAACAGATCACCGACACAATACTCCAGAACTAGCCACAAATGTGCTGAGGTTTCATACCTGTCAGAACAAGACAAAGTATGAAATCAGAACCCACAACCTTGAAAATCCATTGTGTATCCAAACGTGATTCCTCATAAAACAAAACTGACACGGACTAACAAGAGGTCATACGGGCAGCAAATATGAATATCGAAAATTAAGCAACTTTGCGGATCGAAAGAATCTGTTTGTGGATCAACAGCTCGCTTGAACTTTCCAACGCGAATCTCATATGAATTTCTGACATCGACAGCTACCTGGACGAAGAATCCAAAGCATGGGAGATGTTCATGTCAAACAGCTGATTGATCATGACATGTATTGGTGCAAAAACACACCGAAGTATATGACTTCAAATGAACCTCTTTGTTTCTAATGCTTCAGATCTTCGGAACATGCGGTAGAGACAGCAAATATTCGTCATGCAGATCAACTTCCTACAAAGTACACTCCTCAAGAATTTGCGGGATAGTTGCAAACTTCGTATCTGGGAGGTTGGTCACTAATAATCCAGATACACGACAAATTCCTCAAGGCAATAGCCGTAGAGGGAGTCGCAAAATTGAGTCGCAGGATTCACCCCCGGCACACCCATAGACACCACCTGCAACATGATCGCTCAATTCTCAGAAAAACAAAGACTGACGCAAGAATCCAACATTACTAAACAATGCATGTGACAAGGTCACACAACATTCCATTAATTCTCGACACAATTCAGCTATTGCCTTGATAATTCATGAAATCATTGTTCATAGGCTAAAAAGAAGCTTGAACGAACCTCTTTTTTCAGCTTCACATGCACGTGATCCCATCTAAACGGAGCGTTCTCGCCTGCACCAACAAGAGACTTGCCACTGCCCATTATGGATTTCCTCCTCATCTACTCCTGCAGGAGCCTCAGTTCGTCGAAAGTTAGCCAGGTGTTCATCACTCTGAATGGCAAACTGCAAATCACCAGGCCATCAGCCATGACCAGCACGAAAATATCATCGCCATCGACCAAAGGCCACCTAAACCCTAAACCCCACCACCCAGACCCTAAAGCCTGGGGAATCAAAAATCCACCAGGGATGTAAAGCCATACATTAGTCTCGCTAATCTCCTTCAATGGAGCGCGCTTCTGCTCGTAATCTGGAAGTTTGGTGAACTTGTAAAATGACACCACAACAAGAAGAGATGTGTCCCCAGCAAAAGACGCATTCCCATTACTTGAAACCTCAGGCTCCTCCTCATTCATCGCATTACCACTAATACTCCTCGCCACCCTTCTCGAAATGTGAAGTAGCGACGGTCCAGCGCACTTGTAGCACCAAGTAGCCTCAGGCGCCAACATTGGTCCGAAATCACGACACTGCGTGAACCGGCGATGGCGAGTGTGCAAAATTCGGAGAGCAAATCTCCGGTGAATTCAGATGGGCAGTCGCTCCACGATTTTCGGTCGCCCAATCCAATATCCAGGAGCAGACTTTTCTTTTTCCAATTTTTAACCCTCAATTTTTAACTCTGCAATTGGGCTATGACCAAGGTAGTCGCTCAAAAATTAAGTGATTTTTGGACCAATAAGTGTATTATGCATTTTATACTAGGTGTTTTAACAAGGTTAACCCCTAAAGAACCATTGTCCCTTGGAGGGACAAATTGGATTTTGGTCAGGTACCTACGGGCTGAAATTTTGTCATGATTTTTTGAAACTTTTTTTGAAGATAGAAAAACTGATGAGCTTTGTGGGAATATAATTTTTTTCGCATTTGATGCCCGGAAACAAAAGTTATGACCAAATAAGCTCAAAGTAGGGGACGGGGGGCAGTCCGGGCAGCAAAAAAAAATTTGCAAAATTTTGAATTTTTCTTTTTTGGATTTTTTTTCTTGTAGATTATATTTTTGTCTGCATGGGAGGCTTTGATTCATTCCATTTGGACTTATTATGAGAAAGTTATGGACAATCTTTATGTTAACAAAACTTTATATGCATTCATTTATGACATATGATATCAAAGAGTAATTCCACAATTTCATATTTGAATATAATGTATTTGTCTTTATACAAAGTTTAGAGTAATTGCAATTGTACTTGTGATAAAAAATTCATTGCATATTTGGGTGATTGCAAGAAAGACCGGTCCTAATTTGCATCATATTCAAACTTCAAAGTGCTAGAATTGTTTTGTGATATAACTTTTGGATAGTAGAAGCCAATGAACTTAAAATTGTTATTGGAGGTGGTTAACTTGAGTGTAATCATATCCATTATTTTTACTCATTAAAAATCATTCTATATTTAGAAGTCAATTATACTAATATGTCACATTTTAAAGTTTAGGGATTTTTAGTACTAGAGAGTATCCAAAATTATTAATTTAGAAATGAAATTTTTGTGGTTTATACCCACAGTAGGGGGACATGTACATAAACAAAGGAAATCTAGAAATACATTATTTTATGGGCTCCATATTTATACAAATAGGGCTTACATGTGCACTTGTAAACATTGAGAATGGTTTTGACTTTCATTTTTTAGTAAAATGTGATCACTAGCAACTCTTCACAAATGTCAAATTTTTAGTTTACTTTGTTATAATTTTTTTAATTATTACTAATTACAATCTACTTGTATAGTATCTATTTTTGTAAGATTTTTTTTTCAAATTATAATTTTTTAATACTTGTAAGTAGCCTAAAATACTATTAACCATCAATTTTGTAGTTCAATGACTGAGATTGTCTATTTCATAGTACTTGTAGTCCTGAGCGCAAAAATTGCAATTTGAGTAGAATGCAACCAAAAACATTTTATCTTTTTTGCAACCACCCCTTTTCAAATTTGAAGCTATATGAGCATGTAAAAAAATTACTTACAAAATTCATTTTTTGAATGCAATTTTTATAATTGTTCGTTTTGGACAAGTAGCAATTTGTTTGCTAAATTATCCTCATTATAGAAATGAACTCCTATAAATCTTTTAAACATCATTATAGAAATGAACTCCTATAAATCTTTTAAGTTTATAGATCCATAACTACTTTTAAAAACTAGTATACAAATGAAGGTTGAAATCATCATCTAGTTTAAATTTTTAACAAATACATTGACTATATCCTTTGTTTTAACTTGTTAGAGTACATCCTCCTAAAATTTAAAAATAGAAACAGTGAAAATTTTTCCAATTGTATGATCATGATGCTTGAATTCTAACCAGAAGGATTTTCAACTCATTCTAGAAGACTAAATGTCATCATTGAAACTTTTTATCCCAAAATGAGTAAACCCTAGAAGTTGTAGCTATTTAGTTGTAATGTACAGAAGGTTTAAATTGGAAATACATATAAATTTTTTAAATAAATAAATCCATATTCAGGTTTGAATAAAATAGTAAGTTAGAAAAATACAATGCAAAATATTGAATTGTTAATAATTTAGTTATTTGGAATTGAAAGATTCTATTTGCAAAGGTTATAATCTTGCAATAGATAGATCAAATGGAATTTTTTTTTAATTTTCAAAAATAATGAACATGGAATGAAATAAAAGACTTTGAAGCTTCTTTAAAAGTAGAGATTCTATAACTGCGTGCAAACTAAAACTCCTCATAGTTTTTATTTCATTAATTGAAACTAGCAGTTGGCGCTTGCTATGCTACACATTCATCATTATAATTTTATAAGAATTTCTATGTATTAGATAGAATGCAGAACAAAAATTTCAATAAATCTTCAAATAAAAATGACTAAAATCTTTGTATAATTTTTTTATAAGTAAGCATATATTGAAATGTACAATAAAAATTTATTGAAGGATGAACGAAACATATGCAATCGTAAATACTATAAAGGATACACATACATTAGAATGCATTAGAAATTTGACTTCATTGTTACAAAAAATGGCAACCCAAATTGAAGAATTGAAAAGAAAAACTTATAAATCTCAAAAACTTTGTGAACAACTTAATTGCTGTGAAATCCAAAATCGCTTCAATTGAATAAATTTCTCAAAATCATTTGGTAGTAGCAGTAAAAAATTGAAATCATGAAAACTCAAAGCTCACAAAAGCACAAAATCATAGAAGTGCAAAGAAGTGTAAAGCCAAGAGAAACAATGGATTTGCTACCTCTATAATATCATCCTATGGATCCTCTTTAATATCACCTTAATTGCAACCACTATATTATTTCTATAATATCACCCTTTGTAAAAAGTGATATTACAAAAGTAATCCAAATTGCTACTCTATTTCTGTAATATCACATTGTATGAAAATACGATTTCTATGTATGCATGATTGAAAATATTTTTATAAAATATTTAAAATAATTATTTTAAAGACTTATTGAAATCATTATTATGCATTCTATTCAAATATATCAAAATTTTACTAATATATGATACAATGAATGTGTAGCATAGCAAGCATGAGCCCCTAGTATTAATGATAGCATTTGTGATATTACAGAGGAAGTTATGATTTTAGTATTACGATGGACTAACTGAAAGCTTTCCACATATGTGTACATCTAGGGAACCAATTTGAATTTTCAATTTCTAAAAAGAATCATTCTTGTGAGTTGTGAATTTTCAATTTCTAAAAAGAATCATTCATGTGAGTTGTGCAAGTTGAGAAACAAATACGTATTGTAAAATAACTTTATAATGCTATGATAAAAAGTTAAGAAATTTATTATGCCTTCAAGATACTCTTTGACCATATGTTGTATAAAAATTTATAAACCCAGCACAAACTACTTTAGCCCCGCCTAAATAGAGGGGTCTAAAATGGAGCAGTTTAGCCCCACCCGTGAAGATTAGACCCAGGGGCTAATGCCTCCAAATCTTCCTGTGGTCGTGAATTAACTTAAGAAATCATGCTCTTCTATTGTTCATGGCTTGAACTGCACCAACCCATTGTCGACGTGTTTCAAATGAAATATGGGCAATTTCGCTAAAATGGCGAAATTTCTCTACTTTGGCAGTTTTTACAGTTCAGAGCGGGTGGTCTGAAGTGTACAATCATCATAGATGTCTTAAATCTATATCACTCTTAAATGTTTGAAATCTATACTTGTGTTTAAATGTCACTTTTACAATTCAGATTATGCGGTCTGAAATTTATAGTAGTCATAGATTTCTTCAATCTATAAAAATCCAAGACTCCTGAAAACTATATCCACAGGGGTCTCATATTCAGTTCCCGGTGTTAAAATTCCTGGTGAGTCCCACTTTCCCCGGTCTTTTCCCGGTGTTCCTAGTGTAAGACACACCGGGAAAAGTGGGACTCACTGGGAATTTTGACACCGGGAACTGAATATGAGTTTCCTGTGATCTATCCTAAATCACTTTAGCAATCACAACGGGTTGTCTGAAAATGGAACATGGAATGCCACCATTTTATTGAAATTTTTCATAAATGGTTAAATAAGTCGTTACTTGCCCTGGTCCTCCAGGCATCCACAGCGAAGAAAATACCTTAGTTTGCACTCAAAACTTGTCAGTTCAAAATTTCTTTGTCACCACACCAATTGCACACCACTTTCAAGAAAAGTCATGAATACATGCACCATTAATGGAAGCATGTGAAATTTCATTAAACATTATAATCTTTTCAATCCATGAATTATATTGATGTGTTTTCCTTTCCCTATTTGATTCCTTGCATGTCTAGTACTCTAGTCTGAATTTGCATTGTTTTTGTTTTTTTTAAACCCAAAGTTTATTCCAAAAATCAACCAAGAACAAATGGCAGAAAGCCAAAGGCAAGAAACCCTGAAAAAGAGTACAAACAAACCACAAGTCCACAACAAATAGAAACTTAAAGTTACATAAAGGAATCATAAATGGGTTTGTTTAGGTTCCAAGGAATGACTATGCCATCCCTGGAACCAAAGAATGGTCACGTGTGCAAATCTGGGTGGTGTTAACCATTTAAAGGCCGATCGACCACTTTCTGGTCGAAATTGACACTTTCTCATTGGTAGCCAGAGTTTTAGAATGAATTTGAGTACAAACAAAAGGAGACTGGTGTGGGGAATTGAAAACTGAATGCATTGGGACAAGAACCAGGATAATTTGTGATAGCATGCAATTTTTGGGTTGAAAAAATTAATGAAATATTGATTAAAATTTCAAAAATCAATTCGAAAATCATTGCAGAATACATCATGCATTAACTGCAGAACTCCAAACATTCATGCCAATTCCATCAATAAGGTCAAATCTTAGGAATGCATTATGGTTTGGATTTTTTTCCATATTCAGCTTAAGACTAGAAAATGTCTTGCCTGCCTCCAGAATAGACCATGGTCCTTAAACTTAAGGGTTAAACTTCCAAAGATAATCTGCCAACTTAGCTAGAAGCTTTCCACACAAGATCACCATGCACAACCAAGCCCTTATCTTGTGATCCAAAGTGGCCTCCCATGTCAAATGTATGGAATACTTTCTGCATGCTTTGGATTTTGGGCTTGAAATACTGCACAGGAACATTTAGCCATTCAATTTATCCACATCCAGGGTGTAGAATTGGCACTTGCAACCATCCAAAATTCCAAATTGAAGATTATTGGCCCCCACTAAGGTAGAACTACCCATTACCATACAGATTTGCAATCTAGGTACTTTGGAGAAGCTATTTATGAGCTCTCATATTTTTCAGAAATTGAATTGTTATAAATAAGTCAATTGCAAAAAGAATGAAGACATTCTAATAAGAATTGAATTTTTTGTGATTTTTCAAAGCTGAAATGTAAAATTGTGAGTAAACCCTTATTGAAGCATGATCAAACTATTGTTGAAGCATGGACTGATGTGTCCGCTCCCCAGTGCATTGTCATCATGATAATGGATTAGTAAGATTGTGGTAATAAGATGGGCCAGTGATGGAAATGGGAGGAACTTGTAGGTGGCAGAATTGAATAAATGGTGATAATGGGTAATTCTACCTTAGATGTAGCGGTTGCCCTTGCATGGGCATGCAATTCAAAGGTTTGTGAGTCTACCCAGGTCTTGGAAGCTCCAACAACTCCACAGTCTGACCTTCTTGTTGTTGTCACTAATATTGTCATATATCCCTGCAATCTACGTTTTGTTTTTGTTTTTTTAATGTTGTTCTCTTATTTTTGAAAATGATATTACTAGATTACAGTATATCCATGTTTACTTGACATGTCTACAGAAAGTTCTTCCATATGTAACCCAAAAAATTGGAAAAGTGAGGTGTTTAAATTCAAAGTGGTGTTCCTCCAAACCCAAATGGGCACATGGGCAATATATGCTACACCTGTCATTTACCATAATATAAGTTCAAATTAGCTTGTGGTATGTTGAACATAATGATATAATATTATTAGATAACTTACAACTTGATTCCATTTTCTAATTCAAGACATAATGAAGATAAATAAGAAGTTCTAATTTTCTAACATTTTTTCTCTTTTAAACACATTGTTTATTTTCCATTTTTCCAGTTCCAATTTTGACAAACAAAATCCTTGCAATGAATCACTCATTCAATAGCTACTTTATAATAACTTCTAGATTGACATTGAGTTTCTCAATGGACATTTGTGAATATGCAATTTCAACCGTTCCAATTGAATTAATACCTTATTTTTCATAATTTTTGAAAAATTTATGATAACTTCTTAGTGTAATGTAAGATAATTAGTAAGACAAATTTCTTCAAATAATTGTAAGTTTTCATGGATTTATTATATGTAAACGTTGTCTATTTAATCCCTTATGCCTGTAATTTCATGTTCTAAATAATCCATTCATTAAATTAGGTTGTTTGTTTGTTTGTTTTATTTATCACAGTAAGATCTCTTAGACTATCCATCTCCCGCTCACATACTAGGTACTATTGAAAAGCTCTCGGGAAGGAGAAGTGTATGGGCTTTCTTTTATGGCGTTTAGACCTAAGATGTGAAAGATATTGAAGTTTGAAGTTTTTATGAATTAGAAAATTAGAAAAAATGACTTATCCTTTATTTTAACTATGGTAACAACACATGGCACACTAGTCTATACCTTAAAATAAGTTGTATGTTTAATATGACAAGATCTAAAAAACTATGAGGCGAGTGATAGAGTTCTTGATACCATTGAAAAGCCAAGCATCCAAGCAACCTTGATTTTGAGGGAGGGCTCCCTCTATTTTGGTCATTCAGATGAAGGGATGTAGCATCGAAGCTCTTAGCGATGGTGCCCGGCGAATTGTTGGGTGACCCCTCAAGATGTACTTCATCCATTACTTGGATGAAGTCATCTAAATCCTACGGAGTGGATTGAGTAGAGTTTAGACTGGAGCAGAGGGCTTTTAGGCATAGAGCTTCAGTAGTCCTTAGGGTTGACAAAAAAGGGTTTAGGGGTTGGTCAATCAAGTTTTTTGGGTCTTATTGTTAAAAAAAATTATTGAATATTAGATGGGACAGACATTAGTTCAGTGGATAGAAACATGGGGTAGGAAAGGGATCACCTAATCGTTCCTCTAGCAAGATTCCTTCCATCTTTACCATCCCTCTACCTGAACGGCCAAAATGGAAGAAGCCCTCCTTCAAAACTCAAGGTTGCTTGGAGACAAGGGTTAGAAAGCTCTTTGTGTGAAGGAATGCACGGTGTTTGGACCTATAGTGTAAAAATTATTGAATTTCAAAGTTTTTATTTGTTTGGAAATTGAATTAAATTATCTTTTATTTTGAAAAATTCATAACTTTTACATCAAAGGTTCAAATGCCACAAAATAAAGTCCTTGTCTTTTGTGCAAAAGGCTTTCTATTCATGCCATTTTTGTAGTGTTTCAAACTACGTTGTGAAAGTTATGAGTTTTTTAAAATTAAAGAATTGAGTTAAATTATCTTTTACATTAGAAAAAACATAACTTTCACATTGCATGTCTAAATGCTACAAAACAAAGCCCTTGCACTCCTTCATGTATTGAGCTTTCTATTGAACACAACCTCTCACTTTATGGTGTGGAAGTTATTAAATTTCAAAGTTTTAATGAATTAAAAAATTAAAAAATTATTTTTACTTCCAATTTGACTATGGCATCAATGTAGGGCACACCTTAAGATAGGTTGTTTGTTTTGTTTTGTTTGCTTGTTTAGTTTGATACGCTGAGATGTAACAAACCGTGAGGAGTCTGGTGGTGTTTTCAGTACCGTTCAAAAGCTCTTGGCAAGGAAGGGTGCATAAACTTTGTTTGCTGACATTTGGACCTATGGTGTGAAAATTATTGAATTTCAAAGTTTTTATGGATTGAGAAATTGAATTAACCCATTAGATGAGCTTTGGGGGCATTAGAGGGAGTATTTCAGGCTCATTCTCCAATCTACTCCCAATGCAACGAGGGAGTGTCGGGCTGTTGTCAGAACCCTACTTACCAAAAATTTCTTTTTGCTTCTGAAATTGAAAAATAAAGTAAATTTTTTTTCCCAATGATGTGGTATGGACTTGGCCAGACTGTTCACTGCGTTCCCACAGCGTTCCTTCAGCGTTCCCATGTCCAGTAACTCACAATCTTCCGGAGGCCTCAATTCTCATCTAATGCCTAAAGGACCAAGGCCTTTTTCTAGCAAAAAACACTCAAAACTGCCATTTCTATACCAATTACCAAAGAGTAAAAAAATTGAAAATTGTTTTCTTTTACACATTTAACCATAGGATCTTACACCTAACTAGTATGAAAATGAGTGGAAAAAATTTAAAATTTTTGACGACATAGATTGCAAGATATCTAAGTTTGAAGTGAAAAAAATAAATTTTGAAATACGTTGCAAGACTAGATTATTTGACTTTGAACCTTCTTAACTTTTAGTTTTTGCACTATACAATTTTGAGCTTTAAATCTTTATGGTGGAGAATTGAGTTGAGAATCTAGGAAAAAATAAAATATAATTTACATGGAAAGCTTTGGTTCATTCCATTTGGATTTGTTATAATTTAAAAAATAATATTAAAAAATAATATAGAATATATAATTTATGAGAAAAAAAATTCCGGAAAAAAAATTTCAAATTTTCAAATTCTTTTTTTCTCCCCCCTATCCCCTGTTTTTAGCATATTGGGGCATAACTTTTGCTCTTAGGCACTGATTGGAAAAAAATTATATTCCCATAAAGATAATCAATTTTTCCATCTTTCAAAAAAAGTTTCAAGAAATAATGACAAAAATTCAGCCCATACGTACTAGCCCAAAATCCCATTTGTCCTCTGAAGGGACAATGGGCCTTTAGGGGTTAAATTACCTATTATTTAAAAAAATTTGTAACTTTTCATCAATCATGTTTAGTATTAAAAAAAATTTAATGATTCATCTTCATTGTTAAATCCCATAAAATGTTTAAGGGTTGATTTGCTTCACACGGTTGTGGTCAATTCATTGTCAATTCTATCACACAAGTAAGCTTATCCTAGTATCATTTTTTTGTGATTTTAATACAATGGTCATTGTCTCTTTGAAAATAAATAAATAAGTTAAACCTTCTTTGGAAGCAATAATAAGTATGAATATTCATTGTTTTGGGGATTGAAAAGAATTCATTGTTAAGAAAGTGGAGTGAGGTGGGGGTAGAGTGGGGGAGAATTTACCAACTTCATCAATGTCTAAGAGTTAGAAAAAGGAGTTCATGTAGCTTTGTAGATATCTCCTATGTCGGGCAGAGACCAAATGTTTGAATGGCTTCCCCAACACAAGTCTGTAAAGGCAAACAATACATAAGAAGGTACACATGATCTACAATTTCGACATCCAAAATTATTGTTTTCAAACCCTAAACGTCAATAAATGCAATGGCTAAACATATTTACCCAATATTTTGAGACCAAAAATTCAAGCCATGTATAAAGTATTCCATATAGGAATCACATCGAACATTTAAAACCAAATTGTTTAGGGTTGATACTTGAAATTCAAGTGATATTGTAATATTGAAATTTGAGATTATTGAAGAAAATTTGGATGGATTGACTTTTGTACTTTAATTCCTTTGAGGCTTAAAAATTACTTTTTAACAGCTAATGACACACTATTCAACATTATATAGGTGTTTTTTTTCCTTCAAAAGTTGGAATTTGTAATTTAAATATGTAAAGACCATTTGTATGCTTATAATTTAATATAAACTTTGTTTTTAGGAGGAATGGGTGGAAAAGCTCTGAGGACTTTAAAGACATGTGGTACAAAAACAATGTTATATGCTTTGGTACCCTCTACAAGCCCAAGTGGCATCTATCCATATAGGACACTAAATCCTCTATTCGAAATGGGCCTAACAGGGTAAATTTCAATTCTTTAGAGACAAAAGTAAAAATAAAGCCCCCTATATTGTATTGTGTCTAGAATATGTTCTAAACCTCTCCTAGCTAATTTGAGGTCTTTGATTGCAAATATGAATTCAAAATTTGCAAAAAAATAATTTGCAAAAAATAAAAAATTCTTGTGTTTTCTTCTAAGGTAAATCTGCTTTACGAGGCCCACTTTGAATGGAAGATTTAGTGTCCTCCTCTATCCATTAATCCTTACATGTCTATGCATCCAAGAAGTGAATACACCTTAGTCAATTTTAAATGTTTCTAAACTTTTGTTTTTCAACACAAGTAAAATAAACTTTGCAGCAAAAAAAATGAGTCTAACCTTCAATATACAATAACCACTTTTGTTATTTGATTTAAATAAGAAAATGAATCTCGAGAAGTTTTCTACTTCAACTTGGAATTTTTTTTAAACCAAAGCTCATTCTAAGACTTTTGAGACTAAGAACAAACTCAACTTGAAATTTTGAAAAAATCCAAAAATCCAAAGATTTACTACAATTGCAAGCTCTACGTGTTAAAATCCAAAAAACACAATATGTGAGTTTTTCATTCATGATTTTTATTTTTTAAAACGTATTCTCAATCATTCAATTTCAGTTAAAACTTGAGTTTCCTATTCTAATATTTATTAATTATAAAATTATCTAAATTTTCTAATATACATTATAATTGATATAAATTTTTTTTAACCTCTAACTTAAAAAAATCATAATAATTTATATTTTTCATCAAAAAAATTTGAAAAAAATAGAATAAGTAGAAAGTAAAAAATTTCACTAGTAAAAAATTATTAAAATTTTATATATCTATTAAAAATCCCAATGTTGGGAGTGTAAGCATCTCTTGGAGGTCCTATAACAAGACACGTGGAACCTGAAGAATCACCTACAAAATCACATATTGAAGAAAGTTGGATCACTAATATAAAAATTAAATCTTTTCATTAATAGGCTTTACTTCTAAGCATATAAAATAGACATACAAATGCAAAAATGTAAACTCTCTTTAGATTGAGCGTAAGAAATACAATGCCTAATTAAATGCTTTGGATTTACAAAAAGATCTTCATTTTTTGAAGTTGAGATAATATACAAAATTGTTCTATCAACACCATTTAAAACTTCTTCCTTTAAATCCTTTTAAAATTAAAATTTTGATTCTAAAATCAGACCTCAAAAGAATTCTTCAAAAATATAAATTACTAAAAATAACAACTTGGTTGGATTTTATTCATCTTAAAAGTATTTTCAACAACAAATTTTAGTGCCTTAGGCATTTAGATATTAATTAAATCCAAATCCATCCTCTATTTCATCCATTATATTTTCATCACTCTAGTTTCTCATCTATTCATTCTTACAAAACCTTATAGAAACCAAGCATCTTCTCATTGAAACCTCTTAGTTTAATGAAAGCCTTTTGATATTGTGCGCTCCAATACAATAGGTTCCATTATGGTTTATAATGAATTGCTTTGAAGATGTCCCAATAGGATCTTATGTAAAAAACAAGTTGAGACTACAAGAATGACTCTCACAATACATTTACTTGTTTTATTTGTTTAAAAATGAAATGAAATGAAAAGAAAAGTCTATAAGTCACAAAATTTTCAAACTTTAGTATTAGACTTTCATTAGCTTCGATATGTGAAAATAATTTAAATCAAATTCAATATTTGCTTTAAAAACCAATCAATTTTAGGATATGTTCATATTATTCTTATATCATTTTATTTTATTTTATTATTGACTAAATAAAAAAAAATTATGAGTTGATAATTAAAAATTTCAAACCATGTTATTGGTTAATAGGCTGAAGTTCAAATTGCAAAAAAAAGGCATAATTATAGAATTTTTCAAAATTGCAAAGTGAAATAGATACTAGACTTGATAAAATTTGATTAGGTCATTGGTAGTGTTCAAATTGAAATATAATCATGTATGTATAAGGCCAAAATTGAGGTGAAGATTAATTGTTAGAGTTCTTTTATACTTAGAAGGCCAAAACTACTTCAAAATACTAGTCTTCAAAGCAAGGCTAAAATCTTAATCCATGATTATATTTTAACAAATCTAGTTGTACCATCCTTTAGTTAACTTGTTAGAGTACACCCTTCTAACATTTGAGAATATAAAACCTTACAAATTGCAAGTGATTATGATGCTTGGATTTCAAGAAAAATTCAATTCTTCCCAAATGGTTAGATTCATCATTGAAACTTTACATGCAAAAATGGGTACATCCTATTTATACATTCAACTCTTTATAATATTTTGAAGAAATAAGTTGGGAATACACATACAAAATGAAAAAATAAATTATAGGCATGCTTGAAAAAATGGAAAATAGAAAAAAAAAATTAATTTGAACCATTGAATTGTGAAGAGTTTAATTATAGAATTCAAAAATGCATAAACCCTAAAACCCTAAACCTGTTGACCAATGAAAATGACATATCATGCAATAACGTTTTAACCATGTAGTCAAAAGTTATGAAAATTGTTGAGCCTCAAAGCTACTCCTTGGGCATATATTGTGTGAAATTTATAAAGAAAGAAAATAAAATTTCATTTGTAGTGAGCTGTCCAAAATTGCTATGTTGCCGAAAAAATGGTGTTTGGTCCTTTAGGGGTTAAATACAACTCTACATGGTATAGTTTTCTTTCTTGAATATCTCACTATTAGAGTTAGTGCATTTTAATTCCAATTTAGAAATATAAAGAATTTAGATTTTCTTCCTACTTTGTACACACTTGTACAAAACAATTTCTTAAGAATTAAAATTAGGTTTGTTTGCTATTTTTTCCAAGACCCTCAATTGAATCTGTGAGTGAATTTCACCGTGAGGTAAAACCCAACCACAAAGTGGGCCGAAAAAGAGTGTGTGGACTTTAATCTAAATGCCTCCAAGCAATGGATTTCCCAATTTTTTCTTTAGTGAATTTTCAATAAACTAAACCTAAGTGAAAAATGGCCCCAATTGGACCCTAATTTACCATTCCAACACATATCATGACATGCATTCCTTTTAGACTCTTCACCCAAAGCAATTTACATATCAAATTCAACATACATTCAATTTCACAAGACGTTTTATAACAAAGTGCAATGAAAATTGCAATTGTCCAATTACAAATGGGGAAGCATACACAAAACCTTCAATTGGCACCTCCTCCTAGAGGCAGCCAACCTTCCTCCAAAGAATTGGTCACCATTTCTTCATATCAACTCCAAATCCACCAAACTTAGCTTGTTTGGAAGCTAGATTCAAGGCGCTCCTATCCTCCAAAATTCACTTCAATCCAACTTACCATACTCTTGCAATAGCCCCCCAAAGTTGGTTGTTCCAAAATCCCGCGGTAGCACACCACCTCTCACAAAATTGGCCACCATTTCTTCGTACCAGCTCCAAATCCACCAAGACTTATCTTGTTTGAAAGCTAGCTTCAAGGCGCTCTTATTCTACAAAATTCACTTCAATACAACTTTCCATACTCTCGCAATAGCCCACCAAAGTTGACTATTTCAAAATCCCGCAGCAGCACACCACCTCTCACAAAATTGGCCACCATTTCTTCATACCAGCTCCAAATCGGGCAAGACAGAATTCATTGGAAAGCTCACTCAAAGGTGCAACTTCCCTCTAAAATCCAGCTCCATCCGACCTCTCACGCTCCTGCGGTTGCTCGTCAAAGTTGGCGCTCTCCATTGGCTGCGGCAACACTCCCTTTCTCCAACATCTTTCTCATCTAACCTAAACCATTTTCACTTTTCACCAATCTTCCCTCATGAAATGGTGAAACCTACTCGACAAATTGTTCTAAATTCTCTCACTATTCAATCTACCTCTTAATTTTGTACTTGTTGTTGCATTTTTCCTTCACTTGACTCTCTCCAAAAACACAAGCACACCCCAAACAACCAAGAGAGAGTGGAGAGAGAGCTCCTAACCCTAATTTGACCTTTTCCCCCAACTAACTAATTAACTAACACTCCTAATCACTTTCACCCAAGCTAATTTACTAAAATTTCATTAAATCATTACTAATTGCTTAAATTAGAGTTTCTACCACTATGTTAGTTTTCTCATAGTAGTTTTAAGTTTGATAACTTCTTTTGTGCTTTTCATATTTCTTCTTTTTTGTTGGTTTTTGATTTATATTTAGATCCATTTTCACCTTCTAATCCTTGTTTTCAATTCCTTTTTGTATTTTTTATCTTTTTAAATATTTTTGGGTTGAAATTTTGATCTAGTTTCTTGTCCTATGTACCAAAAGTCTTCTAACTAATGGTTATAGTTTAATTTAGGATACTAACACTTTTGAATCTAAAACTCATATATATATTTTAATTATTTTCTATTATATTAAAAGTGAACCAGTATGGTGGTTCACAGAATCCTCCATCCTAAAGCTTCTAACCTCAAAACTTTGTAGTGCAAAAATTTAAGTGAAAAAGGTTCAAAGTCAAATAATCTAATCCTGCAATGTATCCTAAAAAGCTTGCTTTCTACCCTTCAATTGTAGATAATTTGCAATATGTGTGGACAAAGTTTTTGAAATTTATTCCATCCATTTTCATACTACTAGATGAAATAATTTAAGAATAGGTGTGCAAAAAAAAATGGGTCAGATTTACTTAATTTTTGTAATAGAAATGGCACTTTTGAGTCCAAATGGTTTTATATTGTTATTTGGTCTTTTTGATTTAGCATACCTACAAACATTGATTTTAAAAAATAAATATTCTAGATGAAATTGTACACATTTGTATTGTCCTTGAACCCTCACTAGAAGAACCCCGCGTTTTAGGTGACGTTTTGTAATTTTTTCAAACGGATTTTAGGTGACGTCGGAAAAAACAACTTGTTTTTTTTTGTGTCTAATATAACATCCATTGCTCATTGTGTTGTGCAATTATTGTGTGGTCATTGGACGGTTATGGGTGGTTATTGTGTGGTCATGGGGATGTTGGTTGTCTCATGAATGGCTGGTCTACTGTAGATTGTCTATTTGGTTGCCGTTGTTGTTAACATGAGTTGCTTAGGGTCAAACTGGCGAGGTTTCTTAACCCCTAAAGTTCCATGACTATGTTTTCACCAAAAATGTTCTCAAATTGCCATTTCTAGTACAAGTACCAAACTTTGGAAAAAAATACTTTTGGATACATGTAATCATAGGATCTTGTATTAAGCTGATTTGAGAAATTGTGGAAAAAATTTCAAAATATTCCACCATGTAGATTGCAAGATATTAGCATTTGAATTGACAAAACCCCTTTTTTTGGCCTTGCAAAAAATGAGGCAACTACACTTTACAAGGTCACATTTGTATGAAAACATATCCAAAATGGTGGTTACTCTTTGGATTTGTTCTTCAAGGCAAGTTGACTACATGCTTAAAAATTTTCAAATCATTTGGAATTGTACAACATATAGGAAAAAAAATAGTAAATAGAAAAAAATAAAAAATGATTCCAAATGCAAAATTGTTAAGAATTTAATTATAGAATTGAAAAATGCCAATCCCAATGGTTGCAATGTTGTAATAAACAATATACATTCTATGGTTTTATTTTTTTCAAAAAATATTGAAAATTGAGTTAAATAAAGGACTTCAAAGTTTATTTTAGAGTAGAGAATCTGTAACTCCTTGCAAACTAAAATTCCTCATGAATTTTGACTCATTGATTGAAATGGAATGATTCAAAGCTATCCACATATATATGAATCTAGAAAATGAATTTCAAATTTTTATTTTAAAAAAAATGATTTTTTATGATATACCCAGATTGCCCAATTACAAAAAAGTGACATATTAGGCCATAACTTTTGACTTGTATTTCCAAATTTTATGAAATTTAGTGTATATGAAAGATATTTCTTGTCCCTACCTTTTATTAAAATTACAGCCTAAAATATGCAAATCTCCAATCACATGTACCTACCTAAAATTTCTATGTTGCCAAAAAACACATGTTGGTCCTGTAGGCTTAAACGATGAGGCGGATGGTTTTTTGTTTGATGGATGACAGAGAATCCTTCTATGTAGTTCAAAAAATATCATTTGTGTGGAGAAATTTCAGATTTCAAACAAGGAGCAACAACCTCCCAAAATACACTAAAATAGCATATTCTATGATCCATTTTTTTCTCGTTTTTTTACTAATTTTTCATTTATGTGAAGACAAACACTTGCAAGACTATAAACTCAATTAAATACTCTTCATAACCCACCATGAAAGGTCAACAAGAAAAATATGGATGAAAAACTACTTTTGCACTCTTTCAATCTCACAATATTGTCATCAAAACACCACAAAATGGCACCCATGGCGCTCCAAGGTTAAACGTCAAGACAGAGGTTTTGTGGCCGATGAATGACAAGAGAATCTCCTCTGTGGGACAAAGGTGCAACTATCCATCCTCCAAATTTTGTGTGGAAAGGGAAAATCATAAATAGTAGTTTCATTTTATGAATAGTGGGGACTTACTACTCGTCTGTCTAACACTTCAATACTCCAACTTTAAATGACAAAACACCTAGAACACAAAGCTGTACTGTGAGGAAAAAAATGCATTCTCTCATAGCTCCCAGACTGACCAATCCGGAGGTAGGTCACACAGAGGTACTTCCCTACTCCTCTCACTACAACGGCAGATCCAGATTTTTGGATCCAAAGGGGAGAAGGTTGATAGAAGATTAGTTCACTGATTTAGAGGTTGGTGGACTTTCTAGTGTCGTGTTGAGAGTGGTTTGCCTTAGAAAATCACAGGGATTCTGACTACAACTAGATATGGCTTAGGAATGAAAGATTTTGTAAGACAACAAAATTTATTGTCATTCATGAATCTTTGAACTTGGTCTTCAAATCTTGTATACGGTCGTCGAATCTTCTAGTCTTCAATCTTCAAACTCTTCCCCGTTGGCCTATCCTGTGGTGCCTCTATAAAAATAAGGGTAAAGATAAGATGATAAGAACCTGCGGCTTCGGACGGATAAAACGGAATAGCCAAAACACGAGTTGACTGTTCGAAGAATTGGCTTCTAAACTTCAAACTCACGGTGATTAGGAAGTGTTTTTCACCAGTGGAAACAACAAATAAAATCGACCACGTGGGTGATCAATCTCACTTCATCGCCACAAATACAAAACGGGGTTAATATTGGATATCCATAAAGCCCACAATTGGTTTACAATGCTGAAAAGAAAACAACAAGCCTCGAAAATCGGCTAGGAATAACAATAAAAAGACAATGAGCCTCCAAGTCCGGCTAGGAATAACAAGCCACAAGCCACAACACACGAATTTTCAATCTTCAACTTCAACATCAAATCTTCACTTCAAAACTCCATTCCAACTCCAAATCCAAAGCTAAATTTTGAATAAACACCACTGCTACTTCACAACTCCAAATGAAATGAGTGATATTTATTTGAAAAGCTAATACAATTTTCTACACTTCCTCCAAATTTTAACTCATTCCAATACTCTAACTAATTTCTATGGCCGTTCAAAGTTTCGGCTTCTAAAAGTGAGGGCAACAGATCCTTCTTCATTCCTACACTCACAACTCATTCATAAATGCTTCAATCACATCAAATGATAGCTTTTTAGATCCTCTAAATCCGCTAACAAAATTCTCACATCCTCTCAAAAATGCAAATGAAACTAACACTCTATTCATCTTTCATGGCCACTCAAAATTTTGGCCTCTAAAATCAAGGGCAACAGATCTTCTTTCACTTCCACACTCACAATTCATTTATAAATGCTCCAAATTGAATGCATGATAACTTCTCAAAAAGTTAACAACATTTCCTACATTCCCTCAAAGTTTCACTACAAACAAAAGACTTGCTCGTCTTCTATGGTTGGTCGAAGTCTCAACCCCTCTTCATAGGAGGCAACAGATCTTCTTTCACTTCCACATTCACAACTTATTCATAAATGCTCCAAATTGAATGTATGATAGCTTTACAAAAAGCTAACAACAATTTCTACACTCCCTCAAAGTTTCATTGCAAATAAAAGACCTGTCCATCTTCTATGGTTGGTCAAAGTCTTAGCCCCTCTTCATAGGTTGCAACAAACTTTCCTTCACTCAAACAAGTACAACTTTTGAATGTTAAGTCCAAATTAAGCAAGTGATATCAATTTAGAAATAAGACATTATGATGCACAACTCTTTCAATTTGCATTTCAAAATTCTCAAAACTCCACACACTATGGCTCTCCAAACCTTTCGGTTCTCCTCAAAACTACTACAAGAGAAAAGATGACTAGTCCACTTTTTTCTCTGTCTTGTCAACAACTCCCTTCCACAAAAAACAAGTGGACATCAGCCCATCTTACTCTTAAAGCTAATTTACAACTATTAGCCTTCATATTTGACCTTACAACTATTTCTTTGTCTTTAATTTAGAAGGAAAATCACTTCAAAGTCCACCTAGAAGGCAATCCTTTCCTTTCACAACTATAACTATATAAAATAATTTTTATAAAATATTTCAAACATGGATTTAAGTGCTAACATCAAATTAATGTCTATTAGAGGTAAAAAACTAGAGTTTCAAGACAATCTTTATTTTGAGGCTCAGAAAAACCCTACAGTTCGACATTCTAAAACTAAAGTGGAAAAATGAACAACAATATTTTAATTCGATGCAGCTTTCATGTGGATCTTCTTTATTATACAAATGACTTACATCTCCATGAGAAGGCGTCACCTTGAAGCTACTCGTATAACATAAAAATATGTATTTCTATACTATGTACTTATGTACAACAAGACACCGGTGTAGCGAAAAATCTTTCTACTGGCGGTTGCTTATTTCCATACGGAATTACCCTGATTTTGGACTCGCATTGACTTCCACCTTCCTACACAAATCGCCGTTACAGCAAATTAAAGGTGCGTTACTCTCACACTCCTTCACTTAGATCACATTACAACTATTCCAACCCCAAAGATCTATTATCCATGATCTAGATTCCTCTTCACCCGTCCCTCTCTCACCCCAACACCCCAAATACATACACCAACTACAACTCTATGCACAAAGTCAAGCTAGTAGGTACCCCAACTTTCTTGGATTAAAGAAGAGAATGAAATGATATATGAAAACGCACTAGGATGGAATATCGGGCAACTAACTTGCCCGCCCTCAAATATTAACACAAAACCAAAGTCAACACGTTTAAAAGCCTGAAAAGGCATCCAGAAATTCAGACAACAAAATAGTGAACATCTCGGGATATCCAGAAAGTTCACTGCCAGTCATCCTAAAAATCCGGAGATTCCTAAGCTACTTGCTCTAGAAATCCAAAACCCGGATCTACGCTTGGAAACCCGTTCCGGATCTAAAACTATCAGTCCTAAAAAAGACTATTACCTCGTCTTCCGAGTCTTCTTTGATCGGCTACTTACATGACTTGCTGGCGTCCCCTTTCCGCTTCTAGTCGGAGTTGTCTTCATTGCCGCCCGGGTCTGAATGTGACGTTGTGCCGGAGACGGATCGCTATCCACCTCTGTTCCGGAAGTGGAATGAGCGTTGTCCTCCTCGTAATCTTTAATTATTTGTACTTCCTTTTCTTTCTCTAGAGGTGTCTCTTTCACTACCATTGGTTCGCTCTCTTTCTTTGGTATGGTCTCTTGCATGTGGGTGAAACTTTTTGGATTCGTCCGGGCCGGATTGGTCATCGCTCCAATCCGTTGGATCAAATTACCTCTGGTTCCTTTCCCCGGAACTTTGAAGGTTCCTCTTGAAAGGTTTGGTACCGCTTGGGCTTTGGGAGTTTCCGGCGTTGAAGCTCTTGGTGGCATTGGAACGGTCTTAGTGCAGAACTTGTGCTCTGCTCTGCAGCTTTGATTCAGATGCCGGCCTCAAATTTAATTCCATCATACGTAACTTATTTGAAGTAGGCTCCGCTGGCTCTAGTATATCCTTCAGCCCTTCCGTCCGAGTCTGTTGGTACGCTGATGGACGCCCTGGAGTGCCCGTGACAAAGGAAAGTTCCTAAAAGGTTGAGAAATCCATTACCTGATCCGGATCTACGCGATACAGCAGATGCCTCATTTCCACCAAAATATGTTCCATCCGGGCTGTGAAGTCTATTAAGATGGTCACCATCTTTGTTCTAGTCACGTGACCTTCCCATAACAATCTTGAATAAAAAAAGGCCGCCCTCGTGTTGACGTTTGCTAGCTCGGCTACCGACCTTGACAAGTTCTTGACCAGGGCTAGGGCCTCCTTCTCTTGCTGCTAACTCTCCTTCTGCCCAACTTAGCCGGGATTGAAATTGTTCCTGTTCCGTCTCCAACTCACGGATCCGGTCCTCCCTTCTTTTCAAATCTTTCGGTTTTGGCAACCGCTTGACCGCCTGGGCGATTTTGTCTGGTTCTATCTTCAGCGCGTTTGCAGTCTCAAACACAAGATTCGTCAAGTTGTCATGAAAAACCTTGGCTTCCCGTATCCATTTGAATCTGGCATTGAAAAATGTCGAACGGATCCTTGCTTGGTTTGCCCTTTTCCATAACCGGAACTTTGATCCGTGATGACGGATCCGTAGACTTCCTCTTCTTCGTCCTTAGGTCGGTCAAGTGTTCCTTGGGTTGTTCTTCCGGTTCCGACTCGACCGAATCCTCCAGCTCTTCTCCAAGTAAGCCCGTACTCCAAGATGGCGTTACCGGTATCATACTAGACTACTTCTTCATTGCTTAAGATTTCCTGGTGGTGATACAAGTAGAAGAGGTAGGTACTAACCGGGTTAGCCTTAGCTCGGGTGCTCTGCTAGCTTGGCAACGATTCCAGCTATAATTCTACTCTAGTAGACGATCCTATTCTCCATAGCCCCCAAAATGGTGTTGGCTACCGTAACGGTGACCCGCGTAGGTTTTTTTGGATACAGGATCGGGATGAGAAACTCTAAGACTCTTCTATGTCTTTCGTCTTTACAATCACTTATGGCAAAATCATCTTTAGGGTTTGCCGACCTTGAGAATTTACCCGCTATAAACCAATCTGTCCTTGAGGCTAACCCTGCTCCACTCTTTTGAAACTAATATACGTTTGCCCAGATGTCTTCTGTCCACGTGACCGGCCGTCCTTTCAATGTGAATTCGAACTGGTTCAGAACTCCACTAATTAACTCTTGAATCATACCCTCACTTTGCACACTCCACAGTCGACGTAACAGACCGACACACCCAATGTTGGTAAGATCTTTCTCTAATTGCCTATATTGTTCTATATTCTCTAGAATGGATGGAGAGATCATCCGGACAAGTACAATGAGTTTCCGGACAGATCCCGACGCCATGAAGCTAAGCAAGAAATGAGATACTAGAAATCGGAATACTCCTAACACGATCTCTTTCTCACCACTCTTTCACGCAGCTATCAACGCGGAAGACTAGCGGAAAGAAAATGAGGAGTGAATCCGGGGGCAGACAATTTAAATATCGACGTGCCAACTACAGTTATTGGGGTTGAACAGCTACAAGATTGTTTCAGAAACAGTACCCTAATCTTGTGGCCCCAGAACCTAGGCTATAGACTTCTTGGTTCCGGCAATTTCTAAATTCCGGATCCGGGTAGGATCCGGTTACAGACTTTGTTGTAATGTTTATTCTACAATTTAAGTTCACTGAGACTAAATCCAATTTCTAACCTAAATTTTTTGAAATTTTCACCTATTTCTACCCATTTCCATCAAATCTGAATCCGTCCCAAGTTTCTGGATTCCCACATTTGCTTTCCCTGGACACAGAGCATCATATCGATCAACCTAATACTGTAGCTTATTTTGGTTGATACATGTATGCGGTGGCGTTTTCAACCACCATGGAGCTTATATGTACCCAGATCGAATGTGTCTTCATCTCTCCTTTGCGCTAGGGCTTTATTTAATTTGCCCACTTCACTACGCTGCGTTGTGGCCTTCTTGTGGTGCTTGTTACCATCCACTGTGGTTTATGTTGGTGGTTTTTTTGTTTTTCTTTTCTTCTCCAAGCCTTCATCTTATAGCGGCTCTTGTGCTTACAAACTTCTCTTCTTTTTTTTGCAAATTGTTTGTGATGGGCAAGGTTGAGGAATGCAAGCACCTTCAACAGCTTTTGAAGACTAGATGTCCAAATCTAGATATCAAAGATGATGATATCAAGAAGTTGGTGGCCTCAGGCTTCACAAATGAACTTGCAATTGCATGTTCAGTAAGCCAGCAAGGAGGATTTGTTCCAAGTTCTTCCTGGTCAATTGGTTGTCATAAATGTGCTTGTTAAGACATTTGGAAAGCTCTAGCATCCTGCAGGTATGTTTCCACATGAAGGGTTCATTGTTTTTGAACTGATATTTCGTTGAGCTTGCTGCACTGCACTATTTCCATAGGGTATCATGGACTGTGTGCTTAGGATTACCATGAAGGCTTTCTCCAATGATTTATGGGCAGCTATTACTCTTTGGTCTACTTTAGGATTTCGTCAGGTCTATCTTGTGAGTGTTGTGTGTGATCTTCTTTTGTAATTTTGGCAATAAATATGTCGGTGCTTCATATCGAATCATGTATGTCTGTGTTGTTCAGGGTTTGTTCAAATCTTGATCTTTAAATCTAAGTAGTGGAGCTTCTCCCAATCAGATGATTCTTGCGTGTTCTAGTATACTTACTTGTTGCTTAGGGTATATACAATTGTGAGAACATGCTTTTGTGGTGAACCGGTCAATTGGTTTCCTTATCAAATTTGGTAGAGGTTCAATCCTTTTGGTCTTTAGAGGTAGAATAAGGAGGTCTAGTGTATGTTTCTTCGCTGCATTAACCAATCTAGGTGTTAGATGGTGCATCATGTGATGCATATTGACAGTATTCGAACTCGCAGATGGACATTTTATTTTGTCATTTCGGTGTATGAGCAATTGTGTTGTTATCTTGCTCTGTTCTCATTAGGCGTTGTTTCTTGTGGTGGTGTGGGTTTCTTAGAGCTTTGTGGCCTTAGTATGTTTGGGTGTAGTAAGGACAAAAGAAGATCCTGTGATAGTCAGAGGTCATGCAATCACTCAAGCTCCTGCAGGCCGCAGGTACAGTTTCCTCCATTTCTTTTGTACTTTGTTCTCGGCACTTAGTTTGCTCTACCTTGTGTAGGCTTTATCATCACTTAAGTTGTTGCGTTTTAAAAAACAGGTAGTAGTGCCTAACAACATTTTTCCGTTCTTTAATGACTTTAGTATTGGCTAATTTGAGATTTCTGAGTTTTCCAAACTTACGAAACTCTGCTATATCTGGTCTTACGTTCTTTTCAGCTTGAGAAGCAGCAGAGGCGTGTGCATTCAGGCTGAGCTATGCTTTATTGGTTGTAGAATGTGCTTGATTTAGATTTTTCCGGAACCTTTTCAACACTTAGGACGCAATGTTGCAGGTCTAGGGAAAGGTCAGTTTACCACCAGATTCTAATGGCTCAAGCAAGAGCTGCCAGAGCTTAACCTCGAGTTTTCTGCCCAACTTGGGCCATGGAATGAGGTCATCAAGTACTATCCGGAGTCTGTGAGACTGTGGGAAAGCTTTGGTGAGGATGTTGTAAAGTACGCAGTTGCATTTGCTTTAAGTGACGAAGGTCCATTCTGTGGTTCTGATGCTTTTCGAATTATCCCCATGTACCCGGGCCACCATGAGGAGGACATAAAGGTCATCCACAGAATCATTCTACATGCTGAGTTTGCACAAGTTGATGGGGGTGTCATATTTTAGCTACCCCTCAATTTTCCACCTCCCTTAGGGTACAAGCAAAACGCGCAAAAGATTTGAATGCAGCCTCAGTGAGGGTAGTGGAGAGTGCTGATGCTATTAGTCTTGAGCAGTACGTACCGAATGTTGCAAATGTAGAATTCAAGGACACCAAAAGATTGAACTTGAATTCCTCCTTTGGTGTCCTTGAATTCAATTTTGGTCTTTTTGTGTCCTTGAATTTCACGTTTGGAAGTACAATCATCAACATGGGGAATTTCATTAAAATGGTGATATTCCATGTGCCATTTTCACAGTTTAGATCGGGTGGTCTGAAATCTATTAGTGTCCTAGATTTGTGGACTCTTTACCACTATTAAATGTATTAAATCTAGGAAAGATGTAGATTTCAAACCAATCGGTTTAAAAATTTTACATATTTTTTAGATTTCAGATATCTAATAATGATATAGATTTCAAAAATCTAGGACACTAGTAGAGTTCAGACTGCTCGGTCTGAACTGTGAGGATGCCAAAGTCACAGAATAATCGCCATTTTAATGAAATTCTCCATCAAGTTCCTTTTATTTCTTTAGAATTTATCAACTATGATTATCCTCTACAAACCTATAAATGTAAGTTCATGAACTTACCAGCATTTCAAAACTTGTACTCTTTTCAAACCTCCAAAAGTGGAATTCAAAGACGCCAAAATACCGAAAATAGATCATATTTATGTAACACGGAGAGTATTAGAATTTGTTGTCTTTTCTGTACATTTTGGCCAGTGTCATAGCTGTTGCTTTCATGACTTTTGCCTCCAGCCATAGGCAGTTATGTAGCAAGTATACTTTAAACATCCATGTGGTATTCATGTGCATTTTAATTAGTCTCATTATATATGATGTATGCGTTGTCTTGAAGGCAGGATAAAATGACTGGTAGTTTGCAGAAGACTACTGTGGCAAATTTGCATTTAGATGCATATCCCTTCTCCACGGGGTGGAGTGGACATATTGTACATGGTAGAATCGGTTGTCATTGTATTGCTATATGTCCAGTCTGTGTAGAGGTGAAACCTTTTTTTGGTTTGTTGTGACTGTCATGATCCATCTTTGAGAAAGATTGAATTGTATTCTTACTGATCTATGTCACATTCTTGCTTGTACAGGCACTCATAAATGAGGCATAGATCTATAACAGCCTCAAGCAGTATTGGGGACAGTATTTTACCAAAGCTTGTAGTGCATGGCACAACTGTGAACGGCAAAGTGGTCTACATTGCAACAGAGTTCGTCAAAGGCTTTGGAATTGGGATAGGTATTTTACACAGCAAATTGATTTCTATTGTGTTTGTCATTTCTTTGTTTCTAGCATTGAGCAACGTACTTGGATGCTCATGTATTGGATGTGTGGTTTTGCAGAACCTCTTACCGTAGCAATGGTGGTGGCAGCATTTGCAACTCTTAATGCAGTTCATGCTTCTGCATGGAGACATCCGAGAAGATAATATTCTGGTAGGGAAGAAGGGTGTCCGACTGATTGATTTTGGATTTTTGAGGGATAGCACCAGCAGCCAAGACCACTAGCAAGAGCTCAAACAGCTGCTAAAAATCATTAACAGATTATCCTCACTGTCAAGGTTAATGGAGCAGCAACAGGCAACAACAACAAATTTCCCCTACGCCCTCACCTTGTCAATCCCTTCTCTAGCATGGCTGTCTTTCCATACTTAGCACATGCTTGAAGGTAAGAATTTCTCATTACAGTTCTTGGTGCATACAATTGAATGTGGTGGTAATTAGTGATGTAGGTTGTATAGTTGGCATCGTCTGTACTTTTGGCAGTATGTTTTTGTTGGAATATTGATGATATCAATGTGTTTTGTTGAACTACAGATGCAGGAGCAGATGTGGGAACTCCTGGGTGAAAAATGTAAATTTTGTGTGGGATCTGTATGATGGCATTCAACTGTCACTGTAGATGTAGGTTGGGTAGTTCAGCAGAAACCCATTTAGAGACCCTTTGGCTTTTAGGGTTTAGTGTTTAGGGTTGATGGGGAAGGGTGGGCATTGTTGCTTTGCTATCTTTCTTCTGATAGATGTCTCTTTGAGTTTTCATCACCTTTGGAGCTGAGGAGAGTGCAGTGCTTTAGCATCTTTGAATTTCCATGTGACTATTTCAACACTAATTCAACATTCTTTGGAGGAAACAATGAGGGCCAACTGGAGCTTTGGAGTAGAGACATCCAGACAGCTGGCATCGCTTGGTGAAGCACAACACTAATGCAGAGTCACAACACATTATTGTCACAGGTAAAGATGTTATATTGTAAGTCCAGCTCAAGTCCTAAATTCTGTAGTGAAAGCATGATCCACATCCAAATGTACTTGCACCTAGACTTGCCGTCCTCAAGGATGCACAGGCAGTGGTGGCACACTTGCTCCAATTCTGCATGTCCTTAGATACTTTTCACACCCATTGATCCAGATCTTGCCATCACATCTACACCTACACTAAATAGTGAAATTAGGTTGCCTTAACAATTAAGTTGCCTTACTCAGGAAAGTTATCTCATGACTCACCACTTCTCCAGATGGAGGCACAAGCAATTCTTTAAACTCAAACCATGAACCAATGCACCAACCCATACAACACACATGGCTCCTACATTAGTGCATTCTTCTACAGAAATTGTAGAATGTCAAGAAATTAGTGTGGGGCAACCTAATTTCACTGTTTAGTGTAGTTATCCCACCCTGCAGGACTTTCATATGGGCTAGCTGCATGCGCCATGCTTGCAATGGTCATGGTGTTTGCCACCCACTTACTTTTGCTTTTGCAGTGCAGGTCCTTCTGGTGCGTCCACCTTGCACCTGCACCCGCTGTTGCAGTTGGTGAATTGAAGCCAACTTACATGAGTACTGGCCACGGTGTAGCTCTGTTCTTTGGCATGGATTCAAATATGCCAAACATACATCATTGGATCAATATTTGAATATTAGCTTCTTTCATTTTGATGTCATTCTAACTTCTAAGTTTACTATGTGTGGCATCGACATCTACTTTATCATGTGTGGCATCAACATTACTGTATTCATTTTAACCAATATAGGAGTGTTTTTCATTGGAAAATCTCTCAATTGAGCTGTGGAGAGATCTCTACGGGTGCAAAAGCCAAATCTGCAAATTCAAAATGGGACAGGAGACAAACCCAATTTCTATTCTACTAAAAGATCCATCCATGGCCATGTACATTTAACCGAGCCATGCGTACATCCAACTTGTTAATTGAAGCCCAACCAAGTGTAATGGCAAAGGTGAGTTGCTGTTGGTAAGAGGGGCAAGTTCATGGGAGATGGGGTCAGGTTCCATGGCCTTAGCTTGTTTTTGAAAGTGCGTTCCATTCATTGTAGGTACTCTGGGTTATTGATTTTGAAAGCATTTCTCAGTGATTATACTGTAAAGAACCAAGAGGTCCAAGTATGTTTTGGGAGTAGTTATGAGCAGGTCCTAAGGGGATTTTCTTTCCTTTTATTTTTTAACTGACACATGCAATGCTCTTCACTTTTTCTGATGATACAAAATTTGGCTCTGTCTGGATTATATTTTTCAATTCATTTGGTCATTTTCAACTTTGAATTCTTGGTCCCAAAGGATTTGATAGTGGACATACAAATGCAGTTCTTACTTCTCTCAGCAGCTGCTGTGACCGAGTTATATTCCAATGAGAGACTCACAGGAAGTTGATGGATGCATTTGCAACAGCTCAAAAATACTGCGTACTAACATGTGTGGCATCCACATCCATCCAGGTGAGATTCATTGCCTTCAGAACATGTGATTTTTGTGCCTGGTTTCTTTTAAGGTTAAGGGTTTGGGGTTCTGATGATAAATAGATCTGGCAAAATTTCTATAATTAGTATTCTCATGGCTTTCAGTTAGAATAGAAATTTCCAATTTGGGTCCTGTCCCCTTTTCAAGAGGATTTCAACACAGTAAAATTCATGCTTTTTTTTAATTATCGTTTGAACTATGTGTGAATTTTTAAAAGTTTTGTTCGTGAGCTAAATGAAACCGTGGGCCAGTAGGCTTTCTCTGTTTAGCTGCTTTACATTTGTCATGTTCACTGGATTCTCAATATTTCCTTGCCAGTAGAATTTACTCCCACTTATGGCCTATCATGGCCTGCCCATGCCAAAAGGTTTCTCATGAGAGAGGGTTCAGTACCCCAGTCCTCATTTGGTCTTCTGCTCTGTGGGAAATTTTCATCATAATAAGACCACTTTATTCAATGCTTTACTTGCTGCTGTCAAAATTTGGAGCTGAGATCGAGGTGAGAAAAGCTTATGCAGCTATGTCCCTACATTTGCTATGAACAGGGTTGATTCATAAAGCTTGGAAAAATTTGGAGCTCGAAGCTGGGCTGATTGGAGGCAAGACTGTGATCTAACAGTTTATATGAATGGGATGACTACGTTGATGAGGACAAAGTGGACTATGATGATTATCATGATGAAGCCCTTGCAAATGTTCTCCGCTGTGGTTTGCACAGGAACATTGTTGGATTGATACTGTGCTCTGGTAAAATTCTCCTCCCCAGCCTGTGTGCATACCAAAAGGTTCATCTAGCTGTTGCATAACTTAATGTTGCTACTGGAAGTCGAACTGGCTCATTTCTGATACTGGCAACACCTGCATGCTTTCAAAGGAGCTTCCTGTTGGATGAATGCAGTGATTGAATGGGATGAATATGAGCTATATATTCATAGTCCTGTTAGTACAGCATGCAGGGGTTAACATGGAAATTGAAGAGGTGTCGGACTTGAGGCTTCCAAACTTTTATAAGCATATAAGGTAAAACAGTCTGTTGTGGTCAGAATAAGGAATTTGGCCTCATGCCATTTCTGAAATTTTTCAATTTTTTTCCCTCATAAAGAGAAGTGTGAGAAATAATTAAAAAAAAATTGAAATTATATTTTTTTGACAAAGTATGAATAAGCTATGAATTTTTCAAGTGCTTAGTGCATCATGGCCTAAAAGAGTCTGTAGACTATCCCAGAACCAACAAAATCTCAATCTTATTCATCTTACAACAGTCATAATACTTTTTGAATTAAAAAGCCTAAACAGTCAATTTTACAATGAATTGATACTAAAAAGTTGAAAGTTCCTAATGAGGTTACTAATCACTCCATTACCATTAAGATGTTCTGACCCAAATCTCATAAACTGAAAAAACTCACAATGGGGGTCTTTCCCTAGGTGTCCACCATGGGATCATCTGACTACGATGGACTATTTTACCTTATCTCAAATGGTGAAGATTGTGAATTGAAGACATATATCTTCAGTATTGCAATATGATGGGGATGGTCTTGTAATTTTTATTGTCTCTGCATCATAGGATCTGGTATGTTGAATTTGCAGTTTAAGTGAACTGGAGACATTTGAATTGGGGTGATGAGGGTCTTCTTGATTTTTTAATAAAGATGTATTGAGCCCTTTGCCCAATGAGAAATCTTTCAAGTTCTTTTTTTATACTTCTTAATATCAATTTAGAAAGATTGTGTGAAGCATGGTTGTTATATTGGACAAGTTATTCATTTTCCGTCCTGTAGGACGAGTTACTATTCATCAAATGTACTTGAGAGGTACATTTGATGAATAGTAACTCATCCTACAGGATAAGAAATGAATAGTAACTTGTCCACTATGACAACCATGGTGTGAAGAAAATGTGGTCGCAGTCACCAATGTTTTTTCAGTTATGTTCAAGAGAGGATATTTTGCACCTGCAATCCACTATTCAATCTTTTCTATACTACTGTACTTGGATAGCAAGTTTGGCTTAAATTTTTTTTTTTTAAAAGTGTCAAATTATCCCACCAATTTTGGGATTATATAGCCAAATCTACAAATAAATGTAAAAATGGTTTGCTGAAAATTAAATCCAAAGAATTCAATAACATATTAACAATCCTTTGAGTCATACATTAATTTATCATTTGATGATCCACCATCAAGAAGTTTTTTTATGGTAGAATGCTAAAATTATCTTATTCATATTTAGTAAGAATGAAGGGTAGAGAGGTCATTCTTAAAATGAAATCTATTGTCCTACATGAGTCCTCAAATGGTATGGGACAATTTGAAGATGAAAGCTTAACCATTCATTGTTAAAACATAAGAATTGTGTTCAATGTATAATTTGAAACTTCAATTTGGCATAATAAAATAATTTTAAAAAAATCCTTTGAACACACAAAAAAGTTGGGATATGAACCTAATTTTCATCTCCAGAAATTTATTTGTGATTTTGAGTGTCCAAAAAAAGTTATGGACAAAATTCAAAGAAGATGTTTGACAATGTTAAAGAAAATGTCTTTTTTAACCCCTTTGCATTAACCCCTTTGTAAATATTGTCTATAACTTTTGATTGGAGGCTCAAAATTTCAAAAAAAATTGCTAATGAATTTAACTTGATTTCCGAATTAATTTAGTATAAAATATTTTTAAAAATAAATATTCTACTATATCTAAATGAGTTCTAATATTCTAATTTGAACACAACTCTTACTTTCAACTTAACTAATGAATGTTTGAGTTCCTACTTATCCTAATTTATGTATCCCATATGAATTGTTTTATTTGTATGAAGATCTTTCTTTTGCTCTTTTTATATTCACAATAAATGGCTATTGAAGCTATATAAAGTAGTTGTTTAATAATAATATTTTAAATTTTAATCAATTCAATGTTGAAATTTTCAAAAAATATATTTTAAAGTACCAAAATTTAAATTTTGAACTTAAATGAAATTAAATACTTGGCACCAAAGTGCTGAACATGCTATCCGAGCATGATATGTAAACAAATATGGTATGTGTATGTGAATTGTTTGGGCCAACCATATCTATGAAAATTGACCTTTTATGGGGAATTTCATTAAAATGGTGATATTCCATGTGCCATTTTCACAGTGTGCCGTTCCTACAGTTAAGACCGGGTGGTTTGAAATCTACTAGTGTCGTAGATTTGGGAACTCTATACCACTATTAGATATATTAAATCTAGGAAAGATGTAGATTTCAGACCAATCGGTTTAAAAATTGACATATTTTCTAGATTTCAGATATCTAATAATGGTATAGATTTCAAAAATCTAGGATGCTAGTAGAGTTTAGACCGTCTGAACTCTGAGAATGCCAAAGTCACATAATAATTGCCATTTTAATGAAATTCTCCATTTTTCTATTTCTAATCTCCAAAAATAGAAAGTTTTTTTTTTCAAATTTTGATTGCAAATGCCCAAACTGTATGTAATATATGACATTACTTTAATCACACCTTCCACTCAAGTGTGATTTTTCTTGGGACTAATTCAATGCATACACAATAATTTACCAAGATAGTCTTTGACATAATTCCCAATCCAGATGATATTTCACTACTCACTTTTTGAGATGGTTGTAAAATAATAGGATGAAGTGTTCATCTTAGAGCCTCAATCACGGTTGTAGTATGAATGAAAATGCAGAGTATTGAGGTATTTTTTTAAAATGTTTGTCTGCTTAATATATGCTTTTATTCGAGGCAATATGGATGTTGTAAAATCAGAGTTTAAACAAATGTACTTCAACCCATGGTGGATGTACTTCCTAATTAACTTCTAGGTGCCCAAATAGCCAAGAGTGGTCACTTCAATCTATAAGACTTGAAATAAAACATTTAGGAATCTTCAAACAAATCGTTTTTGCATTAGAAAAAAATATGTTTCAATATTTCCTTCAATCCATTATTTGCTTTTAAAGTGAATTTTTTGTTTTATGGGGAATTTCATTAAAACGGTGGTATTTTGTGTGCCTTTTTCAGATTGCCTCCTATGAATTGTAAAAGTGCCACCTAAAATTGATATAGATTTCAAAAATCTTGGTTTTTTTATAGATTTAAGAAATCTAGCATTGGTATAGATTTCAGACCGTGCACTTTGAACTATAAAAGTAAAATCTAGTACAGTTATAGATTTGAAACATCTAAAAATGATATAGATTTCAAACATCTAGGAGCTTTGTACATTTCAGATCACCCAGTCTGAATCGTAAAAATTGGGAAAGTAGCAGAATGGTGCCATTTTAACAAGATTGTCCATTTTTTTACTCAGAAGATTTGAATTATAGTCATGGCTGTCATGGTAAGAAATGTACTAACTCAAAAGCGTTTTAT
Source organism: Climacium dendroides (assembly GCA_950106755.1). NCBI lineage: Eukaryota > Viridiplantae > Streptophyta > Bryopsida > Hypnales > Climaciaceae > Climacium > Climacium dendroides. The sequence continues at coordinate 3,784,240 of OX467087.1, forward strand.
TTGCAATCCAAGTATGTCGTAAGAAATTAAGAACTTCAAGACCATAATTCTATGACCGCTCACTTCCCTGGAATTCTCCTTCAGTTGAACATGCAGGCGAGATGGTAATCTCTGCAGATCCTTCAGTGAAAGTTTCTACACTGGAATGTAATCTCATGTTTTAATTAGTTAATGAATCTGCTAGTTTTTTATTAACCCATACACAATGTTGAGGATGTTTTCCAGTTGATGGATGACAAACAATCTCCCCATGCAAGTGCAACTATTCATTCTCCAAATTTTGTGTGAAAGGGAAGCCGGGTCTTCAAAAGATTGTTTTTGCAATTTTTTTAAATCAACAATTCACATAGTACTAACTCATCGTTCAAGGGTTAGATTAGGGACAACCATAACCACCTCGGGTCCAAAATTGCCACCCCAAAACTATAGATAATAGTTATATGTATCACCTATGGGAAATTTCGTTAAAATGGCAACATTCCATGTGCCATTTTCAGACCGCCCGCTCTAAATTGTAAAAGTGACATCTAGGACAGGTATAGTTTTCAAGAAAATTTATATTTTTGAGAAATCTATGACTACTGTAGATTTTAGACTGCACGATCTGAATTGTAAAAGTGACATCTAACACAGGTATAGATTTCAAACATCTAATAATGGTATAGATTTAAGATATCTATGATGTTTGTACACTTCAGAACACCCACTCTGAACTGCCAAAGTAAAGGAATTTCACCATTTTAACGAAATTGTCCATACCTACATATCTTTTTCAGTGTGAGGCTTCTACTAGTATGGACAATTTTGTAAAAATGGGGAAATTTGACGACTTTTGTAGCTTTTATAATTTAGAACAAGTGGTTTGAAATATACAACTATCTTAGATTCCTTAAATTTATACCATTCCTAGATGTTTGGATCTACATGTGTCATAGATGGCACTTTTATAATTTAGACATCTACATAAATCCAAGATTTTTGAAATCTACACTTGCCATAAATGACACATTTATGATTTATGGGGAATTTTGTTAAAATGGTGGTATTCCATGTGCTATTTTCAAACCGCCAAATTGTAAAAGTCACGGTTGTCATATCGGACAGAATCAAACTGTTCACGGACGAATCGGGCGAATTAAGGTTGACTGGCTGCAAACTTTGGAGGTCAATATCTTTTGAAAAAATTATTCAAATTGGGTATATGAGATGTTTTTTGGCATCTACAATTTCTATGTATAGTTTTCAAGAATCTTAAATTTTTTATAGATTTAAGAAATCTAGGACTAGTATAGATTTTAGATTGTATGATCTGAATTGTAAAAGTAACATCTAGCAATGATGTAGATTTTAAACATCTAAAAAAGGTATAGATTTCAAACATTTCGGATGTTTGTACACTTTAAATTGCTTGCTCTAAACTATAAAAACTGCCAAAGTAGCAGAATTTTGCCATTTTAATGAAATTGTCCATATTCAAATTGGTCGGTCTGAAAATGGTATATGAAATACTACCAATTTAATGAAATTCCCCATAAATAAGCTTTGAATGTTTATCACTTTTGTACATGGTATCCATATTACGCATTGTCGCATTGTTAGTCATTCACAAGAATACACATATACATACATATATACATGTGTACAAATTTGACTAGTCTTAATGATTTATACATCTTTGATTTAATTGCAGGTTGGGTTCAAGTCATGCAAGAAAATAAGAGATCTCTCTAGAGGTTCTGAACAACACAAAAGGTTTTTGTTGACCTTTGTATTTGTTCACCAAGTGATTCAGATTACCTTGTGATATTGTACGTTTTTGGATCTCTACAACCAGAGAAAACGGCAAGCCATTACCTCAAGGGTATTTTATTTTGGAAATACAGCAGAGCATTACCCCTATGATACTATATTTCAAGATGTAACATTGTAACTTTGCCTCCCCCCCCACTTTCTGTTGTAAGAAAGTTGGGGGTAAAGTTACATGTTGAAATATAATACCCTAGGGCTGACGCCCTGCCGGTCTCCATGTGACGAAAAGATTACTGATAGACTTCATACAATTTTGTTAAACGAGGGCAAATGCATAACCGAACTGCACAGGGATGTTGGCATCACTGGGTCATCAGAAGTAACTGGCAGTTTTCATACCCAAGACTAGGTAATTACCAATCAAGCCTAAATTAGTAACGACACAATTCATGTCTACCGATATGTCAGAAATGTGAATTGACGAAGGTATGATGAGCAACAGTTCACCGGATGGAATCTTTGGCAGATGAATTGATCAACTCGGAGCCATGACGGAAGCAGAATAACTGTCCATACCACAAATAAAGAGCTACTGCCGCAGGTTACTAGTCAAAGGGTACAAGAACAGATATACGGCAAACTAGAGCTCATTTATTATTGTCATTCGAAAGCCATCATAGAAACTTAAGGTACATTCCCTTTACAAACCAAGCTTTCCGCCAGGTGGCGGCACCACCGTAACGTGGAAATTCCAACTGCTAGCTTCTAACTCCTTCGAATCATCCCCTGAAGCTACACTAATAGATCACAGAACGTCCACCAGTAGCGCACCAACCAATTGAGCACTGGGCGAAGAGGAATCCATACACTAATACTACATGATCGTCCCTTCAGTAGACCATTCATAAACCATTCATAACATCGGCGAATGATCATTCGCCATTATTGACTTCATTGTTACGGACAAAAGCAAAAGAACACTAAACTTAGTTCCTAGAAGACTGCAGACTCCACCCACTGAGTTAGTGGGTAGCAGCACCGCCTTCCAGGAAGGAATTCACAAACTCGTACGTAAGCTTGCTTTTGGGGGCTGCATGAGCTAGTGGCCTTGAACGCAGCACTTCTTCACGTGGTCGTAGTTCCAGCCATGCTTGCACTGCTGTCCACACTTGCCCCAGCTGCATTCACAACGCCGGCCATCGCCAGAATCAGTCAATATAGTTCACATCCATTTCATATGGTCAGATTAATTCCTAAGTAATCCATTTCACTTGATCAGACTCGACATACAATAATGTACTCGACGCACATGCGGAAGTTCTGGAAATCATGAATTGAAAGACGTACTTGCATGTGGGCTCGCCCCACTTGAGGGTGCAGGGACACTTGTAGCCGCACTTGCCGCAGTTGTAGATGTCGTGGCGCAGGTCCTTCTCGCACCCGTTATATGCCTTGCCGTCGCAGTCTCCATAGCCGGGTTGGCACTTGGGGGGCTCGATGCACTTGCCGTTCTTGCATTTGCCGTACTTGCACACGACGCCGCACTTACCGCAGTTGTAGGCGTCGTTGTTCAGGTCCTTCTCGCACCCGTTGTATGCCTTGCCGTCGCAGTCTCCATAGCCGGGCTGGCACTTGGGGGGCTGGCTGCACTTGCCGTACTTGCACTCGCCGTACTTGCACACGATGCCGCAGTCGCCGCAGTTGTGGGGGTCGTTGTCGATGCAGGTCTCGCAGCCGGAATGGTGACCGGGTTTGCAGCTCTTGTAGCCTTTTTTGCAAGTGTTCCACGCATCAGCACTCCCTGCAAATCGCAACATTCAACTCATCAAACACACATGTAGCGGACGTGCATGCATATCACCGTCCATGGCATTAGATGAAATGTAATGATACTGATTCAATCTCTTCAAATCGAGTTCAATTGAACTACTGATATAATTCATGTGGACTGTAATAGCTGAACAGAGCGAGCTGAGGACAATGTCGATGGGGCATGCTGTGTATACGTACCAACGAGGAGCACGAGAGCCAAGGCAACTGCCAGTAGGAGCTGACTCCCATGTCGAGTGGTCGCCATCGCTGAAGGACTGATCTACTCGCCGGAGTGAGTACTCCGCTGGTAGCTAGAGCTGGAGAATGAGTCTCAACAGATCGAGAAGAGGGAACGCCAAGAGATCGACTGCAGAGCGAGATGGATGTTGATGAAGTGATGAGTTAGAGGAAGGGGAGTCCACCTTAAGTAGTGATGGAAGTGACCGCGCTGGCTGTGGTGAAATTGGGGAGTAGACTTCATTCCTCGTTGACAAAAATCACTCTGACTTTTTACCTCCAGTGATGTTTTGCTTGGAAGGATAGCGTTTACCATTGCAAGGAGGGAGGTCAATCTGGTGGAGGGAATGATCCCGCCTGGAGGCGGTTTCGAATCGAGGTGGACAGTGGAACCAGCAGGCCGTTGATCGATGTCCCAGCATCCAACGTTTCTCAACAGTGAGGATACTGAATAAAGTTGTTATATGTTATTGATATTGAGGAATTTTTTTAACCAACGGGGAAACTCCGTGACAGCAAAGCAATCGAGAGTCAACCAGATATTTATCAAGTTTGTCAGCGAGGTTGGATAAATAATGAGGCACCCCAAATTTCAACGGGTACTGCAAGTTACTTCCTATTGCCGCTCAGGCTTTTCCGCGTGACTATGTTGGGTACGATTGCCCATGCTACTGTGCTTACTTGAAATTAAACTTACTAGCTGGAGTCAAACCCGAATTTTAAGAAGTGCATTCCATTATTAGTGCGTCACCATGTAAGACTTTCTGAAGGAAATGTTGACAGCTGACTTGCAAAGGACCAAAATCATCGTGACAGTGGATAAAATGGTCGAGTTTCAAGAAAATGACACTTGTCCATAAGCATGTCTGGAACCCAGATCTATAACACTCCTAGATTTTCAATTGACGGTTTCAAACTTCAGTTGCCGTGGTAACCAGCGAACACTACACTAATGATGGTATTTAGTGTTGGCAACTCTAGTTACGAAGCACAACACTAAATATCAACAATCCAGTTAATGTTACCAACACTAAATGTCAACATAGACACTATTTGTCAACTATTGGGTATAAATTTTTTACAAGTTTACATTTACTGTTACCTAACTATTTCATCAAAATGCAAAAAAAAACGTAAGAACTCAAGAAACCTATGACATGCTCAAAAAAGTTACTACTCAAAAAAGTGAACACAACACTAAATGCCAATTAATTGACATTTAGAGTGGGTAGGGTAAAAGCTCAAGTAACACTATTAGTAACATAATACTAAATACCATCATTAGTGTACTGAAATTTGAAGGGTTTTGCAACGTTTTTAATTTTCAAAACGTTTTTAGCTACATGCAATGTTTTGGAACATGTTTTTCAAATAAGCAAGCAAATTTTGAATCATGCTTAACCCTGGACAAGCCGGTCACCATGGAAATCATCTGTTTGAGTACCGTAATGCAAAAGCACTTGTTGGAAGAAAAACTATTGTATTGTAGAAGACCTTCCCTTAATCCCTTTTCACATAAAATTTGCAAGATAAATAGTTGCACTTTTATCCTATATGGAGAAATTCTTTGTCATTCATCGGTAAGAAAAAGTCTATCGCGTAGTTTATAGGTTAAGCAAAGTAGCAAACATGCAACGTTTTTCCAGCAAACACGTTCCAAAACACTGTTCACTTCGGACAAGCACTGGAAGAAACCTGCGTTTAACTTGACAGATTTTTTTGCGCATCATGTTACAATTTTATGTTTTATGCGCAAAAAAATCCGTCAAGTTAAATACGGGTTTCTTCTAGTGAAGGTTTAGTAGAAACATTCAACGTTGGAATCACGTTTTAATGTTAACGTTGCTGCAACATTATTGAAGGGGGTGAATTCTAAAACTGATATTGTTATATTAATTGCTTTGAAGTTCGAACAAGTTTTGAGAACTTAAAAGGAAAAGGTCTACATCTCCCCTACGTGGTTGAAGATAATTCTTACAGAAAACTCTCAAACTCAAATTTGGATGTGTCAGACTTTTCTGATTGGGACGACGATGAATGGCGGCATCCTCTTATTGGCTTCTTTTTAAAGATGTAATGAGTTGAAGAGAAGAGTTTTGTAGATGCTCGAATTACATTAACCACAGTTATCAATTATTTCAGATGTGAATCATGATGCAGCTTTAAAGTAATTATTATTTCTTTTCTTTCTTTTTAGTTTTTTATTGACACAAATGAAACACAAAATGGAGATGGGCAATTTCATTAAAATGGTGGTATTCTTGTAGAATGGCACTGAATATGTCAAAGATGACATGACATTTCATTAGAATGCCACATGGAGTATGGAAAATGGCAAAAAATCACTGCCATTTTAATGAAATTGCCCATGGAGGTAATTATTATTTCCAATGACATCTATGAGAGAGACAAGTCAAACTTCATGCTTTTGTTGTAAATTTCAAATATTACTTCAAGAGTTTGAGAGTATGAGTGAGTCAAGGTCAAGGTGAATTGACCCTAGCCCTTCATGACCTTATGGTTTTACTCTAGGAAAACACTCAGGGAACTTTTTATTTGCTACTTATGAATAAATTTCAAAATTTTGAATTTATAGTTGGAATTGGAGTCCACAAATGAACTAGGAGAGGTGAAGAAATACAAATTTAATCAAGTACAAAATAGGGGGCAATTTTTTACAATTACCCTTGGTTAGATGAATGAGGGCATTGAGGGGTCCATTCATCCTGCCCACAAGTTTAGAAGAACAAAAAGGCAATGGCATGATGTAGGTTCCAAAAAAGACCATCTCCCTAAAACATTGCCATTTTTTGACTCATTCAATGTATATTAGAAATTACACATTTTTTATTTACATGAATATGATGACAAACTCATAAATGGCGAATTTCATTAAAATGGCGAATATTCTTTGACTTTGACATTCCACAATTCAGACTGGGCAGTCTGAAATCTAATACACTAATAGATTTCAAACCGCCCAGTCTAAATTGTGGGAATGGCATACTATGAAAATGGCACATGGAATATTTCCATTTTAATGAAATTCCCCATAATTAAGAAAGTTATAATATTCCATCCAAAATACTAATGAACAAGAAAAATTGAATATTCTTTTTCATTCCTTTGTTGTCAAATCTAGAACTATCTTTGTTTTAGATTTGAGGCAAAAGGAACAATTCTAAATACCAATTTATGAAGAAATTATTCATAGACATGATAATTAGCAAAAAAAATGTTTGAATCATATTCATGTTTAATTTTAACTCTTAATTTGATGTATTACTATATTTCTTTATTTATGAGAATTTCCAAAAATCATAATTTTTTACACAATTTAAAAAGACTATGATTTCATAACATCTTTCTCTTAAAACTATATGATATTCTTAAATACAAACTTAATAACGGGCTTAATAAGGTGCATGTCTAGTTGTTTTAATAGAAAATCTTAAATACATAGTCCTTTCACTACTACAATGTAATCAAATATTGAATATGTTAAATTAGGAGAAAAATCAAATGTTGAATATTTTAAATTAGGAGAAAATTCAATTGTTGAATTTGACCTATATAGCATATGATTATAGTACACCAACATGCCTTCTATAACACCATATAATTCTTTTAATTTTTTAATATTGTTTTTATTTTTAGAAAGACATTTTTTTAAAGTCCGAAGAGTCCAAGAAGTGATACCCATATTGTGCCATTGCCCCAAATGGTGTTTTTGTAAACACTGGATGGTCAATCAAGCTTTGTGTATTTTGAAGAATAAATGATTTTCATTTGATTTTTTATATACAATTTTATTGTCACTATATCTACATTATAGATTTGAGTTTAAGACATTTTAGTTGTTTCTTGATTTTATGTGGGCTTGTGGAGTCATTTATCTTGTATTCCAATATTTGAGCCTTTTTGGCTTTTTACTTTAAATCTTGATTTGACAATCAATCAAAATGATTTTTGTTTCTTTTAAGCAAAACTAACAAAAATAAGCTATTCAAGTGCAGTTTCTACTCAATTCAAAAATCTTGAAAATTTCCTTAAAATAAGTATTTTTGTGAAGTTTGAAGTTGAGGATCAATAACCATGTTTCTAAATATAGAGTGGTACAAAATTTATCTTGTTGTCCTAGGTTGGAGCTCATTAGGTTGAATTTTTGTTTTTTAGCTATGTCATGGCTACATCTAGCTGTTATTCAATAAATTTGATAATTTATCACTACTTTGTTGATGAACAACTCAATTTTGGGAGCCCAAGAGGCAATAGCTAATACTTAGTTACCCAACTAGTATTTTGTTTTTATTTTTAACAAATGGAAAAGCCCACTTCATTAAAACAAACAAAACCAAGTATACAATAGTCAAGCCTCAATGGTTGGACAATGAAGATATAGTGAGTAAAATGGAAAACCAAAAGGAGACAAAACCTAGCTAGTGATTCACACCATGGTGGCATTTGCACTCACTCCATGCCTAATCCCATCGCTGAGATGCTCATATTGGCATGTTGGTACTTGGTATGGTAAGTTAAAGAATCAAAGGTAACTCTTAAATTAAAAGAATGGGCAATTTCATTAAAATGGCAAATTTTTGCTACTTTGATGGGGAATTTCATTAAAATGGTGATATTCCATGTGTCATTTTCACACTGTGCCATTTCTACAATTCAGATTGGGTGGTCTGAAATTTATTAGTGTATTAAGTTTCAAACCGCTTAGTCTGAGCTATAGGATGTCAAAGTCACAGAATATGTGCCATTTTAATGAAATTCCCCATTTTGGCAATTTTTATAGATTAAACCAAGTGGTCTAAAATGTACAAGTAGGTGTCTAGATGTTCCTAGATGTTCCTAGATGTCTAAAATCTACAGGTAGTCTAAAATGTACATTTTAGACTACCTAGTCTAACCCATAAAAACTACCAAAATTGCAGAATGGCACCATTTTAATGAAATTCCCCATCTTCATGTTACATAATGAACTTTAAAATCTTGAAACTAAGATCCTTTTTATTAAAATCTAATTAATTCTACCAATTGCTTTTCACAATAAAGTTTTAGGCAATTTTGATGTATAGCAAGGTTTGCAAGAATGACAATGTGATATAGTATAGTTTGTAATCCATGCCTGTATCCATGATATTATTACTATCCAATTTCAACCTTGTGAAGGTAATGGATGAGTTGAATTATTTTGCAACATGAATGTCGATAAATTGAATGTTCTATTAAAGATTTAAAGTAGTTAGGTGGCAAATAGTCGTGTAAACTAATACAAAAATCCTAAGGCACAAATAGTTGAATGTGGTGAATGCAATAATCAAGTTCATAATTGACATTATTTGAAGGATCTTTTTAGAAGATAGTTAAGAAATTTAAAAATCTAATAATTAAAAACAACAACAACAATAACAACAATTGGAGTTTGAATGCTTTTGTGTTTGAAAATATTCTCTTATTATAAGATCTTCAAATGACTTTGAATTTTGAGTGCCCAAAACTATTAAGATTGATATAAAAATTAAACCACTTGATTCTTCTCAATGTCTTTTCTCTAACTATGACCTACAAAACAAAAACAATGCAACTATGAAGCTCTGTCTACTCCAACCCAACCTTAACCATATTGTGCTTTGTGGATGTGGTCCTAGATAGGATTTGCAAACTCGGATTAAAAACAAGAGAGTCGATTCTGGACAGAGCCAATAAAAAGTGGGTTTCTTCCTGTGGATTAGAAAAGTTAAGTTAAGATCAGGTCTGAGCGATTCGGGCAATTTCGAAGCTCGCTTAGTTTGCAGAATTGGCAGGGACGAATAGAATCTGCCGAAGGAGCCGATTCCGAAGGGAACGCTGCCGATTATGTATGGGAACCTGCTCTTAACGCCAGGAATGCATCCCCGGGCCCATTCTGCCCTCCTCGCGGGCCAGGGCTCGCCCTCCCGATGAGCTCCGCTTGCAGGGCAGAATGCGCCCGGGGGGCGCATTCTCTAGTACCAAAGCACCTCCTTATTAGGTACTGTGAGTTGCCACCCCTGGAGCTGTTGACTTTAGGTGACACTTGGCTGTTCAGTGTTTGAAGTCAGAGTGCCCATACTTACGGCCATGGCTTCGCAACTTCGTCGTGTCATCTTGTTGCCACGCTCGTAGAGTGTGGGACAAATTCAAGGACATCCAATCTGCAGGGCATTGGAGCAGCACGAGTCGCGCCCTGGAGAGAAGTCATCACCGGCATCCCCTGTAGACCTCTTTTGATCAAGGCGGCCAATACTCGCCTTCTGACCTCGTCTTCAACATCGCCATTGACATTCTTCATTCTACCATCCTTTGGAGGCTTCGGTGTGCATGGAATCCCTTTATCTTTGAGGGTGAAAATATTAGTTCTACACAAATTTGCATCCTTGCTTGGAGGGATGCCCTTCTTGCCGGCATTTTTCATAGGAACCACCTTCTCTCCTACTTCTGCAGATGTAGTGAGGAGCGCCACAAAATCATTCGCCAAATGCTTCTTGAAACTTGGTGTAAAAATGAGGTTTTCTGTTCAGGTAGATTTAATTCACCAGCCTAAATGGAATTTGACCTCCAGTCTCATTCGCAGGCTGACTCGATTGCGTGAGCCAGATTGATTGTTTGTCTTCTCTTTGTTTTTATGAAAGCACCGTCACTTTTCAAATGAAAAAAAAACTTCGTCGTGGTTACCCCAGAACTAGACAACTGCAGTGCAGTACTTACAGAAAATTAATTTTCGAGTGTGTGTGAAATTGTGAACCCGTTACACATCTCCTCAATCGCACGTCGGCACGGGAGAACACTGTGGTTTGTGAATCCTTGAGTTTTGCTCAAGAGAAATTAAAATTTTACAAATTAAAATACTTACGTCAATTCTTATAGTAATGCTGAATCCGAGGTTCAAGGTACCTGTGTCACTTATTCATTGCCAGGTTAGAAAAACGTAACGCTATAACTCATCACTCTTTTCTTCACTGTGAGCCTTTTCGTCAACCGAGAATGGACTATTTCGAGTTCAGGATTTGATGAAACACCTTGAGTTCAGAATATATTTCAGATGGTATTTACTTTGTGTCCGATAACCTTGCAATTGCTATGGCTCTCAAAGTTCACCTACTCCATTGTCAGAGGGCATTCACATTCAAAAGAACACACGTGTACAACAGTTAAAATAGATATCAGTCTGAGAACTTTGCGGTTATGTCTACGAGGTTGTCAGGTGTGCATCATGCTCATCAATTTGCACTCGAGTGTCTCAAGACTCTTATTACATCATGAGTGAGCGAAACTGTAGCAGATAATTATTGTAAACGCTTTCGTTTCTGGCATTCTAACCTTCCGGAAATTTCCCATGTCTTGTAATTTTTGCTACTTTAACAAGCATGCCCATTCACCTCTCTGGACTTCTGGGGGTAGGAAATCAAAGGTCTTTCATGTCGAGGTTGAGTGAGATATGTGAGATCTACGATCGCAAGATTCACGGCATGCAGTGAAAATGAGAAGCGGCGGACCTCGGTTTTCTGAATATCAGAATCTCATCTGAAGTCCTGAACTGCAATTGCATGCAGGACTTCTGGTGTTGACTTGTTTGACATTGACTTCTTCTCTCCAGTGCATGTAGTTTATTAGCCCAGAGACGGTGCTCTTCTCAATACTGTAAGCTGTAAGTACGCTTTCTTTTTTCTTTCTTTTTTGTTACACAAGTAAAGGAGCCTTTACTGCAAGAAGAACTGTGAGTAACGCTTTTAGAGCCAGAGTAACTGTTAGCCAACGAGGGGTCTCAGCCCGGTTGCAGGGGCCACACAAATCCCTCACTAAATTTGGACACATGAATTACTTGCACTGTCAAGTTCGCTACAGTAGTACAAATGACGTCATTTGCAATGTCAGTACTTCCTCACCTCGAGAACAGAGCTTCATTTTGAGCTTAATTAGAATTCAGGGCAGTATTTCAACAGTATTTCAAAGCTCTCGTACGTCTGCTACCTCAGATCCACACTGGTCCTAGTTTTGGAGCTCTGATCACTTGCATGCTACAATTTTGGCTCCTTCAAATATACCATTTCAACAAATTTGACCGTACTTATTTCTTCTACAGAGTGCACCAATTGTGAGGTATCCGCACCTAATAGAGACTATTTTAAAACTAAGATTGTGTCAATGAGCGGCTGTGAAGAATATATTCCGGATGCTGTCAAACAGCTGGTGTTGCAAAAGGGTGAAGATACCTTCCTTGCTATAAGACGGTAATGGGCTTTCTCCCTAGTGCGTCCTAATTGTGAATTTTACTAGAACTTGCCACATGATTGCATTTTGTTTAACCCATAAACAATGCTGAGGACATTTTCCAGCCGATGAATGACAAAGAATCTCTCCATGCAGGACATTCAACTATTCATCCTCCAAATTTTGTGTGAAAAGGGAATATCTTCTGCATTAATTTGTCTTCCCAATGAGTGCCTTTGCATTTTTTTAAGCCAACAATTCACACGATACCCTAACAGATGATTTCCACGGTGACCGACTCATAGTTTAAGGGTTAAGCCCTGGAGTTTGTCCATATTAGCAAACATGACATAAAATTGCTTCACAGGTGCGTCCAGCATATGCGAATGCAGAAGCTGAAGCTATTCAGTGTATATTTAAGGGCGAGAGAACTATTTTACGACAAATGAGTCGGAGAAGATGTCTGTTTTTAAATTGGGGGTCGGCTTCTGTACGAGGGGGCGATGGTTCCCTGTGTGAGGCCTGGTTTTGTACTCGAATCTTGCAATGAAATCCGCCATGTGTGCCAAAAAGAAAGAAAGTTGTCTCTTGTATGGCGATCCAAATATACAAACCCACACGTACTCCATCTCCCAGTCAACAGCAGCCTTCGGGTTTTTTTCTTTGAGATTTACCAACCATTTTCCTTTAATTCCCAGATTGAACCGTTTCGTCAAGTACAGAGTCCGGTTCTTTCTCTATGTGCTAGTTTGAATAGAAATTTAATAGATTTTTTCATGGTTTTTCTCCGATGTTTCCAAATTGCAACCGTGTTTTTTTCCTAATTCCACCGGTTAACAATGAACAAACCGGTGGTTCTCCACTTCTCCCCGAACATTGGACCACGCACATTCAATTCTGTCTGACAAGTTTTTGTGGAATGAACCTGACCGTAGACCAACAGTGAGAATACGAGCGACAATGGTACATACCAGAGAGGAAGTACCGTATGAAGCATAATGCGACAGATATCCATCGGCCGAAAGCCCGAAACTGAGAAAAATCCAGCTTTCTTATCCATTTTGACTTTGCCGCCACGGACAGATCCACGTGACACCAATAGCAGAGGCTGGGACGTCGAGGCAAGTCGCCGCCGCTACTCTTCACGAGATCAACATGTCGTCAATCCTCCTTTACGAGTCGCCACCGAATTATGGTGCGTAGTTGTTCCTGTTCAGCTGAGGTGGGTCCGTCAACCAGTCCAGAATATGATATTCAAACACTCGACTCGGTGCGTCCGGACAGCTGTTTGTGCAGAGAGATCGTATTTATTTAATTAATAATGACCACAATTGCAGCAAGTATATATATGGGCATTTTCGTTAAAATGGCAAAATTCCTCTACTTTGGCAGCTTTTACAGTTCAGAGTGGGCGGTCTGAAGTGTACAAGTGTCTTAGATGTCTGAAGGATACACTTTTCTTAGATGTATGAAATCTCCACAGTTGCTAAATGTCACTTTTACAATTCAAATTGTGCAATTTGAAATCTACACTAATCCTAGATTTTTTAAGTCTATAAATGTCCAAGATTCTTGAAAACTATACCTGCTATAGACGTCACTTTTACAATTCAGAGGGGACGGAATACTATTTTAACGAAATTCCCCATTTGGATAAATAATGAAGCTCTCCAACTTTCGACGGGTACTGCAAGTTACTTCCTATTGCCGCTCTTTCGCGTTCCTATGTCGGGTATGATTGCCCATGCCACTGACTGTGCCCACTTGAGATTAATGTTACTGGAGTAAAACCCTAATTTTAAGAAGTGCAGTCCATTACTACCATGTAAGACTTTCTGAAGGAAATGTTGATCATGAGTGACAGCTGACTTGCAAAGGGGTAAAATCATCGTCACAGTGGATAAAATGTTCGCATGATTTCAAGAAAGTGACGCTTGTCCAAGCATGTCTGGAACCTAGATCTATACCGCTCCTAGATTTTGAATTGGGGCTTTCAAACTTTGTGCTTTTGTTGTAAAGTTTCTACTATTACTTCAAGAGCATGAGCCAAGGCTAAGGTGAATTGACCCCGGTCCCTCATTCTCTATTATTTAATTTTAGAAAAACACTATAACTTTTTAATATTTGCCACCCATGAAAAAATTTGAATTTATGTTTAGAATTAGATGCCTCAAATTATTTAGAAGAAGTGAAGAAATATAAATTTAATCAGCGGACTATTTTTTACATTTACACTTGGTGGAGGGAATAAGAGGGTCTATTTACCTTGACCACAAGTCTCTAAACTCTAAAAGCCAAGTTGCAAATCAATGGTCTTTTGTAAACTTTGGATAATCAAATAGACTTTGTGAATATTGAATAATAGATGATTTTCATTTGATTTTTTTGTGTGCAACTTTATTCATACTATATAATCTACATTATAGAGTTGAGTTCAAGATATTTTAGTTGTTTCTTGAATTTAGGTGAGGTCTTTTATCTTATATTTCAATATTTGAGCCTTTTTCCTTTAAATCTTGATTTTAACAATCAAAACAATCTTTTTTTCTTTTAAGCAAAACTCACAAAAGAAAGCTATTGAAATGCAGTTTCTACTCAACTTGAAAATTTCCGTAAAATAAGTATTTTTGTGAAGTTTAAAGTTGAGGATTAATGACTATGTTTCTAAATATGGAGTGACAAAAATTATCTTTGTTGGAGTTGATTGGGTTGAATTTTTGCTTTATGGCTATGCCATAATTACATCCAACTATTGTTTGATGAATTTGATAATATATCAATGCTTTGTTGATGACAACTCAATTTCAGGAGTTTGAGAGTTAGAAGCTAATACTTAATTATCTAGTTAGTGTTTATTTTTTAATTAAAAATAATAATAATGGAAAAACCCACTACATTAAAACAAACAAAACCAAGTACATAATAGCCAAGCCTCAAGGGCTAGACAATGATGAGATAGCCTGTGAAATGAGAAATTAAAAGGAGACAAAACCTAGCTAGTATTTCATGCCTCGGTGGCATTTGCATTCACTCTATAATTGTGTTGCTCACATTTCTGCTAGCATATTGGCACTTGATACAGGGTAATAGCACAATATGGGTTCCAAAAAGGATTGTCTCATTATAACACTATTATTTTTGAACTCATTCAATGTGTGTTAGAAATTACACATTTTTTATTTACATGAATATGATGACAAATTTATGAGAAATTTATAATATTCCATCCGAAATACCATTGAGCAAGAAAAATTAAATAATTTTGATATTTTTTTTAATTCCTTATTGTCAAATCCAAAATTGTCTCAGTTTTAGATTTGAGGCAAAAAGAACAATCCAGGATACGAATTTATAAAGAAATTGTTCATAAACAATTAAACATGATAATTAGTTAAAAAAAAGTTTGAACTATATCCATGTTTAATTTTAACTCTTAATTTGATGTGATACTACATTTCTTTACTTGTGAGAACTTCCAAAAATCACAATTTTTTACACAATTTAAAAGGAATGATTTTATAACATCTTTCTCCTAAAACCATATGATATGCTTAAATATGCTTAATAGAAAACCTTAAATACATAATTTGGAGGCTTTGGTATGCATAGAATCACTTCATCTTTGAGGGTGAAAATATTAGTTCTACACAAATTTGCATCCTTACTTAAGAGGTACATTTGATAAATAGTAACTTGTCCAATATGACGACCATGCAAGGATGCCATTTTTGCAAGCATGGCTCATACGAACCACCTTCTTTCCTACTTCAGCAGATGCAGTTTGTCTTCTCTTTGTTTTTATGAAAGCACCGTCACTTTTCAAAAGGAAAAAAACTTCGTCGTGGTTACCCCAGAACTAGACAACTGCAGTGCAGTACTTAAAAAGAAAATTAATTTCGAGTGTGGGTGAAATTGTGAACGAGTTACATATCTCCTCAATCGCACGTCGGCACGGGAGAACACTGTGGTTTGTGAATCCTTGAGTTTTGCTCAAGAGAAATTAAAATTTTACAAATTAAAATACTTAGGTCAATTCTTACAGTAATGTTGAATCCAAGGTTCAAGGCACCTATGTCACTTATTCATTGCCAGGTTAGAAAAATGTACTAACGATATAACTCATCACTCTTTTTCTTCACTGTGAGCCTTTTCGTCAACCAAGAATGGACTAATAGTATTTCGAGTTCAGGATTCGATGAAACATCTTCAGAATATATTTCAGATGGAATTTACTTTGTGTCCGATAACCTTGCAATTGCTATGGCTCTCAAAATTCACCTAGAGCTAGCGTCGCATATGTACCAACGAAGAGGACGAGAGCCAAAGCAACTGCCACCACGAGGAGCTGCTGGCGCTTCTGTCGCCATTGCCGCTGCGAGGTCGCCATCTCTAGCTGAACAAGAAGTTCGATTAGCAGGGCCGGAGAATGAGGTTTGCAAACTGAGATGCTGATGAGTGAGGCGGTGGGAAGTCCACCTTAATTAGTAGTGATGGCCGTCGCCACTGCAGTGAAATTCTAGAATTTACATAGCTCACACAAACATGCATGTTGTTACCCGCATGTGAAGTGACCTCAATTATGTGTTTTACTTTGCGGGTGTCATGGCAGCGCCATGCAGCTCTTGGACCTGGAAATTATTGGATGTGGAACTTACTGTAGCAACCGACTACTCCCCAGGGTTTTATAAATTGTTTGAAAATTCGTTCCCCAGGTCGGTTAGATTGGCAGTGTTATTAGATGGAGATAAGGAGGCTCTTTCCTTTATTATTATTTTCTCTCTGGCATGATGTGGCATGAAGGCTTTCTGACTTGCAACCGACTTGCTGCCATTTGCTGCACGCGTCCCCATATCTCTCCACTGCCAGTATGCAGGCATGCGCACTTGAGTCAATTCAATTCGAATTCGAATTTCCGTTTGTAAGTTAGTGTTCTGTATTGCATGGTAATTTTGTTTGTTGTTCAAGAATGTCCACTCTTCTTCTTTTTTCTTTTTCTTTGAGTGTCAATTATTCTTGTTTGCAGGCGGGCTAGTGCGTCAGAGGTGTGTTCCCGCCTGCCAATGAATCCTTCAATGTAAGTAGTCTAAAGTGCTAAGAATTCTGGGCCAAGAATTGGTAACTGTGTCACCTAGGTTTGGAGATTTCTATGGCACCATGGTGGGGCAGGCCTGCCGTCTAATGAATGCAATCCTACTCATGAATCAAGTAATTATCCATTTAACTCTCTTGTCTATTTCGTTGACCTAGAGCTAGCGATCCTGCCAGCAAAAAACATGATGACATCCATCTGCGGTCTGTACAACGTACTAAGGTTTAGGACTGGTATAGATTTACGTTTCAGGTCGAGCCCTGAAAATTACCTAAGTCGAGGATCGGAATTCCGCCAAGTCAACGAAATATATAAATACATTTGATATTGGAATAATGGGGAATTTCATTAATATGGCAAATATTCTGTGACTTTGACATCCCACAGGCGGTCTGAAATCTAGTACAGTAATAGATTTCAGACCGCCCGGTCTGAACTGTGCGAATGGCACACTGTCAAAATGGCACATGGAATATCGACATTTTAATGAAATTCCCCATAATAGGAAACTTAATTGGCTGTGAAGCCATCAATTGACACGCGTGCAATTCGAAGTTTAAGCTCGTCCTTTACTTTCGTTTTCCACCTTCGTCTCCTGAATTGATCTTCTACAAAGTGTGGGCTTCTAGTGCCACAGTTGTGTTGACAATCTCAGATATGGTAAGCTTAGAATTTAGAAACAGGAGGAAGGGAGCATGGGCCCTGACGCTTGGTTAAGGGAGGCAGCGCGTCTAGTGCCATACGTGCTACAGTTGCGGTCAATATTAAATAATTATCCTCACTGCTGAGAAACGTTGGATGCTGGGACATCAACGGTCTGCTGGTTCCAATGTCTACCTAGATTCGAAAGCCTCCAGGATCATTCCCAACATGCATGACACTTTCACCAGCTTAACCTCCCTCCCTGCATGCAATCATGGTAAACGCCATCCTTCCAAGCAAAACATCACTGGAGGTAAAAAGTCAGAGTGATCGATTTTTGTCAATTAACGATGAATGAAATCTACTCCCGAATTTCACCGCATCTAGCGCAGTCATTTCCTTCACTACTTAAGGTGGACTCCCCTTCCTCTCACTCATCAATTCATCGACACCGATCTCGCTCTGCAGTCGATCTCTTGGCGTTCCCTCTTCTCGATCTATTGAGACTCATTCTCCACCTCTAGCTACCAGCGGAGTACTCACTCCGAGTAGATCCATCATTCCTTCAGCGATGGCGACCACTCGACATGGGAGTCAGCTCCTGCTGGCAGTTGCCTTGGCTCTCGTGCTCCTCGTTGGTACGTATGCACATCATGCGCCATCTCCATTATCCTCAGCTCGCTCTGTTCAGCTGTTATAGTCCACGTGGATTATATCAATTGTTCAATTGCAGGAAATTCTTCTAGATTTGTACTATTTGAGCTGGATTTGAGGAGATAAAATCAGTGCCATTACATTTCATCTAATGCCACCGATGGTGATATGCATGCACGTCGGCTATATGTGTGTTTGATGAGTTGAATGTTGCGATTGGCAGGGAGTGCTGATGCCTGGAACACTTGCAAAAAAGGCTACAAGAGCTGCAAACCCGGTCACCATCCTGGCTGCGAGACCTGCATCGACAACGACCCCCACAACTGCGGCGACTGCGGCATCGTGTGCAAGTACGGCGAGTGCAAGTACGGCAAGTGCAGCCAGCCCCCCAAGTGCCAGCCCGGCTATGGAGACTGCGACGGCAAGGCATATAACGGGTGCGAGAAGGACCTGCGCCACGACATCTACAACTGCGGCAAGTGCGGCTACAAGTGTCCCTGCACCCTCAAGTGGGGCGAGCCCACATGCAAGTACGTATTTCAATTCATGCTCCGCATGTATGGGCAATTTCGTTAAAATGGCGAAATTCCTTTACTTTGGCAGTTTTTACAGTTCAGAGCGGGCGTTCTGAAGTGTACAAACGTCATAGATATCTTAAATCTATACTATTCTTAGATGTTTGAAATCTATACTTGTGATAGATGTCACTTTTACAAATCAGATCGTGTGGTCTGAAATCTATAATAGTCATAGATTTCTTAAATCTATAAAAGTCCAAGATTCTTGAAAACTATACCTGGCCTAGATGTCACTTTTACAATTCAGAGCAGGCGGTCTGAAAATGGCACATGGAATGCCGCCATTTTAACGAAATTGCCCATATGTGCGTCGAGTACATTATTGTATGTCGAGTCTGATCAAGTGAAATGGATTACTTAGGAATTAATCTGACCGTATGAAATGGATGTGAACTATATTTGACTGATTCTGGCGATGGCCGGCGTTGTGAATGCAGCTGGGGCAAGTGTGGACAGCAGTGCAAGCATGGCTGGAACTACGACCACGTGAAGAAGTGCTGCGTTCAAGGCCACTAGCTCATGCAGCCCCCAAAGCAAGCTTACGTACGAGTTTGTGAATTCCTTCCTGGAAGGCGGTGCTGCTACCCACTAACTCAGTGGGTGGAGTCTGCAGTCTTCTAGGAACTAAGTTTAGTGTTGTTTTGCTTTTGTCCGTAACAATGAAGTCAATAATGGCGAATGATCATTCGCCACTGTGATGAATGTTTTGGTTCTACTGAAGGGTTGATCATGTAGTATTAGTGTATGGATTCCTCTTCGCCCAGTGCTCAATTGGTTGGTGCGCTACTGGTGTATGTTCTGTGATCTAGTACTGTAGCATGAATGGATAATTCGAAGGAGTTAGAAGCTAGCAGTTGGAATTTCCACGTTATACGCGATGGTGCCGCCAACTGATGGAAACTTTGGTTTGTAAGGGGAATGTACCTTTCTATGATGGCTTTCGAATGGCAATAAAGAATGAGCTCTAGTTTGCCGTATATCTATTCGTGTTCCCCTTTGATTAATAAGCCTTGTTGGAGTACCTCTTATTTTTGCCTTATGGGCAATTTCGTTAAAATGGCGAAATTCCGTTACTTTGGCAGTTTTTATAGTTCAGAGCGGGCGGTCTGAAGTGTACAAACATCCTAGATGTTTGAAATCTATAGATTTCTTAGATGTGTGAAATCTATACCTGTGCTAGATGTTACTTTTACAATTCAGATCCTAATATTTGAAATCTAGATTAATCTTAAATTTCTTAAATCTATAGAAGTTCAAGATTCTTGAAAACTATACTTATCCTAAATGCGACTTTTACAATTGAGAGCAGACGGTCTGAAAATGGCACATGGAATACCGCCATTTTAACGAAATTCCTCATCGGCTTATGGACAGTCACTCTGCTTCCGTCATGGCTCGGAACATAAATAGAGTACATTCGGATTTGATCAACTCAACTGCAAAACATTACAGCCGGTGAACTGTTGCTTAGCATTCATTGTGTCATTCACATATGACATTTTGACATACCAGTATGCATGGAAGGTGAATTGCGCTGTTACCAACTTAGGCTTCATAGGTAATTACAGAGTCTCGTGTCTGAAAATTACCAGTTATGACTCATAGATTACGGTAGGATGGAGTGGGCGGACATTATCAGCAATGAGTCGCGCTCGGTTGCGGCGCAGCGTAGGATGTTGATTAGCTTCGAAAAGCATAGTTGTAGATTTGGTATTTTCTCTCGGATGGAAGCCGGCCAACCCCGGTGATCTGCTAAAGGCCCTGCGCTGGGTTCGACTTTCTCCCTCCCTGAGTTCTTCCCGGCGTGAAGGCGCGGGGCCTTCACTCGGTCGGCCAAGAGTGGCGTTACGGCCGCTCCCTGCGCTCTCGCCCCTGAGGGGGCTTCCCCGCGCCTCTGTTAGTTCTGTGTGGTCCTTTGCACCCCGCCAGGCCACCTGTGGCTGGCGGTTTTTATTTTGCCCTTGCAATGAAATTCCGTATCATTTGTTTTAAAAAAAAGTTGCCAGTTACTTCTGATGAGAGATGACCAAGTAATGCCAGCTTCACAAAAGTCGTTGCAGTTCAGTGATGCATTTGCCCTCATTTAACAAATTGGTATGAAGTCTATCTATAATCTTTTGGTAAAGATCCATAAATCTCAAGGTTATCTGAATCACTTGGTGAACAAATACAGAGGTCGACTAAAGCCTTTAATTTTGTGCCGTTGGGAACCTTCATAGAGATCTCTTCAATGACTTGAACCCGATCTACAATTAAATCAAAGATGTATTAGTCACTGAGACTGGTCATATAGATATAGATATATTCTTGTTAGCACCTAACAATGTACCGAAAAGTGGCTGTCATACTTTCCCCTGCCAAATCTCTCCCCCCGGGCCAAAAAATTGTGAGCCGTTGGATTTGGGGGAAAAAATTGCACCCCCCCTCAAAGAAATTTTTACAGCCGTTGGATCAAATACGGGTACGAATACAAATACAACTGAAAACAAATACGAATACTGCTGAATACAAATACAAATACGGCTGAATGCATATATGGCTGAATGTTTGTCCCATATTGTTTAAAGTCCTCCCCCCTCCGAAAATTACAAGAGGGGAAGGAGGGGTAGGGTTCTCAATTAAAAAATTTTAATTAAATTTTATTTAATTCAGCACCCCCTTCCCCCTCCCAAAAAATTTTGAATTTAATTCAAAAAAATTTTGGGAGGGGGAAGAGGGTGCTGAATTAAGGAAATTTAAATTAAATTTTTTTACATTGTTACACAATGTACCGAAAGGTACTGTCAACAATGTGTAATTTGGATGCCATGTGCAAAAGTGATGAATATTCAAAGCTTTACTAGTAGATATATGATCTAAAACCTCACATTGGAAAAGATATATAGGTGATATAACCATTATCTATAGGGAATTTCATTAAATTGGCAATATTCCGTGTGCCATTTTCACAGTCTACCATTCCCACAGTTTAGACCAGGTGGTCTGAAATCTATTAGTGTACTAGATTTCAAACTGCCCGGTCTAAATTGTGGGATGTTAAAGTCATAAAATATTTGCCATTTTAATGAAATTCCCCATTATCTATAGTTTTGAGGTGGCAATTTTGGGCCCATGGTGGTTATGATTGTCTCTAACTTAACAAAAAATTAGCAGATTCATTAACTAATCCAAACGTACGATAGACCCTTAAATGTCGAGGTAGACAATTAGCATCTGATGGATAACAAAGAATTACTTCATGTAGGATAGAAGTGCAACTATTCATCCTTACAATTTTATGTGGAAAAGGGAGATTTTCTATAGTACTTTGACTTCCAATGAGTGCTTTTATAATTTTTTAAGCCAATGATTCACATGGTATTGAAAATTGATGATTTCCAAGGTCACCTCATCGTCCTTTAAGGATTAAGACAGTAGACAAGCCTATTTCCACCTTGATTTGCAATTTGACTATCTTGGGGTCAATTGCAAAAGGGGCAAATATTTTTCTAGAGGTGTGCACTTGTTTCATGAGTTGAACCCAAATAAAATTATAATTTTGTAATTTCTATGAATTTTTGAAGTAATTGGGCCTAAAATTACAAAACCACCTCTTGACTAGAATTATAAACAACCCATAAACAACTTATATCCACCTAATCAAGTACTAGATATTTGCTATTAATGGAGTGATATGTTAACCTTTGTTGTCATAAAATCCCTAATTTTGTTATAGAATTATCTTATTTTGTCATAAAATAAAGAAAACTGGAGGAAATTTTATGTGAAATTGGGGCCAAAAGTAGGTGACAAAATTAGGTTGCAAATGGTAATAGGTTAGTGTACCTCATGTTCTAGTGTAGTGGAATAGCAATACATATCCTACTTGGATAGCAGATTCCATCTTACCTATTCAAACAGAATTCAAGGGAAGTGATCTGTCGAAGAATTATGGTCCTAAAGTTCTTAACTTCTTATGACATACTTTAATTGCAAATAAATTATTTTTGAATGAACTCAATTAAGACATTTATTACCATGTCTATAATTCAAAATTTAATCTCCTTAGAAAAAAACTAGAAAATTCACTCTAGAAGCAAATAATGGGTTGAAGGAAATATTGAAACATATTCTCTTTTATGCAAAAATGGTGTGTATGAAGCTTCATAATGATATGGTTTATTCAACTCTTATGGATTGAAGTGACCACTCTTGGCAATTTGGGCACCTTAAAAACTTTCATTTTTAAAGGGTATTAAAAATAGAAAAAGGTCAACTGTAGATTTATAGCTGATCCAAACAATTTACATATCGTACTTGGAGAGCAGGTTTGGTACTTTAGGGTTGCGTATTTAATTTAATTTTTGTCCAAAATTTAAATTTTGTCACTTTAAAATATTATCATATAAAAACTTCAATATTGAATTTATAAAAATTAAAAATACTAGGCTATTATTTCACATAGCTTCCAAAGCTCTTTATTGTAAGCAACTAAGTGTAGGAAGAGAAAGAAAAAGACTCTTTATACAAGTGGGATAGGAAGTAAAACGACCCGTGTAGGATATGTAAATTAGGATAAGTAGGAACTTAGGTACTCATAATTGAGTTGAAAATAAGAATTGTGTTTAAATTAGAATATTAAACCTAATTTAAACATAGTAGAATAATTTTTTTCAAAATATTTAGAATTAAGTTAATGTAGACAATCAAATTAAATTCATTAGCAAAAAGTTGTTTGATATTTTGAGCCTCCAATCAAAAAATATGGACAATATTCACAAAGGGGCTAAAAGAGACATTTTCTTTGACATTTTAAAACATCCTCTTTGAATTTTGTTCATAAAGTTTTTTGGAGGCTCAAAATCACAAAAAAAACACTTGGAAATGAAAGTTTGCTTTAATTTCCAACTTTTCTTTGTTCAAAGGATTTCAAAAAAGGTTGTTCTATTATGCCAAAATAAAATTTTGAAATTCTACATTGAACACACTTCCTATGTTTTTTTTTTGACAATGAGTGGTTATGTTTTCATCTTCAAATTGTCCCATATCCTTTGAAAATTCATGTAGACAATAAATTTCATTATAAAAACAACTTATCCACCCTTCATTCGTATTAAATATCAATGAGGGAACCCTAACATTTTACCATCAAAAAACTTCTTCATGGTAAATGGTCAAATGACAATTTCAAACATAGTTCAAATGATAATAAAAGAAAAACATGAAATTTAGTGTATAGAATTACTCTTGAAAAGGGGACAAGACCCCAAATTGGAAATTTCTATGCTAATTGAAAACCTCAAGATTATTATAGAAATTTTGCCAAATCTATTTATCGTTAGAACCCTAAATCCTTAACTCTAAAAAAACCTCGCAGAAAAATCACATGACCCAAAGGCAATGAATCTCACATGGATCGATGCTGATACCACACATGCTTCATACTCAGTATTTTCCAACTGTTGCAAATGCATCCATCAACTTCCTGGGAGTCTCTCATTCAACCCCACAACGTTCAAACGTCTTCTTCCCGCTCTCACCTGTCCTCCTCGCTCGCTTTGTTGCAAGTCTATTGCGATCCTAAGTTTTCCCCTGCCAGAGAAGATGACAGACTCGAATGAGCTCTAGTTACATAGCAGATCATCTGGGCAACTTCTGGATGTGTAGGCTCTGTGAGAATTACATAGTAGCGACAGGAGAGGTCTTGGTTGAATTTGAAGATGCTCCAAGTTCAATCCTAGGAAAAGTATAACCATACACTAGGCAGTTCTTCTCAGTATTTGTCAAACCATTCTGAATTCCTAATTGTCCCACTATCCACCTTGTAAGTTTAGGTTTCCGGACAAGTGGTTTCTGTAGAGATGGTTTCAGTATAACTGGTATGGTGAATACGATACTCACAATTTCCTCTTTGTTTTGTTATTTGACATCGACTGTTTTTCATGGACATCTTCTGATTATGGATAATTTCTTTAAAATGGCGGTATTCCATGTGCCATTTTCAGGCTGTCCATTCTGAATTGGAAAAGTGACATCTAGGACATATATAGATTTCAGAAATCTTGGTCTCTTCAGATTTAAGAAATCTAAGACAGATATAGATTTCAGATCGCATAATTTGAATTACAAGGAATTTCATTAAAATGGCAATATTGCATATGCCATTTTCACAGTGTGCCATTTCCACAGTTTAGACCGGGCAGTCTGAAATCTATTAGTGTACTAGATTTCAAACTGCCCAGTCTAAACTATGAGATGTCAAAGTCACAAAATATTCGCCATTTCAATGAAATTCCCCATAATTATGGAAATAACATCTAATATTAATGTAGATTTAAACATCTAAATATTATATAGATTTCAGACATTTAAGAATTGTGTATATTTCAGATTGCCTGGTTTGAATCGTAAACTGGCGGAATGGCTCCATTTTAACGAAATTGCCCATGATTGCTTAACAAGCAAGTTACTTCAATCTCTTGACCGGATGAGGAACATACGGAGGCGTGGCCTGAATCTGAGCAGCCCAGCAGGAGCTGTGCAACTTCTTGTGCTGCATCTACAAAATGCCCAAGGGCATTTCGGAAATCATTTACAAAGAAAACAATAAAAGTGACATCTATCAAGAATGTAGATTTCATACATCTAAGAATGTTGTAGATTTCAGACATCTAGGACGTTTGTACACTTCAGACCGCCTACTTTGAACTATCAAAACTGCCAAAGTAGTCGAATTTTGCCATTTTAACGAAATTCCCCATCTACACAAGATTCAATCGTTAGATGGAAGCCATTTAAAAACGGAGTTGGATCCTTGTTTTCATCTTGCTGGAAACTTGTTTCTGGGGAAATTCTCAAAACCCCATGACCACATCTGGGTAACACATCGCGTGTCTTGGTCCCTAGGTTGTGCTTGTTTCTTAAACAACTTACTAATTGTTATTGGATTCTAACAGTTGATTCAGATCACGGGCTTAAGTGGCAAGTTTGTTGTTTTTCCAACCTCTACTTGAGGTGGCAACTACAACTAGAAGGTTTTTAATTAAGCATGTTTCTATTTTGAGCATCGTTCGGTTATGTTTCATCATTTACCAAGCTAGCTCCTCTTGCAAAGATTGAAGGCATTATGCAATTCATGCTGTTTTAAATTTCTTCTCATTGAGATGAAGTGTGATCGAGCAAGGAACTCCAGGAGGAAGGCTACGACATGCTTCCTTCTCTTTTGCCAATAATAAAAAGATGAATTCACTTTGCAACCTGCATATATGGGCAATTTCGTTAAAATGGCAAAATTCTGCTACTTTGGCAATTTTTATAGTTCAAAGCAAGTGGTCTAAAGTGTACAACTATCCTAGATGTCTAAAATCTATACCTCTCTTAAATGTGTGAAATCTACAACTGGGCTAGATTTCTTTTTTACAATTCAAATGATCCAATATGAAATCTATAATAGACATAGATTTTTTAAATCTATAAAAGTCCAAAATTCCTAAAAACTATACCTATCCTAGATGTCACTTTTACAATTCAGAGCGGGCGGTCTGAAAATGGCATAGGGAATATGGGCAATTTTGTTAAAATGGCGATATTCCGCTACTTTGGCAGTTTTTATAGTTCAAAGTGGACAGTTTGAAGTGTACAAACGTCCTAGATGTTTGAAATCTACAGTATTCTTAGGTGTGCAAAATCTATATCAACAATAGATGTCACTTTTACAATTTAGATCGTGCAGTCTGAAATCTACATTAGTCATAGATTTCTTAAATCTATAAAAGTCCAAGACTCATGAAAACTATACCTCTCCTAGATGTCATTTTTACAATTCAGAGCAACCGTTCTGAAAATGGCACATGGAATGCCGCCATTTTAATGAAATTTCTCATGAATGCCA
The DNA here is from genome assembly GCA_950106755.1 of Climacium dendroides. Classification (NCBI taxonomy): domain Eukaryota; kingdom Viridiplantae; phylum Streptophyta; class Bryopsida; order Hypnales; family Climaciaceae; genus Climacium; species Climacium dendroides. Next base: position 3,811,109 of record OX467087.1, read on the forward strand.
CCATTTTAATGAAATTCCTCATATATTCAAAAAATTCGAAAGTTTCACAATAGATGTATATTATAGTGTATAACATCTTGGTATAAGCCAAAGTTATGGAATCACTCTAAAAGTAAACAATCCACAAACCATGGTTATAGGATCAAAATTTATATTGCTATAAAATATTGAAATTAATTTATAAATTTAAATTATGGAGAATTTCATTAAAATGGCGATTATTCTGTGACTTTGGCATTCTCACAGTTCAGATCGGGCGGTCTGAACTCTACTAGTGTCCTAGATTTTTGAAATCTATACCATTATTAGACATTTGAAATCTAGAAAATATGTAGATTTTTTAAACCAATTGGTTTGAAATCTACATCTTTCCTAGATTTAATACATCTAATAGTAGTATAGAGTTCACAAATCTAGGACACTAATAGAGTTTAGACCGCTCGGTCTGAACTGTGGGAACGACACACTGTAAAAATGGCACATGGAATATTGCCATTTTAATGAAATTCTCCATATTTGTTTTGATTGGTGTACAACTACTATTTTATTAGTTGGACTTAAATTCAAAAAATATCATATTTATGGCTAAAATTCACATCAAGAGTACACAACAAGAAATGGCCAAAATGTACTACAAGAGTGATCTATGGATTAAGCATCTTCTTCTTTAAAAAAGCCAATAATACTATAATGATAAAAATTGTAATACCAGTTATAGAAAATGTAGTCAAGTATCTTTATAAAACACATTGGATGAAAAAAATGTTTTCTCCATTTTACAAGATTAGATGTGGCCATCCAAAGGACAAAAAACATTAACAACATCCTTGAAGGGTTAAATAAATACTACAAAGTAGCAAGTTTTAATTAAGTTGCAATCAAAACTTACTAGGATATGAGTTTGTTACTGTCTTACAACAAGTAAGGTATCCTCACCCTTTCGCAACACCAAGCATTTGCTAGCAACTAGAATATAGTACTTTATAGCCAATGATTGATTCAAATATGACGAAGTGGTTGCTCAAACTCAATTTTAGTTTTCAACAAGAACCAATGGAAGTTCAAGAGTTACTTGAAGCAATCAACGAAAGTTAAAAGCTTTTTGTACTTCAAAGATGTTTGAGTAAAGATAGTCAAGTGTCAACACAATGTATCCCATTAATGAGTCTTCAATTTCAAAAATTCATATATAGACTCATGGGGAATTTCGTTAAAATGGCGGCATTCCATGTACCATTTTTCAGACCGCCCGCTCTAAATTGTAAAAGTGACATCTAGGACTGGTATAGTTTTCAAGAATCTTGATCACTTATAGATTTAAGAAATCTATGACTACTATAGATTTCAGATTGCACGATTTGAATTGTAAAAGTAACATCTGAAACAAGAATAGATTTCAAACATCTAAGAGTGATATAGATTTAAGATATATCTATGACGTTTGTACACTTCAGAATGCCCGCTCTGAATTGTAAAAATTGCCAAAGTAGAGGAATTTCGCCATTTTAACGAAATTGCCCATACTCTAAAAATTCAAAAACCAATTGCATTCACTTTTGCTTTTATTTGCTAACATCATGATATGATATATTCCCAAATTATCATCAAAATTGCTAGTGTAAGAAATTAATAGTCTTTATTACTGATACCTTACAATTGGTGCACTCTGTACCAGAAATACAGTCAAATTTGTTGAAATCGGATATTTGAGAGAGCCAAAATTATACGGAGTAGCATGCAAGCGATCAGAGCTCCAAAACTCGGACCGGTGTGGATCTGAGGGAGCAGACGTACGAGAGCTTTGAAATACTGTTGAAATACTGCCCTAAATTCTAACGAATTAGGCTCAAAATGAAGCTCTGTGAGGAAGTACATGCAGTACTGACATTGCAAATGACGTCATTTGTACTACTTGACAGTGCAAGTAACTCATGTGTCTAAATTTAGTGAGTGGTTTGTCCCGTGGCCCCTGCAATCCTGAAAACCTTCTAAAACCATCCAACTTGCTGAGCTGAGACTCCTCGTTGACTTACTCTGGCACTAAGCGTACTTACGGCTTATTGACAAGAGCACCGTGGACTCTGGGCTAATAAGTTACATGCACTGGAGAGAACAAGTCAATGCCGAGCAAGTCAGCCCAAGAAGTCGTGCACTCGTGCATGCAATTGCAGTTGAGAACGTCAGATGAGATTCTGAGTATTCAGAAAACCGAGGTCCGCTGCTTCTCATTTTCCCTTCGAGCCGTGAATCTGGAGAGTCCAGAGAGGTGAATGGCCATGCTTGCTAAAGTGGAAAAAATTACAAGACATTGGAAATTTTCCCAAAAATTAGAATGCCACAAACGAAAGCGTTTACAATAATTAATAATTAATATCTGTTACAGTTTAGCTCACTCATTGATGCACGAGTCTTGAGACACTCGAGTGCAAATCAATGAGCATGGCGCACCCTACAACCTCGATAGCAATGGCAAAGTCCTTAGATATCTATTTTAATTGTTGTACACGTGTGTTCTTGTGAATGTGAATGCCCTCTGACAGAATGGAGTAGGTGAACTTAGAGAGCCATAGCAATTGCAAGGTTATCGGACACAAAGTAAATACCATCTGAAATTCTGAAGATGTTTCATCAAACTGAATCCTGAACTCAAAATAGTCGATTCTCGGTTGATGAAAGGCTCACAATGTTACGAGACTGATGAGTTATATCGTTCTTGTAACCTGCCAATGAATAAATGACACAGGTGCCTTCAACTTCGGATTCAGCAGTACTTAATAGCTTTGACCTAAGTATTTTAATTTGTAAAATTTTAATTTCTCTTGAGTAAAGCTCAAAGCCACAGTGATCTCATCCCGTGCCGACATGCCATTGAGGAGATGTGTAACGCGTTGATAATTTCACACACTCGAATATTGGTTTAATTTCTAAAAGTACTGCTCTGCAGTTGCCTGAGTTCCGGGGTTTACACAATGACACAACGAAGTTGCGAAGCCATGGCCGTGAGTATGGGCACGCATTAGAAAGTTTAATTTCTGTTAAGTGTTTTTTTATTTCTTTAGTTGCCACAAATGGAACGGATTGAGCGGTTTTCAGAATTAGAATTTTCGAGAAAGCGAGCTACTCATCCACGTCACAAGTAAACGACGTCGTTATCCTACTAGATCTCTTCGTTGACTTCGCCGCCTTGTCCAATCCGTCTGCAGGTCTGTGCTGCATTCGCCTCTGAACAGTCAATTGTCACCCAAGTCAACAGTTCTCCAGGGGACCTCCATGCGATTTGTTCTCTTTTCCATCTGACAGAGAGAGTTCACTTCAGTTATCGATCTGACATCGATCAGATAGATTTGGTCTGATTTGTTGAAGCTTCTCCATCGATCATCTCTTTCACTCTGAGTCGTGAACTCCTATCTCGCAAGCTCTTTTGAGTTACCTTTGATGATTTCTTAACTTACTGTACCAAGCACCAACGTGCCAACAGAAACGTGAGCAGCACAATCATGGAGTGCAAATGCTGGCCGGCGTGAAACTCTGGGTAACTTACTTGGGAAGAATTAGCTGCTCACTCTTGGGCTCCCGAAATTGAACTGTTCATTAACAGAGCATTGACATAAGCTCTCATCAAATTGATCGAATAACAGTTGTAGCTAGCGAGCGAAAATTCGACCCAGTGAGCTCCAACCTGGGGCAACAATCTGTGTGCCCCCATCTGCACGCAGGGGATTGCAGGTCTCATCTTTATCTCTTCAATTGACCGTAACTAACTTAAATTAGTTTTTCGCACATTGAGTTCCGCGATCCTTGATTCACGTCATCAAGGAAATTACTAACCCTGCTTAGGGGCCCTTTTACATTCCCAAAATGAGGAATGAGCCCCATGCCATCAAAGAATAAGTAAATCTCAACTCAATGCCTCACCTGGCACGTTGCAGAGCAATCCTAAACTCACAATTAAACAGAATTGAATCCACAAGGATCTTGTAAAGGTATCCTTGGTGGGATATGCGAGAGAGACTTGAAGTTCAAAGTTTAACAATGTTATGTGAAGTGGAATTCAGGGAAGGTGAAGACTTGAGCCCTGAATGGAGAGAGCGTATGACCATGTAGTCAAACTTGCAAGTCCCTCACTTTGTATCTTCCATTTCCTCACTATATATGAGTGAAATTTTTTGGTTTCATTTTTCAAAGATGAAATCTCATAAGTGGTATTTGTCATCAAATTTTCAAATGCTTTTGTGAAATATTCAAATTATCCTAAAACCATGAAGAAAAATGAAGAGAATTCATATCTAAATATACTGAGGCGCTTCGCTGGTTACCACGGCAACTGAAGTTTCACAGAGCCAATTGAAACCTAGGAGCGGCATTGATCTGGGTTCAAGACATGCTCGTGGACAAGTGTCACTTTCTTGAAATAATTCGGCCATTCTACGATGAATTTGCTCCGTTGCAAGTCAGCTGTCAACATTTCCTTCAAAAAGTCTTACATGGTGACGCACTAATAATGGAATGCACTTCTTAAAATTCGGGTTTGACTCCAGTAACTTCAATTTCAAGTGGGAATAATAGCATGGGCAATCATACCCGACATAGTTACACGGAAGAGCCTGGCTAAGCGACAATAGGATGTAACTTGCAGTAACTTACCCGTCGAAACTTGGAGAGCCTCATTATTTATCCAACCTCGCTGACAAACTTGATAAATATCTGGTTGACTCTCAATTGCTTTGCTGTCACGGAGTTTCCCCGTTGGTTAAAAAAATTCCTCAATAACAATAACATATAACAACTTGATACAGTATCCTCACTGTTAAAAAACGTTGGATGCTGGGACATCGATCAACGGCCTGCTGGTTCCACTGTCCACCTCGATTCCAAACCGCCTCCAGGCGGGATCATTCCCTACATGGATCATTCCCTCCACCAGATTGACCTCCCTCCCTGCAATGGTAAACGCCATCCTTCCAAGCAAAACATCACTGGAGGTAAAAAGTCACAGTAATCGATTTTTGTCAACGATGAATGAAGTCTACTCCCCAATTTCACCGCAGCTAGCGCAGTCATTTCCTTCACTACTTAAGGTGGACTCCCCTTCCTCTCAATCATCACTTCATCGACATCGATCTCGCTCTGCAGTCGATCTCTTGGCGTTCCCTCTTCTCGACCGGTTGAGACTCATTCTCCAGCTCTAGCTACTCACTTCGAGTAGATCAGTCCTTCAGCAATGGCGACCACTCGACATGGGAGTCAGCTCCTGCTGGCAGTTGCCTTGGCTCTCGTGCTCCTCGTTGGTACGTACTGTATACACATCATGCGCCATCTCCATCGTCCTTAGCTCGCTCTGTTCAGCTATTACAGTCCACATGATTTATACCAGGTGTCCAATTGCAGGATACTCTCCAGCATTCGTACTGCTTGAGCTGCATTTGAAGAAATAACATCAGTGCCATTGCATTGCCATCGATGGCAATAGGCATGAACGTTGGTTCTATGTCCGTTTGATGAGTTGAATGTTGCGATTTGCAGGGAGTGCTGATGCGTGGAACACTTGCAAAAAAGGCTACAAGAGCTGCAAACCCGGTCATCATCCCGGCTGCGAGACCTGCATCGACAACGACCCCCACAACTGCGGCGACTGCGGCATCGTGTGCAAGTACGGCGAGTGCAAGTACGGCAAGTGCAGCCAGCCCCCCAAGTGCCCGTCCGGCTATGGGGACTGCGACGGCAAAAGATACAACGGGTGCGAGAAGGACCTGAACAACGACGCCTACAACTGCGGCAAGTGCGGCATCGTGTGCAAGTACGGCAAATGCAAGAACGGCAAGTGCATCGAGCCCCCCAAGTGCCAGCCCGGCTATGGAGACTGCGACGGCAAGGCATATAACGGGTGCGAGAAGGACCTGCGCCACGACATCTACAACTGCGGCAAATGCGGCTACAAGTGTCCCTGCACCCTCAAGTGGGGCGAGCCCACATGCAAGTACGTCTTTCAATTCATGTTTTCGAAACTTCCGTGTGGCGTGTGTCCGTTGAGTACAATATTATATCAGGAGTTTGATCAAGTGAAGCTGCTTCACGGAAAAGAATACTTAGGAAATAATCTGACCGTATGAAATGCATGTGAACTATATTGACTGTTTCTGGCGATGGCCGGCGTTATGGATGCAGCTGGGGCAAGTGTGGACAGCAGTGCAAGCATGGCTGGAACTACGACCACGTGAAGAAGTGCTGCGTTCAAGGCCACTAGCTCATGCAGCCCCCAAAGCAAGCTTACGTACGAGTTTGTGAATTCCTTCCTGGAAGGCGGTGCTGCTACCCACTAGCTCAGTGGGTGGAGTCTGCAGTCTTGTAGGAAATGAGTTTAGTGTTGTTTTGCTTTTGTCCGTAACAATGAAGTCAATAATGTCGAATGATCATTCGCCACTTTGGTTCTACTGAAGGGACGATCATGTAGTATTAGTGTATGGATTCCTCTTCGCCCAGTGCTCAATCGGTTGGTGCGCTACTGGTGTATGTTCTGTGATCTATTACTGTAGCTTCAGGGGATGATTCGAAGGAGTTAGAAGCTAGCAGTTGGAATTTCCACGTTACTCGCGGTGGTGCCGCCAACTGGTGGAAAGCTTGGTTTGTATGGGGAATGTACCTTTCTATGATGGCTTTCGAATGGCAATAAAGAATGAGCTGTACATTGCCGTATATCTGTTCGTGTTACCCCTTTGACTAATACCCTGGGGAGCAGCTCTTAGTTTGTGTCGTAGAATGTACAATCAGTCAAGTTTGTGGTATAGAATGCACAATCAGTCACTCTGCTTCCGTCATGACTCGGAACATAAACCGAGTACATTTGGATTTGATCAATTCATCTGCAAAAGATTACAGCGGGTGAACTGTTGCTCAACAATACCTTTATCAATTCACATTTCAGACATACCGGTGCACATGGAAGGTGAATTGTGCTGTTACCAATTTAGGCTTCATAGGTAATTACATAAGTTTCGGGTTTGAAAATTGCCAGTTATTTCTGAAGACCCAATAAGGTCAACCTCACAGAAGTCGGTCCTATAGTGGTACCTTTGCCCTGATTAAACAAAATAGTATGAAGTCTATCAATAATGTTTTTGTAAAGAATGATTCAGAAACCTACACTATCACAAGGTTATCTGAATCACAGGGTGAACAAATACAGAGGTCGACTAAAGCGTTTAATTTCGTGCTGTTCGGAACCTCCCGAGAGATCTCTTCGCATGACTTGAACCCAATCTGCAATAAAATCAAACATGTACAAGTCACTAAGACTGGTCAAATTTATAGACATGTTCTTGATAACGCCTAAGTAACAATGCGTAATTTGGATACCATGTGCAAAATTGATGAATGTTCAAAGGTTTACTCGTAGATGATCGATTTAAAATCTCACACTGAGCAGGTGGTACAATCATTATCTATGGTTATAGGGTAGCAATTTTGGGCCCGTGGTGATTGCGGTTGACGAAGAACTAGCAGAGTCATTAGCAAAACGTGCGAGTACGTTCCAGTGTAGAAACTTCCAACGAAGAAGCTGTTCTCACCTGTTCGAGGAGAATTCCAGGGAAGTGATCTGGTCGAAGAATCATGGTCCTGAAGTTCTTACGACAAACCTGGATTGCAAATAAAACGCTTTTGAGTTAATAAATTCCTCACCATGAGTCCATGATTACAGTTCAAGTCTCCTAAGTAGAAAACAGAAAGTTCACTTTGGAAGCCAATAGTGGTTTGAAGGAAATATTGAAACATATTTTCTATTATGCAAAAACTAACGGTCCTTATGAAGCTTCCTAATGATATGGTTTATTTCAACTCTTGTAGATAAAAGTGACCACTCAGATTGGCGGTTTGGGCACCCAGAAGGTTAAGGAGGTACATCCAAGATGGTTTGACGCACATTTTGTTTAAACTCTAATTTTACAACATTCATACTACCTTGGATAAAAGCTTATATTAAGCAGACAAAATTTAAAGAATAGTACCTCTGATACTTTGCATTTCCGTTTGTACAACGACCACAGCTGAGGCTTTAAGATGAACGCTCCAACCTATTATTTCACAAACCATCTGACAAGGTGAGCAGTGAAATATCTTACAGAGCTGGAATTATGTCAAAGACATAGTCTTGGTTAATTCTTGTGCATGCATCAAACATTTGAACCAGTCCCAAGAAAATCAAAGCTAAGTAGAAGGTGTCATTAAAGTGACGCCATACGTTACATACAGTTTGGGCATTTCCAATCAAAATTTTTTAAAAAGAACTTCCATTTTTGGAGGGGATTAGAGATAGAAAAAGGTCAGTCTCCATAGATTTATAGCTGGCCCACACAATTCACATACCGTACTCAGATAGCAGGTTTGGCACTTTGGTGTTGCATATTTAATTTAATTTTAGTGCCAAAATTTTAAATTTTGGCACTATACAACTTCAACATTGAATTTATAAAAAATTAAAAATTAAAAACATTAGGCTACCACTTTACATAGCTTCAAAAGCCATTTATTATCAATGACTAAGTGTAAGAAGACGAAAAAAAAATTCTTCATACAAGTAGGGTGGTAAGAAGTAAAACAATCCATGTAGGATATGTGAAATAGGATAAGTAGGAAGTCAAGCACTCATAACTAAGTCAAAAATAAAAATTATGTTCAAACTAAAATACTGAACCACATTTAGGCATAGAAAAATAATTTGTTTTAAATTATTTTGAATCAAGCTAAAGTCAAAAATCAAACTAAACTCATTAGCAAATTTCTTTTTGAGATTTTAAGTCTCCAATCAAAATTTGTAGACAATATAATTCACAAAGGGTTTTAAATGAGACATTTTCTTTAACATTTTCAAACATCCTTTTAAAGAAACCTCATAGAAAAATTACATGACCCAAAGGCAATGAATTTTAGATGGATCAATGCTGATACCACATATGCTTTGTACCTGGTATTTTTCAACTATTGCAAATGCATCCATCATCTTCTTGTGAGTCTCATTCACCCTTTAGAAGTTCAAACCTCTTCTTTCCACCTTCATTGTCCTCCTTGCTTGGTTTGTTGCAAGTCTATTGTGAATTTGCGATCCAAAGTTTTTCCCTTGCTATAAAAGATGACAAACTCAAATGAGCTCAAGTTACATAGCAGATCATCTGGGCTACTTCTAGATGTGTAGGCTATGTGAGAATTACATGGTAGCAACATGAGGGGTCTTGGTTGAATTTGAAGATGCTCCAAGTTTGATCCTAGAAGTATAACCATACACTAGACAATTCAATGCTTTAAAACTTTCTTAGTTTTTGTCAAACCATTCTGAATTCTTGATTGTCTCACTTTGTCCCTATCCATCGTCGTGAGATGAAGAAGGCGTTCATGACGAACGCCACCCATGTTGCCTATGGGAGCATTGCAAATGGATGTCGGAAAATGTTGATCACGGCATTCTTTCTTTGCTCTAAGCTATGTTCTGCCATATCCAGACATCATGGAAGAATCCTTTGCCATTCACAATGTTACAATTGACATGCACTTTCTTGGAGTCCTTGGCAATAGCAGTCCACAAAAATCACTCGAGGTAGTTGTTCGGCCATACAACAAAGTGCAAGGCATTACGAAATAGCTTTGTTGTGTTCATAGTGGCTCATAACATCAATACCTGTTCTAAAGCCCTTATATTTGAATGGAACAAAGGTATTGTTGTTGCTTTCAAGGATCGGAGGTGCTCAAGCAACTTTTCACAAGCTTGAGATCCACCGGTATGTAGCAATGAGTGGAAAAATTGAAGAGGAAGTCCGTCTGTTTGTAGACTGGGCAAAGTGGGCATTGACAAATCAAAAGGCAACCTTTATTTGGACTACCATGCTTGTCTTCAAGTTTGTTGAAGGCTTCCTTTGTGAATTGTCTTAGAATCTATCCAAAACATCAGGGAATCTAAATTTTCATCGGGGGATCAGTTTAAAATATCAAGAGATCTATACCAACATCAAAAGATCTCCCAATCTATACAAACATTGGGAGATCTCCTAATGTTTTGAATTCAGTGAATAGTCCAAAAGTAGTTAAATGTGGCATAGAATTGAAAAATAACTTTAACACCCTTATATTATATAAGAAATAACTTTCACACCATTTTACTGCATTTTTAACCTCTTCTAGAAATCATTCCATATTTTATTTGAATTTGAAAATTTGGGAGTAGAACATAGTTGTCATACTAGACAAGTTACTATTCATTTTTCGTCTTATAGGACGAGTTACTATTCATCAAATGTGCTTGAGAGGTACATTTGATGAATAGTAACTCGTCCTATAGAACAAGAAATGAATAGTAACTTGTCTAATATGACAACCATGAAGTAGAATCTTATAGTCATTAGTAAACAATGCTCAAAATTTGAAGTTAAAATTATAGTTTATTAGAAACCACTTGTTCACATGTGATTTGTCGTAGTAGAACTAAGTGCACCCCTCGAGTGGATTGATCAGTTGAACTATGGCTGTCTGGAATGTCTACAATGAAAATGAGCTTCTACTTCTGACCATGCTAGAACATGGTGTATAATAGTGGGGAATACCATAGTCAACATCTTTTAGCAACCATCGACGATACTCCCATAAGCAACGTGGGCGACATTCTTCATGAATGTCTTCCTTCATCATCTTCCATCGGGGAGGATGAAAGCAATCGGAATCCATTGTCCTTTTTTGTCACTGTACGTTGCATTCATTAGGCTTGGACCAATCTACTATTGTCAAGATGTGGATTGGTGTAGAAAATATTCCTCTTCAACACTTGTTAGCAGAGCACAACAGAAGTTTTCAAGTGGGCACAATCAAAATCTAAAAATGCTTATGCTTTTTATGAGACAAATATGTACTGTCCCTTGTGGATGGTGCATGTACGCTAAAGAACTTGTGTTGTGTTCAACTAACAAGTGTTAAGGAAGAAGATTCTCCATACCAATCCACATTCCATCAAAAGTTTCCAACCTCAAAAATGCAATTTGAGGTGATGGAAAGGACAATGGATCCCAGTTGCTTTCAATCTCCCCAATGGAAGATGATGGAGGAAGGCGTTCACGACAAATGCCACCTACATTGCCTATGGGAGCGCCATCAATGGTTGCCGAAAGATGCTGGTCATGGCGTCCCTTCTTTACTATAAGTCATGTTTTGTAACAATTCAAAGAGCGGTTAGTGCTATCATATCCAATCCATCATGGAAGAATCTTTTGCAATTAACAACGGTGCAAATCTACAAGCATTTTCTTGGAGTCCCTACAAATGCCATGTAACAACCTAGTGGAGACTTTAGTGGAACATACTCAAGCTCCAATATAGAAGACTTGGAGTCCTTGGCAACAACGGGTACTACTACTTCAATCATCCACCACTTTGCTTCTATATGATGACCATGACACTGTACAAATAGACAAATAGGTTGATGTAATTTAACAATAGTAAAGTATTGCAATTGTTAATACTAGAATGTGGTCCATGCTGATGTATGATTGGTGCTTAGGATAATTGTTGGGTAGCATAGAAGTCGTTGTCAATTTGGAGAATGTTTAGAAGAATGGGACCATCAGATGTTTGCATTCCCTCAGCATGTTCTTGAGCTCCCCTTTGGAAGTCAAGTTGTAATATCAACCAAAATGGATCCCCATGGGTAATCCAAATTTCTATTGAATGAAATCCCCATTATTGAAATTGATTTCCTCCTTAGCAACATCTTCCTCCTTAGTATTCATCCTTGTCCTTCATGCATAAATTTGGTTGAGGTTCTCGAAGAAATCCTATCTTATCTAACCTCTAATATTGTATTCACGTGTTTTGGGTGCCTCCACCACAATCGCAAACACTAGCTATAATGTATCAAATCTTTTAAAAGCAATGCTCTTAATATGCAATCCCATCTTGTAAATTTAGATTTTTGGACAGGTTGTTTTTGTAGAGATGGTTTTAGTATAACCGGTATAGTGAATACAATACTCACAATTTCCTCTTTGCTTTGTCAATTGGCATCAATTGTTTCTCACAGACATCTTCTAATTGCTTAACAAATTAAACAAGTTACTTCAAACTCTAAGATGAAGAACGAAGGCATAGTCAAAATCTAAATAGGTTGAGAGAGCCCAACAAAAGCTGTGCAAATTTTTGTACTGCAACTACAAAATGGCCAAGGGCATTTCTAGAATCTTTTTGAGAAAGAGCAATAAAACTACACAAGATTCAATCATTAGATGGAAGCCATTTAGAAACGGAGTTGGGTCCTAGCTTTCATCTTGCTGAAAACTTGTTTATGAGGAAACTCTCAAACCCACATGACCACATCTAGGTATTACATTGCACATCTTGGTCCCTCAGACTATGATTGTTTCTTACACAACTGAATGTTGGATTCTAATAGTTGATTCAGATCACGGGCTTGAATATTAAGTTTGTTGTTTTCTAACTTCTATTTATGAAAATTTTATTAAAATGGTGATATTTTGCATGCCATTAACGCTAGTCAAGAGTACATATGACAACGCTTCTTGGCATGTCAACCTCATAGATGTGCCAATTTTGTCCCCAACAAATCCAATTTGCAATGCAACTCCCATGTTTCTTCCTTGTGTCATTTTTCTATGAATTTCTTCCATTTTGTAGTCCCCCTTTGTACCATGTTCACGGAATAATCGCCATTATAATGAAATTTCCCATACTTGGGGTAGCAACTACAACTACAAAGTTTTTGATTGAGCATGTTTCCATTTAGAGCATCGTTCAGTTATATTTCATCATTTATTAAGCCCCTTTTGCCAAACTTGAAGGCAGTATGGAGCTCATATTGTTTTTATTGAGTATGAGCAAGAAAATCAAGGAGGAAGGCTATGACAAAAATTATGGGCAATTTTATTAAAATGGCAAAATTCCATTGAAATGGCGGTTTAGGGGACCAAAAAAGGCAAAAAAATTTGTTGGAAGGCAACTTTGGAAGGTAACAAAATGCATATTTGAATGGTGATTTTAGTACTTGTAGGATGAAATGGGGCACATGTAAGAGTTCAACGTGCCATAGATAGGTGCCACATAGACATGGAGTCGACTTCCAATAGAAGTTGGACCTTATTTCTAGAATATTAGTGCGGAAGTGGACATTGAGAAACTTGGCAATCAAATATAAGTAGTAGTTCATACCAATTTTTTAAATTTCCTTCCATGGTTGGAAATTTTAGAAGCTACAATCAAAGAAGGTACAACAGAAGACTCAAGCATTTTTGCCTGTAGAATATAGGGAAGTGATAGAGATAATAAAGTACTATTTCTTTTGGCAATTCGTTAGTCGTAGGCACAAAAGTCTTGGGCCCAACTTTGTGCTCTTAGAGTAAGACAACACTGAAGGGCAGAAAGTGGGTAGTTGGGATCCATCTTTGTTTACATCATTCCTAGCTTCTACTCAAATGTACTATTGTACTGGTGCAGTGAATTTTTTCCCTCCAAATGGAAGAAGAGAGGGACAAAAAAGGAGAAATTCCATCTTAAAAAGAAGTCTATTGATCCCTACTTTATTTGGCAAGCACACACATGGCAACCAACAACCAATAGCTTTTGATACACCAACCAATAGAGTCAGCAAATTTCTACTCCACATTTTCAGACGACACTTTTCAAATTGTATCCTTGTAGGTGCATAGAGTCTTCAACTAATCAACCTTAGTAAATGTCTATTTGCCAAGCATTTTGCTCAGAAGACTAGTAAAATCCACCATCAAATGTTGATCAATAGCAATGCAAACCAGTGTTGGTGTTGCCTTTCTATCAGACGAATCATTGTTGAATTTGTGCTTGTGTGGAGCAAAAGCAAGAACAATGATAGCCCATCCACAATCATGTCAGGAATGTCCATAGTTGAAGTCAACATTCTCTTCAGATTATATCGTCACACGGCCTTGAAATTCGGGAACATACCGCACAACAGAGTGGATGTAGCATTTGCGGAGCTTTCCTGTACAACAAGGGGGAGGGAAATTGCCACGGACATCTTCCTCCCACCATTCATTCAATGGTGCACCATGTGAGCAATTGTCATCTATCGCCAATTACTGCCACATCCTTACGTTTTTGAAGGTTGGAACTAGAAATGGTCAACTTTTGTAAAGATGGGGATTGATATGAAGAGAGTTTTTATCTCAACACTTGCTCACTAAACACAAAATGAGCCATCAAGTGAAAGTGGATTCATTCATATCAAATAGTACACAATTATCTTAAAATACTCTAGCTCCTTTTCGAGAAGGTAAGGCTCACACATGCATGCAGTATTATTTGTGACATTGATATCACAAGGACATGGTTGGACTATTACAACACCCATAAGAATTCATACTTTATAGAACTCCATTAATATTCAATGAAGTACTTGTTGAATGGGAAGACTAAATAGCCATGACGTACTTCTCACTGTTTGTAAGTTAACATGGAACTTGAACTATCACCACTCTCACAATCATGCTTTACTAAAATTCAAAAAAAATATTTTTCTAAGCATGTCATCAAAGGAAGGGGGGATTCTTGCGTAAAATATAGTATTTGCAACAACCTGAAGCAACTACAAGATTCTTTTACTCATAGATTGAAGGATTATCAACACATTTAAAGGCATTTTGAGAAAAATTATCAACATATTCAAATGGACAACTCATGAAAAACAAAAACAAGTATGCCTTTCATTTTTGGCACTCATTGGTAACAAGATGGATTGTGAAAAAAGTAGTTATATCTTTCATAATAATATGGCACACCTATAATGACCTAGATGCATTTTGGCGATGGAGTATGCAACTCTACAAAAAAGACCATTCCACCTTGTTATCACTAATGTAGTCGTATATGGAAATGGAACAAGGTCCATTCATTCTATAACTAATCAAAGAAGTACTTGATTTCAAAGCCTACGTTAAACCTTATATTGAGATGAACAAAAAACAATTGGTGGGCCACTTCTATAGAAGGCAGTACAAATTCTTTACAAATGACAACAATTGGCTAATTATGCAATACAAACTGGCATATACAAACATTCCATAATTGCTTGAAAAGAAATGGAAGAAATGGAAGGAAGATGTCGACTACAAACTTCTACTTTCCTAAGGTGATCTGCCACGTGTGATCCTCCAAAAGATGACGAATGAAGTTGACTAGTTGAAATTCTATGTAGACTTAGAAAATACATCCAACACTAGAAGGACATTTCCAAAGAAGATAGAAGAGTGGAGTACAAAACTTGCATATCAAATTTGGTCATGTATCAGACTTGCGTAAGAAATGCCTTTTTCATGAAGCCAAGGAAGATTCCCTACAATCTAATGAATTGAAACAAGGATTTTGGTCTTAGACTCAAGAACTTAGGAATCTTATGACAGATTTCATATTAAATGGAAGGACACGAGAGGAGTTTGAGGCAAAAGACCCTTACATTGGTACTCTAGAAAAAAGGCCCCTACTAATATACAATGTAATCATTAATATTCATGAGGCATTCTATTTCTTTATGAGTTTAAGATTGGATTGTGTCAAGCCCATATGGCTTAGGAGGGCAATAGAGTATCCACAATTTGATCCCATGGTAGCAACTTATGTGAAGTTCTAGTGCAATGGTACATCCTATGTGGAACATCCAAGGATGTGCAATAGTTGTATGCTAAGTGGGACACAAAGCCTAATTTTAGATGGAAAATTAATCGAATGGCCAACAAGATTAACTATATTTCTATGAACAACATCATGGCATTGTAAAAATCAAAGAACAAAAGGAACAATTTCATTGTTTTTTGTCTATAAGTACAATTTATAGTGGATTATTATTAAAAAATTTAGTTTTCTTGTTGTTTTGGTCGCGTTGATCTGGTCAAAATCTGACAAAAATCTATTGATTTCAACAAATTTCTGTCAGATTTTGACTGGATCAACGCAACCAAAACAATAGAAAAAATTAAATTTTCTAGTAGTGATCATTTACATTGAATTGTCAAGAAAGATTAATAAGGTTCATGAATATGAAATTATTGGAGAAGACTATTTCAAAAGTCATATTCGATGTTCGCGATGCTTCTTTGCATTGTAGAAGGTGGGCCTTCATATATAATGCACTAGATTGTGATACTTTTTTTAGTCCAATGATATTGCTTTGGATTGTATAGTTCTTTGATAGACTATGGGCATTATGAGTTGCAAGCTCCTCAATATTTGTATGCAACCTCCATTTTATTTAATCTAAAAGAAAAAAAAATTCCCTTTCATTTCACATCCATTCTAACGGGCCATATTTTGCATATGGAATTTGCTGACCACGTATTCCTCAATGATGCAAAAATAAACAACCCCCTAGGCAAACTTTTGCCCATCATGATGACGAACAGGAATATATACCTCCCCCTCCATTTCAATAGGCAACAACACCCATGTCAAACATCAACAATTCCATGATAATTTCACATTGTACCCATTATTCTCCCAAGACTTTCAATAACGACCCACAAATCTTACGTAAAAATCCATCCACTTACACGCAAAGGGCTCATTTGCCACCCACCACCATCACACCCAACTGACTACATAGCACAATGCAAAACCACCTCAATAGTCCTTCATGTCAAAATGGCACATGAAATGCCGCCATTTTAATGAAATTGTCCAACTTTCTTCTCTTTTGCCAATAATAAGGATGAATTCACTTTGCAAATCATAGCAACCTCAGTATATCTGGAAATACCCAAGCGCCTCCATCCACAATGCCAGGCTTCCTCTTACTCCATGCTTCCATCCGAGTCTCATCAATCTCAGGCAAGGGGAAAACTTAGGATCGCAATAGACTTGCAACAAAGGTAAGTGAGGACGGGAGGAAGACGGATCGAACTTAGTGGAGTCGAACTTCCTGGGGCCGGGCAGCCTGGATGCGCATCAGTGCTCGGTCCCCCCGAGTGAATTGCTCGAAAGGGGATACTTAACGTCTCGCATGCTGGACTGGTTGACGGACCCACCTCAGCTGAACAGGAACTACAGGAACTACAGTACGCACCATAATTCGGCTGCGGTCCGTGGAAACCGTGGCGACGTTGAGACGGTCCGTAAAGGAGGATTGTCGACATATTGATCTCGTTAAGAGTAGGCAGGCGGCGACTTGCCTCGGCGTCCCAGCCTCTGCTATTGGTATCACGTGGATCTGTCCGTGGCGGCAAAGTCAAAATGGATAAGAAAGCTGGATTTTTCTCATTCTCGGCCGATGGATATATGTCGACTTGCACGCACGTCGGTGGCTCACTGGTGAATTATGCTTCATACGGAACTTACGATACGGTATGTATCATTAGGGCTCGTATTCTCACTGTTTGGTATATGGTCAGGTTCATTCCAGTCAGACATCTGTAGAAGAATTACGGTGAAATATGTTGAAATGGTATAATTGAGAGAGCCAAAATTGTACGGAGTAGCATGCAAGTGATCAGAGCTCAAAAACTCGGACCGGTGTGGATCTGAGGGAGCAGACGTACGAGAGCTTTGAAATACTGTTGAAATACTGCCCTAAATTCTAACGAATTTGGCTCAAAATGAAGCTCTGTTCTCGAGGTGCGGAAATAAATGCAGTACTGACATTGCAAATGACATCATTTGTACTACAGTAGCCAACTTCACTGTGCAAGTAAATCATGTGCCTAAATTTAGTGAGGGATTTGTCCGTGGCCCCTGCAAACCTTCCAACTTGCTGGGCTGAGACTACGAGGAGTAAGCGTACTTTACAGCTTATTGAGAAGAGCGCCGTGGACCTTGGGCTAATAAGTTGCATGCACTGGAGATAACAAGTCAATGGCAAGCAAGTCAACACAAAAATCCTGCATGCAATTGTAGTTCAGAACTTCAGATGAGATTCTGAATGTTCGGAAAACCGAGGTCCGCCGCTTCTCATTTTCACTGCGGGCCGTGAATCTGCCGGATCGTAGATCTCATATCTCTCACTCAAGTTCACCTTTGATCAGTAAAGTGGCAAAAATTACAAGAAATTGGATATTTTCAAAAAGTAAAATGCCACAATTACAATAATTATCTGTTACAGTGTATCTCACTCATGATGCTTGAGCCTTGAGACACTCGAGTGCCAATCGATGAACATGATGCACATCTGACAACCTGGAAGACTTAACCGCAAAGTCCTCAGGTATCTATTTTTGACTGTTGTACACGTGTGTTCTTGTGAATGTGAATGTCCTCTGACAGAATGGAGTAGGTGAACTTTGAGAGCCATAGCAATTGCAAGGTTGTTATGGGACACAAATACCATCTGAAATTCTGAAGATGTTTCATCAAACTGAATCCTGAACTTGAAATAATCGACTCTCGGTTGATGAAAAGGCTCACAATGTTACGAGACTGATGAGTTATATCGTTCTTGTAACCTGGCAATGAATAAGTGACACAAGTGCCTTCAACTTCGGATTCGGCATTACTTAAAAGAATTGACCTAAGTATGTTAATTTGTGAAATTTTAATTTCTCTTGAGCAAAACTCAACGCCACAGTGATCTTCTCCCGTGCCGACATGCGATTGAGGAGATCGGTAACGCGTTGACAATTTCACACACTCGAATATTGATTTAATTTCTATAAGTACAGCTCTAGCTGCATTTGCCTGAGTTCCGGGGTCGACATCGAAGTTGCAAAGCCATGGCCGTGAGTATGGGCACTCATTTTAATTCCTGTTTAGTTTTTTAATCTCTTCACTTGGCACAATGCAAATGGAACAGATTGAACAATTCTCAGAACTGGATTTCCGAGAAAGTGAGGTACTCATCCACGTCACAAGCAAACGTAGGAAGTGTCGAAACGACGTTATCCTACTTGCAGATCTCCTCGTTGACTTCGGCGCCTTGTCCAATCCGTCTGCAGGACTGTACTGCATTCGGATGTGCAGCGTGGACTCCTGGGCAGGCACTCCACTGAACAGTCAATTGTCACGCAAGTCAACAGTTCTCCAGCGGTCCTTCATGGGATTTGTTCCCTTTCTGATCTGACAGTAAGAGTTCACTTCAGTTACTGATCTGACATCGATCAGATAGACTTGGTCTCATTATTGAAGCTTCTCCATCGATCATCTCTTTCACTCTGAGTCGTGAATCCCGTGATCACAGAACTCCTATCTCGCAAACTCTTTGATGGTTTCTTTACTTTCCATACCAAGTACCAACGTGCCAACAGAAAATTGAGCAGCCCAATCGTGGAGTGAGTGCAAATGGCGGGCGTGAAACACTAGCTGGGTTTCGTCTTCTTTTGGTTTCTCATTTAGCTCGCTGTGTCTTCACTGTCCAGCCGTTGAGGCTTGGCTGCTGTGTACACAATTTCATTTGTTTTAACGCAGTGGGATTTCCCATTTGTTAAAAATAAATAAAATAAAAATAAATCTAGTTGTGTAACTAAGTATTAGCTGCTGACTCTTGGACTCCCGAAATTGTGCTGTTCGCCAACAGAGCATTGATACATCATCAAATTGATCGAATAGCAGCTGGGTCTAGCCATGGCATAGCTAGAGAGCGAAAACTCAACCCAGTGAGCTCCAACCTGGGGCAACAATCTGTGTGCCCCCATCTGCACGCAGGGGATTGCAGGCCTCATCTCTGGCTCTTCAATTGACCTTTCTGTCACATTGAGTTCCGCGATCCTTGATTTACGTCATCAAGGAAAATGCCAGCCCGGCTTAACCATGGCCTTACCAACTGTGCAAACTAGCTCGTGTGCATAGTATTGTTAAGCCTTGAAGGACGCTGAGGCCAAAAAGTGGTCGAAGGATTACTTCATTGTTCATTATAGAAGTAGCGAATGCACCTATTGGTTCAATAAGTGGAGCAATTTTGGTGACTATCTTGGTCTTCAGGGACCATGTCCTTTAAAGATAAATCAATGTTAAGGGGCCCCTTTGCATATCCAAAATGAAGAATGAGCCCCATACCATCAAAGAATAAGCAATTCTCAACTCAATGGGCCATTTACAATGTTGCAAAGCAATGAACTAATTCTAAACTAACATATAATTGAATCCACAAGGATCTTGGGAAGGTATTTTTGGTGGGATTTAGAAGTGAGAGACCTCACAATTTAACAATGTTACATGTATGACATGGAGTTCAATTAAGGTTATAAAGATTTGAACCCCGAATGGATGGAGCCTATGACTATGTAGTCAAATTTGAAACTCCTTCATTTTCTTCACTTTTCTCACTATTTAACATGGTTGTCATACTAGACAAGTTCATTTCTTGTCCTGTACAACGAGTTACTATTCATCAAAGTTCTAGCCTCCTTCCCAAGTATCCAATGATTCTCTTGCAACTTTCTACTTAACCTATAAAACTAGCATTGTAACTTCTCAACCAACTAATGATATTTTACAAATTATAACTAAATTCATTCCTAGACATCTAGAAGCCATTATCAATCCTATAAGGGGGAATAGTTTAAATTTTAGACTAGTTAGCAATGATAAGTTCACATTTAAGACAGTGTACTTGATAATTGTGGTCTTACTTCTACACTTTGCTAGTTACCAACTACCAAGGCAACTAACGAATATTTCATTAGAATGGCAATATTCTACAAACTTGGTATTTTTAGGTTTAGACCATGTAGATTGAAATGTAAACCAATCCTAAACTGTAGACTATGTGGGTTGAAATCTATGCCAATCCTAGAAAATGAATGAAAAATGGCGGAAGAATAACACCATTTTAACAAAATATTCGTTAACTAAGGTTTGACAATGCCAATAGAAAAACTAGAAGTAGTATAGATCTTGGTTCTAAACATACTCATACACAAATGTCACTTTTTTGAACTCCACACCATTTTATCCTTTCTCATGATGATTTATGACCATATTTGTTATATTGAGACTTTTAGAAGATTTTGAGATTGAATCAATTGAATGCTAGATATTATAAATTCATTTATGAATTTTTTTAATAAAATGATAAATATTCTTTGACTATTACTGTTTGACATCCCACAGTTTAGACTAGGTGGTCTAAACTCTAGTATACTAATAAATTTCAAACAGCCTGTAGGAATGGCACATTGAGAAAATGGTATATGAAATATCGCCATTTTAATGAAATTCTCCATATTAATAAAAATAACAATTGAAATCAAAAATAAATAATTCACAAATAGTGATTCTAAAATGAGATTTTAAAAGTTGATGTTATCAATTTATAAAAAAATATTAATAAAAAAATAAAATAATTTATCTTTGAGTTGAAAATAAAAATGAGACTGCAAAAAATCTCAATATAATGAATATGGCCTTTTTCTCCGTTCCAAGTCACCTGTCAACATTTTCTTCAGAAAGTCTTACATGAATAATGGACTGCACTTCTTAAAATTCGGGTTGGACTCCAGCCAGTAAGTTTAATTTTAAGTGGGCACAGTAGCATGGGCAATCGTACACAACATAGTTACGCGGAAGAGTGAGCCACAGCGACAATACGAAGTAACTTACCCGTCGAAACTTGGAGAGCCTCATTATTTATCCAGTCTCGCTGACAAACTTAATAATTACCCGGTTGACTCTCCATTGCTTTGCTGTCACACAGTTTAGTTCCCCGTTGGTTAAAAAAATAATAGTAGTATATAACATCTCCATATCCTCACTCTTGAGAAACGTTGGATGCTGGAACATCAACGGTCTGCTGGTTCCACTGCCCACCTCGATTCGAAACCGCCTCCAGGATCATTCCCAACATGCATGACACTTCCACCAGCTTGACCTCCCTCCCTGCAAATCTGGAATGGTAAACGCCATCCTTCCAAGAAAAACATCACTGGAGGTAAAAAGTCACAGTAATCGATTTTTGTCAACGATGAATGAACTGAAGTCGACTCCCCAATTTCACTGCAGCTAGCGCAGTCACTTCCTTCACTACTTAAGGTGGACTCCCCTTCCTCTCACTCATCACTTCATCGACATCCATCTCGCTCTGCAGTCCATCTCTTGGTCTTCCCTCTTCTTGATCTGTTGAGACTCATTCTCCAGCTCTAGCTACTCACTCCGAGTAGATCAGTCCTTCAGCGATGGCGACCACTCGACATGGGAGTCAGCTCCTGCTCGCAGTTGCCTTGGCTCTCGTGCTCCTCGTTGGTACGTACTGTATACACATCATGCGCCATCTCAATCGTCCTTAGCTCGCTCTGTTCAGCTGTTACAGTCCACATGAATTATCAGTTGTCCAATTGCAGGATACTCTCCTGCATTCGTTCTGCTTGAGCTGCATTTGAAGAAATAACATCAGTGCCATTGCATTGCCATCGATGGCAATAGGCATGTTCGTTGGTCCTATGTCCGTTTGATGAGTTGAATGTTGCGATTGGCAGGGAGTGCTGATGCGTGGAACACTTGCAAAAAAGGCTACAAGAGCTGCAAACCCGGTCATCATCCCGGCTGCGAGACCTGCATCGACAACGACCCCCACAACTGCGGCGACTGCGGCATCGTGTGCAAGTACGGCGAGTGCAAGTACGGCAAGTGCAGCCAGCCCCCCAAGTGCCCGTCCGGCTATGGGGACTGCGACGGCAAGGCATATAACGGGTGCGAGAAGGACCTGAACAACGACGCCTACAACTGCGGCAAGTGCGGCGTCGTGTGCAAGTACGGCAAATGCAAGAACGGCAAGTGCAGCCAGCCCCCCAAGTGCCAGCCCGGCTATGGAGACTGCGACGGCAAGGCATATAACGGGTGCGAGAAGGACCTGCGCCACGACATCTACAACTGCGGCAAGTGCGGCTACAAGTGTCCCTGCACCCTCAAGTGGGGCGAGCCCACATGCAAGTACGTATTTCAATTCATGCTTTCGAAAACTTCCGCATGTGCGTCGAGTACATTATTGTATGTCGAGTCTGATCAAGTGAAATGGATTACTTAGGAATTAATCTGACCGTATGAAATGGATGTGAACTATATTGACTGATTCTGGCGCTGGCCGGCGTTGTGAATGCAGCTGGGGCAAGTGTGGACAGCAGTGCAAGCATGGCTGGAACTACGACCACGTGAAGAAGTGCTGCGTTCAAGGCCACTAGCTCATGCAGCTCCCAAAGCAAGCTTACGTACGAGTTTGTGAATTCCTTCCTGGAAGGCGGTGCTGCTACCCACTAACTCAGTGGGTGGAGTCTGCAGTCTTCTAGGAACTGAGTTTAGTGTTGTTTTGCTTTTGTCCGTAACAATGAAGTCAATAATGGCGAATGATCATTCGCCACTGTGATGAATGTTTTGGTTCTACTGAAGGGTCGATCATGTAGTATAATTAGTGTATGGATTCCTCTTGCGTAGTGCTCAATCGGTTGGTGCGCTAGTGGTGGATGTTCTGTGATCTATTACTGTAGCTTCAGGGGATGATTCGAAGGAGTTAGAAGCTAGCAGTTGGAATTTCCACGTTACGCGCGGTGGTGCCGCCAACTGGTGGAAAGCTTGGTTTGTATGGGAATGTACCCTTCTATGATGGCTTTCGAATGGCAATAAAAAAATGAGCTGTAGATTGCCGTATATCTGTTCTTGTTACCCTTTGACTAATGACCTACAGGAGCAGCTCTTAGTTTGTGGTATAGAATGCACAATAAGTCACTCTGCTTCCGTCATGGCTCGGAACATAAACCGAGTACATTCGGATTTGATCAATTCATCTGCAAAAGATTACAGCCGGTGAACTGTTGCTCAGCAATACCTTTTATCAATTCCCATTTCAGACATACCGGTGCACATGGAAGGTGAATTGTGCTGTTACCAATTTAGGCTTCATAGGTAATTACATAAGTTTCGGGTTTGAAATTGCCAGTTATTTCTGAAGACCCAATAAGGTCAACCTCACAGAAGTCGGTCCTATAGTGGTACCTTTGCCCTGATTAAACAAAATAGTATGAAGTCTATCAATAATGTTTTTGTAAAGAATGATTCAGAAACCTACACTATCACAAGGTTATCTGAATCACAGGGTGAACAAATACAGAGGTCGACTAAAGCCTTTAATTTTGTGCTCTTTGGAACCTCCCGAGAAATCTCTTCGCATGACTTGAACCCAATCTGCAATTTAATTAAAGATGTATAAGTCACTGAGACTGGTGAAATTTATATATACAGTACATTCTTGTTAACGCCTAACAATGCGTAATTTGGATACCATGCTCAAAATTGATGAATGTTCAAAGGTTTACTTGTAGATGATCGATCTAAATCCTCACACTGAAAAGATATGCAGGTGGTACAATCATTATCTATGGTTATAGGGTAGCAATTTTGGGCCCGTGGTGATTGCGGTTGTCCCTAGCTTGACGAAGAACTAGCAGATCATTAACTAATCAAGACGAGCGAGTACATTGGAGTGTAGAAACTTCCAACGAAGAAGATGTTCTCATCTGTTCAAGGAGAATTCCAGGGAAGTGATCTGGTCGAAGAATCATGGTCCTTTATAAGTTCTTACGACACACTGGATTGCAAATAAAACGCTTTACGGGGGAATTTCGTTAAAATGACGGCATTCCATGTGCCATTTTCAGACCGCTTGTAAAAGTGACATCTAAAATTCCTGAATATAGTAGACCTAGTAGAGAAATAAAAAATTTACAAATACTGTAATATAGATTTCAGATCGCACAATCTGAATTGTAAAAGTGACATCTAGATCAATTGTAAATTTCTCACATCTAAGAATGACATAGACTCCAGACATCTATGACATTTGTACACTTCTTCCGTCCGAGTCTCATCAATCTCAGACGAGGGGAACTTAATATCGCAGTAGACCTGCAACAAAGGCAAGTGAGGACGGGAAGAACTTCGTGGGGTCGAACTTCCTGCAGCCCGGATGCGCAACAGTGCTCGGTCCCCCCGCGTGAATTGCTCGAAAGGGGATACTTAACGTCTCGCATGCTGGACTGGTTGACGGACCCACCTCAGCTGAACAGGAACTACAGGAACTACAGTACACACCATAATTCGGCTGCGGTCCGTGGAAACCGTGGCGACGTTGAGACGGTCCGTAAAGGAGGATTGTCGACATATTGATCTCGTGAAGAGTAGGCAGGCGGCGACTTGCCTCGGCGTCCCAGCCTCTGCTATTGGTATCACGTGGATCTGTCCGTGGCGGCAAAGTCAAAATGGATAAGAAAGCTGGATTTTTCTCATTCTCGGCCGATGGATATATGTCGACTTGCACGCACGTCGGTGGCTCACTGGTGAATTATGCTTCATACGGAACTTACGATACGGTATGTATCATTAGGGCTCGTATTCTCACTGTTTGGTATATGGTCAGGTTCATTCCATAAAAACTTGTCAGACATCTGTAGAAGAATTAACGATGAAATTTGTTGAAGTGGTATAATTGAGAGCCAAAATTGTACGGAGTAGCATACAAGTGATCAGAGCTCAAAAACTCGGGCCGGTGTGGATCTGAGGGAGCAGACGTACGAGAGTTTTGAAATACTGTTGAAATACTGCCCTAAATTCTAACGAATTTGGCTCAAAATGAAGCTCTGTCCTCGAGGTGCAGAAGTACATGCAGTACTGACATTGCAAATGACGTCATTTGTACTACAGTAGCCAACTTCACAGTGCAAGTAAATCATGTGCCTAAATTTAGTGAGGGATTTGTCCTTGGCCCCTGCAATCCTGGAAACCTTCTAAAACCCTCCAACTTGCTGGGCTGAGACGGTCGCACTTATAGTTGTATGACGGGCCCCTTGCCGAGGCGGTTTTGCCCCCGTGTTTACCCCTGGAACCCAGGAACCTTTTATTTGCTAAGCAAATTCTTTTTGCAAATTTTGAGTTCATATTTGCAATCAGAGGTGCAGAGAAATAGAATGAACAAGGCACAATACAGTTTTGTTTTTTTTCCATTCACCCTTGGCTGGACCTCCGCAAGAGGCTCCTCATACAACTATAAGCGCGACCGGCTGAGACTTCGAGGAGTAAGCGTACTTACAGCTTATTGAGAAGAGCGCCGTGGACCTTGGGCTAATAAGTTGCATGCGCTGGAGAGAACAAGTCAATGGCAAGCAAGTCAACACAAAAAGTCCTGCATGCAATTGCGGTTCAGAACTTCAGATGAGATTCTGAATATTCGGAAAACCGAGGTCCATCGCTTCTCATTTTCACTGCGGGCCGTGAATCTGCCGGATCGTAGATCTCATATCTCTCACTCAAGTTCACCTTTGATCAGTAAAGTGGCAAAAATTACAAGAAATTGGATATTTTCCAAATGTAAAATGCCACAATTACAATAATTATCTGTTACAGTGTATCTCACTCATGATGCTTGAGTCTTGAGACACTCGAGTGCCAATCGATGAACATGATGCACATCTGACAACCTCGAAGACTTAACCGCAAAGTCCTCAGGTATCTATTTTTGACTGTTGTACACGTGTGTTCTTGTGAATGTGAATGTCCTCTGACAGAATGGAGTAGGTGAACTTTGAGAGCCATAGCAATTGCAACTTTTGCAAGGTTATCAAACACAAATACCATCTGAAATTCTGAAGATGTTTCATCAAACTGAATCCTGAACTCAAAATAGTCGATTCCCGGTTGATGAAAAGGTTCACAATGTTACGAGACTGATGAGTTATATCGTTCTTGTAACCTGGCAATGAATAAGTGACACAAGTGCCTTCAACCTCGGATTCGGCATTACTTAAAAGAATTGACCTAAGTATGTTAATTTGTAAAATTTCTCTTGAGCAAAACTCAACGCCACAGTGATCTTCTCCCGTGCCGACATGCGATTGAGGAGATCGGTAACGCGTTGACAATTTCACACACTCGAATATTGATTTAATTTCTATAAGTACAGCTCTGCATTTGCCTGAGTTCCGGGGTCGACATCGAAGTTGCGAAGCCATGGCCGTGAGTATGGGCACTCCGACTTTAGACACGCATCAGAAACTTTTAGTTTTTTTAATCTCTTCACTTGGCACGAATGGAAAGGATTGAACAATTCTCAGAAATGGAATTTTCGAGAAAGTGAGGTACTTATCCACGTCACAAGCAAACGTAGAAAGTGTCGAAACGACGTTATCCATCTTGCAGATCTCCTCGTTGACTTCGCCGCCTTGTCCAATCCATCTGCAGGACTGTGCTGCATTCGGATGAGCAGCGTGGACTCCTGGGCAGGCACTCCACTGAACAATCAATTGTCACGCAAGTCAACAGTTCTCCAGGGATCCTCCATGCGATTTGTTCTCTTTTAATTTCGATCTGACAGTAAGAGTTAACTTCAGTTACTGATCTGACATCGATCAGATAGACTTGAAGCTTCTCGATCGATCATCTCTTTCACTCTGAGTCGTGAATCGTGATCACAGAACTCCTATCTCGCAAGCTCTTTGATTTGTGAGTTATCTTTGATGATTTCTTAACTTACCGTAACAAGTACCAACGTGCCAACAGAAACGTATCATGGAGTGAATGCAAATGCCGCCGCGGGCGTGAAACACTGGGTAATACTGTAACTTACTCCGTAAGAATTGGCTGCTGACTCTTGGACTCCCGAAATTGAGTTGTTCATCAATAGAGCATTGATACATCAAATTCATCGAATAACAGCTCGGTCTAGCCATGGCATAGCTAGAAAGCGAAAATTCAACCCAGTGAGCTCCCAACTTGGGGCAACAATTGTGTGCCCCCATATGCATGCAGGGGATTGCAGGTCTCATCTGTCTCTTCAATTGACCGTAACTAACTTAGACTAGTTTCTATCACATTGAGTTCCACGATCCTTGATTCACGTCCACAGGGAGATCGGTAGGGGGCAAGGTTGTTCTGGCAACAATTCGACAACTTGACAAACACAACGAATATGACTCGACATCACAACCCATGTCCGTGTAATAGAGTCAACGGTCAGAGTGACTTTTTTACCCTGCCTGGGCTGTCACGTGAATGTTAGATGGATGCCAGGTAGGAACATTTAGGTGACTGCGGGAGGGGGCGATTGCAGAAAGGGGCAACCGCTTATACAGGCAACCGTGTTGGGCGTGTAGGGTGACCGCGTATAGAACGACTGCTGGTTAGTGCGTTTTATAGTGCATTTAGAGTTTAGATTTAGATGACTTCTGATACACCCGCAGTCAGTCTCTTTGTACCCGAACTCGCTCTGGTGCCCAAAGTCGCTCCCTAGATTTCGACATAACAACCCTCGCAGGGGGTTAGGGGAGGGGTGAAAGCATTTAACAACTACACTGGGGGATTTTGAAATATCCCCCATTATTTTGAGCATTTCAAGTGCCTACAAATGGAAAATAGACTAACAAATGACAAATTTTTTAATGGATGAATGATTTGATGGATGAGTTTTTCACAGGGTGCATTCCCCTTATTTTTTGGTGTTAGCAACTTAGCATGCGAACAAAACTTTGGACCTCCTATATACTTTTTGAATTTTAAATAAAAATTAAATGAAAAAAATATGAATATATTTTTTTACTTTGAAAGTTTATGACTTTATGTTTTGAATTATTGATATTTTTATTTGTTAATAATAATTAGTTACAAATTTTTGAAGGAGAAAGATACACTATAGAATTGAAAACTAACTTTCACACCCCTATATTATATAAGAAAAAATTGTCTAAAATATGAACAAAAAATTCCTAAAAATAGCTCTCTATTGAAAGCTCATTTTAAGTTGAATATTGATGCAATGGTCATCTAAATGTGTTCTGTAAAAATATTTGAGTTAAAAAAAACATACCATTTTAGTGCATTTTTAACCTCTTTTAGAAATCATTCCATATTTTATTTGAATTTGAAATTTCGGGAGTAGAATCCTATAGTCATTACAAAATTTGAAGTTAAAATTATAGTTTATTAGAAACCACTTGTTCGCACGTGGTTTGTTGTAGTAGAATTAAGTGCACCCCCAAATTAATTTTTGAATGGATAAATGATAAAGTTACAAATAAATAATTTTTTAAGGATGAAAATATATTGTTTGGATGACAATTTTTGGATGAAATTTTGAATGAATGATCTTTGGATGGATGAAATCATAGTATAATTTTTTGAATGAAATATTTGTCAAATGAATGAATTGTCACAAGCAATACAATGCTACCAAATCTCACTGCTAATATAATATTGATAAGGTGATAATATAGAGGCAACACTACTTTAAAAAAGTTGAATATTAATCATTAGAAAAAAATTGAACCTCAAAACAGTCAAAAGAGGCCACTTCATAATACAAAAGCTTGGGTGGGAAAAGCCTTCTAAACTCACTTTGGGCCAAGAATTGCATGATGAATTTGAAAATTCATCATCATTATTCAATCTATCTCCATGATTTTATAAATTTAAATGAGAAAAACCTTCTCAATTCACTAATTGGGCTATTAATTGCACGATGAATTCAAAAATTTGTTATCATTACCCAATTCATCTTCATGATCTTATAAATCTCATGATGGTTTCATCATGAAGAATGAAGCACACGCCAAGTAGTAGTTCTAATGAGGTTT
This sequence comes from Climacium dendroides, assembly GCA_950106755.1. NCBI lineage: Eukaryota > Viridiplantae > Streptophyta > Bryopsida > Hypnales > Climaciaceae > Climacium > Climacium dendroides. The sequence continues at coordinate 3,840,652 of OX467087.1, forward strand.
TGACCACCTTCATATTCAATTAATATAAAAATTAATAAGAAAACTCAAGGCCTTTTGTGGGTTTGATTTTTTTCTAGTGGAAATAAATATATCAGATTTGCATCTTCACATCCTCAATTTCTGTGATTCACTACAACTCAAATATACCAACAAAAGAGTGCATCTATATCTTAAAGACAAATAACTAGCTCTTTCTAACCTACTCACTTATAGGGACATAGCTAATGGAGGATTTTTCAAACTCTCATACTTTAATTAGCTCAGCAACATTGCAAGATATGCTTTGTACCATAGCCCAATCCCTGCAAGCTACTCAAAATGTAAATATTAGTGAATTTAATGATAACAAAATGATTAATGTGGAATAATTCTCACTCTCAAATTACAAGATGGATACTCAATCTCAAAATTCATATAAACGAACGCATTCATTTGCTAGAATTTTTACTACCACTAAATAACATAACTTCACAAACATAACGCAAACGTTGAATCTCATCCGAAAGTTCATTGAAAGCAAGCATGTGTAAATAAGGCGAAACTACCACCACCCCAAAGTTGTCAAAGAACCAACACATCCTATAAGTTTTAATAAGAAATGCCAAAAAAAGCAGTAGGAATGAATGTTTCGTACACGATTGTAGATAGACTAGTTAGATTTGTTTTTAAATTTTTTGTGTGGATATTTTTGTGTTTATTGAAAGTGATTGGTATACTTTTTATAGCATTTGTGTTCTAATTTGTTGTTTTTGTATATACTTTTACCAAGTTGGAGTGATTTTTTTGAGTAAATTTTGAAATTGTTAAATTCAATTAAGAGTGGTTGGGTTGCAATTCAGTCCAAGTAGGTGAGTTTGGTTAGGTAATTAGTAAGTCAAGTAGGTTGATTGTAAGGACCAGTAGTTTAGCCAAGTAGGAGTTCAGTGAGTCTTGTGATTCCAAGTAGTGCGTGTCCAAGTTGGTAGATGAGCAATTGTTGGGAGAGTATATAGTCATCCTTTCCGATTGGAAATGGACCCACTTGGAGAGAGCCAGTGCAAGTCCCGGCCAGGAGGAGTCGTGTAGTTTTTTTGTTTTTTGTTTTTGTGTGTGTGTGTCCGAGTGGGATGAATTTGTATGTATGGAGTGTCTTGTGTCCTAATTGGAGATATGTTGATTGAAGATCAATTAGAAATGGGAAGAGTCCGAGTTGGATTGGATGGTGAAGATGGTTACCTATGAGATTCATGAAATCAAAATATTGTCACCAAGTTAGAAGTGTTTGAGATGTAGCTTAAGTAATTGTGACTGTGATGGCTGTGTAGATCTGAATTTAGTTGTAGTTAAATTTTGAGATCATATTGAAGAACAATTAGAATGAGATGACAAACTGAGTTAACATTGAACATTTGTATAAGGGTGATTTTATTTACCAATTAGGATTTAATAGAAAATATATTTTGAATCAATTGGTGTACTAGCTATAAGAGCGTGAATGAGTTCAATTAGAGATATGTTGTAATTGTTATGTGTGTTTCTAGTTTGGGTGTTCAATGCATTGATGTGTATACATTTGAATCAAGTTGTTAGTGTGTAATGTCGTTGTAGTTTGAGTGGCTACTAATTTTCCAAATTAGGTCATGGTTTTCTATTTTTGGATTGTATTTCCTATTTTAGGAATTGGTCCATTTAGCATAAATTCCTACTTGACCGTCTCCCTTGAAACGAACTTATTATACTAATAGGATAGTTTCCAAATAGGTCATTATCCTCCTTCAACAATGATGCAATATGTTACTAAAGGGTAACTTAGCAAGAGTTAAGGAAAGGAGTTTCTCATACCTTTTCATGAGAGGCAGTACATTCACTTGGGAGAGGCTTGCATAGGAGCATTTTTAACACAAGTAGCACGATAGCCAATTGCATAATACTCCCTTGTGCTCCATTCAAACTCTCGAGGCAACTCAATTACAATATTGACGTGAAGGATCAATATCTTCAAGAAATGATGCACATCAAATATGTCTGCAAATGTGATGTAGCAACTCCTTTGGTCAACTCTCTATACTTGCATCCGCATCAAAAAAATCACAAATTTTACTACGTGTCAAATAAAGCATCCTAATAGATCCTTACCTTGATAAAGAGTGTAGCCCTAACCATATAAGAGAAACAAAATATTTCTATTATAGATAAATTATAGTCTATATATAACTAATGAAAAAGATTTAGCAGCTTGACTTCTATAGCGCATAGTTACCTAAAGTCTTTCCAAATAAGATTGACATTAAATTGAGGAAGAAGTAGAATTGCATTCAAAATTTTTGCAACAACAATAGCATGACAAATCTATGAAGACATTAACCACCATCTAATCTTTCAAATAGAGAACTTTTAGTAGCATAGCTAACACGCAATCAAATCAATATCAATTTCAAGCAATTTTGAAAGGAAAAAGACTAACCTCCATTTGCTGTTGATTTAAGCCGCCTTCCAAAAACCCTTGTAAATATTCGTTAGAAATAGTTGAACAAGCTGCTCCAAAGAGGTCAACATATTCTGATATTAGATGAGATAAATAGTATTAAATATACTGATAGTATGAATTTCATTGAACGCAAAAAGAAACTAAACTAAAGGAAAAGATATTACTGATAATCTCAGAGCAATTAGATAATACCCTAGAATAATGTACATTGAGTTTAAAATGTCAACCAAATAGTTGTAACTTATAGGATTCATCATTTTGATAAGTACACAACATCCAACCTCCACTATTTGGTCGATCTTATCTTTTGAGTGGATAGTTTGAGTGGAGAATGTCTTCTGAAATGCAAACAAGACATTACCACATAAAACATCATATTCATCCACCATTACAACATGCAACCTATCACGATTAATATACTTCAATGTGCACAAGAATGATCCTTTCATAGAATAAAAGCCTACATTACAAATCCAAAATGCACGTATAACTATATTAAACCAACATACAACTTCTAATAAATATTGAAATCAAATTTGAGTAGGGTTGTGATTTGCACCTTCACTTTTCTTGATAGTACATACTCAACCAACATATGCATTCGCTCACTATCTATTTTTGAGGTATACCCATCAAATTGTTTTTTCGAGGAATGAACTTTTTTAAATGTTTTATTTCACTAAAAAGTCTACCTCTCATTATGTGTATATTTTCATTCAATTCCTCCATCACTAATTTTTCATTGTCGCTTTCAATATGTAACTTTGTAGGAGCCATTAAACTCTCGTTTTGTTTCCCCATTTTCTTGCGGACAATGTTTTAGGGAATGGTCAAGCCATTGATTTGCTTTTTCATATTCTTGTTGTACTTAAACCATTCTAAGGGATAATTATCATGCAAAATTTTTTGTCCGTACTACTTCCCCAAAATTCTTTAAATTAAAGGAGGCAGCCTAAATAATTGATCATATTTTAGTCCAATTCTTTCCCTGACATTACCAGGCAAACTTTGTGGAATACATTGAATGTCCATAACTTCTGGCATCTTGTAAGTTCAAGAGCAAAAAGGTCACTCTCAATTGATATGATGACATTTTTTTAGTATCTTTTATTTGCAAATTCCACTAAACAATTCAATACTAATTCTTTTCAAAGTCAATAGGTATGACATTCCCATATTTGATATAATATGATCACTTAATACCTGAAAGCAAGAGAGACAAAAAGAAATCAAAATTAGTAAGGGCTATCTCTTAATATCTCTCATATGTAGTTGGATGAATGGATGGTGGGGTACGCTCTCACAGCAATACTTTTTAGCTTCATTAAATTGAACATACAACTTGCCAAATCCAATGAAAAATAACTTCAATATATGAGTACAACAAGAGGGTTCTACTAGTATGTAAATCTTACTTAAATTTAAGGATTGTCAAATAGACATAAGGAAGGTTATTTCTTGATGGGAATGCATGTTATAGTATCACCATCAGATAACTAGTACCTTGATTGCCTACATTAGAAGCAATTCCACAATGCAAGAGAAATCAAATTTAGTAGAGTTATTTAACACTTAAGTCTATACTTGTACTAGCTATCAAAGGAAACATTGCTTGTACTACTCATTTTTGGCAATCGAAAACTTGCAAATGTAATTGAAGTAGTCATTCATTCACCAAGATTCAATTTCTCTATACTATTCATTATCAAAGAATCAGAGAATAACTTGAATCTTAGATGTGATCAATAAAGAACCTTCTTGATTCAAAATCTGCAAATGTCCAAAGAAGAAATTTTATGGTCATTTTTCCTCGAGAACTTTTATTTAGCATGCTAATGATAGAAGCTAAAAGGACATGACACCCACTCACTTTCAAAATGTAGAACACAAGCTCGTTTAGACTACTAGAATTCAAATACTTTCATAATTGCCCGATTATTGAAAATACCATGCTAAAAATCCGAAGTCTCTTCTATGTTTGTATCACATGATTATTCTTGCAAAAGTACAACAAGACATCTTCTAATAGCAATGATTTCGTTCACTCAACAAACAATAAAAGACATCAAACAACATCCCACCACAAATCTATTGTTTCCAATTCAATTCAAGAAGTCAAGTCTTAAATTGATTCCAAGCGCAACCTCCTAATTTACTATGTCACAAGTATCAAACTTATCTTATGTACCAATTAACAATAAAAGTACTACCTCATGAAAATACCTTGTAAGCTTAAAATTAGTAGCTCTATAAATCTTAATAGAATTTAGCATTTTGAAATGTATAGGTCAAGTGGATTGTCAAATATTGATTGAGAATCAAACAAAACTATTCAAATACAAGTCTATATAGTTCTCAATTTTAATGGCAAGTTCAAGCTAAGTATGAAGAGCAATGCTCTCATAGACATTTGAAGGAAAAGTCCATTCATCAATGTGGTCATTTTCAATGGCTATAGCCAAGTTTTATGCATTGTTCCAACCAAATTCTAGACCTATCTTATATTTCTTCTTGACATCTGCTTGCACATCTCAGTGAAGGCATTTGGTAACTACCATTCCAATAAATATCATTATGAGGGCAACATGGACACCATAGAATTGGATTATTCAATCATGCACTTAAAACTAATGGCCATCGATAACCTTCCACAGTAAGTCTCAAAACCTAAGCTTCAAACCATCACACTATTAGCTAGTTAAAATGAAAGCAGAGCAAGAGATTGATTACTCACTATCAATGAAGTTGCATCTGCATTTGTCATCAAAAAAAGTTGTCTCTGCAACTATGCACTACTAGCATTGTTCACTCACATTTGCTTGTATTGGCTCTACAAAAGACGACTTAGAACAAGAAATGGAGTCACAGTTACGAACATCAGCACTAGAAGAAATGAAACCAAGAATACTAAACACATACTATTCCTCAAAATTGTTGCTTCTGAACCCAAGTAAAAGTTGCAAGAGAGTTAGTGACGCGAAACAAATCACAGTCATGTGAACTTTTTACACATGAGGACTTCAAGTGGTGCAACCCTAGCTTGTAGGAACAAAGCACCTACGGAAGCACCCAAAACTATCTACATAAGCAATTCAATGACACTTGAATTTTTATTTTCATTTATTTTGGTTGTACAGAAAGTGATAACTCTACAAGGATGATGCTATTTACATCCATGGAAATGGTTTAAATTTGCAATCTACAAATGAAGTTTTATTTATTCATCCAAAATGATGTACATTCATCTAAAATTGCATCAATTTTGTCCTAAAATTTGATAGCAAGTTAGTGTTTTCATCCATTGAAAAGTAGAAATATTTTGCTCAAGATTCCTTAAGAGAAAAAAATATCGCTTTTTAACAAAAATCACTAAAAAAAACCTAATTGGAGGCACTTTTTTTAAAATAATATTTTTGTGATATTAGAGAATGAAAATCATGAAATATGAAAATTTTAGATTTTTTGAATGCAATATGTAATTTCTATGATTTTCAAAGCACCAACTCCCTAAATCATTGAAACTATTATATAGGTGGACCAAAAAAATAGAATCTACAAAAATGAATAGTCAACAAATCATAGTTAAACATGTGTCTTTCATATGCGTCATTGAATTCGAGCTCAACATTTGGAGGAAGCATTAAGGAAAGACTAGGAATAGATTTATTCACAATCCAACATACAAAAATGGGGCAAGGATGTTGTTGGATGTTTTTTACCTTATGTGTAAAAAAAATCTTAAAATCAAAGATTTAGGATTTATTTATTTTTGGCAATATAAAAAGCTATAACTCTAAAAATATCACATTATTTACATCCATGGAAATGGATGAAACTTATAATATATAGATGAAATTTCATTTATCATTCAAAATTATGTACATTCATCTAAAATTGAGCAATGTTGTCTTAAGATTTAGTAGCAGATTGGCAATTTCATCCATTGAAAAACTGAAATATTTTGCTAAGTATTTCCAAGGAAATGTTTTTTTGCTTCTAAGCAAAAAAATCTCTCAAAAAAACCCTACTTCAAGTTCATTATTTTATTCATTGCCAATTGCATACGTAGGTCAATTTCTACACTTTACTACTAAAATAGTTTAGTTTTTGTAGTTTAGCAATTCAACAACTTTGTTGATAAGCTTAGTTCTAATTTAATAAACTAAACTAATAGTGTAGTTCGTTCCTAGGGAGGTCTTTTAAATAGGATTATCTTTAATTTATATACTACTAAGCCATTGCAAACAATTACAAGAAGAAAATAGGTTTCTTAATTTCCCAAGCAAATATGTTTTCCTCACAAATAATTAGGGGTAGTCACACCTTCTTCAAGAAGCGAAATTTCTTCAAGAATGAGAAAGTAGTGAGAGAAAAAGGGAGCCAATGGGGAGCCCTTGTGCATGAAGAAGGTGTGACACCCCTTTTTGATGTGTCAAGCATGGAGAATGAAAATCGAAGAATGGATTTACAAGCTTGTAAGTTTGCATAATGATTAGGATGTAATTGGAGTTTTACAATTGTTGTCTTTAAAGCATGACAGGTCTATTTGAGCTCCAAACTGGCTTGTCACTTGAGAAGTGAACCCTAACCTGTTATAATGCATCCAGATCCCTTAATTGCGGTCAAAAATTTTGCCACAGATTCTACACGAGGAATGTTTTTATGGGTTTTTTTCCTCAACATCACTATCATATCTTTGATGTTTTTTTTTCAAATGAAGCAGCAATCAAGTACTAGGCTAGTTTTGCTCGTACCAGCGCCTTTTCCAAACCCCATCATTATTTTATTTTCTGCAATATGAGATTTCATGCCATAACTGTTACAAGCCACTTGAGAAGTGAACCCTGCCTAAGCATTGGGCTGCCGATAATTGTTGATAATCTGAATCATAATAAGTTGTTTTTAAGTAAAAAAACTATATTTAATTATTAATAAATTTAAAATATCCAAAAAATAGCTAATTTTATATAACATTTAACTTTAAATTATAAAATTTTATTATATTTCATAGTTTCATTATAATCAATAATACTAATATAATTATGAATAGAAAATCATATTTTATTCTATGAAATGAACTAATTTGAATTCATTATCTAAAACAAATTAATTTGAATTTGTTCTATGAAATGAACTAGTTTGAATTCACTCTCTAAAATGAATTCATTTGAATCCACTCTATAAAATGAATTCATTTGAATCCATTCTATGAGATGAATTATACAAAAATTTAATCAAATCTGCCAATAAATTTAGTTTTAATTCTTGCTCTACAACCAATTACAGTCATAATCATAATGCATACTTTATAAATCAACTACATTAATTAATTTGAAAATTTAATTTATGCATTACATGTTTATGCGATTTTGGATAAACAAAGTCCTATCATCACTACCACATGCATATATTACATGTCCAAATTGCACCATTAGTAACTTTCCAAAAGGAATTATTGTTTTCTTTTCAAATCATGCGGCTAGTGTGACTTCAAAGACATTTTTTAAAGTTTTCTTTATATCGCACGGTAGTGGAGGGTGGTTTTCGTTTTCTTCTAATCTCATTCAATGATTACTATTTTTTCACTTACAATGGAAACCATACAGCTGCTTGACAATTCTTAGGAGATAGTTTAAAATAGGTACTATGAATATAATTAAACAAAAAAATAGGAAAAGTAAAAGACAACCTATTTAAAAGCTCATTTTTGTAAAGTAAATATAATAACTATATAAAGGAAAAAAACACTATGAACACTATATATAAATCTTGACATCAACTCTTTCATATCATTCTACAAATCACAAATTCCAAACCAATATATTCATACAGGAATTAATATAAACATACACATATTTCTTTATTTTCTATAGAGCTCTCTACTTTACCTTCCTTAATAAACACTTTCATTCGTAAAGATGCCTCGACACAGTCAACGAGCGGAAGTTGTGGAAGACCTTGAAAACTGTCTTGCTACACGTGTCATATCTAATTCTATGGAAATGATAGGTTCATTGAGTGATTCAGATGGAAAAACTAGCAATTCTAGTATTTATGATAGTGATGAAGACTTATTCATGGATGGTGTCTCCACAATTTACAATTCTATAATGTCACACGATATTTTTCGGTGAGGCATCATGGAAGAGTAAATTCATCACATATGGCAAATGATTTATTGCATATGAATTCTTTGAGATTCAAAGCTAAATTCAGAATGTCACCAGAAGCATTTCACAGGATATGGAGTATGATCAAAGGTCACAGCATCTTTTCCAATAAAAGCGCTATTCCTCAATTTGATCCACGCCTCCAATTTTTAGTAGTCCTTTTCAGATTTGGAGTCTACGGAAATGGGGCGTCAAGATTTAACATTGCAACTTCATTCCACATATCCACGGGCGTTGTATCAAAATTCACAAAACGTATTATGGTGGCTATTCTATCACTTGAAAAGAGTGTAGTGTGCTGGCCTACTAATATAGAAAAACAAATAATCAAAGATTCTATTGAAGAGTCACATGGATTTCCAAACGTCATCGACATAATGGATGGTACACATATCGTATTGGCCACCAAACCAAGTCACCAAGGGGAACAATACTTCAATAGAAAAAGTCGATATTCCATTTCTTATATGATTGTGAATGACCAAAACTATAGGATAACACATCTCCAAGCTGGATTTCTTGGCTCTGCTCACGATAGTCGTGTTTTTATAAATTCCCAAGTATGGCTAAAACATGACGATTTCTTTAGAGGAGATGAATATTTATTAACAAATATTGGGTACCCTCTCACTTCTATAATTCTACCGCCCTATAAGCAGTCGGCATCTAAGAAGAGAGAAAATCAAAAATTCAATAAACATCTCTCCTCTATTCGTGTGAGGTCGGAACACACCACTGGGCACTTGAAGGGCAGATTTCAAAGCCTTCGAGGCATGCCTACTATAATTTCTAACAAAGAAACACATGTACTTGTAGTTCTTTGGATTTGTTGTTGTGTCGTTCTCCACAACCTCCTTCTTGAAGATGGGTATGATTCAAATTGGGGGCGTGGAATGGAAGACCCAGATAGGATTGTTTCTGATGACATTGTAGAGGGTGCTAACCAAGCACTTCCTTATAATGATGCTTTTGCTAAATACAAGAGGAAAAACATTAAAGCACAGGTGTTGGACTATCATGAAAAATGAATATAATGCACAAATATTATACAAAGCATTTAAATATCTACAATGTTCTACAGTTGTACATGTTACCTACCAATAATTTTGCTCTCATATTTAGTGAACTTGTAAAAAATATAATAAAGTGAAACTAGAAAACATTACTGGTTTTGGAAATCCACAAGTCGTTTTCATTGGATTTTCTTTTAAATGTGTACATATGCCAATCATATGATAGTACATAAATCTGAAGTTCCTTGTTCAATTTTTTTTATAGGAATCTAAAATTAATCCCCTCCTCAAATGTACACTTCTAGTAAATTGAAGAAAGAAAAATGTACCTTTGTGTTGGAGTTCGCTATTATAATCAATCTCTTTAAAGTATAAATAGGAGAATTTTTTGGATGCCCTTGTCGAAACTCGGGTTGTACATGCATTTTTTTTAACAAAGCTTTTGCAGAGTAGAAGTGGCATTGTGGCTAATAAAGCAATAGTAGTGACGCAAGTAACTCATTGTTTTATACAGTAATCAGAAACCTCCAATAATTAATTTTATGTATTTTTCATACCTTTCAGTCAATATAATTGTAATTAAATCTGCAATTAATAATTTAGCATGATCCAGTCAACAGACTCACTGTCCGTGCATGACTAAATCTTGAAGTGCCTCCGTTTTGGCCCAATGCATTTCAACTTCACAATTTCATAACTAAATAAAAATAAGGTCCAAAAAATATGAAATGACTTAGGTTATATGCCATTTCCATTTATCTTCCTAAAGAAATCTGCTGCAAATTAGTTGAAAAAGATCAACAGCCCCCACATGCAATCACCTCTTGGAAAGGCTTCTCCAGGGTATAGTACCTTACTTTCCAAACATGAACAACCTAAATTAATTGAAATTAATTTAAATTCATTGCCTGAAAAAAACATTTTAGAAGGCTTCACTTTTGCAGCCTCTGTCAACAACTCTTTCCAACCAACGCTGTCTTCAATGAACACCAATCACATGTAAGGGACCAAAGACATAAAAGTGCTGGAAGTACCTTATTCTATATTTTCAATTCCATGAAATCCATTGTTCTTAAGAACAAAGGAGAAACGAGTGTATGATAAAACACATATGTAGTATGCTATGTTAGTGGCACTGCAATTAGAAATTTGCACGAAGTTTTGCAAGCTCAACCTGCAAAGCGAGTTCACGAATATAATTTTCTTCACGTTGTTGTTCACGTTGCTATTCACGTTCCTGACGTTGTTCTTAACGTTCCTCCCGTTGTTGGTCCATCCGTATGAATTCTAGGTCAAGACGGCGGGAGTCGAGAGCATGCTTCTTCTGTGATTCCTCCCTTAGGAATATATACTTCTGATTGTGATGCACCATCTGCAAGTTTAGCTTCTTCTCCATGAGTACATGGTTTTGCTCCTGGATATCCTGCACAGACTCTTGGAAGGATTTTGTTTTTTGTTTTTTTTCTCTTTGTTCTTGATTTGGAGTAGTTCGGGATTGTGTTGCCTCAGGTGCTGGAGGAATACCTGGAGAGTGAACAATCAAACAACGTTAACAGCAAAGGAAGCTACTCAATTAGTTGAAAAACTATGCACATCAATAAAAACATTTGCACATACTAATTCAAGATTCAGATGGAGGAAGTACCTTAAGAAGGGGAATGCTGGTTAGGTTCTTGTTGTCCAGAAAGCTCTTCCTTGAAATTTGACTCTTCTTCACCATTGGAGTCTTCATTTTCGGAATGAAGGTCAACTCCGTCCTCTGCTATCGATTCATAGAGCCCTTGTCCAATAGATGTTCCAAATAGCATTTCTTCAAAGTTCTCATTCAAGCTAGTCTCACCAATGTATGGTGGATTCATTGACACACTTTCAGACATAAATGGTTTCACTTAGAAGTAGAATGGACAAATACTGAGAACCTTCTCTCGGATTTTAGTAATATCCATTTTTTCATTGAAGGTTGTCAAGCCTTTGCCTGTGTTTCGTAAGAAGTCCTCTGCTTCCTTGAATTTCTTTTCCACATACCTCATCTTGCTCATGACCTGGTCTGGGCTTTTTTTGGTTTGCATGGTATCAAGATACTCAGAAATAAGGCATGTTACAGCCTTCTTGGTCAATCTAGATGTCTTTGTGCCTCCGTTTGCATTCTTTACCCCTGCACACTTTCATTTTTCGTAATTGCCAAGCAATTCTAACCATTGAAACAACAATGATTGTGTGGCTTCAGTCCATGCTTCATACACAGTTTTGAAAGGTACTTCTTGTGGAGCTGTAGAATCTGTGGGATGGGAGGAATTGGCATTCTGGGATTCTTGGGAAGGCCCTACAGGACTCAATGCCGGATTACATGTCTGCTTTCGTTTTCGTCCTTGGGAAGATTGGGCTAGCCGTGGTGGAGGTCTCATGGTACTTGCAGACTCCATCTGCGAAAGACTGAAGTCCACATAAAATCAAGAGCACTAGCTAATAAGAACACAAACTTGTTAATAAGACACTCATTAATAACAGAGGCCCCATTTTAATTAACCCCTTAGGGCCGGAGGAGGCAAAAATTGCCTTCGCATGTTTTTAACTAAGATTTACGATATGTTAGGACTTTCGGATCATTTGGGGACAAATTACAAACTTAGACAGGATTGAGTCTATTTTCTATGGTTGTTGTTCGATCGAAGTTTGGATCAAAAACCTGTTGTAGCGAGGGTGATTCATCGGAAGGGGTATTGGAGAAGCTTTGTTTTCAGTTGAACTCCACCACCAAAACACCAACAGCTAGATGATATCACCTGACGTCTTAGGGTCTGACACCGAGGTGTTCGCCGGGTTTACAGTGGCAATTGGACAGGTGATGAGCGTTATGTTAGCCCTCAACCTGACGATCCTTCGGCTTTGTACTTCCCGCCCTATACTTCTAATGGATCAACTTTGCAATCTTGAAATCATCTCCATACTGTCACATTTTATTTTTGGAAAAATTTGTAGTTGTAGATGAATACTGCTCCAAGTACTTGGACGGTTGGTTTTTCAAACAATGGTAATGTCATTTTTCTAAAAATGCTCAGAATTTGCTAAGATTTAGCCTGATTTGGATTGTAAAACTGTAATGCCTTTCCCTCATCGAATACAGCAGACGATTAGACTTCTTTCCCAAATTCCAAGTTCATAGCCTTCATCATAAACCTTTTTACAAACTTCCAAAGTTTTGAAGTTAGATTGTATAGTATCTACTCGTATGAGCCATTTACATAACTTGTACGACTTAGATTCCGTCTGTCGTACATGGGAGGAGCACCTTCTACTGAATCAATGCAGTCAAAAATGCGATCTGATCGTTCCCCAAAAATTTCAGGTACTACTTCAGCAAATGTAGATTACATCGGTTCGGTTAGATTGTCAGCTTGACATCATCCTAACCTACTAGAAATCTCCCCGAAATTTGCTTGTGAACTTGCAATACTACCTTGGAAAGCAGGCGGCCCTAAGGGGTTAATAATACATTTGCAGAGAACATGCAAATAACAAAGGCTACAGAAGGAACAAAGAGCTTGGAGTGGTTTCTACAATACTCAGGAATGAATTCTGAAGGAAATTGATCTAATCAAGCCTAAACCCTAAATATGCACAAAATACAATTAAAAATTTCAAAAACACTAATTTGCTAATTTGTAGTAAGAGGAAGAAATTCATACCTTTCTTTGCAACAAGCGACGAAGAGAACCCAAAAGAAGGCGCCTTCAACGTTCCTGTGCGGAAACCTCGGCAACACCACCGCGAGCAACCACTGCCAGCAACCACCGCCAGCGACCACCGCTAGCAACCACCGCAAGCCTAAAACGCAAGCGACCACCGCAAGCCTAAAACGCAAGCAACCACCGCAAGCAACAACACCAACAGCAACGACTCTTCAAAAGCAAAGGCAACGCGATTCAAAAGCAACGCAGGGTGAAAGGAAGAACACGGGAGGGTGAATTTTCGAAGGCGGAAGATGAAAAGATAATTGGGAAAACTTCCGGGTCCACGTCGAATTCTTCAGGGTCGGAGGTGAAGAACGAGGTCGGCACATTAACGGGGAATGGTTGCTCCGAAAGTCACGGGCGCCCAACAAAAAACAACCACGTGGAACTTCTCCGTTATTTGGACCCTTCTCCGAGAAGGTGTGACTACCCCTATTGCTAATTCCAAAGTTTGGTCTCTCCCCTCCTAATAGCCACAAGGGTAAGATTATCTCCCAAATTGGATTTCTTCAATCTTTATAAGTTTGTCACTTGTCAAACCATCTTTGTTTCCTTCACAAGGAACACTGCACCTTGCTCCACCAACTCGGATTTTTACCCACCAAGGCAGATACTGCTACTAAGGTACTGCTAGCTGCAATAAGACAACTCTCGACTTGGTATGCACTAAACTGCTGCGAAAGTACCAGTTTTCCAATTTGAAATACTCACAAAGTTCTAATTTGGCTTGTCAAAAGTATTAAACATTGACATTTCTTTTTTCACCAACTTGGAAGCAGTATCTTCTAGGACAATTTGGCCTCACTTAATTCTATCACATACAGGTTCTATACTCCTTTAATAATTTGGTATTTTATTTTATTTTTGCCTTAAACATCCTCCACTCTCCAACCTACTCTTGGCTCTCATCAATATCCAAAAATGCCCTTCCCAAATCAGCAAAATTGACGCACTGATTTACAGACCGATTTGGAACTATCAAACATACAACATTCAGACTTTAAACAAACTCCAATTTGGATTGTTTGCAATTAAAGTCTCCAAACCCTCAAACTTGGAAAATATCTTAAATCACTACAACGACAAACAAAACTCCAAATTGGATACAGATCTTAAATTCATTCTAGTCACACTTTATGCGCAAACCTCCCATTTGGATACATATGTACAAGCACAATCATTGTTGATACCAACTTGGAGAAATAATACATACAACCTAAACCCAATTCGATTTGAAAATCACTTCAATATATTTCCGAATTGGTGACAAATCACCATTAAACAAAATTTAATAGTTTTTTCTTAACAATACATCTTACTACTTTCTCTCCACTTAACTCCATATCACATCAACATTCCGATTTGGAAATTCTATTTGCTATCACCAACAATTCTAACTCTCTATTGATCATTCCAAATTGGACTTCACTCCGTCTCTCCAACTTAGACTCACAGACACTAACTTCACACATTCTAGTGACTTCATGAACTCTGGCAACCATACGAGTTTCCAATTCCGGACGCCACCAAATTGGATCGAAATCACCATACTTCTCTAAATAGGCCATCAACTCTCTACAGTAACTTCTATCATCTTCCAAACACTACGACTAGAAAATTGACTTCTCCCAATCTGATCATCTTCATTGATCTGTACAAACTTTCCCTACTTGGAACCGCAAATATCAAGCACCCATGCTAACACACTCAACTCTCCAACTAGGACACACATACAAACACACCAAGCATCACCCACTTAGAAACATACATCAAAACAACAAAAACAAATACACAACACACTTAGCTTGGACACGACTAGAACTCACTCAACAGACGGTCCCCTCCAAATCGGGAAACTCCACTTTAAAACTCCGGCCAAACGGTTCTTCAACCAACTTAGACATCCCTTAAAAACACACCTCAAAAATAACCGCCCAAATATAAATATGAAATTTCAAATTGACACATGCAGTTCAATCACACAACCCTAACTACTGACAGCAAGACATAATCCAAATCGAAAAACACAGCAACCCCAAGTTGGTTGACCATAGACAATTCCGATTAGGAATAAAGACACAGAACATTCCAATTCAGAACCACCTACAGACAACTTGGAATTGCACTTCACCCTCCGAATTGGCTTTCCTTTCCGATTCCACCTCAGTGGCTCATGCTTGATTGCTTCCAACTAGGAATAAATAAATAAAAATTGACTTCCCAAATTGATTAATAAACATTCAACGTCACTAATTTGGAACACAACATAAGAAAAACATAACCAAAATACCACAAAATCACACAAAATAAACACCAAAATAACAAAATAAAATCCGAATAGGTTATTTACAAACTTGATTTGGATTCCTTAGCTTTGGGCATTTTAGTTTTTAAAATTTTTTCATAGTCCTAATTTTTTCATATTTATGTGTAAATAATTTTTGTTTTCTAAACTTTTGGAAGAGTAATTTTTGTATATTAAGAATTAAAAATAATGGAATTCTTTTAGATTTTCTACAATAATTGTACAATTTTTAAAAATTTAGACATGACCCATCTTTTCCCTAATTATTTCCAAAACTGACCTACGCATATGCTAGCTATCTTAACCAGGAACTACTAGTAGTATGTCCTATATTGTTGCTACAATTACAAAAAGGTAAAAATAATTGTTTAAATTTATAATTTCATAATTCATGAAAACTTTGCCATTTAATATCTTGTATATCATAGTGTAAGAGGTTGCATTCTTGGTACATATAGGAAGTTCTATACGCAAAGAAAGGCAAAGGATTTGTTTTGTAGTATTGGGTTGCTTGAGATGAGAGTTCCATTTTTTCCAAAATGAAAGGTGATTTCATTTGATTTTCTTATTTAAAAAAATTCAATGACTTTCTCATCGTAGATGAAAAGCTATGAAATTGACATGAATAGAAAGGTCTATGCACAAAGGAGTGCATAGACTTTGATTTGTAGAATTTCAGCATGCAATATAAAAGTTATGAACTATCCAAAATAAAAGATATAATTGAATTGAATTTTTGAATTCAAAAAAATGTTTAAATTCATTCACTTACATAGTGTAGGTCCAAACGATACCAAACAAAGTCTATGCATCCCTCATTGCAAAGAGCTTTCTAGCGGTACATAGTATGCCGTTGTACACATCACAATTTGTTAGATTTAAGAGTATCAAACAAAATAAACAACCTAATTCAAAGTAAAAATTCTTCTAAAGTATAAGTTAGCCTATGCCTAAAATAATGGCCAGGTTGACTTTTTAATATTATCAAAAAATGTTAAGTTTTTACAATATCAAAAAAATTGCAGTAAATTCAAAAAAAAGTCTATATTTTATATTTTTTAGAAAGTAGAATTCATGAATTCATAAAGTATTCTATCCTATTGGTCCAAAATAGTCAAAATTGGCGCAAAATTAACACACAATGTACCCATAATTTTCATGTGATCACCTAAAACAATCACAATATTATCTATCATAACTACAATGTTTTCTACCATGGGCATCACATGATGGAATAAAAAAATAATTTAATATTGGAAATGTAAACTAAAGGCCATATTCGTTATATTGAGACTTTTTGCAGTCTCATTTTTATCTTTGACTTGAAAATAAACCGCTTTATTTCTTTATTAGTATTTTTTATAAATAGATAACAACACCAACTTTTCGGATTTTATTTTAGAATCACTATTTGAGCATTTTTTATTTTTGGTTTCAATTATTATTTTTGTAAATGAATTTATAATATCTAGCATTCTATCTCAAAATCTGCAAAAAATCTCAATTTAACAAATATGGCCTTAATTTACTAAAGGAGAAGGTTCTACTACAATCACTAATAAATCCAAAACCATCATCTAAATCATTGATCGTGGCCACTAGTTCAACCTCTAACAATGCACCCTCTAGCAATGCAATAAAACCCTTACACTCATTATACATAAAAGATATTGACTTTGAAAGTTTTTACAATTTAAAACATTATGAAATTATTTATACTTTTACTTTGGTTTTGGCAATGGTAAAAGATACATTAATTCAAGTGAAAATTGCACTTGATAATCTTCATTTCATTAGGACTCAAATGCAACAAAATATCTTTTCCATAGGTGAAACTTGCAACAACAATAGTAAGTAACAAAGATTAGCAGTACACAATACAAAGATTATTTGCACATTAACCCTAAAATGCCTATAGCCTAGTCTATGTTTCTTGGAATTTGCCATAAATTGAACCAGAAACTGACGTTTTCAAAAATTGAATCAATTTTTTCAAATTGAAACCTTACAAATTTAAACTAAACATGTTAGAGATCACATAGGAAAGAAAATATAACAGTATCACTTATAGCTTGAAAGATTGTTATAAGGGTGTTTAAAATAATGAAAACCTTTCAATTTCCCTTTCACATGTCAAATCTATAAAATTGGTCCTCCCAACAATATGAGGGGCCTAAAATGCATAACTCCAATTAGTTTAGGGCTTTTAAAAATGTACTCTATAATTTTTTTAACACTCAAGGATTGTGTGTCCCCTCAAGAGACAACTTGGGTTTGGGCAAGCTCCTATTGTCTCAAATTTTAGTGAATGTTTTTGAAACATTCACAAGGTTGAACCACACAATTTTTTAAGAGAATTTGTTACACATGGCTAAATTTGCTTGCTAGAACAATCCCATCATTGGAAATATTATGATTCAATTTCATCTTAAAGCTATTGATAGTTCAATTTTTGCTACAATCTTAAATCTAGCTCTACTTAACAATTTTTAATGAGTTATAATTAAGAGATTTTTTTCCTAAATTTTTTTCCTAGATTTTATTCAATACAAATAATTAGAAAATCAAAATCAATAGAGCAAAAATATTGAGTGAAGAAGATGGAAAGCCAAAAAATCTAGTCAAGACTAGTCCAAAAAAAATTGTTTTCTTCACTTAACCCCTAAAGGACCAAAGGGATTTTTTCGAGAGATATTGTCAAAAACTATGTTTTTTCAGTATGTTATTCAAAAATGAATATTGGATTTTTTTTTTTAAACTTTAATTGTACAAAAAGAAAGTTAGTAAAGTATTTTATTAGAGTGGGGAAATTTTTTTAATCCATTTGACCACACAAATTGAAAGACTATAATATTTGAAGTGAGGAAACAAATTTTTTTTCATTTTTGTAAAATAAGGTCAGCAGACTTTGAGTCCTTTTGGAATAAATTTTTTGCATTAACCCATAAAGGACCAAGGGGGATTTTCAAGGAGACAATGTCAAAAATTGTGGTTATCTGGTATGCTATCTGGATGTATATGAGTGAGTGCCAATTGTGTAATTGATTGTGAATTTTGCAATTGTGTGTGAGTTGTGAGATGAATGAAGTGAACTTAGTACCAATTGGAGAGATTAAATGAATTGCTGTTTAATTGAGAGACTAAGAGAGATTGATTGGATTAATGACGTGAATTGAGAAATGGAGGAAATTTAAACTGTGAAATTAAATTCAGAACCGTGAGTGCAACGACTGGATATGAAGCTGTAACTGTGTGAGGAGTATGTCAAATTACTGAGAGGAATATAGCCAATCGAGAATAACTCGAGGATGATTGTTATATTGTATAACACGAATCGATTGGGAAGGAATATTAAGGATGATAGCAATATGAATTTAAAAAAAAATTGAGATTAATGAATAATATCAAAATAGATACAAAATGTTCTAAAATAAAAATAAAGAAATGTACCTTTTGTCGACAATTGAATAATTTGAAATGGAGTGCAAGACTAAAAGGAAGAATTTTATGGAGAAAGACAAAGATAAGAATATCAATGGAGGAAACCTAAAGTTAAAAGGAAAGCGGAGAATTTTGGAGTAAAGAATAATTGAAGAAAAACAAGACAATGGCTTATATGATAAGTGGTCCTAGAACTTGTGTAGATATACAATTAGGCAGTAAAGTTTTAAATTTTTGAAATGCTTTGAGTGAATTTTTTGAGTCATTTTTGCTGATTTTGTGTGTATTCCTTGTATGTTGTGTGTATGTTTTCCAATTGGGAGTGTGTTATTTTGTGTCTATGATTGGATGAATTTTGGAATGTGGTGGAAAGTGAGAGAATAATTTACCAAGTCGGGTTATCGAGATGGCCGTCTAATTTTCCAAGTTGGATCTATGCATGAATTAAAGATATTTACCAATTAGGTTGTGAGTCTAGTCGAGTGTGATGGCAAGGCAGGGCCAAGTCGGAGTTACAGGAACCAAGTTGGAAGTAGTTATTTTCGTCCTATTCGGAAGAGAGTGTGTGAGGTGTGAGTGTACAACCTGGCATGGGCAGTTATTTCTAAAAAAGTGAAGTAGAAGTCCAGTTGGGATTGAATTTAAATCCAAGTTGGAATTGCGGTTTCAAACAAGGGTGCAGTAGTTAGGAGAAGCGGCTGTTGCATTACCAATTTGGTTTGCTAACCGTTTTGGAATTTCCTATTTGGGTTTGTTTTTGTGTCATTTCTATTCACCCACTTGGAGAGAGCCAGTGCGAGTCCCAACTTTGTGAAGCTGTGTATTTGTT
Organism: Climacium dendroides; assembly: GCA_950106755.1. NCBI lineage: Eukaryota > Viridiplantae > Streptophyta > Bryopsida > Hypnales > Climaciaceae > Climacium > Climacium dendroides. The sequence continues at coordinate 3,860,608 of OX467087.1, forward strand.
TGTTTGTTTGTTTATGAGTGTGTGTCAAGCAGGTGCTTGAGTTTATGTTTGAATGTGAATTCATGATTGAGTCTTTGGAGTTTTAAAAGTGATGGATATGTGAATGAAGGCCTAATTGTGGAATTTGGAGTATTCCAAGTTGGAGAGATGTATGAGCAGATGGAAGACTGAAAGGAATTTAATTTATGAATTAAGTCCTATTCGGGTGGAGAGTGATGAGATTAGAGGAGGATGCTGAAACCCAAATTGGGTATTGATTGAATGAGCAGCTAGCTGGAAAGATTAGCTAGCAATTACATAAATTAAAAAATTAAAAAATATATATATGTATAAAAAAAAAATAGCTGTGTGAAGGAAGTTGTGCAAGTCCTAGTTGGAGGATTGAAAGGAGAATAAATATTTGTGAGAAGATCTATAAAGTGAAAAGAGTATAGTAAAGTTGGAGAAAATACAGTGAATGTGGAATGGTTGATCAGAGATGTTGTAGAAGTCTAATACAAATAGTTTTTGGAAAAAACATATAAAAAGTGTAATGGTGATTGCATTACCAATTTGGACTTATTTATAAAAAGAAATTTTCCTAGCGGAATTGGTATCCTGTGTGTGATGAATGTTTATGTGTGGATGTTGAGAAACAAATTGGTGAGCTAGATTAGAGTATGTGAGAATTTTTTTTTTAATTGTTTAGTTGCAGTCTAATTGGGAATTGAAGCATGTTTTAGTTTTGTATATGTGATACCAATTAGGATGCTGAGTCATGAGTCAACCAGCAAGGAGCTGCAACCAAGTTGGGTAATGGATGTCATTGTAGTATTATTACTATTACAAGTTGTGTGATCAAGGAGTGATGTGAGGGTAGTACTTCCAATTTGGAAGAATTAAAACTGGTTGTTATTGGAGATGAGATGCTACCCAAGTTGGAGACAAGATTAAAACAAGAAGTGTCAAGTCTCAGTTGGAAGTTCAAGAGCCAAGGCTCTCTCAAGAACAAGATCAATTTGAAGAAAGAATTATAAAGCCAAGTTGGGTTTGTATTGTTGTTGTAATAATGTATTTGGTGATAGAGTTCCAAATTGGATTAACTTATTAGCATAAAAAAATCCTACTTGACGCTCTCCCTTGGAACGAACTTATTATACTAATAGGATAATTTTCGAATAGGTCATTATCCTTCTTCAATAACTTGGCATAATGATATGTAGTAGGAATGTTGTAAATTTAAAATCTTGCAATTGAGCTGTAATTTTAGGGGAATTTTAGTTGCCAAATTGATGTAATTACCTCCTAGAGTTCGAACTCTACTCATAGGTGGATTTTTATTAATAAAAGAAAATAATTTATAAAACCATCTACAAAACTTTAACTATACAAATTGGAAGTACAGTATTATACTAGAGTATAGAAAAAATTTCAGACCATTTGACTACATGGATTGAAAGATTATAAAGTTTTAAGTGAATTTTTTTTTTCATTCCTACACAATAGGGTCAACAGACTTTGGACCCTCTGAAGTAAAATTTTTGCACTACACCAATCAAATTGAGGATTTTGACCATGCATAAATATATGATTTTTGGTTCATTCATGAAAAAATTTAGAAGCAACTAAGATGTCTAGTCTGCACTAAATCACCTTGCAATGCAAGGTCAAGTGGATTGGTAATATACTAGTCATTTTTTGATGATTTCTTGTGCTCTAAGGAAATTTTTTATTTGAAATTCAAATGGCAAAAATTTAGCAACAAACATTTGGAATATTTGGAAAAAGTTTCAAGAATTTTGACTTTACAAATTGCAAGATAATAGGACTTGAAGTTAGAAGAAATGTTTTTTTTTTAAATCATTCCAATATAGATAATAAAGTTTGAGTCCTTTTAAAGTTTGATTTGAGGGCTAAAATTTGTTTTCTTTTGGACAACTATATCCTATATATTATTAGTTACATACATGCCAAATTTAAAAAGTTGGTGAGTTTTTTGCAAAAGATTCTCCAAAGATTCCCAAATGGTCCAAACGGCCCCAAAAGTTGAAGAAAACGTAACTTTTGATCCGGGCACCCAATCAAAAAAAATTCCACCAAAGAGATCCACGTTTATATATTGTGTCCAAATTTCATGAACATCTAACCAAAAATAACTTCATGAGAATCTACCCAAGACTGAATTTTTAGACTTTCAACCTTCTTAACTTTATTTTTTTGCACTACAAAGTTCTGAGCTTTAAATCTCTATGGAGGAAAATTGAGTTGAAAATCTAAGGGAAAAAAACATTTCCAAAAAACTTAATTTTCATTCTTAAAAAAATTGTTAAGTAGAAGTAAGTATGAGGTAGAAGGAAATCTAAATTACTAGTCTTTAAGATGAATCAAAATACACTAATTCCAATGGTGAGATAGTTCTAGTAAGAAAATTAAATCATGTGGAACTCTTTTTCAAATTGTAAGAATTGCATTTATAAATGGATCCTACAAGTTATTTTTTCAAGAAGATGTTCTAATTGCCTCCAAAATAAGATTTTTTTATAACTTTATCATACAAATCCAAATGGAATAAATCAAATCTTTCCAAACAAAAATATAATCTATAAAAAAAAATTTAATTTTTTTTTTGAATTTTTGAAAAAAAAATTTTGCTACCCCTTCTCCCCTATTTTGAGCTTCTTTGGGCAAATTTTTTGTTCCTGGTCACCAATTGAAAAAATAAATTATATTACAAAAGAGCTAATCAATTTTTCTATCTTAAAAAAAATTCAAAAAATTAAGACAAAAATTCAGCCCATAGGTACTTGCTTGAAATCCCATTTGTCCCTTAAACAGACAATGGCCCTTTGAAGGTTAAATGCAAATATCTTGCAATCTACATGGTCAATGTTTCAAAATTTTCTACTAAGAGTTTTTATACTAATCTAGTATAAGATCCTATAATTAAATATGCAAAAAACTAATTTTTTAAAGTTTTTTCTTCTTTGTAGTAGGAAAGACAATTTTAAATGGGTTTTGATAGGAAAATGGCCTTAGTCCTTGAGGGGTTAAATGAATTTCTCATGTGATTTTCACTTCATGATCTACTATATTTGAGGCACATTTCCAAAAGTCCTCAATACAATAAATAGTCCAAATTGCAAATAAGCCACAATTTGAGTCAGTAATTGGACTATTCTAGTCCCTAAGAACCTCACAAAATTAGTATAGTATGTCCATTGTGTTTTAGTATTTTCAATTCCTAAACAAATGGTTATGCTTAAAAATTTATAGAAGAAGTAGGTTCACCTCGTTTAGAGCATCTTCACTCTTTCATTGGAAAATCAACATTTGGAATCGCAAGTGGTAGATTCACTAACTACAGAAGTGGCTCTGGTAGTACTTGTTCCCCACCCATCCATCCAACATACTTCAATGTTATAGGTGAATTTAGGACTGCCTTCAAAGCATCTCCACACACTTGAGGGTACATTCTCATAAAGGGTGAAAAATATCTATAAAAAAAAACTAAAAAAGAATCTTATAATTTTTGTAGGTTTTATTGGAATGGTGGATGAAGAAGCTTCCAACATAGACATTGATGAATACAAGGTATTCTAGAAGTTCAATGCAAAAAATCAAAAAAGGATTTGTACATTCACTTTGATGAAATTGAACAAATTATGATGAAGTTTACTTCTTTTTTTTTTAACAAAGTAAATATCTATAAGGTAAAAGGTTGCTTTTACTTTGAGATAGTAGTATATAAGAGGAATTGGAAGAACTATAGAAAATATTGTTTGATTGTATAACCTTGAATTCATTTATATTATTGATAGTTTTGGAGGTAGCACTTTGTAATTGGTTTGTTTAATTTTTATTTTGGTATTATTGAATCTAATTTAGTACAAGAGCAAAAAAAAGTACATGAAATAATTACAATCAAAGATATGGATGCTCTAATTCCAAAAAACAAAATATGTTGTGATTGTGAATCTTGTGTTACTCTAGAAATATCCAATTGAAAAATAGTTGATAAGTGAACAGCTTAAAGACATGATAAAAAAATGAAGGCTCAATATGATTGAAGGTATTGGAATTTTAGAAGAACAAGGTGTTCAGATTGATGTACAATAAGATGTTCGCATTAATGTAGAGCAAGATGTTGAAGTTCATGTGGAGCAAGGTATTACAGTTCATGCGGAGCAAGAACACGGGATTGATGTAGAATACGATGTTGGAATTGACAGACAACATAATATTGGGATTCATATACAACACGACACAGCAATTGATGCCAAACAAGCTATTGGGGTTGATATACAACATGAAGGACAAATAGAGAGCAATAGCTGGTTTCAATGGAAGATGCCAATGAAAGATGAGGAGACTATTGTAGAGGACAAAGACAATGACAATCAACTAGAGGAAAATGAGGGTGTTTTATCAGAAGAAGGGGATGCAATTTTCATGGAGCAAGAGGATGCATTTTCAATTGAGGAAGAAAATACAATTCCATTGGATGAAGATGACGAGGCTCTACAAGAAGACGAGGATATAATATTGATACAAGAAGGCGATGCATTTACAGTTGATGAAGGGACTCACATTAATGCATTAAAAAAATAATGCAATCAAAAGTAGTAGAAATCCAAAGGTTGTGTGATTCTCATGGATGCTCTCAAGCTATGCAAGAGGATCTACTACATATGATGTTTAGTCAATTGAAGCATAATAATGAGGATGTGTTACCTTGGGAGCACACATTTGGAGATGTATTTAGAAACATACCAAGTGCATGGAGAAGAGAATTGATGGGGGGAACAATTCCATCATCTTGGAAAAAATTAACAAGAAGTATACAAAAAGGAAGGTAAGATTGAATTACAACGTTGGAGACTATGTGTAGGGACTAATGACTATGTTCAGGAGCCTTTCATCCTATTCCCTAGTATAGACGACATTTCCAATAGAATGAACAATAAATTATGCAATTACAATCCTCCAAATCAAGTCATGAAATGTGATTGTCTCCAATGCTCTGAAAAATGTACAATGTGTTTAGATAGGTTGAGGAAAGATATGATAACATTTGACTACTTACCGATGATTGCAATGTTCCATCTTTTAATGAGTACAAGGACATTTTTTGAGAAAGTACTAATTATATATTTATATGGTGACACAATACAAGCTGGATTGGGAAAAAACAAACTAAAGCACCCAATCATATAAAAGAATTTTGGCATGGAAAAAAATTGAAGATCTATGAAGACTTTTGGAACCTAGCTTCTGGGTGGGAAACATTCATCTTATGTTTGACTCTAGGATGCAATATTGCTTATCCAACATTTTTTGAGAAGTGTCAAAATTTGATACATGGATGAGAATCTCCGCTTTGGAAGTTTAGAAAAATAGAAGATGATCATAGACTTTGATGAGGGCTCTTTGGTGGATGTGCAAACCATCAACTTCCTTACCAACATATACTTATACTTCCTTGAAACAATTTCCGAGCATTAAATACTATAATGATTTTTTCCACCCCTTGTGGTTTGTGCTGGTATTTAAATATTTTTGAACCTCTCTTTCATAAGGAAAACACCAGTACACATCAAAATATCCAAAACACTAAATATGTTATAAAAGATGGCCAACACTTGCTATGTACTCCAAACAACTCAAATTTGCACCAAATGCTTCTTTTGATATTACTTGCTAATGTTTAAACAAATTTAAAGTCCTTTCCATTTGCTCTCTACTTCAACCACTACCCCTCGTATAATTAAAGAAGTAGTGTGCAATGTCATTGAGAAGAAGTCTAGTTTTCTTGAATTTGAGTTTAATTCTTCGTCTACATGTTCACAATATAAGTGGTAGAACCCACATTACAAACAACTTGAAATCTTCAGCCACATATCAAGTATGGATTTCAATGGGCTTGTAAGGCCATTGTCCTAACTTCAATTCTTGTGGACGTGCTTTCTCAATGGTAGCACAAATAACTTCACCATCTTTGGTACATTATGCACGTCCAATCTCCTTGAACAACTTGATGGTGTAATATTTAAATAACTGCAAACATGTAGTCTGCATGACATCAAAGATGAAGTCTTTTGACATATCAAATCTATAAAGGTGATAAAAATCCCAAAGTAGAAATTCTCTAGAAATGCCTGAATTCTTTCCAAACTCTTGACGTTGTAAACCTTCCAGTTGCTGTCACCATTTACAAAGACTTTCCAAAGCGGAGATTCTCCAAAGAAGTTTTATCACCTTCACAGATTTAGAATGTTAAGAGTTTGAAAAGAATTCAGGCATTTCTAGAGAATTTCTACTTTGGGATTTTTATCACCTTTATAGATTTGATATGTCAAAAGACTTCATCTTTGATGTCATGCAAACTACATGTTTGCAGTTATTTAAATATTACACCATCAAGTTGTTCAAGGAGATTGGACGTGTACAATGTACCAAAGATGGTGAAGCTATTTGTGCTACCATTGAGAAAGCACGTTCACAAGAATTGAAGTTAGGACAATGGCCTTACAAGCCCATTGAAATCCATACTTGATATGTGGCTGAAGATTTCAAGTTGTTTGTAATGTGGGTTCTACCACTTATATTGTGAACATGTAGACGAAGAATTAAATTCAAATTCAAGAAAACTAGACTTCTTCTCAATGACATTGCACACTACTTCTTTAATTATACGAGGGGTAGTGGTTGAAGTAGAGAGCAAATGGAAAGGACTTTAAATTTGTTTAAACATTAGCAGGTAATATCAAAAGAAGCATTTGGTGCAAATTTGAGTTGTTTGGAGTACGTAGCAAGTGTTGGCCATCTTTTATAACATATTTAGTGTTTTGGATATTTTGATGTGTACTGGTGTTTTCCTTATGAAAGAGAGGTTCAAAAATATTTAAATACCAACACAAACCACAAGAGGGTGGAAAAATGTTTATAATATTTTATGCTCAAAAATTGTTTCAGAAAGTGTAAGTATATGTTGGTAAGGAAGTTGATGGTTTGCACATCCACCAAAGAGCCCTCATCAAAGTCCATGATCATCTTCTATTTCCCCAAGACTACCAAGATGTTGACATTCACAATCGTGTGATGTGCTACAATGAATATGAACAATGCATTTTATATTGCAGATCTATTGACAAAACCAAAGAACCCAATCAATTGTTGAAACAAGCACCCAACGATACTTGTATACAAATGTTGAGTAGGAAGGGCATCTTCATAGACTGATTAGATAGTACAAACCTAAAACTTGTTGACAATGCTGAGCCTTTTGTAAAAAAGTATGTGAGGACATGCTTTCAATGAAGAGATAGAGAAATTTTTGTAGACATGAGTCTTAAGAGGATTATGTTTAAAGGGGTAGTCTATAGAATTGGAGATGATGTGGTTATAAGTAGGGATGATGATCCCTAAAGGACACCATGGAAGACTAAAATCACAAAGTTTATTTACCATTGTACCAATGAAGAAGTTAGTGTGCACTTTGCTGCTTATTATTACAGGTTGCAACAAAGTTGGAATGGAATAGCATGTCGATATGAGGATGACATTGATGAATGAATTGTCATGAATTTGGTGGGAATTGATGGCTTCTATCCATTCGACAAGACAAACATTAAACCATTGCAATTGATACAACATAAATTCATGAGGATTGACATTAGCAAAACTCATGCTATAGCATATGATATGAAATGTATAGGATTAGAAGGCTTTGACTTTATTTAGAAACACATTAGAAACAAGAACAATATAGAGTCATGTTACAAATTAGACAATAGAATGAATTGTTTGTAAAGAATCCTCTTCTTAAGTAGTTCTTCTTTTCATTTTTTGTAATTCTTAAGGCAAATGCAATGTGATTTACAAAGTGTTTTTAATTGTTAGAAGTCATTAACAAGTTGATGAACATAATCTTATGCATTAGAATATATTTTTGTAATGTACAATTTAGCGATTAAAGTGCAACATTATTATGAGTATTTACATAATTTGAAGAGAAATTACAATGTGGTTTTTTAGAGTTGCCATACCATTGCCTACACTGTTCTAGTACTTTATAAATGTAATGTTGTAATCCCAACAAGTTTTTGACTATGTTTTCAAAACCTCTTCAAAACTTCTCCAAAACAACCACTTAGTATAAATACCAAATTTGAAATAAAAAACTTTTAGATACTTGTAACCATAGCATCTTGCAATAAGCTAGTTTGAAAAGATGTGGAAGTTTTTCTTTAGAAATTTGCACATTAAAAGCTTGAAAGACATTAGTGTTTGGTTTGACAAAAATTCTTTCCTTGGTCCTAAAAAAACTAATTAGCTTCACTCTTGAAGGTCACATATGTTTTTCCAAAGTAGAAAATGATTCAAAGTACTAAATTATTAAGAATTTAATTATGAAAATGAAAAATGCCAATCCCAATGGTTCTAATGTTGAAATGAACAATCTACATTTGATAAATTTCTTTTAAAATATTAAAACAATGAGTTAAATAAAAAACTGTAGAGTTAATTACAAAATTGAAAATGCCTAACTTTCCTCCAAATTAGAACTTGTCATGAAATTCATCTCATTCATCAAAATGGAATGATTTAAAGATTTCCATGTACATATAAATGAAGAAAATCAATTTCAAATTTTTTTTAAGAAATAAATTTTATAAAAAAAATTCTAACTTTGGTCTTATAGAGGAACCTCATCCCCCTATTTTGTCAAAATTTTAAATAAAAAAATAAAAATTCCATTTGTAGTGAGTAGCTAAAAATTGCTATGTTGCCAAAAAATGTAGTTTGGTCCTTAACCCTTGAGCGCCACACCAATAGGAATTTGCCTCTCCAAATTACTCTCCGTCCATTGTCAATGAACATTTAACTAATATAATCTCCTCATTCATTTAGTGAAAACACTTGCGATCAATCCCTACATGATCCCCTGACTTTCAACTACCATTCTATATGGTCAAATCCCATAAATGGCAAAGTCATGGTAGTGGCGCCAGTTTGATTGCAAGCAAGTCGTTGGACCCTGCTTTCTTGTGTTCATGAACTGTGCGCTGAAGGATTAAGGGCAAAATGAACAACATTTCATCCTATGTTGTTATATGTTTGTTCACTACTTGAACTGAAATCTATGATGAACAATTTTCAAGGGTGCATTGCATAAGTCAAGCTCAACCAATATACATAGACATTGTCAAGGTTTCAATTTTCATGGTTTATTCTCCTACTGTATGGTATGATTCATTTTAATGAAGTTTTTTTATATGTTATGTCTAGATATGTATTGCTTTGTATAGGTTGTTTTTAGTAGTAGTTAGAATGTACAGTAGGGTCCCAATCAAATTGGCGTTTTCGAAATCGCAGTGAAGAAAATTTCACTGCAGCCAACTTTGAGAGGCTCCCGAGAGCTGAAAAATTGGTATTTTACCACGAAATTTTTACCACATCTTGATCTTTATGTTAATAACACATGGTCCAAATTTCAAGGCCAAAAGATTCACCATTTAAAAGTTATTCAAAATCTACCAACATGGGTAGTTGTGGAATTTTTTTCACTTCTGCCAACTTTCACAGCCTCCCAAGGATTGGAATTTTTTTTTTTTGCCATGAAATTTTTGGAACAAAAACTAATATATGATTTCAACATATGGTCCAAATTTCAGGTCCAAAAGATTAATACAAAAAAAGATATTCACAATCTACCAACATGTATTGTTTTGAGAAACACTTGTGGAAACCATTTCACTACTACCAACTTTGGCACCCCTCCAAGGGCTAAGAAATTGTCTATTTACCGTGAATTTTTTGTCACACAACCCTTTCTATGTTAATAACATGTATGCCAAATTTCAAGGACAAAAAAATATTACAAAAAAAGATATTTAAAATCTACCAACATGGGCAGCTTTGAGAAACCATTTTTCTATTTCCATCTTTGACACCCTTCCAAGGGCTGATATTTTTTTTTATTTTTCATGAAATTTTTTCTATACAATAATTTCTATGTTAATAACATGTGTGACAAATTTTAAGGTAAAAAAATTTATAATAAAAAAGATATACACAATCTACCAACATGTGTAGTTGTAAGAAACATTGGGAGAAGCCATATCACTACTACCAACTTTGACACCCTCCCAAGGGCTGAGAAATTGTCTATTTACCATGAAATTTTTGGCACAAGATATATTTTATGTTAATAACAAGTGTGCCAAAATTCAAGGTCAAAAAATTTATACAAAAAAAGCACACACAATCTACCAATGTGTATGTCCTCCATTTGCCTCAATCACTGCTTGTAACCTAGAAGGCATAGAATGACATAATTGGAGGAGCTTTGTATCACTAATTAACCTCCACTCTCTTTCAATAATTGTCTTCATGTCATCTAAGTTTCTAGGCCTATTTGGGTCATGTTGCACTGCATCTTTCAGAATCTTCCAAAGGTTCTCAATTGGATTGAGATCGGGAGAGTTTGCAGGCCAATCAAGCTTCTCCAAAAGGTGTGATTGTCTCCATTCTCCACATAGTTTTCTACGATGGACAGGTGCGCCATTTTCCATGAGCAATCCTTGTGGCACTCTACCCATAAAATGAAGCAACTCGCCATTGTAAACCACTTCAACAAAATCCTTAGCAGAGCGTCGATCCTTAGGCATAAAAACAAGTTGTGAAACTTGTCCTCCAACAAATGCACCCCAAATCATCAAAGAAGTTCTCCCACTCTTAAAAGTTGGAACTATACAATCTGATGCATAGCGGTCATATGCAGTTCTCCAAACATGAATTTGTCTAGAATTTTTTCCAACTTCAAAAGTAGACTCATCTGTCCAAACAACTCGCTCCCATTCTTCTACACTCCACCTACAATACTTCTGAGCAAAAGCCAATCGTTGAGACATGTGACGAGGTGTCAAAAAAGGTTTTTTGACTGCAATTCGACTATAAATGTCACTCCTATGTAAAGCCCTTCGAATAGTATTTCTAGACACTTGAGTAGGACACATATTAGTAATCTCTGAGAGCGTTAAGCGACGATTAGCTTGTGAGACACGTTTAATAATACGAACATCTCTATCACTAAGCTTCTTAGCATGATTTCCACCACAAGGTTTGCTTCTGTAGGTTCCATCTTCTCGAAATCTCTTCACCAACCTCTGAACTGTTCTAACAGGGACTCCAACAATAGCTGCAATATCAACTCCTGTCTTTCCTCACTCACTCAAACCTATAATGCGAGCACGAATTTCAACTGAAATAGCCATCATCTACAACTTTCAAAATGGTAATTGGATCCAAAAAAATTACTAACTAACCTCATGTCTGGAGCACTCAAATCTTAATCAAACCTTAATTAGTAATCACCCACCATCCATGATCCAACTCTCATTCACTCAATCTCCATATTACCTCCCTCAGTCACCACATTACCTCACTCACCATGATCCAACCTTCATTCACTCACTCAGTGACTATAATTCAACCCTCACATAGCCTCACTTACTCATCACATACATTCACTAAGTCACCATGATGCAACCCTTACATAGCCTCACATAGCCTCACTCATCAAACAATCATACTCAATCATCACATAGCTCCAGTTAACCACACAGCACATAGCCTCACCCATTCAGTCAACACATCCTTCATGCACTCATGTCCCCAAAATCTTCAATCCTCTAATTGGAAAAATAATCACCCATTACTTGCCTCAGCACACATCCTACCTCCTGTAATGCTCAATTTTGAAAGCAAGCATTCATATTGAGAGGAAAAGCTTCTTCATGCACATATGGTGTTCAAATTTTAAACAAGTGCATTCTTTTAGATGTGATAAGTGCATTCTTTTAGATGTGACAAGTGCACACATCTAGATTTGGGTATCCTTGATTTTGTTGAGAAGCATTTATGTATGGGGATTTGGACATTTGGACAATTTTAGACCAAAAGCATGAGTGTCCATATTCTTACAATATTCTCAATATATTCTAAAACTGTTTCTCACAACTACACATATCGGTAGATTGTGTGTGCCTTTTTTTGTATAAATTTTTTGACCTTGAATTTTGGCACACTTGTTATTAACATAAAATATATCTTGTGCCAAAAATTTCATGGTAAATAGACAATTTCTCAGCCCTTGGGAGGGTGTCAAAGTTGGTAGTAGTGATATGGCTTCTCCCAATGTTTCCTACAACTACACATGTTGGTAGATTGTGTATATCTTTTTTATTATAAATTTTTTTACCTTAAAATTTGTCACACATGTTATTAACATAGAAATTATTGTATAGAAAAAATTTCATGAAAAATAAAAAAAAATATCAGCCCTTGGAAGGGTGTCAAAGATGGAAATAGAAAAATGGTTTCTCAAAGCTGCCCATGTTGGTAGATTTTAAATATCTTTTTTTGTAATATTTTTTTGTCCTTGAAATTTGGCATACATGTTATTAACATAGAAAGGGTTGTGTGACAAAAAATTCACGGTAAATAGACAATTTCTTAGCCCTTGGAGGGGTGCCAAAGTTGGTAGTAGTGAAATGGTTTCCACAAGTGTTTCTCAAAACAATACATGTTGGTAGATTGTGAATATCTTTTTTTGTATTAATCTTTTGGACCTGAAATTTGGACCATATGTTGAAATCATATATTAGTTTTTGTTCCAAAAATTTCATGGCAAAAAAAAAATTCCAATCCTTGGGAGGCTGTGAAAGTTGGCAAAAGTGAAAAAAATTCCACAACTACCCATGTTGGTAGATTTTGAATAACTTTTAAATGGTGAATCTTTTGGCCTTGAAATTTGGACCATGTGTTATTAACATAAAGATCAAGCTGTGGTAAAAATTTCGTGGTAAAATACCAATTTTTCAGCTCTCGGGAGCCTCTCAAAGTTGGCTGCAGTGAAATTTTCTTCACTGCGATTTCGAAAACGCCAATTTGATTGGGACCCTACTGTACATGTCTTACTAATCAATACAAGTATCCTAAAAAAAAATTTGAATTATAGTAGGGACATGTTTAACTCCTAAAGGTCTTTGACTAAATTTGCATGAAAATTGTTCAAAAACTACCATTTTTTGTACAACTACCAAATTTTTGAAAAAAACAACATTTTTGGCATATAAAACTATAAGATCTTATAGTACAATAGTCTAAAAAGACATGGAAAAAATTTCAATAGAACCACCATGGGGATTGTAGGATATTAGTGTTTAAACTTGCATAATTCATTTTTTGGCCCTACAAAAAATAGGGCAAGTGCAATTTAGAAGGTCAAATTTTTATGAAAAAAGGGCCAAAATGGTGGTGCTTCTTCGGATTCTTTTTTGAAGATAAGTTGGCTAGATGCTTGAAAATTTTCGAATCATTTGGAATTGTACAATAAATAAAAAATAATAATAAGTAGATAGAAGTAGGGAATGATGTAAAATACTGAATTGTGTATTTGAAAATACATTGAAGAAACATGAAAATCCTAGTAACTATATTATTGAAACTTGAAATTTTAATTTTGAAGAACTTGTAAAAGTTTTATGTTGGTGAAGGTACCCAAAACCAATCAAATAAGCAATTCTAAACATGATCTAAAGTAGTGCAAGGCAAAGCAAATATTTTGAAAGGTACAAGGATAGTAATGATTGGGATTGCAAAATTTTTGGTAATTTTAAAGCTTGAACTAAAATTACTATAAATCTTGGGAGGCAAAAAGTACACCAGTGCTAAGACCATTGTTTAGATTCTTCCAATTCCAATCATTTGAGGACTACTTTCCCACTCATTACTTCCTACTTTCTTGCTCACTTATGTGTCAAGCCTTGCACATTGATAGTGCAAAAAAATTCATGTACTTAATAAAAGGTTGTCATTCTTAGATAATAATAACATTGATATGCTCATTAAAGTGAAGTTCAATGTACCTAAACTTCAAAATGTTGTTTTTCCAAGTACTTCATAAAGGTGAAGTTTTGTCTTTCAACATTTAAATATATATATATATATATATATATATATATATATATAATTTTTTTATTTTATTAAAAACACTTGAATTATTGATGAAATGCACAAGTTATAGGACACATATATAATAAAATACTATGAATGAAATGAAATTGGACAAAACTTCTCAAATGTATTTTTGAATATTATGCATAGGTGTTATGAATTTTTGTACGTATAGTGATGTTTTGTTTTAATGAATATAAAAACTAAATTCTTCTACATTATTTAATTTAATCTTCACCTAATTCTTTGGTTCTCTACATTTGATATAAGAATTTATAACTTAAAATCAATTGTTTGTTTTGATTTGTTTGTTTGATATGTTGAGATTTAAGGAACAATAAAGCATCACATAGTCTTCTTGGTACCTTTGGAAAGGTCTTTGCAAATAAGGGTGAACGGACTTTGTTTCAAGGTGTTTGGATGGAAGTTATTGAATTTCAAAGTTTTTAATGAATCCAAAAAATGAATTAAGTTATCTTTTCTTTTTGAAGATTCATAACTTTTACATTGCATATTGGAAGACTACAATCCTTCGTGCATGTAGATTTCTATTTGTACCAATTTTGGGGCCGTTAGGCCTATGGTGTAAATGTTTTGGATTTTTTAAATTTAATAGAATGAAATGAAATTACCTTTTATTTTGAAAAAATTACAACTTTCTCATTAGGTGTCTAAATACCATGAAACAAAGCCTTTGCACTCCTTTGTGTATAGAGCTTTCTATTCATACCCAAAATAGAACCTTCCATACAAAAGTATGAAAGTTATCAAATTTCAAAATTTTAGTGAATTTTACTTTTATTTTGATTGTAGCAATGGCATAGAGTACACTAGTGTATATCTTAAGATAGTGGTTTGTTTGTTTTGTTTGATACATTGATATCTAACAATGAGGCAATGAGAGGCACGCTTGTATTGCTCTGAAGTTTTTTGTAAGAAAGATGCATTAACTTTGTTTCATGGTATTTGGACCTACGGTGTGGAAGTTATTAAATTTCAAAGCTCTATAATTTGGAAATTGAAAAAAATTATCTTTTATTTTGGAAAATTCATAACTTTTATATTGCATGTTCAAACACCAAAAAACAAATCCCTTGGATTCTTTTGTATATAGGTCTTCTATTTGTTCTAATTTCATGGCCTTTTGACCTACATAATGAAAGGTATGGTTTATTTTAAATTAAATTCAATAACCTTTTGCTTTAGAGAAAACATAACTTTCACATCTGTGAGCCATTATAGCGGCTTACAATTAAGATTTAATGCAAATACAACAATTTAGGAGAAATGAGGAGTAAAAATGATGAGTAGGAAGATTTTAGCATTAAATCATGAAGTAAATGTTGTCCATTAGATAGCAATGAGGAAATTAGAACAATGATGTGAATTTTAGAAAATGCAAGTATGTGAAAATAATGAGAAAATCCAAAGAAAAAACTAAGAATTTAAAATAAAAAAGACATTAAGCAAATTATGTAATATGCAAAATTAATTGAATTAGGCAAAAGATAAAAATAAGAAGAAGTAAAAATCAAATACAATGAGTAGAAATGAAAGTCAAAACTATGAAGAAATAAAGACTAGGAGAGATGAAGACTAAGAAGAATAAAGACTAGAAGGAATGAAGATGAAAATTAAGAGAAACAAAGATGAAGATGTAGATGGAGGCTTGGGGTAGATGGAGGAAAGTAGGGTTTGTAAACCCTTTCTCTCTTTCTCCCTCTCTTTCTTTTGGTTTTCTCTCTTGCACTTGTGTTTTGGGAGAAGAGAGTGTAGTGGAGATAGATTTGTAGGTGTGAGGAGAACTACGAAAATGAGTTAAATAGAGGAGTTAGCAAATTTGTTGAGTAGGTTCATCTATGTGAAGAAACAATGGGTGAAGAGTGAAAAGGGTGTTGAGAAATGAGAGAAAAATAGATAACCACCGTTGTCAATGGGAGTTGCCTATATTAGAGGGCAATAACTTTTGAATAGTAGTTTCAATAAAGCTGAAATTTGGATTGGTGGTAGATCATAAAGCCAAATTTCCAAAAAGTTTAGATTTGATGGATTCCAAGCAAGGACGAAGACACAACGGACAATTTATTGAGAGGGTGTTGGCTGCCAATAATGTTCAAGACAACCAACTTCAGAGGGCCATATTTCATAAACGAAGAAGCAGATGGAGATGAATTTTAAAGAGGTTGTAGATCTTGAAGTTAACTTTTTAGGGAACCTAATCACATTAGAAAGTAACCAAGAATGAAGACACAACAGCCAATCTATTCCAAGGGTGTTGGTTGTCTTCTTAGTTGTGAGTGGATTCATGGTTCATTTTGTTAAAAATATTGTTTTTTTGGAATTAGAGGCTCAAGGCAAATCGCCATGGGCTTTGAGTGTCCATAGACACTAATTTGAATGAAAAAATTTCATTGTGTTTGTTTGTAATGAATAAAATGTATTTGGTTTTTAATAGTCTAGGTGTAAATAGAGAATCTTGTTTCTTGTAGATCTTAAGTGTGAAGGTATCATTCAAGTTAGGTTAAGATTAAGGTTAGTTAGTGAGAGTGCTTTGACAGGAATACAAGGCTAAAAGTGCTTATAATGAAGGTTAGGTGGTTAGTGTTAGATCTAAGGATTTGAGGAAGTAAATGATGTCAATGCATGTGGAAGATTGAGTATTTGGGTGATTGGTTGTGTGTTGTTTTTTCTATTTAGGGTTCAAATTTAGCCCATTTAGGCCTCTAATTGCAATTTTTAAGTAGGTTTTTGGTTTAAGAGGTTGTCTTAATCTTTTGAACATGTACTAGAATGTTTGTGGAGTAATAATACACACAATTAGGTGATTTGGGGATGCTGTCCCTTTTTGCTTAAGGCTATTTAGGTATAAATTCATCAAAATTAATGAAGAGTCCATTGCTTGGAGGTGTTTAGGGTTCACATACTCCCCACCAACCAACTCTAAGGGTATTTTTTGCCACATGGTGAGAAACACTCATAACATCGTGTGTTTGAATGCCACAAAACAAAGCCTTTACATTCTTTTGTGCATAAAGCTTTCTATTTGCACCAAAAATACAACTTTTCACAATACAATGGGAAAGCTATTGAATTTCAACATTTTCATAAACTAAAAAATTTAAAAATGATTCTTATGGCTATATTTTGATTGTGGCAATGCTACAAGGAACACAAAGTTTATAATAATTGTCTTCCATGGTTGTCATACTGAACAAGTTACTATTCATTTCTTGTCTTGTAGGACAAGTTACTATTCATCAAATGTACCTCTCAAGTACATTTGATGAATAGTAACTCGTCCTATAGGACAGAAAATGAATAGTAACTCGTCTAGTATGACAATCATGTTGTCTTCTAAGCCATTTTAATGCATGAAACATAAGAATTGCATAGACTACCTCAAAAATTTTGGAGCAAGTTGTCGTAGACCAAAATGAGAGGATGAAGTTGGTTATATAGAATTTAGAAGTAAAGAATTGGTATTGGTAAAAAAAATTTATTTACAAAATGGTAAACTAATCATATTACCAATATTAACTCTACCTCACTATTGGATTAGTAGTAGATAGATAATTTGGTTAAGAAAGATATTGTAAGTTTCCTGTTTTCCTAAAGATCCGGAACCGGATCCGCACCCAAGGAACTAAACAGGGATCGGAAAAATATACCGGGGCCGGAAGCAAATGCATCCGCACGCTACCGGAAGATTATCGGGACGGGAAGAGGAAATCTCGGATCCAACGGTAATCCCATACATCACGGAGGACCGTTCAACGGCTAGATTCCTCTGCAATGATTGCGGAAACGGCTACTTTCCCAACGGTTGTGACTGCCAGGAAAGGATACGCAGGGGTTTGGTTCCTCAAACCTCATTGTGTCTTTGTGGTCTGGGAGCACTCTTAGAGCGAGGTCTGTCTTTAGAGGTGAGAGAGGATTGGGTGATCTTACTTTCCGGATCCTGTCGTGGAGAGGAAGAGGATTGACCGGGAGTTGTGGCAAGAAAAGGATAGGAGGTTTGAGTGGTGAGTGTTTTAGAGAGTTTTGCAACCATGGTGAAGGCGGAAGCAAGCGGGTCATCTCCTTTCAAGACCAAGAGCATCTGTCCAGTGATTCCGAAGGATGACGGAGAGAGGAAGCAATTGGAGGAGGATCTGGGCCAACTCTGGTGTGCGGGATTCCTCTGCCGACCATGGAACTTGAAGAGCGAGGAAATGATCCGGGAGCTGATGAATGAGCAGTCGAATGAATGGATCAAGACCGTCCGAGCTCTGCCCGGAAAGTGGACGGAGGACATTTGGAAGAGGGTCTACGACTTTCCTCAATCTGGAGAGGGGATGGCTTCGCGGGTTTACAAATTCGCGGAAGGTAAATTCTCTAATCCTCCTCACCCTAAGGATGGCTACGCAGTAGCAGATTGCAAGGTGGCAAGAGAGAGGAGGATGTTAGAATTTATAGTACCAATCCTGTATCCGGAACGGCCAAACTGGGCCACGGTAACTTGGGCCAATACGATCTTCGGAGCGTTGAGTGGGGAAAGGAAAGTGTTTTGGGGAGGAATAGTGAAAGATCTGGTAGGGAAGATGGTAAACGCCCTAGGAAACGCAAAGGCCACCCCCATTGGGCCATTCCTCTTTCACTTGTATGACTCCCTAGGTACTCTGAAAACTTCAGAGAAAACCATGTACAAGGCCGCAGTCACCCTAGTGAAACTTAATCTTACCCCACCCCGAGAGGAAGAGGAAGAAGAGAAAAAGGAAGAACTAGATGAGGGATCTGAGGGGGAATCCTCAGAAAGAAGAAAGGAGCCTTCTGAAAGGAGGACAGAGGTTGAGAGGGTGTCAGTCTCTTCTAAGAGGGGATCCAAAGGACAAGGAAAAGCCTTGCCGGAACCGGAAGTTCTGGGAGAGGATACTTTGGGGAGGATCATTTCGGACTTAGGTAGAGTCCGGGAGGAGTTTGACACGGAGAGAGGAGCAGTGAGGAATGTATGTGGACTGCTTGGAGGGATCAAAGTGTCAGAGCTCACAGAAAAAGTAGAAAGGTTGCTCCGAGATAGTGAAAACCAGAAGTGGGAAACCCGCATCAAGGAGTTGACTGAGAGGAATACGGATCTCCAACGGCAAATTGAGAAGGGTGAGGAAAAGAAGAGAGAGGTGGAACGGCTTACCTCAGAGTTTAAGGGGGTCATTAGGAGAGTTGGGGCCTTTGTTTCCAACATTGCAGATGTTGTGAACAAAGCCAAACTCTATGATGAGAGGATCCATGAGGCAGGACCGGAAGCCGCAGGCAAGGCTGTCTTGGTTTTGGCAGAATATTCCGAAGAAATGGAGAAGTTCATGTTTGAAGTCCGAGATGTTCTTCACCAAGTAGAACAGTTTCCAGAATCCGGAATAAAGAGGAAGGATGAGGAGATGGAGCCAACCAAGAAGGATGCGCCCACAAAGACTCCAACAAAGATGCCAGCCAAGCAGGAAAGGCAAGAGGAGGAGTTGACACCAACGTCTAAGAGTATGGAGGGGAGGAAAGAAGGATCAGTGCACGGATCCGGATCGAAGACTCAAATTCGAAAGTCGGAATCCGACCTAGGCACACCACCGAGTAAAGGCTCTCAACCCTCAACCACCAAGAAGACTGTGAAGAAGGTTACTCCCATCAGAGGAAGAGACGTGCCTCCAAGGAGTCAACAATCCGCAGAGGACGAATCTCCACGCCAATCCGAGCAGGAGGAAAGTCTGTCGAGATCCGGAGAAGAAGATTCGGAAGACACCGGATCAGAAGAGGAATTGGAACCTAAGCAAATCTCACCAACAAAGTTCAAGGGAAAAACTTCCACACCATCTAAAGGGAAGCCACCCTTGAATAGGAAACCGTCAACTAGTAGGAAACAACCAGCTAGGAAGGGGGCAACAAAGTTAGAGGAACCTTTTCCAAAGAAGGCTAGGAAATAGGTAGGAAAGTAGTTAGGAAGTTTCTAGGAAGCGACCCTAGCATGGTCAGCCGAAAACCCAAGTTTTTGGTAGGTAGGAAGTAGCTTGGGAGGTGCTTTTCAGGTGCATGCACTTGGACTGCACTTTCCGGATTTTTAGGATCTGAGATCCACATTTTGCGGATCGAATGGGGTTGGTAGGAAAGTCAACTTAGAAGGATAAGGAATGACACCTGTCATTCTCATGTCCTTTAGTTTTATTCCTTGGGACCTTTGGGGTTCCCTGGAATGTGTATTTAGGGGGCTGAAGTTAGTTTGAAGTCCCGGGCGGGTGTGTTTTCATATTTGTGTTTTTCAACATTTTGCGAATTGATTTCAGATTTCCACTTCATAAGTGCTGGCCTGAAAAGGCTAAGTTCTGTGTTGGTATGCCGTGCAATGCTAGAACCATTGTTTAGTGCAGGTAACTGGTTTGCAGGTGTGGAGGAAGACAAGTAGCCCCCGGATTTTGTCTAGGATCTAATTTTGAGAGCATTGAGGTTTGGTTAAAGAAAACTTTGTGTACTGAGAGGGAGTTCTGGTTACTGAAGTTCCTTGGGTGTCTTCTGAGTAGGATAGCCATTCTTAGGTTGGGTGAATTCTTCAGGAGGGAGAACGAACGCCAACTGACGTCTGATGAGGTTCTACTGAATCTAGAAGAGAAGAACAAGAAAATAGTTAGGATCTCTCAGTTATCGGGTGCCGGATCACGCTCTTGGAATTCTGTCCGGATAGGTCTGTCGTTGTAGTACTGAGAGGATAATAGGGGTTTCCTGAGTGACCTGCTAGTCTGGATCAACATCCGGATTAGTTGTGAGGAAGTAACTATTTCCTATTCTGGTGTTTGTTGTTGTTATTTTAAGTGGATCTTCATTTCACTCTAAACACGTTTGAAGGGTAGGGTTTACGTTCCCTTCCTAAAACCAAAGAGCGGAATCCTCTTGGTAGAGGTTAAACTAAGATTTTGTGAGTTATTGTAACCGGATAGAAATCCTCTTTCCGGTTCCGTATCCGTCTAAGTTGATCTGGATAGAGAGAAGCACAAGATTATGACAATCCTCCTTGTCCGATTACTGGTGGAAGACTTGGTGGGAATGTAAGGGAATTGGATTATGGAGAAGAGAGGGTATTGAGAGAGTTTCATGTTACAAATATTTAGATCCGGTTTTGCTTGGGTTTGGTGTTTTCCGAATCCTGTTCCGGATATCTTGAGGAAACTAACGTTGAAATCCTGTGGGAACGATACACGAGTCATCTAAGGTGTTTTACATCAATTTAACACCTAAGGGTAGGATTTGTGCTTCTTTGTGCTATGACACAAGTTATAAGTTATTTAATAATTTAGAATTGAACTTCTAAAAAAATTTTGAAATTTTTGAAATTTTTACCTATAGAGCAAAAAAGAATTTTCATTCCACTTACAAAATACTCTCAAAATAATTTACTTGTATGAAGAGTTTTTTGTCACCAATATGTTTGATTAAATTACAAAAAAATCCAAAACCCTTCAAAAATTTTGAAAATTTATTTTAGGTCAATGACTAAGTAAGTATATTTCTTATGACAAAAATTTTTATCACAATCTCTAGTCTTAGAAGTAGATGTGGCAATTTTTTGAAGAGAGAGAAACATTTTAATTATAATTGTCTAAGTATGTATTTGGAAAAAAATTAAAATTAAAAACAATTTGAAGGTCACTTGCAACTTTTGCGACCAAGTATTGTTTCTTGAATAGTATGTGACTCAAGATGCACGAGGCACCCCCTCCATATTTGGTGCAATACATTTGAAATACCCCCAGGTCCCACATGGAGGGGGGTAAAATTCATACCGGTCTCCCTATGGTCGTCAAGGAAAATGCTAGCTTGGCTTAACCATGGTCTTACCAACTATGCAAACTAGCTAGCATACACATACCATTGTTAAGCCTTGAAGGATGCTGGGGTCGAAAAGTGATCAAAGGATTACTTCATTGTTTATTTGTAAAAGCAAAAAATACACCTATTGGTCTGAAAATTGGAGCAATTTTGGTGACTACCTTGGTCATGGGGGACACATCCTTTAAGGATAAATCAATGCTAAGGGGGTCCTTTAGCATTCCCAAAATGAGATATGAGCCCCATTTCATCAAAGAATAAACAATTCTCAACTCAATGGACATGTTGCAAAACAATGAACCATTCCTAGACTCGGTCACAATTAAACAAAATTGAAGCTACAAGTATCTTGAAAAGGCATTCGTGATGGGATCTGAGCGGAAGAGGTTTCACATTTTAACAATGTTATGTGAGGTGGAGATCAAGTAAGGTGATAAAGATTTAAACCCAAAATGGAAAAAGCCTATCAATGTGTAGTCAAACTTGAAAGATCCTTAGTTTATATCCTCCATTTCTTCACTATTTAGGAGTGAAAATTTTGGTTTTATTTTTTAGAGATGAAAACACATGTTTGGTATTTCTCACAAAATTTTCAAATTTTTTTGGTAAAATATATATAAATATCCTAAATATTAGAAGAAAAATAAAGAGAATTCATATCAAATACAAAACATGTTCAAGAAACCTAAAATTTTTAGAATAGGCATATATTATAGTATAGAACATTGTAGTATAAAGATAATTTTGTGTCACTTCATATTTGGAAATAGGCTTAATGATACTTAACTTCAAACTTCACTAAAATATTTAATTCAAGAAATTTTTCAAAAATTTTGAGGCAAGTAGAAACTAAACTTCAATAACTTCATTTTGTTAGATTTGTTTGAAAGCAAAAGAAATCATTTTGATTGTCATAATCAACATTTAAAGAAAAAAGGCTAAAATATTTAAATACATTAGATAGTATATCATTTTTTATACATAAACAACCACGTATAAAATCAAAAAACAATTAAAATATCTTGACTTCACTCTATGATGTAAAAATAATATATAAAGTTCTACACAAAATATCCAATGATTCAATATACACAAAGCTAGGTTGACCATCCAATCCGAAGTTCACAATACGTCCTCTATGTCCTTCCGCGGTTTAATAGCCCATGCTCTTGAAATCTATACATTAAATTAGGCTATTTGTTTTGTTTTATTTGTTTGTTTGTCACATTGAGATCTCTCGGACCGTGCGTCCTCCAATCATGTGTTTAGTGCTGTTGGAAAGCCCTTGGTCAGGAGGGGTGCACTGGCTTGGTTTTGTGGCGTTTGGACATACGGTGTGAAAGTTATTGAATTTTGAAATATTTTTTGGATTTAAAAATTAGAAAATTACTTTTACTTATATTTTGGTGACAATCTTGGCACTGTCAAAAATCTCTTGGTGAGGAGGGGTGCACAAACTTTGTTTTGTGGCATTCTAACTCACGGTGAGAAAGTTATGCATTTTGAGTTGGTTTTGGTTTTAAAAAAGTTAGAAAATCACTTTTACTTTTGTTTTGACTGTGGCAATGGCACAGGGCACACTAGTTTATACCTTAAATTAAGATGTTTGTTTTGTTTTGTTTGTTTGTCATGTTGAGATCTCCCGGACCGTGCGTCCCCTAGTTGCGTGCTTGGTAGCCCTCGGTGAAAAGGGATGGATGGGCTTGGTTTCATGGTGTTTGAACTTACAATGAGAAAGTTATTGAATTTTGAAGTTTTTATGAACTAAAAAATTAAAAAAATACTTTTACTTTTCATTTGACTGTGGCAATGGCACAGGGCACACTAAGGTAAGACAGCCCATTGCGGTCAAATGACCCATTGTGGTCGCCTAAGAAATGACCCATTGTGGTTTTTTTCCAGGATGTGGGATGTGGGCAACAACGCATGTCTTACATGGCAGCAATGGAGTGAACACTGACCTCATTAGGAACTTCTGAGTTTTCAGTATGAAGTCCATTGTAAAAATTGACTTTTTTTGCCTTCTGTAATAGAAAATATTTTGACTGCATTAGGCAGTGAGATGAGCAGTACAGATTCAGATTTTAGTGGTCTTAAGGTAGTCTACAGACTCCTTTGGGCTCAATGCTTCAGAAATTTCTAGCAAATTCATACTTTGTCAAAAAAAATTAATTTCAATTGCACTTGCTATTTCTCACACTTGTACTAATGTAAGAAGAAAATTGAATAATTTCAGCAACAAGATGATGCCAAACTCCTCCACAATGGGCTGGTTTACCTTAGTAACAATTGAAGCATACAATAAAAGCATGAAGTTCAGCTCATCTCTCTCTTGGATGCCCTGCCATTCGAAATAATAAATTGCCTTGCAGCTGCATGCTTCACCTTCGTTGGTTACCGCAGCAACTGAACTGAAGTTTGACAGCGCCAATTGAAAAACTAGGAGCGGCATAGATCTGGGTTCCACACATGCTCGTGCACAAGTGTCACTTTCTTGAAGTTCCACAACATTTTATCCATTGTGACGACGATTTGGCTCCTTTGCAACTCACCTGTCAACGTTTCCTACAGAAAGAAAGTCTTACATGGTGATGCACTAATAATGGAATGCACTTCGTAAAATTCGAGTTGGACTCCAGTAAGTTCAATTCAAGTGGGCACAGCAGCATGGGCAATCGTACCCAACATAGTTACGCAAAAGAGTGAGCCACAGCGACAATAGGAAGTAACTTGCAGTAACTTACCCGTCGAAACTTGGAAAGCTTAATTATTTATCCAATCTCGCTAACAAACTTAATAATAATCTGGTTGACTTTCAATTGCTTTGCTATCACAAAGTTTGGTTCCCCGTTGGTTAAAAAAATAATAGTAGTATATAACATCTCCACATCCTCACTGTTGAGAAACGTTGGATGCTGGGACATCAACGGTCTGCTGGTTCCACTGCCCACCTCGATTCGAAACCGCCTCATGACACCTCCACCAGATTGACCTCCCTCCCTGCAAATCTGCACTGGTAAACGCCATCCTTCCAAGAAAAGCATCACTGGAGGTAAAAAGTCAGAATGATTTTTGTCAACGATGAATGAACTGAAGTCTACTCCCCAATTTCACTGCAGCTAGCGCAGTCACTTCCTTCACTACTTAAGGTGGACTCCCCTTCCTCTAACTCATCAATTCATCGACATCCATCTCGCTCTGCAGCCCATCTCTTGGTCTTCCCTCTTCTCGATCTGTTGAGACTCATTCTCCAGCTCTAGCTACTCACTCCGAGTAGATCAGTCCTTCAGCGATGGCGACCACTCGACATGGGAGTCAGCTCCTGCTCGCAGTTGCCTTGGCTCTCGTGCTCCTCGTTGGTACGTATACACACCATGCCCCATCGACATTGTCCTCAGCTCGCTCTGTTCAGCTGTTACAGTCCACATGAATTATATCAGTGGTTCAATTGAAGGAAATTCTTCTCGATTCGTACCCTTTGAGCTGGATGAAGAGATTGACTCAGTGCCATTTCATTACATCTAATGCCACCGATGGTGATATGCGTGCATGTTGGTTCTATGTCCATTTGATGAGTTGAATGTTGCGATTTGCAGGGAGTGCTGATGCGTGGAACACTTGCAAAAAAGGCTACAAGAGCTGCAAACCCGGTCACCATCCCGGCTGCGAGACCTGCATCGACAACGACCCCCACAACTGCGGCGACTGCGGCATCGTGTGCAAGTACGGCGAGTGCAAGTACGGCAAGTGCAGCCAGCCCCCCAAGTGCCCGTCCGGCTATGGGGACTGCGACGGCAAGGCATATAACGGGTGCGAGAAGGACCTGAACAACGACGCCTACAACTGCGGCAAGTGCGGCGTCGTGTGCAAGTACGGCAAATGCAAGAACGGCAAGTGCATCGAGCCCCCCAAGTGCCAGCCCGGCTATGGAGACTGCGACGGCAAGGCATATAACGGGTGCGAGAAGGACCTGCGCCACGACATCTACAACTGCGGCAAGTGTGGCTACAAGTGTCCCTGCACCCTCAAGTGGGGCGAGCCCACATGCAAGTACGTCTTTCAATTCATGTTTTCGAAACTTCCGTGTGGCGTGTGTCCGTTGAGTACAATATTATATCAGGAGTTTGATCAAGTGAAGCTGCTTCACGGAAAAGAATACTTAGGAAATAATCTGGCCGTATGAAATGCATGTGAACTATATTGACTGTTTCTGGCGATGGCCGGCGTTATGGATGCAGCTGGGGCAAGTGTGGACAGCAGTGCAAGCATGGCTGGAACTACGACCACGTGAAGAAGTGCTGCGTTCAAGGCCACTAGCTCATGCAGCCCCCAAAGCAAGCTTACGTACGAGTTTGTGAATTCCTTCCTGGAAGGCGGTGCTGCTACCCACTAACTCAGTGGGTGGAGTCTGCAGTCTTCTACGAACTAAGTTTAGTGTTGTTTTGCTTTTGTCCGTAACAATGAAGTCAATAATGGCGAATGATCATTCGCCACTGTCATGAATGTTTTGGTTCTACTGAAGGGTTGATCGTAGTATTAGTGTATGGATTCCTCTTGCCTAGTGCTCAACCGGTTGGTGCGCTACTGGTGGATGTTCTGTGACCTATTACTGTAGCTTCAGGGGATGATTCGAAGGAGTTAGAAGCTAGCAGTTGGAATTTCCTCGTTACGCGCGGTGGTGCCGCCACCTGGTGGAAAGCTTGGTTTGTAAGGGGAATGTACCTTTCTATGATGGCTTTCGAATGACAATAAAGAATGAGCTGTAGATTGCCGTATATCTGTTCGTGTTACCCCTTTGACTAATACCCTGGGGAGCAGCTCTTAGTTTGTGTTATAGAATGTACAATCAGTCACTCTGCTAGCTTCCGTCATGGCTCGGAACATAAACCGAGTACATTCGGATTTGATCAATTCATCTGTAAAAGATTACAGCCGGTGAACTGTTGCTCAACAATACCTTTATCAACTCACATTTCAGACATACCGGTGCACATGGAAGGTGAATTGTGCTGTTACCAATTTAGGCTTCATAGGTAATTACATAAGTCTCGGGTCTGAAAATTGCCAGTTATTTCTGATGACCCAGTAATGCCAGCCTCACAAAAAGTGATGCCTTTGCCCTGATTTAACAAAATGGTATGAAGTCTATCAATAATCTTTTTGTAAAGATCCAAAAACCTACACTATCACAAGGTCTACATCCTAAAAAATGATTATCTGATTTACTTGGTGAACAAATAGAGAGGTCGACTAAAGCCTTTTGTGCTGTTCGGAACCTCCAGAGAGATCTCTTCGCATGACTTGAACCCAATCTGCAATTAAATCAAACATGTACAAGTCACTAAGACTGGTCAAATTTATATATATGTTCTTGATGACGCCTAACAATGCGTAATTTGGATGCCATGTGCAAAAGTGATGAATATTCACAGCTTTACGGGTAGATATATGATCTAAAACCTCACTCTGAAAAGATATGCAGGTGGAATAATCATTATCTATGGTTATTGGGTAGCAATTTTGGGCCCGTGGTGATTGCGGTTGTCCCTAACTTGACGAAGAACTAGCAGTCATTAGCAAAACGTGAGTACGTTCCAGTGTAGAAACTTCCAACGAAGAAGCTGTTCTCACCTGTTCGAGGAGAATTCCAGGGAAGTGATCTGGTCGAAGAATCATGGTCCTGAAGTTCTTACGACACACCTGGATTGCAAATAAAACGCTTTTGAGTTAATAAATTCCTCACCATGAGTCCATGATTACAGTTCAAGTCTCCTAAGTAGAAAACAGAAAGTTCACTTTGGAAGCCAATAGTGGTTTGAAGGAAATATTGAAACATATTTTCTATTATGGAAAAACTAAGGGTCCGTATGAAGCTTCCTAATGATATGGTTTATTTCAACTCCTATAGATAAAAGTGACCACCCTTGGCCATTTGGGCACCCAGAAGGAGGTACATCCAAGATGGATTGAAGCACATTTTGTTTAAACTCTGATACTACGACATATATATTGCCTCGGACATATAAGCAGACAAACAATTAAAGAATAGTACCTCTGATACTCTGCACTTGCGTTCATACGATGACCATGGTTGAGGCTCCAAGATGAACGCTCCACCCTATTATTTCACAACCATCTGACGAAGTGAGAAGTGAAATATCATATAGAGCTGGAATTATGTCAAAGACCTAGTCTTGGTAAATTCTTGTGCATGCATCGAACATTTGAACCAGTCCCAAGAAAAATCACAGCTAAGTGGAAGGTGTGATTAAAAGTAATGTCAGACGTTACATATAGTTTGGGCATTTCCAATCGAACTTTGGAAGAAAAAGAACTTCCATTTTCGGAGGGGATGAGAAATAGAAAAAGGTCAGCCATAGATATAGCTGGCCCGAAGAGTTCACGTGTTATGGAGATTGAGTAGTGGATCGCATGTACAAAATATCCTCTTATGAACATAACTGGGAAACATTGGTGGCTGCGACCACATTCTCTTCACAAAATCTTTCTAAGTTGACATTAAGAAGTGTAAGAAGAGGTCTAGAAAGATTTCTCACCGGGCGAAGGGCTCGATACGTCTTAATAAAAAAATTAAGAAGGCCTTCATCACCCCAATTCAAGTGTATCCACTTCACTACACTCAAACTGCAAACAATTCATGTGATGCAGTCGATTATAGACCCATTACATTTCAGGAGAATGCAACAAAGCAGATCCTGTGATGCAGAGACAATGGAAATTACACGGTCCCCTATCATATTGCAATACTGAAGATTTATCTGCCATTCACAACCTTCACCATCTGAGATATATGCTTATAAAAGTAACTGTTAGCTATTCATCACATTCAGTCACAGCATTCATCCAATAGGAAGCTCCTTTGAAAGCATGCTGGATATTGCCAGTATCAGAAACGAGTTCGAGTTCCAATAGTACTATTTGCGCAACAATAATGCAGCAACAGATGAACCCTTAGATATACAGGCTGAGGAGGAGAATTTTACCAGAGCACAGTATCCACAACATTCCTGCGCAAATTGCAGTGGAGAACATTTGCATTCTTGAAAATCACTCTCTCGAGAAGATCTTTCCCCTGTAGTCCACCCTCAGTCTCGTCGGTGGTTGTAGCACCTACACTGCTATCCGGAAGGGCAGGCTTCTCTTCATCACAATAATCATCATAGTCCACTTCGTCCTCATCAACGTAGTCGTCCCATTCATATAAACTGTTGACAGTCTTGCCTCCAGTCAGCCCAGCTTCGAGCTCCAAATTCTTCCAAGCTTTATGAATCAACCCTGTTCATAGCAAATGTGGGAACTGGGTAAGCTTTTCTCACCTCTCAGTTTCAAATTCTGACAGAACCTAGGAAAGCATTGAATAAAGCGGTCTTATCATGATGAAAATTTTCCACAGAGCAGAAGACCAAATGAGGACCGAGGCAGTGAACGCTCTCTCATGAGAAATTTTTGGCATGGGCATGACAGGCCATGAGTGAAGGTAAATCCTACTGGCAAGGAAATATTGAAATCTAGCAAACATGACAAATGTAAAGCAGCTAAACGGTGAAAGCCTACCCACGGTTTCATTTAGCTCCCGAACAAAAATTTAAAAATTCATACATAGTTCAAAGGATAACCAAAAAAGCATGAATTTTACCGTGTTCAAATCCTCTTGAAAAGGGGACAAGACCCAAATTTGAAATTTCTATTCTAGTAACATTAACCACTCGAAATAACTGAAAGCCACGAGAATGCTGTAGAAATTTCGCCAGATCTATTTATCATCAGAACCCTTAACCCTAATTTGGCACAGCAATCACGTGATCGGAAGGCAATGAATCTCACCTGGATCGATGTCGATGCCACACATGCTTCGTACACAGTATTTTTGAACTGTTGCAAATGCATTCACAATGTGAGTCTCCCATTGGAATATAACTCAGTCACAGCAGCTGCCGAGAGACGTAAGAACTGCACTCGTATGTCCACTATCAAACCCTTCAGGACCAAGAATTCGAAGTTGAAAATGACCGGTTCAATTGAAAAATATAATCCAGATAGGGCCAAATTTTTTATCACCAGTTAAGTGAAGAACATTGCATGTGTTGATGAAAAAATAAATGGAAAGAAAATCGCCCCATGACCTGTTCAGAACCGCTACTCCAAACACATACTTGGTCCTCTTGGTTCTTTAAGGTATAATCACTTAAAAGCTCTTTCAAAAACAATGACCCAGAGTAACTAGAAAGAATGGAACGCGCTTTCAAAAACAAGGCCATGGAATACCTAGAGAAATAGTAACGTGGCCTTCGTTGCAACCGACATCGATGACATCCTTGTTCTCAAACCAGATCTTTCGCATTAAATTCATGCGTGGGTCTGTTTCGAGAGTGCTACCGACCTGCACAGTGAAGAATGCGTCACTCTCAATATAAGAGGTAGAGGATACTAAAACCTGATTCCATCTCCCATTGAGTGGCCTCTCTTACCTACAGCAACTCATCTTTTCCAATACACTTGGTTGGCCTTCAATTAACAAGTTGGATGTAGGCATGGCTTGGCTAAATGTACATGGCCATGGATCTTTGAATAGAATAGAAATTGGATTTGTCTACTGTCCCATTTCGAGTTTGTAGATTTGGCCCTTGCCCCCATAGAGATCTCAATTGAGAGATTCCCAATGAAAAACACTCCTACATACTGGTTTAAATGAATAAAGTGAAGCAATGCTGGTAGTATCCTCTACTTTACTATCTTCACGCAATTAGAGTTTAGGGTTTCCAGAGACGAACAAGATCTCTGGTAGACAGCCAAAACAACCTTGCAAATTAGGGTTTAGGGTTTAAGTGCTAATCTACTTCTCCGATCGCCAACAGAAGAAGGAGCACAACATAAATTTCAAGTTACGAATCCAACGGAGTGAGAAGCTCCTACCCGGTACCCATAGTAGCGGTTGTAATTGCCGTATTGAAAGATCACTTTCCGTTTCTTCCCATTCGATGATTTGTCCTTCTGTGATTGGGCTTGCTTACCAGACGGCATGCTATCAACAACGGGGTCGTCCTCTACTCCAAACACTTCCTCCATGGCTAATTTCCGTAGTCTGATTTAGCATATCTCCTCGAACTGAACCTTGAAAAGCCAGCAACAACTCTGAAGTAGGGACTAGACTTGATTGCGCGGGAAAATCACCAAGAGTGTGAAGAATTTCTACACTTTCCTCTCTTCACTTAACCCTAAACCCTAGTTTCCGAATTTGAAAGCACTAAAAAGGCCAACGACAAGACAGGGACGTTCCGATAGTTCAAATTCCCAGAACCCCGCGGGGATTTCAAATGGGCGAGGAGCAGCGGCAGGGCTCACCAGCCCACCTGACGAACTCTGTTTGTGACCGTCCGATTTCAGATAGATCTATTCGAGATTTCATCCGAGGCTCGACTGTTTCTGTTCGTTTAGTGAGCGGTGAACTTAAGGCAAACTTAAGGGGAACCTTTATTGGGACACCTATCACCGCCACTTATTTTTATTCAAAGCTAACAACCTATTTCTAACAATGTTAACACTTAACCCTTAAACGACGCTGAGGACATTATCCAGCCTGATGAATGACAAAGAATCTCTCCATGCAGGATAGAAGTGCAACTATTCATCCTCCAAATTTTGTGGGAAAAGGGAACATCTTCGACAGCTTGTCTTCCAATGAGTGCTTTTTCATTTTTTTAAGCCCAAACAGATGATTTCCACGGTGACTAGCTTGTCGTTTAAAGATTAAACGTCAATGGGCACAGGGTGAACTGACCCCTCGCTCACCCCCAAGAAAAAATGCTAAAATTTATATTTGCCACACATGATAAAATTTGCAAATTTTGAATTCATGTTTGCAACCAAAGGCCCACAGTTAGCTAAGAGAGGTGTAGAAGATAAGTTGATCAAGCATTAAATAGTGAATCTTTTTTATATACACCCTTGAAATGATTTGGGGGGGACAAGCGAAAGAGACACTCACCCCAATTGTCTGATAGATGATAGAAGTCCAACTATTCATGGTCAAAAATCATTTCTTTAGTTATTGTGTAAACCATTTGCTTCAAAAATTGCAAAACCACTCATTGGAACCCTTTTCACAACCAAATTTCAAGGATGCACTTCTATCCTACTAGAAAGATTTTTTTGTCATCCATCAGACAAAAAGCATCCTTATTGACATTTGAAGGTTAAACATTTTGGTGTATAATAAATTAAGTCATAGTGAGGGTGATAATGTTCTCTAGTCAAGGAATAGGAATAATGAAGATTACACTATTTTTTGCTAATTTTTCATCAAGTTTGGAAAAGTAGAAATTAACCCCTGAGTACTCAAGTGACCATTTTCTGGTCGTTGCCTAACTTCGGGCAGCATTTTTAAACAAAAAAAACTTTTTTTCAAATTTTTTATTTATGAATGTTTTTAAAGATTGGATTGTCTTTCAATATTTTTATGCAAGACTAAAATCGCTACGGTCAAACAAAAATTAAAAGAGAAATAGCACGAAGTGTTTAGAATTGGCCTAGTGTTGAAAAACTTACTATTTGGGGAAAGTGTTGGTGTTCTCATTACTAGATCTTATGCATTTTTTTACAAATCAATAGAAACCACAATTTTGACCAATCAAAAAAATTCAAATGCTAAAGATAGAAATTGTATTTTGGGTGAATTTTTGAAGTTATATCTTCAAAATTCATTTGAAGAGAAACAAAAAATAGTTAAAAAATTTTGACTGTATATATACTTTCTACTTTTCATGCTTCACATTATCATCTTTGATGCAAACTTCAAAAAAGTTATAGAACTTATATTTTATAACACATTTGTATTTTGTCCAAACCCCTTGGGCTTTTAGAGGTTAAAGAAATATAGATTACAGTCTAACCAATTCTTAATCTATAGATGAACCAATATTATGAAAAGCACAAAACTAAAAGTTGACCATGGTGTCATACAAAACAAAAACCATAAGAAATTAGAAATTATTTCCTTGATTCTCCTATATTTTCTTGCATTTCATTAGATTTCTAGAGTTATTTCCTGTAATATTTCAACTAAAAAAATTTCCAATCAAAATAGCCACCATTCTTGTCCATACAAAAGCTACAATGAAAATATGTCATCCTACTTTTATACATATGGGGCTTTAATTAGAAACAGGTTGTATACCTTGTGGTGAAAAAATAGTTTTTATTAGTTATTCTTTAGGGATGTAATTAGCTTGGTAATGTTTGGTCATGATTTTTATACAAGATTTTGAATTAATTCACATAGAAATGGGAAAAAAAGGAAAACTTGCAAACAAAAAGATCTTACATTTGGAATCTTCTCAAATCAAGAAGTGTTTTGCTACTCCTAATGTCCGAACCCCCTTCTACCAAGTAGTATCTTAGAAAGATGTAGTCCCCCATGACTAAGGCAATCACTAAAATACTTTGATTATTAAACCAATAGGTGTATTCTCTATTTCCTACCTTAATTGTAAGAACAAAATCAGAATTTTTGTCCATTATAAATTTTGATCACAACTTGTGAAAAGCAAAAAGGGCCAAGAGAAGCAAGTACTTGATTTTGAGATTGTTATTTTTAAACTTACATTAGACTTCAACTCTCAAATTGTTTCTAGTTTGGTATCAACATAGAGCTACTCCCAATAAGGTGAACCACTCATTCTAGGTCAAATGGGATTAAGCCCACCGTGGGCAAAATTGTGTTAGTAGTGTACATTCCAAAGTCATGAAATGTACACCTCTAAATAATATTGTATGCAAAGGTCTACTTTGACGCTTGAGTGCCAAAATTGAGTTTCTACTTCAAATTCTCAAGGATCTACGTCACCTTAGACCATTGTAGAAATATAAGTTGGATAAGATTTTAAAACTTTTTGGGCGCATATTTGTAGCTTTTTGGTATGTGTTTGTATGACTTTGTGATGTTTAATTACCAATTCGGTTGTTTTTGTATGTATTTTGAGCCGAGTTGGGAGGCTTTTGGAGTAGATTTATAAGGTGTCAAATCCAATTTGGAGGTACAGTGTCATAACAATGGAAGTTTAAGTGAGCCAATTTGGGTTTTGGGTGAGGTTCTGATCAAAATCCAATTTGAGTAAGACTTATGTCAGTGGTCAGTGGTGACTGAACCAATTGGGAATTAAAGCCTGGTTGAGTAAGTTTCCAAGTGGGAGTTAGGTGGAGTAAGTCCAAATAGGAGGATGAAGTGTACTGCATCCAAGTTGGAGGTTGACTGTGTATGAAGTGTGTGGTTCCAATTAGGTGGTTTTATTTTGCGGTTGATGGGTCATCAAGCGGTTTAGGAACTGCCATTTTGGTTTCCATTTAGTCGTCTTTCCCTATTAGGAGTGCACCCATTGTCGAGCGAATTTCCAATGCGTGTCTCGGCCAGTTGTGCTGTGTATTTCGTTTTCTTGTGTGTGTTCTTGTGTCGAGTGTGATTCCCAGTTGGGAGTTGTGTCTATCAATGTTGATCCAAGGTCGGATCGGTCTGAGTGTGTCTATGTCCTAGTTGGAAGTATGTGCTGAAATTGAAGATTGTCATTTGATAGTGGAGAAAGAAAGGAATTGGATTTGAGATTAGCAAGTTAGAATTGCAAGATTCAAATGATGAAGATAGTTGTATGCTATGAGAAGTAGAACAATGATTGAATTGTAAACGGTGATTTCATCACCAATTTGGAGTTATAAAAAAAATAAAGAAATAAAAATATTTTAAAATCAATTTGATGTATGTGAATTTATTTTGTGATGTCGTTGTAGTCTCAATGATTGCTAAATTTCTAAATTGGATCTTGGTTTTCTATTTGAAAATTGAATTTCCTATTTTAGAAATTAGTCCTATTAGCAAATTAATCCTACTTGACCATCTCCCTTGGAACGAACTTATTATACTAATGGATAATCTCCAATTTGGAATCATCCTTCTTCAACAACCATTCACAAGACAACACATGTCACCTTTTTTCTCTTTTCAAAAATGACTTATTTTTTTACCAAATTTGCCCTCTTACGTACGATATAACTCTATCCACAATGGACTTGCTTCCATTTGACCTCCAATGGGCTAGTCTACCTCTGTCCTTTTTCCCCCTTTCCCTACTCACATCAAAGTGAAAACATCACCAAACATGACAAAGCCAATTGAATTCCCACTTTGAAAACCATGAAATGTCATTTCAAATTCTGACTCAACATCAAAATTCACTCACCCAGAGGGGCTACTAACACCTTAAGTTAGTAAACAGATGTCAGACTCTATTAAAAAAATTAAAAACATTAAAATATTAAAAAAATAATTAAAAAATAATTAAAAATTTGAACAGATGCTGGACTTTTTTTTAGTTTTTTGAACAGATGTTGGCCTTTTTTTTAGTTTTTTGATCAGATGTTGGACTTTTTTTTTAAACAGATGCTGGACTTTTTTTTTAGTTTTTTGAACAGATGCAGTACTTTTTTTTTTTTTTTGTAATTTCATTTTTTTTGAACAGACGCCGGACACCGTCATCATCCTGTTTCCATGATTGCGTTGTCAATTTGCCCTCGCAGGCATTTTTCCTGTTCCGCGTCAGGGCTGAAGTTGAGCCTCCAATGCCGAGGCCGGGAGCTCCCCCCCATGTGGCCACATGTCAGCTTCTACCATCCAGGAGGGGGAGAAGGGAGCGGCTGAGTGCCGTGTGCAACTGGAAACCTGGAAACCAGCTAAAGCAAGCAAGCCAGCGTGCATGCCTGGTGGACAATTGGACCAGGCAGGGAAGGAAGTGAAGTGAAGTGAACTGAACTGAGAGAATAAGAACAACAACAACATAAAAATAATAATAATAAGTTCGGCTAAGGGATGTGGTGACGATGGCCCATGAGCTGTTTTCTCTCCCACTTCTACACTTGTCGCAGGGGCACTCGGGAAGCCCACGGATGTATGTCGGTTATTCTTCCTTCGCCCTCCGGCTGCCTGGCATTGGTGTGCTGAATATGAGCTACAAGGGACCGCTTGATCTCTTCATTACTGTAGCTTTTAGGGCCCTGTGACCTACCGGCTCCAAGATTCTAATTCTTGGACAGACCCCAATCAGAGACACGGGATTGCTTCTGTCTTACTACTTGTAGGAAGATTTTTCTTCTTCTTTGTGTGTGTGGGGGGTAGGCAACCCATTTCTGACCACGTATTATTTTTATTGTCTATTTTTCTTGAAATACATGGACAAATTCCATTGATGAAAAAGGAACCAGTGTGCAGAAGCAAAGGAGCAAGTGCCTGGTGGAGACTTTTTCCATTTTGTAAAATAATGTCTACGCCAATTTCTTAGAATGGAAAGAGAAGCCGGGTGAGAGGAGGCAAGTCAGAAGATGGACTACCGTATGTAGCAGGGGAAGTCTGCTATCAAAACTAGGGCCGGCCAGGCAGGCACAAGCTCAAGCAAGCAACCCTGAAAGCACTAGGGTGGAACAAACTCAAGCAAAGGCCCCCATTTCAGGTTGAGCAAGCCGCAAACTTGTAATAGTGGGCGGTGGAGATTTGTACAATCCAACGGAAGAGCTCAATCCAGCCCCAATCCAGATCCAATCCAGCCCTAAATGGGAAATCAAGCCATCCCAAACCTCGGCCTGATTGTTCCCTTGGTTTGGTGCCAAAACCATGCCACCTAAGGCGACACATAGGATGAGTGGTGGTTTCAATCCGCTCGGATTTGGAGAAATAAAGCAATCTTATTGGTCCAAACTTAGAAAGTTCTGACTGGCCTTCAATCCAATCTCAAGTATAAATTGTCCCTTATTAAGATAGGATCTCTTGTCTAAAAAACAATTTGAGGCCACGTATTATCGAATCTCTTAAAGAAGATGCTTACTTTGTTGGGGTATAAAACATAGAGTTTAGTAGTTTTGAACCAAGCAACACAAGCGTGGTTAGTAAACACTTTCTATAAAACTTGTTTCAATTTTGGGGGTGGCCAAGGATTGTTGTTGAAGTAGATTGCATTACAATCCAACCAAGTGGTCCAAAAAAATGAAACCCCTAAAAAGTGACAATATGGTAGAACCCTTCTTCAACCTTTGAGGCAACTTAGATCCTTTGATGCACTGGTGCCAAATATGTGGTGGCCAATTTCCTACAATATGAGGAATCTATAAGGCATTGTATAAGACAATAAGTCCAAAGTTCTAGGTACGTTGAGTCTTAGCATAGTGGTAGAAACGGTGTAAGATCATCTCGTTCACATCATCCTCACAACTCTCACAAAGAGTAGGAATATTTGGATTGGCAATCTCGCGCCAACAATGAACTATTATCACCACACAATGGTACGTGGACCAAAGAAATCCTAAATCCTTTTGAGGCCATAATTTGTGCCACACTTCACTCCACTTTAAACAATAATTGACCACAATGTCACTATGCCACTTCATTTTGACCATTTAAGCAAATATCTATAGGGTGGTTTTCTTCAGTGGGAAAATTTTCCAATGTGCATAAATAGAGTTCAGATGGTTTTCATAATTTTATAGATTTTTATTTTTCAAAACATAATTACTATGATTTTTTTAGCTAAAGATTCTATTCAACCCATATTGGTCATATAGACCATCCTATTTCCAACCTAGGGTTGCTTGCAGTATTGAAAGTCTTGTAACCAATCATTTTGTGCCACAATTGCATTGAGAATTGTGCCATAATTTATCACTACTCATCTCTTCCTATACAAAAAGAAAGTAGCCTACATTGCCAAAATGTGAGGTGACTAGGAATGGGTTGCCTCCCATACAAGTTTTTGCCAAAACCTAGTTATAAATTAATGTAGGTGATGGTGCATATTGTTTCCACTAGTGAGAACATCATGTCATGTATAGGATCATGTACTTGCACATGACACTTCTTCTCCACACTTATTTTTTTTCCAACCCCAGAACACCTCGGGTCAATCACCATAGAAATCATCCTTTTTGGTACTATATGAATCATTTGCATAAAAAAACAAAACCCAAGAATCCTCATTGGAGGTCAAACTACTATCCAAGACTTCTTTTTCTTTGTATATAATTCCAAGGATTAACAATTGCACTTTTATCCTACATAGAAGGATTTTGTGGCATCCATTGGACATTTAGTGTCCACAATATCCTTCCAAGGTTAAGCCTAGAAAGATGTTGCCCTCCACTACCAAGGTAGTTACGAAAATACTTTGATTATTAAACCATTAGGTGCATTCTTTGTTCTTAATGAACATTTCATGAAAGTCATCCATTGGACCTTTTAGGTTCAAAACGTGGTCCTTACAAGGTTAAAGCATAATTTGCATTGACACACACTAATTTTCCAAAGATTGTTTTAATTATCCAATGTTTGAATCTATAATTTTATTTTGTGTATTTTTTTGGTGTTTTACTTACATCATTACTTGATGTACTTCTAGTAACAATATATTGTCAAGTATGAGAATCAAAAGTTAACCCCTTGATGACTAGGGGTAGTTCAAATTTTCAAAATCAATAAAATCCCATATTTAAAAACACAAGTTAGAAAAATAAATAAATAATGACTTTTAAACAAAAGTTGTAAAACATGATTCATAAATTATATCCATTTGGTTAGATAAATTATTGCATGAACCATGTTTTTCAACAAAATTTGAAATTGAAAATTTCTTCTTAAATCAATTATAGGTTGAATCATTGTAAATATCACAGTTCTTTTTTCCTTTGAGTTCAAATTGTAAAGTTCTAATTATAATGATTTTTGAAGATTTATATATTATTTAATGATGTTTTGATGTTAATTTGATTCTCAACAAATGACTAAAAATCTTCCTTCATTCTTCAACATACATCTATAAGAGTTTTTTTAATTTTAAAAATAAAATTTTAAAAAAAATTGATCAAAATTATCCTTGTAAGGCCCCTTAGAACTAAAAGTAATTTTACTATGGGGAGTGCTAGCATGTAAGCATAGAATTTATGAGTCCATGAACTTAGGAGTCTATATTAATAGTCACCTTTTATGATTATAGGTGTTTATGTTATAGGTGCATATATTGTAAACTCTTCCATGTAATAATAAACATATATTATAGATTCATATGTTATAATCCCCTCAATCAAATGGTTACAAGTACATATCTACAACTAGGTTTAAGACTTGCACACTCATGTCTTTATGCTCATGCGCTAGCTTCATTGTTCATATAGAACCCAAAAGGTTGATTTCCATGGTGACCAACCCTCTTTTCTAGTGTTAAAATCTGTAATTTCTTAATTATCCCCTAAAAGAAGTTGCCTATATTCATATGGTGATTGTATAAAAAAGACCCCAAAATACAAGTGGCATTTATTGTAGTATAGTGTGTTGTATGGGGCTATTTTTTTTGTATCTTTACAAGGATGATAAAAAAACATGTTATAAAATTTGCATAATTTTTTAGTAAACAAAAATTGTAAAAGGTTTTCATGTATTCAACTTTGCAATGAAGGAACATAGAATCAAGAGACCACGTTGTGGTTCCTACCTACATTATGGTAGGAATACCCAAATGTAATAGGAGTCGTTTATTGACACCTAGAATAAGTCCTAAAATAAAAGACATGTGGACCCAATGTTGACATGTGAATTTACACAAATGTGTCACAGTGATTAGTGTAGGTTTTGCATTGGCCGATAAAACTAGTGTGATGCAAGCTTATGATATGTTGCTTTTGGGTGTTTCCATGTCTTTTGTGCTAGTCTACACTTCACAGTAAGTGCATCTACACACTTGTTTTCACAAATTTGTATTATATTCATACAAGCTTGAAAAATTAAGAAACCAATTTGTTGGTTTTGGAAACCATTTCCTCACAAAACACATCATTTTATTTTTTGGCTACCCTCGAGATCTGCAAATCTTGAATAAGTGTCACATTTAGGTGCTTCTACCTTAGGGGTTAACTACGATAATTTTGGTAAGTGCACAAATTATTTTGAGAGCCAGTATACTCACGTTCAGTGAGCTTCTTTTAGCTTTTTCATCCATGAAATCATTGAAAGGGTCATATACCATTATTTGGAACAGGCAAGGCAAGGGTTCCCTGTTCCCTGTACCTTTCCTATTGGGTTCCTTTTCCCCCCTCTTTTCCTAGTCTCTGGGCTTGGAATTTCCTTTTGTTTCCAGAAAAAATAAAATTTTAAAATTTTAGATCATTGAACTGAAAGGGTCAGTAGTCTCTCCTCCTTCGTTTTGAAATTTTAATCATAAAAAAGTACAGTACAGTAAAATAAAATAAAAGGTTTGATTCGCTTGTGGAGGCCTCCACTTGATGAGTGCATGATTAGGCTTCTCTTATTGATACCCGGACCGTGCTGCTGTTGGTGCTGCTGTTGCAGTGCCGTGGTGTCAGCCTAAGTTCCGCTAGTGCCTGCCCACTCCACACTCTTCCGCTGCCATTGGTGCCATTTCCAAGGGCTCTCATGGCTGAAGGACCGACTGACAAAGAATGATCTCCCCAGCCACCTACCATTCCACCAATCCCATGTTTCTTAAAGTGGGACGACTGAGAAAAGGGATCCAAAAGGGGCCCTAATCAATTAATTGAGCATGGAGATGAGATAGGTGCACACTACTAGTATTAGGGCCACTTCACACTATGGCCGGCCAAAGTCGAGAGGCCGGCAGATTGAATGGCCAAACTTTGGTGAGAGGCCGAAGAAATGGGCTATTAAAAGGTAATAAAAAATAGGATTTAAAGCCTTTGGCCAACCATAGTGTGAAGCCTCCAAAGGCCAAGTTCAAAGTCCAAACGCTTGGCAATGAACTTCCATGGCTTCTCAACTTGGATGGCCATAGTGTGAAGTCTTCAAAGGCTGAGTCCAAAAGGTTAAAGCCCTTGGCAATGAACTCCCACAGCCTCTCAACTTGGGATGGCCATAATGTGAAGCTTCCCAAGGCCAAGCCCAAAGTCCAAACCTATGCCAATTTAATGATTGAGATCTTGTTAAATTCTCATTTTTAATGAAAACACTCCCATGGCCTCTCGACTAGAGTTTGGGTCTCCATTTTTGCTTGACCCAAACTCTAGTCGAGAGGCCATTATTGTGTAAGCATTTGGTTGCTATGTAGGCAGTTTGGGGAACATCAAACTTTGATGGACTTTGGATTGTGTTGCGTAGTGTGAAGGATCAAGAGGCTGAACTCATAGTTTCTTGAAATTTGATTGGTGGAAACCGATGGACTCTTGACCTTTGGCCATAATGTGAAGTGACTAGATTGTTGTTTAGGGATTAAAGGACAATGGGGTGACTTTGGAAATCATTAGTTTTAATGACCGTGTGAAGCATTGGCTTAAAAAATTGTAAAAACACTCATTAGGAGACAAACTACTGTAGAAAACCTCCTCTTTTCTTGCAAGATTTTGAGAAAGAATAGTTTCACTTTTGTCTTACCTAGAGAGATCCTCTGTCATCCATTGAACTGAAACATCCGCCACAACATTTAAGGATTAAGCTAGCTGTCCCATTTCCAACCATTCAAACAATCATGCATATTTGGAGCACAATTTCTTTTAGTGTGGAATTTTTTCCATGTACAAAAATAGAGTTTGGAAGAACTGTATATTTTTCCAAAATTTTATTATACAAAATGTAATTATTACAATTTTTTTAGTGAACATTCTCTTTGACATGTAATGGTGATATAGACCTTTCTATTTCTAACTATAGGCTAATTGCAAAATTGACCAAGGGTTGGTTGCAATATTGATAGTCTTACAACTAATTATAATGGCCCACAACTGCTACTCAAATTGCACCACAACTTCCCATAAAGAAACCAACCTATAGATTGGAAATGGAGTAATGGTTGGAAATGGGTCAACTATTATACACATGATGGAAATTAACCCTTAACCCCTAAATGCCCAAGGCACCAAATTCTAGTACTGACAATATTTTGAAGTTAAATAAAACCTAACCAATTTTATAATTTTAGTAGTTTGTATTTTTGACAAATTCTTTTTGAAGTCTAGTTTTAGCATCAAAAATTTGATTTTGTAAAATGATTGATTATGATTTTTCTATTCAAGGTTTTGTACAAAGGTGTTCATTGCAATCTTGACTTTCTATAGTGTTAGGGGCTCTTGGAAATGAGCCTTAAATATACTAGACCTTGGAGAAAAAATCACATTAGAAATTTACTTTAAAAAGTTTTAGAGTATATTTTGAGAATTCATAAATTGATTGGAGTTATGCATATTAGGCCCTTAAACCTCATATTTTTTTGGTGACCAATTTTTTAGATTTGACATGCAAAAAGAGAGCTGAAAGATTTTCATAGTTTTAACACCTTTATGATCAAACATTATAATCTTTCAATTCATAAGTGGCATTGTTGGGTTTTTTTTCTCTATGTGATCTCTAACAAGCATAGTTTGAATTTTATTATATAGTTACAATTCAAAAAAATTGATACAACTTATCAAAATACATTTTTTTTGTAGAACAAATTCATAGGATCTCAAAATAGGCCTTAGGCATTAAGGGGTTAAAGGATGGACTAGTGATTGTGGAAATCATCCCTTTGTTATCGTGTAAATCATTTGCTTACAAAATTGCAAAAACTCTCATCGGAAGTCAAACTACTATAGAAGACCTCCCCTATCCACAACAAAATTTTAAGGATGAATAGGTGCACTTCTATCTTAATAGAAGGATTTATTGTCATCCACTTGATGATAAATGTCCTTGTCAACCTTTAAGGGTTAAGGTAGAATATGGACAAATTTTAAAAAGGTGGATATCCCTAAAACCGCCATTTTTTGTTGCTATGCCTATTTACTATTATTAAATTGGTCAAATTTTCATATTTTCTTAATGGAAAGTGAAAGGAGGTTCCAACCCACCAAAAAACATAGCATTTGGATACTATATAAAAGGTCAAAGTTTTTTGGTAGATGTTCTCAAACTGTTTCTTCCATATATACATATTGATTTGGGAGATGTATACAAAGTGATAATGATGGTTTTAGGTACAATATAATTTTCTATAAACCCGCCTTACATCATATTCAAATGTCATCAATATTTGAACTTCACATTCAATTAATCCCTTATTGTTTGTGTCAAATTGAGACTATGAACATAGAAATGTATATATGATGAATTTGATGAAATTGAAGTAAAGAAATATTTATATATATTTTCAAAATATGCAAAAATAATGTTCAATAGGGATCTTGTCATCACCTTGAACACTCTAGGTAGACTAGGAGGCACTTCAATAAGATTTGGACTCAATCACTAGTTATTGCATCCTAGATTGGAGCTACTATTAGTTGGGACAAGCAGGGGGCTCTCCCTTAATCCATTATATAGTTTCTTTTGTCTCTGATGGCTTTGACTGTTCTAGTTGTTTTTTCTTCTTTGGCCAACTTTGTACCTAGTTGTGTACTTTGACACTTTACAATGAATCTTCATTTGTTTAAAAAAATGTAAAAATTCAAGAAATGACTTAGATGTTAATCCCTAAAGGACCAAGGCCATTTTTCTATCAAAAAACACTCAAAACTACCATATTTGCTAAGTTCAACCAAGAAAACAAAAAAACTTTTTTTAGAATATAATTGTAGGATTTTGTAATTTACTTGTCTGAAATGATGCGGTAAAAATTCCATGAAGTTTGACTATACAAATTGAAAGATATTAACATTTAAAGTTAAAAAGAAAAATAAATTTGAACACTGGCTTGCAATTCCAAATGACTTTGACTGCCATTTGTGGATTTTTTTTGCACTATGGACTTTGAATATAAATTTTTTGTGTTGAATAATTGAGTTGAGGGTCTATGAAAAAAATTCAAGAAAAACTTTTTTGATTTTTCATTCTTTAGAAAATTGTTATGTCAAAGTAGGTTTAAGATTGATAGAAAACCTAAATCGTTAATAGCTTTAAGATGACATTGAAATACAATAATTCAAATGGTTAGATTGTTCTAACAAGCAAACTTAACCTTATTAAAGAATTTATTTTGAAAAATTGTGAAAATTACATTTATAAGCTTAAGTGAATTCTAAAAGATATTTTTTCAAGAAGATGCTTGGATTGTCCCCAAAACAAGATTATTCATAACTTTCACATCACTAATCCAAATGGAATGAATTAAAGCTTCACATGTAGAAAAAATATGACCTATAAGAAAAGAAATTAAAAATTTAATTTCAAATATTTATGCATTTCTTTTCTTGGCCAACAATGTGAAAATTATATTTAGGGTGGCATAACTTTTGCTCACAAGCACTGATTGATATAAAAATTATATTTCCAAGAATCTAGAAAGTTTTTCTATCTTGTAAGAAAGTTTCAAGAATTTCACTAAAAATTGAGGTCATGGGAACTTGCCCCAAATCCATTTTGTTCCCCAAGGGGACAACAATCCTTTAGAAGTTAAGGAATTAAAAAAGGAACCATCTAATTGTAGGTTATGAACTTCCCATGAATGGAGTTTGTTTTGGGGGGTTAAAACTATTTTCTATTTTTAATTCATTAATTATGTATTTTGTAACCACATCTATAAGAACCCAACGATTGCATCTGCGAAGCCAAATTGTGCCTAGGCATTCCATGTCTTTGCACAATTCCTAGCTTTTGAAAATCCA
The DNA here is from genome assembly GCA_950106755.1 of Climacium dendroides. NCBI lineage: Eukaryota > Viridiplantae > Streptophyta > Bryopsida > Hypnales > Climaciaceae > Climacium > Climacium dendroides. The sequence goes on from OX467087.1 coordinate 3,905,098, forward strand.
CCTCCTACAACACCATCAAACCAATACACCATTTAAATCATTGAATTCACATTTTGTAACAACAAATTCTCCACCAAATCTATAGAACTCAAACACCAAAATATACATTTTTTTATTATAGTAACATCCAAGAATCTAGATCTAATGCAAAGCCTCTAATGATAATCTTTGCAAGAACAAGAAGTACAACCTATTTAATATCTTCTCTCCTACTTTAAACATCCAAAAATCTTCTGCATATCTAAAATTCTTTCAAAAATTAACAACATTGCCATCAAAATTTCCATCTACATCTTATGCTACAAATGCAAACTAGAAACAACCAAATTCTACCCCCTTTACCTAAAAATGTGGAAAATTAGAAAATAGTCTCCATTTAATAAAGGTATGTTGCCCAAATGTCAGCCTTGCAAATTATTTGGAGCCAACCATGGGACCTTACATGAACAGACTCTCATTTGTACCAATCCTTTAGGGAGTGGAGTTTCTCTTTTTATACTGTGAACTCTTAAAGTAATTTGGGGTTCCTAATTCCAAAAATAAATTTGATGTTTCCAAATCTGATCATTTGTGATAAATGATAAATTCTTGCAATTTCTACAAGGGAATTTTTTTTCCTAATGAACTCCGCAAGAAGATCATTGCTTACATATACAAAGTTTGAGAAACCTTTACTGCTAAAAAGGACAAATCATCTCTCCTTTTGATTGAGCTTTTAAAGTGTAAGATTACATTTCTTAGTCTTCGAAGATTTTTGAAGCTTTCATTTGCTTTAAGGCATCTTGACTCAAGTGTTAAGAAAACCTTAATTTTTAAATGAAAATCAAATAAACAAAACACTTTGTACAATTGAAAAGAAACAAAAAAAACAATGATGAAATTGTTGTACAATTTCAATCATGACATAAGAAAGTTTATTTTTCTCTAAAAAACAAGATTGCTCCATATGATTAAAGATCAAAATTCTCACTAAAAAATCTTACTAAATACTTTATTCTAGTGAAAATTTTAAGTGAAGATAGAATACCAATTGCAAGAACATAATGTTTAAATATCAAAAATCAAGGCTTAGTAGGGGGGCCATTTTATCTTTCAAATTTGTTAAGTATCAAAAATCAAGTCTTAACAAAAGTGCAATTATACCTTTCAAAATTTTGAAGTATATAGATGTAAAAGATGCTACAATAAAATATATTTCTAATGGCTTTAACATAGATCTTAATTTAGTTAATTCTAAAGTTGAATATATTTTAATAAGCCATATAATTTGTTTGTAAACCTTTTCTTTGAGAATTGTGAAAATTGAAATTAAAATAAACATTAGATGTGTTTTTTTCCACACAATAGAACCCTTCATATCTTTTACCTTGTTCACATTTATGGAATGAGTAAAACTTTTATTTGTATCTACTACCTTAAACTGATGTTAGACATGAACACATAAGCACTATAGAATTTGTTTTAGATAGACACCAATATTAATTTATTGATGAGTTGAACTTCACATCTCTATTCCAACTAAATCCCAATTGTGTTGTGGAGTGAGAATGCAATTGTAGATAGGATTTGAAAATTGGGATTCAAAAACCAAAGTCCATGCCATAGTCTCTGCATACATGAGAGGAATTAGAAAGTAATTGGACAATTCATAAAAGACAAACAATTGTGTACCTCAATATGGATTGATAAACAAGAATAGTATTAGGCTCTATCCACTTCAACCAAACCCTAACTATAGTGTGGAGTGTGAATGCAGTTGTAGATAGGATTTGGAAACTAAGATTCAAAAACCAAAGAGTTGATGCTATAGTCTCTATCCAAAGGATAATACCAATAAACAACTAGCCTAACTTAACCCTTAAAGGACTAGGCTTTGTTTTTAGGCAACATAGTGATTTTGGGCAACTCTACAAATGGATTTTTTTTTCTTTAAAATTTCCACACAACATGGGAACAAGTTTTTTCTTGATGGCCCAAAATTTTCACAACTTTTCACTACATGATTAAAAAAATTATTGTATAATATGTAGGTTTTTTTCTTGACCAGATAGTCCAGGCAGAGTTTAGAAAAAATCACTATTATCAAAAACAAAAATTTGAAATTGGATCCTCTAGATTTATACAAACCTAGAAAGCTTTGAATCTTTCCATTTTGATTAACGAGATGAAAGTTATGAGGAGTTTTAGTTTGCAAGTAGTTATGAAATCTCTATTCTAAAATAAAGTTTGAAATACTTTATTTAACTTAATTTTCAATATTTTTTGAAAAAATAAAATTATAGAATATAGATTGTTTATTACAAAATTTCAAACATTGGTATTAGCATTCTTCAACTCCATAATTAAATTCTTAACAATTTAGGATTTTGAATTATTATCTACTTCTTTTTACTTACTATTTTTTTCCCTATATATTGTATAATTCCAATTGATTTGAAGATTTTGAAGCATGTAGACAACTTAACTTAAAGAATGAACCCAAAGAAGCACCACTATTTTTGACATTTTTTCATATAGACAAATGTGACTTTGTGAAGTGCAATTGCCTAGTTTTTCACACGGCCAAAAAACAATTTTTGTCACTTCAAACGCAACTATCTTGCAATCTATATGGTGTAAATCTTTGAAATTTTTTTCCCATCTTCTCAAACTAGTGTACTACAATATCCTACAGTTACATGTGTCCAAATTTTTTTTTCTAAAATTTGATACTTGTACTAGAAATGGCAATTGTAGAGCATTTTTAGTGAAAACATAGTCAAGGAACTTTAGGGGTTAAGGTATGGACTAGTGTGCCTTGTGTTGTTGCAAAAGTTAAAATAAAAATAAAAGTAATTTTCTAATATTCTAATTCATAAAAATTTCAAAATTCATTAACTTTTACACCATGACACAAATCAAAGCCCATACACCTGTCTTCAAAAAACGCTTTTGATAGTACCAAGACCTTAACTGGAGGGACTCATAGTTTGTTAGATATCATTGTAACAAACAAAACAAACAGTCAAATATCCTTTAGGGGTAAGGTAGGAGGTCTATAAATCGCCCATCTAAAAGTTGAAACTCGATTTTGGGGAGGTGACGCTTCTTGAAATATATTTCATTAAATTTTCCTTGAAAGACAAGTAGAATTGGCATTTAATCCATATTTTTTGAATCTTTGTGGAATTAGTTATGAAATTTTGAAGTTGAAATGGCGTAGAGCTCTAAAGTTGTTCACCCCTAAATTGGACATTGTTTGTACATTGCTAAAGGCTATAAAAAAGCAACATGTATAAACAATGTATATTTGAGGAGGTGGGCGGTATTAGTCCTAACTAATTTTTACACCTAGCTCATGGTATCCCCAAAATTGCCACTTTCTGCTTGTGTTCTTAGTTAGATTGCCCCAATTTCCATATTTTCTTGTTGACACTTGAAAGAAGGTTCCAACACACCAAAAACATGACATTGGGGTACCATATGCAAAAGTTATGAAGAAACAAAGTTTGGTTCCTAAAACAATTCATTCTTTCACATGATGATGCCATTACAAGTTGCAACTCATAACCTTCTTTCCTTTCAACTTGCTTCTTACACTTTTGGATTATGAATATCAAAGGTTGTAATTGAAAAATGTACCACTGGGTTATCACTACCAACGCAGCTCATCGTTATCTAGTATATAATTAGTCACAAAATTGACTTTGAGAAATGTACACAAAGTGAAGGTGGTGGTCACTCCTCATTTAAGCTAAGGTGGACACCCCACTTACGTCAGATGACCCAAAACCGCCATCATCACTTTGTGCACATCTTCAAAATCGATATGTTAATATCTATGCGGATGAAACAATTTCAAAACCTTTACCAAAAAAAACTTTGACCCTTCCTAACTTTTGCATACAAGATCCAAATGTCACATTCTTTGATGCATCATAACCTCGTTTTGCTTCATCAACAAGAAAGTATGAAAATTTGAACCATCTAGTGCTAGTAAATGTAGTCAGTGTAGCCAAAAATGGCGGTTTGGGGGTACCCACCTTGAGTTAGTCTTCATTCACGTGATAGTGCCGTGGTCACAATGCACTTTGAGGGCCTAGTTCCTTACTCGTCCTCTTTCTACAGTACAGTGCAGTAAAGTTACCGGGTCACTTTAGTGTTGCTAGCCTCGGTACTTTTGTGAGGCTGCTTTGAAGTGTGTGTGGGAGTCACAATAGGGCTAGTCACACCACCTCTAAGAAGTAAATTTTCTCATAGAATACGAGTGCAATGAGAGAAATGACAAGCCAATGGGAAGCTGTTGAGCAAGAAGATGTTGTGACATTCCTTGTGAATGTGAGCACCGTTGTTTTCGTGGAGGTTGAGACTAATTCATTGTCATGAATGCATGTAGGTGGTGGGGAATGCAAAGTAGTGCAAATAGTGTAGAAGTAGAATTGAATCGGGGGTGTGAAAATCAAGATAGGCGTCATGCAAGGTGAAAGTGATGTAAGCAGGAGTGAAAAATTGTCGGAGAAAACCATTCTCCAAATCCATTTCTTTCTCTCTGGAGCAGAAAAATGACACCTTCCAAAATTCCAAGGTTGAGAGATCCGGCAAACACAGAAACCTACTAAGAATAGGGGTAATCACCCACCCTTCAAGAAGCAAATTTTATCACAAAACATGAGCGCGATGAGAGAAAATGAGGAACCAATGGAAAGCCGTTGTGCAAGAAGACGTTGTGACACCCCTTGTGAATGCAAGCACCATTGTTTTCTCATAGGTTGAGACTAATTCATTGTTATGAATGCACATAGGTGGTGGGGAATGCATGTAGTGTAGGTAGTGTAGAAGCAGGACTGAATTGGGGGGGTGAAAATCAAAATAGGCATCACGGAAGGTGAAAGTGATGTAAGCGGGAGTGAAAAATTGTCGGAAAAAAACATTTTCCAACCCATTTCTTCCCCTCTAGAGCAGAAGAACGCCACCTCCAAAAACTCCAAAGTTGAGAGATCTGACAAAAGCAGAAACCCACTAAGAATGTTCCATGCATCCGACCTCTGAAGATTGTCTGCTTCTTGGAGGAGGGGTGACTACCCGTAATGCAATTGAGGTCTCTGTTGCTGGCCCCCTTACTTTTGTGAGGCTGCTTTGAATTGTGTGTGTGCACTGTGGAAGCCTTCCAAAGAGTGAGTTAACTTATTTACTTTAGCCTCCTCTGGCTGGCACCACCATAGCCTGTTGAATTGCCTCAGTTTTGTTGATAAGGTGTACAGTACCTTACCCATTCGTTAAACTAGGTTGTTGGTTTATTACGGTGACCGTTGGAAAGAGGGGTGCACGAGCTTTGTTTCGAGACATTTGGACCCATGGTGAGAAAGATATGAATTTTTTAGTTTTAAAATTTTTAGAAAATTACTTTTATTTTGGCTGTGGCAATGGCCCAGGGCACACTAGTGTGGCTTGATGATGGATCTGTTTTTTCTCAGGAATGCTTCAAACTGGTCTTGAGTAAAGACAGAGTCTCTGTGTGTGGCCCATCCATCAACAGTGTATCAGCTATTCAGCTACCTAAGCTATTTGGAAACAAACGAAAAGGACCATTCGCTATCACGTAAAGGTACATTGGTACTAATAACTTATCCAACTTTCAGCTTGGATCGATACAAGAGATGGGAGAGAATTTTTGGGGCTAAGGTATACGTTAGTAAGGTAGGAAGTTTGCATAGAACCTTACTCAAGAATGGAGTGAATTTTAAAAACAAAAAAAGAAAGGAATTTTTTTTTTTTTAAATTCTTGGCAAAATTTTATGGAAAAAATGATTCTAGTACACCAACTAATCAATTCTTCACCTAAACCCCTAAAGGTAAAAAATGCATTTTTTGGCAACATAACAATTTGGGGCAACTCACTACAAACAAAATTTTCATTCTTTTTTTGCTAAAATTTTCATACAACATTTTCCCGAGGAGTAGCTTCAAGGTCCAATGATTTTCATAACTTTTGATTACATCATTAAAAAGTTATTGTATGATATGTCATTATCATTGCTTGGTGACCAACCCAAGTAACTCTGAATTTTTTTTAAATTACTTTTTAAAAAAATAAAAATTTGAAATTGGTTCTCTAGATTTATATTTAAGTTGGAAGCTTTGAATCATTCTATTTTGATTGATGAGATGAAAGTTATGAAGAGTTTTAGTTTGCGGGTAGGTATGGAGTCTTTGAAAAGCATAATTATCCATAAATTAAAACTCTTTACAACTTTCATCTCATCAATCAAGGTGGAACAATTCAAAGCTTCCCACTTGTATATAAATCTAGAGAATCAATTTCAAATTTTCATTGTTTTTAAAAGTAATTTTTGAAGAATTTTTTGAGCTACTCAAGTTGGTAGCTAAGCAACGATAATGACATATCATATAATAACTTTTTAACAATGTAATCAAAAGTTATAAAAATCATTGGTCCTTGAAGCTACTCCTCAGAAAAATGTTGTGTGAAAATTTTAGGAAAAAAAATTAAAATTTCATTCATAATGAGTTGCCCCAAATCACTATGTTGCCAAAATAACGTAGTTTAGTGTTTAGGGGTTAAATGAGGCTATTTTGTTTTGTTATGGTGAAATCTCTGAAACCGTACATCACCCTCTTGCATTTTTGGTACCACCAAAAAGCTCTCTTTGAAGAGGGGTTTATGGTAGGTACACCCAAATGTGCCACTGACCTTAAACCGCCGTCTATACTTTATGTACATCTCCAAAATCAGTTCTGTACCTATGTGGAAGAAACGCTTTTAGAACCAAACTTTGTTCCTTGATAACTTTTGCATACCGTATCCAAATGCTACGTTCTCTGGTACGTTGGAACCTCCCTTCACTTGCCAACAAGCACATATGAAAATTTGACCAGTCTAATAATAGAAAATAGGCTCAGTAGCAAAAAGTGGCGGTTTTGGGTGTACCTACCTTACATGCTTTGTCCTGTGGCATTGGAACTTATGGAGAAAAAAGATATTGAATTTTGAAGTTGTTATGCATTACAAAATTGCTTTTACTGTAATACTAATTGTATTGTGGCTACGGCACAGGGCATACTAGTCTTATACTTCCGAGGTGGTGAAATCCAGTTACCATGGTCGGTCTGGGGAATTAGTCATCAGTTCCCCTTCTGCCCCAGTGAGAGAATTAAAATGTTTGCACCCAACATGGAGCGAGCTTTGTCAAAGTACACCACCATGTACCAAGATTTTATTCCTTGTTGGTTCCTGTGACGATGTTTTTGCTCAGTCCCCACTTGTGAGAATATTCCCTGTTCCAGCAAATCCAGGATTCCAATCTATCCTCAAATTCTGGGTCTTGGCTTCATATTTAACTGATTGAAGGCTCTAATGGAATCTCTAATAGAATCACTGTGCACCAGAGATCCCCAGAACTAACTTAACTTATTAGTTGATGGAAATTAGTGCAATATTACTGTGCTGTTCCCACAGTCAACAGTCAACAAGAAAAAAAAAATTCTAATTTTCTTACTCATAATGATTATCACATTGTAGGTCCAAACACCATGAAATAAAGCCCATGCATCTCTCCTTGCGGAGAGTTTTCTAACGGTACCAAGCATGCAACCAGAAGACTCATGGATGAGGAGATCTCACCATAACAAACAAACAAACAAAAAGTCTAACTTAATGGATGGATGTTACCTTTCAATACAAAACATGCATCAATTTTGGCTACCTTGAGAGTGAATAGTTTTAAAAAAAGAAATAGGAAAGAAAGGATTTTGCAAGTTGTAAAGGATTATTGAGAGCTCTTCTTTTCAATAGAAATGGTTCGTTTGTTTAAAAAAAAAAAGGAATATTGAGAGCACTGTATCACAAAATTGACTAAATAGATGCTAATTCCATTGTAGAGGAAGTTGTAAATTGGCTATCAAATTCTAATGTTTGTTGAAACCTCGGCTAAAATCTAATTTTCTCAAGGATTTTCTCTAAGTAGCAATGGAGCAAATTTTAGCCAATTCTGTAAACGTTGTTGTGCATAGGAATGCTTGTTCAATTACTTACCATTGACCAAAGGAATCTTTCACTCGGACTTTTTTTGGCATTGTGGTGCTAGATTGCACTAAAGAAAATGAATTTGGCTAAAAAAATGGCAACAAACTATGAAGTTTTTCACTAGAAAACTTCAAATTAAGAAAAAAAAAATCTCAAATGAAATTGCTAAATTTATTGTGGATGAAAACAAAATAACCAACATGTGATATGTGCTAGTGTGATGTTTTCTATCCAATACATAAATGAATGTTGAAAATTTGGACCACCAATATAACATTTTATATGGCCACTTTGGCGCTTTATAAAAAATGAAAAAAGAAGCCTTACACAAGACCTAATTGAAAGTGGTCAATTGGAGTGTGTAATTTTGAAATTTGTTCACTGGATGAGTGTCTAGAACTTCATACAAACATAATGTTCAGTTGCTACCTCCATCTTAAACTTAAGGACAGACGGATTATTAACAAATATTGTACTGATTCAGTGCCTTCATCATTACATACTATAATCAAATTGATTATGTGCATTTTTACACATTAAATCAGTGCAAAAACAATGAATATCACTAACGTACAATTTATGTACTTTAACTATATGATTGTTAAGTAGTTTTGACAAAGCAATTGTATAGTTAAAGTACATAAACTATACGCTATTGATATTCATTGTTTTCACATTGATTGAATACGTAAAAATGCACATAATCAATACGATTATAGTACGTAGTGATGAAGGTACTGAATCAGTACAATATTTGTTAATAATTCAATTGTCCTTAAATTTAAGATGTCTTAAAGGACCGAGAGATGTTTGAACATAGTTTGTTTGTTTTTTTTATTAATTTTTATAACAAGTATAATAAATTCCTCATTCATGTGGAACAGCTTTCACGATTGCCACCATTGAAATGAAAGAAGAGTTATGTAGCTTTCACGTGAAAAAAAAGATTGACGAAATCACACGATTTTTGAGAAATTGACACCACTGACAAGATTGGTGAAAGATGTTTGGTTAGGAAGTACTTTGAACATCAGAAATCGGAATGAAATCAGAATGTTGAAATTGGAATGCTCAAAAGTTCTCCCAACGCTCTGATTTTTCCCCAAGTTCACATTTTAAATTTTCTACAAACACAGTTGTAGAAGCCACATGGTAGCCTTTTGGTACTTCAGGGTTCACGTAGAAGTCATGCACACTGCATCAAATGGTACAACATCTGAAGCATTCCAAGCCAACAGTTCACTTCACTTCAAAGAGAATAAAGTTAATCTGACAATAAATGGGATCAATGTTTTCTTGACTACCATATTGAATTTTTGGCTCTTTTTGGCTCTTTTGTGAGCCCACATGTTTGTGGCCTGGCTACTCAGTCATAGTGGTCATGAAACTTTAGCCATTTTTGGACATGTATTCGTGTAAATTTACTTTATGGGATCTATTTTTGATGGTGGTGATTTTCTTCTTGCTTTAGAGCAAGGCCACCCGTCCTGCAAAATGCATGCAACCTCGACTTGTAAAGATAGGGGCTTGGTCGAGTTTGGCAGCCAAGCTACCAGGCTTGCCCCATCCATGGCCTCTTAAGAGGCCATACTCCCCAGCTTGACGACTCACATCCCGCCAGCCTGATCAGAGTGAGTCCCGAATCTCAGCCACCCTTTGCACCTCTTGTCGCTTCCTGTTTCACCAGCCGTATAGTGGCCTGCAAATTTAGGTCGTTTTGCCAGTCACAGAGAGTTTTTGGCTTGCTCCTCTTAAGAGGCCATCCAAGTTATAGGACGGGTGGGGATGCTCTTAGATGGACTTCTACATTGAATAGGGGTTTTAACCCCTAAAGGTTTTTTAATTATGTTTTCACCAAAAATGATCTAAAATTATCATTTTTAATATAGGTATCAAATTTTAGAAAAAACAAAATAAAATCTTGGACAAATGTAATTGTAGAATCTTGTAGAAAGCTACACTAAATAGTATATTTAGTGTTAGTAACACTATTTACAAACCATGACACTAAATATCATTAATCCTACTAAAGTAAGTAATATTAAATCTAATTTTTAACACTAAATGTACTCTATGGTAAAATCTGAAATCTGAAAAAGTTTACATTTAGTGTTAGAGCACATTAAAGAGGGAATTGCTGCCACCAAAAGTAGAGAAGGCTAGGGAAGGAGATGACAGAAGATGGAGGTGGCGCAGTCAAGTTTAGTACTACACTAATTCCTTCAAAGTTGAGATTTAGTGTTGTGTGGAGTAGAGTGGTAATTACACTAAATGTAATCCAACACTAAATATACTATTTAGTGTAGTTTGAAGAGATGTGGAAAAAAATTCAGAAATTTTCACCATGTAGATTGCAAGATATTAGCTTTTGAAGTCACAAAAACCATTTTTGGAGTCCTGCAAGAATCCGGACAGCTGAACTTCACAAGCTCACATTTGTATGAAAAAATGTCCAAAATGGTTGGATTCATTCTTCAAGGCAAGTTGGCTACATGCTTGAAAAATTTTAGATCATTTGAAATTGTATAACATATAGGAAAAAAATAGTAAGTAGAAAGAAGTAGATAATGATTCAAAATACTAAATTGTTAACAAATTAGTTATGGAATTGAAAAATGCTAATCCCAATGGTTGTAATGTTGTAATAAACAATGTACACCTAGTATTTTTATTTTTTCCAAAAATATTGAAAATTGAGTTAACTAAAGAACTTCAAAGTTTATTTTAGAGTAGAGATTTCATGACTACCCTCAAATAAAACTCCTCATAACTTTCACCTCATTAATCAAAATGGAATGATCTAAAGCTTTTCATATATATATATATATATATATATATATATATAAATCTAGAGAACCAATTTCAAGTTTTTATTTTTTAGAAAGTGATTAAAAAAAACTTTTTTGCTATCCGAACTGCCCACCAACTACTAAAAATTACATATCATACAATAATTTATTAACCATGTAGTCAAAAGTTATGAAAATTATTGGGCCTTAAAGCTACTCCTTGGGTACATGTTACGTAAAAATTTCAAAGGAAAAAAAATAAAAATTTCATTTGTAGTGAGCTGCCCAAAATTGATATATTGTCAAAAAATGCAGTTTGGTCTTTTAGGGGTTAAGGGGACTCATACTAATTAATTGACATGACACACTATATAAATATCTTCCTTTGTTATACATCATATTTGAAATATCTAAAGTTTTCCACAATAAGTACCTTCAATTTTTTGGTCCCCTTAATACCCCTATTTAGTGTAGTTTTCTATGAGTACAAAATTAGCCAAATCTTGCAAAATAGATAGGAGAAATTTAGAGCCTTGCATAGAAGAGTGCATTTATTGCAAGTAGAAAATAAAAACTATTGGCCGACAAATTATAAAAAGATGTTTGTAAAAAGCAGGAATTTAATTTTTAGTTTCTAAAAAACTATTTTTAACATTGGACTTGAAATTTGGATTGCTTTTAGCTTGACAATAAGGTTGTTTCTAAAATGTTTTTCCTCTCTTCTCACGTAAAAGTGAAAGAATTATAGACCTTGGCAAAGGCAATTCCAACTTAAAAAAACTCTGGAATTCATTTCCAATTCCAATACATAGAAGTTTTCTTTTAGTAGAAGTTGCTTCAAACTAATTGGGTTTTCTCCTCCAAGCACAATGTTGAAAAATGCTTAGACTATGGACTTCGTCACTAATTCAACCTTCATATACTACAAAGGATAAATTGTGTATTATGAATGATTTTTGCAATCATTATAGAATCAAATAGTGCACCTATTCATTTTAGAATCTAATCATTTTTAGGTGGCCACCTTTGCCTTAAAGTGGTGTAGGAAGTACACTTCTAGACACAATAGGATTTTTTTTGTATTTAATATAGAAGGTGCATGAATTGAGGTATGCAATAATGACAAAAGTTTGTATTCATGCTAAGTTGGATTCAATGACACATGACACTTCCCAATTTGAATCAATATTGCACCTCCTACATGTCTTAGAAGCTTTAAAATGCTCACGTATTTTAGATATATGGTATTGTACTTGAACATCATAAGAATTAGATGTTAATCTACCTTGGAGCGAAGCAAATTTTTAGAATAAGTTGTCAAAAAATGCCACTTTTTGGTTAGTGAGAAAACAATGATTAAAAATAAAGAAAAACTTGAAGTTTAATCATACACATTTCTATTAGACTACTATGGGAATATGTAGAAAAAATTTCAGAAACTTTAACAATGTGGATTGAAAGATTATAGCGCTTGACTTTAGAAGGAAAGTTTTTTTCTAGCCCTATCTAACATGGTCCACAGTCTTTAACACTTCCTAAAGAGAGGTTACTGCACTGTAAATGTTCTTTTTGTACTTGCATTCCATATCACTTGTGTGGTATACTTGCCAAATTTCTGAGGTAGACTAGAAATTTTGCACATACTTCTAGAAGTTGCTTGCCTTGTGGGCAACATGAACTTTGATCTAGGCACCCCATCAAATAGAAAAATACATTCCCGCCTAGGAGGTACATCTCCACACCTTATGTCAAAATTTCAAAAAGATCCACTCGAAATTGACTTCATAGGAACTTGCCCATCTTTTTCAATTGGGTGTTGAATAACCTTGGTCCTTTAGAGGCTAAAATGAATTTTCCAAATGAATGATGCCAATTGTTGGATTCTTAGTCTAATGTTATATCTCTTGCACATTTATATACAAATTCTTTATTATAGGCATCAATTACAATATTATCTCTAGACAATTTCATGCAAAAGCCTTAACCCCTAAATGTCCAAGGTTTGTTTTGAGTTTCTTAGAATTTGTTCTAAATTGAACAAAAAATCAACATTTTGATAAGTTGTATCAATTTTATTTGAATTGTAACCATACAAATTCAAACAAGACATGCTAGAGATCGTGTAGGAAAAGAAAACACAATAATGTTATTTAAAAATTGAAAGATTATATACTGTTTGATCAAGAGGGTGTTAAAACTATGAAAATCTTTTAGCTCTCTTTTTTGCATGTCAAATCTAAAAAATTGGACACCCAAAAAATATGAGGTTGAAGGACCTAGCATGCATAACCCCAATCAATTTATGGCTTATCAAAGTCTAATATATAATTTTTTATTAATGAATTTTTAATGTGATTTTTTCTCCAAGGTTTAGTGTATTTGAGGCTTATTTCCAAGAGCCTTCAACACTATAGAAAGTCGAGATCACAATAGACACCCTTGCACAAAATCTTAAATAGAAAAATCATAATCATTCATTTCCAAAATTGAATTTTTGATGCTTAAACTAGACTTCAAGAAGAATTTGTCAAAAATATAAACTGCTAAAACTAGCAACTTAGTTGGGTCTTATTTAACTTCAAAGTATTGTCAACACCAAAATTTGGTGCCTCGAGCATTTAGGGGTTAGTATATATGTCTCTTGATGTATTCTCATCAACCCTTTTTATTTGAAAACCATAGGTGCTAGATTGTACCATTTCAAAATAAATCTCTATTTTTTGCCATAAATTTTTCATTTCTATTTTGAATCCATATTTTAAGTTAGGCTATTTTGTTTGTTTGACACAGTAAGGTCTCCAAAGTCATATGTGTCCCACTTGCATTCCTGGTACCATTGAAAAGTTCTTTGGAAGAAGGAGGTGCATGGACTTTGCTTCATAGTGTTGGGACCTACAACGTAAGTTATTGAATTTAAAAGTTTTTAAGTATTAAAAAATAAAAAAACTATTTTTGCTTTTACTTTGATTGTGGGAATTATACAAGGTACACTAATGTGGATGAACTCATCAAATGTGGATGAAAAAGTGCATGAATATAATGGGGAACCAAAGTGTTCATTTAGTCCCATCCCAAAGATGGCGATAAAGCATATAAAATTACAATGCTTCCTCAAATCCATACCTTAAATTTGACTATTTGTTTTGTTTTGTTTTGTTTGTTACATTGAGATCTCTCGGACCGTGCATCCCCCAGTCATATGCTTGGTACTGTTGGAAAGCCCTTGATAACGACGGGTGCACCGGCTTGATTTTTGTGGCATTCCAACTCACGGTGGGAAAGCTTTTTAATTTCAAAGTTTTTATGAATAAAAAAACTAAAAAAACACTTTTACTTCAATTTTGACTATGACAATGACACAAGGCATACTAAGGTAGGTACACCCAAATGTGGCACTCACCTTAAACCGCCATCTATACCATACGTACATCTCCAAAATCAGTTCTATACCCATGTGGAAGAAACGCTTTTAGAACCAAACTTTGTTCCTTGATAACTTTTGCATACAGTATCCAAATGCCACGTTCTCTGGTGCGTTGGAACCTCCCTTCACTTGCCAACAAGAACGTACAAAAATTTGGCCAGTCTAACAATAGAAAATAGGCTCGGTAGCAAAAAGTGGCAGTTTTGGGTGTACCTACCTTACTAGTTTTCGAAGTGAGGGCAGGATAGACAGTCATAGCCATCCCTTCCTCTCATAAAAACTACAGTAAAGAAAACCAAGCCCCAGAGTGAGAAGTTTCCCATGAACCCAATCCCATGTCCTGTTCAGACAGAAATCCACCCGGCCGGGTCAGGTACCTCCCAACTGAATCCAGCCCGCGGGCGCAACAAGCGCATTGGTGTGGGGAAATGATTTGAGATGATGGGCACTCTGGGCTCATGGGGCCGGGCCGGGCTGGGAGGGGGCTCTCCCGGGGTCCCTACCCGGACAGTCGTCCGGCCCCGACTACTGTCTGTCCCAGACAGGTCCTTGGGAACCCCGGACCAGTCCCCCGGGCAGGGCCGAGCAGGGCCAGCCGACGCCTGAGTGGCCCCATGATCTGCACATTGCTCCACTGGCAAGGAAAAGCCCATCATGCATGCAGCCCAGCCCAGCCCAGCCCCAGCCCAGCCGGCCCAAGTGTCCTTCCTTTGTGTGTGCCTTGGCTTGGCTTGCTGTGCCTTCTGTCCCAGCTCAACATTTGGCAACCACAGAAACACACGCCTTATCCCAGCACCGCCGCACTGGGGCAGGCACTCAGGGCTTCCGCCAGCCAGTTCTTCACCAGGCACGGCATCCATCCCTCGGCCAGGGAGGATTCACCCCCTTATTGCCCCCATTCAAAGGGTAAATGTAAAAATTGAAATTGCCGCCTCTTTTGTGCCGCATCAGTTCTGTATTCCTTCACATACCTCAACTAATTCAGGACCTCTGATTGCATAAATGAATTCAAAATTTCCAAATTTTGTGATGGGTGGCAAATAAAAAATTTCAGTGTTTTCTCCAGGGTCAAAACTCGGGGGCAGTAAGGGGGGCAATCCTCTGTGGCCTCCATCCCTCACTCCCTTTCCTTCATAACATTGCTAACCAGCTTGGTTTCGTCCCCCCCAAGTGGAGGTATAATTCCCTCCTATGTACCTGGGGGGAGAGTTTAGTTATAATGCTGCACAAGTCATTGGCTGGGCAGAGGTGATGTAGCACCAAGTTGTCAGAGCTCGGTATGTCATTGGCAAGGCTACTGTTGAGGGCTCCTGATTTTGGGGGAGCAAAAGGGTCCCCCAGGGAAGGTTAATAATGTTATGTTTGCAAGATAGGAGGGGTGAAAAAAAAACTACAGCATGGAAAGTAAGGTAATCCAGACTATGAGTGGCAGGCAGAATGGCTGGTTTGTCTTCAGTTGGTGACATTTTTGAAAGAAAAAAAAATTAAGATTGTTTTCCGCAGGAAAACAAACATGAGAAATGGAGAGCGAAATGGAGTGATTTGGAGCGAAATGGAGAGAGAAATGGAGAGAACAATTTGAAATTTTTGTTTTTTTGATAAACGGTAAAATTATTATGAATTTTAGAAGTGTGTTACCTAATTGGTCTAAACTAGTCTCTAGACTACCCCCAAACCACCCCAAATTGTACCCATGGTAGTCATCTTACCAATAATGTAGTCACAGTATTTCCCAACATAGCCATAACACAAATGATTAACCCCTAAAGTCCCAGGACCTTTTTTCCATCAAAACCTACTCAAAACTACCATTTCTATTGCAAAGAGCAAAATTTTAGTTTTTTAATTTTTAATTTTTTTGCATATTTAACCATTGGATCTTGTACTACACTAGTATGAAAATGCGTGGAGAAAATTTTAGAAACTTTGACCGCGTAGATTGCAAGATATTTGCATTTAAAATGAAGAAGATAAGTTTGTTTAATACCTTGATCGGCTAGATTTTTTGTCTTTGAATCTTCTTAACTTAAGTTTTTTGCACTGTTCATTATGATTTTATAATTTTTTATGTTGAAGAATTGAGTTGAGGATCTAAGGGAAAAATTCAACAAAAAACACACTTGATTTTCACTTGTTAAAAAATCGTTGAGTAGGTTAGAGATTGAAGGAATAACTAAACTGTTAATAGCTCTAAGATGGAATTGAACTACAATAACCCCAATAGTGAAATTGTTCTAGCAAGCAAATTTAATCCTATCTAACAATTTTTTTTCTTTCTAAAATCATGAAAATTGCATTAAAAAATGGATTCTATAAGTTATTTTTTCAAGAAAGATGCTTAGATTGCTTGAAAAATAAAATTGTCCATAACTTTCTCATCACTAGTCCAAATGGAATGAATCAAAGTGTCAAAGGTAGACAAAAATATAATCTTTGAGAAAAAAAATTAAAAGAATAAAAAATTCAACTTTTTTTGATTATTTGGAAGTTGCCCCTTGAGTTGCTTATTGGACTTATGATGGCATAACTTTTGTTTCTAGGCATTGCTTGAAATAAAAATTACATATCTAGAAAGCTAATTCGATTTACTATCTTCAAAAAAAGGTTCAAAAAATCATGTCAAAGATTGAGATCACATGAGCCTACCCAAAATCCCAAGAGTCCCCCTAGGGATTTGGGGACTTTAGTGGTTAAAAAATGTTAGTAGTAGAGTACCTTGTAGAAATAATACTAACTTGCATTAGTTTGGAAATTATGTAAAATTGTGATGTGCACTATTATAAAAGTCTATAATATTTCAAATGAATTAGATTTAATGTGGGCTACATTATTTTCATAGTGCTACAAGGAATGTGACTATCATCCAACTTTGTTGACATTTATCCAAATTCATCCAAATTAGAGTGAAGGGGTCTTGTACTAATCAAACTCACACTAATTAAAATGTAACATGTACCTTATTGCATCATAATTTATACCTAATCTTCATTTTAGAACCTAAATCTAGACTTGTCCTTATTGCCTTATTCATGTAACAAATCTCATAAGACATCAATGATTATTCTAGATTTAGGTTTTGATGTAGTGACACAATTAAATGGAGGTTACAATTAAGTGATCTTAGCTTATACAATATTCAATCACCATTCTTAACCCCTGAGCGCCCAGACTGTATTTGCCAAAATTCAGACTCTTCTCAATTCATTCCAATCAAACTATCATGTAAAATGAGATCCACATAAATTGATTGTACCGATTAATAGTAGAGATAGGGCCGGAGCTATAGGGAAAAGGACACGTCCTTTTATCATACCGTTAAAAAGATTATAATGGTCAAACAAGGAGATCTTTGAGTTTTGAGAGGCCATATTTGAGGCACTGGGGTGCTCAGGGGTTAAACTCATCTAATACAATTTACCTACATGTGACAAATTCAACCACTCCACTATATAATCATCATATTTAGTGGCATTAGCTCAATAATAATTTATCCTTCTTTAACCCCTTAAGACCCAACACTTTTTGACCAAATGGAGGTTTTCAATGAATTGTCTAACTTTGATATTTTCTACTCATGGATGCTTGAATTTTTTTTATTTTAACTATACAAAAGTAAAGACTATTTTGTCTAGTATGCATGGAATTAATTGTGGGAAATTTTGACTATTGGATTTTTAGATTATGACAATTTTAGATGATCAACTTTATAGACAAAAAATGCAATTTTTGGTGTAGAAAAATTATAAGAAGATGAATAATGCTATTTTAATACACATGTACAAAAAAATTGCATTAGAATCTAATATAAATGTAGTATTTTAAAATTTTAAAATTCTCTCAAAATTGTATACATTTTCAAGCAAAAATAGTTGAAAGTGAAAACCGATGAAATTGGATCCTACAAAGTTTATAAAAATTTATATATGTGTTGATTATTGAAATTTAACAATTGATATTGTTAGCATATTTTTTGGAACATCTTCAAGAATTTTGGAATCATTCTAATTATTTTGTGTTTTTATTTACACCAGATTGAACCTTTTATTTTTAAAATTGCTAAAAATACAAAATTGAAAAATTCTCATGACCTAGTTTGTTTGTGTAGAGAAAAGACTAGAAATGTCCAAGAAAATGTTTTTTTTTCCATCCCTACTATTCCTTTCATTGAAAAAACATATATTTGCTTCTTTTTTCTATCAAACTACATATCCTAGATAAATTCTTAAATACTTTTCACATTCAAACTTTGAAAAGTGAAAGATGCAACAAGTATGTAAACTTGTTATTCTATAAGATCCTAGTTGACAAAATATTGAGATTTGTTTCACCCTACCAAGAATTTGCTATTGAAAATTTGAAGACAACACATTGAATCATCATCTTGGTCCTTGAAGGGTTAAACCTAATAAAAAGACAATTTGACCACAAAGTTGCCAAACAAATTTGGATCTTTAAGAAGGCATTGTACAAAAATATTAAACTGTGAGAGAACAAAGATAGTTCTTTTTTTAAACTGTAAGAAAAATCAACTACTTTAAAAGATAAGTAGTTCCAATTTAACCCCAATTTACTTATTTAGATAATCAATCCAAAAATATTTCTAGGATGTTATGAAGACTATTTCAATTTTATAGAATACTAGCGGTTGGTGCTTGCTATGCTACGCATTCATCATTAGAATTCTATAAGAATTTTTATGTATTAGATAGAATGTAGAACAAAAATTTCAATAAATCCTCAAACAAAAATGACTAAAATCTATGTATAATTTTTTTTATAAGTAAGATATGTACAATAGAAATTTATTGAATGATGAATGAAACATATGCAATGGTAAATACTATAAAAGATACACATACATTAGAATGCATTAGAAATTTGACTCAATTGTTACAAAAAATGGCAACCCAAATTGAAGAATTGAAAAGAAAAACTTATAAATCTCAAAAACTTTGTGAACAACTTAATTATTGTGGAATACAAAATTGCTTCAATTGAATAAATTTCTCAAAATCATTTGGCAGTAGCAATAGAAAATTGAAATCATTAAAGCTCAAAGCTCACAAAAGCACAAAGTCATGGAAGTGCAAAGAAGTGTAAAGTGAAGAGAAGCAATGGATTTGCTACCTCTATAATATCATCCTATGGATCCTCTTTAATATCAGCTTAATTGCAACAACTATATTATTTCTATAATATCACCCTTTGTAAAAAATGATATTATAGAAGTGATTGCAAACTGCTACTCTATTTCTGTAATATCACATTGTGTGAAAATACGATTTCTATGTATGCATTTCTAGAGACAAAATATTTAAAATAATTATTTTAAGGACTTATTGAAATCATTATCATGCATTCTATTCAAATATATCAAAATTTTACTAATATGTGATACAATGAATGCGTAGCATAGCAAGCACAAGCCCCTAATATTAATGGTAGCATTTGTGATATTATAGAGGGAGTTATGATTTTAGTAGTATGATTTAGTAGTATGACTAGCGGTTGGCGCTTGCTTTGCTACGTAATAACTATATTACTTTCATCAATTTCTCATGTGATAGAATGTAGATTAATAAAGTATGTATAATCTTTAAATGAAAATATTGACATCTTCATACAATATTCTTTGGAAATATATATATTGTGCAGTAGAAAGTAATTAAAGAAAATCTTTATATCATGATTTTCACAAAAAAAATCTTTGCAAATATGAAAATATTGCAAGGACACCACCACTTGATAAATTTTTTCACTCACAAACAATGGTGACCAAAATTGAAGAATTGAAATGCAAATTTGTCAAATTGCAAAGACTTTGTAAATACTTTGTTGTAAAATCTAAAATTACTTCAATTTAACAAAGCTTCAAATCATTTGGTAGTAAGAAAAGAACATTAGAATTGAAAACATGCAAAGCTTAAAAAAGCATAGAATTGTAGAAGTAAAATGAAGCATGAAGCCAAGAAATATGAAACCTCCATATTATCACTCTACTTCTATAATATCACATTTTTCACTGTGTGATATTACAGAGGTGAAATGACCGTTGGAACTCTATAATATCATATTGTGTCTAAATATGATATTATAGAGGGATCGGACCTATGTCATATCACACAGTGTAAAAATGTGATATTACGGAAGATCTTGTGATTTTAGTAGTATGATTTATAAAATATGTCCATTATTTCTTATCTCCATTTTAACCCCTAAAAGACTGTGACTATGTTTTAACTAAAACAATCCAAAATTGTCATTTCTAGTACAAGTACCAAATTTGGGAATTTTTTTTTGGACATATGTAACCATAAGATCTTGTAGTAGTATGACTTGAGAATATGTGGAAAAAATTTCAAAAATTTCCACCATGTGGATTGCAAGATATGAGCTTTCGAAGTCACTTAAATCATTTTTTGGGCCTTGCAAAAAACTAGGCAATTGCACTTCACAAGCTCACATTTCTATGAAAAATGTCCCAAATAGTGGTTACTCTTTGGATTCATTCTTCAAGTCAAGTTGGCTACATGCTTGAAAATTTTCAGATCATTTGGAATTGTACAACATATAAGAAAAAAAATAATAAGTAGAAAGAATTAGAGAATGATAAAAAAATACAAAATTGTTAATAATTTAGTTATGGAATTGAAAAATGCCAATTCCAATGGTTGAAATGTTGTAATAAACAATCTACATCCTATGACTTTTGTTTTTTCAAAAAATATTGAAAATCGAATAAGATGAAGGACTTTAAAGTTTATTTTAGAGTAAAGAATCCATAATTGTCCACAAACTAAAACTCTTCATAACTCCGGACTCATTGATCAAAATGGAATGATTCAAAGCTTTCCACATATATATAACTCTGGAGAACCAATTTCAAATTTTTGTTTTTAAAAAAAGTGTTTTTTTCTGATTTGTTCAGATTGTCCATTTACTATAAAAAGTAACATATTTGGCCATAACTTTTTATTCATATTTCCAAATATCATGAAATTTAGTGCATATCAAAGATATTCTTTGTCCCCATCTTTTGTTAAAATTTTAGCCTAAAATATTCTAATCCCTAGTCACATATATATATCCAAAATTTCTATGTTGCCAAAAAACGCATGTTCGTCCTTTAGGGGTTAATTATCCTTTGCTCATTGGGGGGTTCATTTATTTCATACATAATGACGTCTTCATTCAATTAGTTTCCCTCAAATTCAATTATAAATTGATTCAAGGTAAGGATGTAAACCTTCTTGTCAATTATATAAGTTTTTTTTCACATCTAGTGTCCAAATCAAAAATTACCATGTCCTCAAAATGGATGTAAGGCACACGCATAGTGCTAAACTCCTTTTCTAATTCTGTAATTTATCAAGTTCTTGAGTATCTAACTAACATGATATAGTTACAATTACTAAAAGGAAATGTACATGTAGTACAAGAATCTCACCCAAGAAGAGTCAAAGTCTATTGACATTATAAATAAAGGCAAAAATATATTATTTCTTCTAGCTTCAAATGCTATAATCTTGCAATCTATGCAGTCAAAGTTTTAAATTTTTTTTCATACATTCCCTTCATAGTTTAGTATGATTTTGTAAGTTGGTTTATTATATATACCACTATATCCTATTGCAAAATTTGCAACATCAATCTTTGTAGCAATAAACTTTGCTTTTTAATTTCAATGTATGGATGAAAAAATGGATGAAAAGGTGACCATCCATATGGTAGATGTCATATTTTTGTAACATTATCCATATACTATCGTAGATGAAGAATTGCCATTTTTTCTCAATATACTAAAAAAATGACAATTTTTGTCAAATTTTGAGATTTTTCTAACAATTTATGATTGAAATGTAGCTTGATACTTCACATATTGTTAAAATGACCAAGGCCTATACTATATCAAACTTTTTTTGTAGTAGAATTTCAAACAAAGAAAGTAAAAGAAGTTGTAATAGAAGTTGATGTAGTTAATAACATACCTATAGGTCACAATCAACAAAAGATGTTTCTACAAGTAGATGAATTTTTTTTGCAAAAAACTTGTTTTTCAAAAAAAAAGTTGTATAGAAGAAATGAATCTTGTGGAATATTTATATTTTAAGAATATTTTGAGCACCTTTCTCCAACTACAATGAATTATTCTACAAGAAAGGCCAATCTAATCACTAGGTACTCCAATAGTTAAATTAATCCTACCTTCTATGATTTATGATTGGCCTATTGTAGGACTAAAATATTGCACCATTAACCCTTTAAAGACAAAAGAGATCACTATTTTGTTTTTTAAACAATTTTGAAGTGTTAATATGGAAATATCTATCTATTGAAACAATTGATTTTTTAAATCCATTAGACATGCTATTTTCTTCACTTAATCTATTCATATAAAGATTATTTACTTGTAATTTATATTTTTCACAATCTAACTAATCAAAACAATCAATTTTATAATCAAAATAAAATCATGAATGTGTTGTCCTTAGAGGGCTAAAAAGAATTTGCTACTTTTAATGTTGAAAAATGAAATCTTTGCTAAAATGAATTGGATTAAAATTTTCAATTTGGATGAAAAATAACCTTTGATTATAATTTTTGATTGTAAGTATGTAAATCAATTTAATGTAGCGGATATAGTGCAATCCATCTCATTTGCCTTTAACCACTAAACAACAAAAGTCATTTCAAAGGACAAGTAGGAGTTAAATTGGTTTCTATGACCTTGATTTTTGGAGCAACTTTTCTAATTTTGAAAGATAGGGGAACAAATTAACTTTCTAAGGATGTAATTTTTACTCAAATCACTATCCTAAAGTGAACATTGTGCATCAATATGACTAAATGCTTGAACTCACACAATTAAAAAAATTCAAATTTAAAATTGAATTTAAAAGAATAAATAAAATTAAAAATTAAAAATATACACACACATTTTTTTCTCATTGAAAATATTTAAATTATTTCATCTCAATTAGAGATGTGAAAATTATGAAGAGTGATTTGTAGAAAAATAAGCTATCTTTTAGGTAAATTAACAAATTCAATTTTTCTATAAATTTAATTTTCATATCTTCCAAAAATTAAAGATTTATAAGACTTTAATTGTTTGCTAAAACAATGTCACTCATTAGGAGTGGCTCAATTTAATTCTATATTTTAAATATTAAGAATTATATTTTTTCTTCTATCTTGTATTTATTTCTATTTAATAATTTTAAAAGGGAAAATTAAATTTTAAAAATCTTTTTTTACATATTCTTTCAATTCAATCTCTCAACATAAATATTCTTAAATTTAAAACCAATATTTCAAAAATCTTTAAATTAGGATGATTCAAAGTTTAATGACATTGTTTAATTTGGTGTAGTTGAAATATCTCTTGTAAATATACTATTTGGAATTATTTTTGTGATTTTGTTGCTTGTTTGGCATGTATTTGGTTTGCTTTTGTCAAGTTGTTTGGTTGTTTGTGTCCTAATTTGGTGATTTTGGGTGTGCTTTTATCAATGTAGGAGTGCTTTTTCAATGTTCTTTTGAAGCAAGCTTATTAGGATGAGGTGGCATTTTGGCCAAGTGGCTAGGTGAGGTGGCCTAGTTGGTATGCAATTTGGGTTAAGGAAGTTGGATGGATTTGAGGGGATGTATGTGTGGTTGAATTTGCGGTTCCAATTAGGTGGTTTGCAAGTGGTTAGGTTGTCTTTTCCAATTTGGTAACCGCCTTGGTGTTTCCTTTTTGGGTTGTGTTTTCTCTCATTTTATTTTACCGTCTGTTGAGTGAAAGTCTAGTCGTGTCCCAACCAATTTGTGCTGCGTATATTTGATTGTTTTGATGTATGTTTCCAAGTTGGTTGCTTGGTATCTTTGTGTGACTGAGTGATGAGTTTTGTGTGTGTCCTAGTTGGAAAGAGAGGAAGATGTAGAGATTGTGAGTTACACAAGGGTGGAGAATGTGTTGGAAGTTGGAAGGTGATCTATACTCAATTGAAGTTGTGAAGTTATTTTGAATCCTAATTGAAGTTACGAAGTGATAAGAATGGGGTGTTCTAAGTCAAAGAGAATCTAAATGTTAGATGTGAGAAATTGAGATAAATGGTGATGTTTTAAATGAAATTATAAGTTGTAATGGTGATTTGTCACCAAATCGGAGTTAATACAAAATATATTTTCATATGTGATGGTGTTTGAGCGTATGTATGTGTACTTGGTTGATTGATTTTATTTGCTAAGTCTAAAAGTTTCATCTATGAGCCAAGTTGGTATATATGCAATGTCGTTGTAGATTGAGTGATTATTGATTTTTCAAATTGGATCATAGTCTTCATTTTGGGATTGTATTACCTATTTTAGGTATTAGTCCCATTAGCATTGATTTCCTACTTGACGCTCTCCCTTGGAACGAACTTATTATATTAATAGGGTAATTTCTAATTCGGTAATTATCTTTCTTCAACATCTCTTATCACTTTAAATGCTTCATCTTGCATTCTATTTAGCCAAAGTTCTTGGCAGTCTTCCACACACTTTCATACAAATTTGGTGCAAGATTGTATGTTTTGAAATGGCAGTTTTGAAGTTAGGAAAAAAATTAGGTGTGGAACTTTACAAGTGATAAAAAAGCCTTCAATTCTATATCAAAAGAATTCTCCCGTTTTGATAGAATATAAACTCAATACAAATAGAATGTGTATAACTTTTACTACAAATTTAACAATGAAAGAAATTTATTATCTAATTGTAAATTTGTGTACTTAATAATTGAAATTGAAATTGAAACTTTGCTAATGTTGACTATATGGAATGTGTATTTGATACAATGACTTGATTCAATACAAAAGATCTCATTATTGGGTTTGGAGCAAAGGGGAAAGACTTGTGTAACCTTAATTATTGATATGATTTTCTAAAGTTATTATGTACTATGAAAAAATACATTAGGTTTATGAAAATATAATTCTTATTTCAATCATTACCCAGAGCAAAAATTGTGCTACGGTAACCTCAATGTAGAAAAGATTGGGTATAAAATAATCCTCAAAAAATTGAAATAAATTTTTTTGTCTACATGTAAAGCTTTGATTCATTCCATTTGGATTAGTGATGTGAAAGCTATGGAGCTTTTTGTTTTGTAAGCAATAGCAAAAACTTTTAGAAAAAGTAATTTATCAGCTTCATTTTTATTATAATTTTTGTAATTAAAAAAGAAGTTCTACAAGGTTAAATATGCTTGCTAGAACCATCTTAAAGTTTTTAATGAATTATTTTATCCTTCCATCTTGTGCCAACTTCTACTCAATAATTTTTTAAAGAATGAAAATCAAGAATTTTTTATCGATTTTTTTTCAATAATAATGACTCAAAGATTCAATATAATTTTTCTTTAAATCAAAATTTTCAGTGCAATAATTTGAAGTTAAGAAGATTCAAAGTCAAATAATGTAGTCATATAACGTGCAAAAAAACCATTTTCCTCACTTTGAAACACGAATATCTTGTAATTTACATAGTAAAAGTTTTTGAAATTTCTTCCACACATTCTTACACTAGTTTATTTCAAGATTTGACAAGTGAATATGCAAAAAAAATTGATTTATAATTTTTTTTCCTTTCCAATAAAAATGGCACTCTTGAGTGTTTTGGATGGAATAAAGGCCTTGATAGTTTAGAGGTTAAATTGAAGTCACAACTAAAGATATGTTGGAGGAGGGATATACCTTCCATCCATGGATATAGAGGTGAAAAGCCCCTTATAAAATGTTAAGAATTTTGAAGAACAAGCCTCAAATTTCCCCAATTGTAAGTCCAAAACAACAAAGGTTCAAAAAATACGATTTGGGTTTGATGCCAATTCTATTTTTCTACCTATGAAAATTTACTGAAAATTATTTCAAAGGGGTTTAGCTTCCCTCAAAAGCAATCAACTCTTAAATGGTTGCTTTAAGCGCATACTACCTTATACATTTCCATGCGCAAACTTAGCTAATGACTCAGTGTGAATATCTGAGCTCATCAACATCATCAACCATATAGTAAACTTGCCAATCACCACACATGACAAAATTCAAATCCTAGTCCACATACTTATAGAGACTTGCATGTTTCGAAATTTGGCGTGATTATTAAATGTCACATTAAGATTCACTTTCGGAAAGTGGAGTGCCGAAAGATTTTTTCCTACAACTTTTTATTGTAGTTTAAAGGCGGTGCACTTGAAATCTAGTCAAAATTTCCATGCAACCCTTCACCGCAAAGTGTACGATCATTGGACGGTGTTACAAAAGTTTGTTCCCATCACAATTGAATTGGTAGTCGAATCGTGTGGTTACTGTGTGGTAATTGACAACGATTGTTTTTTGTTTCTTGGGTGAATGGCCACTTCACTCTAAGGTAACTCTACCTACACAGGAGCCAATCCAACACAAGCAAAATTATACTAATGGTGTACATTCCAAGTTCTTTCATGTTGCATTGTACTCTTCCTCTTTCTTTTCTCTTTTAATTTTTTTTTAATTCTTTCTTTTCTCTTTTAAATTTTTTTAATTATTTAAACAATTTATTTTTAATTTAAAAAAACAACCCCAATTGGGTCCCAACGTTCTGACTTTGGGTGCAAGTAACAGTGAGGCCCAAGAATTCCTCTCCCCAGCCAGTGCAGAGGACGGAGGGAAGAGTTGCCCATCACTGTACAAAACTACACTTTGTACTTCGTGAATGGCTTTTTGAATTGAGGCAGCTGCTTTGAATTCAAGTTTCAGCTCCGCCCAACCACTCACTCCCAATCCCACATGCATGTGGAAGTCCAGTCCCCTCCCCCCCCCACACACAATTGTATGTTATCATGCTGATCACGTACAGCAGAAACTGTACTATCCACTGTAAAAAAATTAAGAAAATAATAGGCAATCGTACACTACCCACCGTAAAAAAAATATTAAGAAAATAATAATACAACCTAAGGATACCATGGTACGTGACAGTGCTGGAAAGCTTATAATCACGTACAGCAGCCACTGCACTACCCACCGTAATATACAGAAAAATTAAGAAAATAAGAATGCACTGCAAGGATGCCGGGGTACCTTAGAATTTCGGAAAGCTCCGCATTCACATACAGCAGCCACTGTACTACTACCCAACGTAAGAAAATAAAGAAAATACAGTCATAATACACCCCAAGGATGCTGGGGTACGTTACAGTGCCGGGAGTCTCGGCAATCACGTACAGCAGCCACTGCACTGCCCACCGTAAAAAAATTAGGAAACTAATACTCCGTACACCGCAAGGATGCCGGGGTACAGTACGTTACAGTGCAGGGGAGTTTCAAACTCCCACCTCGGGGGAAACAAAAAGGCTTCCTAACCAAAGTAAAATCACTCAATTGAGTTCCCAGTTGGAGCGGCTTTCGGGCAAACTCCGGCGTACTGCAGTACTGTAGTACAAGAAAAGTCCACAGTAGCAAGGGAGTCAAGTGACCCCCCCGCCCAGGCGCGGGTCGGGTCGGACCGGGTCGGGCCGGGTCGGGTGGGGTGGGGTCGGCCGGCGTTTCGAGGGGTCGTCTCCCCCGATAAGAAGCCCCCCGATCGGCGTACAACTCGTTTTGGATTTCCTCCTTCTCGCAGCGTCTGCGCATCTCTCTCAGTGCGATTCTGCAGCTGCGCACTCGCCTGGTGCGCCGCTTGTCTAGTAGCTTGTCAGAGATTCCTTCCCCGTGCACTTTTTTCCTGGTCCAGATGCACTGGTACCTTTTCAACTCTTTTCCAGGTCTCGAGTAGTCTCGGGCGGGGTCTAGAACTTCAGTTCGTGTGTCCGTGACGTGAAGTTGTGTGTCTGTGGAGCTCGTTCGTAGTACCCTGGAGATCTTCGTAGTGGCGGTCGAGAGGAGATTGATTGAGAGTGTGTGGCGTGCCGTGTAAGTAGGTGTAGTTTCAGAGCCTGTCAGTGACTTGCTGACGACTTCAAGAAGCGCCTGGTTTTAGCTGTGAGATTCCGCCAGTCACTTGGGGTAGCGACGTCGTCCCGTTTTTCGTGCCGAGATGCCTTGCTCATGTGCACCTACCACGCACGCCGGCTCGTTCCGGTGTGGGATGCATCGGTCGCACGCGTGGAACGGTCGGGGCACGATCTACAGGTCGGGCGAGGACTTAGAGCTTTCCACGGAGTCTTTGATCGAGAATTCGCTCTGTGAAGAGATGCAGAGGCAGAGCTTCAAGAAGGCGCCTGCGGGGTCGCTGCCTCCGCTCGCGCGGTCGCCGGGCGCCAGTCGAAGTCCGCCGAAGGGCACCAGTCGGTTGCGGCATGTGGTGAGCTCGTCCGACGAGGAGGACGACATCGTCGCGCCTGCCATGCCCATCGGGTGAGTAGCGTCTTCTGAGTTCTCACACATCTCAACATTTCTGCTTCGGTTTTGGTTTCGGTTCGGAGTCGTGTTTGTCGATTTTTGGCTTATGATTTTACCGGTTATGCAATTCAGAGAACGAATACCAAGCATGAAGATGGCTTCTGGAACGCGGAGCAGCTACTCGGGGGGTCGCGCTGCCATGTTCAGGATGATGAAGTCTGGCCAGGCGATGTCCAAGATCTACTCGTAACGCTGGCTTCTACCATCTTCTGGTAGTTGTTGGCGCCCGACATGTATGATATCTTGTTCTTCTCCCTCCCTGTATTTAATTTAGAGCCTCATGGATGCCTGACCGGGGCATATGCGTAACCTGTTGTATAGTGTACGAGTCCGTACTACCACGCCGGTTTGCACACCGGATCTATTTTCTTCCCATTTCTCACTGCACCCCAGGAATTTTTCTGAGAGCTGGTACAAGTGCCGTTTTTTAAATGTAGAACTGAGCAGCCCGATATTGGGCATTTGTGTACAGTCCGTGAGCATGGTTTTGCTCTTTAGCATGATATGGTTTTCAGTTGTGTAATGGTGTCTTGGATGGCCCTCTATACACATGATTTTTCGACAATATGTGTATGGATTGTCTTGAGTCACTGCAAACAACAACAATGATCCATTTAGTGTTTCATGTTTGCAAGGTATTAATTCAAGGGTCTTGGTATGGTGCATTGTTACTCTTGCAAGGTATTGTAGGGTCTGAGTTGCGTACACTTCCGAAGCATATCCATTCCAAGACCCTTTCGTTGTCCATTGTAGCCCATTCACTTTCAAGACGTCTCCGACACCCATTTCCTCCCGTTTATTAAGCCTGTTTCGTATCAACATTCACTACTCAAATCGATTCCATTGCATGATGCCTATTCTCATTGCAGC
The DNA here is from genome assembly GCA_950106755.1 of Climacium dendroides. Taxonomy (NCBI): domain Eukaryota; kingdom Viridiplantae; phylum Streptophyta; class Bryopsida; order Hypnales; family Climaciaceae; genus Climacium; species Climacium dendroides. Next base: position 3,934,606 of record OX467087.1, read on the forward strand.
ATTACACGTTCAAGGTACTTCATTAAGTAGATTTCTATCCTTTTTCTTTTGTAGCCGTTCTGTATTTCCATTGTTCATTTTATGTTGTTCTATTTGATGTATGCTTCTACCATGTCATGTATATGTTGTTGGTTTGATGCACGTGATGTGATGGGAAATCATGGGATGTAAGGTTCCAATTTCTCAATTGCACTCGTGACTGCTTGGTGTTAATTGTGACACAGATCTGATACAAGCACATCCTGCCAAAGACCTAAATCTTTATGGTTTTCTGCTGGGACGTGTTGTGGACAATCGTGCCCTGTTGCGTGGTGGGACTGCCGGGAACTGTGATCTGCTGTCTCACATATGTGTATCTTGGCAGAATTTTTGCCAAACTACGTGTTGAAATTGAAGTAGTGCCTCAGGTATTTCTCATTCAACTCTCGTACTCCTATGCCGTATGTTGTGTACCTCGGATCTTTCTGCAATTTGGGCAGACAGTCATGGTTCAAGTCCATGCGAGATCTTCATAAGTGACCACGTTTTGAAATTACCGTTCTCCCGTCCTTCATTTCAGCCGGAATTGATTTTGATTGAGGAATGGTTACTAGCTTGTGGGAACTGGTGACGCGTAACGAATATTGCAACCAGTAATCTGGCCCACGTATCTGACGACAGTGACGAGTCCTGAAAGGTTGTGGTCCTCGGTTGACAGAATCTTCAAATGAGCAGTGTGGTCAAGTATGGTTCACTGATTAAAAGCTTCTTAAGCTTATCCTTTGCCTCGAACATGGGGTCTGATATGGTAAGTGCTCTTTCCTTGAGCAGCTGATGTTTCCCTTTTCATCCTTGAGCAGTTGATGTTGATAGTTACCAACATCTGCTATCTGCAAAGATTAGAGACAGTCGTGCATGCAAGGCACGCTTGCAAATGGGCATCTTCTACTCCTGTTAACCATAAGAAAACTCGGCTATGATGGATTCTTCCTGTTAAGAAGATAAGTTTCTGCAATGACAGGCATCAGCTTTGAGGTGAGCCAGCATGGCGTTCTTCAATTCCTTTTAGGATTAGCTCATCAAGTTGGGCCAGCTCGCAGAACTTCAGCTTTGAAAGCCCGAGAGCTTCATATGTTGTTATGGTTGTCACTTGATCGAGTTCAATTTAGCAGAACATCTGAAAATCATGTTGCTAGCTTAAATTGGGGGAGTCTCCACAAGAACGATTAATGAGACAGGTTGGCACGGGTGCTGATTCAGCAAAGCCTGCGACGTGTCGGCTTAAAGCGTGATATGATTTAGTTGGAGTGACTCAGGTGAAGTGCATCATAAGTTATCCAGCAACTTTCGTGCTACAAGCAACAGCTGTTGAAAGCATCTAACTTCTGTGACACAAAAATTAGTTGAACTGTATATTGCTGGAGCATCATGTGTCATCCTTTGAAGGTTTTGCCTTCCAACAAGGATAATGATAGACGGTATATCTTGTTTGTTTATCGTCAATCCTTGGTAGCCTGGGTGGGTTTTAAATGAAGATATGTCTTACCTGAAACGCAACACGCCCCTCGCCTCCTGGACAGGGTTCCTCTTCGGGAGGGGGAAGGAATGAAGAAGGTGTATTCACATGTGCAACCAGAAATTTTGAATTGGGAGTTTGCCTTGTATATTACACCGTATTATTCAGCAATGAGATGAGGTTGTTTTCGGTAGGCATTGCGGTTTGTTGATCCAACATGTACAACATCTCAACTGTTGGCTTCCTGCTTTTCATCCAACATATTGCATATATATATATATCAATATCATAACCTGTTAAAATTCAGTTTTCCTACCATCAGAGAGACGTTCGTTGAATTTTTCGTCTTTGACAAGGATGGATTATTTTGCCTTTTTCCTTTCATTCTTGAAACCGATCAAAGCTGAATAATCTTTTGTGAAATTCTTTTAGGTATTCCTCGTGGTGGTATTCAGAAATCGAGTAATGTAGATTTTACACCATCGTCATCAACAAAGAACATGTTGGCAAGGGTGATTCTACGAACTTGGACACAGGTAACGATGGTGGCACTATGCAGGCAGGCAGACTCTAACTGGACTTTTCTTTCTTTTCTTTTCTTCTTGAAACACATGGACAATTTCCATCGATAAAAGGAAAAGGTACACGGAACCTGCAGAGGAAGCTCTGACTGGACTTCACATTGGTTTTATAGATTGGTATATATTGGAGAGTCCTGGAGTGAGGCAATGGAAAGCCTTTGCGTTGAACCCCAGAAGAGCAAGGAGGGAAAGGAAACCGGAACGCCCCAAACGAGGAGCTTCCTTTGTATTTGTAATGTCAGTCAAGACTGAAGGAGTTGTTGAGATTTGATTCAAGTGCACGTGCGAGACCTGCTTGTTGGCTTGTTGCATGTGCAAAGGAAAAGCACGTTGTTTAAGCGTAGTCTGCAGGTTCTCTCACTTTGCCTCCACCAGACTCTGCAAAGGAGATTCCTCGTCCACACACAACAGGGATTCAATTCAAAGTCGTGAAATGCCTGCGTATAATGGAACTCCGGAAATGGTGCAGCTTGTGCGTTTCAAGCCAAATTTTTCAAAGCGGAGAGCATTGCCACCCCCGGCAGTTTGAGAACCCGGCGGCTTCTCTCTCCCTCACACTGAATCCTCCAAAAATCTTAAGGTATCGTCACCAGTGATCCCAGAACTAGGTAAGTTATGGAATTTAGTGCAATATGCTACCTTCAAAGAAAACATGCTTTTAAGGTAGGAGGTCCATAAAATGCCCATCTAAGAGCTGAAACTGAATTTTGGGGAGCTTGAAATATTTTCTAGTAAATTTTTCTTGAATGACAAGTGGAATTGGCATCTAACCCAAGTCATTTCATATTTTTTTTTAAGCTTTGTGGAATTACTTATGAATTTTTGAAGTTGAAATGGCATAGGGCTCTAAAATCACCCACCTTAAATGTACACTAGTAGTACATTGCTAGTACAATGAAAAAAGAACATGTACAAATGAGGTTACATTCAAGGAGATGGGCGATTTCAAAGCCTAAGGGCTTTTAGAACCTTATACCTTAACCTTGCAAGGCCCAAGAGCCCTTTGCAGCCGTATAGCGAATTTGGTGGGATTTGATTAGGAAAACATTGATCAAATACTTTTGAGGACAAAGTAAGTTAATGGTCATGATAGTATGTAAATAACAACAATGTATCATAATTCATCTATTAAATCACAATTGAAGAGTTACAAGGCTAAATACGAGTTGTATAGAGGAACCTTTCAAGGATTAACTTTGGCTACCTTGAGAGTGAGTAGTATAAAAAAAATAGAAAAGAAAGGATTTTGCAAGTTGTAAAGGACTATTGGGAGTACTATAACACAAAAATGACTACATAGATGCTAATTCCAATGTGGAGAAAGTTGCAAATTGGCTATCAAATTCTATTGTTTGTTGTAGTCTTGGCTAAAATCTAATTTTTTTTCAAGGATTTTCTCCAATGTACATTTAGCTACTGAAATTTTTTAGTAATAAAAATGGAGCAAATTTTAGCCAATTTTGTAAACATTGATCCTCACCCTTTGACACCACCACCATTTGTCACCAATTAGAATAGAGTTCTTCACAACTATTCATTGACCCATATAAGGTAGTTGCATTCAAAAACACCATGTTTCTAATTGCACCTTCTATTTTGGAAATGGAAAAGGATCCACTTGATGTCTCAAAATCATCAATGTGAGTAAGAGCGAGTAGGCAAGCAATGGGAGTTGAAGCTTTTTGTGCTTCAAGGTGGCGGTTTAACCCTTAAAGGACATTGTAAGACCCGTATATGAGCATTTTGAAAGTCAAAACCTGAATTTTTACATAGATCTTGATTTTAAATCATTTTAAGTTTAACTAAGAAATTGTAGCTCTAATAATCTATTTTTCATTTCATTTTCATTTATTTTTCATCAAAATTGCTAAAATCATAACCTTTGTGATATTTTGAAGAGAGGAACTTGAAAGTTGAAAATACACTTTTAAAAAAAATTTATCTATTGAATTTTTCTTGGTGTGAGCTAAAGGATTAAATCAATTATATTATGATTTTTTTCACTATTATTTTAAAAAAAAAAATTTATACTATTTTAAGCATTTTCATAATTGCTATGATTTTCATAAAGAATTTTTTTAAAAATCATATAAATTTCAATTTGATATTTTTAATTATAAAAATGAGATTATTACATGTGAAATATATTAAAATTTAAAAATGCGTGTTTTAATGTAGAAATCTAATGAAGTTTGACTAAATCCAAACACAAAATGCCTTTCAGGATTAAGGAGAGTCTAGTGACATGAATAGGTACTCTGTATTTTTAACTTTGAAAATTCATAGAATATTCTGTGATTGTCAATAAAAATATAAAACAACTTGGGTTGGATTTCTCTTAAGGAGCTAACATTCACACATCAAAATTTTATCATTTTGACCACCAAGGTCTTCAGATAAAAGAAATGAGAGTTTTAGATGAGTATACCTTGTGATAAAGCAGTAATTTGCTCAAACTCAATATTTGTTTTCAAACATAGTCAATGGAAGTCAAAGAGTGATTTGAAGCAAGAAGTAAGAATTGAAACATTTTGTACTTCAAGGATGTTGATTAAGGGTAGTCTAGTATCAATAATAAGTGTTCCTATGACTTCAACTTTAAAAATTTGCAATATTCTTAAACCATTTGCTTTTACTTTTTCTTTCATTTACTAACATTGTATTTTGCTAGTATCCTCTCAGTCTATGCAAATCTTAAATGCTCTTGGAATCAAAGTTTGTCATGGACCTATTGTCTGTTGGTATTCAATTTTAATATTTGATAGAAATTACATATTTTTAATAGTTAGTATACAATGTACTATTTTTAAGTAGATAGTTGGTTGACACACTTTGGGAGTTTTAAACTAGCTACCCATGGTGAAAGACAAGCCCAACTCTCAAGACATCTTTGCAAGTTAAGTTTGCCATCACTCTTTTGGTGTATCAGATTTGGCATGTAAGGGTAGTGATGTTCTTAGAGCATATGTACTGAGGCACACTATACTGCATAGCAAATGGTTTGATGCACTTGGAATCTTGGAGCCTTTTCTGTTTTTGAATGTAGGCTACTTGAAAAATTTGTCACAACACTTCAACTTGCAATCTCTTGCAAGATTGACTTGTGACATTATATAGCCTTGAACTTTAAACTTTGGGGTATTGTAACCAATCCCACTCTCCCAATGTACTAGACTAGAGATTATTTTGGCATCTTATAAAGCTTGTGCTTTGAGGCTCGGGAGTTCCTAAGAGCTTTAGTCATTTGTAGGAGGTGTTGGTGGGAGAATGGTAACATTGTAGCTCCTTCTCACTTGACGCACATCATGTTTCATCTAGCATGTTCCATTTCATGTGAACTAGTAGAGCTACTCTTAAGGCTTCTTCAATGGAATTGTCACAAAACAACTGTAACTGCAACTGCAATGTGCTAAGATGTGTGTCAAATTTTCCATTTAATTCATGACCCAATGCAACCATTACTCGACTATGAGTTGTCAACTTTCCTAATAGACTAGAAAAAAGAACTTTGGAGAGCTTGTGATTGCCCTTGGAGCAACTCAAATCCAATAGGAAATCACCACACAATCACCACACCATAATGATAGGGCAACTAAAAAAACTAGCCCAAAAGCAACTTATATATGTCTCTCTTTATTTCAAGACCCATTATTTTTCTTTTGAAGCCCGACAAGTTGAAAAAATATAGAGAGCCCACAAAATGATTCTTATTAGGAAAAGTCATAATTGTCATACCTTTTCAAACTTTGTTATGTGTGACAATAAATTTAAACTTCCTTTTTTCCATGTTAGATCTTTTTTTAATGTAGAATCTTTTCCTCACCTTTTTATAATGAAAAAAAGTTCACTTGAAGTTTGGATTGTTGGCTTTACATTAATTAAGTCAATTTTTTTTTAAAAGTCATTAGAATAGAATGAGGTCCACCTCCTACCTCAAAATTCAAATATTGTCCACCTCCTTCTGAATATGGATTAGAGATGCTCTCAACAAACTAAAAATTATTTGACCATGTGTTCTTTTTAGCTAAATCTCTACACCAATTCTAAACATAGGTCCATAAATGCAAGAAAAATTTGCACTGTTGCTATTAGAATTGTTGAAAATTACTATGCTATGACACACACTCAATTAGCTTATATATGTGTTATGGGTTTGCTATTTAGTATGAAGTAGGCCTAAAGGATTGGAAAAGTGGTTAGAAAGTTGTAGGAGTTGCAACCTTGCCAATCTCTATAATAGTGTGGGCAAGGGGGCAAGATCCTATACATGTCTTCAATTGAAGATGCCCTTTGCAAGCATAACTTTACTTTTTGGAGAGACACAATAGAAGTACAAGTGCATCATAATGCCCAATTGAAGCTAGAATAATTCAACTCTTAAACAAATAATGGTATAATTTCATAAATTCTTTAGGAAATATAATTGCTTCATCTCATGTAAGGCAATTGAAACTTGGATTTATACTATCATTTACAATTGTTCCAACAATTGTCAAATTATAATTAATAAAATTTTGACACAATAAAAATTAATTTTCTACTAGTAAAAGGTAATCAATCAAACAAACTTTGAACCATTCATGAGTACAAAGTCCTTAAATGAATGTTGGTCTTATAGCTTTCAATATTTTCAAACTACATATTGTTTCAATACTACTTAGCATCTATTGACTTTGTTCTTTATCAACAAATTTTATAATAGATTATATTAAGTGGGTTGAATTGTTACACAAAAAATGGGCATCATGCAAGTACACCAACTTAAAGTTCATTGTGAGTTTAGCAATGTTTTATGTGGTAGGGATAAGCTATTTTTATTAAATGATTTGTAAATTAGAGTATAACTACTCATAGTTGAGTCATGTATAGAAATTATGCTCTTAATAAAACTTCAAACCTCATTTCAATTTAATAATACAATTTTTTTTAAAATTTTTTTAACTTGAAACCTCATTTCAGCATATTAAAACAACTTTCAGTCAAACTTTACAATTGAGAAAGCAAATTAACTTTCATTTCTAAACTCTCCTTCTAATTCGAAACCTCTACTCAATAAATATAAAGTTATAATAATAGGGTATAAAAATGCCCTATCTACAACTCTTTGAACTTTGGATTTTTAGATTGGAGGCTTAAAACCACAAAAATAATTTTAAACTTAAATTTAATTAGAATTTTTATATTTTAATTTATAATTGATCAAATTTTGAAATTTTTTTATAGACAATGTATAATTGAGGTATGAAAATTTGTTAACAATGTTTCTACTAAATTTATACCATCAATAGTTAAACTTTAGCCTTCCTTCAAGTTATCCCATATCCTTTAAGAAATTAATTAAAAAAAATGAAGTTCACTACAAGATCAACTTGTGCACCTTTACTTTTCACACTTACCCAAAACATAACTCCATTTAATAATAAAAGATTAATATAGGTGCACATGCTAGCACATGACTGCATGAGTATAGAGACATCGACTTATGAGCGTTGAACTTAGTTGTAGGTATGTAACTACAATCATGAAAAGGTATTTATAACATTTGTACCTATAATATAGATATACTATAACATGGAAAGAATTTATAATATAAGTACTTATAACATAAACACCTATAACCATAGAAGGTTTCTATAATATAAATTCACAAGCTCATGGGCTCATACATTCTATGTTCACATTTTAGCACTCTCTTGCATGTGGTGAGCTAGTATATGATTCAAAAAGATAAATTTTCATCAGAATTTTTACTTATTTTTAGCCACTCTACTCATTAACCTTTAAATGACATTTCTTGGTCTAGCAAAATAACCTACGGGGAATCAAAACATCCTTAAAGCAATGCATGAGTCTTTGTTCTTCAACTAAAGTTTGTACTATGAAGGCACACAAAATTGACCAATAAAAAAATCTTTGACTTTGTAGCCTAAATTAGTGTTTGGTAAATCTTATTTACTATAAAAGTGGATAGAATCATTAGAAGAGGTTGAGGGCTTAGGAGGGCTATTTCAAGCTTGTTTTTTACGTTGAGAACATATCAAAATATTAAAATAATAAAAAAGTATTATATTATTATATGATATTTTTAAAATATATTTAAAAATATTAATTAATTAATATTATCTGATGTGGCACGATCACAGCCACGTCAAACTATTGATTTGGCAAAGTTCCTAGAGTCCAAGAACTCATGGGAACCTGTAGTCTTCTTTTGCCCTCAAAACTCTTCTAATGAGGTTGAAAAAATTCCCCCAAATCCTTGAAGACACCTTTTGTCAAAGATTCATATGGAACCAAGCCAGAGGGGCCTCTCCTACCATTGCTAGCATGTGAGTCTAGAATCTTAAGCCTAGGAGCCTAGGTTGCAATGTTATAGGCACATTCTATGGTTATAGGATATTTATATTATAGGTGCCCATATTATAGGTGTCTATGTTATAGGTACCTATATTATAAGTACCTTTCATGGTTATAGAATATTTATGTTATAAATGTCTATATTATTAGCGTTTTTTTATGGTTATAGAATATTTATATTATAGGCGTCAATGTTATAGGTACCTATGTTAAAAGTACCTTCCATAGTTATAGGATACTTATGTTATAGGTACGTATATTATAGGTACCTTCAATAGTTGTAGAGTACCTACTTACGCCTACGCTCAAAGCTTGTAAATTCACATTTTTAGGTTCACATGCTAACGTTGTTGGTTAGAGTTGCAAGAAATAAATGAAGTATATCTAAGTATGTTGATAAAGCAATTTAATTTATTCTTTAATGATGTGACCAACATCAATAATATGATCACACAATGCTTTGTGTTTATTGAGCAAGGTTTTGAATAAAGTCATGATTATAAGAATGGGAAGAAAATGAAAATTTGCAAAAATGAACATCTAATGTCTACATTCTTCTCATGCCATAAATTATTTTGCTAAAAAAAATTTGAAATGTTTAATGGGGTCCAATAATCTTATGAATTTTTCTCTTCTCCTTGTTTGTTGTTTCAAGAACTATGCATGTTCACCATCTAACTATGATGAGGTTATAATGCCTCAATTGTGCACCTACATAACTTTACAATCATGTCATTCTATTATTCCTACCTCTATATTCATTTCTAATAGGCATATTAGCAAGGTGCATTAACACATTTCAATGCTCAATTAATTACCAACTCTTATTGCACCGCCAAGACCCTTCTACATTTGTTGGGCTTCCTTCATGAGTTTTTTTTTGCTTTACCTTCATTTTTCTTCCATCCTTGGGTGCTCATCCACTACTATGTTCAATCCAATCTCCATTTTCAATTTGTTGCGTTTTGGGGAGGGAGGAGCTTGGTTCTTTGTTCACTCTTCAAACAATCACAAACCTTATGGTTTCAATCTCTTGCATCTTCAATTCCAATTGCATTTTGGGGAGGGAGGAGCTTGGTTCTTTGTTCACTCTTCAAACAATCACAAACCTTATGGTTTCAATCTCTTGCATCTTCAATTCCAATTGCATTTTCGATGCTTTCCACTTCTATTTCATGTTTTGTAACAACATTATGTCACTATAGTTCAACGTTGTTTTATATTAGTATTGTGCAATGTTGTATTACTATTGTTCACCATTCTAGCATCACTTTGCGTGGAGATTCATGACGTTATGAACAACTTCAGATCTAAATCAATCGATTTCAAATCCAATTCTCGACTCAAATTCAATCCAAGATTTGATAATGAATTTCAATTCATGGTTGCTTCAATATTTAGTGACTTTTACACTTTTCATTTCACTTGTTTGTTGTTTTTTTGCCAAGGGTTGAGAGTTCAATCCTTATGGATTTTTTTTTTCTTGATTTGATTTTCATAATGAAGACAAGAACATTAAGCGGAAAAGAGAGTTCTAGTAGTTGAAATACAACAAGCTAGGATGAAATATAAGGATATTGCAAAAAGAATGAGCATGCTATATTCCATTGTTTCTACTGTTTTGAAGGAGTGGAAAATATTTGGCTACATAGCAACTCAAAAAACAAGCCAGACCTTAGAAGTTTTATGATTGTGTAGTGAGAGACTTTTCTCATTGTATCAATGGAGATCAATGTCACACTTGGAATGCTTGTGGCAAATTTTAATGTGCATCATAATACACCAAGAGCATAAATATATAAATTTGGCTTTGGGAGTCACATTGCTCTAAAAAAATTGTAATTGAATATTGACCATATACAGGACAATTAAATTAACATTTGTTTGCAAATTTTTATATTCCACAACAAAAGATTGAAACAAAATTATTTAGACCAATGAGTTGTCTTTTGAACTACTGACAAATTAGAGTATGGTATAAGGATTTTGAGAAGTGTCCATGAAATTGTTTGGGGCTTAGTTTTAAATCTAGCTAAATGTCTTTGATGGTTTGAAGTACCTCCTCAAATTTAGACACAAGTCCTTTAGTCACCGTGCTTCAAGGTGATACAACTAATTTTATTTTTAAAGTTTATGAAGACACATAGGTGGTTTCTATTTTATGCACAATCTTGTAATATGATGAGCTTTCGCATATGAAAGATGGTGCTTCAATCCATTGAAGTATATTTCTCCAATGAATTGGAGGCAAGCTCATGGTTTGAAGAAGTTCAATTGACCTCTTCATTCACTTGATTTAAATTTCATAAAGAGCCTTCGAAAGATGGTCAAAGATTTATTGCAACACTATGACATGCTGAAATATAAGCAAGAAATGATACTAACAATTCAAGTTGTATATGATCAAGTATCTTTACAACAATTGCAAAGACTCATTTGTAATATATCCAATAGATTGCAAATTGTAATTTCAACAAGGATAGCAACAAAAGGTGGCAACACTAGACAATGATAGTGTATAGAAAAAATCCAAGTTGTTGTATGATTTTAAATTTTACATATATATATTCAAATATGTGAACTTTTCCTGAATTTACCTAAGGACAAAATTCATAAGATTATTGGACTCTTAGCATATATTTGAGTCAAATATCTTCAATCATATTTCAACAAGAAATTTACGAACTTTAACTTACTCAAAAATGGATAGACTTTGAAACCCCATATTGCATTGGAATTGTGGTGAAGAATATTTGAGCATCACAACAAATATATACATGTAAAATTCCAAATCATACAACAATTTGGATCTTTCTTGTACACTATCTCCCATTTCGTTTTGCAAACATTTGCAGAAATTACAACTTGCATATAATTGGGCATGCAAGTTGAAATCAATTTTTGCAATTGCTATAAAGATACTTCACCCCCATACCACTTGAATTGTTTGTCCCATATCAACTGTAGTATACATGCAAAATCAAGCACACGCATGCACAAGAGTTCGGATACTTATGTCCTCAAGATGAATGAACCGGCACAAACACTATGAGAGTCCGACTTGCCTCTCTACAGTGCGCTTCAGTGATAACACATGCATATTCCCCCGCTTACCCCTTCACCACTGAAATATTAGTGAATACCTAATTAAGTGACTTCACAACCGAGCATCACCTCATCGTATTTGTCACGAGCAGAACAAACCCAAGAATCAGAAGCCTGCATAACGAAGAGACGGATTTCATCTCTGCGTACTCAATCTAAAACAGAATTGCCATTGCCATTGTGTTCCAGCAAACTGGATAATGTGAATGAGAAGCAGTCAGTAGTTGTCCTCAACTGAGATTGATCAGTGATGCATTTCCAGTAATCTCAGCTAGCTTGGATCAGAATTAACTCACCTTGCAAACATACCGTACTAATTAACAGCAATTCAGAAGATTCAATCAGGAAACATGCCACAGGGTAGAAACATAAGTCACAACGACAGCCGAAATATGTGGACGTGCACAGAATTTAGGAGCTGCAACATTCTAGTCGCTTGGTCTAGTTCCAGTAAATGTACAATGTATGCGGGGGAGAATGTCCAAGCAACATGATCCCCCATGGATCTGCAATTGACCTCTATCAACACCAACGGTTATATTCCGTCCTTACAAACCTCCTTCACTCTGCCCTTGACCGGTACCGGTACCCACGGTTAGTACGTTGTGGTCCAATCCTTGCTTGGGGGCGTCAAATCACCTAACGGTTTGAGTCGTGAACCTAGACCTGCAGAGAACTAAGGCGGTGAACCTGGCATACCTACATTCTGACCTGACGAGCAGAATACCAAGTCGTGATTAACTTGAGGTCACAACGTGCTTCTCATAAGGATGGCATGTGGTAATCCGCAAGTTCCTCCAGATGCACCCATAGAGTAGACTGCACATGAATTCAACACTACAATGCTATCTTCCACTTGCATTGTTGTTAATTAGACAACTGTTCTCACATGGCAAGACGACTGAGATGTCGTAGCAGGCTAGGGATTCCAAGAGCCACGAGAGGCTGTAACAACGATTTAAAGGAATACCGATTCAGACTGATCATCATCGGACTCTGATTCCGAATCCTCGACAATTCGCTTGCGCTTGAAAGACAATGGACTACGCGGGGAGCTCCTTCTACCATCGCCGCTTTCAGGTGCATTCTTTAGCGGCCTCTTCGAATTAGGAGTTAGAGACGGTGTTGGAGACGCTTGCAAACGAGTACTTTTCCTGATACTCCGGTTAGGAGTAAGCTTATCTGATCGCAACCTCTGCATAAAACCTTCCAAATCATCCTCACTGTCGTCGTCGCTTTCAGGAATCGGTTGCTCCTTCCGACTTCTACGAGCTCTGGATATCACTACCGGGGCTTGCTTCTGAGTATCGTCATCTGATATTATACGTCGTGGAGCCAGCTTCCCCCGTTTGGAGACTTTAGCGTTTCCTGGTGATTCTAACATCCTCTCAATAGGCGTCCTGTGTTTCTCTGGCGGTGACGCGGTAGACTCCTTTCTCTCACGCTTCTTGTCCCCAAATGAAAGCTTGCCCCGTACTTTCTTCGGCGGGGGAGTTTCATCATCCTCGTCGCTCTCTTCCATGTTGCGGAGCTTGTTCATGCGACCTTCAATCTTCCCGCTCATGCGCTTGCGCTTCGCAGCAGTGCCTCCCATTTTCCAGCTCGCTTCACTCGCCCACTTCAACAACTTTTCATTCACAGGCTCTGGCGGATCGACTCGAGAGTCATTGAACTTAACATCACAGTAAATGCGTGGACGGGGCAGAAGCCTCCCGTAAAACTTCGCAGGGTTCAATCCCACCATCTTCCCTCAACCAGAGAAAATGTAATGCAACCCGACACTTCACTCCAGTACTCGGATCAACACAAAAACTCTATTCCAGCAACGAAATCTCTTCCAATAGAATATCCGTATTACGAAAGAGAGATCACACAAAAACTAACGTCATGACATGTACTCTTCTCCAAATAATTGTAGCGATGAGCAACGGAAAGACAGCTGCCAAAGTTGAAAGCAACGGCAACGAGAAGAGAAACAGATCGACCAACTCCTAAATGGCACGATGATATCACGCCGCTAAAATCCTGAGCGCTCCAACTCTTGATGTATCGTAACAATATCGCACACTCACAAAGCTCACACACTCACCGATGAAATCTCACAGAAATTCCCCTCTCAAAGAAACATGTGTACTGCGAAAGAGAGATTACATAAAGAATCGAACCAAATAATGTGCTCTACTCCAACAAGATTTTCGCGGTGACCAACGCAAGAATCCGTGCCAAGAGCGTCTCGACAGCACGAAGAAAAACAGCAAGTTACTCTAAAACACCGAAAAACACCACCGAGAAATCTCAAAGAAAACCACGCAGCTGAGCTTCGACTCAGAAATGCAACACTGATTCTGGGTGTCTCGACAGAGTTTAGCATATATGGGAGCATTAGCTCGAGAGAGAGAAAGCCTGGCGTTGCACGGCTCTATTGGCAGAAATGGCGCCATGGACGACTTGTGTAGATGCGAAGAGATACATGTTTCCCTGTGGTGGATATGATAGAAGAGACATCTAGAGACCTCATAGATATACAGTATCAGAAAAATTGGCGGGGAACGGTCTTCTTCCCGCGCTTTCTAAATTGTTTCAGGCGGGAGAGGTATTACCGGTAACCGCTTGGGAACGGGTCATGAATGCAACGTCGCGGGAATGGGGCCGTTGGGGGGTTCGGTATGGTACCGGATGGTGACCTGCTGTCCAGGTCATCTCCCGCGCTTTGGAGACCGTTGGCTAGGCTGGGTAGTACATGTACGCAGCATGCAAGTTTTCTACAAATTTTAGAATATGGCTACAGCGGCACCCAAATGTACTGCTGTAGATTAATAAATTGCACGTAATAGCTCCTCGGATTATTCTGTACTGTACATCACTGTCCATTTCAAAAACCTGAATTAGAATAGTTGAATTATTTTTGTAAAACATGTGTCGCATAAACATGAGAAATATAAACTGATAGAGGGTTCCAATACAATTTAGCATGTCTTATTTGGACACCATATGAATAAATTATGGATTTTCAAAATCCAATCTGCAAGTGCACTAAAACCCAACAGAATGTAGGAAAATGTGACAATTCTTTATTCAAGTGTAGCATCTTTGATAGATGCAATTCACATGTGATAGCCATCTTTCCATCCCTATAACATTATTTGGTGCTTCACATATCCTTTGAAACTTGAAACTACTGGAATGACAATGACTTTCCCCACTTTTCATATTCAAGTCTGTTGAATTTCATACAATGCATAAAATCCATTTGTGTTACAGACTTGTGAATCTTATATTTTGAATCAGTGTTTGAACAGACTGTATTCTGAACTTCCTTCAAACCATGGGGTTTTATACTGATTCGCACTCACAAAAACCATAACCCATGTGCGTGAACAGATGATAATTTAGAGTTCAACAATAAATTTCTCCCGGCATGAAAATAATGAAAATTTGTCACTAGGAGTGGGATTCAGAAATGGCTTGGAGAAGCAGGTAATTTCAGACTCGTGGTTGAAAACTAATGACAAGGTTAGTATTTGAGGAACAAAGAATCATGTTCTGCCCAATTTGGAAATAAACCTGCAAATTGTGGAGCAAGACCCCTAAGGTAACTACACCTAAAATCACACAAATAAGCAATTCAACATGGTTCCCATTGTTATATTGAAAAACTTCTTGTTGGTAGTCAAAAGGGGATTCCATTTGGACACCATAAGAATAAACTACAAAAATCCAAGTGCTGAAAATAGGTGTCACTAAAACTGACCATAGGCTCTCATGAATGAATGCATTTTAGGCAAGAATTAGACTGGTCGGTTTTAGAAAGCGGTCGAAATTAGGTGTGGTTTCTACAGGCGGCTCCCATGCCATTCTGCATCATCAGTTCCTCGCATATTCTGATCACACCATCATCTCTGATTTTCAGCTTCCACAGAAGAGACAACCCACAAAAAATGTTGCTTAAGGTCTCCTACTTTGCCCCTTTGTAGGAGCATTCCACTCAAAGTAGCCACACCTGGCCTCAGGATTTGAAGATGGGCCCTGCATACACAACAACCTCTTAAAAGCTTAGCAACTCTAAACGGAAGGTCAAGAATGGGAAGTTGGGCTTTCAAGTTGGTAACCTAATCCTACTTGCTTTGTGAAGGCAGATTAGCATTTTAAACCCCGGACTCAGACCATTACTATGTGGCACAGCTAGTTTACTTGGCCAAAATTGGGAAGTTAGTACTCAACGTAATTCGATTGTTTTATATTGGCGCTACGAAATGAAGCGTAAGATGGGATTAGAAAAAAGATGGAGAACGCACCTGAGCTCGAGCACAGCAGTGGAAAGTTCTTCCGAGGTTAGGACCTGCCTTCTTCACTACCCGTACAGCACATGGCTCATTGTGGCCCGAGCACATCGGGACTCTCTTCATGGTCTTCTGAATTCTTTGCCATTCAGCTTTCGCTGCTAAATTCGTACTTGTTTCGAAACTACTCTTCTCCAGTTCACTTGTGCTGGTACTTTGAGACCAGTCAACAGGATCCTCATTGATAGCTTGACTGGTTGACAGTGGCAGGATATTACCACTTGAAATTTGGAAAGCACTAGAGTCATCAGCAAGGAATGAAGAGGTACAATGTTGGTCGTCTCCTTGTACTAAACTGGTTTTCACGAGAGTTTCCGAGTCTGAAGGTTGAGGGACTAAGCTCACATCCTCAGTGTTCTCCTTCCCTTTGGCTGCTGGGGGCATGAAGAAAGACCGAAGGTTCTTTTGTTTACTCTTTTGGGAATCAATCTTCGTCGTCGCCTTAGTCATATTCTTCTTCACAAGAGCGGCTGCAGGCGGCGATTTTTTAAGTTTCACCTCCTTCACATCAGAGCATGATTTGATCTCAGTGAACTCACTCCCGGCAGGTCTTTTCTGTAACAAGGATACTGCACGACCAGCCCAGGCCTCCGTAAGTACAAATTCAAACCGAGTCTGAGAAAATATTTGAGAAAATTCTGTCAGATCTATTTTTGCAATGCCAATCAGTCATTTATTGATGCGTTCCGGTTATCCCATCTTCACTCAAACCTCTCTAATTGCACTGTTTCAGTGGAGAGGCAAAAATGGGCTCCTGTCACAACTTGAAATGTAAAAGTTGTCCAATCAGATGTGAACACAACATAATATATCCTCAGCAAATACAAGGAATGTGCAATTACAGGGCCTTGACTTTATTCCCAATTATCAATAAACCACTTTCACTTTATCTCATATGGACACTGTTTTTCTGGATAATCGGGCAAATCATTTGATTAGCAGTCGGGACTTCCCAGACAGTGCATCTAAAGGATGAATTCACTTCGAACATATATATTCAAATTTCAAATTTCTGAAACTGAATATGGGACAGGACGTAGTTCATCCACCGTTTTAGCTTCAGAATCAAATGGCAGAAATCCACTGCACCAGTTCAAAAGCTTACCAATACTTTGCTGCCGTCCTCGAAGTTCTGGCATGAAACGAGCTGCAAGGGGGGGCACATCATGTTGGTCTAAAGGCGGTTGTGATCTCAATTGCACGTAAACAGGAGCATGGTCTGAGCCCTCCAATTTTTCATACTTTTCCCCTCCCCTCCTGAGTCAAGTTCCAACATTGTCCAAAATTAAGACGAATGAAAGCACAGAAATCATACGTAGAAGAGGGAAGCAAACCATTAATCAATATTGCTTTCACAATTAACCCTTAAGGCCTACATGATCAATATCTACAGGAGTTGAAACGAATCAAATCAAAACAATCTACAAAGGTTGTAAAATATACCATTGGAAACCAGAAAGTATGGCGAGTACTCATGGATGGTAGGGATGTTTGTAAGAAACAACTGTAAGTAACTTCACTCCTTCAAAGAGGACATTTCATGAATTCTAAATTATTTCAGGTTTCCAAATTTACGATATATGAACATGTGTTACTAAGAAACCCCAATTTCAAATTATCATAGAAAATGGAGTTCAAAAACTAAATACAATAAAGAAATTCCGTTGGATTACTTAACTCTCGGCACCTCCATTAAGAATAAACCACGCACCAAAAAGTTATCATATAGGAGCTATTTTGAAAAAAAACAGCCCATCACTTGAAACAGAAAAGCATCGGGTTGCGCAGACTGCAAATTGTTAAGCGACCATGACAACCGAACACTGGAAACCGAAAGGCATCAACTACGCACCGTGGAAGAGAGTCAGCTTTGAAGCGTTTGAATTGCTGAAGGACGTCACAGTCCTCAACTTCGCAGGCTCCAAAATGATGGTTCTCTTCAACCTTCCAATTGCTGTCCTTGAACTCAGCTTGGTGGAAACAAAATCCAGCTGCTAAGATTAAATCAATTCTTGATCCGTAATTGAACTCCTCTGCACCAGAACTTTGGTTCCAGCATGTGTAAGCCCCTTCTCTGCACGCACAAACCATATCCTTACCAATTAATCAACTGACTGTTGTGCAATTTCTTGACTATTCATTAATGGACCATAAATGGCGTCTTTGTTCCTCTTTTAAAGTGACCGAGACTGCAAAATGGAGTCTAAACTTCACAGTGGATAAGGATTGCTGGTCACATATCACTACATGCAGACTTCAGTTTTGATGTGTACTTGGGCATAGAAATAAAGAAGTGACTGCCACGGTTGAGGTAACAACCTATTCGGGTGAATTACTCGGAAAACATCTAAGAAAGGGCCGCCTCCATCTCGCAGTTGAGATCGTAGCCACTGGCGGATTCTGAGGTGCAGGCCAACCAAGGTAATATTCAGTAAGCAACACACTCACTGTTCGTTCTTTGGGTAGAGAAGTACAATGAACCTGAAACCTTGCCTCACAAGCACAATCTCCACTTTGTTTTGCCAGATAACAAATGCTTATGGCACATGAGAAAATCTAGGCAGGACCATACAATAGTCGAGATTGAGAATGAGAACATACAAACTCTTATCAAAATCAGGGCCAGGGTTGCAGAAATCCACAGGAAAGGGAGATATATTGAAGTCGCCAACTGCTATTACTCTCCGCCCAGCCTTTAACAGCCCCTCCCACCTGCTCTGTACACAGAAACGCAAATGTGGTAAAGTTCCTGCCACACAATAACTACAGTAAGTTCCATACATTTTCAAAATTTCGATGATGGTTCCAAATTTGCGGGCTGCAAATACGTACTCAGTAGTGTTTTATAAATGAATTAATCAGGAGAAAAGAAAACACCTGTAAAGCTCGATAAAACCTCAGCTTAAAATCGTAGCGCTCTTCATCGTCGCAGTCAACGCAAGGACCATATAGATTGAAAAGAACTGCATAACACACGATTATCTTCAGGAAAATCTCTAGTGAACAAGAACGTTACTTCTAATATTTTTTGTATGCTTGGAGCTCTACCAAAGGGACACACCCAAGGACTATCAATTGGCAACTCCTGAAGCTCAACATACCAAAAGAGCCATGGTCGGTAACAAGACAGCGACCCTCCCTATCCAGTTGCAGTAACTCCTGCCTGCTCAAATTCTCCGTCTTCAAAACCTCCTCATAGCATCCAACCCGTGCCTTGCCACCTTCTATTACCCCAAAGCGGTTTACATGAAGGAGACCTGACATGAGACGTACTAGCTGAGAAAATTCGTAGATGTAAGAACTCAAAATGATGACACGCCAACTCTATGTAGAGAGTCCAAGATGTCAGAGACTAAAGTCCTAGACTACAGCGTCAAGAGAACTTGGTCACGAAAACAAGTCCAGAATGACATATCAAAATTTACATCCAGCAATGTACAGTAAACAGAGACCCCGGAGAACGGAAACTCCAAAACATAAGTCTGCGGTGTTCTTCCTCTTCTTAATACTCGATCGTGTACCTGTGAAGCCTTCATCTGCAGCTAAAGGCACGGCAGTGCTCGTGCGACAGAAGGTTGCTACTCCTGCATTTACAAAATGGGGAATTCAGCACTTCCACCTACAATTCATCACCTGTGGATGGTGTACAAACACAGAAACCGAAAATAAGGGAAAAGCTTCTCATACATTCTGAATCATACGGGGCATCCAAACAGGGTTACATATCCGCCCCTCGTTATTGTGAATACGTATCCAGAGGAAGCAACTTCAGATAATTACACTGGGTACTAAACCCTCACCGGAATAACCAATCCGTCCCTTTGCCACAGTGCGGGTGCAAGAAAAAAATGACTCGTATCCTTCTGCGACTGCTATGTCAGCCGTCAGCTCCTGCCTTGTTATCTTCGTCTCCTGCATCATTCCAACGCATGATCCATCAGTACTGTTCCTCCCCAAACATTTCATCATCCCTCTACTCTTCGTTTGAAAGGGGAGCTCAGAAGAAATTTTAATACAAAAATCGTGATATGCTAACAATCCGTGAACCCCTGTCACACGCGCAGAACGAAGTAGTCCATAATTATCCAGTACTTAATGAGTAGGAATCGAAGCGTAAACCTCCCACTCAAATGTAACCCTAAACCCTAAACCACCGTAAAGCTTAAGGTCTTAAGCTTAAACTTATAACACCTTCTGCTTAATAGCATAACATCGATACCATCTCTCCATCGAGTTTTCTCGGTGTTCAGCGAAGTTTCATGAGCACATAGGCGCCCATGGAAAATGATTCTTGGAAATCCTCCAAATTCAAGCAAATTCTAGGTCAACTCCAAGCCCATGACGTATGGTGAATAGAACCACTTTCTTACTGTAAGGTGAATGGAGACTATACATTACTCAAAAACTGCACCCTAAACCGTTAGACCAAATTTAGGTTCTTAGCACGAAACAGAGTCAAAGGCAGCGAAATCAGGTATTCCAGTGTTCGGTAAGCCACAACCTGAAGACAGATAATGTCGGCGTCGAGCGAGTCCAGGAACGCGAGCAAGTTGCGAGGTGGCACGAGACGAGCTCGCAGTCCATTAATGTTGTACGTCACGATGCGCATTGTGAATCAATCTCTTCCCTTCCCTTCCCTTCCCTTCCTTTCTTTCCCACCAAACTCATATCATACTCTACCTAGCTCATGCTTTACTTAATTTCATGCGCGTCCTCCCATAAATTTCCGAAACCCCTTCAAAGTCTCGAAATCCCCGTTGAAACCAACCCAGGCAGGAATCGATCGAGTCCCCAACCGGAGCTCCCTCCGCGGAATGTAATCGAAGCAGCACGGAGTTCCCGAGCATTCTTCTTTAAGGAGCTGTCGACCCCGCCTCAGCTCGGGCACCATCACCGACGTCCAATCAAATTCTCTTTCGGATTCCCCATTGGCAAACGTCCTCCGCAGCTCCACTCCATGTGGGTGGCTGGGTGGGCATCAAATCTTTCTCTTGGAGACAGACAGGGCCCCCTCGGGAAGAATCGGAAGAGTGATGATGAGTCTTCGTGGTGGCGCTTCTTCGGAATTAATTGAAGTAATTCCTCCGGCGACTGGCAAATTCCTTCGGCGCCAGTGACGAGCCGGGCAGGGGATCGGCAACTGGCGCCGCAGGGCGCGACGAAACGCAAGGCGCGACGGAAGCGACGCCTTCTTCTTCCCCGTGGAAAGGTCCACTGGCAACAACATTAAGTGATTCGTTAAAAAATAATTTAAAAAATAATTAAATAGGACATATCTAATGAAATTTTCAGAATTTTTTTTTTTTTAATTTTTAACAAATGGAAGAACCATTGCATTAAAAAAAAAAAGCCACCAACACAAAAAAACAGCCAAGCCAAAGGCCGGACAATGAAGAGAAACGAGCACAATTTTCAGAAATTATAACGTGCCACAATTGAATAGTGTAGGAAATATTAATGAAAATAATTTAAATCCTCAAAAAAACCATGAAGTTGAAGCTATGAATATTGATAAAGCTACAAGTATCAGTAAAGCCTTGAGTACTAATAAAGTTGTAGGTATTTTTATAAATTAAAGAATATCCTAAAGTGTGCTATTAATTACAAAATATTCCAAATCCTATAGAATTAACTACCAAAAATTATAAATCAAATTAATGATTCAAAATTCAACCAAAAAAGAAATGATTTTGTATAGGGCCTAATGATTCTGATTCCAACGTACAATGTTGTATTTGAATCATCTAACGTTTAAGGCTTTTTTAAGAATATTGGAGTATTGGACATGGTGGCTTGTATTCTTGTATAAATATATTATTTGATTCAATTTTCATTGAATAGGTCATTAAAGAAGGTTGTCTTTGAATTCACAAACAATGTTAGGGACACTTTGTGTTTGATGAATAATAAAGAATCCTTTTGTGTGCAACTTACTATTCATTTTCAGAATTTTTTTGTAAAAAATGGATGTCTTCTATAGTAGTTTGACTTCTTGTGAGTGCTTTTCCATTTTTAAGCCAATAATTCCCACAGTATCCATAGGGATGATTTTTATAATCACCAATTCGTTTTTTAAAGGTTAAATATTTAAAGATTTTGTGGGCCAAATCAAAAGTCATTTGGAAGAAACATTGCATTCAAGCACTTTGTTCATCATCCAAATTTTAAACTCCAAAGCATTGAGGGGTTAAAAACATCTCTCTCTCTCTATATATAAACTAAATCTAAGACTCTAAAAGTTTACATCTATTCTTGATGAGCCTTCAAAATTCTTATCTTCCATCTTTACTCACCAAATGTGCCCTATAAATAGTCAATTGATCAAGCACTAAGTGGAATATAAGATAAAGCTCACTAAACTTAGGATAAATAGTAATTTCAAGGGGCTTTACTTGACATACTAGAATTGCCAATGCCATGAGAGTATTTTGAGGGGCCAGAGCATTTATCATTGAAGTTCAATGAATGTCAATTAAGTTCTTTAAATTCTTTAATCATGATGATTTTTTTTTCTTGATACATTACAAGTGTAGGTAGCTAAAACCACATTTTTTTGAAATTTCACTTTAATATAATTAAAAGATTAAGTTGTTGACATAGATTGACATCATAGTTTGGACAACATTTTGGTACCCCTAGTAGGCCATTGTCCAACATGCACTTTGGAATGTAAGAAGGCTAAAGAAATCATCCAATTTTGATCATCCATTCATCACTCATCTACAATATGACCTAGAAATAGTAAAATTCATCCAAATATTGGCAAATGTTATATTTGTTAAAAATATTTTGGACAATTTTATTCATTTTTTTCTCAATTTTTAATTTTTAAAGGGAACCCACTCAAAAGTTAGGTGAAATTTTGGCATGTTTGTCGAGAAAAAATTCACTAGACAAATCATTGTGTCCCAAATGAGGAAAATGGATCAATTGTATGTCCCACTTGAGTAGCTTGCTACTTTAATTTTCAACCAATGGCAAGACTCCTAGTGTGCAAAAGCAAAATGAATCTCATCAATGATTATCTCTATGTATTATTTTAAAGATTAATTGTATTGCAACATTCAACATGGGTGCAAAATAACATTAAAAAACAAATCATCCTTTGACAAAAAGAATATTTTGCATGGACCATAAATTTATTGTTTAACTTTCATCCCAAAAACACCATTGTAGACTTAACCTCTAAAGGTTTTTGACTATATTTTCACCCAAAACACTCCAAAAATGCCATTTCTAGTACAAGCACCAAATTTTTTTTAAAACATTTTTGAACACATGTAATTATAAGATCTTGTAGAACATTGGTTTGAAAAGATGTGAAAAAAAATTCAAAAATTTCCACATTATAGATTGCAAGATATTAGCATTTGAAGTCACAAAAATTGTTTTTTGGGCCGTGCAAAAAACTAGGTAGATGCATTTCACAGGGTTAAATCATTATTAAAAAAAAGTTCAATATGGTTGTAACTCTTTGGATTCATTTTTCAAGTCAAGTTGACTACATGCTTGAAAATGTTTAGATCATTTAGAGTTGTACAATATATAAGAAAAAAAATAATAAGTAGAAAAAAATAGAGAATAATTCAAAATACTAAATTTTTAACAATTTATTTAAAGAATTGAAAAATGTCAATCCCAATAGTTGTAATTTTGTAATACATAATACATAATCTACACCTAATGTTTTTATTTTTTTTCAAAAAATATTGAAAATTGAATTAAATAAAGGATTTCAAAGAATAGAGATTTTGAAAGTGATTTAGAATAGAGATTCTATAACTACGTACAAACTACCCACAACTAAAACTCCTCATAACTTTCATCTCATTAATTAAAATAGAAAGATTTAGAGCTTTCTATACATATAAGAATCTAAAGAATCAATTTCAAATTTTTATTTCTCTAAAAAGTGATTTTTAAAGAAGTTTTTTTGGCTACTCGAGGTGCCTGTTGAGCAATGAAAACTACATATCATTCGATAACTTTTGAACCATATAGTCAAAAGTGATGAACATTGTTGGGCCTTAAAGTACTCCCCAGGCACATGTTCTGTAAAAACTTCAAAGAAAAGAAATAAAAAATTCATTTGTAGTGAGCTACTCAAAATTGTTATGTTGCCAAAAAATTGTTGTTTGGTCCTTTAGAAGGATATTGAGGCCCAAAAGTGGTTGGTAGATGACTTTGAAGATTAAATTAGATGTTTTTTGAAGGCATTAGAGGGTTGTTACAAGCCTATTCCCCATGTTGTAAACAAGCCATGAGTAGCCAAAATAAAAAATTTAAATTTTAAATTTCAAAATTATTTCAAAATTGATTTTTAATTATTATCCACTCTACCACGTCGAATTGCTAGTGTAGCTAAGTTCCCATAGTTCAGGAATTCTAGAGAACTCACGGTCTTATTGAGCAAGTGAATCTCATCTATTGGTTTAGAAATGAAAAATACATCTATTGCTTTTGGATCATTTTTGATAAAGTATTATGATGATAGGTTTTGTTCTTTTAGGGTTAGAAGGCAAAACATTTAGGAGATGCTCTAACAATCTTGATTCAAGTATAGAGTGGTTTGGGCCAACCAACCCCCAAGTAAAAACTTGTTTTTGAATTTGTAGTTGTTTAAGTTTGGACACTCTATCTCCCCCTTTATCTAGATTTTTGGAAAATAATCAAATTTTATGTCAAATAACTTGAATGTAAGACATGTGTGCTACTGACAATGATAGTGTAGTGCAAGATATATATAATATTCTGGAATGTCATCGATGATAAGGTTAGATTAAAGAGGTTCAAAAGTTTTTCTATTCTCTTCTAGTTAATTAAAAGTCTCATACTCCAAATATAAATTAAAATTTTCCATCTATGGCAAATAATAAATGCCATGATGATCACCAAAAGTTTAAGACTATGGGTTGGTTTTCTTTGCACCTACAAAACTTTGTAAATTCACAAGAGCTGGAAAGTGGTTTATGAATGATTTCAATGAACATATAGAACAGTGGACTCTAGATTTCATCCATTTTCTTAATAAAAAAACTTCCTTAAATGTGTTTGCAATAGAAGGAGAGGGCCTTTATTGAGGTAGTACACATTATTCATGCTTATTTTGTGGTTTACAAAAGATGCTTAGGTACATTCTCGATGCGCTTTCTATGCGGGCATACATTGAACACATAAAAATTTATGAAGATTTGTATGATCTCAAATTCTTGACTCAATTTTTTAAACTTGTTTTTATAACAAGGGAACATATTCACTTTCTAGGATTTTATTTTTTCACAATTTTGATTTTAAAACTCCGAATGATTTAGATTGTTTGTTGGAACAAATTTTTGTTAAAATTGACATGTTTCAATTCAATCTTAGAGGTTTTAACAATTAGTTTTCATTCCATCTTATATCTACTACTCTTTAACAAATTGTTTAAGACAAAAAAATCAAGGTTTTTAAATTTTTTATTAAATTTTTTAGGACTTCTAATTCAATTTTCCAATATAAAATATTTGAAGATCAATAGTAGTGAAATTTTTAGTTAAGAGGATTCAAAACCTTATAACTTGGTATGACAAGATGCTAGGAATAAAATTCATTTTCTCTTAAAATTCTAGTATATTGCAATCTATGTAGTCAAAGTCTTCAAATTTTTTCCATGGATTAACTCTCATTTGTTGTATATTCTTTCGATATAAAGATTTATATATCCAAAGCAAATATACAACAAAATAATACCACATTAGCACTTCTAATAGTATAGAGTTGAAGTCATTTTCCTTTCTCTATTTATTCTCTTCCTTGGTAATGATTATGTCTTTCTAAATCTCTTCCCAAGTCTGCTTCCTTTTTGTTCATATCCTATCTAATTCAATTAATTAGACTTAAAGTTTCACACCAAAATTTGGTTTTGTGATATAAAAAAGAGTTTTCACACTACATCTTCTATAAATAATGAAAAATTCAGATTTTTTTGTGAAAATTCAAAATTTTATTGTTTATTTTTATAGAAAAAGTGAAGAAAATTCATATCAACAACAAAGTACAAAATTAGGTCAACTTTCTTGAAAGTTTCAACATTAATTTCTATTATATTGATGAATATTCTAATATAAGTAAAAATTCTTTATCATTCTATAATTTAAAAATCAATATACCATGGTAATAGGCTCCAAGTTTAAATTGCAATAAAATGTTCAATTTTAACTACAATTCATTTGTTGGGATTAAATTATTTAAAAAATCATTTTCAGTAGTGAAATTTAGATCTACAATAAAGAGCTAAAAGTTGCCAAATACTCTAGAAGATAACATGTGGCACACATTAAATTCATACAAAAGTAAACAAAACCCCCATAATGATCTACTGTAGTGTATGACAATAAGAAAGAGTAAATAGGTCCCCACAAAATAAATTGGGTGAAAACTTGTTTTCCATTACATCCTCTATTTTGGCTCTATATGTCATCTAATAAGCAAATTCTAGATTCTCAAGTGTCCTAAAGTCAAACATTTGAATGAACATATTGGAATCAAAACATCGACCAAAATCAATAATTTGCACAAATGCTCACCAAGAACACATAGAATTGATAAAGTAGAAGTACCTATTTTCAACACCCCCCTAAGATGGCTATATAGGGTGAACTATTGTCAACAACAATGGGGTGCAATATTAATTGAAAAAGATTCTTTACTTGTACCTCCTAACTCACTCATCTCTCTTCCCTCCTTGCTTAGGGAAAAATGCCAAAGCTAACCATAATAGGTGAGTCTATGAGACTGGAATGATTCCAAATGAAAAATCCACATTTATATTGAATAATACATTGAATTTTCACATTTATATTTTACAAGTTTTTTTTTTCATTCTTCCTCATGCTTATGTTTGTGCACATTGAGCTCAATTTCTCAACCAGACTGAAATGCTGAAATTATCAGAAATAGTTGCCTCTACCATATCCCATTCAACATCTTACAGTGAACCAATACCCAAGCAAACAAATTTGCTGCTTCAAATCCATCGATTGGAAATTGAGCATTGAGTAAGGCATTCATTCTACAGCTGGAATTGAGTAAGGTTCGCTCCACTCACTCACCTATTCTACCCTTATGTTACATTATGCACTTGCTTTCAAGACATTTCTTTCAACATCGGGATGCCACTTCATAGTGAGCATGACTGGCCTCCCTACCCACTTAGAGCAACACTGCTCAATACGCAAATTGAGAGTGAAGTTACTGTACAGAATACTAATGGCTAAGAAGACTAATAGCTCGATATCCCCTAGATAGCACTTCTACCGTTCGACGGTATCACATTCTTAATATGTCACTATTGGGCTTTTGTATCCAACTCCCAGAAGCAGTCATAGTTGTTGGTAAAAAACAAACTTGATTAAGCAATAATTTGGCAATATACTCTCGTCTTCATAACCTTCGGAACTCAATACCTGAGTTACAAACTCCCCAAGTCTGCGAAGATAGAGCTTGTGCACCGAGCTGCAGAGCAAAAAGTGTAGTAGAGCCGATAAGAACAGAATCAAAGAAACTCTTCACCTCTTCCCATTCATTCCTATTCGTCTAGAATAGTTAGAATGTAGTTTCAAGTGATTCTTACATGCGCTTACAGCAAGGTACCAAGAAGCCTATGACTGGAATGATTTGGACTCCAATGGTCTGAACTGGACCAGATCATCAGATAAAAAAACAAACTATGGCTTTCAAAGGGAAACGTAACCAATATGTGAACTGCCTACCTGGTATTTACTCCTCATCAGGAATATATCCATTGATGCTGACTCACCTTCACAAGCTACAAGTTTTGGCTGCACCATTGTATCAAGTTATTCTACTTGAAATACGCACAGCACATATCAAGACTAGCTCATTCTTTAAAATCGTTATCAATTACTTCATGATTCAAGCGTCAGGCCAACGAGAGATATAAATGGGAATGAATCCAACGGTATCACAACCACAGTTTAAAAACTGTATCACAAAGAACATGGATCCCATAGCACTTACAGTTACATGCTCTATTTTACACGAGGTCGACCATTGGAAATTCGATGCCATCTCCAGAATTTGATCCGACTAATCCTTCCAACTGCTCTGCAGAGCCGTCCCTACTGAACGTTCATCACCTGGCAGAGTTTAAATGAGCCCCCAAAGCTAATATATATATAGATACACACATGTATCTTAACCAGAGTCCTTAGAATCATTTATCACAGAAAGGTTTAGACTAAGCTATGCAAAGTATCCACATACCAAATCAGCAAAAAAAATACGTTCAAACGAATAGAAAGGAAATGAGACAATGAAACGAGAAGCACCTATATAGAAGATTCCTTGGAATGAATTCCTGCACATGCAACCAGTATGATGACGCTCAGCATCATATAAAGTCCTATATCATAGGAATCTAAGAGCCTATACATCTGAGCAGTAAACCGAGCTATCGTGAGACAGCAGAGCAAAAGATTGCATCGCGAAATACACAAGATGCATATAATTAGAAACACCAGTAATTGCAGGTGATAGATTATATGATCGTTAAAATTATGTTTTAAAACTACATTACTGCTAAAGAACTCGTGCTGATACCAAGTGACAGTGAGTTAGCTGCAGTTTACTCTTGGTCCCTCTATTGTTAGAAATGCACGAAGTTCCTCTCAAATTTCTTTTCCTTCGGCTACATTGAAGCTTCAACCAGTAAAGGGCGCAACAGGCAAGGCTAGAGAGAAATAGCTTGAGAATTTGTTGTTTCTGCGAACAATGATGAACCTTGCTGATTAACCCTTTGAATGATCGGGAGAGCACGAATTTTGACGCAACATTGTGTTTTTGACATAGAAGGTTCAAAAATTGAGGTATAAACTAGTAACAGAAGTTTGTCCTCATGCTAAGCCGGATCCAATGGCAAACGGCACATCCAATTTGGATCATTATTGCACATCCCGCATCTCCGAGAAGCTTCAAAATGGTCACATATTCTAGGAGGGTGTGGTATTTGAGCATGATAAAGTTTAGGTCCTAATATGACATTCAAATGAAAGTAGCTGATTGTTGAATTATCAATCCAATGGTATATGCATTATCATGTTTTAGTACATACATCGTATTATAGGTGTCAAATAGGGAACCGTATATACGTTTCCCTACAGACCTTAAGGGTTAACCCGATTCCGGACTTGACCTTCGCTTTACAGCGCATTTCTGAAGCATACACCCACTTTGGAAGGTCAAACTTCCAAAAAACTAGGCTTGAGCAGAAAATAACGCTGACCTGGAAGAATCCCTTCAATCCGGTGGTTATACTCCACATTTGCAGCTCTCGAGGTTCATCCTCGACCTCATCCTGCACATTTGTCTGAGGTGACACAAATTCACAGGTTAACGAGTTAAAAAGGTGGAACACGCACCTGAGAACAAAAAAGTGAGCTCAGAGGGAACGAAGATGCCTCATAAGCTACCGGATCCTTTCAAGAGTCTCCTCGTAATTCAATGTGAAGCGGCGATGCAACAACGATAAAATACCTTAGTCACCAACAGGTAGTTCTACTGTGAGTAATGTCATTATCAATAGCTGCAAAGAATGAAAAGATTGGTTTGGTTTTGGGTAAAGACATACATAGTGAGATAGACTAGATTTATGATCGCAACAGCTGTATTAACCTAATATTTGAACTGACAAATAAGTCACGAAAATTCCAAAACAATGACTACTACCTCTTTTGTCTTCATCTTGTCGCCTCCATCCCTAAATTGCTGTTGACGAAGGTACTGAGACCAGACTTCCTGCTTATTTTTCAAGGCTGCGATCTGTTCCCATTGACAACAAAATAGAACTCAACGCCACTGAAGCACGAAGTGAGCCCGAAAGAAGACGTGCAGCTGACATTTGCATTCTCGTGACGCCTTGTCGAGAGAATTTTGTGAATTCACATCGTACCTGAACCTTGAGCTGTTTCAATTTCTGCAAACGAGACTCTTGAAACTTCAGTGCAGTCTTATTCGAGCCATGCGCAAGAATTTCAAGCTCCATCACTAATTTTTCCTTCTCTTCCTGCAAAATTGAAGGTTGTAATAAGTCAGAAAATGAATGTTAGTGGTAATTTTCTCACCAATTTAACTCCCATATCCACATGCCACAGTTCATAAACATACACACATTCATTCATTACCCATATTTATTGCTGCCTCCGTGCTATATTTAGCCCAGTTAAAAGTTATTGTTGTAAGCTAGCAGAATCAGAGAGTATTACCTGCAGATGCTTATTTTCCTCTTCTAGCTCTACCAATTTTTTTTCGAAATGCTGCTTCAGGACTTTTGAATCAGGTCGTACAAATAACTTGATCTCCGCCTGAAACATAATGTCAATGAAAACGCTGAAGAAGGATGAAGAGTTCACATACTTTTCAAAAAATGCTATTATAATGAAACACACAAGGGTAGCTCTTGTACAGGTGCACTCTCTAGCATATTCACTATATGCAGAGGCATCCTAAAGTGCAGGGAGTAATGCTGAGGTGAACAAACAAAGACTTCTTTGCATGTTGAACAACTGGCCTGAACTTATCCTCTCAAAAGGAAATATCATCACCTCTTTTCGCTCAAGGCGTTTATCTATTTCCCATAACTCTTTGTCAAGGTTCTCTTGCATCAATGGATGTTTAGATTCTTTCAGCAAAAATTCAGTATCAATTTCTCCAGAGAATTCACCTGCACACATTCCCATCTTTTAGAACACTCCAGTTTACGCTAAACAAAGCACAAGGAAATAAACCTAACCAAAGTAACAATACTAGTAAGAAAAAGCGCTGTGAGTACAGAACCTTCAAGACTACGCAATCAATGTAAAAACATTCGTAAACGATATCTTTGATAGATGACCAGAGAATCACAATCGCGTACCAGGGCGTAGATAAATATCCCCGTCAATGCCCGCAACACCAAAGCCTGCCCCGGCTGTGCTCTCCCCCCTGCTCCGCGATGAGGAAGAAGAGGGAGGTCTTGGGGGAGTATGAGATGGGACTCTAGCACGTTGCAGTTCTTGTAGTTCGGATTCTAACTCTTGAATCCTGATCACGTACTCTTTTAGCATATTATCCGTCTGCATCACCAAATTACACCCAACTGCTGAGGGACAAGAGACTACCGTATACATTTTTTAAAGCACTGAAATTTATTTAAATTACAGTATGAGCTTAGCACTGCCCACAACCAAATGTAGCTTCAATGAAAGCTGGAGTACCTGCACATCAAGTTCTTGATCGAGCTCCTCAAAAGTTTTTCCTGATCTAAGCTGATCAAGCTTGATTCTAAGCTTGTCACGTTCCACCTGTACAGCAAAATATCAACTGAATTACTGAAATGCTGATGTATTCAAGAAATCTTTAGAAGCAGAAACTCTAAAATCTTCCTCCGACTTGCAAATAAAGAGATGACGAGGCAACAGATAGCTTACTTGTGATTCTAGAGCACATTGAGAAAGTGCATCAATTCGATCACGAGCCTCTTCCAACTCACGCCGCAGGTCCATGTTGCTAGCTTCAAGCCAGGCAACCTTTTGCTTCAGCATCTGTACAATTTGGAACCATTTCATCAGCACCAAATCATAATCAGAAAAAGATGATACAAAAGAGGTTCTGATACCATGAAGAAAACCAAACAGAGAGCTCAAAATCTTAGGGCGGGCAACTGTTAATATGCACATAAGGACCTGAACTTCGGTATTCGAAGGACCTCCCGCCCTTGCACATAGAAGTTCTGCTTGCATAAGCTCGAGTTGCTGTCTCATTCGCTGCATTTCCGCTGCAAGTGGATCTCGATTGACCTGATCAAACAAAACTTGTCTTATGCGTCGGAATATCCTCACAAACTCATTCCTAATTGATGAGGTCATTTACTAAATAGGGAAATAACAGATTATCGACATGAAAGAATTCACACTTCAAATAATCGCACAGGCTTCAAAGATTAAGAAAGTCACTCGACAACGAGGTACTCACTGTCGGTTTGTTTTGAATGTTGCGAGCTCTATTTGCATACTTCAGGGTATTGATGGACTCTTCAGTATTTACATCTGCGGGGCTCACACAAGCTGCAAGACACAAGTACGAGTAGGAATTGGTTGGAGGCATAATAATTCAAAATAGACATTAATAAAAACCTAACATGGCATTCTTCACAATACTCACCAATCATAACTGTTCTGCTATTTCCTCCGAGAGAATCCTGCAACCAACAGAAAACTTTTAGAAAACTTTTGCGGGAAAGTATGCGCAAGTAGGAATTTAGTCCAATCTATCCAACGAATTACAGGTCCCGAACAGGAGCCACGAAGAGAACTGAATAAGGACTTATGACTCACAAACAACAGTCAGCATCCCAATCAGAAGTTAATAAACCCTCACCTGCAGTAATCGTGTTAACTTGCTGTCCCGGTAAGGGACATGACCTCCTTCCCTGCGCTTTTTTTCATCACCCAACGCACTGATAACATTTCCAAGTGCTAGAAGACCTCTGTTTATGTGCACACCTGAAAAAATTTTGAATTCCATACATACACAGATATATAAGAATTCTTAGACACAAATTCTTGCCGCATAAACTCGAGGAGAAACTTTTATGTTCACACCCATAACCTGATCTCTAAATTAAAATACATCTCATTTAGCAGTTCTTCTTCACATTGTATTCACGGCAAGCAATCACAAAAGAGAATCCAAATCTATCAACACCGAACACGGTTCCAAGCAAGAAGAAAAATAGTTGTCGGATACGGTAATGTGTGTAAACCTTCTTTGAATCGAAGACCATCAGTTCCCGTTCGCTTCGCCCTTTCTGAGCCAGCTAAATCTACAAGATGTAACTTCGCACACAAATAGTCTTCATTAAA
Source organism: Climacium dendroides (assembly GCA_950106755.1). Lineage (NCBI taxonomy): Eukaryota > Viridiplantae > Streptophyta > Bryopsida > Hypnales > Climaciaceae > Climacium > Climacium dendroides. Next base: position 3,967,382 of record OX467087.1, read on the forward strand.
GTCCTCAGCTGAAGGGTTTCCACCGTCAGGAAGTGGATCCCATTTTCGGCGCTGCTCAAGTGTAATAGTGAATATTGCATGTGATCGACTGCACATCACGCACAAAGACGCACAATTAGCAACGTAACCCCAGATGTAGTCGTGCAATTCAATCCGCTCGTCTCAGCTGTACCAGATAGGTGATATCCATTCCTTAACGTCATGTCCAAAGGACAAGTTTCCAATGTTTATAAAGAAAACACCCAAATAAACAACATCCTGAGGTTTGCGACAAAATTCTAGTTACAAGCACCCTGCAGTTGGAATGAACACTGTAACAAGACGAAAGAGGAGTCCCTAACGCCAACAACCAACTATGATCGAAAGACAAAATATTTCTCTTGATTAAAAATGAAAATCTATGGAGTTGGCGTGAGCCGATAACTGGATAACATGGCATCGTGAACTGACACTCAGTATCTTGATACAATTGGAAAATTCTCTTCACAGAGAACTCTGTCATACAGAGGCAAGAGCAGACCTGGAGTGGGAGTTCATGTTTGTACTTCCGGTTGCACGACTCAGAGAGCCATGCTCTAAGTAGGCTGTCATGTCCTCCAAACTTTTTACATCAGCCTCTGTCACACCCATCAAGGTAATTCCTCCAGCAGTAGTCTCACGAATTTGAATGGGTGGCTTGCCAACAGCTAATGCCTTCAATCCTCCTCCAAATATATACTCTGTTGATGGAGGATTCGGGTCCAGCAGATCATGAATTTCCTCCTTCAGTATCTACACAGAAAACAAGATCCAACTTTAATCAGAACGCATGAATTACTAATGCAGTCATGAAATTGCAGCTAGGAATATTATTTGTGAACAAATTGTCTAGAGGATAATAGCTGTAAGTACCATTTTAAAGAAAACCTCATATGTCATTGTCCGAATAACTCAGATACAACGTGGACTATCTGGTAAAAGACTCAGTCAACTGACAAGAAATTTTGACTAAGAGGCAAGTCAAAAATTTAGAGTATGAAGCCAGGTCAAACAAAACGATTCTTGTCGTGCCAGACTGGGCATCTGTGTTGATACAACTGATGGATGTACAAAACCGTTCAGGTTTGAAGAAGAAACATACCTCAATGAAAGAAACTCGGAGCTGAAAATCAGCCTTATGTTTAAGCGTTTCGATTCTCTTAAAAATTGTCTGCATGACTTGTGGTATGACTCCTTCAGTGCTGCCCCCAACTGTATAGCCAGTTCCCATGGTGTATGTTTTCCCAGATCCAGTCTGAATAGAGAAAAAATGCCGTCTTTACAAAATATAGGCAACCAGTAAACATACATGCAGACAGAATATCGATATATTCCAAGTTAATTGAGTTTTTGTGGCAAATCCAACTTGTCCATATTGCATAGTGTAAGTAAATTCGCAACCTGCCGGAGAGAAGTTAAGTTCGGACCGGACTTCCATTAAACGAAGCACTAGCAAGTATCAACGCACCTGTCCATATGCCAAGACAGTGGCGTTGTATCCGTGGAATAACCCTTCGACCAGTGGTTTCACACATTTACCGAAAATTGCTGGCAATGGTGTCGCAGCTCTGCCGAAAATGTAGTCAAACGTGAAAGAGTGGTTGCCAATTTGAACCTGTTACACGAGCACCGAAGCATAAGAAACCCTTATTTCCTGGTGAATCAGAATAAAACTAACAACCCAGTTACCGTAATTTTGAGTAAGGGAACATTTAGAACCCTCAGAACCCTCAGAAATACCGTAGTTTTCAGCTTAAGCTACATAGAAATCTTCGGTAATGGTAAGGTCGGTGAGAGGAGGTTCAAACAATTGGAACACTTAAAACGGAGTTTTCAGACATCCAGACACAATCAAGCAATGGAGACCTAAATAGATTGGCTCTAGATTACAACCGAGCAGGAAAACGAGAGCCCGGAACGAAAATCAATATTGAGAATATGTCTACCTGCGGTTCGCCAGGAATCACTGTTATACAATCCTTGCATCCTTGAACCTGCTCCAACGCAATGAGAGGCCTTATGTTTAAAGCAACCTGTACAGCTTGAGTTACTTCACTCTCCTTCAAGATGCTTTCCTCTTCGAATGGTTCACTTTCGTAACCAATTCCGTTCTCCATCACCATAGCTGTGTCCAGGTCACAGCTCGGGCTTCAAAGGAGAATTGCCGTCCGTAACTGGACAGAAGAAGCAGGTGGCATTGAACACGATGAGAGCGTTCGATAAACTGCTGGTGATCTTGAATGTGTCACTGTAATATTCAATTAACCGTAACTTGACAGGAATGGAAGAAGATGAGATTGAACGGCCCATGCTGTTGTTTCATAAGACGATTTCTACTTGCTGCAGCATTCTGATCGACCTCCCAGTGCTCGTGAAACACATCAATGACTTCAATCCTCTTCTACACTCTGCCGGTATTTTCGGCTTGATCCCTGTGTCCCAAACGCTGACAACTTCTCGTTCAAACGCAACAAAAAATTCCTGATCATATTCCAAATTGATTGCGCCCCGTTAAAACAAGGAAAGAAAACATATGAATGTCGCATACAATTCAAAGAGTAAGAGAAGCAGTTCGGAACCAAATCCAGCCAAAACCAAATTAAAATCACACCAGTGCCTGAATTTCTAGTAGTTTTCTCAGCGAAACTCTTCTGAAAAGAAAAGAAAAAGACGACGAGAAAACTCATGATCCAGTGCTCACGGATTGTCGGCGATCCATGTTGACAGGTCTGAACAGAATTGCGAACGTAAATTCCAAACTCCTCATAAAGTAGGATATTGACTACCTCAGAAGCACGTTACTTGCATCCAATCTCCCGAATTCAACTCCCCTCTCGACAGACTCTACAAAAACGTCTAAAATCTAATATTAATCGATACTCACAAGGTCAATTACCCATCCAAAACTAAAACTAAGCGCTCCCATGATCTCCTCCAAAATTCAAAATTCTTCCAGCAACTCCAAATCGCATACACATGTCTACACCTACCCCCTCCTCCCTCACCACAACCGATCCTAAACTTACGATCAAACCACCGAGCAGTAACCAGCACTAGCCAGTGGTGCTACAAACCTAAAATAACCAGCTCCGGAATCTCCATAACCAATCTACATTCATCCATCCATCACTCGTCCTAATCATACCGCGCTTCTCAGAACAAATCAAGCGAAAACAAGCTCCCAATACGGCCTGAGCCGAAACAGAGGATCGCCAACAAGAAACAGAGGAACGACTCAGAAACTCCACCAACGAGCACAAGAATCCGAACCAAAATCCTCCGCGAGAAGCGCAAACAACGGCCAATGTCTCACCACTAGAAGAAGATATTAGGGAGTACGTGCAGCAGCGATGCCTAGAAAAAAACCCGGTCCGAAGGCATCGCCTCCTCGCGGAGCATCAACAACACACGCCCAGATGCAGACATGACCATGCAGGGCTTTAGCGAAACGGAGAGACGACGAAGACCGGGTCGGGTCGGGTCGCCCGGGATTTCGTGGGGTGGACCCCACACGCCTCTGCCATGTCATGGGGGTAATGTGATGCGATGCCATGACATGGCATACTTAGGACGGTTTCACACCACTAGGAAAACTCCGCCTGTCAACCCATACCTCTTTAATGTCACAGCCCCCGTCATTAAGGTATGTGCACCAATGATTGTCACTAATTGCAACTAAGCAAGCAACTAATTTACTACAAATCTATTTTGTAAATAAATAATGTTATTTTATACAAATTTTAACATAATTTGATGTGAACATAATAATGAAGCCAATCTAGAAAAAAAAATTAAAAATTAATATTTTTTTCATTATATTTTTGTTCACAAAAAAAGTTTACATTCATTCCATTTGGATTTGTGATGCGAATTTATGAAACTTCTTATTTTGCAAGTAATCATAAAAACTTCTTAAGAACATAATATATTGGATTCGTTTATTAATCTAAATTTTTTTAAATTTCAAAAGAAAAATTCAATAGGGCTTAATTAGTCTATTGCAACAATTTCACCATTGGAATTAGTGATTTTCAGTTCTATCTTAGAGCTAACAACAATTTAGTTATTCCTTCAATTTCATACATGCTTCTACTTAACATTTTTTAGACTTATGATTCAAATCTTCAATATAAAAAAAATTAATTAATTAAGAAGATTCAAAGTCAAATAATCTAATCACAAAGCAATGCTCAAAAATCTACTTTCATTACTTTAAGCACAAATATCTTACAATCTATGTGGTGAGAGTTTTTGAAATCTCTTTCACACATTTTTTATATTTGTTTCGTGCAAGATCTTACAATTAAATATGCAGAAAAATAATTTATAAAATATTTTTCTCTTTGCAAAATAAATGGTAGTTTTAAGTGTTTGATAATGAAAAAAAGCCTAGGGAACTTGGGTCAATTTTTCATTTTTATATATACAATTATGTAATGATGTAGTATTAATAAAGAATTAAAGTGTTTAGAGACAACATTTGTTGCTTCAAATATCATGTTATTGCAATCTCTACTATTTTGTTGTTACTATTAATAACAAATGTGTTGTTCTAATATTGAATTGTTATTATAAATAAATAAAAAACTTTATGTATTAGACAATTTCGTTATTTTTATTATGTTCAATGGTAATTCTCAATGCACTTCACGTTTATAAGAAGAGAAAAAGGCAAATAGATGTTTTATTAAGCACTAGTTGATTTGCTTCCTTTAATAGTTGTGTTACTCAAATTTTAGTTATAGTACTTTATTGAGTGGAGGTAGGAGGGATGAAAATTCATATGAAATAAGTCAATACGCAATAATTACAAACTTTCGGACTTCATTTAAGCATAATCATTCAACTTTTTCCAAAATTTGTCCAACAAATGTAGGAATTGAAGTTGAATTTTGGCTCCAAAAATTAGTTTGTGATTTGACAAAGTTCAAAGAATGATATGGATTAATCCCTTGAGGATAAGATTCATTGCCAACTAGTCAAATATCATGTTTGAGCTAAATTTAGCCTATTAAATTATGAGTTTTATATCATTTCTAGAAATTTCTATTTCTTTCCTGAAAAATTATCATTTTTATCCCTTTTGTTGCAAAAAATAAAAAATAAAAAATAAATACAACAAATAATTCAAATTACTTGAATTTTTCAAGAGGTATAAGTAGCAATGAAAATTAGTGTGAAAGACAAATTTATCTATCAAAATAAATTTATTTTTTAATCTAATTTATTTATTAAAAAAATTAGTGGAATATTTTATTTTTAATTTATGATACTTTTTCAAAAAAAATCGTGAAAAATCAAATAATTTTAATTTTAAAAAATTAAAAGTATAAATAAATTATATAAATTATAATATATATTAGAATAATATAAAATTTCCATCATAAATACAAATTAGAATGAAATTTTTAAATTTTTGTAATTGAAATTGAAATAAATTTTGAAAAAATATATATAAATAAAAAAACACAACATACTGTGTTATTCGAATTCTAGCACAATAGAACTTTGAATTGCAATAATTTATTCAATTTTTGGGTTTTTTCATAATTTCAAGTGCAGAAAAAGTTCTTATCAAGTTTTATTTCCTTAATTTAAATAAAATATTAAAAATTATAATCAAGGTTGTCCAAGGTGCATTCACTTTTTGGATGCATGGACCTCGTTTAATTAAATTATCAACTTTTGCACTTTCAGTATGAGAGGCTATGCTTCCACCTTGCTCTAAATTATTCCATGTTCCTTTGTATGCTTGCAATTAGAGACACTATTCCATTGTATTCATCATAATCATTTTGTATATAGGACTAGGAAAGAATTTGGTTTGGTATTCATTTGGATTGCAAAGAAATTCAAGACCAATACATCATTGCCACAAATCCACAAATAATTCCAATGGTTTCCATTATAGACGATAAATATGTTATTCCTAACGTTGTTAATGTAGAAATATTATAGTTTTCTACAATTGTAGACTTGCATTTGCACTTGTAATAGTTACTAACATGTGGTAAAAAAATTATATGGGATTTTATTGCCAAGTAATAAGAAATTTCAACACACTTGCAAGCACGCTTGAGCATGCATTTGTTTGAATACCATATGAATAAGTTATGAATTTTCAAAGTATTAATTACAAAGATAACATAAATGAACCCTGAGCTCTTGTGTTAAAAAATTGTACATTTTTAAAATTAATATATTTATTCTAAGCAAGAATTTAGATGAGACAATTTTTGGTCAATTGTTATTTTAGGTGTATCTAACTTTTAATGGAATTTTGTAACATTTTGGGCAATATGGTCTCATGTAATTGAAAGTGATATTTGATAATATCGTGCCTAAATGATCAAAAAAAATTTAGCATCTATTGAACCAATGATACATTAAAAGACTAAAAAAATTAAAAATTCTACTCATTCTTGTAGGTCAAGTTGTAATCATTCCTCGCTCTTGATCAATAGACCACTTGATTTTATTTATTTTCTTGGATAGGTCCCAAGAATAATGTGCCCAATTATAAATGAGATCCCATGCTAATGCTCATAAAAACATCGGAGTGACAATGGCACAAGGCAATGGCAATGACAATGGCACAATGGCACAAGTTAATATTATTTTGGAAGGGTCTCTTTTATGTCTATAGGAATTGAAATAAATCACCAAAGGATTTTTTTTTTGGTCACTTAGAGTCTATAGCATAGTGAGAAGTCATCACATAGATTTTTATTTTTTTTGCAACTAATAAGCATAGTTTTGTAATTGGTCTACACCATAAATTTTTTTATTAGTTTTAGAATATTAATTTGATTAAAAAAATACAAAAATGCCTTTCAACTTGGAAGGATATTTTACAATAGATTTGAAAAAAATGAATATATTCATTATAACCATGATCATGTTGTCTATTTGAAGGTATTTTAATTTTAGAAATCACATGAAGTGTATTTTTAAATGGTTATTTTTTGTAGGCTTGAAATGTACATATATAAATAAAAAAATTGATTTGACATATAACTATGCTATAAACTCTAAATGAATGCATATTCTATATGTTATAGAAAAAGATGCATTCTAAGGACTTCTATTATCACATTGATATGCAACTTCTTATGATATGATACCATGTGATAAGAAAAAATACTTTGATTATTGTGCCCATAACTTGCAATTTGATTCTTTAATAGTCAGGTCTATTATCTATAGATTTCAACTTTTTCCCTTCAAATAAAGATATGTAATTTGTATATTTACTTGTCAAAGTCATTTAAAGGACTTCAAATGAAGAGAAGGTTAATGTACGGCAATGAGTATCAAAGTGGTTGGATTTTCTTCTCTCTCTTATTGGATGTTCATACCAAATGTTTGTTGCCTTTATTAGTCTTCTAAAATAAGGTCATACACTAAATCTCCATATTTACACTAAGTACTAAATTCCTTTTATGTTATCTACTAAACTTACAAAGGAGCACAACATGGAATGTGAAAAGAGTTGAAGGAGAGATGATTTTCTTAATATGGTTGATTTAATTTGTAGATATTAGATGACAACCTATGTTGATGGACATCACCTTCAAATTGAAAGGGATCTTAGGTTTGATTGATCAAAGCACCACAAAGGAGGCCAACTTAGATGTGGATTGTGCTTGGAAGCCTTTTAAATGATTCAAAAAATTTAGTGCAAAACTATGATACCAAAAATCATTCTAAAATCTTATAGATAGGTTCCCAAAGCAAAATCAACCACAATGAAAATAGTTCAATGTTGCATGAAAAAACTAGCTTTAAGACTTCATGGAACTTTAGTCCTTACCAATTGGTCTTCATTGAGATTGTTCCATTACATTTAATTTTTAAAAACATATAATGAATTGCAACCTTCTCAACTTCCAATTCTCTGTCTATGAGTGATTTTGATATCATTTTGGAGAATTCAAGCAGCCAACTATTTCTTCAATACTCATATGATTTGGGAAAAACTTGATGATATCTACATCAAAACTAGGTTACCTAGATAAATTAAATTGTTGATCGTCAAAAACAGTGGTATTCTAGCTATTTTGACCAAGAAAAATAAGAAAGATTTTCTTACCAACGTCTTTTACCAGTAGCCAACTGGCCAAAAAAAAAAAAAATCGTGCTTAAAAAAACACTGGCAACTGAACACTTGAGAAGCACTCAGTGAGAATTACAGGGTTTGTCAGTTATGAATAGCTTGTGTGGAATTTAATGAGAAGCATGACTGCACCATTGTGAACTGATGTCGACAATTATTTTTTTCCCATCTCTACCAAACTTCTGTTTATTCGTGTTTCATATCCTTCTTTTTTAAACAATTTAAGCAATCAACTTACTGGCACTAACTGCCAAATACAAAATGCATAAGGTACAACAGCCCATCAAGGTCAGAATTGGGAGTTTTCCCTCAATCCCTCATGCCATTGCTGAATTTAAAAAAAATAAAATTCCCCCATAAAGACAAGTGTGAGAAACAATTTAATGAGCAATTGAAATTATATTTTTTTGACAAAGCGTGCATTTGATATGAATTTTTAAAGTGTGCTTCATATCATAACCCAAAAGGGGTTCTAACTACCCCAAAACAAAACAAACGCACTATATACATAATACTTATCTTACTCACTAAAAGCAATCACAATATTTTCTAATATGGCCACAAAATGAAAGCAACAAAACCACTTCATGCAATGAATTTCACTTGAAAGCTAAAAATTCCTACTGTAGTTACTACTCACTCCATTACCGTCATCTAAGACATTGATTATGGCCCAAATCTCATTTATTGAATAAACCCCCTATAATAGAGTCATTCCCTTGGTGTCCGTGATGGGTCTTTTGACCTTAATGGGCTGTTCTACCTTTACACACGTTCTGCAGTTATTACTCAGCTCCAAATTCCCTGAGGGCTCAGGCTACATGTGCATATTTTTCGAACTTCTGCCACCACCAGAAAAGTTTCTCCCGAGGACAAGTATTGAAACACTATGCCAACAGAGTTTCCCAGGTGCACAAACTAGCAAGCAAAGGTGACATTGATAAACCCTAAACTCAAAAACAAGAAGAGAGAAATTTTTATTTAAAAAGCTTATAGCAAAGTTTTCGTGAGAATTGGTACGGACATATGGTGTCGAAGAGCAACGAGGCAAACAGTAAACTGCTGGTGAGGGCAGACAAATGGAATGATAACTCTGCAGGCAGGCACACTACTTCCTTATTAACTACTACCACATTAATCATAGAGCTTGGTATGCCAGAGCTAACATAAAGCAAACATCGTCCGAGAAACGACAACAACAGGCTCACAGACAGTAGCTATCGTTCAAATCTTATGCTGTGAATCACTTGTTTGAAATCATTACATGCTAACAATTGTAGATGAGCATCGATTAGATGCTTGTGTGACATATTTTCGAGGTCACTCCAGGAACTAGTATGTACGAGGGGTAGTACCTCTAAGCCAAATCCAACATCTGTGTTTCTGTTTCTGCATGCCTCTTCTTCATCTAGGAATAAAAACAGAGGAAATCTAATCAACTCCCATCTCATGCTCCGAGGCATTGCTTGTTGGGCAGAGAGGATTTGCCCACTTGACATATCTCACGGAAGTACCCAGCTTCAGGACAAACAGGTATCCATGGGGATCTCCGTAAGCTAGTATGTCACAGAACATTGTGAGGGTAAAACACACCCATCACCACTCACATAAACTTTTCACAAGGCTAATTCTAAAATTCTATTTCTCCTTTTTTTGGGGGGGTAGTCTGAGTTTGGCGGTGACATCGGTTTCAATGTCAGTCGCACTGTTCAGAAATAAATTTTGAGCAAAAATAAAGTCTTGCAGCTTGACTACATACCTTGGCGACTCCGGGCAATCAAGGCGTCAAATCCAAATCTTTGGAAAAGGGTAGACAAATCTAAATTCAATACTTCGCAGTCTGCTCCGATGCTTGTTTGATCGGCCGAGAAGGCGCAGTCGAAAATATTTGTACTTGCCCTAGGTTTTGGGGGTGAAAGGAACGTTTCAATTGAAATTTGACACAAAAAAGGATCAAATTCAGGATGGGAACAGGTTGAGTACACTCTGCTTATAAACATGCAACTTGCGTGGTGAATGCCACCCTGGCTTTGAGGCGAGAAACCGCAATTTCAACGATTGCCACATATTTACCTAAATTTTTCAGCATAACTGTGACCAGGATCATCAGTCCCCTCACTTACAGTCGAACGGGATGATGGTCCAACAACTTGTTGACGGCCACAGCATCAAAATTGAGACTTGTCCAGATCATCAAAGAATGGATGGTGCAAAGCAGCCTTGGCTGAGACGCGCTTCGCGGGGTCGAACATCAACATTCTCTGCATCTCACGGACAAGACATCATCACAATGGCCATAGCAAAGCCAGACCTATACGATCCTAAAAAACATAAAAAGGATGCTGCTAAATAGCCGGATCAATTACCCCCACCCCCCACCCCACATGAAAGGTTGAGGATGATCACTACTTACAGAAAGAAGGTCAAGTGCATCAGGACCCATATCGGGCACAGCTCGTGACAGATTTTGAGCTAGCCATTGCGGATACTCGTGCCAATCTCGAAGCTTATTCACTCCCGGCCACGATTCTTCCGTGGGCGTACCAAGCAATCTGCATCGACACAAGATTTAGAAACTATTTCAATTGAGAAGCAATGTCATCTTGGGAGATTAGGATACGTATCTGATATATATTTTATGGCGAAAATTGAATTTCTTAAGGGTTTATGAGCAGTCTGGGCCAAACTATAATTGCAAAATCTATAAACCAGATTTCCAAATTCATGTTCTTAATTACACTTACTGGTTGTAGGTATTGAAAGGCAAACCTGAATATATGGAGGAGCTGCTGCAATTCTGAGTCTCCTGGAAACAGAGGGGTCTTGCGAGATAATTCAGCTGCGAGAAACAATAATTTTTTTGAGAAACGCCAAAGAATTAACTTTGCTATCAGATGAAGACTCGTTCTGTGGTGTTGAATCAGCATGAAAGAACAATGAAAGGATACACACCGAATATGCACCCCACAGACCACATATCCACGGATGTGGAGTAATGACTAGCCCCCAGCAAAACTTCCGGGGCTCGATACCATAGAGTGACAATCTGCAAAATACCAAACAAAGAGGTGGAATTACTTCAATACGCTGAATATCGGGAACCGGACTTCTGCGTCAGTTAGCGAGCATCCATAGATCCACATGCGAATAATGGAAACGAGATATAGGATAGTCATAAACCTCATGAGTGTAGCTCTTAAGAGGAACTGTGAACGCTCTACCCAGACCCAAGTCAGCAATTTTCAGCAAACCTTTCTCCTTGTCCACTAGCAAGTTCTGGGGCTTCAAATCCCTGACAATGACACCGATATCAGCAATTTAGCTGTTGATCACTGACGAAAATGCAGGTTAATGTCACAAGGTGAGTTACAGTAGGTAGTCAAGTTTGATATGAGTTACCGATGCATGACACCATGGCCATGGCAATGCGCAACACCTTTCAGAAGCTGATACATGAAGCTCTGCATTTGTAGAAAATCCGATTAAATGAGAAAAATATCCAAGCTGGAAATTTAGGTTTCGAAATTTTCAATACGGGTGTCACTAATCAGAATAGAGAATCAATAAGTCGTGATATCCCTATCAAAATGTAAACAAGGGTTCTCCAACGTCAATCTCATTCATTTAGTGCCCAATCCTCCAACAGGAAGCTCCCCATGTTTTCCAGATCAAGTAGATTTGCAACTGAATCAGAAGAGTTTTAAAAAAATATATTGACCCAGATTAAGTGAATCACACCGTAAACAGTATAATCACTGCATACCTGAATAGTTTTTGCCGGAATGGGGTTGACATTACCTCGCCCATGCGAGTCAATGTACTTCTTTAGATCACTATCGAGGTACTCAAAGACCAAGTACAGTTGGGGTTTCCCATTCTCATCTACGCTTTCCACGCAAAGCAACCTGCATTACAACTCGAAGTTCAAGTGAAGAATTAGGGAAAAGAAATGGTTGTAAGTGGGAACATTCCAATCAAGAACGGACCCAACAGCAACCCTATTCCAATAAACACTATTCGAAATGACTGTTCCTTGGCCTACGACAGCATCGCTCATAACAGTGCCTTGAAGTATGCTCCCAGTTACTGGATAGCATTAGCCATGAGTGGCAAAAGCTTCGGAAGAATCTATCCACGTAGTGCGGCTTCCAATTGAGATGATTTCACATGTACATGTACCATTTCCGATACATGGCAATCAGTTTTGAGTACTTGATTGCTGTTAGGGTAATTCAGAAGGAGCACATGGTTCTGTGTGAATTGTTGTCTTTTCAGATACCTGACAATGTAGATGCTATGTGAAAGCATTTGCAGGAGCGAAACCTCCCGAAGAGCAGTTGAGGGGACGCCCTCGTCCTCCATTTCCAACCTGGTTTTCTTCAACGCAACAAGGCGACCTGTCCTCTTGTCTCTTGCTTTGTACACTTTCCCGTAAGTCCCCTCCCCGATCTTCTCTAGCTTCTCATATCCGTCCATTGCTGTAGTTCAGTACGTACTGGAGGGGCTGGATAACAGGCACTTCTTCTCTCTTGATGTCTCAATCGTTGCAAAACTGTATCCGTAGTGTTTTGGGGTAAGAGCAAGCCCAAACGACAGTCACGCTCCTCTCCACGCCATTAATATGATCGGTCGCTTGTAATGCAGATTAGGAAGGAGAGTGTAGTGCCGTAGCTAAGAGCTTGAGCCACCAACGCACATTGTGCACCACCAACATTGACAATTACATGCCCATCTCACGTCTTGTTGATGCCTCAAGAACTCGAGAACTTCGAGCAGCAGATGAAAGTCATAACATGTAGACTAAGACAAATGTGAAATCCAATATCATTACATTCCGGCTTGAAAGGCGTTTCAGTCGACGAAAGTTGTCGAAAGATCAGATCAAGAAAATCCGAAACAGAGAGTGTCCTTCAGTAACAGAGCGTTTAGGTCAAGGCTGTTGTTGATGAGGGTAACACCAGGAGAGCCGCCACCCGATTTTTTTCAGAGGGCAATAACAACAGACATCGTCCTTAACAAAGACGGTCTTCAGGATGAGAAGGCAGTCAAGCTGGCGAAGCTCAATAAAGGCTCCTCTTTATCAAGTACCCCCTACTACACGTACAGCAAAAAAACAGACCGCGCAAGGGGCTACTCTGAGGGAACTCAATGGGCAGACATTGAGATACACGATGCCCAAAACTGCACCACGAAATCTTTCCAGCTCCTGCAAAGAAGCTCTAGCGAATACAATAGCAAATTCGTGGACCACAGAAACAGGAAGGCGAAACTCCAGAGAAAAAATTCAAAAAAGGGAAGACGCAAAATTCAAATTACGAAGAGCAAATACTACAAAAACGGAGTAGGTAATCGGACTCGTAGCGACGATCAAACTGTAAAACAAACCGCAAGTCTCATATACTGAAATCTGGACGAAATTTTTGATCGCCTTTCAATCTTTTGACAGCAATGCGACCTGACAGCAACGGCGAGAGAACACAAAAACCATCACGGCGAACTATTGAACACAGAAGAGCTCCACTGTGAAGCTGCAAGAACGAACACTGCGAAGTCGCCCCAGGCGAAATCGAAACAAACTCGTGATAGTGCCCTTCAGATACTCGCAAGAGGCGAATAATACTCTACAACATGAACCGAACAGATTGCTACGTTACATAAAAGGTTATCTATCTATCTATCTATCTATCACAATGGGCAAGAAGACAAACAGCCTCAGTGACATCGAAGCCAGCATGATAGCAAAAGACAGAGAATTCACATATGATCTTGACACACATTATCATAAGAAAACGGAGCTCCTACATCTTTGGTCACACAAATTCAAACCCCGGAAAGAATGCTCAAAAGCACGATTGCTACAAGACTACTACCGACAAGAAAAAAAATGCTCACGCAGCAAGGAGACTCTGCCAAACACTGCCAAACACTGCCAAATGACCTCAAACGAAGCGCAGCACCATATAACTTATTGTCACAGAGGACCACGCCTCCACGTACAATCGAGCCGAGGCTCCCACACACTGAACCCGAACCCGAACCCGAAACATAAGAGGAGGAAAAAAATTCTCTACTCTAAGTTACTGCTACTAAAGTTCAGCTTGCTTGCGAATCCCAATACAAAGTCAGGTGAGCAAGAAGAGAACAGAAATGGGGATTGCATCCCATGGAGCTGCACTGACAATTTGCCTGCCCAACGCTATGATCAACAATGACGACGACGGGGACGACGACGGCGACGACGAGGCCTGCCTCGGGTGGGGGTGTCGTCCATTCTGCCAAGCTGTCGCGAATTCAAACTGGCGAAAGCCGAGGCGAGGAAGAGCAGCGATTTGCGCAGCGCTGCTCTAGGATCTAGGGGAGGGGTACATCGGGGGAGGCTCGCATGTCTTTCTCCAGCGAGAAACCGGGTGCGCCTCAAAGAGCTTTCCAGGGCTGGGGGCGGGTATCTACGCCGTTCCTAGACTTTCATCCCCCTTAACTATCCCCCTTCCCTGTTTGAATCGCGGCGGCCTGCCGTGCCTCGCAGCACGCCTGGAGACCGGACGGGGCCACCGGGTATCTGTGTCGGTTGATACCCCCCGGTTCTTCATTTTCAAATTCGCTGTTGTGGTTGGCTCTGGGGGCACGGAACGGGGGGTGAGGGACACGTTTCTTCATCAAGGGGGGGCTGTGAAGGACAGTTTGTTCAATGATATCAGATTCAAAGTTTCACTTCAACCAGAGGTCAATTATGATTCAAGTCTCACGGTTTCTTTAGGTGGGTGAAAATTCCTTTTCCCCCTTCAACTTATTTATGCTCTCAAGGGTACTACATTCAAGTTACAACCAAGGCCGGCCAAAAGAAACAGGTGCAGTATGTAAATTTAAAACTTCAAGGAATGGAAGCCAAGATTACAGTAACCCCTACCCTAGAAAGGACCTGACATTTGAATTTTGAATAACGGATGAATGCAAACATATCCCAAGCATGCAAAATTGTATTTTTTTTCATCCATCAACTTTTTTTAGAAGAATGCTAGTTCATTTTAACATTTGTATGGTGTAGATTTAGAGGGTATTTGCAAGTCTAGTTTTCAAAAAGTAGCTTTTTTAGTTCAAAAAATGACCCTTCAAAAATTACTTCATTTCCAGGCTTTGAGCAAAGTTTGCCAACTTCACTTGATTTGAGATCTAAAAAATGGTACATATCCATTTGTTTTTGAAAATAGTCCCAATATAAAGAGTAAAGTATTTTCATGATTTTCATTGTTGAAAATTTAAACATGCAAGTCTTGATTTGGAATTATTTGCAATTTCTACTTGTAAAATTGTGTATTTTAGCACTTGCAAGGGGGATCATGTAATAAGTTTGATAGCTCTTCATTTGAACTTAAGGTTTTTGGAAGTGCATTTTAGTGTGTTAACTTAAGGTTTTTAGTTGTTCATGGTACCTCCAATCCCTCAAAACTCTTATATACAAATTTTTCAAACATTGTAGAGAGGGGCAATATACTACAAATAAAATAATTACATTTCTCTTCTCATAATCTCACAACTCCGATGCAATTTCACACTCAAAATTAGAACACACTTTTATAAGCAAGCTCTTTAAGCATTTATACAATTAGAATTTGGATTAAAAAAAACAATTTGCTTCATTAGGGATAACTATAAACCCATGTTCTTATTTCATAGGTAAAACACATTTCAAAAGGCCTAGGCATTTAGGGGTTAAACAAACTAATTATTGACCTAACCTAATTGGAATCCATAGTCCATAATCCAATTTCACTCTCTTGCATCCTAATGTAGTAAGAAGTAGGTGCACTCAATGTAGAATTTGATTCAAAAGGTTGGAATTAGGTTGGAAAGTCACCATTTAATGAATTCAACGAATAACACCGTGCACAGCTCTATATTTGGCAAAAGGTTCCTTCGTTACTCCACAATCCAAAGAAATATTTTCAAATTGCCATGAGAATAGGGTAGGGAACTAAGACAATTGCATTTGTATCAAAAGGACAAGAAGAATCCCCCTTGGAATCAAATATTGAAAGCTCTTTGATTTTGCTTTGATTGGCTATAATGTACCTTTTTAAAAAATATTGATCATATGCATTGATCATAATATATGTAAAAATATGCATTGATCATAATATATGTAAAATATTGATTTCTTTATTAATGTGATTGTATCATGAATAGACAAGGTAATTACATCTAAAACCGAACTAACAAAAGAGGTAAGGTAAAGAGATAAGGTAACTACATCTAAAACATAACTAACAAACTTTGTGGCATGATGTACACTACAAGTAAAAAACATGATGAAGAATTTTTGTACATGGCAAATACTTATGAAGCAAAACGGTCATGGTTGTGCTAGCTTTAGACACAAGATGAATGAGCTTTGCAAGATGTATTTCCTCACAAATAGTAGTACGTAATGGCAAGTGTCTCCCTTGATGTTTCCTGAACTTCAAAAATCATGTGTATATTACGATGTTTATGTAGATGATGATATGAAAATTTATAGATTGAAGGACCTTTTTCAAATTTTTGAGAAATTGTGGGAAGAATATTTTTTGTTAACAACTATAATATTCTGAGATGCAAGATGATGTACACTAAAAATATTAAAGCCACGATTGTTTCATCGTCCTAATGTCTTTTCAACATTGAATTATTTATGCTTTTGTATGTTTTTTCATCAAGGAATCTTGAATACATTGAGATGCAAACGAACATCCATTTTCTAAAGTCACTTTTAAGAAATCTTTTGGAATACCAACAGTAGTACAAATAGAAGTAGAGGCATAGCTTAAATATTGACAACCTTGAAAGTCTCAATAATGCTATGAAAAATGTATTGAAAAAGTTAAGATTATATTATTTTATAATATTATTACTTATTAACTTTTAAAGGATTGGTGGGCTATTATTGGACAAATTATCTAATGTCAATTTAAATTTTGTCAGTTGATTTTGTAAATTTAATATTTTTACCATTAAAAAAATATACATAATCAATGATTAAATCTATTGTTTAATATGTAGAAATTTCAAATGGTTTGGAATGATCTTATGAGTTATATAGATAATTACAACTAAATATTGATTAATAAATGTGACAAAATTCTAATAATGTTAATATTTTACAAAGATGTAAGTAGAAATGAAGAACATTTTAATTAATTTCAAGCAGTAATAAATTTTTATACCCTCGGTTCTTTCAATTTTGACCTTTGAATCAAATAATCATGGTTGTATTTCATTTTATACTTAATTATTACTTAATTTATATCATATGTGTTTTATACATAAAAGTAATCATGTTGATTTTTCAAGATTGTTTTGGAGGAAAATTAAAATCATTGAGACATTTCAAAATGAAATAAAATGAAAACTATACCAAATGCTATATGAAGAAAAATAATCTCAATTTTTTCATCATAGACCAAGGTTGTAATTTGATTGAAAACTCTTAGTGTTATATAGTTTGGATATGCTTCTAATTTTGTGGGAATGTTTCAAATTTTAAAATATAATACAAAATAAACTCAATAAGCTTCATTTTTCTTTATTAATTTCATACATTTTATTGTTCTTGGTTTTATGTTGCAATTTTTTTAAATGATTATATAATGTCAAAATTTGTAGTTCATTTTTCTAAACATGAAGAAACACTAGCAAGGCCAATTATAACATTTTTTTGAACGTTTTTAAGGGGAATTCTACAAAATAAATCACAAAAGATTTTGATGCTTTGATGCCAAAAAAATGGTTTGACTATGTAACAAGTTGGTTGGTTTTCATCATTTGACCTTCATGAGTGATTTTTTGTATGGTAATATTTTTCCACAAATTACAAAAATATGAGTTCGTCATTCCAACCATCAATGCAAGATGACATTTACATGATCAACAAAATATAATTGTTAAATAAAAAATCTCATGTTAATTAGCTTGCAATGATATGATGTATGAAAATGGGTGTTAAAATATGAAGGTTGTAGTATATAAAAGCAATTATATGTTATTGCAAACTATAAATCACAAATACATGGTTCCAAGTTTATAAATTTTACTATTCAATAATTAATGATTGTATAATCTACCACTTGTACAAAACTAGTGTGTACAATTGTAGAGATCAATTGTATTTCAACAATTAAACATTTAATGAAAATCTTGTTATTTTTAAATTAACTCCTTTAAGAGATAGAATCAAACACAAACATGAATATTTCCAAATTGATTTTGTATTTAGGTTTGGCCAAGGTATGCCTAGTTGTTTGATGCATAGACTAGTGTGGACTAACCTAAACAAATATAACCAAGCTCCTTTGTTTCTCACAAAATTAGGTCTTTGTCTTTGTCTTTATTGGGCCCTTGCTTAATAAAAACCCATGAATTATTAAAGGAGTGAAGTATCATGTCAAGTGAATTTCATCTTCAAGAATTATAGAAAAAACAATTATAAAAATTACTGAAAGTGTAGAAAGAAAAACTATTACTAGTGTACATAGTTGTAATTAGAATACATCATGCACATCAAAGGTTGATATCTTAACTCAAGATATAATAACCTTACTATAATGGAAAATTTGGATTACCTAACTACAATGAAAAAATTGGATTATTTCACTACAATGGAAAATTTAAATTAGTGGGAGTTAAGATTTAAAAAATACACTTAAATTGACCTCAATGAGAATGTTAAATCCTATTTTTGAATGAAAAGTAACAATGTGAATCCTTGGTGTAGTGAATAGGAAACTATTTTGTATAATGAATGGATCCATCTATGGCATTGTGGAGGTGACGACTTTGGAAGATGATGGTTTTAATTTCTTTCAAGTTTAACCTCCTATTTGACTAATAATTTGATGACATGGACATCTTTCTTTTATTTGTAACAAATAGACTTTGGATTCATCTACAACTTTAAACCTTGAAAAATCATAGGTCATCAAATGGTTATAATTTGTATAGATATTGACAATTTTAAAGAATATTTAATATATTATTTTTTATTACATGTTTTATTGTATTTCATAGATGTAGGTCAAGTTGGACAAAAAATAATTTTAAAAATAGATGCTAGATTTTTAAAGCTTTTTTAATAATATTTTTAAGAAAACAACTGAAAAATATTTGTATTTTAAACATCTAATTAAACTTCTTTTTCTAAAAGTGTATATATTCAACTAAGGTGTGTGTATTTCTACTCAATGGATTCAATTTATTTATTCAACGATGAATTTCTAGATAAATAATTTTTTTTCAACAATAGGGAACACAAAGAAACATTTGTAGAAAGAAGAGTAGTTGAAATATTTCATGTATTTGAGTGCAAGGGCCCTTAAACCCTTATTTATATTATTCCAAAATGAGACCCACCAAATTTTATAATTTTAGTTTTAAAAAAAAACAATCACATACATTCTATCTTGTTTTTTCCTCTAAACTTTAATATGAAGCTTGTAATGATAGAATGGTTGATTTGCATTGATATAAAAAAAGCATGCCAAAGTTGGTTTCTCAAAGGTAGTTTGATAAACCATTGTAAATACATTAGATTTGAACCTTATTGATATGATACATAACAATATAGATGATGATATATTGTTTCAAGAATTGAAGATAAGAATATTCAATCTTATAATCAATCTATGCTTTACATTTTGAAGTAAGGCTTTTCAAACATGTCATAATGGATAGGAATAATATTACCAATTTTTACAAATGTTTTTTATACAAATGATTTGATAATACTATATGAAATAGGATGTACTTGCTTTTAAAATTTGAATCAATTGAAAGGACCCATTTAGTTGGAGGAGGTATATCCGTTTGATGATCATGCTTGTCTGTGGCTTGTCATTACCAAGAATTTGGTCGAGGGCAATAATGATTCCACATTAATCCCTAAAAGACAAAGTCTAGGATCATGTAGTCAAATTTGAGAGTCCTCCACTTTTTTTCCTCCTTTTTTTTGCAAAATATGAATGGATTTTTTTTATGAAAAAAAATTCATATCATATGCAAATCATGTTCTAAAAATCTAAAATTTTGAGAATAGAAGTATGTCATCGTTATATAATGAAAAAATTCTTATCATTCCATATTTAGAAATATGGTTATAGACCTTCAACTTCAAACTTCACTAATATGGTAAAATTAAGGAAATTTTCAACATTTCCAAATGGAATAAAACTGTACTTTATAAGTTTCATTTTGCTACTTTGCTCAAAAGCAAGAAAAAATCATTTTGATGTCAAAATCAAATCTTAAAGAAAAAAATTCAAAGCATTGCAATACATCTAATAGGGTACCATTTTCTAAATAAACTACCATGTATAAAATTAAAACAACAACTCAAATGTCTTAAATTTAATTCAATGATGCGGATATACCATCAATAAAGTGCACGCAAAAAATGAATGAAAATCATCCATTTAAAAATATGCATAGAGGCTATTTGACCATCTAAGGACAAAAAAAATACTCAATGTCCTTCTTGGATTAAAAAGAGGTTTGCAACACACGAGTGGCTTAGATTTTGAAATTTTGGACTATGTTTTACAGATTAAACATCCATAGAATTGGATTCATGGGAATGATGGTATTTCTCTAAGGTGAAAAATACCTAAAATTGTCTATGTATTCTTTAGGATATCTAGTAAGATTATTTTGATTTAACAATAAACTATTACTACAATCATCATTTGATGCTTAGAGTATAATGATGGGTATTTGACATGGTTGTCATACTGGACAAGTTACTATTCATTTCTTGTCCTGTAGGACGAGTTACTCTTCATCAAATGTACCTCTCAAGTACATTTGATGAATAGTAACTCGTCTTACAAGACGAAAAATGAATAGTAACTTGTCCAGTATGACAACCATGGTATTTGAAGCCATGCATGGGGCACAATAGGAACATATTAAAGTAACTATTGAGTAGATTTGCTCATAATTAAGATCATATTTGGGACAACTAAATGCTTACCACCATATCATCAAGGCAATTAAGCTAGTAGCGACTGTTAGTGTAAGTTGTTTCCAATTACTTAGAGATAGGTAGCAATCAATTTTGCACAATTTAAAGGCTTCAACATGTCCCTTTTCGACTTTTTGCAAGTAATGGGTGGTGTTGAATGAGAACATCAATAGGTAAGTCTAGGGTGGCTTTTAGAGGTCTACATTGTCTTCCACTTCCAAAAATGATATTTTTAAAAATTTTAATTCATGAATTCCATTTGCTATAAGGAGAAAATTATTCCCTCCAATAAAGGTTAGTTTGCACCTATGTTAAATTCCCTATTTTGATGTTATAACTTTGGGATGAAATTGACCCTTTCCCTAGCTAGGAGATATGCACGATGACTAGAGTGAATTGACCCACCCCATTCCCCCATTAATTGTTTTATAACATTGGAATGAAATTAACCTTTTCTCCAGCCATGAGATGTACATGCTGCCTAGAGTGAACTGACCCCCTCATTTCCCATGGTTTACCCTAATAGAAAAATACTAAATTTTTTTATTTACCACCTATGGTAAAATTTGAAAATTTTGAATTCCTATTTGGAGTCAAGAGACCCCAAATTAGCTGGGAGAGGTGAAGAAATACAAAATTAATCAAACACAAAAACATGGAGCAATTGTTTACATTTCCATGGTTGTGGGGAATGAGTCAACCAAACTTTGGCCAAGGAGAACTGACCCCTTCATTGCCACGGCCAGGGTTAATTGTGAAAAAAAGCCCCCTATTTTTTTTGCCATGATTTTTTATATTTCTACACTAACCCTAGCTAATTTGGGGCCTTTGATTGCAAATCTGAATTCAGAATTTGCATAAAAAATTCATCTGATTGCAATAAAAAATTGCACAGCGTTTTCCCCAGGGGTAAAACGGGGCAATGAGGGGGTCAGTTCACCCTGGCCATGCACAGGACTGCTTCAAATATTATATTGTTCCAGTTTTCCTGTTCCACCACACAGAAAAGAAGATAAAAAAGAAACATTCAAAAGGACGCCTTGTACTGTACAGATTATTGTTCTTCTTTCTTTTGCCTGTCTAGCCAGCCTACTAATAATAAGATAAACAACTGGAGGCTTCCCAGTACTCTTTTTGAGAACACATGAGTACCTATTTTAAATTCGAGAAATTTCAGTTGAAGTCAAAACAAAACTTATTATAATCCTCTTGCAATAGAATAACTCTACTTGTGAGAAGTTGAAATAAGTAATGAAGTGGATTCATTAGTTTTACTCTGTCCACACTGGAGCAAAGGCTGACACGGCGACTCCAAATTGGACTTTGGGTCCAAAGTGTGAGTGGGGTAGTTTTGCCTTTAAGGGAACTAAACGAGCTCCTTGAAACAATTTTCGGTAATTTTCATAAGGAGGCAAAAAGAATTGGGCAACCTAATCCAAGTTGTTTCATATTTTTTTTTGGATCTTCTTGAAATTAGTTATATGAAATTGTCGAAGTTGAAACGTAGTGGTCAATAAAAGTGAGAATTTCAGCCCTATTCAAGTAGGCACCCCGAAGTGTGCCATTGATCCTAAACTGCCATCTTCACTCTGTGTACATCTCCCGAATCAATTATATACCTATGTGGAAGAAACTGTTTTAGAACCAAACTTTGTTCCTTTATAACTTTTGCATACGGTATCCAAATGCCACGTTCTTTGGTGTGTTGGAACCTCCATTCAAGAGCCAACAGGAAAATACAGAAATTTTTCCAGTCAGCTTACTAATAGTAACTTGCCACAGAAGCAAAAAGTGGCGGTTTCGGGGGGTACCCGCCCATCATTCATGGACGACACTCTGGCCTGAAGCGTGGAGCCCCAAAGACTGCCAGCAATGGACCCAACCCATTCAATTCCTTTCCAGGTGACGGAGGAGGGTCTATGATATGATATGAAGAAAGAGCTTCAATCCGTCGACCTATTTTTATTAGAGCTTGGCCTAAATTTAAGAGTCTGTTGAACATCTGTAGTGAATGATATTGTATTCTATGCGTTCACATTCAATAGCTGAAGGCGTTTCAAATCCACCCCCTCCTCGATCCGTCATGGAAAACCGTCCTGACAATGAATTGGAGATTGCTCGCTATTCAAACTGTTAATTGCGTCCAAGTGTATTGCAGACATTTAAAGGTGGCAGGGGCTCGCAATGAAGAAACAGACAGACAGACCCCCCATCTGCACAACTACTGAAGCGAGCCAGGCAGGCAGGGGCAGGCACGGCAATGGACTGATGGGAGGGAGTGGATCAGGGGACAGACAGACGTGTAATGGGATTTGCGAAGGAGAAGTTTCAGTTAAGTTACTCCCCGTCTGATCATCACAGTGAGAATTCAACTGAGTGAACTTACTGTTCGGGCCGGGCGTCGCGGTCTTTTGAATTGAGGACCTGGTTTTGGCTTGCAATTTCAAAAATTGGGGACTCACATCACTCCAGTAGTCCAGTCCCTGCCCTGCCTTCCCTGCCTGCCCTGCCTTCCCTGCGTGCCTGCCGTGCCTGCATGCCCTGGAGTTCAGTTAACTTAATTATTAAGTTTTACTGGAAGGGAGAGCCTTGAGGGAACCTGGCCTGGGGAAATGGGCAAAAAGGAAGAAGGGAAAAAAGCATAAAAATAGGGGAGGGGGAACACTACTTGGCAAGCTCCAGGACCCCGCAGCCAGAGTGGCAAAGGCTTTTCTTGGAGAGGGGGCCAAGGTCAAATTTAGCCTTGAATCCGCTTCTGATTCCTCTCCCACACATGCGCGGGCAGCTGACCCTGGCGGCCCTTGAGGACGGAGAGCAGAACCACCATTATCTGCGTGCCTTTCGAGCTGGAAAACACCAAGAAAAAAGGGATCTCCAGGGAGTCCCCCAAATTTCAAAAACCAAATCCTCCAATTCAAAAGTTTCCCCTGGCTAGCTGCAGTTTTCAAAACCCGTCCGCTGTTGCAGGACGGACGCCACGGTGTGGCGTGGCTTGTTAGTATTACCCTGTCATTTCATTGCCCTCAAACTGAACTAATTTCGTTGCGATGCATGGACGGAATCACGAGAAACCAGGGCCTATTTGGGTGAGGTTCAAATCTCCAATCCACCCCAGATTTCAGTTCATTCAAAGTTGACCAAGGAGGCCCAGAGGTCAAGCCATGAGTCCGGCAGGAGACGAGGCTGCAGGCGCAAGGCTGCTGGGTTCAGTTCATTTTTAGTTTGTCAATGCCATATTTGATTAAAGCTCCAGATCTGCATTCAGGAGTCCATTCGTAGATTCCCTCTTCAACTGATGAAGCAGGCACTCAGAGAGTTTTATAATTAACTTGGCAATTGATTTTTAACTCAGAAATGAGAATAGATGACGGAGTGCAAGTGCGCATTTGCAGAAATGATGAGTGGGTTCAGGATGATGAGACCGATGAAAGACGAAAGTGGTGAACCTGGTGGCCAGGCTCCAGCCACCAACCCACCCCTCTCATTTCTGCACAGTTCCACTTTCAGGTTCCATTAAGCTTACAAGACCTAATCGAGAAGACCTAGTAAGGTAGTCCAGTACTCGTTCGAATTGACAACTGACGTCCCGGTCATGCACGACGTTTACTGATCATTCCTGCAACCTGACATGCCAGGGAGCAAATTGTTCATGCTAATAAAGAATGGCAGGCGAGGACCGCCTGTGTGGACAATGACAAGGGAAAGCGATATTTGTTATTACGCATCGGTTGCTCACAGAAGACGAAACTATGAAGCGAAAATGATGGACTGCGCCAGTATGATGCTAATAATTTCATCATTAAAGAATATCATCAACATAATAAAGAGCATTACATCGGTTGGGGAAGAAACGAGATACACAGGGTGCCTGCACATTTCAGAGAGCGTAAATGAAAATGCAATAAGGATGAAAGAGACCAAAGAGCCCCGACATGTTGAGCGAGAAAAATTTGTTCATCTAAGCCATTCAACAGGTTGAGAAAGTAAACTCTGGTTTGCAAGCTAAGAGCTCCAATGAAGACACCAACCGCATACAACGCCACTCCATCAGAGGGTTATGAAGCTTGTGAATGCTTCATTTTGCACAGTAGGTGGTCTAAAGGAAGTTTGTGCAAACAAGTAGTTAGTGCAATCCTATTCAAACCTTTGGAGGTTATGATGCGTAAGTTTTGGCCTGGGCGTGTAGGTGAGACGATTCAGGATGCATCAGGAGCGTGGTACGTTTTGTAAATCCTGCTGGCCCTGTTTCAAACACTGTTGTCAAAATGGATAACATCAGAGATCAACAGAACAGTCAAAGCAGAGTACCTCCGAGAAGATCCAGCAAGATGAGCCCGACCTTGGGAAACGTCTTCGTAGTCCCTTGAAAATCTTTGAAGCCCAGAAATGGATGACAGGAAGGCGCGACAATATTGAATTATTCCATAGCAAGGACACGAAACAATCATCATGAGTCATATCCACTGTTCATCCGTAACATAGCAAGGTGACCTCTAAAATGGACTGAATATACAAGACATGTGAACCCTAAACCCTAAAAGCCCAATCGTGGCCTTTGCTCCAACAGAATTGATGCATACGAAATAAATCCTAGTATCAGTTCCCAATTTTGCAGTACAAAGCTCACATATACTGTCAATGCGTCTGAAACCCGACCAGCCTGCAATTTAAAAAAAAATCCCATCATCCGAGCAAGAGTGCGAAGACTCTTGAGTTCAAGGCGATGAATTTTGATTTCATTTCAAGTAAATGAACCATTCCTGCAACAGCGATATCAATCGACCTTAGAGTTTGCATGTGGCAAATCCCTAGCACGCTCCCAAGTGCAGAGATTTCCAACACATAGATTAGAATGATTGCTATCACAGCTCAAATATGCAAGGAATACAAAAGTGGGTAGTTGTACACGAAATCGTATCCTCAATATGCACAGAATGTGACATTGTCTGGAACTTTTTAACTACAACCTGATATCAAGGTGTGGGCTGAACACCATACGATATTGCCACAGAGCGGCACAAGAAAAGAAAAAACGATGCATGTGATCCCCATTATGGCCTAAATGTAAACACAGGCTAAATTACACGACAAAGGTCACAGAAGCCCTAAAAAGCAAGCAGCATAAACACATCCCATCAGCTGGCGAAGCAATGCAAAGAACTCGATCATCAGCAACAGCATACCCTCATTAAGGTAGAAAACCCATTCACTATGCAAGTGTCATTCAAACACACATATGACTTATAAGAAATGAGGTACTTCTAGGTTCTATTGATGCTTTCATGAGATACATCATAGACGCAATACTTGAAGTTCTAGGGTAGTCTAAGCTCGTATTTGGGACCTCACTACTAGGTCAAATTTCAAAAATTCATAACTTATTCAAACAGTATCCAGACAATCCATCCAGTAGCGCCTTGAAATCCTCTCAGAAAATGAAAACAAGACCACAAAAGAAAATTTTCAGTCTTACAATGACAACCACTAACTAAAAGCCTAGAAACCGGGTTCCCTTCCTTATTGCGCCCCTGGTCACATCTCCACCGACGACCCCTCAATCCGCATTGTACATCAGATCGCCTTTGTGTCTAGCACCCCCCCAAAGAGAAAATATATGAGAACAGAAGCATCAGCAGCAAGCGAGCCCAACCAAGTCAAGGAACCGTCCGAGTCGAGCAGCCCTAATCCCCAACGAGCGAATCCAAAATGAATGAATGACGAAGACACAAATTTCCTGGTGATGTGCGATGTGCAATGAGAACACGAACTCGATAATCAACACCCTTGAAATCAACTGAAGAGAGAGCGAAGTCCTGGATCAAAGTTTGAACGATGATGCCCACCCGAAGCTTCAATAATTTCTGCAATTTTTCACACTCAATGTCATCGGCAATGGAAATTTCCGGCACATGAAGTCGGAAATTTCAGGAGCTTCCGTCACCATGGAATGAATCGAGTCGTGCAATTGCAACCGCACTTTGACATTCACCGCCTGCAACCGAACCCCAGTCAAGAAGAAGAAAGAAGCATCAGCATTGACTTGCAACTGACTAAGGCAGACACGCGTCAGTCAGGTATAGCCTCCATCGGGAAGGAGGAGGTCCTAAAACAGACCAGGCTCTAAATGCGTCCTCTACCGCACAGGTACATTTGGCCTTCTTAATGCACCATCAATGTACAAGAGGTGTACATTTCAGGAGGTGGAGGGTTGTAGAGACAACTGATTTTCAACTTCAAAAATTCATTCATAACTATGGTAGAATCACCCATGTTCAACTACTTAAGCAATTTTGCGCATATTTTGAAGCATGAGAAGGCAATGTAAATTTTCTGCCATGTAGGAAGATAGAAATCATTGGGATTGTTAATTTTTTGGTAATTTTATGTCTTGAATTGAAATTATTACAAATTTTAGAAGTCTTAAGTTGGATTGAACCTATATCCAAGGTATAGAATTTGCTAATTCCTATCATTCCAGAATTGTTTTCTAGCTCACTACTTCCTATTTTTTTACTCACTACATTGGGGCATGTATCATGACCTTATTAGTTCCAAACTTGAAAAGGAGGAAAAATCACATTACAAGTTTTGGATGGAAATTTGTGCTAGCCTTAGTTGGAAATAGCTATCAACCACAGGTTGGGTATGGATCCTTAGTTGGAAATGGATGTTTCTACCATAATTTCACAAAGGGTTAGAAAAAAATGAGTAAGATGCCAAGTTGATTTTCTTTCATTTGTTGATTGAAAATTACTAAAAAATATTTCAAGGAGTTTAGCTCTTTCCAAAGTGTGATCAATTCTTAAATGGGAGCTTTTTAAACCTCATATCTTCTAATAGAACAAACCCAAACCAACACTTTGACAGCCTCTATTAGGTGCATGGTCCAAATGATGATTTTGGGAGGAATAAGTAGATATTATAAGTTTTAGCATCTTTAAAGCACAGACTACTCAACTTCCATTAGTTGCCTCAACAATCTCTTTAACCTCTAAAAGATGGGGGCATATTTCAAGCAGAAACTTTGAAAAATTGCCACTTTTTAGGGCAATGAGAAAAAAATGAACAAAATGTTTTTTTCAAAATTCACTTGTACAAATCTGTACTAGATTATTGTAAGAATGTGTGGAATTGTTTTTAGAAACTTTGATTGCACGGATTGAAAGATGATAATGTTTGAAGTTAGAAGAATTTTTTTTTCTAACCTTGCCCAAGAGGCCCAACAACCTTTAACTATTCCTACGGTGAGATTTTTACACTTTAAATGTTTAAAAAAATTATATCATATAAGTTACATATCTTCCAAATTTCAAAAACAAATGAGGAATTTTACAAAAGTTGCTCATGCCACCAAAATAGTTCATGGCAATATAACTTTTGATCCAAGCATTCAATCAAATAAATTTATATTTTGACTACGGGGGTATATGTTCACACCTTGTATCAATTTTTTTGTGAATATCAAACCAAAATTAACTTTGTAGGAACCTACCCAGATTTTCAATTGTTCATTTCATTGACAATTGTCCTTTAGGAATTAACTTCTATTGGTTACTTTTAAAACCTTGTGGTGGTTTTTACAGAAGGTGGGTGGCTATTCAATGCAAAAATCTAGATTTTAGAATTAGAAAAGGATTAGTTTTGGAGCCATAGTGGTGAACATAGTGCTTTTTGAGCCCTATGTCACTTCTACTTAAAAATTTCACAACTATTTAATTTACTAAAAGTTTCAAAAATACACTACAAAAAAATTGAATCTTTTTTGTTGATTTGGTTCAAATCAACAAACTATTTCCCAAATCAACAAGACCAAATCAACAAAAAAAAAACTCAATTTTCTAGTAGTGATATGAAACATCTTAAGTAAGATGCTAGTTCTATTTATCTTTTCAAAAAAATTACAAGAAAAAAATCCAAGGAATCTAGGTCCCCCCCAATTGATTGTGGATTGAATATTTTTTATTTTCACAAAATTTAAAAAAAATTGAGTATTAAGTTCCATCTATCTATGGTAGTTTAAAAAAATATGTTTAACCTATCTACTCATAAATACTTCAAAGGCTAGTTTTGAAATGAAAGTGTTAGTTATATAGTAAAACATGCATATAATATCAATTCTTTTAATTTGAAAATATTTTATTAAAACTATACAATAGACTTTCCCAAAATAAAAGAAATGAAATGATTTAAAGAGTTGGGAGGAAGCTATGGATGGAAATTCTAACTTTGTTGTGCTCAATATTTGTGAATAAAGTACAATTTTCATATTAATTTATATATCTTTCAA
Organism: Climacium dendroides; assembly: GCA_950106755.1. Lineage (NCBI taxonomy): Eukaryota > Viridiplantae > Streptophyta > Bryopsida > Hypnales > Climaciaceae > Climacium > Climacium dendroides. Next base: position 3,996,791 of record OX467087.1, read on the forward strand.
TTCAAGAAGCTAATGTAAATGTCAATATGGCACATGAAATACTTGAGGAAATTAATAAAATTGATATTTTTTAGTCTTTGAACTATATAGCATATAAAAATAAGAGTATTTTTAAATATTCAAAATAAAATTTTAAAAGATTTAATACAAGAATATACAAACATTTGAATTGAAAAGACAAGATTGACTATGTGTTTGAGACAAGTTTTCATTTATTCACTCAAAATTTGAATGGTTGATCATTAATTGTCTAATAGAACATTTGAAAGTTTTAATTTTAACGAGTCATAGAATTTTTTAAGGCACTTAAACTAAATATAGATAACAATACACTTTTTTTAATTGAATTTAAATGAAAGGAAAATGATTTCCAAATTAATAAACAAACACCTTTCTAATATTGGAGCCAAATAGTAGTATATTGGTCAAATGTAGGCAAAGACAAGACTTTTGATAATGTAGCTTATATTTTGTTAAAATAAACCTCCATGATGCATTTTGTTTTTTGAAGTTTAATTGAAGTTATTACAATGGTATTATGTACAATACATTAAAAAAATTTGAATCAAAATTAAAATATATATGTTAAACTATCTTTCAACTAATCAATTTGAAATATGGATGAATAGCATTCCATTGGCTCTTTTCTTGTAATCACCAAGTACACCATGGCTTTTCAAATACTTTAATACTTCTTTGATGTAGATTCAAATATTTGCAACTTCAATATATGTAACAAATACTTTTCTACCACTTATTCTTGAAATCTTTTTGTATGTACATAATAATATCTCATAATCAAAAACGTTTTAACCCCTAAACATCAGAGGTTCAGCCAGGCTTAAAAACTACCTTCCTTTGCAAGTCTGAAAAGTCAAAATTAGAGTAAGGTATGAAGATCTCAACGTACAATATTGTAGTACGCATGTTGTAGATGGCGTGGAACAAATTTGGGGTCATTTGACCTATAGATCGAAAGATAATAATGTTTTAGTGTTGAAAAAAGGTGCTGAAATTTTCTTAAAAACACATTTGGAGGTGAAATTCGATTTCTAAACCTACTCAAATGAAAAAACTTTAAATTACAAAGTGATTCAAAACCAGAATATATATAGTATGGTGAAAAAAATATAATTCAAATGAATCGTTGTGTCTGCAAAATGGATTTGAAATGTCAGAAAACAGTGAAAAAAGTAACAAAAAATCACATCTATGACTGAACCTCTTTCTACTAAAATGCTTCTTAGTCACTCATAACTTCTTGGATTGCTATGAAATTTTAATTACACAAACTAGACTAGTATGCACAACTTTTCCGACAAGTTTTATTGGATTTGGACATTTTATGAAGAAATTATATGCTGCCGAAGTTCATTGGATTTCACCAATGTTTGGATTTTGAACTTTGAATTGCTCCCAATCATTCGAAACAACTCGGATTGACATGAAAACTTTACCACAATAATTTGGCTTCAGTGGAAACAAAAACCAATTTTTATTTATTGAAAACAAACATTAGATTACAAAGATACAAGCCCCCAAAGTTGCAGCCATCAAATGCAGTTTGGTGAGCTCAAATTGAACCTGTGAACTTTGATTGGCTCTCAAAACTATTGTACATCTTATATTGATCTAAATTTCTTATCACACAAACTAGACTAGTATGCGCAACTTCTCCAACGAGTTTTATTGAATTTGGACATTGGATGCAAAAGTTACAGCCCTTTGAATTTGACTTTTAGACTGTGAGGACGTTTTTCGTCCTCTGACGTTCAGGGGTTAATCCCTAAATGCCCAAGGTGTTTTTTGATCTTCTTGGAATTTGCTCTAAATTGAACAAAAAGTCAACATTTTGATAAGTTGAATCATTTAAAAAAAATTGCAACAATGGAAGTTCAAACTAGATAGGTTAGTGATCTCATAGGAAAAAAAACACAACAATATCACTTATGGATTGAAAGATTATAATGTTTGATCATGAGGGTGTCAAAACTATGAAAATGATTTCATGTCTTTAAAATCTTCTTCTTACATGTCAAAACTAAAAAATTGGTCATGAAAAAAAATGAGGTTAAAGGACATAATGTGCATAACTCTAATCAATTTTTGTCTTCTCAAAATCTACTCTATAACTTTTTTAAATGAATTTTTAATGTGATTATTTCTTCAAGTTCTAGTGCATTTGAGGCTCATTTCCAAGAGTCCTCAATCAAGATTTGCAATGAACACCCTTGCACGAATTCATGAGTAGAAAATGATTTTTGACGCAAAAAACAAACTTCACAAAGTTTAAAAAAAATATATAAACTACTAAAAATAGTAATTCAAGAAGATTTTATTTAACTTAAAGATATTGTAGACACCAAAATTTGGTGCCTCAAGCATCTAGGGGTTAATTGAGTGCTTGGGTTTCTTATTGAATTGCCTAATATTTTGTTGGATTTTATTGGAAGTGAAAAGAACCTTTTAGATAGTAGATGAGATTCATTGAGTCTTCCAAAGTTCCTCAGACCTTGGACTATGGGAACTCGGCCACACCAACAATTTGACGTGCGTGAGCAATTTCCACATCCAATAATAATAATAAATTTATTTTAAAATTTATTTATTTTTGAATATTACTATTATTATTAAATTATTATTTTATTGTTATATAATCTGATTGCATTGTCATAGTTCACATCAAGGGGAACAACCCCAAATAGTTTCTTGCATACCTGAAAAAACATTTAATGTCTTTTTCTTATGCATTTTTTGGACACCATCATTAACAAACTATGAATTTTCAAAGTGTTAAAAATAGTAGTATTCTAACGAATAGAGGAAGTACATAGGATCGATTCGATTCTAGAAATTCATTTTAAAAAGGGGTCACAATTACGTGCAGTTATCTATTGCGACTTGCAGTCTTCGGAACACCATTCTTTTCATCGACAGATACCAGGATCGACACCCATCTACCGGCCCCCGATACAGGAGCGACACCCGGAACCGAGACCCGGATATACCCGCCCCGATCGTGCAGCGAGAAGCGCTGGCACAGCGTCACCAGCCTCATCGAAAGATGAGGCAGATCATTTCGACACACGCAATTGATCTCATGAACTCAATTGCATCACTCCATCACACCAACTGGTGCATTGAATCGAATCCCATTATAAAATTCATCCTATTTCACTCCAGAGCGACAGAATTTTCCCATTCGCAGCATCAAGTCTCACCTCCTGAGACCTCTGGAAACCTTTCTTTCACTTCCCCAGAAGCAACTCCTCGAGTTCAGGGACAAATTCTTGGAGTTCACGTCTCCGGATCCTTGAAATTTGGTCTGATTCGGTTCTCCTAATTGTGGGATCCATTACGTTCTCAAGAATTGCGTTTTATTTTCGTTGAAATCGAGAGCGCTCTCAGGAGTTGCATTTGAGGATCGTGCACACAGGTAACGCATGCATTCATTCTCCCCTTTTGGAATATGAAGTTATGAACGCAATTCGATTGTAATTCTCATAGTATTGAGTAGTCGTTCCGATCACGGTGATGTTTTGTTTAAAAGCGCGAACAAGTATTTGCAGGAGGGGTGATTGTGTTTTTCATTGTTACAGTTGGTGCAATTGGTGTCTGTGTTCTGGGTGTTGTTTGCTTTATTGGTTTTTGTGGAGTTCTTTTCTTTGGAGAGACTTATGGAATGCTCTTGAATTGATTGGGTGCAACAGGAGAAAGCAATGGGGGTGGAATTCGAGAGAGACGACTATCGGTTTCTGACGGAGCTAGGGCTTGCTCCGGAGAATCTGGGATGCTATGGAGGTGGTGCGTGGCGAGCGAATGGCCCGACTGTTACGTCCGTCAATCCATCTGACAACAAGGTCAGATTGAACTTGAGATTTTGCACATGAAAGTGCACATGCATGTGCAAGCTTTTCCTAACTCATGTGCAAATTCTGTTGAGTTAGGAAAAGCTTGGTTCATGGGTGAAACTGTGAGTGTAGGGTTTAGGTTTTGTTGTGATGAAAAGGGGGTGGGGTTGTGTCATGCAGCCAATTGCAACTGTGAGGGAAGCCTCTCTTGGAGATTATGAAGAGAGCATGACGGCCTGTGCGGACGCTCGCCGAATGTGGATGCTGGTGATTTTCATCCCTCTGTCTCTGAGTTCATTTATGTGACTTTTTGTGATTTGTTCTGGATCTATAGCATGACCAAGATTACACCATGCCTACATGTCTTTTTCGTTTTGGAGCTGGGCATTTCTTTTTAGGGTATTCATGGATTGTATTGTCATCACAAGTGCTAGATAATGCTGGCACTGAATAGGGTTTTGAACGAAGCGGTACCAAACTACACCAGAGTTAGGCAACACCAGTTCTGCCAGGCTCAATCCTCTTAGCATGAACAATAAATAAAAGTTCTTGCTTTTCACCATTTTTTGGACTTCCAAGCAATAGTACCTCGAAGAATACTTGCTTTTCGTAAGATGCTCCAAGTATGTCTGAATTGAATTAAGGATTCCTCAGTCTTTCTTTCGATTCTTCCAGAATCCACTTGCTCTAGTAGAGTATTGACGTGCTTCCACTTCATTCCTTTAGTTTCCTCTCGTTTTCCTCTAATGTGGTAAGCTTCTAGTCATTGAAACATTCAGGAGTTACGTTGAAGGTGTAAAGAGCGGTTGAACCACAGGCTTTGCCGAAATGCAGCTTGTAACCCTATTTTCTTTGTTGGTGAATGTCAGTTTTTCGTTCCTATTTGGTTGACAAGGGCGACGCTAATGTGCAGATTTTTTCCTTTTTCTGCTGCATATTCTATCTGACAACTTCGAGATCAGTTCTTTGGGGAGATTTTTGTTGCCGCTGACATAGTCTTGATTTACCACGGTGTGCGCAGACTCCAGCTCCCAAGAGGGGTGAAATTGTGAGGCAGATTGGAGATGGGCTACGAGCTAAACTGTCGCTCTTGGGCAAGCTTGTCTCTCTTGAGATGGGCAAGATTCTTCCCGAAGGTATTGGAGAAGTTCAGGTGTGTACGTGGTGGAAATTATTGCATTACTCTTTAGTAGAATGATATTCCTATTTCGTATTCCGTCTTTTACCGTTCCATTTCGAGATTCTATTTTTGTTTGGTGTTCTTAATCACGAGCCTCTGTTCCTCTACAGGAGTTCATCGACATGTGTGACTACGCGGTTGGATTGAGTCGGCAACTCAGTGGTTCCATCATACCTTCTGAACGTGAGTGTCTCAAAGTGTCATGCCCCAATGTTAATGCAACCGATGTTTCAATTGCTTTGCTCGAGCAACAACTGGTAATGTAGTGATTTAGCATTTGAATAAATTTAATTATATTTGGTGTATGAGGGATAAGTTTCCTCACATCTGTAAATTTTATGCTTGGCAGGCCCAAAACACGCCATGATGGAGGTACATTCTCCACCTAAGTGTTTGGTGGTTTTCGAGAAGCTTAACTTCCTTTATTTAAGGACTACAAACACCCTGGGAGGGATGTTTAGATCAAGAACATTGTGCTGTCAAATTGATTCATAAGATCTGCCAAGGTATTTTTTTTTGTTCCACGATTTGTGAGAGAAATATTTCCTAAGCGTGCCGCTTTTTCAGGTTTGGAATCCATTGGGTATTGTCGGAGTGATTACTGCGTTCAATTTCCCTTGCGCCGTACTTGGTAACACTCTCACGCAACAGTCCCCACTATAATTGCACGCTATTGTCTACATTTCGTTGCTTGACTTACAGGTGCAACCAACTTGTCTCTCAAATGAGTGGCTTTGACAGGAGAAGTCCTGACTTGATTGAATCTTTGATTGCAGGATGGAATGCATGCATTGCTCTTGTTTGTGGCAACTGCGTCGTCTGGTGAGACCAAGTTATATGAACCGAGAGATTAATGCATATAATGAAACTGTTGGTTTCTTGAGTAGTCAGAGTCTTTTGCTCCGTCATTCATAGATTATTCTAATCTAGTTTTGAAAGCGTTTTTCATCAATTTTCTTTCAATGAGAGTAACAGTTGGTGATTACTCGCAATATTATGTAGGAAGGGGGCACCGACCACGCCTTTGGTGACCCTAGCCACGACCAAAATCATTGCAGAGGTGTTTGAAAGGAACAAGCTTCCGGGGGGGATTTTTACTTGCGTCTGTGGGGGTGCTGAAATTGGTAATGCCATTGCACATGACGTCCGTATACCACTAGTGTCATTCACTGGCAGCACTAAGGTACTTACCATTGACTGGTTGTTTCCGATGTAGGATTTAGTTGTTCTAGATAAACTAGTCTCGTATTGCAGTTTATTTCATCGGCACGTTCCTAGTATGGGGGACACCCGACCTACAGACCCGGGATCAACGGTTGCACGACGTTTAATATTGCGCCCTCTATGTCATGAATTGAGAAATGAGGATTGCAAATATTCTAGCATTTCCTTCATATCGCAGTGGATTATTTAACCCACAAGTGCCCAACCAAAAAAATTGAAAGTCTACTTTGGAAGACAGTTGTTCATTACAGTATCTTTCATGACTTAGTTATTCGATTAAAAAAAATGCAATATGTGATTTATTGGTACAGTTTTTTAACCTTGAAGTTTTCTAACTGATTGATTTCAAATTCATATGGAAGCTGACACTTTGAGCCATTTTGCATTTAGGGGAAACAGATTAGCGCATAGTGAACATAAGAGTACACATACTCAGAACGGTTAATTGGTCGTCATGTATTTGTCGTTGTGTTTAGGAAACTAACAAGGGCACATTTCGTAATTCAATTCATGCCTACATCTAAAGCTCCCTCTAGTGTTCATATTTAATTTGTTTATATTTTTTTATTGGAACTCAGGTGGGCTTGCTGGTGCAAAGCATCGTGCATGCAAGACACGGCAAGACTTTGCTGGAGCTGAGCGGGAACAATGCAATCATTGTGATGGACGATGCGGCGTTGCCACTTGCTGTTCGGGCCGTTTTATTTGCAGCGGTTGGTACTGCTGGTCAACGTTGCACAACCTGCAGACGCCTGGTAAACGCACTTCACTGTGATTATGCTCTATCGGTGAAATGCCATGTCTAGGTCTATTTTCATTTTCACGTAGGATACCCAATTCCTGTCTTCATCAAACTGGAGTTAACGAGGAGGGCTTGATCCTGGAACCAAAATCAGTGGACTCTATAAGATGAACAGACATCAATGACTTATGTAAAAGTTGGGCAGACCTAGCTTTGTTTTCTGGACCTTTAGCAATATGCATTAGATTCTTGCAATCCTCATGTCATTTTCGTTAATATTGAGTTAATTGTTTGTGTGACGTATTGGTGTTGACTTACTGTCTGTGATATTAGTGTCCTTGACGTTAACTTGATGTTAAATTATTAAGTTAACAATTACTAAATTAACATTAATCTGACATTATCTTAATATTGATTTATGTTCTATTAGGTTAAAATTCATGTATCATTAATGATTTTGTGAACGTAATTGGGGATCTTTTGAGACAGTTGCAGTATTACTGCTATAATGAATTAGTTGATATTAGAGGCCTCCTATGTTGGATATTTACCCTCGTTCCCTGATTCAGATTGTTCATGAGAAAGTTTACGACGAAATGCTGGAGCGTCTGCTTAAGGCGTACAAGCAGGTTAAAGTTGGAAATGCAGTGGAAGACAATACCCTGTGTGGACCTCTGCATTCTAAACTTTCCATGACGAGCTTCGAACAGGGCATTAAGAAAATCAAGGCTCAGGCAAGGATTCTGCTTCTCTGCATTGTGCTTTGTCATTATGTATTACTACTGTCGAGTCTTTTCAGTATTCCTGCTAGTTGATAACATTATACCAGTGTTGTAGGGGTTCCTTTTCTTCTTAGCTCTGACCCTTGACTTCCATACCATTCATCATATTAAAGCCCGACTTTGACTCTGCTCTGCCACAAAATATGCGTGTCCACTCTGGGACTGGTTCATGGGTCCTTTACAAATGCTTTGCTATCAATCTTTCAGTAAATTTTGGGGGCCTAGGCATCCTGGGAAGCATTTTGGTCTTTTCGACGTCATTTGGAAGGGAGGAAATGACCCCTTCCATAAAGTTAAAGTTATAAATGTTGGTTGTTTCAGAAGATTTCTTTGAATTTGTTCAGATGTTGAAGTGCAACATTATGAATTCTAACTGGATGAGATTTACAGGGAGGCAAGATTTTGACTGGCGGCTCATTAATAGATCGTGATGGAAACTTTGTTGAACCAACTGTGGTCGAAATATCACATGACGCTGAAGTTGTGAGGGAAGAATTGTTTGGCCCCGTGCTGTATGTCTTCAAAATCAAGGTGAGACATGTTGGACGGGATGTATACATTTCTTCCTCTCTGGAATTTTCCGCAGCGTGTTACTGAATGTTTGAATTGTCTATCTTTACTCCATCTTCTCCTTGACACCGTATTTGCTGGTATGTCTTTGACATGATGCTGGTGGGCTTTACTTTCAGTCATTGGAGGAAGCCATTGAGTTGAACAACTCAGTACCACAGGGTCTCAGCAGCTCTATATTCACCCAGAGCCCAGAAACAATTTTCACTTGGATAGGGTTTGTCTCTTCACATCCCTTCATTCTTTGTTTCAATGCATGTTTCATGTGTTTTGCCAAAAAGATAGATAGTCTGCAAGTTCAGTATTTCAGGCTAGCAAATGAATTGCCATGTTAACCCCTACTTCGTTTTGGATAAAACTTAGATATGCTGTATCACATGATAGCTACAACCTCTTTGAAGTTGATATTAATTAATGAAGATGTTCAGCATGATTAGAAGAAATTATCCATACAATTGAACTTCAAAAATCTTCAAAGATCTTTGTATAATCGATTTAGAAGCAATCAACTTTGAAAGACACCAAAAATATATTTTCTATATAACAGTCTACGAACTTCAGAACGATGGGCAATATTGTAAGGCTATCAACATAGATCCACATTTTTATTTATTTATCGTGTTTAAAATCTTTACTTTCTATATCTTATAGCTTTATGAACAAAGAGAAAATATAGACATGTAATCTTGGATTTTCCATAATTGAAGAAAGCATGCACCAGTGCTGCAAATAGCATCATTAGAAAGCCAACTCTTTCCCCCGAGTTTAGCCATACCTGATATGCCTTCTGAAAAACTTATTATTGAGTGAAAGTAGCGGCTGAATGCGTTGGTCAGGACGTATATGTCGTGCTAGGAAATTAGTGGTTTGCAGTCTGTCTGTATCAGAGGCGGCCATGTGTGTGGAGTCTTGTCAATATATTGACGACAGTTTGAATTTGAGTTTCAGTTTCAGTTCGTACATGATAGTGATAGACATGTTTTTTTTGCCTTGTTGCAGGCCTACAGGCAGCGATTGCGGTATAGTGAATGTGAACATACCAACCAATGGGGCTGAGATTGGAGGTGCGTTTGGTGGAGAGAAGGCAACAGGAGGTGGAAGGGAAGCAGGAAGTGACTCATGGAAACAATACATGCACCGTGCAACTTGGTACTCACACGACTCAGATCTGCTATCGTCTTTGAATTCCTGTTTAGAGTGTATATGAATCATACTTACATAGGTCTCTTGGATCTGCGTCATCAAACCGGAACGTAAACTCCATTTTCCTTTGCCAAATTTGACTTCACCGCCTACTTATTCTCGTTAGAGTTGGTGATTCTAAGTCTCATACAAATAGGATTTTACAGACATGTCGAGAGATTACCTCTTGTATGAGCTCCACTGATGTGAACCTTTCGATTTTCCGCAGTACTATCAATTTTGGCAACGACCTACCGTTGGCACAAGGCATCAACTTCGGGGGCTGATTTGTTGAATTCTCAATTGTGCGTGCCAATTGTACATACAGGGGCAACGTACCAAGTCACTGTAAGTTGCATGGGAGACCCGTTTTGTTTTCTCTACAGGATGGTCTCATTTTAGAGACATGGATTGTCTTTCCAAAACTTGGAATTGCAATATTGTGTTACTTCTCGTTCTCGTCGTTTGTAGCGACCTATCAACGTAGCTACTGTAGTTCATGTCAAGGTAATCCTAAAAAAACACAATAATAGATGCTGATTACACACAAGCTAGTAAAGATTGAAAGTCTTCCATGAGAAGCTTTAAAAATAATTTCTTTAATTCAACTTTTGTAACCTTTCAAGATTGTGTTGCGAATTTCTTTGATTGGACAAGGTAGTGCCGTGTACAAATCTCTCGTTTTGGTGGAATGAACTTCAACACATGAATCCATGCCCATGCCTGTAATGTGCATGAATATCTGTGATTGAAGTTTCTACCCAAGTCTGAAGTGTGTGTGCACCACTTGGAGGTGGAAAGCCCCTCCTTGAGCAACTATAGAATCACAAAAGATGCCTTTTTAGTGTAATTGGCAATTCTTATCTCCTTGCACTTGATTTGATTTTGAGCCTTTGAAATGCTTTTAAAAAAAAATTGAAAACAACTAATGGAATAAAGCTTATTAATTCTTTTTCTAGTCTAATTTGAAATTTTGGAAAATTCTCCAAATTGAATATTTTACAGCCATTTGACCTTTGGGACAATTACCATGGTCTATTGAATTTTTAATTATAGAATGACATGGTTTGTTTTACACTATAATGATCCACACCATATTTGATATGAATTTTCTTCATTTTTTCTTCAAAAATTTATAATGATTTTATATTTTTACAATAAAGATATGTAAATTCATGATTTGTAAAAGATGTGAGTTTGACTTTGAAAAAAAAAAATCATTCATTTTCTATAGCAAAATAAAGCATCTAGAATAGAAGATCTCAAAGTTTAACCACATGGTTAGATTCTTGCATTTTAAAGATAAGTAGTTGAAGGTATCACCATGTAGGTCCAAAACATCAATGCCAATATATACAAATAATTTGTGTGCTACAAAGAATGGTGATTTAGAAAAGGTTATCTCATAAATAAAAAAATATTATTCATTAAAGGTATATGCAATGGATTTACCACACCATTTTAAAGAACTTTGAAGTCATTAAAATAAAAGTAGAAGTTCATTTTGGATGCTAACATTCAATCATGATGATTCGCAAAATATCTTCTTATTTAGAATTATAAAACATGATATCCACTCTAAGATACATTTTATTATTTTTCTTATACTTCCTAAATGATTTATATCACCTCTATTGTCCCTTGGAAAAAGTTACAATGTGCTATTAAGTACATTTTTCTTTTAGGTTTTCATTCAAAGAAATTATGCTATGTATCTATGAATAGAAAATATCTATACCATGAACTTCAAAAAAAGTAAAGATGTTTGCCAAATCAATTTCATAGCATTTCACTTTGAGATTTTACAGAAACTACAATTTATATTTGTAGCATACAAATATTTTTTAGGAAAGGAAAATATGGTCAAATTAGTCAAAGATTTAATTATGGCCAATGATCACGAGATTATTGTTTTCTTGTAATAGTATATTTTTAACATTTTAATAACATGACACATCTACATTCATATCCTGAAAAATAAGGCCTAAATTTTAATTTGTAATTTTTCTTAAACAAAAAATAATTCTACTCTTTATAAAAAAAATATGAATTTGAAAAAATAATGTCTCTTTAAAATTATTTTATTCAAACATATTGCCCTAAGTTATCTTTGATGTTGCCACAAAATGTTTGCATGGTTCATTAGGTATTAACTCCAAAGTAACCACAATTGTTAGTATGTGAGTTTAGGATCTTGAGCTCATAAGCCTCAAATCCTATATTATAGGTACTTTTACTATATGTACCTTCCATATTTATGGGATATTTATATTATAGGTGTCTATGTTATAGGCACCTATATTATAAGCACCTTCTATGGCTACATAATATTTATATTATAGGTGCTTATATTATAAGTGTATATGTTATAAGCACCTTCTATAATTTTAGGATATTTATAGTATAGGTGCCTATATTTTAAGTACCTACGTTATAGACATAGGTTCTTAGGCTCACATTTCTAAGCTCATATGCTAGCATTGTTGTGAAAGCAACCACCATGATAACTATTTTAAGGTTTGGGTGGTCATAATGTTAACCCCTCATCATATGTATGGAATTTGCATAATAAGATAATAGGTTTTTAAAGTGACCCAACTCTTAAAAACACCTCTATAAAAGGGCTTGGTATGGTTAAATGCAAAATTAAAGTATTAATGTGTTGAAGTTCAATACTTATCTCCACATGACATTGAGACACAATATGAAGTTGCAAGGGATGAAATGTAGCCCTAAGATGGGTAAAAAGTCAATATACAATATAACATTGTTAATTAGCCTTAACAATTTTCCCTTAGAGGGATAATATTCTCTATATGCTTAGGAGTGAACTTCGCTACATAATATAAAAAATCATTGGATGGTTGAAAAGTCACAATGCTCAATTCATTGGCTTAATGGAAAGTTATAAGAGAATCATTACAAATTGGTTGGAAAATTGCCATAATTTATTGGGGTTCTTTTTACTTCGTATAGCAACAAAAGAGACCCTTCAATGTTGGTAAACAATGTTATCTATGCAATACACAAGGAAAATTATAAACAAATGAGAAGCCAACTAGCCAGCCATAATTTTTCTATGCCATCAATGTGCAAGAAACACTAAATGCTTGCCACCAACCTTTTTTTTGGCATTATGGGACAAATTGCACCATTTCAAAATAAGTTTCTACTTCTTGCTAGAAAAAAAAGAATATTTTTTGTCAAAAATTTCCCTTTCCTATTAAAAATGTAGATGAAATTGCCTAATTTGGATGAAAAAGTGCAAGAATATAATTAAAAAGTGTTTTTTGTTCCAAAAGATGAATGAATGTAGAAATAAAATGCTTCACCAAATTGTAAGCGATTGCCATCTCGACACCTTCTCAAAAAGTGAAAAGAAAAGAAGAAGGCTGCTTGCCACTTCTTTAATACCCATTCATCATGGCCTATTTTCAATTAGTGAGGGACACTTTCTGGACCGCATGTTGCCTCTGCCCATTTTTGATCCAAGAGGATCGCTTTGGGGATAAGCTTCCTTCCATCATGGCCTCAATTCCCAGAACCATGCCATGTGATTACTGCACCACGCATTCATTCACCAACGGACCAAGGACTGAAATTCCCATCTCTGACATCAGCGTAGTAACCAACTTTCTCCAAGTACTAGACTACTAACAACCTGCAAGGCTACAATGGGCCTTGTTCTCAAGAAGTACTTGAAGTACTTCAACTTTAAATATCCATAAACTTAGTATTTTAAAGAATAACTAGTAGTTTGCACTTACTTTGCAACACATTAATCCAACCATTTAAATGTAGTTTTTATTAGAAAATAGTAGTTGTATTTTCTTAATATAAAATATAATCATTGATTTTATATTACAAACTTAATTTTTGTAATGGCAATATTCTTTAATATCACAATTTTTAAAGACATGGAATTTATTTATATTTTTCTTGTTTGAATTTTTTTTTTGAATTTTTTTTGTAAGTATCCATTTGATTTTCAAATATTTCTTAGAAAGGAATATATATTATGTAGAAGAAAGTATCCTATGGCTTTAAAAAAAGCCATTGAATTTCTATAATATTATTTCATGTTTAATTGTGATATTATAAAGGTCATTGTGATTTTAGTAGTATGATATTTAATTTACATTAGATGAACAGTATATAGTACTACAAATAAGGAAAATTTGAATTTAATTTTTATTTCAAAATTTTTGATTAAAATCTTTTTTTTAAAATAATTTTACCAAACAAGCATTGGTAATTAAAGCCTACACAAAATAGTGAAATTAGATTGCCTTAACAATTAGATTACTTTAGCCAGAAAAATGATCTCACCACTCATCACTTGTCCACATGGAAGCACATGTGACTCTTTGAGATTATTCTTGATATTAGGGAGTTAATTTGACCAACATTTATCATAATAAAAATTACTACATCTACGTACAATAATAGTAAATATTTATATACAATATTATAAAATTTCAAGAAATGAGTGAGGGACAACCTAATTTCACTATTTAATGTAGTTCTGTTGGGTAGGCCTCCCTTTAAAAGTCATGTTTTAAAAAAAAATTGTTATCCAAGTGTTTGGACAACATACTATGCTAAATATCATTACAAGTTACCTTAAGCTTAGCGGCAATAAATTATCCAAGTGTCTACATTGACAATCACCTTGTGTGGATATAGAAAATTGTATGGAGTATTTAGCTTTCAAAGACAAGATTTTTTGTTTCCATCCATTAACTCCTAAAAGACCAAATCATGGTGTGTTTTTTGGCAACATAGCGATTTTGGGTAGCTCACTACAAATGGAATTTTAATTTTTAATTTTTCATTGAAATTTCTACACAACATGTGTCTGAAGAGTAGCTTTAAGGTCCAACAATTTTCATAATTTTTGACTATATGGTTAAAAAGTTATTGTATGATATGTAGTTTTCTTTGTTCTGCGAGCAGTTTGGGCAAAAAAAAACTTCTTTAAAAATCACTTTTTTAAAAAATAAAAATTTAAAGTTGATTTTTTAGATTTATTTATACATGGATATCTTTGAATCATTCCATTTTGATTAATAAAATGTTTATTTATACATGGATATCTTTGAATCATTCCATTTTGATTAATAAAATATTTATTTATACATGGATATCTTTGAATCATTCCATTTTAATCCAAGATATTAATATTTTTTCATAATGATCTGACCTTAAGAAGTACAGTTGCTTGTGTTTTCACAAGGACCAAAAAAGGATTTTTGTTACTTTAAATGCTAATATCTTGCAATCTACACAGTGAAAATTTTTCAAAATTTTTCTACATCTTCTCAAACCAAAGTAATATAAGATCCTACAGTTAGATGTATCAAAAATGTTTTTTTTTCAAAAATTTAGTACTTGTACTACAGATGGCAATTTTGGAGCATTTTTGGCTCCGGGAGGTGTACTACAAAAGAAGTTCATGGGTGAGGAGCGACCAAATCCTAACTACCCGTTTCTACTTTTCCTAATTACTTTTTAATAAACTATAATTTCAATCTACAATTTTGAGCTTTGTTTAACAATGTCTATAGGTTTCTGTTGCCAAAAATTTCAATCCCAAATAACATGTGATATATTGTTTGAAAAGGATTGAAAAATGAATTAAAATGGCATGTTTTTCAACTAAAATATTTATAGAAATCACATGAAGATGACTATTGTATCAATATTCAACCAAAATAAACTTTCATTAGAAAGCTATTTTATAGATTTTTTCTTCATTTTTCAAAAAAAATTCTTATATAATATAGGGGTGTGAAGATTATTTTTAGCTTTACAATGTATCTTTTTTCTTTTAAAATTTGTAACTAATTATTATTAACATAAAAAATACCAATAATTCAGAATATAAACTTTCAAAGTAGGAAAATCTACTCATATTTGTTTTTTAGAAAAAAAATTAAATTTTAGGATATAATATAGGGGGTCCAAAATTTGGACGCTCCTCACCCATGAACTTCATTTGTAGTGCACTCCCGGGATTTTTGGTGTACACATAGGTCAAAATTCTCTAGGGATTAAGATAGGTTGTTTTGTTTTATTTATTAGTTTGAGATCTCATGAATTGTGAGTCATCCAATTGCATTCTTGATAAGGGAGCTGACCCATTTGCAACCAAGGACCCATTCACGTCATATAGACTACACTCTTTCTAATCAGCAAGAAAAAATAGGAGATTAATTATGGCACAATCTCTAATGCAATCATGATGCATTATGATTGGTTGCAATCTTGGTTGATTTTGCAACCAAACCGTGATTGGAAATAGGAGGACCTATATGACAAGAATATATCGAACAAAATCTTCAACTAAATTTTTTTAGTAATTATGTTTTGAAAAATAAAATTCTGAAAAAATATAGAATCCTTCTAAACTCTATTTTTGTACATAGAAAAATTTCTTCACTCAAGAAAATAGGACTCCAAATATGCGAAATTGCTTAAGTGGCCGGAAATGGGTCTGCTCCCTTACCGTGAGAAAGCTTTTTTCTGAAGAGGGGTGCACAAGCTTTTACTTTTACTTTTTTATTTTGGCTGTGACACACGGCACAGGCCACAGTAAGCTTAAAAAGGCAAAAAAATTCTAGCACGTTCTGAGCAAACGTACCTTAAAAGGTTCTTCATGGCCCCACGTGGCCACGTCAAACACTGAGTGAGCGCAGCATGAGCCAGACTGACTGGCGCCTTTTGGAAGGTGGGCTCCAACCTGACTTCCAATCTCTTCATTCCACAGACTGGTGTCCACAGACTGGTGTCCTCCTGGTGTCCACCTTTCAGTTAAAAAGCTACGCAACCTTGCAAGACATGTGCAGATTGCTGGATGCATGTTCTGCACTAGGTAAGGAAACATGTATTTGGTGCGCATAGCTCGATCTCGCTTGTCCAACTAAAGCATCACTTAAAGAAGTAAATATCCACGCTTCTGCATGTAGACCTATGCTGGAAACATCTACGAAACCCAGCCTGAAACTTCGAATTTCGCTTCCAAGAGTCATACTCCGACCGTCAGTTAAAAGTAGCGTAAGGCGGAAGCAGTTTCAATTTCTCTAGACTGGCAACAATCAAACTCAATGCAGCTCCTAATTGCTAAACAAGAGGCTTCTCTGGAGCAGTCAGGTGGAGGTTCTTTGTTCAGATGAATTGCTAGGAACCGTCTTATTTTGTTATGAAGTATGTTTTGCAACCGAATTTGGAGTTTCATCGACCACCTCGCCTTCAAATATAGCTCCGGCTTTTCAATAGACTTCTCTATCTTAGAAGGAGAGGAGGTCGGTGAAACGTCGAATAGTATTGCAAACATCACACTCCGATTAATTTACAGTACAATTGAGGACGGAAGCTAGTTAAACTAACTACAACAGGACTGCAGTAACAACCCTAACTTTTCAATAGACTTCGAAGTAGGAGTGGTAGGTGAAACTTCGAATATTTTGGCAAATATCAAACTCCAATTTACAAGTAAAAAAGAAGGATGGACGGAGTTTCCGCCATACAAACAATAACAGAACTGCAGCAATTAACAACCTAACTGCTTAATTGTTTCTCAGCAGACTTCTCTATCTTCGTAAGAGAGATGGTCGGTGAAATGAAACTTCGAATTTCATTGCCAAACACCACATTCCTCGACACAAACCGCCAATCCAAATTAGGACGGAAACAATTAATCTCTTCTAATTAATCTAACAGCAACCGAACTAGCTACAGCTGCACCTAAGTGCTCAAATACTTGTCGATAGACTTCTCTATCTTCGAAGGAGGAGTGGTTGGTGCATACCGGTCGACAACATTTCCGTTCTTGTCAACCAGAAACTTGGCGAAATTCCACTTAATGTTATCCCCTAACCATCCGCCTTTCTGCGACTTCAAGAACTTGTACAGGGGCGCCACCTGGGAGCCGTTCACATTGATCTTATCAAAGATCGGATACTCGGCTTTGAACCGCGTGCACGCGAACTCCTGGATCTGCTCGTTCGTCCCCGGCTCCTGCCCTCCGAATTGATTGCAAGGAAACGCCAAAATCTCGAACTCCCGGCCCTTGTACTTGCTGTAGAGTTCGGCCAGCTCCGTGTAATTCGTGGTGGTCAGCCCGCACTGCGACGCTACGTTTACGATCAGCAGCACCTTCCCCCGGTAGCGACTCAGCTCCACATCGTTCCCTCGAATATCCTTCACCACAAAATCATAAACCGAGCTCGCGCTCTCACTCTTCCCCGACGTCGCCATCGCTCGTCGTTTGAACTCCACACACAACAACAAGAACAATCCGAACGAAGCAAGCTCTTCACAAAACAGAAACGTGAATTAAAAATGCGCAGGAGATCAACAACAAGGGCGCTCGAGAGCGATTTATAAGAACTGTAGAAACGGCGACAAGAAGAGTGACAAGCGGTTCCAAGCAGCTTCTCACATATAAATGAACACTGAAACCGATTTAGAATGTACCCACGGTGTACATTTTAATCTCCGCTTCGAGGCAATTGAGAACAGGGACAGACGGTGCCGGTGTGAAAGGGGGTTGAGTTTTTTTCGAGAAAGATGGCAGAGATTAATGTATGTCAGCCAATGACGTGAGAACTGAGTATTTCAGTTTTTTCTCTTTTCTTTATTGGGGTGCCAAAATAAAGAATCATTCATTGCAAAAGATAAAGATAAAGGACAACGAGTTCCTTTTCATTTGTTAACTTAGAAAGAAAAATGACGACCAGTGTTTCAGTCTTCTTTACGTGTCTTACAAAAGAAGTATTCCAGATGTCTACGTACGTGTGTCCTTAACCGTAATTTTGTGAATTGTTGTTCCAGAAGACTGGCAAGATAAATACTGTAGATTGATATTTTAGTCCGGTTATTTTCTATATTTTTTACTCAAAATAGAAATTTTACAGATTTTTTCACCAGTTTTTTCGATGATGTTTTCAAATTGCAACTGGGTTTTTTCCCAATTCCTCTAGCTAACTTTGAACTAGTTGCTGATTGTTTCCAAACACTGGTTTTGTGTATTTTTTCCTTATCAATGGAATTTGTCCATGCATTTTTAAAAAAACATAAAGAATTCTCAATCCTGGATCACATCTGCCTCTGAAAAATAGGATAAAAAGCACCTACAAGGTAGGAGCATCCATAACTGTACTGTATCCATAATTGGCAAGTAGAGTGCCCTTAAATTGTCTCCAAGAGTACCTTGAAACTATCACCCATTCTTAATTTTGATTGGTAAACTCCGAATTTTTTAGATTTTGTTGTGAGAATCAAGGTAGATTTACTAGAGTGCGGTATAGGGTGTCCTAGTGAGTTCTACTTTGAAAATTCATAGAAATTAGATGCCTTGTCCAAAAATTCTTTTTTTTTTTTTAAATTCATAATTTTCAGTTGCTAATATTGCAAAAATATTTTTTCTACAAAAAGATGCCTTTAACTCTATTGAATTGCTTATTTTGACGGTTATGGGTGCTCCTACCTTAGATGCAATGTCCCCCCCCCTCTGTAGTGTCAAATTCTTCTCTGTTGTTTCCTCCCTTTGAGAATCTAAAGGAACTTTTTGTTTCAACAACTAGGCTTTGCCATAAAGTAGCTCCACCTAAAATTGCACAAATAAACAATTCAACATGGTTCCCATTATTATATTGAATTTTTTGTATGGTCTTATTGGTAGTCAAAAGAAAATTCCGCACTAAATAGTAATATTAAGGGGACCAAAAAATTAAAGGGACTTATTGTGGAAAACTGTAGATGTTTGAAACATGATGTGCAACCCCCAAACAATTCAATAACTATTGATGTACAAAAAGGGAGATATTTATATAGTGTGTATTGTTGATTAATTAGTATGGATCCCCTTAAAACCCCTATTCAATGTAGATTATTTTTAAATGCATTTTTAGTACATTGTATGAATATACTACAAATTTTCAAAGTATTGAAAATAGGGTTTAGGACAATCAACCATAGATTCTTATGAATAGCAGAAGAATATTTTAGGCAAGAATTTAGACTATGTGTTTTAAAAAGCAGTTAAAATTAGGCATAGTGACCTCATTACTAGGAGCTACTAGCATACAAAAATTGATAATGAGAAATTCTACAATAGTCTAAAAGAGTAGAGATGGTTAAGCATTAGTGGTCAACAAATATCTATTGTACCCAAAAAAATTTGGAATTCTTTTGTCATTACATAAATCAACAAATAATCAACAAGTAAGTATAGGATTTTGAATAAGATTCAAATTTCATACTATACCATGTAATTATATTAAGATCCAATAGTGCTATGACAAGATAGTGATCAAAATTAACCAAAACTATTGGAATGAATTGTCCAAGAGAAGTAAGGACTTCAAATCCAAAATTCCCTATAGTGGAATATTGAAAATATTTGAATTCTTTTTGGATTGACAAAGAAATATAAATATAGAACAGATTCAACAAATTTCAAAGAATTTGGAGCAATGATTTGGAAAATATTGTTACCAAAGTTGATTTTTTTTTTTTATGATATTCAAATTACAAAAACATTTTGGAATCCAATATCATTTGCTTTGTTGATTGATTATTTTAGTTATAAGGTTTACATTGGGTCCTTCAAAATCTTTTGATCTCCTTCAATTGAAAAGACACTATTGGCTTCAATTTTAGTCTTGTGACTTCTAAATTCGATTATTTTGGTTTGGCTTCATTACGCCATTTTTGTCCCAGCTCTATTCTATTATTTTTTTTCTATCTTTATTCCACCATTATTGTGTTGGTTTCATTTCATATTAGTTAAGGAGCCTCAAAAGGTCCCCCTATGGCCATAAACAAACACTATATATGTCAATATATAAGTTCCAAAGCATTCAATTCAAAAATCATCTAATCCACTTTTACTCAAAAAGGTTGTCAATGGAATTTAATCTATATTTAACTAATTTTGAACTTTTCACAAAATTATAAATATATTTGGATTCATTTTTGGTCTCCCTTTTCCATTCAATGGAAAGGGTAGATTGTCCCCATGAGTAGGAAACTATGGTTACCATTCTCAAGAGGCCCCTTTTTCCTATCCTTCTTTTATTTTTTTCTTTTGCAACAGTCTGAGGTAGTGTGTCCATATTTTTCCTACATTCTAAAAATTGCCCATACTTTAAAAACATACATCAGTGTCATGATGTGGATTGTCTAGTAGCTGAAATTGACATTTTTATTTGTTAGAATAGAATGTTTAGTGTTAGAAGTTGTTGGTGTTAGGAGCTTTGTTTTAGAAATCTTATGTTAAGAGCTTTGTGTCAATTGTTCTTGTTAGTTGTTGGTTGATAACTGCTTGGTTAGTAGTTGATATTTGGGTTAGTGGAATTAGAATTAGGGTTAGCTAGCGGCTAGCCATGTTGGTTGTGGTGACTTCTTAACCCCTAAAGGACCAAGGCCTTATTTCTGCCAAAAAACACTCAAAACTGCCATTTCTGTAGCAAAGAGTAAAAAAATTTGAAAATGATTTTTTCTACAAATCCAACCGTAGGATCTTATACCTTACTAGTATTAAAATGTGTGGAAAAAATTTCAGAAATTTTGACCACATAGATTAAAAGATATTTGCGTTTAAAGTGAAAAAAACAATTTTTTCAGCACCTTGTGGGACTGGATTATTTGACTTTGAACTTTTTTAACTTAAATTTTTTACACTACAGAGTTTTGAGCTTTAAATCCTTATTGTGGGAAATTGAGTTGAGAGTCTAGGAAAAAAGAAATTAAAAAAAAAGGTAATTTTCATGCTTAAAAAAATTGTTAAGTAGAAGTAGGTATGAGAATGAAGGAAATCTAAATTATTAATATCTTTAGATGGAATTAAAATGCACTAATTCCAATGGTGAGATTGTTCTAGAAAGCAAACAAAATCATGTAAATTTTTTTTTTCAGAAAAATTGTAAAAATTGCATTCAAAAATGAATTCTATAAGTTATTTTTTCAGGAAGATGCTTTAACTACCTGATAAACAAGATTGTCCATAACTTTCTCATAATAAGTCCAAATGGAATGAATCAAAGCTTTCCATGCAGACAAAAATGTAATTTCCAAAAAAAATCCAAAAAAGAAAAATTCAAAATTTTGCAAATTTTGTTTTGTTGCCTGGACTGCCCCCCGTCCCCTATTTTGAGCTTATTTGGTCATAAGTTTTGTTTCTGGGCACCAAATGTGAAAAAAATTATATTCCCACAAAGCTCATCAGTTTTTCTATCTTCAAAAAAAGTTTCAAAAAATCATGACAAAATTTCAGCCCGTAGGTACCTGCCCGAAATCCAATTTGTCCCCCAAAGGGACAATGATCCTTTAGGGGTTAAAATCAAGAGTTGGCCCTTGTCTTTTTCTCTTATTTCTTAGTGGTTTGGAGGTGGAAAATGTACTTGAGGTACAAAATTGTGTTATTATTGAGATTAATATTAAAGAAAGCATTGATGAGAGGGAGTTTTGTATTGCATTTTGGAAAAAGTGTTGGATGCAAGGATATGAGTTCTTGGATAGTTGATATATTATGATGCAAAGTTTTGAATCTAAATCTTTTGTAGAGAGAAAGTTATGAGGCTTTGAAGTAGAGGTGTTTGAATTCTAAAACAACTAGAGAGCATGTATTGAAGAGCTTCATTCTTATTGAGCTTTTGTCTTTTAGCAATGAAACTTGGAAAGTATATATTTTTAAAATCTTATCCACTATCTTGTCTCAAAATTTGAGCTTCAATAGACTTGGGATCTATGAGTTATGTATAAAATGCAAGTAGCATGTGTAGGTAGTGAAGAGTTAAAAAATTAGTAGTAGAAAAATGTCCACCAAAGTTGAAAAGTATCTTAAATAATATGGAAATTAGTATGTGAATATTTAAATAGTTGATCTATATTGTGGCAAAGTTTTAAGTTGTGTGGAATTATTTTTCATCATTTATACTAAATCAAAGTTAGATATAGTAGTTTCTAGGGCATTGTAGGAATAGTAGGACAAGGATTTTGAAAAAATGGAAGTTTGAGGGTAGGTTTACTATTATTTAGGGCATTTAAGAGCATTAGAGAGTATATACAAAGCATTTCCTTAGCAAAGTCCATGTACTATTTTGAACCTAATAGCAAATCTTTGTGACACCATTACTATGAAAATGCAAAAGAGTCCAATGATGAATTGGTACCGTATTGCACAATTTTCTAAATGGATGGATTTAGGTTTAGATTGAGTTTGATTTAGATATAAACAAAATATTAATATAAATAATGTGGAGTTATGAATAGTGAGACACTTTGTGCCATCATAGGCAATTTGTATGCACCATATTATTCTTGTTTAAGGTTTGCACATCTTCATTAATGAACCCTATTTGACACTTGATGGTTGTACCTATGGCCTTCAATAACACCTTACTATTGTTAGCTTTAAAAAGTCATATCTAATTTAGTTGAAGTCTACAAATTATGAATCAAATTGCAATGGATGTATCTCCCTCTTGTCTTTCCCTAGAAATTTGTTTAAAGAAGTACTTCAATCACCATAAAAGAGATCCTTAGCCAATATGTATCTGCCCCTCCTACCTTACCACTGCGTGTCACACTTCACCAATGTCAACAGTGAAAGAAGACAAGCCCCCTTGATATCTGTACTAAAATAGGAGGTCTATGAAGTGCCCATTTAAGAATTGATTCCTAATTTGAAAAGGTTTGACTTCTTGAAAATATTTTTCAATAATTTCACTTAAAAGAAAAATGTAATTGGCATCAAAACAAATTTGTTTCATATTTTTTGGAAATTTGAGGAATTAGTTATCAATTTTTGGAGTTGCAACGCAATTGTCACTAAAATCAGCCATCTTAACAAATGTACACTATTTGTACACTATTGGTGCAATGTGAAAGCAAAACGTGCTCAGTGCTCGGATAGAAGCAGATGGAGCAAGGAATGCGATTACGGAGTACAACCTGTGAATGTTACGTTCATCACGAATGACGAGAATGGGAGTGGCAATCGAGCTTTCTTTGTCAGATCTTTGGTGGTGAGTGCGGTTTAGAGATTAGGTGCGCAGCAACTGCAAGGAGAAGGAAACCCGAGCAGAATCATTTTTGTGGATTTCTGAAACCCTAATTGTTGGCAACAGTGATTCTCATCATTCGACGACGCCTTGAAATTTGGGAGATTCGGAGTGGTACGGTATTCAATTGAGGCAATGGCGAGGAGCGTGCACAGAATGTGGTACAAACAATCCAAATGATTTACGATAATGGCTGTGTTTCAGTAGGTTTTGATGGAGCAAGGAAGGGGGTTTACAATGGGCGTGAAGTTTGAGAGATTCGGAGTTAGAGTGGAATTTGGCCATAACGACGACGAGCGAATGGAGAGGAATAGAACGAACCCACGTTGCTGGTGATTGCGTTTCGTTCGGTTTTGATGGAGCAAGGCGCCGGAGGGGAGGGAGTTGGCAATGGCAATGGCCATAGCGACGACATGGAGGAGTACGGACAGATGCAGCAGCAGTTGCACAGCTGCAAGCTGCGTCTGCACGAGCGTCTGCAGGTGGCCACCATCGCCACAGCGGAGCGGACGGCGGAGAAGTACGGGATGGGTATTTCGACTCGGGTGATGAGCGCCCTCCAGGACCTGGCTTTCAAGTCGGCCGAGCGGTTGGCGATCGACGCGGAGCTCTTCGCGCAGCACGCAGGTCGGAAGTCGGTGGTCGTGGATGACGTCCTGCTTGTGGCTCGCCGGAACGACGATGTGCTGGCTTCGCTGCGGGTAGTTGCGCAGGGTTTCGCGAAGTCCAAGGAGAAAGGTCCGGAGAAGAAACGGAAGAAGGCTGTAGCCGACGCCCCTGATACTTGAGCGTTGGGGATGCAAAACATTCGTTTCCTTCATCTTTCGATCAAATTGAAGTCCGCGAAGCAGCATTTGGTGATACTTCGGGTGCTTGTCCATGGGAATCTCTCTGAATTGTTTCACGCCGTCATGGGTTCCGAGGAGATTGACCCGGAGAAGAAACGGAAGAAGGCTGTAGCTGACGCCGCTGATATTTGAGCGTTGGAGATCATAAACGTTTCTTTCATCTTTCGATTGAATGGAAGTGCGGGAAGCAGATTTTGGGGACACTTCGGGTCACTGTCAATTCTCTTTGAATTGTTTCAAACCGTCAAGGGTTCCGAAACCATTTGAGTCTGCAAGCATTTTCGCGACACGAGTTGTACGTAGGGTTTTTGTCAATCAGATTCATTTAGCGGAAGAGTTTTCATCGAGGGCCTAGGGTTTGCACGCGTCTGCTCGCTGTGCCGGGACGCCAGCAGGGAGGGCTCTATGCATACTTTGCGTTATGGATTCATTCCAGCGGCCGTGGAAAAGCGCAGGGACAGCAAAAGGGAGCCGATGTGACTCCTCAGAAAGACCGCAGATCTGACGGCGTTAAGTTAGTGCAGAACTTGTTTCTGCAAATGCAGACGCGGTTTCAGACGGTGTCCGAGTCTATTATCACAAAGATCTGGTGAGGAGCATTTGGTGAGCTCGTGAAGGAGAGTGGCCATGCCGATGTCATGCTTACGCGGCCGTCCAACTCTTCGTTTAAAGAAGTTCGAGGCGGCTCCACAAAGGAAGTGCGATGATGATGATTTACTGTGATTTTTCATGGTGCGACAACGCTCTGATTTATTGCATTGCATTGCTATGGACGGTGGTTACGTTGTCATGAGTCGATCACAATGGTCCCTTGCCGCCGATTCCAGAGAATTTGACATTGGATGGTCTCTCTTTTTCGGTTTGTCAGTTATTTGTAGCTCATAGCCTTGGTGCAATTTGAAGACAGTTCTTGCGCGGTGATAGGGAATCGAGGCAATATCGTTAGAGGTGATAGAGGATCGGTTCGAAACTGGTAGTTGGCTTCCTTGTATTGGTGAGGCACGGATTTATCATGGCAGCCTCGTGTTCTGATGAAATTTACAAGTAGATTGCACTGTCTTTGTCTTGACCAGAGATTTAAATTATGAATATTGTGCTGCTGAACATTTGCGTTGTTGCAAGATTGGTTTGGTAGCTGGAAGGTCCAAATGATTGCAGGTATTTCAGCCCCAAGTCCTCGGTGAAATAAGAGCTACATCTGAATATGTTTCACATCACCGACCATTGCGTGAACAAGGCTGCTGAACCTATCGGCGTAAAGTGGGTACTGAAGTCCGAACTACAAGCATTTAACATCTTTAAGCACATGATGTATGGTTCGTGGAATTTGAAGATCCATCACCGTAAGTAACTGGAGGATTCTGTGATAATTTACACATCAGCAGAATGATTAGAGTTAACGATAAGCAGATTTTGCATGAGAAGTAGCCTGAATGAAACAATTTCATGAGTCGTGGTTATACTAAACAGTTCACCCCCCAAGGATTTGAACTGATAGTATTGAGATCAGTTTTTTTAAATCATAGTAAATGAATAAGAACTCCAAATTATTGTGTGGATGAATGAGCCGTTTAAGGTTGAATGAGAACCATAACTTCGTGAATTGAAACTACAATTTTTGATTGTTATGGAGTTATACAATAGTATGGAAACATCCTTTTTTGAAACTGGTGAGATGGTGCTTGCAGGCATCATACGCAAAGCATTATGGGGAGCCAGTTCAAGATGATGATACAATCTGAAACATCTGGCTAAGAAGTAAGACATGGTATCTATATCTTCAAAAGAGCATTTTATGCAGTATTGGATCCTTTGGGCAAGGGCTTGATGTACCTTTCTTTTGAATGTAGAAATTGTCCAAACAGGATCAGCAGAGAGACCGTGTGAGGTAAAACAGCCCATTGTGGCCAGAATTTGGAGTTTGGCCTTACACTATTGTTTTAAATTAAATTTTTTTTTTCGCACTTAAAAGACAAGTGTGAGAAACAGCAAGTGAATTTTTGAAGTGTTCAGTGCATCATGGCCCAAAAGAGCCTGTAGACTACCCCATAACCAACAAAATCTGAATCCATAATGTTCATCTTGCTACCTAATGCAATTACAATATTTTCTAACATGGAAGGCCTAAAAAGTCAATTCTTACAATGGATTTCTTAGTGAAAAGTTAGAAGTTCCTAATGAGGTCACTATTCACTCCATAGTTGTCATGTAAGATATTGATTGTGGCCCAAATCTCACAAACTAAAAACACCCACAATGGGGTCATTTCCTAGGTGACTATTATGGGTTATTTGATTGCAATGAACTGTTTTACCTTAATAGAACAGCAGTTGCGTTAACCCCTGAGTATTTAGCTCAAATTCACTAAAATCCAAACCCTTTGGAACTCATTCTTCTTAAACTACCATTCAAAATGAGATTCACAAAATATTGACCATACTGATTGGTAGTGGAGAGAGGTTCAAAGGTGCATGAAAATGAATTAATGATTTGACCGTACTGTTTGAAAGATAATAACAATCAAACAAGGACAACCTTCTAAATCAAAGAGGTCACATTTTGGCCCGTGGATGCTTAGGGGTTAAGCCTTGTGTGAAGCTGGACCACTTTTTGGATAAGGTTAGAAAAAAAAAGTGACTAAACTTTTAGATTCAAGTGCTGCAAGGTTCATCACAAATGGAGACAATTGAGAGCAAATATTGTTCAAGCAGTTCTTTTATGACTTTTTATTGAAGTATTATTCTTCACATCTGTGCTTTTGCAGGGAAAGTAAGTCCAGAAGTGGATTAAGTTATCTGGGTCGAGTTGAACCAACCTTACACAACCACATGGGGCAGGGTGGCTTGATTTTCGTGTGAAGTTGCTAAGAATTATGGAAGTCAAAAATTGGTCTGGACCCATATCCAATGTATTGACTCTTCCAATCATTCAAGAACTACTTTTCTGCTCACTACTTCCTACTTTCTTGCTCACTACATAAGACATGTATCATGATCTTATTAGTCCCAACCTTAAAAAAGAGAAAAAATCACATTCCAAACTTGGGTTGAAAATTTGTTTTAGCCTTGGTTGGAAATAGTTGCACCCTACATGTTGAGTAAGAATCCTTGGTTGGGAATGGGTGGTTCTATCATAGTGAATTCTTGAAACTTCAATTTCAAGGAATGAGAGTGAATTTGGAAAAATAATTCAAAATTGTGTTGTTTGATTCATAAAAATAAGAGTGAAATATAACCTTGCATTTTCAAGATTTAATTTATACTCTCTTTGTCTCCAAATGATCTGTAGGTGGACAAAATGTTTGGATTCAAGGCTGAAAATCATGTTATTTCAACTTGTTTCTAAGTATTTCAAAAAAGTTATCCATTCATTGAATGATTAGAAGAAATTTGAGGCCTCTAGAAGACCGCTTCATCTTGGTTCCCACCCTTGCTCTCCTTACAAATTCCTAAAGTTCCCACTTACTAGATTTTTCATGGAAAGTTCATGAATGCATCTCAAAAATGTTGATAATTGATGGGTTGGTGGTCTAGGTTTACTGCAATATTTCTAAACTAATAATAATAGTTTGGTACTTCAAAATATTAATAATATTTTAATAATAATTTAGGAACATTGCAACAAACTATTAAATTTGGCACCTTAAAATATTACTCATTAAAAATCAACTTTTCTTTCAAATTTGACAACCATGAGATACAACTTTAGGAGCCGCTTATTGAGAGTGTTTTGAGTAGAGAAGACAAGATCTTTATACAAGTAGGATAGTAGTATGTAAAACAACCCATGTAGAATATATAAATTAGAATTAGTAGGAAGGAATTTTGTTCAAAGTGAAATTTCAAACCTCATTTAGGCATAGTAGAATAAGTTTTTTCATAAAAATTTGAACTAAAAAAAGTTGGAAAATCAGTTTGAATTTTATATCCAAAAATCCATTTCAAATTTAGAGCCTCCAATCAAAAGGTATGGATAAATTTCAAAGAAGGGGTGGAAGGGACATTTTCTATAACATTTTCAAACACCTCTTTGAATTTTGTCCATAACATTTGATTGGAGGCTTGAAATCTCAAAAAGATTTCTAGAGATGAAAGTTAGACTAATTTACCAACTTTTTTTAGTACAAAACTTTTTGAAATTTTTTATTCTATTATGACAAAATAAGTTTTTTAATTCTACCCTAAATATAATTTTAATTTTTTAACAATGATTGATCAAGCTTTCATCTTCAAATTAACCCATATCTTTTGATGACTCATGATGAATCTCAAACAGATTTGTGGAGATGAAAGTTAGAATGCTAATGATGCAATTTCTTCAATCTATTGTCTAAATGTGTTTTTGATGCTCATTATTAAATTGGAATGGTGGATTCTTTGGGATTTTGGCAAACCATCTTTCTTTAAGCTTGCAATTGTTTGTTGATGAATATGTTTGGTCCTAGAATTAGCAAAAACAAATGAAGCATACAATTGCAATGGTATTTGATTCAAAGGATTCTTTAGAATTTTGGCGAACCATCTTTCTTTAAGCTTGCAATTGTTTGATGTGTATGTTTGGTCATAGAATTAGCAAAAAAAAATAGAGCATACAATAAATGTACTCCCAATATCCTGATGGTATTGATACTAATATTAATCCCTAAAGTCCCATTGTCCTGTTGGGAGACAAAATGGATTTTGGGCAAGCTCCTATAGTCTCAATATTTGTTGTGATTTTTTGAATTTTTTTGTGATGATAGAAAAACACAATAGCTTTCTTAAAGTATAATTTTTATTTCAATTGGAGTCCAAGAGCAAAAGTTATGGCACAAAAAGCCCTTTTTTTAGTTCGGTGGGCTAAAAAAATCCTTCAAAAAAACTAAAAGTAAAATATTTAAAACTTTGTTTTGTATAAATTATATTTTTATACACATGGATAGCTTTGATTTATTCCATTTGGATTTATTATGTGATAGTTATGGACAATCTTGTTTTGGAGGCAATTAGAGCATCTTCTTGAAAAAATAACTTGTAGGATTCAATTTGACCTCAAT
Source organism: Climacium dendroides (assembly GCA_950106755.1). Taxonomy (NCBI): domain Eukaryota; kingdom Viridiplantae; phylum Streptophyta; class Bryopsida; order Hypnales; family Climaciaceae; genus Climacium; species Climacium dendroides. The sequence goes on from OX467087.1 coordinate 4,026,274, forward strand.
TTTCACAATTTTTCAAGAAAAAAGTTTCACAAGATTTAAATATCTTTTTAAGACAATCTCACCATTGAAATTAGTGTATTTCAATTCCATCTTAAAGTTATTAACAATTTAGATTTTCTTTCAATCTTGAACCTACTTCTATTTTACAATTTTCTAATGAGTGAAAATTAAGTGTGTATTCTAAAAAAAACTCCTAGATTCTCAATTCAATTTTTTATCATATAAAATTCAAAATTCAAAATCAATAGAGCAAATATTATAAGTTATGAAGGTTTAAAACCAAAAATTATAGTTGAGCAAGGTGCCAAAAAAATTGTTTCCTTCTTGCAATCTACATGGTCAAAGTTTGTGAAATTTCTTTCACACATTCTTATACTAGTCTAGTATAAGATCCTATGGTTAGATATGCCAAAAAAATATTAAATTTTTTTTGCTCTATGCTGTAAAAATGGGACTTTAAGGGCAAATGATACATGGATGAATTTCATAGACAAGGGATTTAGAGAGGAGAAAACAAGCTCTTTGAAGGCTATTGAATGCTATATTTGTAGTTGCTTGCGTAGTTGTTTAGAACCTCAAATCTATGCCAATCCTAGGTATTTAAATTTTAGAGCTCTAATTGAGCTATGGCACCTTGAAACATGCCATTCACAAATATAAGTAGGCTAACCAATGTTACTTTTCATGAATATGTCACGTTACTAAAATACTACTAAGTGTGTTCAAATTCCAAATTTCACACTAATTCACAAAAAAAGTTCACAACCCTCATACGATTTTATTAAACATTTCGTGCTTTTTCCATGAATAACATAACTCACTTGAGGTAAAAATTGGACCATTATCTATGGTAGTAATGGATTACTTCATGATAATGGAGTAAAGAAGGGACAAAATATCATGTAGAGAAGAGATGAGAATATCATGGGAAAATTTCATGTGGTCAATGTCAAGGAAAATACCACAAACAAAATCCCAAAATATGACAAATTTAGTATTAAGAACCATGTGGAAAGTATAGTAAAAGAAACAATGAGGGAAACAAAAAAAAGATAAAAAAAAAAAGAGATTGGTGCAATAAACCATGTGGTTAGCAATTGAATATATGTAAGATAAGAATTGACTAAATTCATGTTGAGAAATTCTTTCATTTGAATTAAAATGTCAAAGTATATATGGAATAAAAGTTTATTCGAACTTGTTGTTCTTGCCACAAATTGAATTTTCTACAAGTTGCTGAAACAAAAGTAATGTAAAAGAAACTATTCAATCACAATGAAGTCCTAGCAAAGTTACTACCATGGATTTGTACAATACTTATCAAGTCACTTGAAAGCTTTTCTAAAATCAAGCCTCAACCTTGCATGAGGTACTTTGCCTCTTTGTTTGAAATGTCCTTCCAATCTACAAATACCTTTTTTTTTACATTTGATTATTAATACCCCTTCATATAGTCATGAACATTGACATATATGTCATCAATGTTGTGTATCCAAAAGAGTCAACAATTAACTTTTCAACTACCTCCAATGATAAAATTGGAAGAACTTGAGGACGAGCTACTAACATTTAAACATGTATCTTTAAACTTGACCTTTTTTGGTACTACCAATAAAACCAAATATAAGTCATTAAAACAAAGGCAAGATAAAAATTATAAATAAAATATTGTGACCATAACACAAAATTTAATAGCAATTAAAAATTAAAATGTTGAAAACAAAAGAATTAAAATAGTCTAAAACAAAACCAACTGAACAAAGAAAATGGCGTACAATTAAAAATAGACACAATTGGTTGACAGTTGTTATATTTTTAGCGTATTCCTATGATTAACTCTACTTTAAAAATTCAACCCAAGTGTGCCATTGGCCATGATTAAACTCTTTTGATTTACACTAAATGTTTGGGTCACTATCTACTTACAAGTCCCTTGTTTCAAGCACGATACTCCACTTACAATGGTCTCATTCTTTGAACAACGTACCACTTGTGTTCATGGGTTGGAGCCCAATTTTTTTGGTGTAAATAGGCCTTTAAGGTAGGTACATCCAAATGTGCCACCGACCTTAAACCACCATCTATACTATATGTACATCTCCAAAATCGGTTCTGTACCTATGTGGAAGAAACGCTTCCTGAATCAAACTTTGTTCCTTAATAACTTTTGCATATAGTATCCAAATGCCACGTTCTTTGATGCGTTGGAACCTCTTTTCACTTGCCAACAAGAGCATATGAAAATTTAACCAGTTTAATAATAGAAAATAGGCTCAATAGCAAAAAGTGGCGGTTTTAGGTGTACCTAAGGTGAAGGCACCCAAAAATGTCAAAAATAAAGAATTCAGCATAGTTGGAGGCCTATTTTTTTAAAACTAATATTTTTGTAGTATTAGCAAGAGAAAATCATGAATATAAAAAAGAAATTAGATTTTTCCGATGTGATACAAAGTATTGGCTACCTAGACCACTGAAACTGTCCCATAGATGCACTCAAAACTCAACTTTGAAAAAATCAGCTGTTAGCAAATTAGAGTTCGATATGTGTCCTTCAAGTGTGTCAACAAATCAGAGTTCAATATGTGTCCTTCAAGTGTGGCAGCAAATCAAAGTTTAACATGTGTAAGACACATTAATGGAACTCTTCAAGGACACTCTATGAAACAAGGACTAGGTACATGACGGAATTGGATGTTTCTACCTTACCTTAGTTTCCCGTTTTTAGTGCAATCGGGACAGAGCCTCTCGTAGCGTGGCTGCTTGTTCCCACGGGTGCGGCTGGGCTTGCGGCGGGTCCGTGGACTGTGGACAAGTTTTGTGGGATCTCGTTTGCGCTGTAAGCTCTCGTCTCGGCTATGGCGCTTCCCCTGATTCTCCTCATTGTGGGATTAGTCCTGTCGATTCCCGCACAGCAAGCGCAGGCCAATTCTTCTCCTCTCCAAGGAATCTGTCTAGGACAGGATGCAATTGTATCCCCCACTCCGAGGACCGTAATCGATATCACGCATGCTTACCGGGCGGATTTGCCGAAGTGGCAGTCCCGCCATGGGCTCGGGAAGTTGGCGGGCTTGGTGCAGAGCATGGCGGAAGGCGACGTGTGCAATGTGTCGGAGCTGATATTCGAGGGCGTGCATTCGGGGACGCACGTGGATGCGCCGGGCCATTACGTGCAGGAGCACTACGAGGCGGGACTGGATGTGGCGTCTCTCAGTTTGGAGGTGCTCATTGGTAAGCTTGCTTGAACCCCTGCTCACGCTTCTTCGAGGTCATGAAATCTGTCAATTCGCAGTTTCTTGGACAGCATGTTTCTTGGTTTTGAGATCATTTCCCTCGAGAGCTCCATCGAAGTTGTCATTCAATTGTGGAAATCAATTCTGAATAAGATGCAGAGATGGTGCTTGATGTGGTGTCTTAACATTCAAGCAAGAAGACTGCTTTCAGTTTCAGCTCGAATCGAGCTAATGACTAAGAATAGACCGTCCATCCATCAACTCGATTCGAGCCGATGGACTTCTCACGCGAATTCTGAACTCTGACACATTTGCTTTAAACCCCTGCTCTCGCTAATTCTAGGTTTCAATTTGCAGTTCCTTGGATTCTATCTTGCCTTGTTTTTGAGATGATTTTTCTCGAGAGCTCCATCAAAGTTGGGATTATGATTAATTTGATGAGATGCGGATGAAATTTTGAATTGAGAAATGGTTTTCGAGAACTGGCATATTGGTGTGTGATTTCACGTTTTTTGATGAAGTTTGTTTTTGTGGAAGTGATCAGGTCCAGTGCTTCTGGTTGATGCACCACGCCATTCCAACTTGACAGGTTAGTATTTCAATTCACTAATTGCCTGTTTTGGATCTTCCATGTCATTGTTGTCCGTTTACGGCATGATGAATATTCTAGTGTGATAGCACGTACATGCTTGTTCTAGCTCGAATGGCAAGTGCACGCTTGTTCTAGCTGGATTCTACCTGCATGCTTGGTCTAGCTTGATAGCAATTACTGCGACTGTTATGCTAATTGTGAGGACCAAAATCCCCTTTGCACTAATTGGGAAGGAACATCTGCAATGTTTTGTACACAGCCCAGGTTTTGCAGGATTTGCACATCCCCCCTGGTGTTGAGCGCATCATTTTTAGGACTCTCAATAGTGACAGGTGACGAGGCACCTCAACCAACTCATGCGTTACGAAACTTCACCATATTTTAGAGTGCAATGCATACTGCCTTGGCGTAGCCAACTGATTCCGGTTTGTTGCTTTCTTTTCAAATATGGAGATGGATTCCAGTGCAGTGTGATTTCCACTTGCTCAGCTTATGAACCAGCTCTTGTGAAGCAGGAAACTGATGTGGACAAAGGAGTGGGACTCCAGCTATGTGGGTTTCACCACCGACGGTGCTGACTGGCTTGTGAAACACACTAACATCAAGTTCGTTGGTACGGGTCTTTCATCTGGTGGCTTCTTGTTCCAAATGTATGACAATAAATTAGCTGCATGATATGTGCCGTTTTGTTTTGCAGGCATTGATTATCTCTCCGTTGCAGCATTCGTTGACATCGTTGCTGCTCACCGGGTTCTCTTAGGGAAGGTGCGTTCATCTCCTTAAATTATGCTCTCATTTTAATGTAAACATCTTACAGGAAGTAAGCGAGGAAGTAAGGCACATGATGTGCGAGCTCCTGTCTCTGAGCTCTGGACGGTGACTTTGTTCCAATAACTGCAAGTTATTCTCTGACAAGAACGTTTTGGTCTGCAATGTTGCAGAAACTTGTGATTGTGGAGGGTCTGAACTTAGACAATGTGGAGATGGGGCTCTATACCGTCCACTGCCTCCCTTTGAAACTTGTGCAGGCAGAAGGTTGTCCTATCAGGTGTGTGCTTTCAACTTAGATGAAGCACGCGTGCAGTTTTGTTTGATTCCTAAACCGAGGGCCTGTGACAATTCACTACCAAGACATGGAGAAAGCTTTAAGCGTTCTGCCGAGCTTTAAGAGTTCTGCCAGGCTCTGATTACTATGATAGACCAGAGGTATAAGGTTGGGCCGATGCCTTCCCCTTCGTAAACATTTCAGATGCAGTGGCATATGTATGTATATATAGGCACAAACATTTCCAGGACACTATGCATCTGAAGGCCTCAAGTATATTCCGCAGTTTCTTCGCATGGAATGGCAACTTGGTTGTGATACTTTAAAACCTGACTCGCATTCAGACTCATACCAGCAATCCCTGAGATCGTCACTACTGCGGAGAATTTTGTTTCACATGTGCCGCTGAAGTTTCTCGATTCATCAAAACTTTGGCCTCAGTTCCTGCGTGTACCCACATATCGGGATCAATGCGACCAGGTCGACCACATTATAGTGGCAAGACTTCCAGTTCGTAACAAGTCGAAACATATCATGACATACCTGACATACATATCTCTAGCTCAATCCTGGTGATCTGATGATTAAGGGTGTTTCCAGGGCTCTGGCGGGTGGTAGTTTGTCTGCTTGTCATCTCTTTACAATTGCAGCTGCAGAGGTTTTTAGATACTAAAACCCCGGCCTTGCTTTCTATCTGACTAGCAATGAATCCCACTGCGCGACTTGCAGGAGGAAATCATACGCTGCATGATCTGTCGTAAGTCTATCGATTTATTACGAGAATTCGGTACAGGAATGAATTTAGTGCGGTGGTGGACACAGCTCATCGTAGTGCGGTGCTGAATCCGCAATACCACTGCCTCTCTTGGTTCTGATCGACCAAGAGATGCAATGAGGGGAGTTTGCTGGAAGCGCTCACCGCCAGACTGGGGGATTTGTATGAAACCAAGCTTTCCTTTCACTTGCTCTTCTACGTTGATATAGATATCCCTCAAATTCGGAAATCAATGTTCAATTTCAAGTTCAGAAGAGCTGTTAATATATAAAAACGCCGCCCATGTGGCTGGTAATGAACAGCTTACACCTTCGCCACTTCACAACTCAAACAAGCATTCAACATCACAGTGGGCACAAGACTCACCACACAGATAATTCAAGTTTTCCCGAAGCACCTATTCTCATGTCCCAAGATTAGCCATGCAAGAAGTCCACCGAAATTTAGAAGCAGATTATGAAACTTTATTATGTCGAAGATGACTTGGTCAAAGTCTGAGCTGTGCTGCCAAGATCTCGAGACCTGAATTTTAAGACATACTTAGACCAGAATTGACAGCGCGGTGATCAAGTGCAGCTTGTGGCTTCGCTGACTTCAGCAGTCCACACAGTCGGCGATGGCGCCGTGTCATATGGATTCGGCAGGACGTCATTGGTGATGTACACTTGCCCGACGTTTCGGCTCTTGGCTGTGGCCACCGCTGTTGTCACACTGGCTGCGTCGTCCGGGGCCGTGTGCAGGATGTTCCAGAACCTGGAGGAGTTGTAGCTGTACACCCAATCAGCAGGAGCAGCAGTACTGTAATTGGAAAAATAATCTGCAGTCGTCGGAACACCAGATCATTCATTAGAATTCAATTTTCATTCCTAGACAGACATGAACAAAAACTTCGTAATAGGGTGTGTCAGATTCGGTTAGAGGGAGATTCCATCCCTGAAATTGGTTTTTGATTCCCCTGTTATTCCATATCTCCTTTCCCACTTTGGTGGTGCCCAAATAAGCGATCTCCTGTTGCTGTAAATGTCAAGGATCCACAAAAGTTCGGAGATTTTTTGTATCGATAGACACTAGCAACCTCCAAGCTGCTCTCGAACGTAACGTTAACAACAATGAGAGAGTGGACCACAAATTAGCCCCAAAACTTGAAATAGAACGTCACACTTTCGGCTCTCTAAAGTCTAAACCACGCCCATTTTCGAATTCACAAACACGACCTTCACACATACACTGAAATTCTACAATTGAAGAGATCACGAACAACTCCAGAACAAAGGTGATGGTCCTAGTTTTTTTGTACCTTCAAACGTGACATAGTTGTCAATTTGTGTGTTCGTCAGAAAACACTCCATCCCATTTGTCCCCCAATTCAGCACCGTGTACCCCTGTCCCCCCTTCTCCTTCACCCGTTCGTCATACGACTTGTACAAATTCAGGGTGTTGTTATCACAATCCGAGCTCCCTTCGTCCAGAAAGATCCCATCCACGTTGAACGAGCTGTAATACGTGTCGATGTCGGCGAGCACGAGCTCCGACGGTCGGATGGTGTAATTTGTGCGGACGTAGCCCAACACGGTCTTCACTGCGGAGGTCCCGGTCTTGATGGTGTCGAGGAGCGTGACGAAGTTGGGGTAGTCGAGGCTCGACGAGTTGATAGGGCCGCTGTCGGGGTTGATGATCACCAAAGTGGCGTTCGCTTTGAACACGTCCCACGCGCACCCCGTACCGGCGCAGGGGTAGACGTACGAGGGGACGTAAATCTCTTGCGTGCTGCAGGAGAGGCCGAATCTGGCGAAGGTGCAGAACAGGAGCCACAAGAGGCAACTTGAGGGGTGGCGCATGGTTGCCTGGTGGAGTAGAATTGGTGCTAAACGTCAGTAGCAATTGGGAAGTAGCACAACACATGGGTTGTAAGTTACAACTCTCTCAATCCCGCTCTCAATCAATTTGACCGGCCTAGGCAGGAATCGGCCCTGAATTTGCTGACATTCATGCATGGCTGCAAAGGTTTAGGGTTTCCAGAACTTGAGCTACTAATTAGTTTACTACTTGCACTCTTCTCCCTCTCAACTGACTAAATATTAACGGACCTTAAAGAGCCTAGAGGATCAAGAAGGATACAGGATCTAAATAAATGTTAAGTTGCAATCTTGAAGCAGGAGCATCAAAGAATGTACTCTTTGGTTGGTTGGAAGGCTCACATTGAACACAACGTTATGGGTGGTAACACTCCCTCGCTCAATCAAAAATGTTTGACAAAACTGTGTTTGATTCATCAATTACTGTAGCATAATAGAATAATAGATTCGATAACCTTGATGAGACTTGGAGCTCAAGAAGATTTGTAAACATGAATGATGCCAACATACAGTCTTGAATCAAGGATGTCTGCGAGTGTACTTTATGGATCATTCAAGGACTCTTACTGTATACAATGCTAGTAGAGATAATTAATAACCCTAAACCAAAGAAAATTCGATCGACCCAGCTGCATTCACTCGTCAGTTTTGCATTATGAAATAGAATACCAAACTCAAATCCTGAGAACCACAAACTTCGCATTTCGTATTCGATCAACTACTACTGGAATTTCAAGCTTCCGTACTTCAAATCTACTTCAAGCGCCAGCTGTAGATTACCATCGTATGGCATAACAACAACACCATGTACATAAAGCAGCAAGTATAAACCTAAATAGTATCAGCACGGGCTCACCTGTGGTGAATCAAAACTCCTTTTATCAGCACTCAGCAGATGAACACATACTTCTACAAGCTCTGAATTCGAAGCGTTCAGTTCACATATAATGCAGAGAAGAGGAATTCAAAGAGCAATGAAGAGATTAGTACCATGTTGGTGATGAGTGGCCTGAAGCCTGTCGAGCAGCTCATACTTGGAAAATCGCGTCTCCAAGAAGAAGAAGAAGAAGAATTAGAACTCTGGTTCTACTGGAAATGGAGTGTCTGATGGGTAGTTCGAACAACTACACTCAAATATAAACAGCGAATGCTACCTGAGCTTCCGACAGTAGACTCTTTGACGCAAACTTAGTAGCGAAGGTTCCCTCTGCGACCTCAATTCAAAGGTAGACTCCACGACATGGACTTTGTTGCTTCCCTTCCAAGGTACGGGAAGCTCTATGACATGGACTCATATCCAATCTCCAACATCTGCACCTCCAAGTCAAATCTTGAAAGCAACAGCAACGTCATCTCAGTGAGCAATATATGCCGACTGTGATTGAATGAGGGGGTAAGTCTCCATCTTTATACCAATCAATCACATCCAATTCAAGCGGTGATGAGCAAGCAACCTATCAATCCCCTTGCACCGCTTATTTTATTATGTGCAAATGCAGCAGATAAGATTTTTTCAACTTGCTGCATGATGACAAGATTGAATGTCGGAACGTGGACCAAGACTTGTTCCAAAGGCGTACGGCCAAGATGTCGGAACGACCCAAAGGCGTCCTTTCTTTGCTTGAGGAAAGCGTGAATCCGAAGAATACAATTAACTAGTTCTAATACCGACATTACACGTTGCAGTTTTCAAGCAACCAATTTTGAATGCGTTCTCAGTGGAATGGCGACATGACACTTGCAATGCATGCATCCAAGGATGAAAGGGAAAAATGAACAATCATCTACGTATCTGTGTCCAATTGTACATCCTCTAAATATTGTAGTATTAGTAAATTATTGAATCCATATTGACAAATTTAATAATTTTTTAAAAGGGTTTTGGGCTATGTCATGCATGTTATTGCCCTTTTCTTAGTGTTAAGTGATAGCTTGTGCAAAAATGGAGTAAGAATAGAAACATTTGATGTTTGCAATCAAACTAGTCTTGTAGTCCATTCCAATCTTCAGAGCTTGGAATAGCTCAAACAATCTTATACAAACTAAATTTCTTCATTGGTGGGGAGGTTATGTTTACATAATTACTTTACATGTAATCTTTCTTGTCTTCCCAATTAACCCTAGAAGTCTCAAAATCTCCTCCAAAGACTAAATGGATTTTGGGTGGGGTGATGTGACCTCAAATGTTGACTTGAGTTTTTGAAACTTTTTTTAAAGATAGAAAAACACATTAGTTTTCTAGGAATATCATTTCTATTTTGATCGAGGCCCTGGAGCAAAAGTTATGCCAGCTGAAGCTCAAAGCTGTGTTCTCCAAGCAACACAAACAAAGACACACTGAAATGTCAATTGAACAGTCACAAAATGCTGTCGGTAGTAACATGGTCATAATCAAGTGTGCAGTGGTTTGCACGCTTGCATATCACCTGACTAAAATTGCGCAGCTAGCTTCAGGACACAGCTACCGAGGCCTTTCCATCGTCGAAGAAGGTGATGTAGGGCGACGACAAAACAAGGTGATGCAGGAGATCAATGCATTAAATGAGATTCCTAGGACAATATCATGACCCAATGGGAGGATGTACTGTAGGCATGGAAAGCCTAAGAGGGATCACGGCGCGCTGGCACGGAGCACACCAAAAAATTTGACCATGAAGTTGCGAGTGAGCAACGACCAAGAGATGCAATGAGAGGGGTGAAAAAAGGAGCAATCAGTGGGGATCAATTTTTCCTGGCCATGCTACTAGCGCTCACTGCCAGACTGCGGGATTTGTATGAAACCAAGTTATCCTTTCACTTGCTCTTAATTCTACGTTGATAATCGTAGCCCTCAAATTCGGAATGTTCAGTTTCAAGTTCAGAAGAGCTTTTAATATATAAAAACGCCGCACATGGCTGGTAATGAACAGCTTACACCTTCAATCGCCATTTCACAACGTACTCAAACAATCATTCAACATCTCACATGGGTACAAGACGCACCACACAATTCAAGTTTCCTGGAGCATCTAGGGAAGTGCCACGAGATTTAGAAGCAGAAACTTTATTATTTCGCAGCTGGCTTGGGCCTGCTTGTCAAGGTCTGAGATGTGCTGCCAAGATCTCCAGACCCGAATCTAAAGACATACTTAGACCAGAATTGTTGCAAGCAGTGAGGAGCTAAATAAGCGTGGTGATCGATCGATCAAGTGCAGCTTTTAGCTTTGGTGACTTCAGCAGTCCACACAGTGGACGATGGCGCCGTGTCATATGGATTCGGCAGGACGTCATTGGTGATGTACACTTGCCCGACGTTTCGGCTCTTGGCCGTGGCCACCGCTGCTGTCACACTGGCTGCGTTGTTCGGGGCTGTGTGCAGGATGTTCCAGAACCTTGAGGAGTCGTAGCTGAACACCCACGTAGGAGGAGCAGCAGCACTGTAATTGGAAAAATAATCTGCAGCCGTCGGAACAGTAGATCATTCATTAGAATTCAATTTTCATTCCTGGGCAGACATGAACAAAAACTTCGTAGTAGGGTGTGACAGATTCCAGTCGGTTAGTAGGAGATTCCATCAGTTGTTTTTCGATTCCCCTGTTATTCCATATTTCTTACCCTAGTTAGTATTGTGGTACCCAAACACGACCTTCATACAAACTGAAATCCTATAAGTCTAGAGATCACGAATCAATCCAGAACAAGCATGGTCTTCCAATCCAAGTTTGTACCTTCAAATGTAACGTAGTTATCAATGTGCGTGTTCGTCAAAAAACACTGGCTCCCGGAAGTTCCCCAATTCAGCACCGTGTATCCCAACCCCGGCTTCCCCTTCACCCATGCATCATACGACTTGTACAAATTCAGGTTAGTGCTATCACAAGACGTGTTCCCTTCGTCCAGAAAGATCCCATCCACATTGTAGAAGTTGTAATACGCGTTGATATCCGCGAGCACGAGCGACGAGGCTCGTTTGCCGTAACCCGTGAGGACGTAGCCCACCACGATTTTCACTGCGGACGTCCCGGTCTTCATGTTGTTGACGAGGGTAACGAAGTCGGGGTTTGACGTGCTGCCAGGGCCGCTGTTGGGGTTGATGACCACCAAAGTGGCGTTCGCTTTGAAAACGTCCCACGCGCACCCCGTGCAGGGGTAGACGTACGAGGGGACGTAAATCTCTTGTTGCGTGTGGGACGAGACACCGAACGTGGCAAAGGTGCACAACAGGATCATGAATGCCCATAGAAGGCAGTTGATTGGTTGGCGCATTGGAGCCTGCTGCAAGTGACGACAATGCCATTAGCAATTTCGAAATAGTCGCAGGAGGGAGTTGCTTACATTGATGTATGGCTGCAGGGTTTAGGTTGGTTGGAGGTTCACAACCATACATCAATGTAAACTCTTAGGTTCGTTGGAACGCTCACATTGAACACAACATTATGGGTTATAACACTCCCTCGCTCAACCAAGAAAGTTTGACAAAACTATGTTGATTCATCAATTACTGGAGCAGATTAGATAACCTTGACGAGGCTTGAAGCTTAAGAAGATTCTTAAAATAAATGATGCCAACATACAGTCTTGAATCAAGAATGTTCAAGAGTGTACTTTTGAATCATTCGAGGGCTCTTATTGTATACAAAGCTAGTAGAGGTAATTAATAACCCAAGAAAACTCGATCGACCCAGCTGCATTCACTCGTCAGTTCCGCATTATGAAATAGAATCCCAAAGTCAAATCTTGAGAACCACGAACTTCGCATTTCTTATTCAGAATTGCGAGTAGTTCAACTATTACTGGAATCTCAAGCTTCTGTACTTCAAATCTACTTCAAGCGCCAGATTACCATCGTATGGCATAACAACAACACCATGTACATAAAGCAGCAAGTGTAAACCTAAATAGTATCAGCACGAGCTCACCTGTGGTGAATCAAAACTCCTTTTATCAGCGCTCAGCTGATGAACAAATACTTCTACAAGCTCTGAATTCAAAGCGTTCAGTTCACATATAATGCAGAGAAGAGGAATTCAAAGAGCAACGAAGAGATTAGTACCATGTTTATGATGAGTGGCCTGAAGCCTGTCGAGCAGCTCATACTTGGAAAATCGCGTCTCCAAGAAGAAGAAGAAGAAGAATTAGAACTCTGGTTCTACTGGAAATGGAGTGTCTGATGGGTAGTTCGAACAACTACACTCAAATATAAACAGCCGACTGTGATTGAGTGAGTAAGGTCTCCATCTTTATACCAATCAATCACATCCCATTCAAGCGGTGATGAGCAAGCATCTTATCAAATACTTTGCGCATGCGTTCACATGGAAGAAATCGATCCTCGTTGGCACAATGAGATCTTATTTCATTTACATGCAAAATTATAAATGCAACTGATAAGGTTTTTCAACTTGCTGGAAGTGATGACAAGATTAAGTGTCGGAACGACGAAGACTAGTACCAGAAGCGACCTTTCCTTGCACGTTTTGCTTGAGGAAAGCAAGGAATGATCCGAAAAACGCCATTAGCGTTGACAATTCACGATTTTCCTTTTCCTATTTCAGGGGGATTGCTACAAGCAATACTAACACTGCTGTGCTGTGCCGCACGTTCAACAATTTGGTTTTGTTTTCTTGACGCAAATGAAAGAAAATTCATAGCAAATCAAAGTACAAACATTCATTTCTGTAATTGTTTTGCAATCTAAGCGTGTAGAACACTTTGAGATGTAATGCTTTTCTCACTGGTCAATGGAATGGTGACAAATCTAACTCAAAAACTGGATCAACACAAGTAGTCTTCTGCACAATTTCTTTTCCTCGGAGCAAATCAATGCTTGAGGTAGGAGGTTCTAAAAGCACACAAACTCTAAAATCGCCCACCTTCTCAAATGTACACTATTTGTACATGTAGCTTTTTTTAGCCTTCAGCAATGTATAGACAATGCACATTTGAGGAGGTGGGTGATTTTAGAGTCCTATGCCTTTTCAACTTTAAAATTTCATAAATAATTCCACAAAGCTCCAAAAAATATAAAACGACTAAAGATAGATGCCAATTCCACTCATCCTTTAAGGAAATTTTATTGAGAAATAGTTCAAGAAGTTTCACCTTCCAAAATTCAGTTTTGGCTTTTAAATGGGCGATTTATGGAACTCCTATCTTATTACCTCTTCCCTCACCAGAGGTTCCATATGTGATTTTCTTAAACAAATCAAGCCACTAAAGACACTTCTAAATGTAGTAAACCTTAAATTTTAAGACTATTTTTATATTGTCTAAAGCTATAATGGAAAATTTTGTTAAAGTGACATTCAATCATTTTGCAACTTTGACACTTTTATAGTTTAAATTGCGTAGTCTAAAATTAATACCTATCCTAGATTATTTAGACTACATGGTCTCAAATCTATACCTATTTAGATGGTTTAAATCACACAATTTGAAAATGGCATATGGAATATTGCTATTTTAATGAAATTACCTATTTTAATAAAATGATGGTTAGGAATTTTTTTTTAAGTAGCAACATCAAAAAAAAAACTAGTTCTAGCATGAGTAGTCAAGTACCCAAATAATTTATCCTTTAGATCCTATACCTGGGTTTTCTAAATGTAGTCTTTAGTACCTTGTTTCATAATATTCTTAAACATCAAAGTAGGGGACCTTTTTTCTTTCCATAAATCAAGGCACCTTTCATTATAGAATGGAAAAAAAAAACTCCCTTGCCTTCTCATTCAAGAATGTTATATTGTAGAAACATATTAATCTTTATTTGAATTATATAGAATGTAGAAAAAGAATTACACTTCAATGGTGGTGGTATAAAATGTTCAAGGTTGGTGAGCATCCAAAGATGCACTTTGCAACAATTTTTTATGCATTGCAAGGAGTGCGATTGAAGCATTTCTATATTTATTGACCTCTTCATCTTTATAATTGTACAAAGATCAAATTATTTTGTTTTCATGTGAAATGAGATGTTGTAACCTTTCCAATGACACAATTCTAGACATAGAAATTTTCTTTAGTTTTTTTTTTTAATCAAATTTCAAAGTTTGAAAACACATTCTATACATGCTTCAAGGTGTTGGCTTATTCACACTCCTTGCATTAACCCAACTATTGTTTCAAGATTGAAAGGTCAATCTCGAGGGCTAAACATCAAATCAAAAAAGAAAATGTCCAATGCCCATTGCAATCTATGAAAATACTTAATAGTAGATGTAAGCAAGAAATACTTGTTGATTTTGTTGCATTTGAAAATAATACTCTCAATACAATGAACTTTTGGAGAAAGATATTTAAAAATTAAATAAAATGCATAAAAATAATATAACACTATAAATGTCATGAATCTAAAAATTTGAATTTAAGAATTTTTTTCAAAATTTATTGCTCAAGATAAGTTAATGGAAATTTTCACAAAATAGATTCTTTGATGTTTAAGTTGGAAAAAAGGAAAAAAAAACATTCTAAAAACTTCCATTCTTAATAATTTGATAGAAGAATATAGTTACCCCTTGAATATCCAAGTGAAATTCATCGTTTTGAATTCTTATTAATATTGAATATCATGAAAACTACTAAATTCAATAAACTATGAAAATTGACTTTCAATAGTACATGGATTTTTTAAATTTCAAAAAAATATGGATTGCAGCTGTTCATATAGAAACACTTCCAATATTAAATTTGAATTAACTGGCTCAATATTCCAAAAATTATTCTTGCATTTGAGTTCAATATACAAGATTCAACAACAATTTAGTATAGGTATTTTGTACTTTCATCCCAGTATATTTGTCACACATTGACATTTTAGTATATCAATATATTTTTGGTGTATATCGTGGTAATTGGAAACTTTTTGCAGGCATGATTTTCCTACCACTCAATGTGATAGAGATTTCTAACCATCATAAAGTAGATGTACCTTATTCTATCTTTGTATCCAATTTCATTTAGATGAAGGTTGTATGTGCATATTTGAACAAGAATTTAGGAGTGTAGAGAATCTCTTTTCACTTAGCCAATTTTACTTTAAAGGGTGGTTGCAAAAAAGACCTATCATTTTTGGTAGCACTTTGGTAAAATTAGATTTTTTAAAGGCCAATATTGTGAGTGTTTTTTAGTGGAACAATCTCATCCAATGAGAGGAAAATTGAATTTATGGCTAGAAGTACTATTGCTTGCAAGTATTGAGACAATATTATGTGCAAAAAAAACAATTTGTTACAAAAAAATAGATACAACAAGGTATCATGAAAAAACTAAAAAATAGTAATTTGTGAGGACTTAATGGCAATAGATTTCACCAAAAGAATGAACTGAAAACCATCTTCAATGTTCCGAAAAGTAGGAACTAGAGGATATAAAATAATGTATTTTAGATGCCCCTTGGTAGGAACATGCCTATCTATTGTGGAAATAGACCTTAAGAATTTCAATTCAAGATCATTAGTTTTGGATACTCTCCAATACTAAATAACCATAAACCTCAATGTGTGACAAATTATCAAAATTGACTATTAAATAGAAAATTATTATTTTTAATTACTAAACAATAATTAATATGGATACAATCAAGACATTTATCTCCAATGCAAATTTCAAGTTCATTAGGTTCTTGCTTCAAAAATTATAACAAATGATAACTTTGTCACTCTAAATGTGATGGAAGTCCTTTTTGCAATCACCTCAAAGCAATACATGATCATGTGCTCTCTTAGATTCTCCAGGTTCAAATGAATGCAAGGATATCATTTGGATTGGATTGGGTGTAGGGACAAAGTAAGGTTCATTTTCCTTAGAATAACAACACCTAATTGAGACAATTTTTTCTAGTCTCACTTCTTCAAAAGACAATTGACCAAAAATATTCGATAAGGTTATTAACAACTCAAGAGAAATGCAACCCAAGTGGTTTTGTAATTTTATGACACTCTAATAATATTTTACAAAATTTTCAAAGTTGAAAACATAGGATAGCCCATACTTAACACTATACTCAGATACCTTAGCAAATCACAAAATGTCTCACCTTCCATCGATTGCTTCAAAAAACTCCTCACCTTTCATTGGTTACTTTTGAAAGGTTGTAGTAGTTTTGAGTCTTAGAAATGTTCATTCAAGCCCATTTTGTAGGTACCCGAGAAGAGAAGGTGTCTCTTTCAGGTGCTACTACTACTTAATTTGCAAAAAACTCTAAATCCATACTAAGGTAGCAACACCTACAATCATAACCATCACTTCTAAAATCTTGGGAAGTGAATAGATATCATTGCAAAGATGGACTACATTTAAATATCAAACCTTGGTGTCAATATCAGGTGCATCTACAATCAAATCTTTAAGAACTCACCAACTTATTCTTACAGTGTCCAAATAATATATTTCAAAGTGCACAAGAATTATTTTTCTCTTGCTAGTAGGTCCAATTGTTTGTAGGATGCATATAAGTAGACATCATGTCCCAAACCCTTAAATGAAATTAACGGTGATGGGTATTTCTACCTTAGTTTCATGGTAATGGAAGTTATATGCTTTGAGTTGACCACATTTGGCTCTTCAAGGATTGAAAGGGCAAAGTGTGTTGCAGCTCATTTCAACAAGGGACTAATTTCATGCGCAGGGAGAATTGACCCCTTCTTTGTCCCGGTCAACTGTGGTTTGACAAAAAAGCCCCCTATGTTGTGCCAATTTTTTTGCAATTCTTGCATCTCCCTAGCCTTAACCCCTAAAGGACCAAGGCCTTATTTCTGCCAAAAAACACTCAAAACTGCCATTTCTGCAGCAAAGAGTAAAAAAAATTGAAAATTATTTTTTTTGCACATCCAACCTTAGGATCTGATACCTTACTAGTACGGAAATGTGTGGAAAAAATTTCAGAAATTTTGACCACATAGATTAAAAGATATTTGCGTTTAAAGTGAAAAAAACAATTTTTTCAGCACCTTGTGGGACTGGATTATTTGACTTTGAACTTTTTTAACTTAAATTTTTTGCACTACAGAGTTTTGAGCTTTAAATCCTTATTGTGGGAAATTGAGTTGAGAGTCTAGGAAAGAAGAAAATTTTAAGAAAAAGATTAATTTTCATGCTTAAAAAAATTGTTAAGTAGAAGTAGGTATGAGAATGAAGGAAAATTCTAAATTATTAATATCTTTAAGATGGAATTAAAGTGCACTAATCCCAATGGTGAGATTGTTCTAGCAAGCAAACAAAATCATGTTAAAATTGTTTTTCAAAAAAATTGTAAAAATTGCATTCAGAAATGAATTCTATAAGTTATTTTTTCAGGATGATGCTCTAACTGCCCAATAAACAAGATTGTCCATAACTTTCTCATAATAAGTCCAAATGGAATGAATAAAAGCTTCCCATGCAGACAAAAATATAATCTACAAGAAAAAAAATCCAAAAAAGAAAAATTCAAAATTTTGCAAATTTTTTTTTGCTGCCTGGACTGCCCCCCGTCCCCTACTTTGAGCTTATTTGGTCATAACTTTTGCTTCCGGGCACCAAATGTGAAAAAAATTGTATTCCCACAAAGCTCATTAGTTTTTCTATCTTTAAAAAAAGTTTCAAAAAATCATGACAAAATTTCAGCCCGTAGGTACCTGCCCGAAATCTAATTTGTCCCCAGAAGGGATAATGGTCCTTTAGGGGTTAAATGCCGGACCTATACCCACAGTTTTCAGCCCTTGTGTCCAACACTCTATTTGCTCCCATTTCAGGACTATATTTGTATAAAAAAAATTATATTTATTTTTCAGAGATGAAGCTACAGGTCTTCTGTACTTCCCAAAAATTTTAGATTTTTTTGAGGAAAATTGATTTTTCTGAGAATTTTTGAAGAAAAAGTGAAGAAAAATCATATCAAATAGAAAATTATCTCAAAAAATCTGAGAATTTCATCAAGTGTGGAAATTTCGGTGGCAAACATCATGGTGTAAACTCAACTTCTGTGTCATTCTAAAATTACAATCCAGAAGACTTTGAAAGTACATATAGAGTTCAAGTTGCAATAAAATATTCAAATAATGTTTTTTTTTCAAAATTCCAATTGGAGAAGAAACTAGAATAGATTACCTTCATTTTGTTAGTTGGACTCAAACTCCAAAAATATCATTTTTTTGGATAAATTTAAGATTTATAGCAAGGAACAAAATTTCCCAAAATACACTGAAAATAGCATATTTTGTGATCCATTTTTTTCTGTAATTTTTAATTCATGTGAAGAGAAACACTCACATGACTACAAAATGAATTAGGTACTCTTCATAATCCTTTGTGAAAGGTCAAGCAACAAGAAATGGATGAAAAATTGCTAGCAATCTCCCTGTACACTGTAGCAAATTCGTGCAAACGCCACGAAATGGCGCCGCTGGCGCTTCAGGGCTAGAGTAATTTGGAGTCTCTGATTGCAAATATGAATTCAGAATTTCAAAAAAAAATTAAGCCTTGCAAATAAAAAATTCCAGGGCTTGCCCTGGAGGGGCAATGAGGGGGGCAATTCACCCTGGCCCTAATCTCATGAGGGGCCTCTTTATGAGCAGGCAAAATCAAAGTACAGCTTACATGATGTAACTGAAGTTGGGGGGAGACATTAACTTACTATTCTTTTGAACAAATGTCTTTTGAACAAATGTCTTTTAGGCACCTGTCAATCCATTTAAAAAGTTTATGTATTGGAGAATGCAGGATGTTAAATCGTGCCATCGAAGGTGGGCCAAGCAAGGGTAAAATTTGTGTTGTAGGGATAAAAGTAAAAAAGAAGCCCCCTATTTTGAGCCATGTCTAGAGTACATTGTAGACTTCACCTAGCTAATTTGGGATCTCTGGTTGCAAATATGAATTCAGAATTTGCAAAAAAAATCATATGTGTCAATTAAAAAATTCCTGCGTTTTCCCCGGGTTAAATCCACCTCACTAGGCCCACCTTCGATGGCACGATTTAACGTCTTGCTTGGAGAATGGCCTTACCATGTACCTTAGATGGCCTACCATGTACCTTAACATTTACAGTAACTGCAAAGTCAAAATGATTTGGTTCCATTCAGACTAGGAGACCCAGTTTTTTTTTGGGCTGGGTGTGGAACTGCCCCCCGCTTGTCCCCGAGGGAAAATGCTGAATTTTTTTATTTGCCATGCATGATAAAATTTGCAAATTTTGAATTCATATTTGCAATTAGAGGACCTAAATTAGATAGGAGAGGTGTAGAAGATAAATTAATCAAGCACAAAATAGTTTTTTTTTAACATGCACCCCGTAGGATGACTTTGGGAGGACGAGTGAGGGGATTGGTTCACCACGTCCAATTTTTTGGTTTTGTTAACCCCTAAAGGACCAAGGCCTTATTACTGCCAAAAAATACTCAAAACTGCCATTTCTGCAGCAAAGAGTAAAAAGAATTTGAAAACTATTTTTTTTGCACATCCAACCGTAGGATCTTATACCTTACTAGTATGGAAACGTGTGGAAAAAATTTCAGGAATTTTGCCAACATAGATTAAAAGATATTTGCGTTTAAAGTGAAAAAAACAATTTTTTCAGCACCTTGTGGGACTGGATTATTTGACTTTGAACTTTTTTAACATAAATTTTTTGCACTATAGAGTTTTGAGCTTTAAATCCTTATTGTTGGAAATTGAGTTGAGAATCTAGAAAAAAAGAAAATTTTAAGAAAAAGATTAATTTTCATGCTTAAAAAAATTGTTAAGTAGAAGTAGGTATGAGAATGAAGGAAAATCTAAATTATTAATATCTTTAAAATGGAATTAAAATGCACTAATTCCAATGGTGAGATTGTTCTAGCAAGCACACAAAATCATGTAAAAAACTTTTTTTAGAAAAATTGTAAAAATTGCATTCAGAAATGAATTCTATAAGTTATTTTTTCAGGAAGATGCTCTAACTGCCCGATAATCAAGATTGTCCATAACTTTCTCATAATAAGTCCAAATGGAATGAATAAAAGCTTCCCATGCAGACAAAAATATAATCTACAAGAAAAAAAATCCAAATAAGAAAAATTCAAAATATTGCAAAAAAAAATTTGCTGCCCGGACTGCCCCCCGTCCCCTACTTTGAGCTTATTTGGTCATAACTTTTGTTTCCGGGCACCAAATGTGAAAATAATTATATTCCCACAAAGCTCATTAGTTTTTCTATCTTCAAAAAAAGTTTCAAAAAATCATGACAAAATTTCAGCCCATAGGTACCTGCCCGAAATCCAATTTGTCCCCCAAAGGGACAATGGTCCTTTAGGGGTAATTTTGGCTAGTAAAACTAAAAGCCATCTTCACTGGAGTGCTAAAGTTTATTTTTTGGATATAAATAAATCATCCCAAGTATGGATGCAAATCAACTCATTCACTGTAAAGTGTATACATTCATCAAAACAAGAGCAATACCATTCTGAAATTTTTGTAGCAATATAGCAGTTTCATCCATTGGCACTAGTAGAAAAGGTCTTTGCAATGAGGCAAGTGGTGAGGGAAGTGATGCCCCAAACTACATTAATTGTGTAATTTGGGGGTATCACTTTCCTTGCTAATTGCCTTGTTGCAGGCGCTTTTTCTACTAGTATAGAAAAATAGGTTTTATCATCAAATTATTCCTTGTGAAACCATATTGAAAGTTGCAACCAAGATGGAGTATTCCTTGAAAAGTACATAAATTGCATCGAGAGAAGAACTATAGTTTTCAAAGGACAAATATAAATGAAGAGTCTCTTCTTGCAAGGTTCCTTTGAGGTAGCTTGTGTAAAGGGGATGGGTACCTTCCTATAGCCAAGACATATCCTTCGAATACATTCTAATGTAAATATCTTGGGCATGAAATTGTGTACGTTTAGCTTTTGCTATGGGGGCAAATTGAGGCATTGATTGAGGGCAAGTAAGTTCTCTCAAAAATATATCCTAATAGTCATATTTTAACCACAAAAGTTATGATCATACCCCATCTTGGTTGCAACTTTCAATATGGTTTCACATTCATTGTTGGCAATCAAAGTCTATGCAAACATCACTAAATGCTAGAAATTGTACATGACTTGCCACATGTCATGAATCTTATGTGAGCATGTGACTTACACTAGTTTGCTACTATATTCTTATTTAGAAGTGGAGTGACAATTCCTAGTAATGCTTTGACCTATGTAGAGAAAAACAAAAAAATATATATTATTTTTATCATTGTAATTTCTATCATGCCTTAAATTTTAACATTCATTTGGTCCTTCCTAGATACTTTGCATGTCTCCGAACATTTAAAATCTTTGCAAAGATGTCCTCTAGGAAGGGTGGGAAAAAAATCTAAACTATCCCTAGGAAGGTAAAAACAAAGGAGAATACATCTTGGATAGTGCCTATACTTCCAATTTTCAAAGTTCCAAATTCAAAACTTTTCCAAAAAAAAAATCGATAAATGAATATAGGCCATGTTGGCACCCTTTATGAAATTGTAGGATTTTCATTTGATATCTCCCTCATACCTTTGAGGTATCTAGGAAAGAGGGAGCTTCTAATGATTGCACAAATCAAAGCATTTATTCAAGTTATACAATATATATGTCAATTCTTTCAATCATATTTAGTAAAATATGGCAAGGATAAAAATTATTGATGCCTTATACCTTGGGAAGGACAAATTAAAGTCTTTGCTACAATGTCATTTGAAGGATAATTTTTTGCAAGTTGGACTTCATAGGGAAGGACAAGGGTGACCTTGAAATTTAAGACTTTGTTTCTCTAGTCATTGTAATGATTTGGACTCTCACCCAAAAATAGACAATTCAACAATAAAAGTCACAAAATTTCAACTCTATCCAAGGAATGGAGTTTCTATGGCCAAACTAAGCACCAAATCATTTAAAAATTGGAAAGGAAGTCCAAATGCAAGGAATGGTCTTGTCCTCGTTTGATGCAACCAATGTAGGCAACCTGCTTATAAAAACAAATTTCAAAGTTGATGAATGGGTATCTCTCACAAATAGGCTTAGAAGAATTGGTGTCAAGCATTTCAATCTTAAATAGCTTCACAAGATTCTCTAGACAATATATTGCAATTGCAAGGTCCTAAGCTAAGGTGAAAACATCCCAAATTGTCCATGTACCCATTCCTAAGAAAGTATATTGTAATTGCAAGGTCCTAAGCTAAGGTGGAAACACCCCAAATCATCCTTGTACCCATTTCTAACAAGTAGACTTTTACTAAAAATGTCCCCCAAAGTGCCATTAAATCATTCCTTGTGCCATTAAATCATTCCTTTAATTGCAATTGTTTGACTCTTGATTTTATAGATTTCGAACTGTTTGATTCTTGATTTTATAGATTTCCAACTGTTTGAGCCTTGATTTTATAGGTTTCAAACTGTTTGAGTCTTGATTTTATAGGTTTGAGCCTTGATTTTATAGGTTTCAAACTGTTTGACTCTTGATTTTATAGATTTGTTTGACTCTTGATTTTATAGATTTCCAACTGTTTGAGCCTTGATTTTATAGGTTTCAAACTGTTTGACTCTTGATTTTATAGATTTCGAACTTACGACCAAGCTATATGAGTATATGACAATTTCAAAGGCCTAAAAGCTATGTTTGACTCTTGATTTTATAGATTTCGAACTTACAACCAAGCTATATGAGTATATGACAATTTCAAAGGCCTAAGGAGCTTCTACAAATAAAATTCATAGTAATTACATTCTTATCCATTTTTAATTTTTTTTAATAAATTATTGATTTGTAATTACCAATACCAGAAAAGTGTTTTTTTTTTTCTTGAAAAAGTGCCATCCAACTATGCTGAAATGCTTATTTTTGATGGTTTAGGATATTTTCAGCTTACGTAAGTTTATGCAATGAAATGCACGGAAGTAGCATTTAGACAGCATTTAGACTGCCACTCGTCAGTTATGAATATGTTTGTGACTCGGGGGAAGAAGCGAACGGCTTTGCAAACTGCACCCTAATCATAGAAACGTCGATTCTCCAGCCCTGGGCAGCAAGCCCTAAACCCTAAAACCCAGATGAACTCCATGGAAGGAAACTGAATGTTGTTCTCTGAGGAGAAACCTGCCTTAACCCCTGAATGCCCGAGGCATCAAATTTTGGTGTTGACAATACTTTGAAGTTAAATAAAACCTAACCAAGTTGTTATTTTCAATTCATTATATTTTTGAAAAAAATCTTTTTGAAGTCTAGTTTGAGCATCAAAAATTTGAGTTTGAAAATGATTGAGTATGATTTTTTTGTTCAAGATTGCGTGCAAGGGTGTTCAAGATTGCATGCAAGGGTGTCCATCTTTCTGTATGTTGAAGGCTCTTGGAAATGAGATTGCGTGCAAGGGTGTCCATCTTTCTGTATGTTGAAGGCTCTTGGAAATGAGATTGCGTGCAAGGGTGTCCATCTTTCTGTATGTTGAAGGCTCTTGGAAATGAGTGTCCATTGCAATCTTGACTTTCTGTATGTTGAAGGCTCTTGGAAATGAGCCTCAGATACACCAAATCTTGGAGAAAAATTCACATTAGAAATTCATTTGAAAAAAATTGTAGACTAGATTTTGAGAAGCCATAAATTGATTGGAATTATGCATGTTAAGTCCTTTATCCTCATATTTTTTTTTAATGAGGAACTTTTTAGATTTGACATGTGAAAAGTGAATTGAAAGATTTCTAATCACTTTCGTAGTTTTAACACCTTCATGGTCAAACATTATAATCTTTCAACCCATAAGTGATATTGCTATATTTTCTTTTCCTACGTGATCTCTAACAAGTCTAGTTTGAATTTTTATGGTTATAATTTAAAAACAACAACCTGATACAACTTATCAAAATGTTGGCTTTTTGTTCAATTTAGAGCAAATTCCTTGAAGCTCAAAAAAGACCTTGGGCATTTTGGGGTTAGTATCATTTGCTCAATCGGATTTCATCCAATTTCCACTCTTCTCGCTTTCTTTTATGAATCAACTCTCCGAATTGGAGTCACAAGGTCCAAGCCAGACAGTCCGAGTGTTTGCAAGCCAGTTTTCTAGATAAGATTTTAGAGCAGAAATTGACAGGAGTGGAGTGCGTGTGTATTTACTGGAGATTCCGCAGTGGTTGCTCACAAGAATCAGCGATTTGTTGGCTTGCAGATGCTCCAGATTGCTGTTCGGATTTGACACACTCAACCTTCATGTTGAAGTAATCTCCAGCTCTGCAGGGGGAGGCACCATGCTTCTCGAGAGGTGTAGCAGCTCAATTGGTAGATTAGGGTTTCACGTGCACGACAAGCGAAGAACGAATTTCTCTGCGCAGCATTGCTTAATTGGAGCTCACGTCACTCCGCTAGACATTCGAAGAGGGAGACAGAGAACATTGAGACCTAGTGTATCGACATTGGCATGCCATGTCTCCACAGTGCCGGAAGAAGTGTTTGAAAGCAAGCCAGGCGCAAGTGGCTATGGAAATGTGAGAGAATTAGAGGAGAGAGCAGATGATGCCCCCTTATTGAACGCGCTGCGAGAATGCGCGGAAATGGACGCCGCAGCTTTTCATTTTCCGGGACACAGACGAGGAGCAGGCGCACCACCAACCATGGCAGCCCTAATCGGAAACAGAGCGTTTGCAAGCGATTTGCCTGAGCTTCCCGAGCTCGACAACCTCCACGCAGCCGAGGGGGTAATTCAGGAAGCCCAGAGCAAAGCGGCTCGATTGTTTGGTGCGGAACAGACGTGGTTCCTCGTGAACGGTTCCACTTGCGGCATCCAGGCGGCAGTGATGGCCACTTGCGAACCAGGCGACTACCTCATTCTTCCTCGCAACGTTCACATGTCTGCCGTGTCGGCGATGGTGCTCTCTGGAGCGCTTCCAAAATACCTAAACCCCAAAATGGACTCAGTATTTGGGGTGGCGCATGGCCTTCAGGCCTTGCAAGTGGAGGTTGCCATTCAGGAAGTGCGAAGAGCAGGAAACAGAGTGGGAGCCGTGCTCGTCGTGTCCCCGACCTATTTCGGAGTGTGCAGCCACATTAGCGCCCTCGCACACGTCTGCCACTCTCACAATGTCCCGCTCCTCGTCGACGAGGCACATGGCGCGCATTTCAGGTTTCACCACAAGCTGCCACAGACAGCGCTGGAGCAAGGCGCGGACGTCGCAGTGCAGTCTACGCACAAGGTATTGAGCTCTCTCACGCAATCCGCAATGCTGCACACGCAGGGGTCGAGAATGGACAGAGACAGACTCGCCCAATGCCTGCAGATGCTGCAAAGCTCCAGCCCTAGCTACCTTCTCCTGGCGTCCCTCGATGCATCCCGAGCTGACATGGAACACAATTGTCGATTCAACTCTGAAACAGGACGCTTACTATCCTCAGATCAAAATCTGGATGCCGCCCTCTCCCTTGCTTTCATGGTTCGCCAAGCACTACAGGAACTACCAGGTCTTTCAATCTTAGAAATGCCTGGAATCGACCCTCTTCGCATTACGGTTGGATTATGGAAATTAGGGTTGACAGGTTTCGAAGCGGACGACATTCTTCGTTTGGAACACGGCGTCATCGCCGAGCTTCCTTCGTTGCGCTCCATCACATTCGCCATCAGCACTGGGAGCAGTCACCGAGATGCCATGCGTTTGATCTATTCCTTTGCTGCTCTTTCTGCAACGTACGCGAATCCCCAAACAGATGACAATCTCGTTGCTTGCGAATTTGATGCAATGGAGAAGCTTGCTGAGTTTGTGTGTGAGAATTCGGTGATGGCGTTGAGCCCGAGGGATGCATTCTATTCGAAGTCGGAGAAGGTGATGTCTGGGGATGCAGTGGGGCGTGTAAGCGCGGAGCTCGTATGCCCCTACCCGCCTGGGATTCCTGTGGTGACTCCCGGAGAGATCATCACGCAAGAAGCTGTGGATTGCATCACCGCCGTGCTTGCGGAAGGTGGTGTTGTCAGTGGCGCTGCGGATGACTCCTTTCAATTTGCTAGGGTGGTCGTTTCATGAGGTTTCAAAGCTCTGAGGAATGCATTTGGAATCGATTGGACGCAATCAGATCTGTCTGCTGCTGAGAATGAAACGTGTACAGTACAGTACAGCAACCCAAAGTAGTGACATGTTGTCAGTGGCGCTGCTGACGAGTCGTTTCAACTTGCTAGTGTTTCATGAGGTTTCAATGCTCTGAGGCAAGCATTTGGAATCGCTTGGAGGCAAGCAGCTCTCCCTGCTGGTGAGAATGAATCTTGTCCAGCATTACTGACTTCATGACATTGTGGCCATCAAAGTCTGCACCCTGCACAAATATTAGAAGAGACCTTTGCAGACTTGGTCCCTGGGTTCCATTCGGTTCCCAAATAGGTGACCACCCACCTACTTATCACAGAGCGGATTTTTCATCAAGGGAAGGAACGGATTGTATCATAAAATCTTTTGGCTATTTGTTTTGTTCTTGGGAATTATGGTTTAGGGTAAACAGACCCCAAAGCAACACTTTATGTGTAGTTCTTATTACTAAAATTTTTACTGATTCTTATTAGCCTTTGCTAGGGGATTCCAATGCATCAATGCATCCCTTGTTTAATCGACGGAGACAGAAAAGTAAAGCCAACGAGTAGTGGTGTCTGGACCCAATGATGGGCTTCCATGATGTTAACACTTCCATCTGATCAAGGAGAAACAACATTTTAGGAGTAGCTTTCTCTTTTTCTCTTGTTGTCAAACTGAAATCAATCCTTAAGTTTAAGTCAAATGTAAAAATAGTTTTCCAGAATAGGAAACTTACTTTTCTCACTTTTGTTGGCATCTCCTTATATTTTGCCAGCAACTATTTTGATTCTTCCCTTGCAGATATTGCATACTTCTACATAGAGTCTCAAAAAACATTTTTGTGTTTTTTGCAAAGTTGACAAATTTTGACACATGGATGTCCTTTTCATCCCTTTGAATTTTGTTACATCTATATGGAAGGTTTTATATAAATACAAATGTTTAAATCAAAATCAAGTTGGCTTTGCATTTGTACATTTAAAAACAATACCACATTTTATTTCAATTAAAGAAAATTGAAATGTTTATATACATTTACGAGCTGTTTATTACATATTGTAATATTAAAATCATGGTATATGTCTCTTTATTGACATCAAACATCAAATTTTGACATACTAGGCTATAACTAATCTAATGGGATGTATTTCACTTTGTTTCAAATGTAACTTTCAAAATTGCTTGAATTTATGGTCAACTTCCAACCTTCATATCTCTATCCTATAATTTGAATGTGAATTGATTATAAATTTGAATCTATGAGGATTAAAGTATCCTAGAATAATATGAATTTATTAACTATTAAATAGACTTATTTATAAGAAGTCAAAGAAAAACACAACATAAAATCTAGTGTTGAACTCAAAGTGTTGTGACATGCATATAAATTATACCAATACTATTTCATGGTCCTAAAATGTAAGAATAAGCTAAGATTTCAGATAATCCATGATAGCCCCTATTCACCAACTGACACACGCTCATAAACAATTTGCAGAACTAGCAAGAAAAGAGGAAACAAAACATCTTATTGCGACAAGTTATCCTAGGCCAGATACATCCACAGCTAAGTGAAGCTTGTCCACTTCCAGCTCCATCAATTCATCACACCATCCAGTCTTCCATTCTGACCATTCTTTACAGAATATAAAATTATTCACCGGATGGACTCTGAAAGCTTCTACACCCAGACCAAAACGAGCTTTAGGTACACACGAAGACTTGAGTCTTTGGTTCACATGAAGACGCATGATTTCTAAGTTCCATCTCTGATCTCAGTTTCTGAGATAGGAAGACTAACAAGCAACAACATGACAACGCTGATGTATACGCCACGACTGTCAATATGTGCGTAATGAGCAAACGAAATTGTGATGTGGGGTATGAGTTTCTGACCGCTTAATCGCCCATTTGGGTAGAAGAGAACATTGAGGTTGGGATGGTAAATTCCGAAGGAAATTCAACGAGACTGACTACCTTAAGCCCTGTATCCTCTTCAATTTCGAAAGAAGCTCTTCTTTCTGAGCAGCGGTCTCAGCTAGGCGCACACTTATCATGAAGAACCGATCCTGCAAATCTACGAGCTCGGCCTCCTGGTCCTTCGTTTGTTTCCTCAACTTCTGAAGCAGATATGATTTTTTCAACTTGCTGCATGATGACAAGATTGAATGTCGGAACGTGGACCAAGACTTGTTCCAAAGGCGTACGGCCAAGATGTCGGAACGACCCAAAGGCGTCCTTTCCCTGCGCATTTTGTTCGAGGAAAGCGTGAATCCGAAGAATACAATTAACGAGTTCTAATACCGACATTACACGTTGCAGTTTTCA
This sequence comes from Climacium dendroides, assembly GCA_950106755.1. Lineage (NCBI taxonomy): Eukaryota > Viridiplantae > Streptophyta > Bryopsida > Hypnales > Climaciaceae > Climacium > Climacium dendroides. Next base: position 4,055,095 of record OX467087.1, read on the forward strand.
AGCAACCAATTTTGAATGTGTTCTCAGTGGAATGGCGACATGACACTTGCAATGCATGCATTCAAGGATGAAATGGAAAAATGAACAATCATCTACGTATCTGTGTCCAATTGTACATCCTCTAAACATTGTAATATTAGTAAATTATTGAATCCATATTGACAAATTTAATAATTTTTCAAAAGGGTTTTGGGCTATGTCATGCATGCTATTACGCTTTTCTTAGTGTTAAGTGATAGCTTGTGCAAAATTGGAGTAAGAATAGAAACATTTGATGTTTGCAATCAAACTAGTCTTGTAGTCCATTCCAATCTTGAGAGCTTGGAATAGCTCAAACGATCTTATACAAACTAAATTTCTTCATTGGTGGGGAGGTTATGTTTAGATAATTACTGTACATGTAATCTTTCTTGTCTTCCCAATTAACCCTTGAAGTCTCAAAATCTCTTCTAGAGACTAAATGGATTTTGGATGGGGTGATGTGACCTCAAATGTTGACTTGAGTTTTTGAAACTTTTTTTAAAGATAGAAAAGCACATTAGTTTTCTAGGAATATCATTTCTATTTTGATCGATGCCTTGGAGCAAAAGTTATGCCACCTGAAGCTCAAAGCTGTGTTCTCCAAGCAACACAAACAAAGACACATTGAAATTATTGGATGAAGATGCTTTAAACTGTGATGACCCACATCCAAGCAGTGGCTCCAAATCATGATGTGCCAGCAGAGCGGCTAGTTTGAATTAAGAAATGCGAACCGACGCTCCTTTCTTGATCTCGTGGCCACAGGCACTTCCCGCTCAGTACAAGAGGATAACTAGCGTACTATAGAGACCGTAGCTCTCTCTTATTTGTTAGTTCGTCACGTTGAGGTGTGTTCAGTGTGCATAGTTCCAAGTTTGGTAGTCTTGTGTACTCTGGCTCCAACATGGTGCAGAGGGAGTGTAAGGTGGATATTTTCCGTATAATATATGCTACTTGACTACGCACGACTTTGGAATATTTGCTACTGTGTATGGAATCTTGAATAGTGATTACTCTACGTGGAGTTCTGAGTTCTGAATTATTGGATGAAGATGCTTTAAATTGTGATCAATAGGTTATGGGCCTCTTCTCTTTCTAAGAAAGAACTACGCACTAGTTTTTTTTTTTTTTTTTTTTTTTTTCTCCCGCATAGATCCGGTAGTATTCAGTCCATTGTATACCATGGTTGACAGTAGTCGGGATTTAGGGGGTATCACCTGATTCAAGGGCCCGAACTTTCACATCTGGAAATTCCAAATGCGAGCCATCCTTCTAGGTAGAGAACTCATGGACGTAGTTGATGGCTCAGAGTCGCAACCCGCAGCCACAGCAGATAATGCTCTAAAAACTGCTTGGCACAAGAAAGATAATCAAGCAGTTAGTATTCTCTGTCAAGCCATTGACGAGACTATGCTTAAACATGTCACTAGTTGCGTCACTTCGAAACAATTGTGGGACAAGTTAAAATTACTCCATGAGCAGAATGCATCCGAGAACATTCATACGCTCCAGCAGGAATTCTATAAGTGCTCAATGAGCCAAGGTGATAGCATAGCCAATTTTGTTGGCAAACTAGACGTTCTAGTACAGCAATTGTCAGATCGGGGAGACACCACGTTCAATGAATACGCCGTAATATCTAAAATTCTGTGCAACTTGCCAGGGGAGTATGATAGTTTAATTCCTGCATGGCGCATGCAGCCAGATGCAGCCAAAACGTTGTCAAATCTCACACTCCAATTACTCCAAACGGAGAATACGATTAAGTTAAGGGTCAACGAAGTTACTTCCAACGCTGCATATGTTGCGTCCGCTAGTGGTAAAAGTACTGAGTATACCCCTGAGCTGTTACGATAAATTAGTCTAGTCAGCTTGTAGTATGAATCGATGTAATGCTCTAGAATCTTACAGTCACAGCTCTTGACTATACTTAGCGATTCACAGATATAAAAACATGTCTGTCTTTCTGTACAACAATTATTGTTATAATATGTAATACACAATCTACATGCACTTCTTTTGTGTGCACATACTGTGTATTGTTTCCCAACATGGTATCAGAGCACACATCGATGTGCCTTGGTTCGATCAACCTTGATCAATACGTCTTGGTCGATGAGCTTTGATCAATGCACATCTGTTGAAGAACATGTGTTTCCCGGTAACACCCAAGGTTGAATTGCATTCCAGTGAAGATGTATTCGACATCTTGCTTACAGATGCAGAAAGCATCGAGATAGAAAGTACAGTTCATAATACGAATCCATTCTTGAACCTCGATCTCGCTGAGAGTTTCTTTCAACTTGAAATTCAACCTATTGACGAAGCTTCTACAGAATCTGAAGATCTCGAACTCCCTGTGCATCCTGATTTTGAAACTATTCCATATAGAGTAACTGATGCACCTATTTCTTATATTAATATGTTAAACCGACCTAGTCAATTCAATGAAAGTAATTCTCAATATTTTGAGGCTGAGGATGATCCTTATCTAACAACACCATACGCAATCTATCAAGAACTCTAAATATCATGGCTTCTCCTGCTGTAAGCTTAGCTTCCCGAGCTTATTCGATACCAGCACTCAGTGCTGGAAACTACGCCACATGGTGTATCAAGGTCGAGATGTTTTTAATCCGTTCTGAATTATGGGGTGTTGTGGATGGCACCGAAGAGGCCCCACCTTCCAGCGATCTTGCAAGCCTAACAGCTTGGAAACTCAAGGATTCAAAAGCACGGTCAGATATTTTGCTTCACTGTGGAGAAAAGCAGTTAATTGCTCTTCATCCGCTAAAGACTTCTAAAGTTGTTTGGAATCGTATAAAGCAACTTTATCAAAAATCAAATAAGGCTTCTCAAGTACATCTCCACAAATAGCTCTGTCACATGCAAATGACCGAATCTGATGATGTAATCGAATTCATCGAACAATGGCAATCTACACTCCAAGAGGCTGCAATTTCAGGATGTTCGTTCACAGATTCACAGCAAGTTAACTTATTACTTGCCGCACTACCCGATTCGTGGAGTGCATTCATAACAACTCAAGGTGGAATTCCGAATTTAGAATTCAATACTTTGATTTCGAACATCCTACAACAAAATGATATCAATCTATCAAAGTCTACTAAAACACAATCCAGTGCCTTTTACATAAAAGGGAAGTTTGTGAAACCTTCTCCTTCCAAACCTGGCTGCTTTAAAAAGTCCAGCTATTCGCAGAATCCTGCGAAGAATTCATCTTCTCAGCATCTATCATCTTCAAATAGCAAATCTACGGCACCTATTATTTGCCACTATTGTGGTATTTCAGGTCATAAAGCCCCGGATTGCAGAAAGAAGAAACGTGATGTACGTAATTCCAAGCCTCAAATTAATAATCAAATTACAACTGATGAACCAATTTATCAATTTTCAGCTATGGACATTCCAGCGTCCTCTCAATCCTGGTTTTTAGATTCAGGCGCAAGTCAACATATATCGCCTCTGAAAACTCTATTTCGGGATTATCAAGTTTTGAACCCTCCACGACTCATTTTGTTGGGCGATAATAACTCTCACAACGCCGTTGGATTTGGTTCTATTTTATTGAAACTTCTTATAGGACAGACAATACTTATCAAAGATGTTTTGTTCGTTCCAGGCCTTGCCAAAAATTTAATTTTAGTGACCCAAATCACCGCTACTAGACAAACTAGTATCCTATTTACCCGTGATGAATGCATCATCACAGCTAATTCCACAAATTCTAATAAAAAATTAATAATAAAAATTCAAAAAGATGGAAGTTTATTTTCTCTTGGAATAGGTGTTGCACCTATTACTTTTGTCTATAGTACTACTAATATTGAAACTAGTCTCTCCAAACCTGTGATTGAGTCGATTCGATGGCATTACCGCCTTGGACATTTAAATTTCCAGTATTTAAGCAATATGCACAACCATTCCTTGGTTGTCGGCTTACCTCCAATTACCACTTCATTGCCTGTTTGCGCAGGCTGTCTCAATGGCAAATATCGCAAAGAACCTTATTGTAAAGAACCCGTGACTAGGGCCACTGAGGTTCTAGCATTAATTCACACAGACTTGTGTGGTCCAATGTACACAGCATCACTAGGAGGAGCATTGTATTTTCTCCTCTTTGTAGACGATTTCTCCAGATACACTCATGTGTATTTCCTTCAAAAGAAATCTGTTACTCTAAATTATTTCTTACAATACAAAGCACTTGTTGAACGACATACTACCAAAAAGATTCTAATACTCCGTTCTGATAACGGTGGTGAATTCACCTCAAATCAGTTCAACCAATACTGTTAACGTGAAGGCATTCAACGACAACTAACAAACCCTTATAACCCCGCTCAAAATGGGGTTGCTGAAAGGAAAAACAGGACACTTGTTGAGTCCTCATGCAGTATGCTCCAAGTTGCCCAGTTACACAATTCATTCTGGGCTGAAGCAATTCAAACATCCTGTTACCTCCAAAATTTATCTTACACTTCCACTCTTGACAAAGTTACGCCCTATGAACTATGGACAGGGTTAAAATCCGATCTTCGACATCTCAAGATCTTCGGTTGTCCTGCTTATGCTCATTTACCTTCTGACAAACGACGCAAACTTGACACCAAAACTAAAAAATGCCTATTCATTGGTTACAGTGAGCCTACTGGCGTAAAAGGATATAGATTGTATAATCCTGATACTAAACAAGTATTTTTAAGTAGAGATGTTGTTTTCTCTGAAGATTTATTATTACCCGGAGGAGTTATACCAACCACTAGACAACTTCTTACTCCAGCTACGGGATCTGATGATATTTATTTGCTTCCTGATCCGAGATCTCAGGTCTCCTCTCCTATAAATCAATATTCTGAGCCTAAAGTGGATTCCCCACCTTCGAGTCCACGGAGTGCCTCTGATCTTGATTCTGCAGTTGAAACCTCGGTTCCCATACCTGATGGTTCACCTTCCGACCCCATATCTCAATCTGTATCTCAACTTTTAGCTCATAATCGAGCTCACTTGCGACAATAACAAGGAAATAACTTCTCTCCCACGCGGACTTCACAACGACGGACTAAAGGACAATGGACTTCGACTAAATATCATGATGAACAGCATTATGCTTATGCATTTATGACCCAAGTTTCAGAACCCACTACTGTTCAAGAGGCTTTATCCTCTTCCGAATCTCACCATTGGCAAGCTGCAATGAATCATGAATATGATTCTTTAATTCAAAATGGCACCTGGCAACTTGTGGATCCACCACCGAACTACTCTCTTATCTTCACCAAATAGATATTTCGTCGTAAGTACAACTCTGATGGAACATTGGCTCGATATAAATCCAGATTCGTTGCTCGTGGATTTACACAACGAGTTGGCATCGACTACTAAGAAACTTTCTCTCCAGTGTTGAAAATGATATCTTTGCGTATATTACTTGCCCTCGCAACTATTCTTAACTTTCATATCCATCAAATGGACGTTACAACTGCGTTCCTATATGGATTGCTCAAAGAAGTAATTTATATTAACCAACCAGAAGGTTTTGTCCAAAGTGGTCATCCATCTAAAATTTGTAAATTACTCAAATCTTTATATGGCTTAAAGCAATCTGCTCGAGAATGGTATGAAACTCTCGAATCTTTTGTTCTTAGTCACGGCTTTATTAAGTCTAAATCTGATCCCAATGTCTATGTTAAGCGATCAGCTTCTCTTCTTATTATTCTTGGAATATATATTGATGATCTCGTAATCATTTCTAATGACCTCGAATACTTAAACTTTCACAAAACCTTACTATCCCAGCGTTTCTCTATGACTGATAATCAAGAGATAACTTATATCTTGGGCATTCAAATCCGTCGAAATCGCGCTACCAAGACATTAACCCTCTCTCAAGACAAATATGTTTCTGATATTTTAACAAGATTTAATATGATTACCTGCAATCCCATCAATACTCCTCTGGAACCACGTATTAAGTATTCTTGTAAGCAAAGTGATGATATGACTCCTAGTGAATTTGATTCTATGCAATGTGTTCCTTATAAACAAACTATTGGGAGTTTACAGTATTTAGTAACATGCACAAGATGGGACATCGCCTATTCAGTCAATCATTTGTCACAGTTTATGATTTCACCAGCTCCCATTCATTGGGTGGGCATCAAACGAATTTTATGCTACTTGCGTGGTACCATGACATATGGCCTTACATATTCTGCAACCAATCTCAATATCTCTGATTCACATATTCTCCGTGGATGGAGCGATACTGATTGGGCTTCTGATATTGACACACGACGTTCGACTTCAGCTATCTTTTTCAACTGGATTTTACCTACTTAATTTCTTAGCAAAGTCGTAAACAGACCATTGTAGCTTTATCTTCTACAGAAGCCAAATACATTGCGGTTGCTAGTGCAACTAAGGAGTTGTTGTGGATTCAAACTTTTATTTATGAATTAGGTCTATCTCTTCGACTTCCAAGCATATTATATTGCGACAATCAATCTACAATTGCAATGACAGAGAATACTAAACACCATGACAGATCAAAACATATTGATATCCGTTTTCACTTTATCCGTGAGAAAGTATAGGAACAACAACTACATTTGGAATTTACACCAACCACTTCTATGTGGGCTAACGTACTCACCAAATCATTACCTAAAGTCAAACACCAAGCCTGTTTGCAAGGACCTCTCGAAAATTCTTCTTTAGCATCAAATCAAGGGGGAGATTAGCTGCAAATCTATTTTTACTTTGATTCTTCATTAGAATACCAACTATACAGTTGGAGAGATAGTGTTACGATAAATTAGTCTAGTCAGCTTGTAGTATGAATCGATGTAACGCTCTAGAATCCTACAGTCACAGCTCTTGACTATACTTAGCGATTCACAGATATAAAGACATGTCTGTCTTTCTGTACAACAATTATTATTATAATATGTAATACACAATCTACATGCACTTCTTTTGTGTGCACATACTGTGTATTGTTTCCCAACATGAGCAACGTGCTGCTAGACGCAAGGAGATCAATGACCGTAAAAAGACTACTAAATGTTGGAAGTGCGGTGTTACTGGTAATTGGGGACGTGAGTGCTCTGCTAGTGAAGAAGATCAGCGAAAACATCAAGAATCCCAGACCTAGGGCAATAGCGACCATGCATATAAGAAATCTACTGGTTACAAGGCGTTTATGGCAACACTCGATGAGATTCCTGGAGCATCAGATTTTTGGTACGTCGACAGTGGGTGCACTGAGCACATGACTGACAACCGGGCATATTTTTCAACTTATCGGGACGTGTTGATGGAACGACGTCCAGTTCAAGGCATTGGTGGCGCCATGCTTACGGTGGCTGGAGTCCGTGATATTATAATCAAGATTCATCAAGACCACGATTACTGCCTCGGGATCTTAAAAGGGGTAATATACGTCCCTTTCCTCGGTCGGAATTTGTTTTCCTCGTTTGTTGCTGCACAAAAAAAGATATACACCCTCCATACAGACATTGGTTGTTAGATGTTAGAAGTTGGTCGAGTGGTCGTAACTGGTGTTATATATAACCGCATGTATCGTCTAAACATTGAGGTTGTTCATCCCGATCCCCCATCCGTAGCGTTAGCTGCTACCTCTGCTACTTGTTTTGGAATTCCAACTGCTGTTGAAAGCACCCAGACCCTTGATCTTTGGCATAAAAGATTAGCGCATGTTAATCATGCAACAATACAAAAAATGGCCTCACAAGGTACCGTTACTGGCCTAGTGCTTAACAATCGCAGTAAATCGTTCTGCTCGGGTTGTACTTACGGCAAGCAAACTCGAGCACCATTCCCGATTGATGAGCATCGACAACGCTCCACTGTGCCAGGTGACCTCATTCATTCAGACCTTTGTGGTCCCATGAGCACCCCATCAGTGGGAGGTGCTCTATACTTTGTCTTGTTTAAAGACGATTGCTCTGGCTTCAGAGTCATCGAATGCATCAAAAATAAACCTGACACCCTAGCTGCTTTCCAGCGATTTGTCGCTCAGCTGAAACGCGACACTAGCCATCCTGTCAAAATAGTTCGAAGCGATCGTGGCACCGAGTACATGAACAGACTCTTCACCTCATACTTGGCGGAGCACGACATCAAACAAGAATTGACAACACCATATACGCTAGAACAAAACGGTGCATCTGAACGTGACAACCGTACTATTATGGAAGCTGTACGCAGTATGCTACATGCTTCCAACATTCACGTCCGTTTTGGGGCTGAGGCAGTCCATACGGCAGTTTATGTGCTCAACCGCACAGCCACTAGAACAATCGACGGTAGTACTCCTTTTGAGCTTTGGTATAAGACCAAACCCTCAGTGTCTCACATGCGCATATTTGGGGCAACCACTTATGTTTACATACCCAAGCAGCTTCAGAAGAAGCTTGGGCCCAAAAGTCGAAAGGGGATATTCATGGGTTATTCTGAGGCTAGTAAAGCATATCGAATCTGGAATCCGGAGCTCCAACGAATTGATGAGAGCCGTGATGTGCTTTTCGATGAAGACAACACGGAGCAGGGCGAATGCGACAGTCACACTCGTCAGTGGTTCGGCCTTGAAGGGGAGATGGAACCACCTGCACCTCCGCCCAGGAGTCTTCTTCCCGGCCCTGCACCAGCTTTTGTACCAGCACTTCTCCAACCCGAACACATCGCTCGTGCTCCCTCTCCTCCGACAGTTATCGAGATTGTTAACTCCAGTCCACCTGCAGTTGAGTCTGATGATACTTCCGCAGACGTCGACCCGGCTTCCACCTCCGACAACTCTGACGATATTGTCCCTGCTATCGAGGATGCACCAGTCCTTATCGATCCAGTTGCCCGCATCGAGCCTGTGGGAGCCAATGAACCCTCTCGTGCTACACGCACGCGGAATCCACCAGCTCGTTTGGGAGAATGGATTTACCCGGTCAACTGCCACTCGTACGCATGCGTGGCACGGACCGAGATTCCTGATGAACCAGAAACTTATGAGGAAGCCATAGCCTCACCAGAGAAAGATCATTGGCTTGCTGCCATGCACGAGGAGTATGAATCTCTTGTCAAGAACGACACTTGGACTCTCGAAGAACTTCCCCCAGACGGCAATCTTGTCAAGTGTCGATGGGTTTACAAGCTTAAGCTGGCAGCAGATGGCTCCGTTTGCCGCTTTAAAGCCAGGCTTGTCGCTAAAGGGTTCACCAAACGTAAAGGGGTCGACTACCAAGAAACATTTAGCCCCGTCGTTAAGTTCGATTTTGTCCGCACAATCCTATTAGTTGCAGCTGCTGAAGATCTCAATCTCACCCAATTTGACGTTTGTATAGCATATCTCAATGGTTTGTTACGTGAACTCATCTATATGCAACAGCCAATCGGGTTTGAGGTTATCCATGGAAACAAGCGACTTGTTTGCAGGTTATGCAAAGCGCTCTATGGATTGAAGCAGAGTGCTCGCGTTTGGAACCGTAAATTTGATCATTTCTTACAAGCTTACGATCTCCTGGTTTCCAATGCTGATTGCTGTGTATACGTTAACAAAGCCAACCCCAAATTAATTCTCTGCATATGGGTGGATGATGGCATCATCTGCAGTACCTTCAATGATAGTATTGAAGAGATCCTGAGCTACATGGGAGGAGCATTCCAGATAACAATAGGCTTGGCCGAAGTATATGTCGGTCTCCACATAACAAGAGACCGTGATCGAGGACTCATCCACGTCAATCAGCGGCGATACTTGGAGCGAGTTCTCAAACGATTTGGTCATGACGATTGTCACCCAGTCGCCGTGCCATCTGACCCAGCTAGCGCTGCCCAGATGCGGTTCTCAACATCGACTGATCCTGAGGTATCGTTCCCTTATCGTGAATGCATTGGTTACCTCCAGTTTGCCCAATTAGGGACTCGCTTTGACATAAGTTACGCTGTGAGCAATATGTCGCGATTCAACAACTGCCCGACTGCCGCACACGTCTCAGGAGTAAAACGAATTTTGAAGTACTTGAAGGGAACGTTGGGGCACACTCTCACGTATGGCCGAGGACCCAATCCGCATCACCTCACCGCCCATTGTGACGCAGACTATGCAGCTGATTGCAACGACCGAAAGTCACGATCCGGTTTCATTTTGATGCTCAACGGTGGCCCCGTTGCTTGGGGGAGCAGAAAACAGACATGCACATCCCTAAGTACCACCGAGGCAGAGTATGTTGTTGCCAGCCTCGCTACCCAAGAGATCATCTGGATGAGACGTTTGCTCTGCAGCTTGAGATCACTCCAACTCCATCCGACACTCTTATTCTGCGATAATCAATCTGCAATTCGGTTGGTCCAAAATCCAGTGTTCCACCAACGAACCAAGCACGTCGACACTAAATACCACAAAATTCGAGATGCTGAACAAGAGGGCGACATTGTTATTACCTATGTGTGCACCGAAGATCAGCTGGCCGACATCATGACGAAACCACTTCCCCGTGATAGATTTGAGCGTCTCCGTCGTCTTGCAGGGCCGCTCACCAATCACGATGCTGTACACGCGTAGTGGGAGTACACTGTGCTGTAGTGGGAGGTAATACGGGTCATCACAGTGTAGTGGGAGTATTGGATAAAGATGCTTTAAACTGTGATGACCCACATGCAAGCAGTGGCTCCGAATCATGATGTGCCAGCAGAGCGGCTAGTTTGAATTGAGGAATGCGAACCGACGCTCCTTTCTTGATCTCCTGGCCACAGGCACTTCCCGCTCAGTACAGGAGGATAACTAGCGTACTGTAGAGACCGTAGCTCTCTCTTGTTTGTTAGTTCGTCACGTTGAGGTGTGTTCAGCGTGCATAGTTCCAAGTTTGGTAGTCTTGTGTACTCTGGCTCCAACATGGTGCAGAGGGAGTGTAAGGTGGATATTTTCCGTATAATATATGCTACCTGACTACGCACGACTTTGGAATATTTGCTACTGTGTATGGAATCTTGAATAGTGATTACTCTACGTGGAGTTCTGAGTGCTGTGTTGAGTCAGGTGTAGTATGCATGCTTAATATTTCTCCAATAGAGATGTCAATAGAACAGTCACAAAATGCTGTCGGTAGTAACATGGTCATAATCAAGTGTGCAGTGGTTTGCACACATGCACATCACCTGACTAAAATTGCGCAGCTAGCTTCAGGACACAGCTACCGAGGCCTTTCCATCGTCGAAGAAGGTGATGTAGGGCGACGACAAAACAAGTATGGGCAATTTCGTTAAAATGGCGGTATTCCATGTGCCATTTTGACATGAGAACCGTTGAGGTGATTTTGCTTTGTCGGCAATTTCGTTAAAATGGCGGTACTCCATGTCCCATGTTGACATGAGCGACCATTAACTTGCCTTTGTATTGTACTATGTACTAGTCGTTGGGCGTAGCGCTAGTGAGTGGCAAATGGGCCCCTTGCATACGAGTGCAAATCCTTAGGATTTCTATACAGGACTTGTGCGAAAGACAATGACTATAGATGTTGTTAGTGAAAGTCTTGGTAGACTAATAGGTAGAACATGGAAATCTTGTCATGGAGTTGTTGGTGCTCAACATGGGGGTCATTGCCCATTCAAGTGGGGGGGGGGGAAATATTTGTGTTCATCATCATGATGGGCACAAGTTTGGGAACTTGTTTAGGTTTGCATCGTTCATGAGTGCGTGGTCAGTGAAGTTGGTATCTAAAATACGTCTTGTTGGAATAGTCGTCTCCCAGGACTGGTATCTAAAATACGTCTTGTTGGAATGGATGCAAAACAGAAGGGCAAAAACTTGTATTTCAGATTGAACAAAATGGAGGTTGCATACAAAGATCGAGGACCAAGCAACCTATGATGCCTACAGTCTATTCAAAATTGTACAATCCGTTGCAATGTCATCGGACGAGGAAAACTATCACTACCTGTTGCATAATTAATATGTGAAGGTCTACCTTCTACAATACAAAGGGGCATCGCAAGCATGAAATATGACTGTTGGAATAGTCGTCTCCCAGGACTTCATATTCACCAACCTTGTTCTCCTTCAACAATTCGACGTAAATGATCCACTGCAAACTGCACTTGTTGACGAGGAGCATTGAAACTATTTCCATCGTTCTTCTTTGGTTTCCATGATGCCATGATACTATCTGTGGAAACATAGTCAGCTTTGTCGGTCGTTCGGTCAATCTTCCATCTAAAATTAGGCTTTGTGTCCCACCCCGTATACAACCGTTGCACATCTTTGGATGTTCCACATGGGGTGTACCATTGCACTAAGACTTCGCGAAAGTGAATGGCCGTGGGATCAAATTGTGGATTTTCTACTACCCTTCCGAGCCATATGGGCTCAAGACAATCCAATCCTGGCCTCACAAAGAGGTAGAATCCCTCACGAACATCAGTGACTACATTGTATGCTGGTGGGGGCCTTCCCTCTAGAGTACCAATGTAAGGATCTTCGGCCTCCACCTCTTGACGTGTCCTTCCATCTTGCATGAAATCTGTCATAAGATCTCCGGGTTGTCGAGTCTGAGGCCAAAATCCTTGCTGCAATTCATTAGATTGGGGGGAGTCTTCTTCGCCTCCATCCAACATGGCATTTCTCACGCGGGTCCAATACGTGACCAAGTTTGACATGTGGGTTTTGTACTCCACCGTCCCATCTTCTTCGGATATGTCTTTCCAATGTTGGATGTATCCATCAAGTCCACGCAAAATCTCAGCTTCGTTTGTCATCTTCTTGGGGGTCACGCGCGGTGGATCACCTTGAGGAAGTATAGGTCTATGGTCGACATCTTCCTTCCATAGCTTCAATCCCCCTTCAGGCAACCATGGAATGTCTGTACACGCCAATTTGTATTGCATGATAGGCCATCCGTTGTCATCCATGAAGAATTTGTACTGTCTCCCATGAGAGTGGCCCACCAATTGTTTATTGTGCATCCCAATATAAGGTTTGACATAGGCCTTGAAGTCGGGCACTTCTTCAATTAGATGTGGAATGAACGGACCTTGTTCCATTTCCATGTAGGATTGCATCAATGATGGTAGGGTGGGATGGTCTTTCTCGCGGAGTTGCATGCTCCATCGCCCAAATGATGCATCCATGTCATCATGGGTGTGACCCACTATCATGAAGGATACCACCACTTCTTTCACAATGCGTCTTGCCACCAAGAGGGACCAAAAACAGAAAACATACCTGTTTTTGTTTTCCCTCCAAGAGTTGTCCATCTGAACGTGTAGTACCGGTGGCAATGGTTGAGCCTCAATAGGTTGAGGAGGAACAGCTCCCAAAGAATCAATACAGATCTCGCTACCTTGCAGCAACGCTCGATATAGTTCCGTGCTTCCGGCTCCTTCGAACAACGTCCGTGAAGACATTGCGGGGGGCCTTTCTAAATCTCGTAACAATTTGGCGATGGATCCCACTGTAAAGTTGCTGTCGCTGGGAAACACGTCCAAATTGTAATGTGCATATTTGCCATCCCCGTGTCCATGTGCAAAAATCCCTGATACCTTCACGGGCAATTTCATGAACCCATCTAGGGCTTTTGTTTTCCTTGCCAATGCAGGACATGCTGTTTTTGAATGATCCATTTTGTCGTGCATGATAGATAAAAGTTGCATAGGCCGTAATTTGGACAACCATCTACTACGGTAGTAGGCATGTCGACAAGCTTCTTGTAGAAACAAGTGCTTCTCGAAGCGCCTTTGGATTCGTTGATAGTCCTCCGATCCAGGAGCAAAAGAAGCTCGTAGTTGCTTTAGATTGTCACAAATACTACATCTTGCGAAGGAATCTCCCCTTCCCTTCACGACGTACTCAGCAAAATATTTTGTTCGAATTTTACTAAAACATGATTGCGAGAGTGTCGACAGCCCGAGTTCTTCATTGGCCTACAAACAATAGAAACACGCGCACTCAGTCTGCGTATTCAACAAGCACTTCATTGGATGTTGGAGGACTGTATGAGCTATTGTGGTCGATGCGACAATTCGACCATGTCCTTTTCATATGAATGCTAGAGGTGACATTGCGAGCCATACCTTGTTCACGGCGGCTAGTAATTGCCTCCATTCGGTACCGGTCGGAAGAACTTTGAGGCAAACCTTTTCACCAGTGGGCAAGGTGCGAGACAAATGGGGCATGTGGTCGGCCATTGCCTCCAATAATGAACGCAAAGTCTCGATGCCTTGAACAGTGGCAGTCCTTGTCTTTTTTCGATTGGAGTTCCCGTGTGGAGCGCCTCTGACGCCAGCCTTGGCCTTGGCCCTGTATCTTTCGAATGTGCGGAGGGGGATGTTGTGAAGAATCCTCCAAGCACGTGGACAGACGTCTATGCCTTCTAAGGTGACAACTTGCCTCCCCCTCGGAACCGCTTTGTGCATTGTCCTATGAACATCCAAATTTTTGCTAGATTTTACTTGAAATGTCTGTAGGTGCATTTCCGCGCGAAGCACACGGATGGTGGAAGGACGGAACTTACGAGTGCATTCATTATCGCAGCAGATTTGTGTGAAGACCTCTGCAATGGATTCATGTGATACCATCTTCGTCTTCTTATCTAGTAAAGCGGCAGCTCGAGCTCTCCTATCATAACGATACCGTCGCACGCCCCAATTTTTTCTAATCCCTTCCATTTCTTTATCCAGAGCTTCTTGCTTGCGAGCGTGATCATAAACACTGACGTACCCATTTTCGCCGTGGTGAAACACTTGCCGCATAGGCCAGCGCAAGCACATGTCTCCTACGTTGGGGTCCCCGTTGTACACGTCCAAGACAACAATGCCAACGTCATCCATCCCCAGCCTGCTCTGTCCATCAATGCAAGCGTTGGGATTGGCATTGATGATGATGACTTCCGCAAAGTCGGAGCCGTCCGCATGTTTTGCGAGCAATGCCTTCCCAGACCATCCGTCTCGATCAATGCCCTCGCAATCTGGGATGGGACTATTGTCTACGTTTGCCTCGGCATATGCTTCCAAGTCCACGTCCTCTTCCTGACATTCTGCAAACCCCTGCACACCGAACGATGAAGAATTGACACGACATCAACGACAAAGGAACGCAATGTACAATAAGAAACGTGAAAACTGACGGGAGTAGAAAGTTATATACAATACCTCATCACCATCAGAGTCGTCCGAAGAAAACATAGGAGATGTTAAAATCGTAAGTGTTTTCTAATAGAAAATAGCGGCCTCGTAGGAAGCATGAGAGTGACACTTGAAAGAATTGGTAGCATATACGTCCTCTTTGTTCAGCCCACAAGGGCTAACACGCCTGACAGCAGTAAAATAAAAAGTATTAGAAGAAATGACAAATAGGCGAGTGGCGAAAGCGGTGAATATGAGGACATCATTACATAATCAAATACAGTATGAAATAGTGTAGCAACTGTCTCGAACCCGCCCACTTGCTGTGAGGTTTGGTATAGAATGCAATGAAGTCTGAAACTGACGGCTCCCATAGAACGTAGACTACCGTGGACCCCATTCCGCAGAGCAATGCCACTATGTCCAAGAAAGCCAATCAACCGCACATGAGTATGGACCGAACAGTCTAAGTCCGAGGAGACTGGAAGTCTACGCACATATTCCCCCAAGGCCTGTTCACTGAGCCACTCTGAACTGCGTGGAAGAGTTACACCTCTCGCAGATATTGTTCTACACCCAATATAGAGGAAGCGCGCCAAAGGATAGACAACCCAATGTAAAGAATCACAAAGAAGAACTCGTTCCTACAATGAATGCTGAACAGTCCAGAGTCTCCAAGAAAGAGCCCCACCGAATAACAGTTAAGAACGGCCGCTCTGAACTGCGAGGAACAGGATGCATGCGTGATTCATCCACGTGATCGCACATAATTGGGGAAACGGAGGACTAGGATCTAAATAATGCGCATGCAAAACATAGATCAGAGCGGCCGCTCTGAACTGGACAGAGAGTGACAAATCATGATAGCTCGAAACAGACGGTGACTGAGCTCCGTCACCCTCCGTTCAGTTCAGAGCGGCCGCTCTGAACTCCAGGGTGGGTGACGGATCTCAGTGACCCTCCCTGGAGTTCAAAGAGGCCGCTCTGAACTGAACGGAGGGTGACGGAGCTCAGTCACCGTCTGTTTCGAGCTATCATGATTTGTCACTCTCTGTCCAGTTCAGAGCGGCCGCTCTGAACTGAATGGAGGATAGCCTTCGCCTCGGTCATATGCTTGCAGTTCAGAGCGGCCTCTCTAAACTGAATGGAGAATAGAGTTCTTCTCCGTCACCTCACGTTCAATTCAGAACGGTCTCTCTGAACCGAACGGAGGATAGCTTTCGTTTCCGGCACCTCACGATCAGTTCAGAGGGACCGCTTTCATCCGAACGGAGGATAGCTTTCCCAATCGTCACCCCACATTCAGTTCAGAGCGGGCGCTCTGAACTGAACGGAGTGTCATATTGCTTTCCAATCGTCACCCCACGATCAGTTCAGAGCGGGCGCTCTGAACTGAACGGAGTGTCATATTGCTTCCCAATCGTCACCCCACGTTCAGTTCAGAGCGCCCGCTCTGAACTGAGTAACACTAATTTCGGGTGACACTAATTATCATAAATCAATCTGGACGGAATGCCATCCGAACTTTGTCTCATGTAATAGATGATAATGCTAAGGTATATCAGCATTGTATAAATCATGACTCTGAAATACCACAGCACTGTGGATAATTGATTGTCTACGGGAATGTGAATAACTATTCGGAACCGAATGAGCACAAACTACAATGAGCATAGTTCTAGAATTCGCATTTCAGCAAATGCAGCATTTTGTCTAACGCGAAGACACGCCTCGCCTGTTGCTAGTGTGAGATTCTAGGAATGTGGCTCATGCAGTACTACAGATGCAAAATAACTGAAGAAAAACATGAAATTCGTTGAAATCCGTTGAAATTGAGTTCTTAGAGACAAAAAACAATCCTGCGAACCGAGAGAAGAGAAACAGGGGATAAATTGTTCATCGAACCTGAAATGAGGACGTACGACGTCATTGGCGCTTCTCAGCAACAAAGATGGCCTCCAGCGGTCGACAACGTGCTGCACAACGCGGACGGAAGTGGAGAAAGCGGTGCGCGCTCTAATATCGACATACACAATTGCAGACGACGAAAGAAGAATGGCAGAAGCTGGTTTCAGTTTTGTATTATGAGGCTGTACTTCAATGCGGCAGCCGCATATGGCGGCTGCCACGTCGCCAGCGTAGGGCCACGTTGGATTCGACAAAAAAATAAATAAAAATGAAAAATTCGGACATCTCTGTCACGCGTAGTTTCTACGCCAGTCGCTACGCTAGGTTATTAAGTGTGTTGTCAGAACCAGTTCTCGACCGCGTGGTTTTTGCATTCGGAGGGTATAAGATATTTTTGCACAACCCCAACTGCTTTCCCAAAGTCATTTGCCTCCGGTGAAGGGAGTCGACGACGCTCCAGCAAGTTCTATAGCAAAAGGGTGAAAGCGGAGGACATTGCATGTGGAGATCACAATCGCACGCACTTCAAGAAGGTTTGTTCACCGCCACTCTTGAATTTCCATAATCCTCAGCAATTTTTTTTGGGTTTGAACTTCAAAGAATAGTTGTTCTGGCTTTCATCGTGGCTTCATTTGCCACCATCACCACTTCGCTACATCTTCTATAATAGCTTGAGATTTCTTCATTTCGAGTTTGGGAATGGAAATGCTGGAATTCTAAGTGGTAGAGAAGAAAGAAAGGTTTCTTGATTTTGTTTAAGGTTTGCAGAAAAGTTTCCAATGTAGTCAATTTCCAATGTCAATGAACCCACTTGGAAGTGGTTTTGAGATTCCATTGGGAATGCTTCTCATTTGCAACTTCTCAGTAGGCTTCAAGTTCTCATTTTGTATTTGTTAGCACATTAGAAGATATTTAAATTTTCTTAAGACTTTTTCTTTTTCATTCTTGTGAGATTGTATGCTATAAAAGAGCTCTTGTAAGGGCTCATCTGTCTTTTTCATTGTTCTTCTTGGTCTATATTCTTTCTAAATCATGTTTTTTAGCAAGAAACAAAGATGTGGAACCTAAGAAAATGCATGCACCAGTGATTTCTAGCAAGATGTTGCAAATTGAAAGATAAGGATTGTTGATTGTAATAGAATAACAATTTTGCATCTCTTCATTCTAGGGCTTAAGGATTTGGTGGAAGGATTGCCTCATCTTCACTCTCTACCTATTAGTAGGGTTGATGTGTTTCATTGTAGGGCATTTTTGGTTCTAAACAGATTCAATGGCTGGCGCTGCAAACTTCAGTAAGTGCTCCGAGCAGCTTAGAGTTCTTTTGGACAATGAGGACTTAGGGTAAGTGACTTCTTCTTTTTCTACACATGTTTTTTGGGCTTTCTGCGTTTACAGCTGTTGCATGATTTTTTACCATACTTATGATTGCTTCATTGGAATTGATTCAAAATTGCTTGAAATAGGGCTCGCGATTTTTGGCAAGGCTACAAGCTATATTGCTTTGCCCATTATTCTCACTGCGAGACGTCTAAAGAGATGTTCCAAGACACCAAGATGGGTAAATACTACATGGATTATGTTTTTCTTCTTCCATTTGTAGAATTGTGTACTTCAAAAGCATGTGCAAAACTGTAAGTTTTGGATAATATGTAGGTATCACATGCATGGTTGTTCCTTAGTGCAATCTTTGTTGGTTTCTTGTTGCAGGTCATGTTATGTGTGCATTGCAAGGCACACTTGAAGTTCCTTGGGGAGCACAATTTGATGCTGCAATTCGAGATGTGTGGGCCATGATGGAGGAGTATGTCCATGTGCGTCACAACAAGGATTGCACAAACCTTCGGTGAGTTTTTTTGGTTGTCAAGTACAACATGCTATACTACATATTAACATTTCTTGATTGATTTTGATGCTCAATTCTTGTTAGCATTGTTTCTTTGTTAGTTCATTTGTTGATAATTGTTTAGGTTTGCAAAGGTTTTGCTTGGTTTTTGAGATTACAGTATGTACGTACTTGGACATGTTAATTTTTGATATGATAATATGTCTTGATTCACATGGCATGTAGGGCTCTCATGGAGGAATTCGATGATGAGGATGAGCTCGCCGCATCCAAGAATGGTTCCTTGCTTCTACAACTCATTGAGGTTTGTAATATACATTGCTTTTGACCTTCCAATAGCAAAGGAAAAAATGATGCCCTTCGATATCTCTTTATTCTTTGATTTTTTTTTCATGATATTGAATTTTTGATGATGTCAATTTCTTGGGTAATGTTGTGATTTTTTGAATTTTGAAGGATTTATAAAAGATTTCTCATTGAAATATGTCTTATTGGTACTGCATTGTTTAGGATGACAAGTACGGGACTGAACATTTGCATAGGGAGTCTCAAACAATTCACTTTGGAACGGATATTTTTGATGAATTTCGTGCCCGGCTCAATCAAGCACAAGCAAATTTGGATAACCTCACACCTGAGCGTCGAGCGTCCCGTCGCCACTATCGTTGAAGGAAGACTTCTACTTACTTGTTGTATGTACATAATGAATTTTTGCTAAGTACCATAGTACCGGGAGTAGTTTTATTAGAAAAAGACGTTATGTTTTGTTTCTTTATTTTGTACAAGTTTTTCTAATAAGTAGCTTTCTTACTTTTTGGATAAACTGGAGTCACTTTGTTACCTTGGGATTTACCTTTTTGTAGGCCACATCAGGAGAACATGACATTTCTATTCAACATGTTCAATTGGATGATTAGTAGATCCCCCCAAAGACTTTACATGCAGAACTAATTTTTATCAAACATTTAAAGTACAACACTATCTGTGTGTTGCTCATTAAAAGTGAACAGTTGATGAGATTAGTATGGTATGTGGAACTTCTTCCAAGCATTGAGAATCTTTCTAATGTTCTTGTGTTTTACATTGTAGGCGATGTTCAAGTATGTACTTTTGTGCAAGAGATGCTTACATTGTCTTCAAAATACCTTCTTTTATCACTTCTTGCATTTTGGGTGGACTTGTAGCGGCATAACTTATATTTTAGGACAATTATTAAAATGAATATTACATTCCTTGATAGCTCATTTGTTTAAGTATCTTCAAACTATTTCCTAAAATCATGTTCGAAATTCAAATCACATGAGGTAACCCTAAATCTCCAAAGTCCTCCATAGTTTTTTTTGGTCGTTAGATACTTTATTGTAGTGTTGAACCAACAAATTTATGTTGTTGCAATGAACTATGCAAAAACATTAAGTTCGTAGATTAGCAAATTAGCAAATTTTTTTTTTTTTAAATTAAAATTATTTTTATGTCTTAGAAGCTTTTAACTTATTAAAACTCTTATTTATATTAATAGTAAAAAGGAGTTTTCATGAGTAACGATACTATTGCTAATATGATTACATGTATAAGAAATGCGAACTAGGAAAAGAAACGTTGCAGTACTGGACTAGCGGTTGGCGCTTGCTATGCTACGCATTCACCATAAAAATTTCATAAGAATTTTTATGTATGAGATAGAATGTAGACCAAATATTTCAATAAATCTTCAAATAAAAATGCCTAAAATCTTTGTATAATTTTTGTTCTAAGTAAGCATATATAGAAAAGTAGCATAGAAATTTATTGAATGATGAATGAAGCATATGCAATGGTAAATACTATAAAAGATACACATACATTAGAAATTTGACTCCATTGTTACAGAAAATTGCAATTCAAATTGAAGAATTGAAAAGAAAAACTAATAAATCTCAAAAACTTTGTGAACAAATTCATTGTTGTGGAATCCCAAATTTCTTCAATTGAATCAATTTCTCAAAATCATTTGGTAGTTGTGATAGACAATTGAAATCATGAAAGCTCAAAGTTCATGAAAGCCCAAAATCATAGAAGTGCAAAGAAGTTTCAAGCCAAGAGAAGCAATGCATTTGCTACCTCTATATATCATCCTCTGGATCCTCTTTTATATCCTCTCAATTGCAACGACTATATAATTTCTATAATATCACCCTTAGTAAAAAGTGATATCAGAGGTGGTTGTGAAGTGCTCCTCTATTTCAGTAATATGCCATTATGTGCAAAACATGATTTGTATGTATGCTTGATTGGAAATATTTTTATAACATTATTAAAATAATTATTTTAAAGACTTATTGAAACCGTTATCATGCATCCTATTGAAATATATCAAAAATTTACTAATCTGTGATACAGTGAATGCGTAGTATAGCAAGCACGAACCCCTAAGTATTAATGGTAGCATTTGTGCTATTACAGAGGGAGTTCTAATTTTAGTAGTATGACTAGCGGTTGGCGCTTACTATACTACGCATTCACCATTAGAATTTCATTAGAATTTTTTATGTATGAGATAAAATGCAGAGCAAGAATTTCAATAAATGTTTACATAAAAATTACTAAAATCTTCATATAATTTTCTAAATAAGCATATATTGAAATAAATAATGATGAATACTATAAAAGATACACATACATTAGAATGCATTAGTAATTTGATTGAATTGTTCCAAACAGTGGCAACCCCAATAGAAGAATTTAAAGGAAGAACTTGTCAACCTTCAAAGCTTCTTAAACAATTCAATTGTTGTGAAATTGAAACTCGGCTCAAGTCATTTGGTATTAGCAATAGGAAATTGCAATTCGAAGCTCCAAGCTCACAAAAGCACAAAATTATAGAAATGCAAAAGAAATATGAAGCCAAGAAAAGCATTATCATGTATTCTATTGAAATATATCAAATTTTTATTAATATGTGATACAATGAATGCATAGCATAGCAAGCATGAGCCCCTAGTATTAATGGTAGCATTTTTGATATTACGTAGGGACTTATGATTTTAGTAGTATGACAAACATTTTTGAATTCCATAACTACATTCTTAACACTCTCGTGTTTTAAATCATACTGTAGCTTCTTCTACTTATAATTTTTTAAGCATGAATATGAAACATTTTTTGTTTGAAATTTTGTATATGTATTTCCAACTCATTTCTTGAGAGCAACATGCTATAGAATCTCAAAAACCTTCTACAAAAAGTTTGAAAGATGAAATCTAACCATTCAAGAAGAGTTGAAAACATTTTTTTTTGAAATTCAGACGACTTGATCTTGTAGATGGTAAGGTATTTTATTCTAAAGTTTTAGGAGGATATAATTTAACAATTTAACTAAGGGATCCTATGGTTGGAATTGTTAATGAAGAAATATAAATGAAGGTTTTAGCCTTGCATTGGATTTAAGTAATTTGAAGCAATTTTGGATATGAAAACATCGAATTTTTTTGAGGGTTAAAAAAGTGTAGATACACTCATATACTTAAGTATTATTTGACTATCAAATGATGGAGCCCCCCCCCATGTTATGATGCTTCATTTAGACTCGGCTTAGGTTCGGCAGAGGTTCGTTTTGGGTACGTTTTGGGTTTGAGGGGGTTGGGTTCAGGTTCGGCGGAGGTTCGATTCAGCTTTGGTTTGGGTTTGAGGGGGTTGGGTTCAGGTTCGGCGGAGGTTCGGTTCAGCTTCGGTTTGGGTTTGATGGAGGTTGGGTTTTGGTTCGGCTCCAGGTTTGGTTGGTCGTCTTCCCTGTTCCGAGGGTTTGCATACACACTCTTTCCACCGGTACCGCGCCTCTCTCTTCCTTTCTTCCGTTCCCCCGCGCGCAGCGCTCATTTTTTCATGCGCTCATTCTTCTTCTCATTTTTCTTGCTCATTCTTGCTCGCGCTCGTTTCTTGTGCTCGTTCCTCCCCGCGCAGTGGTCTTTCTTTCTGGCGCAGCGTGATTTCCTTCTTCCGTTCCTCCCGCGCGCAGTGTGATTTCCTTTTTGCGCTCCTCCCGCGCGCAGCGTTGTTCCTTTCTTGTGCTCCTCCCGCGTGCATTTCGGTACCTGGTGTGTTGCTTGTGGGCACCTCGTCTGCAAGGTACGCTCTCCATTGGTTTAGGATTTAGGTCATTTCATTGCGAGCTATCTCGTTCCTTTGCTTTTTTGAATGTTGGTGCGAGCTACCCTAAATCCACATACCTCTTGCACTGTAGTTCGGTGGCTTCACTCTGCGTTGATGTCTGTTGCTGTTACTTTGCGTTCTCTGAATGCAATTGCGTATCTTATTAGTTTTCATTGAGTTCCATTGCACATCATCTGCAGCTGCCAGGGATTTTGAGTTCCTGGAGTCTTCACAAACGAAGCAATTTTGCTATTCTAGGCTGAAGAAGCAGAGTATTGAACAGGCACCTAGCCCAGGTAATCACCACATCCCAATTGATTGCAATGCCAAGCATTCCTAAACAATTTGAAACCATGCAAACATAGAAGAATTTTCTAAAACAAGGACCCCCTATGACCGCGCACTTGTTGATGTAGTTGGCAGGGTTTAGAGCGGTCGCTCTAAACCTCCAACTCCATAATGAGCGTTGTCGAGGTTCAGAGCGACCGCTCTGAACTTGCACTAGTGAAGTCGGCCAGACTGATTTAGAGCGACTACATAATGGAGCAGGAGGTTCAGAGCGACCGCTCTAAACTTGCCTGTGAACGAAATCCCAACTCTGTCAATTCGTTCACAGGGAGGTTTAGAGAGGTCGCTCTGAACCTCCTGCTCCACTATGAACCTAGAGCATTGGAATCCAGCACGAGGAGGATTAGAGCGGTCGCTCTGAACCATGAGCGACATCATATTGGAGTAGAAGGTTCAGAGCGGACTTTCTACACCTCCCTTTGAACACAATGACAGAGCTCTGATTTCGTTCAGAAAGAGGTTCAGAGCGGTCGCTCTGATCCGAGACCATGCTCATTACAAAGCAGAGGTTCAAAGAGGCTGTTCAAAACCAAATGAAATCGGTACTCGGAGTGGTAGAATTGAGCGCAATCGTTCGCATGGAGCGTGATCACGGTTTAGAGCGGCCGCTCTGAAATGAAGCACTCGCTAAAATCAGTGCAACGAATTCATAGTGGTCACTCCAAACCACAACTTCCACAATGAGAGTGAAAGCGGTCCAAAGCGAAAACACTGAGGCTTCCATTTGGTAGTTAGGGTCATGGTTCTCATTGGTCGCTCTGATTCTCAACGGCGGCGATGAGCGCTGTCAAGATTCAGACAGACCGTTCACAACATCCTCAGCGTTGAAATTAGAACTACAGGTTCAGAGCGGTCGCTCTGAAGCTGTATCGGCATGGCCGGAGCTTACTAGATGTATGTGCTCCCTACAGTGATGAGAGGCATCTCTGATCCTGTAACATCTCTTTCAACATTACGGAGGTTTAGGGCGGTCGCTCCGAACTCATTCGAATGGCTCCCTGAAGTGAGCATCCGATGTGATAACATCTTCGCGTAGATCGGGTACAGTGAGTCCAGTACCTCTGACCGATGAATTGAATGATTCATCTGGGAAGACTATAGAGAATAGAAGGGCATAGAACCTAGGTTCTGATCATTTCACATTGTACCATAGGATCCAGTGAAACCGATCGATTAGTAGAGTAAAGCCGCTGTGAAATTTAATTGAAACCCAATTAAATAGCAGGATACCAAGCCCATACACTAGATATCTCTCATGGTCAATGGTATAGAATTGTCTATAAGCAGACCGATGTGAACGTCTACACTGAATAGGTCGTGGATCCAGATCAGTTCAGAGCGGTCGCTCTGAACTAATCGAAGGGCTAGAACCCCAGTAATACGGGGTCGCTATGAAGATTGCAATTTTAAGCGGCCTGTCTGATTCTGAGCGGTCGGTCTGATTTGATTCATGTGGGCAGTGACATGGAGTCCTTCCTCGAGAGCAAGCCACCTCTCACGGGCTACATTACACAAATACCGCCTGAGCGGCTAATGGAGTCGTGGAAGGCCCACGTTGAAGGGAAAATTCCGCTGACCTTCATTGCAACCAGAGCATTGTGGACCGTGGAAATGACTTACCTTCACGGCTCCCTGATATTTAATTTAGAATTGGGATTCACAAAACTGGGAGGGCCTAGATGGAAATCCTTTAAGAACTTGGTAGTCATTAACATTACTGTGATGCGAGAGGCCGTTCTCGTCGACGTAGTGAATTCGTGCAACAATGCTCTGGGAGTAGTCATCATCCGCGTAGAGGACGAGATGATTTTCTGCCATGAGCGCCTCATCAAAAATTATGACCGGGTTCCGCATGTGTTCCAAATCCTCATGCTGGACATACAAGCTAGGTGCGAAGCGCACTCTCGGGACTTCGTGAAGACCGCACGGGTCGCGAGCGCGTATCTCACTAATGCAAACACCTTATACGTGTCGTCGCTGACTAGTAGTAACGCATCACAGGGAGTAGGGAACGTCGACATGGATGCGCAAGGGCGGACCCAGAAGAAAAAAGCGGTCGCGTCCGCCTCGGTGCCTACCAACCGTTCCCGTCCGCCAGCAGCGTCAGCGCTGCCAGGGTCCGCAGGCATGACAACTCATGCGCCGGCTGAACCTGCACGGTCTGCTCCCGCAACGGTGGCGCCACAGACGACTCCATCCCGATCCCCTCCGTCCCGGCCCACTCCACCTAGCACGGGAGTACCAGAGCGTCCCAGGCCCACGGCACGGGACAAACAAAAGTCACGGAAGAGGAAGTCCGCACCCGTCGCCACCGTTGACCACTCGGCCTCACAAGATGAAGGGGCGTCCCGCTTTCACAAGACACGACGGACCTTGCATGATGTGGAAGAGGGTGAAGGTGCCCCAAGCGCATCCACGCAGAGCGCCTTCCCGGAGTCCACCGATTTATCCGAAGAGGAGGCACAGAAGGTGGCATTCAAGAAGGTGAATGGCCACTGGGTTCACAACCCGGTGACCTTGCCGTTCGATGAGAAAGCTGTTCCAGATAAGCTGTTTGTGGATCAAGAGATCAAGAAGGAGCCCAAGCGCAGCGAAGAAGAGGAAGCCCGGAAACGCCTCAAGGCCGAGGCAGTGGCGAACAAGAAGTTCAAGGAGTTGTCCGCCTACATGTACATTTTCGGACGGGGCAACTTCTTCGAGCTGGACCTCGAGGACATGACAAGTGCGGACGAGACGTCGGGAATGATCTTCAGGCCACTGGAGAAGAAGGGTGTCCTAGCCGTCCTCGACCGCATGGTGAAGGTCAACTTCACCAAGCAAATCCTGACCGTCATGCCGGACACGCCAGAGAGGCCTACCTGTTGGGCGGATTGCATCAAGGCCTTCCCACTGAAAATTATCAACGGCCAGCACACGTGGAAGGCTGCGACCGAAATCATTTCAGGGACAGCATCCGTCGACGATGAGGCGGTCAAGAAGCGGGTGCAAAAGTGGACTTGTGAAATCGTCTGGTCCAAAAACAAGGACCACCTGCACGCGCTCTCCTGCAAGTGCAATGACGGGAACGTCACCGGCCCGTACCTGTCGTCGCTCCCTGCCACGATCCGCCATTGCCGATATCTGTGGGACAACGCGCGGAGACCAACCCAATTCCGGAAGAACACGAGGCAGGCAGACAAAGGAGACGAATTCAAGGCCTACGAGGTATGTCTCCTCCACTTGGTCAGTTTAGATCGCCCGCTCTGATCTGTGATACAGTAGATCTTGTCGAGTCCACGTTCATGTTGTTCCAATGCCTTGGACAATGGCACAATCGTGTCACATTGTTCCACCGTAATGGAATGAATCCAAGCCACTTCAGAGCGACCGCTCTGAACTTTCATATTGTATACCTAGGATGCTGTCCTTCAGATCCATTCAAATTGGCTTAGTGCGGGAGGTCTGATGCATGTTCTCAGAGTTGAAATCCTCTAACCTAGTCAGTTGCGGTGTGCAGGACTTCCGAGACAAGGCAGAACAGAGCTTCGAGTCCACCGGACTCCTCAAGCCGCTGTCTGGAAACCGAAGAACGTACGACTTGGATAAGATGGGGGAGAGGAAAATCATCATGGCCTCGGAGGAAACTTGGTCGGCTTGGCTGAAGGTCTTTGAAGCTCACGAGCAAGGCACGCTGCACGACATGGACACGGGCGGTCCATTCAATGAAGCGGTGAGCAAGGACGGGAACGCCAAGGTGTACAAGTTCCAACCCATCACGAATAATATGATGAAGGCCTTGCTCGGAATGGAAGATGACACCGTCGGCGAGCTGGCCCAAAAAATCCTAGACATGCCGCCCAAGGTGTACCTCAACAAGAGACCCACGGTCTGGACGTCGGCCATTCCTTTCCTCATGTGGTGCACAAACAAGAAGCACAAGATGCAACTGGCGAAGGAGATTGTCGACAAGGCCGACACCTTCGGCATCGAGGAGGCCACGGGCGTATTTCCCGAGCCGGGAGACATGAATGTCAAGGCTTGGCGGAATCTGAAGACCGCGTTGTGCATCGGTGGCTTCCACATGTGGCATCTCATAAGCCTCGGTTTGGATTGGGTGAAGTCCCAGTGCCGGTCAGGGAGGACAGTGGAGAAGCCCAAGAAGCCATTCCTGGCGGCGTTGGATCAGGTCGTGCAAAATGCCGACCGATGCGAGAAGGTCAGGAAGTGCTCCCGAGCCACCGTCTGCCGATGGATACGAAGCGAGAAGCACTTCGACCCACAGCTGTACGTGCATAAGAATGGGGCGTGGTCACCGTATCGATCGGAAACTGGAGCCGCGAAGACGGAGTACTGCGAGGTCGGCATTATTGACTTCCGACTATTTCCGAAGGTGGAAGGCATGGAGGTCACTTCCGGGCACGCGAAAATCATGGAGGAAGTGAGGGAGGTCTCCAACTCCACTATGTCCAAGACCGTGCACACGTGGATGTTCATCTTCAACTCGAAGCGAGCGGTTGCGGTGGACAGATTGGCGACGAAGCTCTTCCCGTCCTATTCACTTAGGCGGGAATGTGACTACGTGATCTGCAAGGGAGAGCCGACCTTCAAGGAGAGGAACAGGGACAAGGTCATGTACTTGCAGCGGAGTGCCAAGAGCTTCATGAACTCCAAGTTGGTGGACGCTAAGGGCAAGGTGCCCAAATTGTCCAAGGACGAGGACAACGACCTCATAGCCACGGATCCCATGTATAAGACTCGGGAGGTCTGCCGTCACGATTTCCCTCGGATCTTGTCCAAGCGCGAGCTACGGTACGACGTGTACTTGCGCTTCATCGACAAGTTCTGCAGGGATCAAGGGACGGTCATGCTCGTCTTCGCTGGAGTGAAAGCAGTCTCAGCATGCACGGTAATGATTTCACCACTCTTGTTATTTTTCTTTGCAGGGGCTATATGGTCCAAAAGAATAGATATTCCACATTCACGTTTTGTCCTTTCACTAACACTGTGTCCTGCAGATGTTGTGTCGCAGTTCCGTCTCCTTCATGATCTCCACCGAGAAAGCCCTTCTCCTCCATTCCGTGCATCAGCGAATTGGTGCGGAAATGTGGCCTCATGTCTTCGTGCCGGGCTACACCCTCAAGTACGACTACGACGGGCAGTCCCCGACGCAGAGGTGTCGACCGACCATAGAGGAGGAGCCCGCACCAACCAAAGAGGAAGCCATGTCGGACGAGGCGTTGGACATCGTCGATGCCGGGCATGTGGACGCGGAACACCCCGTCGAGGATGAAGAAGCGGACAAGGGGGGAGAAGAGGACAAAGGAGAAGAGGAAGGGGAGGACAAAGAAGATCTACTTGATCGAAGGGGAGAAGATCTTCATCAAAGGGGGGCAATATTGGAGGAAGTGGAGGGGCTTGAAGATGATGATGATGATGATGATGACGAGGACGAGGAAGATGATCTAGACGAAGACGTATTGGATGATCGAACGCTCGACCGTGACGAAGAAATCATAGGGGAATCGTCACAAAACCGTATGGACAGCGAGGCAGCGGTACAGTCTGAGGAGGCTGCCATCAGATCGGCGGGTGCTCCTCGTAACGATCAGACTGTGCGATCTGATCACGCGTCTCCCACTGCAGCAGTTCAGAGCGGGCGGTCTGATTCAGTCCCTTCCTTGTCTCCCACTTCTCCATCCTCCCATCCACACCTTCAAACTCTACGTTTCGATTCTCCTCCAGCAAGAGTTCCGGAGCTGCAGAGGGCCCAGGCCGATCCTGCCTCACCCCTATCGAGTCGTAGTCATCCTCGCCTCCAAGAGGTTCAGACCGTGCGGTCTGAAGTGAGCGGCCCCATCTTCAAAACTCCCGCTCCGCGTACATCCACAAGCCCATCTTTCAGTGCGGGCACTTCTCGTGAGTGCTCTCCTCCCGCCCTTCCCAGGATGCAGATCGAGGATCTCCAGACGGAGTTGGACGATCTCAAGGCGAGACTCTCTGATGAGCAGCGGGTGGAGCTGGAGAATGTCCGATCCAACGTCGGAGACTACTCCACCGAACCTGCGCGGGGATCGATGGATGAAAAAATTGCCAAGGTCAAGGACGCTCTTCGGGAGTTGAAGTGTGCTCAACCCCCACTGGATGCCGATGGAGTGAGCAAGCTCATCACGGTGCATGTCGCCGTTGATACCTTGCGGTCGCAACTGCCTCCCGCCGACCCCGAGGAACTCGTTCTCTTGGCTCATGTGCGGGCCATGAAGCAGAAGCTCAATTTGGCTCTCCAGAATGCCAAGGAGAACCCGATTGACCTCGACGACGTGGATGAGGAGGATCTGAATATGCGGCTCTCCACGGCGAAGGAGAACAGGGAGGAGTACAGCCAGATGGTCAAGGCTGCCACCCAAGGGGGGGATTGCACTTCGTCAGACGCGGAGACCGCATCTGGAGGTGGAACGGCCGCACCTCAGGCGTCGGGGAGCTCGGACGTGGGGAGGAAGGAGACGAAGCCCGACACCATGGACAAGAAGGCGGGCCTCAACCTCGCGTACATCGAGATGATGTCCGAGCGATACAAGAGGAAGCATTCCGTGGTGGTCGAGAAGTGTGCCGAGACCATCGAGGCCCTCCAGAAAGAGAGAGAGGAGAAGGAGCGGCTGGAGCAGGAAAAGAAGGCCAAGCGCAAGGCCAAGAAAGCGGAGAGGGACCGCGAGCTCGCCGAGAAGGAGAGGCAGTTGGAGGAGCAGAGGAGGCAGCAAGCGGAGAAGGATAGGCAGTACGAGGAGGACAGGAGGCGCGATCGGGAGATGCTGAAGATGATGAACGAGCGCTTCGAGATGTTCACCTCGGCGATGCCCAAGGCACCTCCCACACCCGTCACTCCCACGGCCCATCTTGCCAGCGAAATCCAGAACCTCTCTGGAGTGTCCACCACCAACTCCGCTTCCGCGACGGCCACAGCGGCGTCGGGCCTGCAATTGCTGGGGACCGTGGAGCCTGCAACTATTTCGGTGAGTGTCACTCGCGACCCAGACTACGATGACTTGGCCCTCAGTCAGTTTCCGTTTATTCATGTCCCTGAACCCATGCATCGTCCCAGCGTGGTCGACGATGATCCTTACGACCTGGACGTTCAATTGGGGGATATGGAGGCCTCGTTCACTAACTTGACTCAACAGTATGCTCCTCTGCAGGCAGCAGTTGCTCCACCGCAGCCCCAGGTGACGCGAGATGATCAAGCCCCGGTGGACTCGCCGGCCAAGGACGACGAGGCTCCCGCGGTGGGTAACCCCTACACATAGCTCCCATCTTTGTAGTTAGTCGTAGTGGTGTGGACGCTATGTTAGGGTGTTACGTCGGGACGATCGAAGATCATCTCGACGAGTCTGTCTTGAGTCTGTTCAGCCGCGTGACCGGGGGTCTGGGGACTCTCGTTTTGGTTAGGATTGTAGTGGTCCTGTTAGGTGTAGACTACTAGACTTGGACGTGACCACTGAACCTCTGCATTCACCGTTCAGTTTGTACAAACTTTGTATTCCACTTGTAATATATTGGGTGCTTTTCTTTATACATAACTCTTGTTTCGTTGAAATGCTCTATGGGATTTGTCTCCGACTACTTCTGGACGTTGTAGTTACGCCCTTTGCATTTTCGGTTCAGGTTGTCGATGCTCTCGCACGTGACAACGAGTCTCCGTTGTCCCCACTTCCCGTTTCGGCCCCGAGGAATGATGAAGTCCTACCTGCCATCTCCATGGAAGTCGGCTCTCCTGCTGTTGCTGTTGTCGAGGTCGTCCCTCCCGTCAACTTGGAAGTCGCCACTCCGATGCCTCAAAACTTAGTGCCTCCTTCCCTCGTAGACGTCCATGCTCCCGCTGTCGATGAGGTCGCCACTCCAGTACCTATGAAGATGGTGCCTCCCTCCCTCGCAGATGTCGACACTCTCGCTGTCCTGGCGCCACCGGCACCACCTCCTCTCGCGGCCACCACTCCCACGGATGTAAGAAAGGTGAGACTCCATATCCTTGCAACCCTATGCTCGTTGTCTCTGTCCAGCACTCGCTTGGATAGCTTGTAGGAAGTGCAAATCTGATTCACGTTAGAACTAGGATCTTCATAGAGAGGGGGTTGTTGTCTCTCTCTTAGCAAGGCAAAGTTTGAGGAGTCGCATGTTCATTTTTGTGGACTTCATTTCTCCATAAAGAAGAGGACTTTGAGCCCGGGATTTCGCATACGCAGGCTCTACTGCCGGTGTCCGCGACGGCGCCCCCTGTCGCTTTGCCTGTGTATAGTTATTTCGTCCTTCTGGAGTTGGAAGGGGTCCTCGCCCAAATTGAGGACGTTGGGCGCGTCCAGCCAACTCCCTCAACCACGAAGGCGAAACCCTCGAAGGAGGATTACCACCCTCGACGGCGCCACGTCTTCGGCAAATACACGATGCATTGCCGTCCCGACTTGCACCGCTTCCTCACGGGCTTGACGAATCGATTTTACGTCTCCGTCTGGACTCGGCTGCCCGCCGTCGTTGCCAAACCCATGGTCGATTTCCTCTTTCGGGACTTCAACCGCACTTACATGCGGGTCCTCGCGCTGGAGAACTGCACCTCGATTATCGAGAGGCGGCCGTGGTGGGATTGCAGGTGCCCGCCCTTGCCGTCCCTTCCCGACCCACCCTGCCCGGGGCACCCCGCCCATATCTCATGCGATCCTACTATCGACGTGAACACCTACGTGCAGTTCCCCGACCATCCGGAGGGGCAGCTGCGGCTGAAGGTGTTGCACAAGGTTGTGTGGGACACCGAGACGTTCGTCACCAAGAACTTCCGGGCCAATTCGTCCAATACCCTCCTCATCGATTCCTCTCTGGAGAGCAGCATCCTGAACCCTGTGCACAACGCCGTGTTTCCCTTGTCGTATGTGGGCAGTGAACACGATTCCACTCTCTTGGGGACTGTGCGCCCGTATCTCGAAGGCCTGCTCGCATCCGGGTTTAGCGTGTCGCAATACGTGTCTCAGAACGCACTCTTCGGACACCTCACGATACCCTTGAGACAGACATATCTGGGACTGCGCGTTCGCGTGTTAGCGCCGTGGCAGGACAGGCACCTCGTGCTGGAATATCCGGACTTTGTCGGCAAATACACTAGAGAAGGGGACGATTATTTCACCCGACAAAGAGGGAAGAGGAAGCCCAAAATAAAATCTGATGCCCACACAAAAACTTGATGCGTGTGCAGGGGCGCCGACGCGTTCACGCTCTGGGCGGGCATGCTACCGCCGCCGATTCCCGAATGGGAACCGGACGCGGCAAGCGGCGACGGATGCAGATGACGGAAGGGGTGGGCTCCTCCGACGGTTGCATGACCCCCGACGAGGCGGGCCAGGACGTCACGTCCGCTCGAATTTAAATGGAGGACGCGGTCGGCGGGCGCATGGAGATGCGACGGGCTGCACATATTGTAAGGTGGGCTCATCAATAGCTAATGGGGATGGCCGAATTCAGGTACGCAAGGCCCGACCGGTGACTTTGATGGAGAAATAATTTTTTCCCACCCTACCCTATGATGTAGTCTAGGATGGGGAGAAATTATTTCTCCATCGAACACTCTGTTGCGCTCCATTTCCACTCTGAACATGTCCTGGGCTTATTTATGCCATCATTGAACGGCCACTCTTGTCCGACGGACCCTCACGGTTGGCTTGTTGTGCAGGATCCTGGGTGCACCATTCACATTTGCGGAGTCGACCTCCTCCCAAAGCAGCCCACACAACGAATGAGCAAATCGATGTGGAGGTTCGAATGCCACTACAAGCGGTTCAGACCGCCCGCTCTAAACCGGGGCTGACATCCTCGACTCATTTGCGGAGGTCAAGATGGAAGGTTGCGCGGAGCTTCCGCCTTGGATGTAGAATGTAGTTGAGCTGTGGAACTGTAGATGAATATTGGATTCTAAAATCATTTTCATTTTATCATTCTTCTCTACAATACACTCTAGTGCACCCCCCACATTCAATATAGAAATAAGAATATCCACGTTGTTATGAATAGTTTGGCTTCCCCATCGCTACATAGCATAGCACTCTTTCCCAAAGCATAGTGTCATTGGTATCATTGTAGCAAATCGGCCCCCTCTCAAATTGCATCATCGGGGCTCTTGCAAATAACAAGAAGCATCTACGGATCACCATTAATTTCTCCAATGCCAGCAGGCATCTATTGTCAATCATGTCGTTGCGAGATCCATGCAGGGCACTATGAGAACCTCGGACACACGCTCGTCAATTGCGGCGCCGACCAATTCTGACGCTGTCTATGTGCGAGATGGATCATTGTTAAATTTGTGGCTTGTGTGGTGAAGAAGCGGGAACAATGACAAGCCATCCACATTCCTATCGGGAATATTCATAGGGGTAGTTAGCTTTCTCTTTCAAGATTCCGTGGTCGCGCATAACTGCAAGCCCTCTACATATGGATGGGTGCGGCATTGACAGAGTGGATGTAGTGTTCACGGAGCTCGTTTGTGCACAGTGAGCAAGTTCTGAGATAGATCGATCCTCCTACCATTACCGCCAATAGTACATCAGGTCCAATCGAGTTGACGGACGCGAAGGGAAGTGGCATAGAAAATGGATGACGGTCGCTCCTGCCATCCCATCTTGAATAATATACGGTTCGGGCGTGCCCTTGACTACCCTCCGTCATGCAAAGGAGCTCTGTCAACTCTGCATCCACTCTATCAATGCGGCACCCATCCGTATCTAGAGGGCCCGCAATTATGCGCGACTACGGAATCTTAAAAGATAAAGCGAACTTCCCCTATGAATATTCCTGATAGGAATGTGGATGGCCTGTCATTGTTTCCGCTTCTTCACCACACAAGCCACAAATTTAACAATGGTCCATTGGGCACAAAGGCAATGCCAACATTGGTTCGCGTTGCTGTTGACCAGCATTTGATCGTGGACTTCACAGTGCCCTGTAGAGTCTTCTCAACAACATGCTTGGCAAATAGATACTGGCTGGTGTTGATCAAGCGGAAGACTCCCCACACGTGCGAGGATACGATCGAATGAAGAGGCGCGGTCGAAAAAATGCCGAGTGCAAATTTGCGGACCCTCCATCTTATCATATGGCAAGCTACTGGGCATTGGAAAGCTATGGGTCACCGTGCAAGCTTTGGCCAAAGAAGGTAGGGATGGTCAGACCTCCTTTTCAAGAGGGCACCTCTCCTTCCTCATCCCTCTCTTCCTTTCTTCCTTTTTGGAAAAGAAAGTCACTGCACCATGTATTTTGAGGGGAAGCTAGGAATGATGTAAACAATGGTGGATCCCTCCGAGAAATCCATATTCAAATTGAATAAAGTATTTGTTCTTCAAACCAAAACCGTGTTTTTGTTGGCATGCACGCACGTTGATTTTAATATATCACGTTATTCACATATCACGTTATTCAATGCATATCAAATCAAGAAGGCCATCCGTTGGAGTGGTATTCGATGCACTACAAGAGAAAGTGTCTGAATTGTCTAAACTTGTCAATTTTCTGTCAATTAGGACTAGTTGATTCAAGTCAGTTTCTGTCAATTAGGACTAGTTGATTCAGACCCGTTTCTGTCAATTTGGCCACTTTCTCTTGTACTGATGAAATTGAAACAAAAGGATTAGACAAGTTGTAGGGGATCCCTCCATTGGGGAAATTGTGATAGGCAAGTGACCGCGTACATGCTAGTTTCTATGTGAAGGAAGTAGCAAGCTGGCAATCAAATTCTATGGTCTGTTGCAATCTTTTCGAAAATCTAATTCTTCCAAGGACTTTGCTCCCATGTACATTTGGCTACGCAAACTTCTTAGTGGCGATGGAGGAAATTGCAGCAAGTTCCGTGAACGATGCTGTCCACTAAGGTAGGTGGATGGAATTCCAACCCTCTTCTTCAGACCGTCCCCTAGCTGGCTTTAAAATGGACCTTAAGAGGTTCGTAAATAGGTAATCAATGTTCCTTGGATGATGAAAAAGAGGTTTATCATTTATCAATTATTTGTTCATACTTTGATAGGGGACATGATTAGAGCCAATGTGGGTCCATTTCTGAAAACATGTGTGCATTCCGAAAGAAAATGCACTCAAACTTTGAATGTTAATATCTTTTAATCCATATGGTCAAACTTCATGAAATTGTTACCACGTGATCTCATATAAGTAAAGTACAAGATCCTATGGTTAGATTTTCTTTAAACTATTTTTTTTGGTGCCTTGGATGAATTGAGCAAAAATGGCAGTTTCGAGTGTTTTTGGACCAGAAATAGGCCTTGGCACTTTAGGAGTTTGGTTTAGTACACATCACATTCAGGAACCTTGTCTACTATATTTTTGCATGCTACAGTGCTTGTTTTCAGACCGCACGTGTGTAGGTTTTGCAAGGCCTAGGGATCATAAATAGGTACCTACGGCAGAATTCTTTGAAAATTCATAAGTAATTCATAAATGCTCTGAAAAATATGAAACCACTTGGGTTAAATTCCAAATCAAATTTTCTTCAAGTGAAAAATAAAGTAAACTAATTTCAGGCATCTAAAGACCATTAAGAAGGCCGACCATCCCGTAAAGGGTCGCTTCATGAGCCCCCTACCTTAAACTGACCCTCAATGCCATCTTCCTCTGAGACCGTGGAGTAACTGGAGTCTAGTTAAGACCTCAGACTAATGAATTGCCCAAAAAGAATCCCGCATTGCACTGTCTCTTTGGCTTTCATATTTTCCAATAGGCGAAAATGCTTGAGTCTTCTATTGTATGATCCTCCATCATGACCTCAATCTGAGCTTCCCAGTCGGGGAGGGGCCCCATTCCATCCCATGAGCGCTAAACAAACAATACAATATGCACTTCAAGAACCCTGCAAGCCGCATCTCAACAAGTTTCCGGTCTTCTCGGCTACCGGAAAACCGCCATTTCAATGGAATTTCGCCATTTTAACGAAATTGCCCATAAGTTAACAAGGTGATGCAGGAGGTCAATGCATTAAATGAGATTCCTCGGACAATATCATGACCCAATGGGAGGATGTACTGTAGGCATGGAAAGCCTAAGAGGGATCACGGCGCGCTGGCACGGAGCGCACCAAAAATTTGACCATGAAGTTGCGAGTGAACAACGACCAAGAGATGCAATGAGAGGGGTGAAAAAAGGAGCAATCAGTGGGGGTCAATTTTTCCTGGCCATGCTAGTAGCGCTCACTGCCAGACTGCGGGATTTGTATGAAACCAAGTTATCCTTTCACTTGCTCTTAATTCTACGTTGATAATCGTAGCCCTCAAATTCGGAATGTTCAGTTTCAAGTTCAGAAGAGTTTTTAATATATAAAAACGCTGCACATGTGACTGGTAATCAACAGCTTACACCTTCAATCGCCATTTCACAACGTACTCAAACAATCATTCAACATCTCACACAAGACGCACCACACAATTCAAGTTTCCTGGAGCATCTAGGGAAGTGCCACGAGATTTAGAAGCAGAAACTTTATTATTTCGAAGCTGGCTTGGGCCTGCTTGTCAAGGTCTGAGAAGTGCTGCCAAGATCTCCAGACCCGAATCTAAAGACATACTTAGATCAGAATTGTTGCAAGCAGTGAGGAGCTAAATAAGCGTGGTGATCGATCGATCAAGTGCAGCTTTTAGCTTTGGTGACTTCAGCAGTCCACACAGTGGACGATGGCGCCGTGTCATATGGATTCGGCAGGACGTCATTGGTGATGTACACTTGCCCGACGTTTCGGCTCTTGGCCGTGGCCACCGCTTTTCTCACACGGGCTGCGTTGTTCGGGGCTGTGTGCAGGATGTTCCAGAACCTTGAGGAGTCGTAGCTGAACACCCAAGTAGGAGGAGCAGCAGCACTGTAATTGGAAAAATAATCTGTAGCCGTCGGAACAGTAGATCATTCATTAGAATTCAATTTTCATTCCTGGGCAGACATGAACAAAAACTTCGTAGTAGGGTGTGACAGATTCCAGTCGGTTAGTGGGAGATTCCATCAGTTGTTTTTCGATTCCCCTGTTATTCCATATTTCTTACCCTGGTTAGTATTGTGGTACCCAAACACGACCTTCATACAAACTGAAATTCTATAAGTCTAGAGATCAAGAATCAATCCAGAACAAGCATGGTCTCCCAATCCAAGTTTGTACCTTCAAATGTAACGTAGTTATCAATGTGCGTGTTCGTCAAAAAGCACTGGCTCCCGGAAGTTCCCCAATTCAGCACCGTGTATCCCAACCCCGGCTTCCCCTTCACCCATGCATCATACGACTTGTACAAATTCAGGTTAGTGCTATCACAAGACGTGTTCCCTTCGTCCAGAAAGATCCCATCCACATTGTAGAAGTTGTAATACGCGTCGATATCCGCGAGCACGAGCGACGAGGCTCGTTTGCCGTAACCCGTGAGGACGTAGCCCACCACGATTTTCACTGCGGACGTCCCGGTCTTCATGTTGTTGACGAGGGTAACGAAATCGGAGTTTGACGTGTTGCCAGGGCCGCTGTTGGGGTTGATGACCACCAAAGTGGCGTTCGCTTTGAAAACGTCCCACGCGCACCCCGTGCAGGGGTAGACGTACGAGGGGACGTAAATCTCTTGTTGCGTGTGGGACGAGACACCGAACGTGGCAAAGGTGCACAACAGGATCATGAATGCCCATAGAAGGCAGTTGATTGGTTGGCGCATTGGAGCCTGCTGCAAGTGACGACAATGCCATTAGCAATTTCGAAATAGTCGCAGGAGGGAGTTGCTTACATTGATGTATGGCTGCAGGGTTTAGGTTGGTTGGAAGGCTCACATTGAACCTCCAACCATACATCAATGTGCACTCTTAGGTTCGTTGGAACGCTCACATTGAACACAACATTATGGGTTATAACACTCCCTCGCTCAACCAAGAAAGTTTGACAAAACTATGTTGATTCATCAATTACTGGAGCAGATTAGATAACCTTCACGAGGCTTGAAGCTTGAGAAGATTCTTAAAATAAATGATGCCAACATACAGTCTTGAATCAAGAATGTTCAAGAGTGTACTTTTGAATCATTCGAGGGCTCTTATTGTATACAATGCTAGTAGAGATAATTAATAAACCAAGAAAACTCGATCGACCCAGCTGCATTCACTCGTCAGTTCCGCATTATGAAATAGAATCCCAAAGTCAAATCTTGAGAACCACGAACTTCGCATTTCTTATTCAAAATTGCGAGTAGTTCAACTATTACTGGAATCTCAAGCTTCTGTACTTCAAATCTACTTCAAGCGCCAGATTACCATCGTATGGCATAACAACAACACCATGTACATAAAGCAGCAAGTGTAAACCTAAATAGTATCAGCACGAGCTCACCTGTGGTGAATCAAAACACCTTTTATCAGCGCTCAGCTGATGAACACATACTTCTACAAGCTCTGAATTCAAAGCGTTCAGTTCACATATAATGCAGAGAAGAGGAATTAAAAGAGCAACGAAGAGATTAGTACCATGTTGGCGATGAGTGGCCTGAAGCCTGTCGAGCAGCTCATACTTGGAAAATCGCGTCTCCAAGAAGAAGAAGAAGAATTAGAACTCTGGTTCTACTGGAAATGGAGTGTCTGATGGGTAGTTCGAACAACTACACTCAAATATAAATAGCCGACTGTGATTGAGTGAGTAAGGTCTCCATCTTTATACCAATCAATCACATCCCATTCAAGCGGTGATGAGCAAGCATCTTATCAAATACTTTGCACATGCGTTCACATGGAAGAAATCGATCCTCGTTGGCACAATGAGATCTTATTCCATTTACGTGCAAAATTATAAATGCAGCTGATAAGGTCTTTCAACTTGCTGGAAGTGATGACAAGATTAAGTGTCGGAACGACGAAGACTAGTACCAGAAGCGGGCTTCCGTGCACGTTTGGCTTGAGGAAAGCAAGGAATGATCCGAAAAACGCCATTAGCGTTGACAATTCACAATTTTCCTTTTCCTATTTCAGGGGGATTGCTACAAGCAATACTAACACTGCTGTGCTGTGCCGCACGTTCAACAATTTGGTTTTGTTTTCTTGGCGCAAATGAAAGAAAATTCATAGCAAATCAAAGTACAAACATTCATTTCTGTACTTTTTTTGCAATCTAAGCGTGTAGAACACTTCTCAGTGTGTAAAAGCACACAAACTCTAAAATCGCCCACCTTCTCAAATGTACACTATTTGTACATGTAGCTTTTTTTAGCCTTCAGCAATGTACAGAAAGTGCACATTTGAGGAGGTGGGCGATTTTAGAGTCCTATGTCTTTTCAACTTCAAAATTTCATAAATAATTACACAAAGCTCCAAAAAATATAAAACGATTGAAGATAGATGCCAATTCCACTCATCCTTTAAGGAAATTTTATTGAGAAATAGTTCAAGAAGTTTCACCTTCCAAAATTCAGTTTTGGCTTTTAAATGGGCGATTTATGGAACTCCTATCTTATTACCTCTTCCCTCACCAGAGGTTCCATATGTGATTTTCTTAAACAACTCAAGACACTAAAGACACTTCTAAATGTACTAAACCTTATAATTTAAGACTATTTTTATATTGTCTAAAGCTATAATGGAAAATTTTGTTCAAGTAACATTCAATCATTCCGCAACTTTGACACTTTTATAGTTTAGATTGCGTAGTCTAAAATTAATACCTATCCTAGATTATTTAGACTACATGGTCTAAAATCTATACCTATTTAGATGGTTTAAACCACACAATTTGAAAATGGCATATGGAATATTGCTATTTTAATGAAATTACCTATTTTAATAAAATGATGGTTAGGAATTTTTTTTAAGTAGCAACATCAAAAAAAAAACTAGTTCTAGCATGAGTAGTCAAGTACCCAAATAATTTATCCTTTAGATCCTATACCTGGGTTTTCTAAATGTAGTCTTTAGTACCTTGTTTCATAATAT
This sequence comes from Climacium dendroides, assembly GCA_950106755.1. Classification (NCBI taxonomy): domain Eukaryota; kingdom Viridiplantae; phylum Streptophyta; class Bryopsida; order Hypnales; family Climaciaceae; genus Climacium; species Climacium dendroides. The sequence goes on from OX467087.1 coordinate 4,095,443, forward strand.
TCTTAAACATCAAAGTAGGGGACCTTTTTTCTTTCCATAAATCAATGCACCTTTCATTATAGAATGGAAAAAAAAACTCCCTTGCCTTCTCATTCAAGAATGTTATATTGTAGAAACATATTAATCTTTATTTGAATTATATAGAATGTAGAAAAAGAATTACACTTCAATGGTGGTGGTATAAAATGTTCAAGGTTGGTGAGCATCCAAAGATGCACTTTGCAACAATTTTTTATGCATTGCAAGGAGTGCGATTGAAGCATTTCTATATTTATTGACCTCTTCATCTTTATAATTGTACAATGATCAAATTATTCTGTTTTCATGTGAAATGAGATGTTGTAACCTTTCCTATGACACAATTCTAGATATAGATATTTTCTTTAGTTTTTGTTTTTTTTATCAAATTTCAAAGTTTGAAAACACATTCTATACATGCTTCAAGGTGTTGGCTTATTCACACTCCTTGCATTAACCCAACTATTGTTTCAAGATTGAAAGGTCAATCTCGAGGGCTAAACATCAAATCAAAAAAGAAAATGTCCAATGCCCATTGCAATCTATGAAAATACTTAATAGTAGATGTAAGCAAGAAATACTTGTTGATTTTGTTGCATTTGAAAATAATACTCTCAATACAATGAACTTTTGGAGAAAGATATTTAAAAATTAAATAAAATGCATAAAAATAATATAACACTATAAATGTCATGAATCTAAAAATTTGAATTTAAGAATTTTTTTCAAAGTTTATTGCTCAAGATAAGTTAATGGAAATTTTCACAAAATAGATACTTTGATGTTTAAGTTGGAAAAAAGGAAAAAAAAACATTCTAAAAACTTCCATTCTTAATAATTTGATAGAAGAATATAGTTACCCCTTAATATCCAAGTGAAATTCATCGTTTTGAATTCTTATTAATATTGAATATCATGAAAACTACTAAATTCAATAAATTATGAAAATTGACTTTCAATAGTACATGGATTTTTTAAATTTCAAAAAAATATGGATTGCAATTGTTCATATAAAAACACTTCCAATATTAAATTTGAATTAATTATCTCAATATTCCAAAAATTATTCTTGCATTTGAGTTCAATATACAAGATTCAACAACAATTTAGTATAGGTATTTTGTGCTTTCACCCTAGTATATTTGTCACACATTGACATTTTAGTATATCAATATATTTTTGGTGTATATCGTGGTAATTGGAAACTTTTTGCAGACATGATTTTCCTACCACTCAATGTGATAGAGATTTCTAACAATCATAAAGTGGAATGTACCTTATTCTATCTTTGTATCCAATTTCATTTAGATGAAGATTGTATGTGCATATTTGAACAAGAATTTAGGAGTGTAGAGAATCTCTTTTCACTTAGCCAATTTTACTTTAAAGGGTGGTTGCAAAAAAGACCTATCATTTTTGGTAGCATTTTGGTAAAATTAGATTTTTAAAGGCCAATATTGTGAGTATTTTTTAGTGGAACAATCTCATCCAATGAGAAGAAAATTGAATTTATGGCTAGAAATACTATTGCTTGTAAGTATTGAGACAATATTATGTGCAAAAAAAACAATTTGTTACAAAAAATAGATACAACAAGGTATCATGAAAAAACTAAAAAATAGTAATTTGTAAGGATTTAATGGCAATAGATTTCACCAAAAGAATGAACTGAAAACCATCTTCAATGTTCCGAAAAGTAGGAACTAGAGGATATAAAATAATGTATTTTAGATGCCCCTTGGTAGGAACATGCCTATCTATTGTGGAAATAGACCTTAAGAATTTCAATTCAAGATCATTAGTTTTGGATACTCTCCAATACTAAATAACCATAAACCTCAATGTGTGACAAATTATCAAAATTGACTATTAAATAGAAAATTATTATTTTTAATTACTAAACAATAATTAATATGGATACAATCAAGACATTTATCTCCAATGCAAATTTCAAGTTCATTAGGTTCATGCTTCAAAAATTATAACAAATGATAACTTTGTCACTCTAAATGTGATGGAAGTCCTTTTTGCAATCACCTCAAAGCAATACAAGATCATGTGCTCTATTAGATTCTCCAGATTCAAATGAATGCAAGGATATCATTTGGATTGGATTGGGTGTAGGGACAAAGTAAGGTTCATTTACCTTAGAATAGCAACACCTAATTGAGACAATTTTTTCTAGTCTCACTTCTTCAAAGGACAATTGACCAAAAAATTTTGATAAGGTTATTAGCAACTCAAGAGAAATGCAACCCAAGTGGTTTTGTAATTTTATGACACTCTAATAATATTTTACAAAATTTTCAAAGTTGAAAATGTAGGATAGCCCATACTTAACACTATACTCAGATACCTTAGCAAATCACAAAATGTCTCACCTTCCATTGGTTGCTTCAAAAAACTCCTCACCTTTCATTGGTTACTTTTGAAAGGTTGTAGTGGTTTTGAGTCTTAGAAATGTTCATTTAAGACCATTTTGTAGGTGCCCGAGAAGAGAAGGTATCTCTTTTAGGTGCTACTATTGCTTAATTTGCAAAAAGCTCTAAATCCATACTAAGGTAGCAACACCCACAACCATAACCGTCACTTCTAAAATCTTGGGAAGTGAATAGATGTCATTGCGAAGATGCACTACATTTGAATATCAAACCTTGGTGTCAATATCAGGTGCATCTGCAATCAGCTCTTTAAGAACTCACCAACTTATTCTTACAGTGTCCAAATAATACATTTCAAAGTGCACAAGAATTATTTTTCTCTTGCTAGTAGGTCCAATCGTTTGTAGGATGCGTATAAGTAGACATCATGTCCCAAACCCTTAAATGAAATTAACGGTGATGGGTATTCCTACCTTAGTTTCATGGTAATGGAAGTTACACGCTTTGAGTTGACCACATTTGGCTCTTCAAGGATTGAAAGGGGAAAGCACGTTGCAGCTCATTTCCACAAGTTAGGGACTAATTTCATGAGGGGCTTCTTTATGAGCAGGCAAAATCAAAGTACAGCTTACACGATGTGATATAACTGAAGTTGGGGGACATTAACTTACTATTGTTTTGAACAAATGTCTTTTAGGCCCCTGTCAATCCATTTTAAAAAATTTATGTATTGGAGAATACAGGACGTTAAATCGTGCAATCGAAGGTGGGCCAAGCAGGGTAAAATTTGTGTTGTAGGGATAAAAGTAAAAAAGAAACCCCAATTTTGAGCCATGTCTAGAGTACGTTGTAGACTTCACCTAGCTAATTCGGGTCTCTGGTTGCAAATATGAATTCAGAATTTGCAAAAAAAAATCATACGTGTCAATTAAAAAATTCCTGCGTTTTCCCCGGGTTAAATCCACCTCACTAGGCCCACCTTCGATGGCACGATTTAACGTCCTGCTTGGAGAATGGCCTACCATGTACCTTAGCATTTACAGTAACTGCAAAGTCAAAATGATTTGTTTTCATTCAGACTAGGAGACCTAGGGTTTTTTTGGAGCAAGGTGCGGAACCGCCCCCCTTGCTTGTCCCCGAGGGAAAATGCTGAATTTTTTTATTTGCCATGCATGATAAAATTTGCAAATTTTGAATTCATATTTGCAATTAGAGGACCCAAATTAGCTAGGAGAGGTGTAGAAGATAAATTAATCAAGCACAAAATAGTTTTTTTTTAACATGCACCCTTAGGATGACTTTGGGAGGAGGAGCGAGGGGGGTGGTTCACCTCATCCAATTTTTCGTTTTTATTAATTTTGGCTTGAGTAAACTAAAAGCCATCTTCATTGGAGTGCTAAAGTTTATTTTTTGAATATAAATAAATCATCCAAAGTATGGATGCAAATCAACTCATTCATTGTAAAGTGTAAACATGCATCAAAACAAGAGCAATACCATTCTGAAATTCTTGTAGCAATATAGCAGTTTCATCCATTGGAACTAGTAGAAAAGGTCTTTGCAATGAGGCAAGTGATGAGGGAAGTGATGCCCCAAACTACATTAATTGTGTAATTTGGGGGTATCACTTTCCTTGCTAGTTGCCTTGTTGCAAGTGCCTTTCCTACTAGTATGGAAAAGTAGGTTTTATCATCAAATTATTCCTTATGAAACCATATTGAAAGTTGCAACCAAGATGGGGTATTCCTTGAAAAGTACATAAATTGCATCAAGAGAAGAGAGAATCAACTATAGTTTTCAAAGGACCAACATAAATGAAGAGTCTCTTCTTGCAAGGTTCCTTTGAGGCAGCTTGTGTAAAGGGGATGGGTACCTTCCTATAGCCAAGACATATCTTTTGATACATTCTAAATGTAAATATCTTGGGCATGAAATCGTGTACTGTTAGCTTTTGCTATGGGGGCAAATTGAGGCATTGATTGAGGGCAAGTAAGTTCTCTCAAAAATATATTCTAATAGTCATATTTTGACCACAAAAGTTATAATCATATCCCATCTTGGTTGCAACTTTCAATATGGTTTTACATTCATTGTTGGCAATCAAAGTCTGTACAAACATCACTAAATGCTAAAAATTGTACATGACTTGCCACATGTCATAAATCTTACGTGAGCATGTGACTTACACTAGTTTGCTACTGTAGAGAAAAAAAATAATAATAATTAATTTAAAAAATAAAATAAAATAAAATAAAATAATATATATATATATATATATATATATATATATATATATATATATATATAATTTTTATCATTGTAATTTCTATCATGCTTTAGATTTAACATTCATTTGGTCCTTCCTAGATACTTTGCATGTCTCCAAACATTTAAAATCTTTGCAAAGATGTCTTCTAGGAAGGGTGGGAAAAAATCTAAACTATCCCTAGGAAGGTGGAAACAAAAGAGAATACATCTTGGATAGTGCCTATACTTCCAATTTTCAAAGTTCCAAATTCAAAACTTTTCCAAAAAAAAATCAACAAATGAATATAGGCCATGTTGGCACCCTTTATGAAATTGTAGGATTTTCATTTGATATCTCCCTCATACCTTTGAGGTATCTAGGAAGGAGGGAGCTTCTAATGATTGCACAAATCAAAGCATTTATTCAAGTTATACAATATATATGTCAATTCTTTCAATCATATTTAGTAAAATATGACAAGGATAAAACATTATTGATGCCTTATACCTTGGGAAGGACAATGTCTTTGCTACAATGTCATTTGAAGATAACTTTTTTGGAAGTTGGACTTCATAAGGAAGGACAAGGGTGACCTTGAAATTTAAGACTTTGTTTCTCTAGTCATTGTAATGATTTGGACTCTCACCCAAAAATAGACAACTCAACAATTAAAGCCACAAAATTTCAAATCTATTCAAGTAATGGAGTTTCTATGGCCAAACCAAGCACCAAATCATTTAAAAATTGGAAAGGAAGTCCAAATGCAAGGAATAGTCTTGTCCTCGTTTGATGCAATCAATGTAGCCAACCTGCTTATAAAAACAAATTTCAAAGTTGATGAATGAGTATCTCTTACAAATAGGCTTGGAAGAATTGGTGTCAAGCATTTCAATCTTAAATAGCCTCATAAGATTCTCTAAACAATATATTGCAATTGCAAGGTCCTAAGCTAAGGTGAAAACATCCCAAATTGTCCATGTACCCATTCCTAACAAAGTATATTGTAATTGGAAGGTCCTAAGCTAAGGTGAAAACACCCCAAATCATCCTTGTACCCATTTCTAACAAGTAGACTTTTACTAAAAGTGTCCCCCAAAGTGCCATTAAATCATTCCTTTAACTGCAATTGTTTGACTCTTGATTTTATAGATTTTGAACTTACGACCAAGCTATATGAGTATATAGCAATTTCAAAGGCCTAGGGAGCTTCTACTTATAAAATTCATAGTAATTACATTCTTATCTATTAAATTTAAAAAAAAAAAAAATTATTGATTTTTAATTACCAATACCAGAAAAGTGTTTGTTTTTTTTTCTTGAAAAAAGTGCCATCCAACTATGTTGAAATTAATGCTTATTTTTGATGGTTTAGGATATTTTCACCTTATGTAAGTTTATGCAATGAAATGCACAGAAGTAGCATGTTCTAGACAGCATTTAGACTGCCACTCGTCAGTATAAATATGTTTGTGACTCGGGGGAAGAAGCGAACAGCTTTGCAGCCTCTTAAGCTTAATCTCTCAAGAACATTGCCACAGCAAACTGCACCCTAATCATAGAAACGTCGATTCTCCAGCCCTGGGCAGCAAGCCCTAAACCCTAAAACCCAGATGAACTCCATGGAAGGAAACTGAATGTTGTTCTGTGAGGAGAAACCTGCCTTAACCCCTGAATGCCCGAGGCATCAAATTTTGGTGTTGACAATACTTTGAAGTTAAGTAAAACCTAACTGAGTTGTTATTTTCAATTCATTATATTTTTGAAAAATTCTTTTTGAAGTCTACTTTGAGCATCAAAAATTTGAGTTTGAAAATGATTGAGAATGATTTTTCTATTCAAGATTTCATGACCTTCTGTATGTTGAGGGCTCTTGGAAATGAGCCTTAGATATACCAAATCTTGGAGAAAAATTTACATTAGAAATTCATTTGAAAAAATTGTAGATTACATTTTGAGAAGCCATAAATTGACTGGAATTATGCATGTTAGGCCCTTTATCCTCATTTTTTTTTTAATGACCAACTTTTTGACATGTGAAAAGAGGATTGAAAGATTTCTAATCACTTTCGTAGTTTTAAAACCCACACGATTAAACATTATAATCTTTCAATCCATAAGTGATATTGCTATATTTTCTTTGCCTATGTGATCTCCAACAAGTCTAGTTTGAATTTTTACGGCTATAATTTAAAACAAACAAACTGTACAACTTATTAGAATGTTGGCTTTTTGTTCAATTTAGAGCAAATTTCCAGAAGCTCAAAAAAGGCCTTGGGCATTTTTGGGTAGTATCATTTGCTCAATCGGATTTCATCCAATTTCCACTCTTCTCGCTTTCTTTTATGAATCAACTCTCCGAATTGGAGTCACAAGGTCCACGCCAGACAGTCCGAGTGTTTGCAAGCCAGTTTTCTAGATAAGATTTTAGAGCAGAAATTGACAGGAGTGGAGTGCGTCTGTATTTACTGGAGATTCCGCAGTGGGTGCTCACAAGAATCAGCGATTTGTTGGCTTGCAGATGCTCCAGATTGCTGTTCGGATTTGACGCACTCAACCTTCATGTTGAAGTAATCTCCAGCTCTGCAGGGGGAGGCACCATGCTTCTCGAGAGGTGTAGCAGCTCAATTGGTAGATTAGGGTTTCACGTGCACGACAAGCGAAGAACGAATTTCTCTGCGCAGCATTGCTTAATTGGAGCTCACGTCACTCCGCTAGACATTAGAATTGGGAGACAGAGAACATTGAGACCTAGTGTATCGACATTGGCATGCCATGTCTCCACAGTGCCGGAAGAAGTGTTTGAAAGCAAGCCAGGCCCAAGTGGCTATGGAAATGTGAGAGAATTAGAGGAGAGAGCAGATGATGCCCCCTTATTGAACGCGCTGCGAGAATGCGCGGAAATGGACGCCGCAGCTTTTCATTTTCCGGGACACAGACGAGGAGCAGGCGCACCACCAACCATGGCAGCCCTAATCGGAAACAGAGCGTTTGCAAGCGATTTGCCTGAGCTTCCCGAGCTCGACAACCTCCACGCAGCCGAGGGGGTAATTCAGGAAGCCCAGAGCAAAGCGGCTCGATTGTTTGGTGCGGAACAGACGTGGTTCCTCGTGAACGGTTCCACTTGCGGCATCCAGGCGGCAGTGATGGCCACTTGCGAACCAGGCGACTACCTCATTCTTCCTCGCAACGTTCACATGTCTGCCGTGTCGGCGATGGTGCTCTCTGGAGCGCTTCCAAAATACCTAAACCCCAAAATGGACTCAGTATTTGGGGTGGCGCATGGCCTTCAGGCCTTGCAAGTGGAGGTTGCCATTCAGGAAGTGCGAAGAGCAGGAAACAGAGTGGGAGCCGTGCTCGTCGTGTCCCCGACCTATTTCGGAGTGTGCAGCCACATTAGCGCCCTCGCACACGTCTGCCACTCTCACAATGTCCCGCTCCTCGTCGACGAGGCACATGGCGCGCATTTCAGGTTTCACCACAAGCTGCCACAGACAGCGCTGGAGCAAGGCGCGGACGTCGCAGTGCAGTCTACGCACAAGGTATTGAGCTCTCTCACGCAATCCGCAATGCTGCACACGCAGGGGTCGAGAATGGACAGAGACAGACTCGCCCAATGCCTGCAGATGCTGCAAAGCTCCAGCCCTAGCTACCTTCTCCTGGCGTCCCTCGATGCATCCCGAGCTGACATGGAACACAATTGTCGATTCAACTCTGAAACAGGACGCTTACTATCCTCAGATCAAAATCTGGATGCCGCCCTCTCCCTTGCTTTCATGGTTCGCCAAGCACTACAGGAACTACCAGGTCTTTCAATCTTAGAAATGCCTGGAATCGACCCTCTTCGCATTACGGTTGGATTATGGAAATTAGGGTTGACAGGTTTCGAAGCGGACGACATTCTTCGTTTGAAACACGGCGTCATCGCCGAGCTTCCTTCGTTGCGCTCCATGACATTCGCCATCAGCGCTGGGAGCAGTCACCGAGATGCCATGCGTTTGGTCCATTCCTTTGCTGCTCTTTCTGCAACGTACGCGAATCCCCAAACAGATGACAATCTCGTTGCTTGCGAATTTGATGCAATGGAGAAGCTTGCTGAGTTTGTGTGTGAGAATTCGGTGATGGCGTTGAGCCCGAGGGATGCATTCTATTCGAAGTCGGAGAAGGTGATGTCTGGGGATGCAGTGGGGCGTGTAAGCGCGGAGCTCGTATGCCCCTACCCGCCTGGGATTCCTGTGGTGACTCCCGGAGAGATCATCACGCAAGAAGCTGTGGATTGCATCACCGCCGTGCTTGCGGAAGGTGGTGTTGTCAGTGGCGCTGCGGATGACTCCTTTCAATTTGCTAGGGTGGTCGTTTCATGAGGTTTCAAAGCTCTGAGGAAAGCATTTGGAATCGATTGGACGCAATCAGATCTGTCTGCTGCTGAGAATGAAACGTGTACAGTACAGTACAGCAACCCAAAGTACTGACATGTTGTCAGTGGCGCTGCTGAGGAGTTGTTTCAACTTGCTAGTGTTTCATGAGGTTTCAATGCTCTGAGGCAAGCATTTGGAATCGCTTGGAGGCAAGCAGCTCTCCCTGCTGGTGAGAATGAATCTTGTCCAGCATTACTGACTTCATGACATTGTGGCCATCAAAGTCTGCACCCTGCACAAATATTAGAAGAGACCTTTGCAGACTTGGTCCCTGGATTCCATTCGGTTCCCAAATAGGTGACCACCCACCTACTTATCACAGAGCGGAGATTTTCATCAAGGGAAGGAACGGATTGTATCATAAAATCTTTTGGCTATTTGTTTTGTTCTTGGGAATTACGGTTTAGGGTAAACAGACCCCAAAGCAACACTTTATGTGTAGTTCTTATTACTAAAATTTTTACTGATTCTTATTAGCCTTTGCTAGGGGATTCCAATGCATCAATGCATCCCTTGTTTAGTCGACGGAGACAGAAAAGTAAAGCCAACGAGTAGTGGTGTCTGGACCCAATGGCGGGCTTCCATGATGTTAACACTTCCATCTGATTAAGGAGAAACTAAGGGAGCCGACCCATTTCTGACCATTTAAGCAATTTTGCATATCTAGAGTGCTGTTTTCTTGAGTGGAGAAATTTTCCCATGTATAGAAATAAAATTTAGAAGGATTCGATATTTTTTCAGAATTTTATTTCTCAAAACATAATTACTATGAATTTTTTAGTTGATGATTTTGTTCAAGACATTCTTGTCATATAGGTCCTCTTATTTCCAACCATAGGTTGGTTGTAAAATCAACCAAGACTGCAGCCAATCATAATGTGCCATGACTGCATTGAAGATTGTGCCACAATTAATGTCTTGCTTTCTCCTGTTGATTGGAAAGAGTGTAGTCTATATGATGGGAATGAGTCCCTAGTCGGGAATGGGTCGCCTCCATTACATTTTAGGAGTAGCTTTCTCTTCTTTTCTTGTTGTCAAACTGAAATCAACCCTTATGTTTAAGTCAAATGTAAAAATAGTTTTCTAGAATAGGAAACTTACTTTTCTCACTTTTGTTGGCATCTCCTTATATTTTGCCAGCAACTATTTTGATTCTTCCCTTGCAGATATTGCACACTTCTATATAGAGTTTTAAAAAACATTTTTGTGTTTTTTACAAAGTTGACAGATTTTGACACATGGATGTCCTTTTCATCCCTTTGAATTTTGTTACATCTATATGGAAGGTTTTATATAAATACAAATGTTTAAATCAAAATCAAGTTGGCTTTGCATTTGTACATTTAAAAACAATACCACGTTTTATTTCAATTAAAGAAAATTGAAATATTTATATACATTTACGAGCTGTTTATTACATATTGTAATATTAAAATCATGATATATGTCTCTTTATTGACATCAAACATCAAATTTTGACATACTAGGCTATAACTAATCTAATGGGATGTATTTCACTTTGTTTCAAATGCAACTTTCAAAATTGCTTGAATTTATGGTCAACTTCCAACCTTCATATCTCTACCCTATAATTTGAATGTGAATTGATTATAAATTTGAATCTATGAGGGTTAAAGTATCCTAGAATAATATGAATTTATTAACTATTAAATAGACTTATTTATAAGAAGTCAAGGAAAAGCACAACATAAAATCTAGTGTTGAACTAAAAGAAAATTATTGTTGTGACTGCACATAAATTATACCAATACTATTTCATGATCCTAAAATGTAAGAATAAGCTAAGATTTCAGATAATCCATGATAGCCCCTATTCAGCAACTGACACACGCTCAAACAATTTGCAGAACTAGCAAGAAAAGAGGAAACAAAACATCTTATTGCGACAAGTTATCCTAGGCCAGATACATCCACAGCTAAGTAAAGCTTGTCCACTTCCAGCTCCATCAATTCATCACGCCATCCACAGTCTTCCATTCTGACCATTCTTTACAGAATATAAAATTATTCACCGGATGGACTCTGAAAGCTTCTACACCCAGACCAAAACGAGCTTTAGGTACACACGAAGACTTGAGTCTTTGGTTCACATGAAGACGCATGATTTCTAAGTTCCATCTCTGATCTCAGTTTCTGAGATAGGAAGACTAATAAGCAACATGACAACGCTGATGTATACGCCACGACTGTCAATATGTGCGCAGTGAGCAAACGAAATGGTGATGTGGGGTATGAGCTTCTGACCGCTTAATCGCCCATTTGGGTAGAAGAGAACATTGAGGTTGGGATGGTAAATTCCGAAGGAAATTCAACGAGACTGACTACCTTAAGCCCTGTATCCTCTTCAATTTCGAAAGAAGCTCTTCTTTCTGAGCAGCGGTCTCAGCTAGGCGCACACTTATCATGAAGAACCGATCCTGCAAATCTACGAGCTCGGCCTCCTGGTCCTTCGTTTGTTTCCTCAACTTCTGAAGCTCTTTAAGAACTTCTCCTGCATCCCCAAGGTTCAACAGAGCAGCAGATTGTGCAGATTTTTGCCGAGTAAACGCCTCGTGAAGCTGAAGTTTATACATGTTACTCACTTCCACGGCTTCCGCAAGCTTAGATTCCAGAACAGCAACCTTGGACTCAAGCTGCTCCACAAGGTCTGTTGGCTCTTCCGTAGCAGGTCTCTTGTCAACCATCTGCGTCTTGATCATTTCCTGAGTGTTGATTTGAAACTGCAACTCCCGTTCGCGAAGTTGAAGGACAGAATTTTGACGTTGGAGGCGCGTAAGTTCCATCTGCAGCTGAATGCTAGAATCATTTCCCCCCTGGAGGAGCTGTTCGTTTGCAAGCTCCAAGCATTCCATCTTATTCAACATTTCACTTTCTTTCTCTTTGTGATTGAAGCATAAAGTTTCCATCGCAGCAGACTTCCTTCTCAACTCTTCTTCCATCGACTTCACTTTCTCCTGCAAGTCTTGAATTTCCTTGGCTGCACGAATTTCGAACCGGGGAGACATAGGTCCCATGCCCGTGGAAACTCGAGACATTTGACGAGTAAGCCTGATCACCGTTCCGGTTCTTTCTGGTGTTGGAGGAGTTACGGGTTCAGGTGCTTCCTGAATCTCAGAGGCTGAGAAAAAGAGAAAATTGTGAGTCTCAAGACCTCAAATTCGATTTTGGATCTAAACCAAAATTCCGTTAAAATGGCTCTATTCCACAAGCTTGGCACTTTTACGTTTGGACCGTGCTTTTACCTAGACCTTAGAGCTAAAGAAGGAAATGAATGGAAAAATGGCGATGGAATATTCCATTCTACTGCTGATATGACAAACTTAGAAAGGTGAATTCAATTTAAAATTCCGCAAATTACACAAGGGCAGGGTAAGAGAGATGTACATCTCAAAAGAGAATCTCAATAGTAAGTAATTACGGAATACAGAGACCGCAGACCGCAGAATCAATTATAGCATCGTCAATAAGCTGCGACAGAGAAATATATAGAAATGATTGAAAAAGGAACAGAAAGCTCGCAATCGTCTACCAATCAAGTAAGTATGAATCTTCTGCGCGGAATGAGGAATTGAACAAGAACCAGAAATAGTGTGGGTTTATATAAACGAGCGGGAACATAATTCACTTGCTCGTTTCACGATCGCCGTTCATATGCTTCCGAAATCAAACATGACGCACAAGAGTAGAATTAAATATTTGTTAAACACTTGCCTCTAGCAAATTTTGAAGTCGGCAACGATCCAGTTGCGGTTGCTGCAAGCACGGCGAGCTTCTCCTCGCGTTCGTTCCTCTCCACAGCTTTAGTCACTTCTGTTTTAATTTTCAATTCGGCTCCTGAGAATACGGGCTGCGAAATATCTCCTGGAGCTTCCGTGGTAAACAGAGAATCCTTCTTGATGTTTCCTTCAGACATTGTTAATTTAGGCTGACGTTCTTGCTTGAGACTTTCAGGCTCAACCGCATCAAAACCGCTCGTGCTTGGATGCGACACAGATCTTAAGGTGTCTTCTAAACCCGGGACACTCTCTTTGTTGTTGCTTTCCACCATTTTTGAGTCATTCATACCAGGTTGCGATTCGGTTATTAGGGCCGCTTTCTTGAGCGAACCTTTCAGCTCGCCGTCTTCTTCAAGGCTTATCTCCTCCATCTCCTGGATCTCACGAGCTATGCTCGCTTCAGCAGTAGATGACTGAACAGTCAAAACTGAAGCTTGTAGAGCTTCGCCTGTCGTGAGAACGGAATCTTGTTCTCCAGTATCTTCTTTGACTCCTCCAGCCCGTGTCAGGGCCACAACATCGGTGACTTCACTTGCTTGTAGCTTCCCTCCAGAATTGGCATCTTTATCTACTTGAGTAATCGCAGAAGTGGACAATACAGGATCAACATTGTCAATCCCACTAACATTGTTGACAGTGACAGATTCATTCGAAACTCCACCAGAGTTTTCCTTTAGACTGGCGGTCAAAACTGAATCTGGACTCTCCATGGTCCTAACAAAATCTGCACTCTCCTTCACCGGCATGTCCAACAGAGCAACATCCAGAGCTTCAACTTTATCCGGTTTACGTATTTGAGTCACGGGGCTATCATCGACCTGTGCAATACTTTCGGCACCCATTGCTAAAATAACTGCACACCTCGGGCGAACTGATCACACATGAACTGAAAATCAAGGAATCCAGAATTCGTGCATTTCCACAATATCTTCTGTTACACCTTCGAAGCTAGCGGAGAAGATCCTGTCAAAAAGAACTCCAATATGCAACATCAAAACACAGCTTTGTGCTATTAAGATCCATAAGTATCCACAATTTCTTATACAAGCATACCGATCTTATTCATGACCATGAATTTACGTTTACTAGACTGAAGACCTCACTCTAACCAATGGTCGGACCTCAATTTCCGGGTACAACACGAGAACTCCAATCAATTGGTGTAGGTAACTAAGAAAAAATTAGTGTAGAAGCCAAACTGTGATGTCGCAAGAATACATTCCACATGAGATAGATACAGAAAAAAATTTAAAAATTAAAATCTCGATTTCAAAACTCTTTAGGTCAAACATACTTTTGTCCTAAATTGTGACTCCACTGAGGAGCAAGCAAACTGCTCAAGTCTCAATTAAGGCAGATAGACCCGTAAGTATCTTCAGACACAAATAATTGAGAATCAAGAACAATTTCTAGAGAATTTCTTTATTGATAATTATCTCAAGACCACATACAATAACCATGACAAAAGAAGCCTTGAAAGATATTTAAGTTGTGAATTAGGAATGATTGAAATCTTCTTCTTGACCATAGAACTGGAGCAATGCGGCGATCTATGAAATAACCTTCCAAAAGTTCCAAGATCAAGGAAGCAGAAACCGACAATAGATATATCTTGTTCTAATTCTCGAATTTAGTAACGCCAAGCACTGTTTTGATTGCGCCACCTAAGACTTCACTCACTGCAGACATTTGGTAAAGATAAACCAGGAATCGGCTGTAATGCTTATTACATTCAAATGAAAAGATCGCTCAGGAATAAAAATCCAGAGGTCACTGATTCCATCTACGAAATCGCATTGCAGAGATCTATAAAAATCCCCCAAGTGACCATGATCAAATACGAAAACAGGAGATCACTTATTCTAATTCTTGAATTTGCAAGCGAAAAGGACAATGCATTGCGTAACAAAGACTTTAGACATACCGGAAATCGCATAAAGTGCTTTTCAAACGCAGATGTAAATTAATCAACACCCGTGGCTCAACTAACCTGTTTCCAAGAGAATCGCTCATTCAAATCCAGAGGTTATTGACTCCACCAGTGTCAAATAAACGATGCCCGGGCTACATGAAATCGTCGCAGATCACAATCCCCGATCCACAACTCACCACCAGCAAGTGCTCCCCGCACACATCCTCCACCACCGCCGAAGTCAACACTACGGAACCAAACCAGACAACCTGCTTCCACTTCAACGCATCTCCTTTCTCAGATCCAGAAAATGCTCTTGATCTCACCTACTCCGACCACGACAAGCGACTTCCAGCCAAGCGAAATCTCAGTGATGACCTTGTGCAACAGAGTTCGCAAATGCTGAGGAAGCGCGCAATCAACACGATGTGTTAGAAAAGTGCAGAAAATTTAAGAAAAGGATTAAAACCAGGCGAGGCAGGTCTCGTGGAACCGGCGCAAGTCGGGGGAAGGGGACGAGAGCTCGTTAGATTGGCGCGCAGCCTGGCACACCTGGCGCCTTTCCGACTTTTGACGATGGTGTGGGATTCAAGGTCCGATGGCGGAAGCCTAAAGATGAAAAGACGGACGAGAAAACCTGAAAATCAAATAAAAAAGCATACGATCCATAGGTTGTCCGATTCCTCCGCCTCGACCCGGCCAATGCCGCTCCCCGTCCGGGACATGGGCCAAACTTGGGCAAACTGGAGTCGATTACGGAAATTAGCTACAGTAGCAATAGCAATGAAATCTTCTTCTCATTTGCTCCAGAATAAATTTAAAAACTAGCTACAGGAGGCTGTTGCGGTTGCTAATTCGTCCTGCTTCTTCGCCTTCGTTTTGTTCCCGTAAGCACCTGATGTCCGCCATCGCCATCGCCGAAAGGCGCCCTGCTTTGGTAACGATGTGCGTTCCTGGTGCGACGGACTGATCGAATGGCGTTGCCAAGGAGATTCAGCAGAGTCCGTACGATTCGGTGACACCATTTCCGAACTGGATGTGGGCAACTTTCATGTCCGGACTTGGTCAAACTTTAAATAGATTTCTACATTACAGCACGCGTTTCAATATTTTTCACATGTAGAAAGCTATATCTAAAAAATTTCTTCATTTTCTTTTCAAAATTAAAAACATCAGATTTTTTACAATTATTAAAATAAACTTCTTTGTAAAAATCATAGTAATTACAAATATGCATAGAATAGTATGAAATTTTTATGAAAAATGGAAATAATAGTGAAGAATATAATGGTGTAATTGGTGCACTCTTTGAACTCACACCAAGAAAAATTAATAGGGAAAGTTTTAAAAGTATTTTGAACTTTCTAATCATCAAAGTGTTGTTAAAGTATCATCAAAGTGTTGTAAAAATTAAAATTTTAATAATTTTGAAAAATAAAATAAAATGGAATAAAAAAAATATTATTGGAGCTTCATTTTTATAGTTGAGCTTAAAAACATTTGAAATAAAAAACTATGTGGAAATTGAGGTTTGACTTTCAGAATGCATGTTGGGCTTGCAAGGTCTTGTAAGTATTAAAAGGCTAACTCTAAAGGGCACCATATTTTGGTGTTGACTAAACTTTGAAGTTAAATGAAATCTTACCAAAGTATTTTATTTTTATTATTTATAATTTAGTTGAATAGTCTTCTAAGTCTAAATGTATGACCTTCATTCTTCAATACACATAATCATTCTTGAATAGGGGTAGTCACATCTCCTCCAAAAAGCAAGACAATTCTCTAAGATTATATATGTGGCATTTTCTAAATGTTTTTTGTGGTTTTGAGATCTCTCAACCTTTGAGGTTTTGTGTGTGCTATTCTTCTACTTCAAAGGTGAATAAATGGGTTGGAGAATGGGTTTTTTTGACAATTTTTCACTCTCACTTAAATTACTTTGACCTTGTTTGACGCATGTCCTATTTTTTCATACCTCAAATTCAATCCTATTTCTATGCTGCCTATACCACCTATGTTCTGCACCACCTAAGCACATTTATGACAGTGAATTAGTTTTAACCTTCAAAAAAACCACAGTACTCACGTTTAGAAGGGGTATCACACCATCTTCTTGTTTAGCAACTTCCCATTGGCTCCTCTTTTCTCTCACCACCCTCATATTCTATCTACAAGACTATTCCTACATACAGTTGGAGGAGGGGTGACTATTCCTACACATAATCAACACTCTTGTATGAACCAAGTATATGGTATTTTCTAATCCAATGGCATAGAAACAATTTGCAATTGACATTTTGAAGCAATGTGAATTGCAATAGCAAAACTGCATGGCCGCTTTTACAACTAATATATCTATATAATGCAAAAATCCATAAGTGATTTGGAACTAAATTCCACATTCTATACCTTGACAAAGCCATTGTATATGTGGAATTGCATCATTTTTGCTTATTCTATGAGTACAATATTTTATGAAAATTAGACAACAAAGTCCAAAAAATATAAATTTTATATAGCATTTTCTTTTATACCTTTTGAATTTACAAAAATATTCAAATCAATTGGAACTTTTTTGCATCTTCAAGATATCTTTGTATCATAAAATTCACATTATATAGTACATGGGGCTAAAGTATTTTTATCGTCTTTCAAGGGTTAATAGTTGGTTATTTATTTCTTCTTCTCAAAAATATTTATTTATCTAAAATTATACACATTTATTTCCAAAAACTAATATCTAATGCCATTTTACCATCTCCAAAGTTTTAAGAAATTCAATTGTTTCATCCACCACTTGAAAAAATCCGCTTGCTAATATTTCATTAGTTTCATCTTGTATCACTTTTAAACAAATTATTGCTCAAATAAAAATCCTGCTACCATATTCCACAAATCCAATAGAAAATTGTGTCAACTAATTCCTTTAGTGTTTTTTTTCATCCCATTGAAAATTTGAAATTTATTATTTGCCACTAATTATTAATTCTATACAATTTGTATTCATATGTGGAACCAAAAGAACTTAATAAAGTTGTCCATGGTTACTAAATACAAAATAATCGCTACAAGTTAGGAAGAAATTTTTTGCATGTATCCTTGGTAGGACTAATGAGGGATTCAATTCTCTCTAATCCACTACGAGAAGCTTTGTCCTTCTTTCTTACTCAATTTTTCTCACATGTAGTTTTTATCAAAGTAAAGTCACTTCTTATTTGGTCCACAACCAACAAATTTTGGTATTAATTCTCAAATAATCAAATTGTGTTTGTTGGCAATCTAGAAATTTGGGGCAACTTACTACAAATTGAATTTTTTTTCTTTTAAATTTTTACACAATTTGTGCTTGAGGAATAGCTTCAAGGCCCAACAATTTTCATAACTTTTGACTACATAGTTAACCCCTAAAGTCCTAAACTACATTTTTTTGACAACATAGCAATTTTGACAATTCACTATGAATGGAATTTTTAATTTTTTTCTTTGAAATTTTCATACAATACACATCCAAGGAGTAGCTTTAAGGCCCAACATTTTTCATAACTTTTGACTACATGATTAAAATTTTATTGCTTGATATGTAGTTTTCATTGCTGGATAGGCAACAAAAAAAACTTCTTTAAAAATTATTTTTTTAAGAAATAAAAATTTTAATTGGTCCTCTAGATTTATATATGCATGGAAACCTTTGAATCATTCCATTTTGATCAATGAGTCAAAAGTTATGAAGAGTTCTAGCTTGCGGATAGTTAAGGAATCTATACTCTGAATTGAACTTCGAAATCCTTTATTTTATTTTATTTCCAATGGTTTTGAAAAAAAATTAAAAAAAGCAGATGTAGATTTTTTATTAAAACATTACAACCATTTGGATTGGCATTTTTCAAGTCAATAACTAAATTCTAACAAATTCAGTACTTTGAATCATTCTCCACTTCTTTGTACTTATTATTTTTTGTATATATTGTATAATTCTAAATGATCTAAAATTTTTCAAGCATGTAGCCAACTAGCTTTGAAGAATTAATCCAAAGAAGCACCACCATTTTGGACATTTTGTCATACAAATGTGACCTTGTGAAGAAATGGTACTAGTATATGAGCATGAGTATGCAAGCATGTGAGCTTTGAGCATTTATATATGTAGATATACAACAACCATTGAAGGTGCTTGTAATGTAAATACCTATATTATATGTGACTACATCATAGTTGGACTATAAACATAGAAGGTTTCTACAATATAGATACTGTAACAGAGATGTATAGTCTTCTAGGCTCATAGGCTCATACTTCTAGGCTCACATAATAGCAACCCTTCCTTGTGAAGTGTAGGTGCCCGGTTTATTCACTACTAAAAAATTTAGTTTTTCTGTTGTTTTGGTCGCATTGATCCGGTCAAAATCTGACAGAAATTTGTTAAAATCAACAGATTTCTGTCAGATTTTGACCATGTTAACGCGACTAAAACAATAGAAAAACTAAATTTTCTAGTAGTGATTGCAAGGCCAAAAAAAGGATTTTTGTTGCTTCAAACGTTAACATCTTGCAATCTCCACAATGAAAATTTCTGAAATTTTTTTCATATATTCTCAAACTAGTATACTACAAGATCCTATAGTTTTGTGTGCCCCAAAATTATTTTTTTCTAAAATTTGGTTCTTTTATTCCAAATGGGAGCGTTTTTGGTGAAAATATAGTCAAAAACCTTCAATGGTTAAACATTGAAAATTTTAATTTCATTCATATTGTAGTAACATGGTTCATATTAATTTTTTGTAATACTATTTTGGTCTTGTGTTTGATAACAATTTAGACATAAAATTTTGAAGTTGAATTTATATTGGCAATTGGTATATGTATATAGGTCAAATAGACAATTAAATTTTTTTTCAAGAGTCCAATAAAGCCAATTCACACTGTAATTATAAGTTCAATAGACATACAAATAAACTTGAACTCATGCTAATTGGGTAGATAAAAAAGGTTTCAAGTAGACTTAGTAATTTTTCAAGATCAATAGTCATCTTCTCTTTTTTGAGACTATAAGTCTAAAAGTATCAATTTGTTCTTAAACCCTATATTCGTATTAGATAGAATTAATTTTGGATATGCTTGTATAATATCAATTTCTAATTTTATTTTTAAAAAAATTTCATATATAGGAAAAAAGTGGTTGAAAACATATATAATTTTTAAATGAATTGAACCTTTGGTTAAGAAGTTACAAGTTTTTTCTGGAAAATGGGGATAAAGGGGCAATTTGCACATTCCTTACTCCTTCAAGTGTGAGGACAACATTAAAATAGACAACCACATCAAATTGGACAGGGACAATGAATAGAAGGTAGATAAGGTAGAAGCACCAGTTGTCAACTACACCTAGTACCCAGCCTATATGGTGGGCTATTTCCAACCTTAAACCAAAATTAAAGCTTAGAATTTTTTTTTTGTCCTTTTTAAGGCTAGAACTAATAAGATCATGACAAATGTCTCAAAGTAATGAACAATAAATAGGAAATAGTGAGTGAGAAAATAGTTCTTCAATGATCAGAATTAGAATACTCTAAACATTGACTACAATTCAATAGTACTTTTGTCGTTCTTGGTATGGATGTTGTGGAGGTGGAAGAGATGGTGATGATGGACCTTGTTGGAACAAGTAGTGGCCTAAATGATGATTGTCAGAGAATGGATTATCTTCAAGAGGCATGGCTCTTGCGAAAGAAGTTGAATGACCTAGTGGACAATGATAAGGGAGAGTTTTTAGAATTAGGGCTAAAAAGCTTACTCAACATGGTTGCTTCACACAACATTATTTTCATGGATACAAAAATGATGAATTCTATTGTTTGGAAAATTCTTCTAAAGGAGTTGTTGCTTCTTATTTTGGCACATCTATCCTTGCTTGATATCACTTGCCTGTATTGTCTCTCAAGGAAGTGGAGGAGAGACATGGCTACTGTAAACTCGGAAATCAACCAAGCATGTGATGAAGCTAGTCCTTCCATGGTCACACTTCTTTTCCTAAAATATAAAGGTCTTTTTGTAACAAAATGTAGAAGGCCCTGGAATGATGATAGGAAGCAATGACTTGGGGGTGCACTTAGTTCTACTACAACAAACCATGTGTGAACAAGTGGTTTCTAATAAACTATAATTTTAACTTCAAATTTTGAACATTGTTTACTAATGACTATGGGATTCTACTCCCAAAATTTCAAACTCAAATAAAATATGGAATGATTTTTAGAAGAGGTTAAAAATACACTAAAATGGCATATTTTTAATTCAAATATTTTTAGAGAACAATTTAGATGACCATTGCATAGATATTCAACTCAAAATGAGCTTTTAATAAAGACTTATTTTTAGAAAATTTTAATTCATTTTGTAGACAATTTTTTCATATATAATATAGAGGTGTGAAATTTATTTTTCAATTCAATAGTGTATCTTTTTACTTCAAAAATTTGTAACTAATTATTATTAACAAATAAAAATATCAATAATTTCAAAAACATGAACTTTCAAAGTAGAAAAATATATTCATATTTTTTCATTTCATTTTATTTAAAATTCAAAAAGTATATAGGGGTTCAAAGTTTTGTTCACATACTAACATTAAAAAAGGGGGACTGCACCTTTGTCAATGGACTACGATGGATGCATGTGATGGTGGATTGGTGTGCTTTATCTCTTTGAAAATCCACCAAGTACAATCAATTGCACATTATTGTTGTGAATCCCTTGACACAAGTTCAATATGAACTCCCGACTCTACTATATTTATACTTTGATTTGCCTACAATAGTGCAAATTAAAGTCGACTTTCACACAAAATGTTATTAGGTTGTGGTGATAGGCTACCAAAGAGGTGGTCTTACAATGGTTCTAGTACAAAACAGTGGACCAAAGTAGTACCGCCATGTGGTTCCATTTTTGGTCTTGTCCACAAATGGACTTGTATGAATGGTTGGTATCATAGGTTGTCAAATATAACTCTAGGTGCATATGACTTTGTTGAATAAAAATTGAAGTTCTATAGTAAAGACAATCCTTCTACAAGAAAATCTGTGATTGAAAAGGACCATATGTTTGTGTTGGAAAACAAACGCAAATGAATTCATCAAGGTTTTTGTATGACAAAGTACCATTTTGAAAATCAATCAAAGGATTGGGTGCAAGGAAAATCTTATGAATGCCCTTCTTTTAAGAGCTTCTAGTAGAGGAACTCATTGCTCTATCTCTTACTGCACGTGATGCTTTTTTAATGGTGCACCATAATTGGAGAAGTCAATATTATTGGCTTTTAGATTTATCCACAAGTTAGTGGAATAACCTCCTAGAACCTTCAGAGGAATTTAACCATACAACTAAGTTTTTATTGTGCATGACATTGTGGAATGTTATTTCTTAGTCAATCTTGGAAGTCAAATGCATGGGTTCAATTGGTGCTACCAACTCCAACATGATTTATCAATCTTGATCAAAATATGAATTGAAATGAATTTGTAGGAATGAAAAAAAAAAACTTTTTTTCTCAATTCAAACATTAGAATCTTTCAATATACATAGTCAAATGGGTTGAAATATATACAAATTGCCTAACTTACCTTACAATTCTATACAATTGGAATTCAAAAAATAATAATAATAATTTTTTATTTTGGACAATGCATCAAAAATTGGTAGTTTTGGATTTTTTTTCTTCTAAAACACCTTCCATCCTTCAAGCTATCCTTTAGAAGTTTAGTGCATTTTTACAAAGATTTCCCTTTAGAAATATGTTTCAAACCAACAACAACAAATTTGCTTTCCAATAAGATATTCATTTCCTTACAAGTCATATTATGTTGAATTTTAATCCCTAATGATTCCATTGGTCTTAAATGAAATGTAGATGTACTATAATATACGTCATTTACAATTTTTTTGCCAACAAGGATTATATCATGTATTATGAACATGATCAATTTACTATTATTAAATCATAAATATTTAGTCAAATCAATTTCAAATGCTTCACACTGAAAATTCAGCCAAATTTCATTTTGTATTTTATAATTCAATAATTTTTTGATTGACTATTATTTTGTGTACTATTTACAATGTAAAAATTTCAAAAATTTGATCATGAAAACATCATTATTTTTTCCTAAGGTAATCTTTTAAACTCTTCAATGAGCTTGAAAGTTTTGTATTCATTTCTTCATAAAATAAAGGCAAATAATGGCAAACTCAATGTGAACCATATCTTTAACCTATTCAAAGACAATCCATTTCTCTTTACATAATTGAACTAATCTATGGGTTTTCTATCCAAAAAATCTTTCTGAAAAAATACAAATTTGTTGCATTGGTCACTATATAGCTATTTAATGATTAAAGCTAGAAAATGTGTTGGATTGAAACTTTTAAATCTCAAAAATCCTCTTATACCAAGATTTAACTAAAAATTTCACATAAGCAATGTGAAAATAACATTTGCTGATTTTATTGCATTTAGAGGTTGTAATGGGCATACTATGAAATCTAGTTAGAAATAATTTAAATTTAAATTTAAAGATAAAAATTTATACTACATTAAAAAATATATTCTCCAAAATTCAAGTAGAAATAAAATTTTCTCCAAAACTAATATAGAATAATAAGCTAAAGTAGTTTCTAAAAAATATGATTTTTTATTGTATCTTAAAGAAAATAGTAAAATATTCAAAGATTTTGATAAAATATTCAAAGATTTTGATAAAATCTTCCATTGCTTTTAAATTAAATAACTTATCAATACATTTTCTCTAGAAAAAATAACTTTTTAAATTGCTATAATGATATCCTATGAACATACTTGAAAAATTTGTGATCTTTTTCTAAATTGAGTGTTTATAAATAATAAAATAATAAAATAGAAAAGATTAAAAATAAAATTAGATATAAAACAGTCATGAAGGCCTAAAACTCATTCAAGTCTTTCAAACCTATAATAAAAAAATGGTATAGTTAAGTGTTTCCAACGATCTCCCACCAATCTTTCTAAGTGATCATGGTTCATAGCTTTTACTATTCTAAAATGAGAATGTATTATTTATTAAAAAATATATATTTTGAAAGGATTAGATAAAATCAAGAAAAAAACTAGTAAAAGTAACACTTAACCCCTCAAGGCCCAACACCTTTTTTACAATGGAGGTTTTCAATGAATTGTTCCAATTTGATACTTTTTTGCACATACATGCTTGAAAATTTTATTTTAACTATACAAAAGTAAAAATAAAATTGTTTAGAATGCATGGAATTATTTTTGGAAAGTCTTGACAGTTGAATTCTTGCATTAAAACAATTTTGGATGATCAACTTTATTAGCAAAAAAACACTTTTTTTTTTAAAGAAAAATTATAAGAAGATGACTAATGATTTTTATCCCCTACAATAACATTAGATTGGAATCTTAGGCAAATGTAGCAATTTTAATTGAAAAAAATTGAAAAATAAGAAACTCTCCCAAAATTGTACCTATTTATAAGCAGGAGTAGAAAGCCAAAATTGACCAAATTGGATCCTATAAAATTAAAGAAAATTCATATATGCGTTTATTTTTGAAATTTAATTGTTGATATTATTAGCATGATGTTTGGAACATCTTCCAAAAATATGGAATCATTGTAAATAATTTTGTATTCTTCACACCAAATTGAACCTTATATCTTTAAATTGTTAAAAATATAAATTTGAAAAAAATTCTTTAAACCTAGTTTGTTTGTGCAAAGTCAAGACTAGAAATGTCTAGAAAGTTGTTATGTCCATCATTACTATTCCTTTCATTGCAAAAACATTGTATTTGTTTCTTTTTTCTATTAGACTACATTTCCTAAATAAATTTTTAAAATACTTCTCACTATGAAATTTTGAAAATAAAAAATGCAATATCTTTGTCAATTTGTTACTCTAGCTAATCCTGATTACAAAATATTGAGATTTGAATATAGATTTGTTTCAAATGGCTTAAAATTTTGAAGACGCAACATTGTATTCCCTTGGTCCTTGAGGGTTTAAAATGAAAAAGTAAAGTATTTAGGCATTTTAATTCTCAAATATAGAATTACAAATGCAATATCAAAATTGAAATTAAGCTTTAATGACTTACAAGCTTGAGTCAGTTGGATAAATTAAAGTAGAAAACCAAAATACAATTATCCAAAACACTAATTAATGACTTCATAAATATAAAAAATGCTGAACATTATCCATAATTATATATATATTTTAAATAAAATTCTTTTTAATCTTAAAAAAAAATTCTTCCTCCAAAGTCTCATCTCAATTCTCCAACAACCTCAAAACATTGTGAAACAAAGTTTTAACTTAAGTGGATTAAAAATCTTATATTATAGCATGAAAACAAACAAAATAAAGTGTGTGTTTTCTATCATTGAAAATGATACATGGGAAAAGCGTAAAACACCTTGTCGTATTTTGCATCACATATTTTGTACATAACACAAAATTGGGCATAACTTTATGGGATTTTTTTCATTATACTTGAAATTTGTATAAGAGGCACAAAATACATTGCCAAATTGAATAGATATTTTAGTACAACGACTATTCTTAATCAATTTTTCTAATTTATCAAATTTTAGATTCAATTATTTTTAATATTATAATTAATTTGAATTAATTACTTCCAACTCAAAATTTGAATCCCTTGATTTTTTTTCTAAATAGCATGAATTATTAAAAAAGATATAAAAAAAAACATAAATTCATTGCCTTCTACATAGATACAAATAAGACTTTGTTGTGCACACATTCCCAACCATCTAAAAGTATCTTCTATGAAATTTTAAAAGCAATTTTATCTTTATATATATATATATATATATATATATAAAGATTATGCCTAGTCCTACATGAGCACCAGCGGGACAAATATGCACTCCTTTCTTATAGAATGCGACTTCTAAGTCTACTACATCTATGCATCAGTTGGTTTTCTCAAATCCTGAACCTTGTTGTTTGCAAAGGTAAGAGTATATCATCTTCTTGGATTCTATTTTTAGATCACTCACATGGTTTTCCTCTTTGAATTGAAATTCATAACTTGGCTAGTGGATATGACTACATCGATCCAACATTTTTGGATTATAAGGAATCTTTGCAGCTTGTTTTTTCCTCATAAATGTTCAACTTTATTAATTTTTTAGTAAAAGTTGTGCATACTAGTCTTATTTGTGGTTCTTAGAATTTATTGTAACTTCAATTTTGGGAATAAAATTCTAAAAAATTAAGCATCCCTATATTTCCTACCTTCCTACATGGGAAGAATTTCCACCACCTCATACTCCTCACCATCTACTCCAAAATCACTTAAATGATTCACTACTAATGCTTCTATTCTAGACTAGGTTGTTAAGTGACCTTTGATTGAAAAAAAATGGCATGCAAAAATGCAAGGTCCATAGAAAGAAGTGGGATGAGCATTTGGTGTTATACAAGCATTGTAGGGAGTCATTTGAAATCTAGCCAATGGTGCTAGTGTGTGAACATGAAAATGCAAACAATCCATATGAACCTCAAGTATATGTATACGTAGATATTCTACAACCATTAAAGGTGTTTATAATATAGGTATTTATAACATCATTTCACTATAATCATGGAAGGTTTTTATGATATAGACACTTGTAACATTGATGTATAGTTTTATAGATTCATATGCTTACACTTCTAAGCTCATATAATACCAACCTTCAAAATCTAGCATAAATGTAGAAGGAATCCACCTTGAAGACTATATAGATAGATTACATCATCATATACAATATGATTATTCAAGACAAGGAACTAGAGCTTGATTTGAATCACAATTTTTGGTTGGAATTGACAAGTGATATTGTTGAACAATAAAAACAAGCCCACCCATTATGCTTTGAGCATTCTACAAGCTAAGTGTTACACCCCTATTTCCTTGGGGTGTCCAAAGTACCTTAGTGAGCAAGGAGGACCTTGTGAATGACTTCTCAAGCCTTGCAAAAGTTTCACTATAAGAAAACTGTGTCTGCCGCGACATCGCAATTTGGACACCCGGACATCGCGCGTGATGCGTTCTATGTCTGCACTAATGTCCAATCACTTCGTGCTGCCGTGGACATGCCAAAAATATGGTACGTTGCATCAGATTTGCAGGCCCAGCATCGTGATGTCCAAAAAGACATCGGTCAACGGGTAACTTCAGGAGTTGACATGTGGTTGCCACCTAGGCGCGGAAAAGCCAGAGTGTCATTTTTTTCATCCATTGCCCGTCTATGATGTGGCATCTGACGTGTAATAGACGTGGCATGCTACGTTGGTGCTCATGGAATTGGCTGACGCGGCATGCCACGTCGTTGCTGACGTGGCATCCATGGATGCTGACGTGGCGTTTTGGGGGGCCACTTGCTTGGTTTGCCTAGCATTTTAGGATGTCTTCTGAGACATCGCTGTGGACATCCAGGTGTCTTAAATAACATCAAGTGAAACAGTTGTATGCTGATTGAAATGTCCATCCAAGCGTGTGGAATTTGCACATGCGTGCTTCTCAAAGCATACCCTATCATAGGAGATGTCTGTTTGCACAAGCCAACACAAGTACATGCTGGGATAGCAGATGGCTTCTTGCATTATAGGATGTCAGCGGCGACGTCCACTTATTTTTTGGGACATCTCCTAGAAGGCATGTATGCATTGTATCAGCACAATTACATGCCGGGGTAGTAGATGGCTTCTTGCATTGTAGGATGTCAGCGGCGACGTCCACTTATTTTATGGGACATCTCCTGGAAGGCATGTATGCATTGTATTGGACGTTCTAATGTTGTCAATGTAGTAATATGTTGTACACAATATAAAATATGCAATATATGGTATATCATATGCAATACAACATATAAAATATGCCATACAAAATACACCATACAAAATATATACAACATGCCATACAAAATACACCATACAAAAGACAATATATATACAACATGCCATATATATATATATATATATATATAACATGTCATACAAAATACAATATATATATAACATGCTATACAAAATACACCGTACAATATGCCATACACTATATTTATCAAGTATATTGAATGGCTCAAAAATCTACTTATTAATTGATGAAAAGACAAGCCTTTTATACTAGTGGGGTGTAGGAGGCATGACAAACAATATGGGATATACAAAACTAAAATATGAGCAACAACATAAATACAATGATGTTTGAAATGATGTCTTAAAAAACATTTACATGTCTTAGTTATGTTTTTTTCGACGTCATTGTAAACATTCAAAAGAACATCTGTAGTATGAAATTCAACATTCACATCAATGTTGTTTTAAACATTTGCTTCAACAATTTTTTAATTTTCTACAAATCTTCTTTGTTGTTTATGATGTTATGATGAACATTTGCATGTCATTTCCAACATATATGGGGATGTCTCCTTGAACATTTAATTGATAAAGTCATATTTATTAAATCTAGGTTGTTTGCAACATCAACTTCAATATAGTATGACACAACAATACATCCAACATAGAATTTCAATTGTAGATTATATTTTTGTCTATCTAGAAAGCTCTGATTCATTTCATTTGGATTTGTTATGAGAAAGTTATGGACATTTTTGTTTTTTAGGCAATTAGAGCATCTTCTCGAAAAAATAACTTGTTGGATGCATTTCTGAATGCAATTTTTACAATTTTTTCAAAATAAAAATTTCACGTGGTTTAGTTTACTTGCTAGAACAATCTCACCATTGGGATTAGTGCATTTTAATTCCATCTAAAATTTATTAAGAATTTAGATTTTCCTTCTATCTCATACCTACTTCTACTTAATAATTTTCTTAAGAATGAAATTTAAGTTTTTTAATTTTTAATTTATTTGCCTGAACTCTCAACTCAATTTTCTACTTTAAATATTTAAATCTCAAAACTCTGTAGTGCAAAAATTTTACAAAGTCAAAAAATCTAATCCCTCAATGTGCTAAAAACTTGTTTTTTCCACTTTAAATCTATGCGGTCAAAAATTCTGAATTTTTTTCTACAATTTTTTCTACTTGTTAGGTGTAAGATCCTATAGTTAGATGTGGAAAAAAATTAAAATTTCTTTTACTCTTTGCTATAGAAATGGCAATTTTCAATATTTTCTAGCAAAAAAAAGGCCTTGGTCCTTTAAAGGTTAAGATGTCAAATATCTCAAAGTCCAAGAACACTAGAAAATCACCCCACATTAGATATTGATGCAAAATTTATGATTTTAAACTAATAAAATTTAGAATTTAAATCTTAAGTTAAAAATAATTTTTTTTATATAATATAATATTGATATGATTTTGTAAACCTTTTTTCATAACAAATCCATTCATCTAATTTATATAAAATTGTTATATAAATTAAATCTATATAGCTTATAACATTTTGAAAATTTTTCTAGAAATTTTTGAAAACATCTGATGTCCACAACAATGTCTTAGATTGCATCATTGTTTTTCATAGCACCAATATGCTTGACTAAAATTTAGCAATGCTTTCTATAACATCAAACCAATATCTCTGCTTTTCCAGCGTTCGTCGACGTGACATCCCAATGTTTTCTCAGACATATGATGTTATTCTGGACGTACAACGTTTTTGGCCTGACATCAGAAAAAACACAATTTTTTTATATGGTGTAGTTGGTGAATGATAGGGACTTCGATGGCCTACAACCACTACAACAAGTCGTGGACCCGGTGCGCCAACCAGCAGACAATGGTGGAGAGTATGTTGCCGTAGTTAGCGATGACATTGCATCTGAGGAGAAAACATAGGGTGTTCACATCACTGACATGTGTTTACTGTGCTAGCATTTTGACGTCACATAGGACGTCTGAGAAATACAAAGCCATCAGCATGTTCATATCTTCCAAGTAGACCCGTTGCATCTTGAACGTGCATTTTGTGGCAGAGTTTGTCTTGCTTGGTGCTGCAAGTAACATCATATGAATAGGGTGGAATTTTATCCTAATGAAGTTTGTTGAACGTGCGCAAATTGTAAGACTTCAATAGCCCAAAAATGAACCTAAACCAAGTAAACACATAAATCATTTTGTACTACATAGGAAGGACGTGCATCATGTGCAAATTCAACCTTGGGCATAAAGTCATGTCATGCATCTATAGTCATTTTGACATCAAAGAAGACGCCTACAATTGCTTCCACAACATTTACACGTCCAGTCAGACGTAATGAAACATACAGTGAATAGCATGTGGTTTGAAGTTACATTTGCAGTAAGTACAAAATGTTGACGCCAGAAGTGACGTCAATGTGGACGTCAGTACGTCACTTGTGACGTCCATGGAGACATCCAAGATCGAAACATGGATAGGCCAAGTATGCTAATGTGGCATGCCACGTTAGCACCTATGTCCACGTCACCCAATTTCCACATCATCATGCCACATCACACAATTTCCACCTCATCACGCCACGTCAGATGCCACATAAGCTTTTAGAAGTCACCACCTACCTGTTGTCCTCTTTTTAACCTTGGATAGTCACTTTACCTCTGACCGCATCAAAATTCTAAATCAACTTCTAAACTAAGTTTGACCAAAGATGATGACGTGGCTGAACATGTTATTGTGGACATCCTTGTAAACATCTGGTGTCCACCTGGATGTCTTACATTGCATCAGTGTTTTTCGTAGCATCAGTATGCTGTGACTAAAATCTAGCAATGCTGTCGAAGACATCAAAACAAAATCTTCACTTTCTCGGCCTGACACCTCAATGTCTTCTGCGACGTATCGTGTTGTCGTGGACATACGTCGTTTTTGGCTGAATGTCCTAGCAGACACAGTTTTCTTATAGTGTTTAAATAGGGAAAAATGAATGACTCCTGAGCAAATAGGGTGTAATATCAACCTAAATTAAAGGAGCATGGTAAATTATCTTATATTATTGGAAAGCTCTTGAGAAGACGCTTCTAACCATTTAAAAAGCATATGATTTGAACTAGTTGGCTAGAAGTTATGGCCATTCAAAGTTAAAGGTGTCCTGATAACATTAAGACATTTAAGAGTTATAAGTAGGAGGTTCTTGATAAATCCTTCATATAAATATAACATGTAATATATCATTAGAAAGTTAAAAACACAAGGAAGTTAGATTGACAAGAATTACAAGGTTTTAAGTTATAAGCCCTAAATTATGACCAAGAGAAAGGCCATGGTAAAGGCATGATGCTGTTTTAGTGAACCCAAATCTTTGGAGGACCATAACTGTGTGGGAGCTTGTCTAAATGAGACAAGTGAGAAATCCATCAACATTTGCTTGTTTCTTAAATATCCAAAATAGGTTTGTATATGGGATTTCGAACTCTAACCACAAAATTATGCCATTTGGAGGTTTAGAAGTTCAAACAAGGTTGTAACTTGGTAATTTTGGTTAGAAATGGGTGGTCTTCCAAAACCAAAGTAGATTTTGGAAGTTCCTTCGACTTATAGAAGGGATCTGTTGAATCCCACAAAGAGTACTATAGAAGGGGTTGGTCTCATTCTTCACTCTCTCTTGAAGCCATGGTGGGTTGGTGACTCAAGGTTGGTAATGCAACTTCACCACTGGATTTAAGGTACTATGGAATACCATAGAACTTTCTGTGTGTGTCTCGTGACATTAGTTATGTCATGCCTCTATCTTCTTGAGGTATCCAATGAACCTTAGTGCGCAAGGGGAGACCTTGGAGGTGACTTCCCAAGCCTTACAATAGACTAGGAAGAAAAATTTGAGAGACTCTTGATTAAACAACGTGCAATGACACCCTAATTTTGAAGTGGACGATAGAGCATCATACATTCTTAAAAAGATCTTGATAATATTCTTCTAATGGCTTGAAGAAAGCGTGATTTGGAGTTGTGAGCTAAAAGTTATGGCCGTCCAAAGTTGACTAAGTCCTAGTGGCGCCGGGACACTTGAGGGTTAGGTGTGAGGGGTTCTCAATAAATCCCATAAGAAAGTATGGCATATAACATATCATTGGAAATCTATGAACACAAGGAACCTAGAATGACAAGCATAATGAGGTTCTAAGACATGAATAAAAAATTATGGCCAGAAAAAGAGCTGTGGTAAAGGCGTGACGCCTCCCTAGTGAATCCGAATCTTTGGAGGGCCATAACTTTGAGATAACTTATTTAAATAAAATAAGTGAGCAGTCCATTGGCATTTTAAACATGCTAAGACATCTTAGCATGTCTAAAATAGACTCGTATGTTGGATTTGGAGCTTTGAGCGCAAAATTATACCAGTTGGAAGTTCGGAAGTCCAAACAGTGACGTAACTTGGCAATTTGAGTTGGAATTGGGTGGTCTTCCACAACTCAAATGTATTTGGGGTTCTCCTTCGACCTAGGATGGGGGGGTCTGCCAAATATCATAGAGAGTACTATAGGAAGGGTTAGTCTCCTTCCTCTCTTCCTCTTGAAGCCTTGGTAAGTTCCGGTGACTCATGGTTGTTGTTGGTGACTTCACCACCACTTTAAGGCACCATGGAACACTTGTGTATGTCCCATGGCATCGGTTGGGTGGAGTTTTGCTTCTTGCTAGGCCTTTGGGTGATACCCAAGGGCGGTTAAGACTATAGTGAGTAGTGTCATCATGGGTCCTTGCACATTAAGGTGGAAGTTCTACCCTATGTTACTAAATAGCATGCCCGGTGTCATGAAGGGAGTGTGTACTAGTAGTTTCGGTGACTGGGACTTTGCAGAAAGAGTTGGAAATGTTGACTAATACTGTATGTGCTTAGTATGTGTAGTGTTAGGCAATTTGTGACTAAGTGATGGTGTAAGTAGATTGTGATGAACCTAGTGAACTGTTGGAAGCTGTAAAGTGTCATTTTGGTTGCGACAAAGTAGATGGAGTCTCACTTCTTACTAGGCCATTTCAAATATGTCCTAAGTTATAAATCTCAATTAGTCATGATGTAAAACTAACAAATATACAATGGACCTAGTATGAAGTGGGGTGACATTTCAAAGGCAGTTAGCATCAATGGGGAGTAGTGCCTCCATTGAGTGCTTGGACATCAATAAAAGTTCCACTCCATGTCATCAAATGACATGTCCGATGTCATGGAAAGTGTGTGTTAGCGATTCCAGGGACTTGGACTTAACAACATGAGTTGGAAATGAGAACTAACATGTAATATGTGCAAGTGTTAGTGAGTTAAGATCCAAGTAATATTAGAAGTGAAGCATAGTGAATCCAATAAGTTGTGAAGGGCTTCTAAAAGTTGTTTGGAGTTATAAGGTGTTATTTGGATTGCAACACTAAGTGAGTGAAATTTAGCAACAAAGCAATTACTTGCAACTCCAAGATGATCTAATAAAGTAGAACAACCCTTTTTCACTTAAATTTGAAAGTTGGATACATTGTACGTATGGTAAAAGGTTTAGTATCCAACCAAATTAGTGAAAAACATGGCTAAACTAATGTCCAAGTGATATCATAATTTTAAAATGCATAATGTAATTGTTAAAATTTGCAAGGTAAGTTTGGTAGAAATAGAAAACTTTAAGGAGGTGAAGACCAACACTACTCCAAAAAATCCATTGCCATGTCAAAATGTGCCCCAAAGCATTGTACTAATGATTGACTAGCACAATACAATGACCTAGAAGTGCCCCATAGCTCCAAAAAGTCCATCACAAGGACCACACCTAAAGCCCATTTGTCAAAACGCACAAGTGCATCATAAAGCCCATTTGTCTAAACGCACAAGTGCATCCTCATAAGTTCAAAATTGTGGATAGGCAAATCCAAAAAACACCCAATGGGTGTGAAAAATAGTATCCTTGACATCTTGACAAGGCCAACTTAGATTGTCAAATGAAGAGTACATTAATTCGGAAATCCCTTGGTATTTGCACATATGCATCACCTTGGATACATATTGCTACCTAATTGTGAATCCTACGATGCATTTAATGCACTATATTATATCTTTACTACACTGTAGTGATGAAAACTCTAAATTCATCCATGATGGGCCAAATCCATAGATCACAAAATGGGATGAATGATGGAATTGTGTTGAGCTACTGTAAATTTACAACACCTTTGGAAAATATCAGTTTTTATTGAGAGAAGAGTACAACCAATGTGTAAGGCTTGCTCAATATCTTTGCTAGAAAAAAAAACTCCTACTCCCCTCAAACCCTAAAAAGTTGTAGAAGAAATCAGAAATGACTCCTTTAACCCATAAACACCACAGTGGATGTTTTTTGTCCAATGAATGATAAGGAATTCTCTTATGTAGGACAAAAGTGCAACTATTCATCTTAGGAATTGGGGGTGGAAAGGGGAAATCTTCTATAGTAATTTGACTCCCAATGAATATTTTTATTTTTTTTAAACTAGATGATGTCACACAGTTCTAAAAAGGTTGATTTCCAAGGTCACCAGCCCGACGTCTAAGGGTTAATTTGCCTTTCCATCTCAGAACCCCAATGCAATTTATTGAAGAAAACAGAAAAAATAAATTAAAAAATAAAAAATCCTTGCAATTAATCTTTCCTTGGCCTTCCCCCACCCAATTTCCCCCAAAACCTAGTCAGAGAAACAAAGAAAAAAATCGAGTCCTGTCCCAAAGGACTAATTTCCTCGACCCCATCAAGGTGCTCACCCCCAACCCAGCCCTGGCCACTAAGGTAGCTGAGTAGCTGACCCATTTCCAACCAATTAAGCAATTACACATATTTGGAGCATAGGTTTTTTGAGTGTGGAATTTTTCCCATGTACAAAAATAGAGTTTAGAAGGATTGTATAGTTTTTCAAAATTTTATTATACAAAATATAATTAATATGAATTTTTGAGTGAAAGATTATTTTTGACTTGTAATGGTGATGTAGACCTTTCAATTTCCGACCATAGGCTCATTGCAAAATCAACCAAGGGTTGATTGCAATATTGATAGCCTTATAGCCAATCATAATGCACCACAACTCCTCAAATTCCAATACAACTTCACAAAAAGAAAGCACAAATTTATGGAAAGAAAGCATCCTATAGATTAGAATGAAATGATGATTGGAAATGGGTGGCTACTTTAAATTCTTTCCGAAAGAATCCCTAGAAGACAAAAGACAAAGAAGAAAACTCCACTTGGGCACTAACCTTTCCCATTTCTATGTCTATTTAGCTTCACCTAAGTTGGGCCTCCCAAATGCATCTCTGACCCCAGACCACCCTCATCACTTTATATGCATCTCCAAAAAACAATGTGTCCCTATGTGGCATAAACAATTTTCAAATTGCGAACTGAAAAAAACTTGGACCGGCCTTGTTTCTAGGGAATGGGTGGCAATACTCTTAGAGGTTTTAGTTTTCATAAATTGAAGTGCATCAATACCATCAATGAAATTAAGAAGCACTAAGAGTATCATTAATAATATATTTGCACTAGTAATACATGATGTTTGAATCTTCAAGTAGTGGTTCTAAGTGCAATTGTTGCAATTTTATGAAGTCTATTGGAACTATGGAAGTGGAAGAAGTATTAGAAGAGCAATAGTTTATTTTGCTACTCCAAGTAATTGAATGCACACATGAGATTCTAAATCAGAATAAGAGCATAAGAATTTTAGTTCTTTGCACAATTTTGAGCTTTGATTCTATGTGCATATTGTTTTAGTACAGTTCACTATTTTGAATGTTCATTGCTTTAAAATTCCTATAGTTTCTTTTCATATGCTATTTTTTAAAATCAAAGTTGTGTGTCTTCTTTGAATAGTCATAGGCCAAATCGTTTCTCTACTTCTTTGAATCCCATTGCAGTCAAATCGTCTATTCATTTCAATATATTTCTTGATCAATTGAAATAATTGATTTGTGAGGCAAAATTGTGAATTGAGTTGAAAGACAAGAATACTTGCAATCTATAGATAGCTTATTGTTGAGTGAAGAATTCAATATATAAATTGACAATGACTTCATTGCAATTGATTCCATTGAAGAAATTACAACTACAGGGACCAATATTGATCCAAACTCTCTAGTCTATAGTTGAAAAAGTAGACATATCATGGTGAGTGCTCAAGAATGAAAGTTAGGGTTGCACAAGAATCAACAAAAGTCAAGGTTGTCACCATCATGTCAAGTTTGGACAGATGTGACCTCGGGATGTGACAATGATGAAATGTCATGATCCAATCTTAACGTTCATCATG
Source organism: Climacium dendroides (assembly GCA_950106755.1). Classification (NCBI taxonomy): domain Eukaryota; kingdom Viridiplantae; phylum Streptophyta; class Bryopsida; order Hypnales; family Climaciaceae; genus Climacium; species Climacium dendroides. Next base: position 4,131,472 of record OX467087.1, read on the forward strand.
ATGGAATATTCTAATAATTAGGATGAAATATCATAAAACTCTTTAAAAAAATGAAATATATTAGGCTAATATGTTGAATAATAGTGATACATTTGATTTTCTATCTATAATTGTCAAAAAATAGTGAAAAAATAGTCCAATTTTTTAAATAATTTAGGGTTTAAGGTTAGGGTTGGCATTATAATGTGACATGATGTGACATTACAATATAAAACCTTCAAGTCATGTCAAGATAGACAACCTTGATGAAAATGGAGCCCCTTCCACCGAAATAGTATTATCTAGACATTCTACCAACTTGTACATGAATATTCAAGTGGAATGTGCATCGATTCATTGAAGCCATAATTAATGTAGTGTGTTGTTTATCATCTAGTCTTGATAAATTCCAACTCACATTCTAGCAAGGCTACACAATCAAGGAAGGGAATGATTTGATACACCTCCATTCATGGATTAACTTCAATGAAAAAGCACTTGGAGATGATTCATGAGCAAGACTTTTCAAAGTGCAATGTGGAGGTCTAAGGGTTTTGAGGGTGACTTGTATAACTACTTTTTTGGATAATAGAACACCCTATTACAAGAGTGATACTAAACAACAATAGTTTTTGACAAATTTGGTATTACTTATCGCAAAAGGATGTATCTCTTTGTCTATGTGTGATAGTCCGTGGCTCCATAGGCTTCACTACTAGAGAGATAGTGAAAACCAAGACAAAACCAACACATTTTTGTTGGATTTTGACTGAATCAACATGAAAATGATTTTTCCTCATAGAAGTGGTTTTGTAAATCACTTCAACACGTTTTGTGTTGGTTCAATATAAGCTAGCAGAGTTCTCTTAATTATTTTAGAATTTCAAGAAACTTTAGGAATATTTTAAAATCTTTTATGAATCTACTCCAATATTTTAATTATTTTGGGAATCTATTAGAATTTGTTGGAATCATTTGAAAAACTATTGAAAAACTATTAGAATATTTTAAAATCTTTCAAAAATCTATTGAAATCTATTAGAAACCTTTGAAAAATCTATTGCAATCTATTGAATTTCTTAGGAATCTTTAGGAATCTTTGAAAATCTTTTTAAATCATTTAGAATATTATTTAGAGTATAAATTCAAAATTCAAATTTTAATCAAATATGTAGCAAGTATAATTTGATTTGAATTTGATCTAAATTCCAATTATATTCTTTAACTATAGTTCAAACTTAGAAACTTGATCAAAATTCTAATCAAATTCAATTCTAAATTCATTTGTAATTCAAATAACTTAATGAAAATTTAGACTTTCAATCAACTTTGATCATTTCAAATTCCAATGAAATTTTCAATCAATTTTCTATACGTGTAATTTGATTAGAATTCAAACTTGTAATTGAATTTCTAACTTATATTTTAAAGTTTAATATAACAAGTGTACTTAGTGGGCTTTACAAATTTCACCAAGATATTTAGATTGCTTGGAAATTAAGAGTCTTTGTAATATTTCAATATAAATTTGAAGACAATGAATCAAACCTTGACATACACTCTGAACCATAATGTTTGGAATAAAAGCTGAACTCTTAGAAAGATAATAAGATTTTCTATTTTATAACAAAGTTTGACTAAAACTTGATGTTATAAGAACTTGATTGAAATCCATTTTGTCCCTTAAGATGACAATAGTAAATTAGGGAATAAAATTTGAGTTTTGACTATTGAACTATTCAAAATGTAGATTTTATTTATTCAAAATCCTAAATTTGAATTATTCAACAACTATAGTATTTAATTCTAAAATTTGGCTACACCACTTCTGAAAAAACGCTTGTCACATTTTCAAAACAACTTAGATTAAATTGAAAATTTTACTATTGATAGTAGACTTCAATATCAATCATTTCCAACAAGTTTAATGGAAAATGAACTTTTTATGAAGGAGATACGGGCCTCCAAAGTTTGATGACTTTGGAGGTAAAATAAAAATGACATTAATAAAAATAACATTTCCTGTGAGTGAACGAAACTCCAACCATGGTTGGAATCTTGGCTCTCTACCAAGAGGTGGAGAGTTCGAATCCCCCCAGGGGAGTCCAGGGTAGCTTTTGGCGATTTTGTCTTCTTGTGCTTCAATGTAACTCCAAGATCTCTTTACTATTAAGAAAATCTCTCATGAGAGTTTACATTCTATATATGCTTTTAAAAATCATGTAGCTATATGTCTTACCTTCTTTATCTACATGTGCCATGGCAAGCATTACATTTGGTTTATGGATGTTAAGGGTAGGGATGATACATTTGCACTCATTGTAATCAAAGGCATTCAAGTGGCTTTGTAGAAAACCATCATATGAACCAAAAAAATCTGGAAAAGGGTACATTGAATGGAAAAAAAACTTGCATTCTAGTTGGGCTTCCTCCTCAAGTTCTAAAAACATATATAAAAATAAGATTTACTTCTAGGTATGTGTTAGCACATATTATTTTTTAATTTTAATTTAATTTTGAATATTATCAAGTGCCTTGAGACTTTTTATGGACATTTTATGGAGAAGATGTAGTCAAATGATTGTAAATGTAAAGTCATTTTTTGTCAAATATTATCAAAACTATAATATTGAAAATATACTAGACTATAGGGTTAGAAAAGAACTTAAATAGATATAGAAGTTTAGATTGATAATTCAATCCAGCCAACATAAGTGAACATAATTTTACATGTTGATTAATAGAATGGCCCTCCAATAATGCAACTAGAGCATGGGAGTGATAGGTGATTCAATTATCAATGTTTGAATTATATGTTTGTAATAAGATTATGACATTCCAAGGATTTCCATTAGGAAGAATTCAAAGCCAATCAAGGTGTTGTAATACTATTTTAAATTCTCTTATGCTTATGATGTATTATTCTTGCAATTTGATATTTTGCTTTGCTTGTGGAGATCAACAACATATTTTAGTCACTTTTAGGCTAATATTTTTTGTTTTAAAAAAAAATGAAGAATTCTTGATTTCTTACTTGATTTTCAAGAATTGAGATATCTTTGATTTCAAAATGTAGCCTCTATAGACTTTTTTTAGTTTTTATTTATTTTGAATTTGAAAAAATTATAGGAATTGTGATTTTTGAAATACTTTAATTTCTAAAGGCCTATTGTCCCCTCAGGAGACAAAATGGATTTTGGACAGGTCCTATGACCTCAATTTTTAGAGAAACTTTTTAAAACTTTATTATAATATAAAAACCTTATTAGCTTTGTGGAAATATAATTTTTATTTCAATCAGTGCCTAAAAGCAAAGTTATACCACACAAAAATTTATTCAACAAGTAGAAAAAAAATCCAAAAAAATTTGAAATTAAATTTGAATTTTTTTTCTCTTATAGACTTTTGTCTACATGTGAATCTTTGATTCATTTAATTTGAATTATTGATGTGAAAGTTATGAACAATTTTGTTTTTCAGACAATCTAAGCATTTTCTTGAAAAAATAACTTCTAGGATTCATTTCTAAATGCAATTTTCACAATTTTTCAAAGCAATTGTTTGAGAAGGTTAAATTTTCTTGCTAGAACAATCTCATTTTTGGAGTTATTGTGTTTCAATCCCATCTTAGATTGCTATTCAAAGTCCATAGTATAAACTTTTTACACAAATGGTGGTCAAAGTCATCTAAAATTGCAAGCTATGGTTCAAAAATAAATAAAAAATCAACTTTGAATGCTAATATATCTCAATTTTTATGGTCAAACTTTATGAAATTTTTATCACATGATCTTAGATAAATAAGGTACAACATCCTACAAGTTAGATTTTCAAAAAAAGTATTTTTTTCCTTGAGTGAATGCAACAAAAATGGCAATTTGAGTGATTTTTGACCAAAATAAAAATGGCCTTCAGCCTTTAGGGGTTAAATCCTCAAACCCCAATATTCCAAAACAAATTACATTACAATAGCTTGCAACCAAAAGGGTTGAAGCTAGTTGTTTAAATGTTGTATATTGTATGTGCTTGTTCTCAATACTATGTTTGCGATATGTTGTGGTGTCTAGTTGTGGATCTATTCAATGGTTTCATGCATTGTAATTTCTTGTGAAGATCCACATGAGCTTGGTAAGCTCTATAGTAGTACAAAAGTAGACCATGCAATGAAAAACAAAGTCTTTTGGCTTTGTATAGAGTTGCAAAACCTTTATTTTGAATACCTATTTATATATGATTCATCCCTTTTCATGTGCTCAAATAATGTCCTTCCAATCCTTGTTGAATTGTTATTGGTATCGTGAGTTACATATTTTAATGATGTTGCAATTGGGAATTCAACACCTTGATACTAATTGTAGACAAGGTAGTTATTTGGATTGATAGGATAGTGAATATTATTGTATTAGTGACTTAAGTTTCATCAATTAACTATGTGTTGATCAAGTGTGTCTCATGGATTAACTGACACATTGAATTGGTAAAATGAGTCCCGTGGATTAATTGAAATTGTGCTTTCAACAGGATCATTTTATTTCAAAAGATGCTTCAGTATTCAACTGCAATCATTAGATGTTATCAACAACAGAGTTTAAAGTTATAAGCCCAAGTTCCAAATGGTTTGACATGAACCAAGGTAGTAACCGAAACACTAAATCTAGTTGTGCGACAATGAGTGTTGAACCAATCTTGAAGATATTGGTTGCTTTCTAATGCATTGGTTGTTGTAATACAAATTTCAATAAAATGAAAGGCGAAAGTTAATCACTAAGCAATGCTATTGTCTAATTCGTAATGTGGCAATTCAGATAGCAAGTTGGGGATTCTGTATTCCCACATGGCTTGGGGGGGCACTTAGAGTGTCCATTAAAAACCACGTGAGAACAAAACTTTGAACCCCTCTATACTTTTTGAATTTTAAATAAAATGAAATGAAAAAAAAATATGAATAGATTTTTCTACTTTGAAAGTTTATATTTTGAATTATTGATATTTTTATTTGTTAATAATAATTAGTTATAAATTTTTGAAGTAGAAAGATACACTGTAGAACTGAAAAATAACTTTCACACCCTATATTATATAAGAAAAAATTGTCCAAAAAATGAACAAAAAATTCCTAAAAATAACTCTCTATTGAAAGTTCATTTTGAATTGAATATCTATGCAATGGTCATCTAAATGCGTTCTTTAAAAATATTTGAGTTAAAAAAATATGCCATTTTAGTAAACAATGCTCAAAATTTAAAGTTAAAATTATAGTTTATTAGAAACTACTTGTTTGCACGTGGTTTGTTGTAATAGAACTAAGTGCACCCCCCGAGCTACATGGCTATCATAGCAATAAAGCTATTTGAACCCTATTTAGGGTTTGCAAAGATTTTCTATCCCATTAAACTCACAATATGATTGTTCTTATATTGAACCCTCAATACAAGGGCTTTTAGTGTTTACAGGGATATGTTGGTCGATCAATTGCTTAGAGACTTGTACAGGAATATGATTATGAGGTGGTTATTCCTTTCCTCGTGAAGATAAAGGTGTACTTGGCTCCATCTTCCTTTGCTAAAATTATTGAAGGTGGCTAAGATTCATAATTTAGAGCAATAGCCTCTTCTGAAGAAACCACTTGAGTTGTTCTTATGCAGAAATTATCTTTGTTTTGTAAGCTTGTTGTGATCATTGAGGAGGCTTCACAACCTTTGTCTTGGAAGACAAATGAATTGAACTTCGTGACATTCGGATTTCTTACAAGGCAAATTTTGGCAATCTTTGGTTTTCATATTGAAACTAAGCGCATCTTCAATGTCACAAGGATCTTAACAACTCTCTATTAAAATTGTATGGATACAACCAATTTGAATTCGCTCATCACTATAAGAAAACCTTGTTTTAGGTGACATTCAAAAAAACAGCCGACGTCAAAGGGAACAAATTTTAGGTGACGTTGAAAAAAATAACCTGTATTTTTCATGTCAATAATGATGTCCAATGGAACATTAATGGAGATAATTGTTGACACAAAAACATAGGTTGTTTTCTTCAACGTCACCTAAAATCTGTTCCCTTAGACATTGAAAATTTTGGTTTCTTCTAGTGCATTATGATTTTAAAAAATTGGCCAAGTGATGCATGTGTTGGATGCCAATCTTTTGCTAACAACAAAATTCAAGAGTTTTTCTCTATAAAAGGTGAGCTCCTCAATGATAATGAGGAAGAAATTGAAGAAGTTGGATTTTTTGAGATACTTTCATAACAGATTTCATTTCACTTCTATTTTTAGATTTTTTTCTTGATACTTAATTTTCATTTATTGTATGTCAACAATGTAGTGGATATTCAATATCAAACTTGAGTTAAATTTTATTCATTTTATTTCTTTTTAAATTGAATGTATCATTATGCACAACAGGCTATTAAACAATCCACCTCATACTAATGCATTGGTAGGACCACAAAGTTCATGTTGATGTTGATGATGGTTTCAATCAACTGAAATAACTCTCAACTAGAGTATCTTCTTTCTTAATGATATCATTCAAATTCTGAATCCAATACTTGACTGGTATGCTAGAAAATTGACCCATGTCCAACATTAGTTATTACATTAAGGGAGGATCATTTACATTCATAGAGTTTGTATATGGCCCAAGCTAGGCCTGACAATCAATATTACTTTAAAGTGTGTTGTTTATTGAAAGTTTTGTTGTATTATGGCCCAGAAAAACCACCTAGCTCACAAAATCATCCTAGACTTACTTCCTCATCAATCAACCTAAGGTAGTTCCTACCACTCTTCCTAATTAGTTAGTCTTCTTACAAATTTTTGTTCAATCTCTATTAAATTTATTTTTTATAAGGATTGAAGCATCAAATCAAAAATAGAAACCACATTTTTCTAAAAGTTTAAATAAAAGTAAAGGGACATATGATGAAGAATAATACTCACCCTAAATCCTAAACCTCAAATTATAAGGACATAGGAATTCATTTGTACTTTGATGGTTGGAATATAGGGTCCCCTATTACAAAATATACTAATGCATTATTCATTTTAGCCTCTAGAGTTTATGCTCATAACAATGATGAATATTTCCAAATTGGTGCATTTTTTACTATGGAATCCATTCATTGCAATGAAAGTTGTTTTCTAGTCCACAAAATTGAGGCAATCTACAAGGAATTATATTGATAAACAATTAGAAATTGATGGAACCCTCCCATCTATACCAAAAATTCTTTGACATGTTTGGATTTATTGACAACAACCATTGTATTTGGAAAAAGTGCCTTATAGCATGACAAGGACAATTCCAGTACATCAAAGTACAAATGAATTCCTATATTCTTTATAATTTGAGGTTTAGGATTTAGGCATGGCTAAACCTATCTCATGACACATTGGATATCAATTTAGCTTGAATCTATCCCATTTGCACATTTATGACAATCCTCTCTATTTGCTCCAAAACCTCATTTTGACTATGTCATCCATTACATCATCTTTTTGTCACCCTTGCAAGTCTACATCTATTATTTCTATCAATCATTGAAGGACCATGATGGCTTCAAAAATTTTAAAAATGAGACACAAAAATTTGAAGAATGCAAGTGCAAATAGAGGGAGTAGAAGAGAAAAGTTGGGAAGAACAAGTATATAGCAATTTTGACTATCATTGATTCAACTAGAACAAACAACTTGTATTTTAGCTTAAAATCTTGAAGAAAATCTTCACAATACCATCCAATTTCTTTGAGGACAACTTGTCATGTTCTTCATTTGCTTCCCATTGACTTGTTGCAAAGAAGGTGGTTGACTACAAGGAAAGATGCAAACCTTTATCCCTCCCCACTATTTGAAGCACTCCAGTTTATTTTAGATTTAGTTACCATACAATACCATCATAGTGCTAAAATTTTATACTTTGTGACGGCATTGAGGCCCAAATGCATCAAAGCTTGAAAATGCAATTTAATAATCTATTTTTAATCCCTATATATATGTATATTAAAAGCTTTAAATCATTCCATTTTGATCAATGAGTCAAAAGTTATGAGGAGTTTTAGCTTGTAGGTCATTATGGATTCTCTACTTTAAAAAAAACTTTGAAGTCTATTATTTTATTCAATTTTTAATATTTTAGAAATAAAATAAAATCGTAGGATATAGAATGTTTATTATAATATTTCAACCATTGGGATTGGCATTTTTCAATTCCATAACAAAATTCTTAATAATTTTGTATTTTGAATCATTATCTACTTCTTTCTACTTACTTTTTTTCCCCTAAGTATATGTCAAACAATTCCAAATGATCTGAAAATTTTCAAGTATGTAGCCAACTTGCCTTGAAGAATGAATCCAAAGAAGCACCACCATTTTGGACATTCTTTCATATAAATGTGAGCTTGTGAAATGTAGCTGCCTGGTTTTTCATAAGGCTAAAAAAGGGGTTTTGTCATTTTAAATGTTAATATCTTGTAATTCACATAGTGGAAATTTCTGAAATTTTTCCCATATCTTCTCAATTCAGCATACTACAACATCCTGCAATTACATCTGTTACAAAAATTTGGTGCTTGTACTAGAAATGGTAGTTTTGAAGTGTTTTTATGAAAACATAGTCATAGTTCTTTAGAGGTTAAAATAAAGGGAAAGATCACAATCAATAAACTTTCACTAAAACCTCAAATATATTTAACAATACTACAGATAAGTAGCTAGGATAGTTGGCACAAGCAACAAACATTGCATTCTCCGCCACTCAATCATAGTATTGTTCCTTGAAAGAAATGCATAATGGCTAGCTCATCATTAAGGCCATACACCAACTCAATTGTAAGTCTGTACATTGTCTTCTTTGAGGTCTTCTTGATAATAAAATCAACCCCTTTGAAGCTCGTTTTTTTATTTTAATAATGCTTAATTATGACATACATTTTCAAGACATATAATTAGAAGCTACATAGTATGCTTACTATTTCTTAGCTAATGTATTTTTTAAATCATGAGAGTATTATCTTTATGGAGATAACTTTATATTTATATTTAATTTTTAAAAACTAACTATATGGAAAACTACCTTTGAATTCAATAAGTTATGAAAGTCAATCCACATGTTAACCCCTCAAGGCCCAAGGCCTTTTGGGGTCTAAGAACATCATTGCTTTTGAAATGTTACAAGTCTAAATGTCACTAAGGTATAAAAATCTCAATTGTACAATCTTGTAGTGTACATGTTGTAGATGTCATGAATCAAATTTGAAGTCATTTGGCCACATGGATTGCAAGATCATAATGTTTTAGTGTTGAAAAAGGATGCTGAAATTTTCCTTGCAACACATTTGGAGGTGAAATTTGATTTCTAAACCTTCTCAAATGAAAAAACTTTAAGCTATAAAGTACTTGAAAATCAGCATACAAATACATTGGTGAAAGAAAATATCATTCAATTGACTCATTGTGTTTGCAAAATAGCTTTGAAATGTCAAAAAAAGTTGAAAAAAACCACATCCAAGGCTGAATCTCCTTCTCTTAAAATGACTCTTAGTGACTCATAACTTCTTGAATTGATATGAAATTTTATCCACACAAACCATAACATTTAGTAGCAGTGAGAAGGACTGCCTTCCCTTAGACAGAATGATGTAGAACATTCCACACCATTTCATCCCCGGATGGTAGGGTGTGGAATATTCCACATCCATCAGTAGCTAATAATCCACACGTCACAAATTGTCAGAAAACTGAAGCTCGCTCGCCTAGGTATCTAGGACAAAACTGCAATTAAGTTTAATAGCAATGGGTTACTAAAAAAAACAATGCATTCAACTAGATTAGCATTCTACTCATTGAAACTAATGTTTCAATTTCCTTAGTGTGTTTTGAATGCCTTCCATAATTTGTGTATTAGGAATGAGAAGACAAATCTTTATATACATATGGGGTGGTAGGAGGTAAAGCAAACAATGTGGGATAAAAAAATTAAAAGTTAGTAGGAGCTAAACCACTCATAGTTAAGTCAAATTAAAGCAAGAATTCTATTTGAAGTAAAATTTCAGGCCTCATTTAGTCATAGTAAAATAAAAAAAATTCAAAAAAATTTAAACTAAAAAAAGTTGGTAAATTTATTTAAATTTCATCTCCAAAAATTCATTTGTTATTTTAAGCCTCCAATCAAAAGTTATGGACAAATTTCAAAGAGGGGTTGGAAGGGATATTTTTTTTTACATCTTGAAACATCCTCTTTAAATTTTGTCCATAGCTTTTGATTGGAGGCTTGAAATATGAAACAAATTTTTGGAGATGAAATTCAAATAGATTTTCCAACTTTTTTTAGTCCAAAGTTTTTTGAAAAAAATTATTCTATTATGACTAAATGAGGTTTAAAATTTTACATAAACATAATTTTGACATTTTGACAATAAACGGTTTAACACTCATTTACAAATTATCCCATATCTTTTGAGGATTCATGGTAAAAAAATCAATTTCAATATAAAAATGACATCTCCAACCTTCACTCCCTCAAGTGTTTCCTAGTCAATTCCATTATAGGGCTATCAAAATTGTTTTTGGATGGCAGAGGGTTAAAAAATGACATTGGAATTTTGATTCTCATGGTGTTTGGCAAATCATCTTAACATTTCTTTGAATATTTGGTTGGTTGGTCCGAGATTTAGAAGGAAAAAAAATAAAGCATAAACCAGAAGTCTACCACAATCTTGGCACCCGATACTGGAACTTACTTTTAATTCCCTGTGTGGATGTTTTTCGTGGATGATGCCTCCAGGGAAAGAAAGGCAGCCTCTCTAAGGGCTACTAAATGTTATGACTAGACTAGAATGCACAACTTTCCCAAAAAAAATTATTGAAAATGGACACTATATGAAGAAGAAATAAGTCGCCAAAGTTCACTATAATGAAAAATTATTAGGGCATTGAAAACAACTTGGATTGATATGAAAAATTTACCACAATAACTAGAATTTAAGGGGAACATGGTCCAATAAATTTTTATTGAAACAAACATTGGATGAAGCAGATACAAGCCCCCAAAGTTGCAACCATCAAATGCAGTTTAGTGAACTCAAATTGAACCTATGAACTTCGATTGGATTCCAAAAAATCAGTATATTTTGGATTGATCTATAAATTATACTACACAAACTAGAATAATATGCGTAACTTTTGCAATAAATTTTATTGAATTTGGACATTGGGCAAAAGTTACAACATTTTGAATTGGACTCACACTATGTGAGGCCACTTTTGAGCCCCTAGGGCATTGAGGGGTTAAGTAGTTAAAGATAATGATTTTTGCATTTGTAAGAATTTTTCAAAGCATATTGAAAAGATTCTAATATTAATTGCTAAACTACACCTTTCTACTTGGAGAAGGTCATCTCAAAAATTCATTTTTAATAGGCATTTTTGTAACATTATGTACTTCTAGAAACACAATTTGGTTAATTAAAATCTTAGATTCTATATAGTGTTTTATTTAACTCTTAAAGGACCAAGGCCTTTTTTCTGCCAAAAAATACTCAAAACTACCATTTTGGTAGCAAAGAGTACAAAATTTTGAATTTTTTTTGTACATCTAACCATAGGATCTTACACCTAACTAGTATGAGAATGTATGGAAAAAATTTCAGAAATTTTGACTACACAAATTGCAAGATATCTGGGTTTAGAGTTAAAAAAACAAGCTTTTTTAGCACATTGTGGGACTAGATTATTTTTTGTATTAAAATTTTTTGGGCTTTAAATCGTTATTGTGTGGAATTTATTTGAGAGTCTAAGAAAAAATAAAATCTCAAAAAAACTTAATTTTTATTCTTTAAAAATTTGTTAAGTAGAAGTAGATATGAGATAAAAGGAAAATCGAAATTATTAATATCTTTAAAATAGAATTAAAATTCACCAATTCCAGTGGCAAGATTTTTCTAGGAACCAAATTAAACCAAAAAGAATTATTTTTTGGAAAAATTGTAAAAATTGCATTAAAAAATGAATACTGCAAGTTATTTTTTAAGAAGATGCTCTAATTGCCCCCAAAACAAGATTATTCATAACTTTCTCATAACAAATCCAAATGGAATGAATCAAAGCTTTCCATGTAGACAAAAATATAATCTATGAGAAAAAAAATCCAAAAAAGAAATTTTGAATTGTTGCCTTTCTAACTCTCTTCTCTATTTTGTACGTAACGTTTGTTCCCAAGCACTGATTGAAAATAAGTAATGTTCCCATGAATCCAATCAATTTTTCTATTTTCAAAAAAGAATTAAAAAAATGATAAAAATTTAGCCTATAGGTATCTGTCCAAAATCCCATTTGTCCTCCAAAGGTACAATGGTCTTTTAGGGATTAAATTAAAAATGACTGTGACAATATTAATAATTGATAGCTTCATAAAGAATTTCTCATCATCGTTACAAATTTTTTTCTTTCAATACAATATCAATTTGGTTATTTGATTATTGAATGGATATCATGATTTTTCTAAATACTAACCTAGGTCCCTTCCTAGTAAAAAAGTAGAGATGCTTTAAAATTTATTGCTAACCATTTACACCTTAAATTAGGTTGTTTATTTTGTTTGTATTGTTTGTTACAATGAGATCTCTAAAACCATGGTTGCTAGCATGTGAGCCTAAGCTCCTATATTATAAGTGCCTATATTATAAGCACCTTCCATAGTTATAGGGTATTTATATTATAGGCACCTTCTAGAGTACCTACGTACACATATGTTTAAGGTTCGTAGGCTTGCATACATGCTAGCATCGTTGTCTCCGAAACCATGTGTCCCCTGATTACATTCTTAGTATTGTTGAAAAGGTCTTTGCAAGTCTGTGGACAACAGAAACAACAAGGAACATTAGTTAGGAAAAAAAATTTTAAAAATAAAATAAAATAAAATATTTTTTAGCCAACAAATTGGAAGGCCTGATTAATGTGGGATAGTTCATTTAAATAATTTTAAAATTATTCAAATTTAAAAAAAAAATTAATATTGAAATAAATACAAAAATTATAAAAAATTCAAATTTGATGTGCTATTAGTGCAACCATGTTAGATTAATATTTTTGAATTTATTACTTAATTATTTTTTAAAATTAAATTAAATAATTAAAAAAATTAATATCAAAAATTTTAAAATATTTTTTTGATGTGACCACTATTCATCACTGATGATGAACAGTGGTCAATCCCTCAAACGGGGTATGAGTTCCATTGAAGGGAAAGTAGCCCCTTTTGAGGTCTCATTTTTTTTCCTAAAGTTTGGACCTCCAGTGTGAAAGTCAAGGTTTTTGATTGAAGTAGAAAAGTAGAAAATTTCTTCCACTTTTATATTTAATTATACCTTTGCAACCGATCGGCACAGGGCACACTTATTATCCAGTAAATAAAAGAGGGGATGAACATCACATCACCTATGGATAAGGTGACCTTCCAGTTCCCCAAGCGCACGAATTCATCGACGTCACCGCTATTCATCACGACCCTAGATAACCAGTGAGGGCTAACAATAATATTACTATAATTGTGCAAATAATGCCAGGTGTCCACTCCCTTCAATGACTGATCCAGCCACCTGCGCCAAGAAGCGTGCAATAAAATAACAATAAACAGGTGAGAAAGGGAGGAAGAAATCATTCAGTCCATTTCCCTCAGTCAGAATCCCAGTCAGAAACGCAGTCAGACGCCCAGATACCTTAAAAAAATCGCCCCAATCACATGCCTCAGTCCGCATCCAGATATGATGCTACTCGAGGTCCATTATACAAACCAAAAGACTCCAGCGAGAGCACTTGCAGTAATTTACAAGACAAAGGACAACAACCCATCAGTCAGTCTCCAACCGGGCCAGATCCAAACTGCCAGGCCACGCTCAGTCAAATCGATCGGCAACGAAAAGAGAAAACCTTTCATTATGCGGCAAAAGAGAGCGGAAAAAAGTCAATCGAAAGCTTCCTGTTACGCTAAAAAGATCGAAGCCCGCAAAAGTCCAGGGGAGGCGAAAGCTCCATCATTCGCACAGTACTCATATGATTTGCAGCTTTGGAATTTGGATGTTCGCAGAAGACGACTCCACAAGTGCGCACAAGCTCAAGTGGAGAGTGAAAGCTCGATAAATCAGAAGAGAGCAGGTGAACGGAAAGATTAGAGCGGTGTGGATTTATGGGTGAACCAGATCGATCGAAGCCCTGGCAGCTACACTATATAGAGGATGACTTTTGATTGTAACTATCACAATTGAATTGCATTGTGAAAGAAGTTCGGATTGGGTTGCGGATAGACGTGACGTCCCGTTCTGGAAACAGGGAATCTCGCAGGGAATCAGGGTTGTGATTGAAGACAGGCTTAACCTTGGGGACGGAGAGGATGGCGCCGTAGTAGCCTGGGAGTTAACAACAGCGACACAGAGCCAGCAGGTCAGTGTCCATTTTGTGATTTCGATGTGGGTATTAATCAGTTTGTTTGCTTGTGGGCTTAATTTGGACGGAAACCAGAGGAGGCTTTGAATTGCATTGTCAAAAGCAAGCAGCATGTGAGGAAGTTCGAGTAAGACCTCACTCGAAAAGCTACTAAGCGCGACTCGAACAAAGTCTCTCGTAGTGCAGCGGATTAATTGTTTGTTTGGAAGAGAGAAGAGATTGAATTTTGAGAGGGATTTTCAAGTGTTTGGTGTAATTGTAAGTGTCCTGTGTCGGTGAGAGAGAAGTTTGGGAGAAGTTTGTCACCGGAGTGTTTGGTTCAGTGTTTGTGTATGTTTTCGCACTTGTGAGACCTTGCAATTCGTGAAATTGTGCGATTTGCAGGTCTGTTAGCATACTGAGCTCAACGTGATTCTTCTTTTCTTGAAAGTACTAGGTCCTTTGGTTTTGTTTCGGATACTGATTTTGGAAGGTAATTCCGAACTGGTCTTATTTGGGTTAACTTTGACACCTCTGTTCTTGATTTGAACAAAGTGATTGCATTTGCAATTTGTTCCCTTCTATACAACACAAAACGTTTCCTTGTTGTCTTCTCTCTTGATTTGGGTATTGTTCTTCTTACTCCTGATTTTAGAGATTTTCTTCTGGATTATGGAATTCCAAGCAGGTGCAAATTCCATCAAGAATTATGATGATAAGGGTGGCAAAGCTTGCAACTAGTGCTCCGACATTTGTCTGTGTCTTTCAAATTTGTCCCTGCGTGACTTTGAGCTCAGAATGTCATCCCGAAGTATTCCCTCGTTTGTAAAGTTCTTAATCTAAGTCGCCTCCATTCTTGGAATAAAAGGCTCGCTCGTACTCCAGTATCTCCTGAATGAAGAATCCAATTGATATCTATGAATTAACAAGCAATCATGCTACATAATGCTTCGTCTTTGTCGCACCTCTTGAACAAGGTCAAATAGCAAAACTTTTCATTCAACTCCCTCGTATGTGTCAGTGGCATGTGGTGAGCTCGGTAGGCCTGCTCAAAGACTTTTATGACAGATTTATTGGCTTGGGGTCAAAGGGGGAGAAGGCTTTCCATTGACAAACGCTACACCATTGTAAATGTGTGGAAGTTCGAGTATGATCTTTACTTGAAAAGCAAGCCAAAGGCTCTTCAACCACAGAGGAAGACTTAGGGTTCTGTGGATCTTTGTTTCAAATATAACATGTGTAGTGCATGACTTGTGGTGCGTGGTTCAACATCAGTATTTACGGGGGCATGTGTAGCGCGTGTTAGAGGAGTAGGGCGAATCTCAAGGCTTTCATTTTTTGCAATTAGGCCGGGTATGGAAAGTAGTGAGGGCACTTCCTTGTGGGTCGACTGTTCTTTCATGTCTGTCTCACTCGCTCTGAAACCCTAAATATGAAGACCCCCCTGCTTGATGTTCCGGACATCTCTGAGCTCGCTCGTTGTCTTTGGATGAGATTTTGAACCATGCGTTGATTTTGCTTGTTAGTTTTCAGGCTCTCGTTTGTCTTTCGATGAGATTTTGAACTCTTCATTTTGCTTGTTAATTTTCAGGCTCGGAGATTGGAGCCGGGACCTCGCCCATGGCCTCGATTACCTGGCACACAGTTTTCGTGTCCCTCTGCCAATTGTCCGGTTTGCAGCCCTACCTTGAAGCAGGGGCGAGGTGGTTTGCTCGAGGAATGGAGGCTACCCGAGTTTGGATGATGGAGTACAATGGCAACAGCAAGACGTCCTCTCCTCGGGTCACCCATAAAATCAGAATGACGATCACACGCTTGTCCATGGATGAGGTTTCCGAAATGTACAAAATCACTCCCATTCGCAGGGATTGACATTCATTGGGTCATGCAATTGGGCATTGCTTGAGCAAGAGATCGCCGAAAGGGGGTCCCATTTTTTTTTTTTTCCTAGGCTCGTACTCACCAGATCTGTAAACCTTCGTACAATGCACTTCAAAGAATTGCAAGCTATAATATCCTAACCATTGTTTTTTCATCTTGAAAACATGTTCCAAGTTCCACTCAGAATTCTGGATTCGTTTTTAACCCCTAAATGCCCGATCGATGCAAATCAATGAGTTTTGAGTCACTGCCCATCTTCAGGGTCTGCCCAAATCAAATCTCAAGAATTTAAAAAAAAATTTGAAATTATACATTTCTTTCCTCATGTAGTTCATCAAGTTGTCTTTCCTTGGATGAAAAAACTTTTGATTTGGACAAAAACTCCATCTTAGGTGATTTTTCAAGGTCAAAACACTTCAAGAAATGTTCATTGTTGATTGTTTCCGGAGAGAAACCTAGCCAATTGAAGGCCAATCCAAGAAAAAAAATTGCTTTGGTGGGCAAATGGACAAACTAGGGGGTGATTGGTAGGAGCATTTAGACTAGTGAATAGACAAAGGCAATTGAAATTTTTGTTTTCCCAAAATAGGGGATTTTGTTAAAATGGCAGTATTCTATGTGCCATTTTCAGACCACCTACTCTAAATTGTAAAAGTAACATCTGGGATAGGTGTAGTTTTTTGGAATCTTGGACTTTTATGGATTTAAGAAATCTTAGACTAGTATGGATTTTAAATTGCACAATCAAAATTGTAAAAGTAACGTCTAGCACAAATGTAGATTTCACACATCTGAGAACGATATAGATTTTAGACATCTAGGACGTTTGTATATTTCAAACCACCAGGTTTGAACTGTGAAAACTACCAAAGTAGTGGAATAGTGCCATTTTAACAAAATTGCCCATCAAAGTACCTTTAAAAAAAACACTCCAATTTGCCATTTCTATAGCAATGAGCAAAAAGTTTAATTTTCCTTTTTTTCTTTTTCTAGACTTAAAATTCAAGCGTGGAAATGCAAGTTAAACTTGGAAAGATATCTAGAATATTAAACATGTCATTCTATAAGTATAAGTTGTTAGAGTCCATTAGATATAAATGTAATTGATTATATTTATTTACATGCCTTAGTGATGGTGATGATACTCATGCGGCAAATTTCGACCTGATCACCAAGGTGTGAACGGAGGAACTGAACGTTAACTGGTTCTTCATTTGTTTAGGGCAGCAGGCTTAATCTTGTTAGGCTTTCATTCCCTAATTACGGTTCCAGTTTAGCAGTTAGGGTGAGGATGAGTAGAAAAGAGGGAGAACGAGGAAGAAAGGGGGGATCAAAACATGTACCTGGAGAGGCAGGATTAAAGGGATCAATAAAAGAAATGTCTATTTTGGATTCCACTCTATGCATGGTCAATTGAGAGTTAATTTATTCGTGTGTCATTTTGGTTCCGTTGTCGGGACATGAGAGAATTTGTCAAAGGGTGAGGCCATGTTAGTTTAGTTCGTAGAGTTATAAAGTCTCGTGGTTGCGATTTCAGAGGGCTTATAGTGTAAGTATTTACTCCGGAGTCAGAGTCAAATTATCGGAAGCTCAGTTCCTGCCTGTTAGTGCGGTGATAGAAACTGAGGTGAGAAAGTTGCAGATTGGTGTTCTCAATTGATCTCGTTCTAGTTTCTGGATGTTTGAGTCAAATCGGCGAATATGTGCTTCACTCACGCTGTTCGTCCAGAGGATTTTGATGGGGAGGTAGTTGAATTTATGTCTGATGAAGACTGGGGTTTGGTCGAGAATTGTTTAAATTTAATAAGTGGTTTCATTAATTTAACTTTGGATCCACTGGAAGCAGCGCTGCAGGTACTTGAAGGAGTCGAACAGACTTTTGATTTCGAGATACGCTCATACGGAATAGCAGACGCGTCGGCAAGCTATCCCACCGAATTAGGAGATTATGACGAAATCAATTCCTAGTACTTCGCAGAAGAAGATTCATATGCTGAGCCTTGTTTTCTTTTCCAGGAGCTCTGATTTGGCTCGTGTAATTACTTAAGAAGAAGTTTAAAATTTTGAATGACAAAGCCCAAGTCAAGTAAAAAAAATAATTTTCATTGTCGATGCATACTTGGAAGTTAAATTTCGACGGCTCCAACTCGAGTGGTGTTAGAAAATCCCGCAGGGGTGAGAGAGGTTTTTTATCAGGATTTGGGTAAGCAATTGACGTGCAACGAGTCGGAGTACGCAGCATTAATCACTGGCTTGGAAATAGCTAAAAGCCGGAAGATTCAAAAGTTGCAGGTACGCAGGGATTCAAAGCTGGTCTGTAGACAAGTGACCGGAGACTGGGAGGTCCGCACCAATAATTTACGTCCATATTACGAGGCAGCTCTGCGATTAAAGCAATATTTTGAATTGATCGAGATTAAACATATTTCGAAAAGTCAGAATTGGGATGCTGACGCAGCAACTCGAAATGGTTGAGTATGCTCGCCAGAGTTACGTGGAGTAAAGAAGGGTCATTGACACGATACTTGGAAGACACGTTGTGGGCGCAATTTTTGAATTACCAGGAGCAAAAGGACGACCAAGGTACTGAACTTGAGTTCGTTAATTTAAGGAAAAAGCAAACGTCGGACAACATGGTGGCTATACCTGTTTTCGTTGGAAAAGAAGGAGAGGACCCCGAAAGGTTCTTGAAGCAGTATAAGCGGGCTTGCATGGCTAACGGAGACAGAACTGAAGAAGTTTGGCTTGAGCTGCTTCCCATTCATTTGGATGACACGGCGTCCTTTTGGTACGACAGACAATCTTCTACGATTAAGAATTCTTGGATTAGCCTGACCACGGCCTTAGTGGCAGAATTTCAAGAGCGAGAGAGTTATCAAAGCCTCCTGGGAACTTTGAGTCTGATTAAGTAGCAGCCTGGTGAACGAGTCCGACAGTTCAGTGAAAGAGTTTAGGAACTCCAAGCTTACATCCAAAGGAGTCTCAACTTGTTATCAAGCACGCACACCGAGGAAGGTCATGGTTTTCCGGGAATTACCATCGACAACATGCAAAGTATCGATGCGCTGGCTCTTCGAAGCTTCATCAGTGGTTTAAAACCATCGATCCAAGAAATTGTGTCGTGGAAGGAGCCGTCAACATTTGAAGCAGCATTGGCATTGGCTCAACGGAAGGAGTTGAACCTCGATAGTGTTTTGCAACCGCAGGTGATTACATCCGTATCGACGCCAATGGTCACGTAGTTGGTGCAACCAGCGTTGGAAGTTCCTCAACCCTCGCCAGTGCCTGCGCAGTCAGCTATTCAAAAGACTAGCCAAGTTGAGTCTAAGGATCCAGAGATTTCTCAGCTTGTATCGGAGATGAGAGACCTGAAGTTATTCTTATTACAGAGTCAAGGAAGCAACAGATCTAAAAGTCCGGGTGGTGATACTCATCCGAATCCCAAAAGATTAGTGCAGTTCAAAACCTGTCATCAATGCGGTAGAAAGGGCCATTATCGCAACGATTGTCCAGATTTGGAGAAGGGTGTTGTCTCTTCGATCGTTAAGCTAGCTGAGGTGAATCTGCTCCAATTGGCCGGGAATGCCCAAGAGCTCGAGTTAGAACCCGAAGTTATGATGACCAAAAGAGGCCGTCCACCAAAAGACCCTAAACAGCATATCAGCAAGAAGTCAAGGTCTGCAAAGCGAGTTTCCACCGGTCATCCAAGGAGGAAAATAGGCATCGAGGATTTACTCTTGAGTCGCGGCCAGCAAAAATACTCTCTCTTACAGGATCTTGGGTCACAAACGGCCAATATAACTGTAGGACAATTGGTAGCTAAATGTCCTTCGTTGTGCCGTGAGTTATGTCAGGGGATCAGCACCCGTCGTAACCGATTTGTGGCAGAAGTTCATGTCACAAATAAAAATAAGGGAGATTCCAAATCGCCGCAGGTAGAAGCCACAATGAATGGACATTAGGTAGCCGGATGTCTAATCGACGGAGGAAGTGCAGTTAACGTGATGTCAAGTTGGTTCATGCAGGACGCTGATTTCAAGCCAGACAAATCATCAACGTTAAGATTAAAAGTAGCAGACCAAGGTTGTGTTCGATCTCTTGGAATGACTCGCCAGATGCCTATCATGGTAAATGGGGTCACAATTAAAATAGACTTTCACGTTTTGGACATATCAACAAGGAGGGGTGGATATCCTTTGATTCTTGGCCGACCTTGGTTGCAACAAGTTCGAGCGGTGAATTACTGGGAGAAGGGTCGTATGAAGATCGGTTCAGCATGCAATAGAGTGAGTATACAAGTGGTGCCTGACACAACCACAAGTTCATCAAGTTTTACTTCAGAAGGAGAAGACTATGAGTCTGATGAGTCAGCATGGATTACTGACCCGTCCCTAGATTCCAGTGAAGACAGCGATTCAGAAGCAGAGCTGTATGCAATTGATGTTCTCCCTCAAATGGTTAGCGAGTCGATGCCACATCTTGAAGACCCTGACATTGTTCCGACCAGGAGAGAGGAGCTCCTACGATTGGTGAAATTCGGACCCACGTTGTCTATGCAAGAGCGTGATTCAATGGAGATGTTAGTTATTGAGTACGCCGATCTTTTTGTAAGTAAGCATATTGATTTGCCTGCTATTACACTCGACGAGCATCGAATAGAGCTAGTTCCTGGCGCAAAGCTTGTTCGAGCCAAGCAAAGACAAATGGCCCTAGAAAGAATGGCTATACTTCGAGCGGAATTAGATAGATTATTGGAAGGAGGTTTCGTAACTGAAGTCAAGAACACTGAGTGGGTGTTGCCTGTCGTCATAGTACCGAAGAAAGGAGGAAAGTAGAGGGTTTGCGTTAATTATAAAGCCTTGAATCGTTTCACGAAGAAAGATTGGCAACCTTTGCCTCATATAGATGAGTTACTGGATGAAGTCATAGGGCACGAGTTATATTATTTTTGCGATGGATACGTAGGTTATCACCAAGTGCGGGTCCACCCTGACAACGTACTATACACTATTTTTACGACGCCTTGGGGTATGTATGCATATCTTCGCATGCCCTTTGGGCTGTGTAATGCAGGGGGTACGTTCTAAAGACTCCAGATGAAAATATTTGGTCCATTTATCGGTAAATTTATCAGAGTCTATTTGGATGATTTTGCTATTTACGAAAAGAAGACTAATCATCTGGGTAATATGCGAACTGCATTTCAAAGGCTACGAGAGCATGGTTGTTCGTTGAGTCCCAAACAATGCCAGTTGGGCTTTGAGGAAGGTCATTTGTTAGACCATGTAGTGTCTTGCCAAGGAATCAAAGTAAATCTCGACAAGGTCCAAAGGATTCTCGACATGAAGCAACCTGTTACACGAGAACAAGTTTCACGACTTTGGGGTATGATGAATTATCACAACCGATTCATTCCTAATTTGGCCGGCGTTGGGAGGCCGATTAGTTCTTTGCTCAATAAAACGAGTTCCTTTGTGTGGGGTGATGAGCAAGCAAAGGCATTCGGGTATATTAAAGAACGTCTTGCCAGTTATCATGTGGTAAGAGGGCCTAATTGGACTAAACGCTTTATCATAAATTCTTCTCCCAACGAGCAGGTAGTGGCGGCAGTGTTAATGCAAAACGATGACGCGGGAAGAGCGCATTCGGTATTTTATGCAAGCAGGATTCTTACAAATTGTGAACTTAAGTATTCCTCGTCAGAAAAGCAAGCCATGGCATTGTTATTCGCCTGCACCAAATTTAAGCATTATTTGCTATCAAGTCATTTCTCGACGCTGGTACAATGCGAGTCAAATTGCCTAAAACAGCTGGTGCAGCAGCCAAATCCGGAAGGTCGAACGGCGAGGCTATTAATCGCTCTACAAGCCTTTGATCTAGAAATTAAGTCTGAAAAAGGTAACCGAGCGAAGCATACTGGTTTGTTGTTGGAATTGGGCGAGCATTCACGGGAAGAGACTGGAGCTTTGTCAGATGGCGCAGAGTGCTTCTCCGTCGGGATAGCGTCAACCTCACAGGATTTCGGTTACCGAGATATCGCAAATTATTTGAGAGATTTGTCATTACCTGCTCACTTAGACGCACAGCAACGTCGTAATGTTCGGAGAAAGAGTCTTCTGTATACCTTAATCGGGGAAGAGCTATATTTTGCTGGAAAAGACGGAATCTTGAGAAGGGCGGTGACATCAGAGGAGAAATTCTCCGGCAGTCGTATGAGGGAGCTTGTGGCGGGCACTTTGCCACTGACATTACAGCAAGGAAGGTTCTCCAGACTGGCTATTATTGGCCTTCATTGTTTGCGGATTGTAATCAGTTATGTCGTAGCTGTCCGTAGTGCCAAGCTTATGAGAGAAGAGTGAAGCCCTATATCGAACTGCATCCCATCATTCCTACTGGCGCTTTTGAAAAATGGGGTGTCGACTTCGTGGGTCCTCTTCCTCTGACGGCAAAACGAAACGAGTATCTCATCGTCGCTACTGATTACTTGACAAAATGGTCTGAAGCTGCAGTTGTTAAGAAGTGCAATAAGAAGGTGGCAGTGGAGTTTATGTTCAACCAGATCATTTGCAGATATGGCTGCCCGTTAGAGATCGTTACCGACCAGAGGACTCATTTTGTAAACGAGCTCGTGGACGAGCTATTGAAAAAAATGTCTGTCAAGCACCGGAGATCCAGCCCTTACTATCCGCAGGCTAATGGGTTGGTTGAAAAAACCAATGGGGTTCTAATTAACATACTCAGGAAAGTCATATTGGAGAACCGAAGATAATGGGATTTGCATATTGGCGAGGTGCTTTGGGCCTACCGAACTGCTCATAAAACTGCTACCGGTTACACTCCCTTTCAGTTAGCCTTTGGGTTTGAAGCTACAATGCCAATCGAGCTTGAATTTCCTTCTTTGCGGACGGCGGTGTGCCACAACCTGGGTGATACTAAATCAATTCGTAACCAAATTCTAATGTTGGAGAAAATGGATGCGACCTGACGGAGTGCATTGCAAAATTACGAGAATTTACAACACCGAAGGAAAGCAAGACATGACGTCGCAAAGAAATTCATTAAGTTCCATCGCAGAGATTTGGTAATGCTCTTAGACCAGTGGCTTATTAAACAACACGGGCAAAAGTTTAGGCCGAAGTGGCAAGGTCTGTTTGCCATTTATAAAACCATTGATAATGGGTCTTATAAGCTGACCACCCCTGACGGGGTCATTCTACGCAAGTGGTATAATGGATCAAAGCTGAAACTATATAGGAGCCGCAATGAACAGACTCACTGCACCAATTTGGTTTCTGAGTCTGGGGAGGAAATGATGCGGCAAATTTCGACCTAATCACCAAGGTGTGAATGGAGGAACTGAACGTTAACTGGTTCTTCATTTGTTTAGGGCAGCAGGCTTAATCTTGTTAGGCTTTCATTCCCTAATTATGGTTCCAGTTTAGCAATTAGGGTGAGGATGAGTAGAAAAGAGGGAAAGCGAGGAAGAAAGGGGGGATCAAAACATGTACCTGGAGAGGTAGGATTAAAGGGATCAATAAAAGAAATGTCTATTTTGGATTCCACTCTATGCATGGTTAGTTGAGAGTTAATTTATTCATGTATCAATACATTCATAGCTATCCGATTATATTTGATAGTTTTGTATCTTTTATATATATATAACTAGCAAAATTTATACATAATATAATTCTATGTGCTTGGTTTTTTACTCTCATAGAGATAATACTTCATAGGTTTTTATCACATTAGTGTATTTATTACATCTATATTGGCAAGTTAAGGATGCTAGTTTAACACATGGCATATGTTGTTTAACTACCTTTACTGGCAATTATTTTAGCCACCAAGCAACTATGGATAATTACATGAATTAGGTCACAAATTACAATTACACTTGATAGTAGTAGTAGCCTTGGGAACCACTTGATTTGGTGGATAATGACTCTTAAAATTCCTATCTACATGTAATAAAACTTCAATCGAATCTACTACTCAACATTGTACAACTAGATGTGCATGCTGTAGTAATGGGCCGATTGGGGTAATAGGTTGGCTATAACTTCACTTCTCTCACAACTAACAATTGTTGGTTGGGTGTGTGATATTTGGAGTTTTTGCTTTGTTGTTGACGACCTTCTTTGAGCCTCATACTAGTAGATAGTTTAGACATTTTGTATTCTTTTTGTTCTTACTTCTTGAGAACAAAAGTTGTCACTACTATAGCATCTACTCAATCAATGTCAAACAATCAAGTTCCTTTAAATAGATTCTAACACATTTGGTTCATAGTGTAGATTGTGTTAAATTGTGTTTTATTTTTTTGCACTTAAACATATAAAATTGCACTTAAAAAACACAATTTAACACAACCCACACTATTTAATCATAGTGTAGACAAAAAAATAATTTAATATGATTGAATGATTAAATTGTATTTTGTTTTTTTGTCTACATCATTTTTGCACTTTGACATATAAAATTACACAACAAAACGTACAATTGAAAATAAGCTCATTGCAAACTAGGGGGGCAATTTTTTGAGTTTTAATTTTGTTTGTACAAAATCATAGAATGGGACTTCGATTTCTCTTTGTACAACAATTGTGTTGTTGGTAATTCTATTTTCATTTTCTTATGCAATATGTGTTGAATTTTTTTGACATTTATATAAGAAGTTCATGACTTTGAAATTCACGTAGTGCATTTCAAAATTCAAATGATTTTCAATCATTTGTTGTCCAATTCCTCTAATTGCAATGTACTCCAACAAATGAGGTTTTACTAATGTTGGGATACAAATTTCTTTTCCCGGTACATCTTCGTGCATATGTACATTGTTCTCTTGCACAAAACCATTCCTTGTGTTTTTTGGTATGTCATCCCATGATAATATAATTGCTTCTTTTTCTATCTATCCATACCTCTTACTGGATGGCTCTTTAGCTCCTACATTGCTTCCATACAATTTTTATACCAATCCCTACTTGAATTTGCTTCCCTTGCACTTCATGCCTTTAGAATTGACTAGTACCATATGACCTTCATTTTTATTGCCTACTTTTGTTGACCGAACTCCAAAACTTTCCCCACATAAAATGACACTTCTTCTCTTACTTTTGTAGCCTCTATTGTGAAGGCAACCAATTGACTGACTTGAAGATCTTTCTTTAGTTCAAACACTAGAAAAAGATCTTGACTTTCCTCTAAGATACTTGTTGCAATTGTTTGTCCTCCTTCATTTTTCCTTCTTTTTAGAGCCTTTGTCCTTACAACTTGTGTTAGCTTATTCCTTTGCGGACCAAAGTAGCGTTGAGCTTTTGAATTTGACATTGTTGCTATAATAGAGTTAATTGTAGTTAACATCATATTTGATTTGCTCCCTTTGTTTTTAACAAATGTTAATAGCCAAAATGACATATTCTTCTCTATAGTTCTTTCCATATTTAGAAACTCTCTCACATATTTGATGAACTCCTTGGTTTTTTGTTTTGCTCTAAGGTTCTTCTGCACATCCATTCCTCCCTCTCCACACATTTCTTCTTGTACAAAATAAAATCTTCCAATTCTTACTCATTTACTAGAAACACAACTGCTAGAGTTGGCTTCTTTGTCGTACTTTGTAAGGATTGCAAGCATTTGTGTCCTTGTGCTAGTTCCGACACATCTTTGCTAAAGTGTTTGTGTTGAACCGTAAGTATTCCATTCTCCATGTAGAACCTCATATAGTATAGAAAAATTATCCCCGTCAATTGATCTCTCCCCTTAAAAATATGTGGTATGATGAACATCTTCTAGTTCCGATCATTCTCTAGCTTCCTTACACTCATGAACACCTCCATACACAATGTCCCTTTTTCTACCAAAGGCAATAGCTCATTCATAGAATCAATGTTTTTCCTCTTGAGTGTGTTTGAAATAATGTTAAATCTTTAATCTATGTCTTCATGTGTATGTCTTACAATGAGAAAAGACAATTGTACTTCTTGGAAGAAATCCAAGCCTACTAAAATTGCATACAATGCAAACATATACATGTTCCTATTCTCATGAATTGTATTGTCTACTTGAATTTGCAAAGTAGGTGGCAACTTTCCCTTTTGTCTTTGCTCATCAAAGAGAACATGCATTACCATGGTTATCACTTGATTGTTGTTGTGTTTATGATGTGCATCAATTCACACATCTGTATACAATCCAATTCCATGCACTAGTACTCTACAAAGATGAGTTTTTATGAATTGAGACTCTATATTCTTCATACTCTGTCTTATTTTTGAAACCATGGTGGTATCTTAGTCCATGCCATCTACTATCAAATACATATATAAATTTGGTGTTATCACTATTGGCCTTTTGAACAACCAATAATCACGTTTTTTTCCATTTGATGTTGGATGTGAATAATATCACCTTTTTATTTCTTCACAGATTGCAACATTTATTGAAGCTTCTATTCTGCACTTATACTCCCAACAATGGTAATATTTTGAAAATAAAAAATACAATGGAATTTATACATGTGGAAATTCTATGCGCCACAACCATTGAAAAGAACTTAGGGTTAATGGTTCTCCATTCACCATGATCTTCTTCACCTCTTCATTCACGTAGTAAAATACATCCACTTTTGTTGTATTCATAGGCAACAATATCAACAATACTATTGTGTTATCTGTTTTCTTTAGTATCTACCTATGAGATTGAGTGCATCCAACTTCCTTTATAAATTCTTCAAAACTTACATGTGTTGTAGACATTCTTGCACCTTCTCAAGTGGCATGTATTCCCATGTATTGTAGTCATTCTTCCATATATTTGTTGGGGTTGTTTCAATTGTTTGAACCATTGTTGTGAATAACCTAGTGTTGCTACATAGCATGCATTGTAAACGTTGAAACCATCTAGTTATGTTTCATACTTGTGTCTATTTTCTCCCTTTGTTCTATTGTAGAATGCGTTCAACATTTGCAATATCCATGTTGACCAAAGCTCATACTTTTGTTCCTATGCCATATACCTTTAATTCAATATGTAATTCTTATATATTATACTCAAGTAGTTTTTCTTGCATGCACCCTCATTTGTTATTTTCAAAACATTTTAGAACATCACTTTTTGATTCAATGCCTCTCTTCTTACATGTGGTCTTCTTTCCCTCTTCCTTTGGTTTGCTATTGAATAACTTTGTTTCCTTGAAGATTCTAGTACTCCATCCCTTACTTCTTTGAAAGGTTAGCTATTACTTTTCATTTCACTTGTTGGAGCTCTTTGTTGAGAAGTGCTAGTACTGCCAAGTGTACTTTACAATGTTTTGGAAGGACTTGGACTACTATTGCTCTCATGGAACTCAAACTTCAGTGTTGCTTCAAGAAAAAAAGAAAACCTTTGTTTGTGCAATGATTCCATTGCACTTGGCCTTCTTTCCCTAACTATGAGCACCTGTGATTTATTCCAACAAATAACCAACCCTATACATTGACCAAGATGCTCTTCCACTAATTCTCTAGTCCATATTGTCCCATTTATAACATTCAATACATGCATAGCAACCTCATGAGACAGAGCTTAATATGATGAAATTCCATCCTACGTACTACATTTTCATTAATGACTCATATTGCTACTATACCTCCTACTTTTGAGATGAGCTCTACGATGTTTGTTCCTCTACTCTCTTGTGCAACATGCCTTCCAAAAATTCCACCTTTAAATAGTCTAGCATGACATGCTTGCACAATTCTTTGTCCTATACTTCCTCTATTACAACCTCCTTGGTTGCCAATTTAGGCATAGCCATAAGATTCTCAAAACCTCTTGCATCAATTGGCATTCTTGGTTTAAATAGTCAATACTATTGTTTTTGGTCAAAAATATAAAAAAAAATGTAATTTTTTTCAATAACATTTATTAGTTACTAACACAAAATATCACAATAGCTCTTTATATATGCATATTTTCACATACTTGTAGAACCTATATTTCAACAAAAATGTAAAGATGTTACCTTTTTGTATTGCAAGTAGCCTTCAATAACTTTATTTCAACCTCCAATGCCTACATATATAAACAAGAAGGTTAGTTTTCAATAAATGAACAATATAATTCAAACTTCAAAGATTGAAAGCACTACAAAATATGTAGACATGTTTAAGATAAAGAAAAATTATAATCATTATATATTCAAAAATTATAAATAACCAAAAAAAAATAACAATGATGATAGAGAGACTAAGAAGCAAAAGGTAGCAAAAAAGAAAAAGCAAAAACTAAATGACATTATGATTGCAAAGTATGACTGCAAAATATGACTGTAAAATATGACTAGGAGGCAAGAAGAAGAAAAACCTAAAATGGAAGAAAAAACAAAAGTTAAAAGGCAAGAGCAAGCGAAATCTAAGATGGAAGAAGAAGTAAAACCTAAGATGGAAGAAGAAGCAAAAGCTAGGAGGCAAGAAGAAGCCAAATTTCAGAAGAAAAAAGGAGCAAAAGCTAAGTAGGAAGAAGAAGCAAAACCTTAAAAGCAAGAAGTAAGAAGGAGCAAGAAGAAGTAAGAAGAAGCAAAAAGAAGAAAAACCTAAGAGGCAACAAGAAACAAAACTTAAGAAGCAACAAAAGCAAAGAAAAAGGAACAAAAAATAAAAAAGAAGAAGTAAAAGCTAAGTAGGAAGAAGAACCAAAACCTAAGAAGCAAGAAGAAGTAAGAAGAAGCAAAAAGAAGAAAAACCTAAGAAGCAAGAAAAAGTAAGTAGAAGCAAGAAGAAAAAAAAACTCAGGAGCAACAAGAAAAAAAACTTAAAAAGCAACAAAAACAAAGAAGGACCAAAAAATAAAGAAGGGGCAAAAAAAAGAGTGGCTACTAAAAATGGTGGCTAGGGTTTCAAAACCCTAATTTAGTGGCGGCTAGGATTTCAAAACCCTATTTTGTGGTGGCTAGGGTTTCAAAACCTAAATTAGTGGTAATTACAAAAAATATGACTACAAAAAAATCCTACATGGAAAAATATGACTAGGTACTTTCTAAACATATTCACTACCCAAATTGTTTTTGAGCTACCCTAAAAAAATCTTACTATTATAGAGATGTGATTGCAAATATGACTAAAGAAAAAATATGACTAGAAAATATGACTGGGTGTTCCCTAAATATGTTCCCTACTGTTCTCTATGAAGTATTTTGGTGTTCCCAATGGCCATATACTATACGGCCATGATGTATAAGGCTAAAATATGACTCGCAGTCATATTTGCAGTCATATTTTTTTTACCTTAAAAAATATGACTACAAGCAGTTGCCAGTCATCCTCAGTTATAATTCTGCAATTATAAAACATTGCCATTGTTGTAGTGAATCATTGTGTAATTTTCAAGGTCAACTCTTGAATTGCAATAATGTAGATTGAATAGTGTTGAAGAGAAAAAGAGGAAATAAAAGAAAAAGAAGGAAGTAATTAGGAATCCACATTTTACTTGTATTAAACAACAACTTTCAAGTGGTGAGCAAAAATTGTAAAACCACTGAAAACATGGCAAACGCTGTGGAAGGGAAGATATTATGAACAACCTACAAAACAATGTCCTTCCTATAGTAAGTACATAATATTACCTGCTGCTACTAATTTTCAAAGTTACCTTGTTAAAATATAGTGGCCAAACTATAACCTCAAGTCAAAGTAGCAAGGATAGTTTTCTTTCAAGTTTTAGATTTAAAATGTTGTAGAAGTCTAGAGTTTTTTAAAAGTATCTCACACTTAGGAATTTGATTTAAAACAAAGAAGTTATCAGATGAAGTTTAGAGCTAAAACTGAATGAAAATTAGTTAGAACTTCAAACTCTTGAACAAGTTGAGAAAATTAAGAAGTCAAAACCTAGAGTCCATAAGTAAAAGAAAAAAGTCAATTTCAAATTATAGATTAGGAGAAATTAGTGAATGAAGTTTGAAGAAATGATTAGTGGTCAAACTTCATTCATCAATAACTTCTAGTACAAAGGACAGATTAGTGTCTTATCAATTTAGAAAGCTAAAATTAGTATTTATAAGAAAAAATACCAAACTCCTAAAAATAATAAATTGATAGAAATTAAACTGAGACTTTAAAAACCAAGAAAGCTTAAGCAAGAACTTAGAAGTTAGATTGAATAGAAAATTAGTCCCATAGATTCCTAGAAAAAACAACCCAGTAGAGCTTATAAGTACTTTATACTCAAGAGAAGACAAAAAAAAACCCATAAAATATAAAAGGATGAAGTTTTAGATTAAGTTTGAATGAAATCTCAATAGAAGTATCTAATTAAAAACCAAACTTCAGATTTAGATAGAAACAATCATTTTAAACACATCTTAAAAGTTTCAAATTAGTTTGAATTAGAAAACTAGGTTAAAATTGTGGATGAAGTTTGATGAATTGATTAGCAATCAAACTTCATCCACCCATAACTCTTGCTAAGAAGGTCGGATTGGAACAAGCTTTATAGTTTTAGAATGGGCAACAAATTTTCTATTACTTGATGTCATTATTTTTGGTCTGACTTCACTTGCACAAAAAAATCACAATGGCTTAGTCTATTGTCAAATTATCAAACCATATACATTTCAAAGTTGTATTTGTTGGTTGATATGTCACATTGAGTATACTTAGGCATTTAGAGAAGAGTTCATTGCTTGGAAGGCTTAGTAGACAACATTTAAACATCCATTAGCAATTAAAACTAAAATGAACCAAAAAGAATCCATTGTGGAAATTATTTACCTTGGGTGGATAAGTAAGCGTTCACAATAAGTGGTGTGGAATCTTCTCAATGCGGTGGAGGCCATGGCATCAAATCATAGGGCACATTGTCTTTTTAATTTCAAGAGGGGGACAAGTGACAGTAGTAACTGTTGTATGCTACAGTCTTCGTTGGCCATGCAATTCACTCGACTATCCTTGAGTCCACGTGACTGCAAAGAGGCCCTTAGACAACGTTGTGCAACAATGGGAGAAAAGGAAAGGGGTTGATGTGGCAAAATGATTCGTTCGACTAGTACAATTCATGTGGCAATACGGATTGTTTGCATAAAAAGGAAGGTGGGAGCTTGAGCAAGGTGGGATTGGAATCAAAGAGATTTGTGACAATTTCTCTAGCAGTTTTGTGGCTAGTCCAACCTCCAATGGTAGCATCCTCATTGGGGAGGTCATTCGTGAATTTACTCACACAATAACTAGAAAAAACATATTTCTATATTACTTCTCTACACGGTTGTCATATCGGACAGAATCTTACTATTCATGGACGAATCGGGCGAATTAGGGTTGACTGGCTGCAAACTTTGGAGGCCAATAACTTTTGGAAAAATTATCCAAATTGGGCATATGAGATGTTTTTTGGCATCTACAAAAACCATTAAACTACTATGGTTATTCTATTAAATCTAACTTATCACCTTTTTGGTTTTAAATTCCTAATTTTTCCCTACCATTTCCTCTAAATTCTTCCTAATTGCATTTTCTAACTTCTCCTTCTAAACTCCCAAGGTTTCCATTGTTATTTAGCAAAAAACTCCCTAATTGATAGTTGTGGTTTAATTTAGGGAATTAACATTTCTAAACTTGAAAATTCATGCAATTTTTTTATATTTTCTACAATCTAAATAGTGAATCACTATGGTAGTTCACACAAAATATGTATAGTTCATTGCTAAACCAAATTCGGTGGCAATAGTGGTCAAAGAGCCCCCTGAAGTAGTTTCCTCTATAATTTTAGTGGATTTGGGCAATGTCATATTGTTGTCCAACACAAGAAATTGTCCTTGAAAACACAATTGAATGGTTGAATTTTTTTGACTTCCACATTTTGAAACCCCATTCTACTTTGTACAGTTCGATGTTCTTCTAACCCCTCGGATGTTCTTCAAATAATGCATACATTTTTACCACTTTTTGTAGTCCTTTGTTGGTCAAAAATCTCCTGTCACTTTAGGGTTAAAAACCCATAAAATAAAAAAATTGGTAAGAAATCAAAGCTTCAAACTCAAGGACTAGAATTCCAAACAGGGGGCAAAATGTTGTGAGTCAATGGATGGCTCCAGACATTGACTTGATATTTGAAATTTCATGTTGAGTTATTTTTACATTTCTCCTTCATAAAGTAGACAAGCCTATTACTACCTTGATTTGTAATTTAAATATATTGGGTCCACCTTCAAGAAGGGCAGATATTTTTCAGAGGTGTACGCATCCAAATCCAAGTGAAATTATAATTTTTCAATTAAAATGGTAATTTTTGTGAATTTTTGAACCAACTTGTCCTAAAATTACAAAACCACCCATAGACTAGAGTCATAAACGTTTCCTAACCAGCTCGTAACCACCCAAGTCAGGAATTAAGTATTCACCATTAATGTTGTGACACTTTATCCCTTATTGTCATAAATCGCTCTAATTTTGCCATAAAAAGAATGGATTTGGATGTTTTTTGGATGGAATTGGGCCCAAAGTTAGGTGATTGAATTGAGGTGGTCTATTGATAGAATTGGAAAGCAAAAGGTAATGGGCTGGTTTACCTTAGTTGAATTACTAACTTAATTGAATGTATGTTTTGCTAAGTTGTGCAACAAGGCTTGTCATTAATCCTTGAAGGGCTTGCAAGCCCTTTGTTGTTGTACAATACATTATGAATTTGGTAGTATTTGATCAAAAAAACATTGACCAAATACTATTCAGTACAAAGTAAATTGATGATCATGATGGTATGTAAATAACAATGTATCACAATTCACATATTAAACCACAATTTCAAAAGAAAATCAAAGTGGGTGAAGAATCTGAATGGAAAACAAATCAAGTCCAAGTTGAGAAAATATAAAGCAAAATTAGAGTGATAGGAGAGAGAAAGAAAATCATATAGTCTATGAGTAAGTTGAATGAGGTGTAGGAGTTGTGTAGAGGTCTAAGTACTTAATGTGGAGTTAGAACTCAAAAATTGTAAATCAACACTTGATCTTGTAGTTAGGAGATGGATTTGACTACTAGTCTAGGTATGACTCTTAATTCAAAAAAGTAAAAAATAAAAGAAGGCATAGTTGACCAAATTAAAGGCCATCAATATACACTTTAGTACAAATTGTTGACAATTTAGTCATCACTTTATTTGGTTTCAAGTCAATTAGAAGATAGATAGTAGTATTAGAGTCAACGTTTGGCAACCACAATATCTCAAGAGAAAAGTCAAAGAGAAAAAAAATAATAATAATAATTTAGTCATACTTTAGCTTGAATTGATATTGGAGGAAATTGACATACTCCATGTATATTCTTTAAAAATGAAAAAAAATTATACCTTTGGATTTTGACATTTATACATTGTAATTATAATTTATAATTTTTGTTATTTACTCCAAATATAGTAAAATTAAAAAATATATATTTAAGATAATTAAAATTCAAAGAATATACTTTGAATAAATATCATGGAAAAATACAAACTTTACATGATGAATTAAGATTGTCATTGGTCTAAAAAGCAAAAGAATTAATTGAATATAGTTTTAATAATGTCAACATCTCATTGATCAATATATTTTCATCAAGATTATTATGTTGAATACATTTTGGATTTCGGTGTTGAATTGTCTGTTTGACGTTGCATGTTGTATATGACAAGTGTCAGTCATATACAATGGACCTATAGTCGTTCTACTTGAGGTCGCTTAAATTTTTTAAATTTTCTATCCAATAGGCAATCCTACATGGAAAGCCCAAACTATATCACTATGAACAACTGCCATAGGTGGGCGACCCTAGATGAGAGTGGGATGACCGTTGGTCCAAAGCATTGGGCGACTATGGGTCTAAAACATTGGACAATTGTGGGTTTAGAGAGTGCTTGTATAAGGTGACTGCGGATAGGACAACAATTGATCGGATAGGGCGACTACATGTACCTTATGGCCATATTTGTTAAAATGAGATAAAATGGTCATTTTGAGATTTCAACCCTAAAATAATTATAGTGATTTTATCCTCGAGTTGAAGATAAATGAGAGTGCAATCTTTAGGCAATCAAAAATTTATATATATATTAATATATGAAAGTCTCAAATTACCAAATAGTCTCAAAATTGAATAGTTATGACAATTTATCTTCTAGTTCAAGATAAAATTGAGACTACACTTTGTCTCATTTTAATGAATATGACCTTCCTTGAGGGGCAACTGTAGGTCAGGTAGGGCAATTGCAGGTACCTTGAGGGGCAAATGTAGGTCCTTGTGCACCATCCCTACCCACACTCATTAGGGAAAAATTGAACCTCAAAAGAGTCCGCTTCATAATGCAAAGGCTTAGGTGGAAAGAGCCTTCTCAATTCACTAATTGGATCAAGAATTGCATGATGAATTCAAAAATTCATCATTGTTATCCAATCCATCTCCACAATCTTAAAAATTTAGGTGGGAAGAGCCTTCTCAACTCACTAATTGGGCTATGAATTGCACAATAAATTCAAAATTTATCATCATTACCCGGTCCATCTCTATGATCCTATAAATCTCATGATGGTTCCATCATGAAGAATGGAGCACACACCAAGTGGTGGTCCTAATGAGGATGTGGCCACCTTTATATTCATTCAATTAGTATAAAGAATAGTAAGAAAACTCAAGGTTTCTTTGTGGGTTCAATTTTTTCTAATGCGCCTTGTACCTCAGGTCGCCTAGATCTGCATGCACCTTTGTGCAATGTGGGGCCCACATAGTAGCCATGGCCGACGGGCAGGCCAAAATTTTCGTTGAAAAGTTAAAAGTAAGTTTGACCTTATTAGACAAACAAGGGGTAAAATTCATGTCATGTTCGTTGTGTCCATTGTGTTGTTGATTTGTCAAGGCGAACAACCATGGTTTTCATCTTCCAATAAAAACGTATTAGAGAAACTATCCAAAACTTAAATAAACATTTGTGTCACCATTTTCTATGAGCAACCCATGTACTTCAACATCAAGACCATCATTAAGATACATATAAATATAAACATCAACAAAATAAAGTTATTATACTTGAACAACTGGATATATACAATTGTGCAAATACAATAGTTTAATATTAAACTCAATAATATCAAAACAAATTGTTGAACATTTTCCTAGGAAGTCATATACCATAAATGGATACATGTCTTTCTTATATAAAACCCTAATTTCTTCAATATCCATTTATAGAAAAAAAGCAATTCATGTAAAAGACATTAATCACTTAAGGGAGTTTTAACATTGACAAATATCTATCAATTAAGTATTAATACTAATGATTGACTGCATAGGTAACATCATTATTAATTTAAGAAGGTAATTTATAATTCAAAGAATTGACAAAAGAAACACAATGAAGTATTGAATAAAAATTAATATTATGAGGCTCAAGATCATTAGCTTTGTTCAAATTATCAACTTACACATCATTCTTTTAAGTGCCCAATGAATGCTAAAAACATCATTAGGCTCAAGCTCATCAGCCTTATTCAAATCCTCCAATGCCTCTACATACTTGCCCATCATTCACTTAACATTCCCACAACTCCTTAGAATGTGTGCATGATTAGACTTCAAACCTTTAGCCTTGTTCAAGTCTTCTAATGAATCTACATATTTGCCGATCATTTTCTTTATTTCCCTATGCCTTTACAATGTAAAAGCATTATAAGGTTCTATTGCATTAGATTTGTTCAAGTCCTCTAATGCCTTTGCATATTGCCCATCATTCTCATTAGTTCTCCACGCCTTTTTAGAGTGTGTGTTATTAGGCTCCAACTCATTGGACTTGTTCAAGTCCTTTAATGCATCTCCATACTTGCCCATCATTTTCTTTACATCCCCATGCCTCCACAATGTCCAAGCATCATGAGACTTCAATTCATTAGCCTTATTCAAGTCCTCCAATGCGTCTCTATATTTGCCCATCATTTTCTTCACTTCCCCACAACTCTGCAAAATAAAAACATCATTAGGCTCTAGTTCATTAGCCTTGTTTAAGTCCTCCAATGCATCTGCATACTTGTCCATCCTTATCATACTTCTCCACGCCTTCCCAATATAAAAGAGTCATTAGGCTCTAGTTCATTAGCCTTGTTTAAGTCCTCCAATGCATTTACATACCTGCCCATTGACAACTTAATTGCCCCACGACTCTTCAAAGTGTATGCGTGATTAGGTTCCAATTCATTAGCCATGTTCAAGTCTTCCAATGCATCTATATATTTGTCCATCATTCTTTTTACTTCCCCACACCTTTGCAATATAAAAGCATCATTAGGCTTTAGTTCAATAGCCTTATTGAAGTCCTGTAATGTCTCTATATACTTGCCCATTGACATCTTAAGTACCCCACGCGTTTGCAATGTAAAAGCATTATAAGGCTCTACTTCATCAGCCTTATTCAAGTCCTCTAATGCACTTGTATACTTGCCCATCATTATCTTTATTTCTCCATGCCTCTTTAGAGTGTGTGTATTATTAGAGGCGGTTCACACCAGGCAGTATAGTCAAGAGTCCATCAGTTTCCACCAATCAGATTCTAGAGAACCGGGAATTCGGACTCTCGGCCCTTCACACTAGGGTGGCACAGTCCAAAGTCCATTGCCCTCGTGGCACCCTTTATGGCAACAAATGCCTACATGGTAGTGGCCTCGTAATGGACTCTCAACCATAGTTTGGGTTGGCCAAAAATAGCGACCAAAACTATGGTCGAGAGTTCGTCGAATTTTTTTCAAAAAAATGTCAAAAATGACAAGATTGCACCCATTAGATTAGATTGGATTAGGCAAGTAGTAGTATACTCCCCTTTGTGATTTGTGATTTGTAATTTGTCGCCATTGAGGTTTGAAACCTAATCTCCACCATTACAATAGAGAGTCTTTGCATTCAATGAACCTACTTCCCTTATTCTACTTTCCTTCAATGACCAATGCCACCCTTTTATTCCATTTTTATCCTTCATATTCCTTGTTCAATGATAAGAACATGTGCTGTGATTTTTTTCCAAGGCCATTTTGGACTTCTTTCTCAAGTTTTTTTTATCTTTGCTTGAAAAAATTGACACGGGTGGCATTTGGACTTTGGGCTTGGCCTTTGGAGGCTTCACACTATGGCCGGCCAAAGGCTCTAATTCCTAAATTTTAGAGCCTATTTATTGCCCATTTCTTTGGACTCTCGCTAAAGTTTGGACTCACTTCCACGGCCTCTTGACTTGGACGGCCATAGTGTGAACCACCCCTTAGGCTCCAACTCATTAGCCTTGTTCAAGTCCTTCAATGCATCTGCATATTTGTCCATCATTCTCTTTGCTTCTCCGTGCCTGCTCAAGGTGAAAGCATCATTAGGCTCTAGTTCATTAGCCTTGTTTAACTCCTCCAATGCATTTGCATACTTATCCATCTTTCTATTTACATCCCTACGAAAGCTCAAAGTGAAAGTATCATTAGGCTGAATTTCATTAGCCTTGTTCAAGTCCTCCAATGTCTTTGCATACTTGTCCATCATTTTTTAAACTATCCCATGGCTCCTCAAAGAAAAAACATCATTAGTTTGAACTTCACTAACCATATTTAAGTCCTCTGATGCCTCTGCACACTTACCCATCATTCTCTTAATTGACCCATGACTCCTCAATGTCATAGCATCATTAGGTTGCAATTCATCAACCTTGTTCAAGTCCTCGAAAGCACCAACATTTATGCCCATTATTCTCTTAACTTCCCCATGCCTCCACAATGCCAAAGCATCATTAGGCTCAAGCTAATCAACCTTGTTGAAGTCCTCTAATGCTTGTGCATTCTTGCCCATCATTCTTGTAACTTCTCAACAACTCTACAATGTCAAAGCATGATTATGCTTTAGTTCATGAGCCTCATTCAAGTACTTCAATGCTTCTACATACTTGTTGATTGTTCTCTTAGAGCCAGTTTATACTTGGCGCCGGATTGAGGGCCAACTAGAACTCTCTAAGTTTGAACCAAAAGGAGTGCTCAATTTCTCCAAATCTGACCCAAGGCGTTTATACTTGGGGCCGGATGGAACTACAACTCATCCTACATGTCGTCTTAGGTGGCATGATTTTGGCGCCAAACCATTTGGCCCAAGGGGAGCAATTGGGACAAGGTTTTTGGTGGCCCAAACTCCCATCTAGGGCCAAATTGAGGCCAAATTGAGCTCTTCCATTGGATTGTACAAAGCTCAACCATTGATTATACAAATTTACTTTTACTTTTTTACAAGCTCCATTTATATCTCTATGTTGGTTCTGCCTCTTCTCTTCTGTTTGCTTGCTGAAATGCTCTCTACTATGTGCCAAAGTATTCTCTCTATTTGCGTACTGTACTTACATGCCAAAGCAATCTGTATCGAATCAATTTATGCTTGGTCGAGGCTTGTGTACCAAATTGGATCTATCTGTAGATAACCAAAGCTTTGGCAAGTATCCTCAGTGAGTTTTAGCTTCCTGAAAAGGTCAGAACTTGGTTCAAACTTTTTTCAAGTTTTTTGGTAACTTCTTAGTTGTGGTTGTTGTCTTATACAATACTTCTTTTGTGCATTGCAGTTTAGAATTTATTAGCTTGCTTTGTCAATTTTTGTGTTTGTGTTGTTTATTGTATTACAAGTTCATTTTTTTGTGTTGTTTCTTGTGTCATGAGTTTGTTTTGTTCATGTGCTTTGTATTTTATTCATTGTTGTCTATAGGATTTTTTGGATCTATGGAGAATTTGCATAACGCGGGTTCCTTTGAGAACTCCAACTTTGGGTATGAGGAGAGAAACGAGATTCATGAGGACAAGGTTGATGAGGATTGTGAAGTACTAGCAAAAGAACCTCCAAAACAGCGTAAAAGAAAATCAAAATCAAAACAAATAAA
Source organism: Climacium dendroides (assembly GCA_950106755.1). Lineage (NCBI taxonomy): Eukaryota > Viridiplantae > Streptophyta > Bryopsida > Hypnales > Climaciaceae > Climacium > Climacium dendroides. The sequence continues at coordinate 4,170,632 of OX467087.1, forward strand.
ACTTGAAGAGGATGACAATAAATGCAACCGGTTAGACAACGAGGTGGAAGCACTAATTGCATTGAAGGGAGATATACAACTGGAGTTTGCAAAGAATGCCAAAAAACAAGGTTTGCAACAAACTACCTTGGATTTTAGGGTTTCAATTATTTTTTGTATTTAGGGTTTATAACTCATTTGAGTAATCTCGTTGCCCTATTGTTTTCTCACACTCTAATTGACTTTCCAGGAACAATAACACTTATCCAATTGATGTGAATTGCATCCTTCCAATTGACAATGAAAATCTTATTTATTATCATGTCCAACTCACAATAGTTGTTTATAATGTTTTAAAAACTTTAGGTTACTATAAATGAATTTTTCTTGCCAAATAATTGTGAAAATTTGTGCTATCAAACAATTGCAAGTTTGTTTTTAAGAGGGAAATATGATCTTCCTTATTTTCCTTGTTCATCTTTAGGATGTTCTTTTAATTTTCTTCTATATATTCTAGATTGTAAAACTTTCTATTTTTTTCACATTTATAGGTGTTGACATGTGGTTGAAGTTGCACTCTAGGCTCCTATACTTGCAGCCTAGCTTCAAAAAAACTCCTAAGGCTTGCAAGAGTAAATTCAATGACATGTACAAGGCTTACAAGGATGACAAGCAAGCAAACAACATTTCTGGGAAATCCTGTCATACTTGCAAGTTCTATGATTCTATGGGTAGTTGGTATCATCAAAATGGATCTGTATTGAAACATGTTTCTACTTCTTCGAGTGATTTGCCCAATGCAGAGGGTGCTGTAGAAGAAGTGAAGGTTGATAGCTCAGAACCAACACCTCCATCTACATCAAAGAAAGGAAAGTCCAATGTGAAAATAAAATATCATGAAAGTGCTTTAGAGCTCATGGAACATATGGTAGTAAATAGCAAGGACATGGCATAGAGCATGAAAGATGCTAATGGTTTCATAAGTAGCCTAGACAAACACATAGAAAAGCTCATTGAGAAGCTTTGAAGCCTAATTTATCTTATGTGCAGTTTGTCCATCACTTGGCTCATGCATATTGTATGAAAATTTCAAAACTAAAGTCCACCCAACTTACTGTGGATATTTGTTTGTGTGAAATTGAAGCAAAGCCAGACTTTGAATCAAGGCAGACTATGAAAACAATTTAGTACATTGATGGTTTCCACTTTGATGGTTTCCACAATCATTTATGGTTCAATCAACTATGAAAACAATTTAGTACATTTATGGTTTCCACTTTCTTTTATTGTTCAATTCAGTTTTTCAATTACCTATGGAGTAGAAAACTTCCTTTTCATACATTTTAGAGTTGATTGGCTTTTAGGGGATGCTATTGTCCTTGAAAGAACTATCAATAAATTTTAGCATGAATAAAAATGGAATTGGCATCTAACCCGATTTGTTCATCGTTTTTTGGATGTTTGTGTAATTAGTTATGAATTTTTCAAAGTTGAAAAGTAGTAGTCACTAAAAGTGACTTCATCCTAAAATGTACTAATACATTCAATAAAGCAAAATGTAACTCTCCATCATTATTGCTTTTAGAGCATGGGTGCTTTTATAGCAAAATACCTTATGCATTTTCTTATTTAATATTTATGGAACATTATCATGTAAGTGACTACAATGAAATACCTATGTTTTAGCATTGAACATGTTGATTACAAATGTATATTTTATATAAGAGGAAAAAAAATTCCGTATATACAAAGTCGTGTGTACTATAGAAGCTCCACTTCATAAATATGCCTATTTTGAGAATTTCATTCAAGTAGAAATAACCTTTGTTCATTGAAATTTTACAAATTCTCATAAAGAGAAATGACGACTTACTAGGGAATCTATACATAAAGAGGTTTAAAACTAAAAGAAAGTATACAAATAAAAAAGGGTTGAAAGTAAAACTAAGATCTATTCAGAGTCCATGCCCTCTTCAAGTGCATCATCAAAAGTTATTGTACTTTCTTTGGCCACATGAAATTGCCAAAAATTTTGGGCCATCAATTCATGTTGCATAGTAGCTTGTCTTAACATCTTCTGTACAATTTCTTCTTTCTCTTTTTTGTAGTCAACAGACTTTACTTTGACTTTTATAGATTTTGGATCATCTCCATCATATTGCAATAGGTTGGACTTAAGAGCTTCTTCAGGAGGCAACAATATAATTTGCATTTGTTTCATGGATTCTTTTGCAATAAGAAGTGTGCTAGCATCCTCTTCAGTATTATTCATGTTCCCTAAGTTTTGATTTGCAAAGTCTTCTAGATGTCATGAGAGACGCGTGGGCTTAGATTTTGCATTGGGCAGTGTTTGCGGAATCATGGAGGTGTCAAAGGAGGTTTGGAGCGCCCAAGACGCCAATGGGGACCCAACATCTCATATGGGGACCTCAATCCCCTTTACCTCCACGTGGAGGTTTTGGAGACTCATCTTTCTCAAGTTGAGTCTCCCACATGATGGAGTGAGAGGTTTTGCCTCATGGACTTCGTCTATCATTCTTTATGAATGGCATTAACTCAACTTTGTAATTCTTTGTGAGGTTTTTCTTGTTTCTTTAGAAGCTTTTCTTCACATTCATTAGTAAAGGAGTGGTTGTGAAACCACTTACTACACCTGGTGTACTAAGTACTATGGTTTTTTTTGTTTCTTTACTATACTGTGGATGTTGCCAATGTTAGTGCAGATGGTGATAGGATGTTTTTTGCATTGCTATCATTGTTTGTAGGCTTTTACCGTGATTGTGACTCACATCCCAAGTCATGAGGCATTTTCCCTATGACCACGGTGTCCACCGTTGATCAAGAGCTATTGGACCTTGGTGTGGTTAAGTTGCTCACTACTAGAAAATTTAGTTTTTTTGTTTTTTTGGTCGTGTTGATTTGGTCAAAATTTGACAGAAATCTGTTGAAATCAACAAATCAACGCGACCAAAAAAACAAAAAATCTAAATTTTCTAGTAGTGGCTAGCCAATTACAGGGTCTATTGTTTAATTATTGCACACTTTCTCTCATATTGGCTCGATATGATCTTGGCATAATGTGTTTGTGCACGACATAGATCTTATTGTGCTTCTCATGCCCACCACATGTTGAATCTATTGCCATGAATGATGCATAAATTGTGTAAACAAATGCATACTATTACTAGATTTGGTAGATTCTCTAGTGGCATATCAATTCTTTTTAGTAGAATCCTCCATCTTCCTTTTAAACATCCGAAAACTCTTTCTACGACCATTCTAGTACTAGACCGTATGAAATTCCAGTGAGCTTTTTCCCTTGATAGTCCATCTTGTACACCTTTGAATAGGCTATAAAACCAAGGCCTCATTGGATATGCAACATCACCTATTAATTTGTAAGGTAAAAGTTTGTTGTTCAAAACTTGTTGGCCTAATTGACTTCTTTGAAATACAGACCAATCATGACAATTTCCTGCCCATTCAAAGTCGAAATCCCAAAATTTACATTGAGCATCTAACACTCCTTGTAAGAGACATGAGTAAAATTCCTTTTGACAATAGTACTCAGGAGACTCTTTGCTAGGGGCCACTATCGGTATGTGGAAACCATCTATGGCTCCTATTATGTAAGGTATACCTTGTAATGATTCAGATTCGGCAGCTCTTCTCTTCATGTTTTCAGGAGTCAATTTCTCTATCACTATAGGCATTAAACGATCTTTGATAGCTTTGCAACAATCTCGTACAATCATAGATGCAGTACTTTTAGCTATACCATATAAGTCTCCAATCATAGACAATGTATTGCTAGTTGCTAGTCTAGCAAGTATAACTGCAAGTCTAGTTTGAACATCAATACTTTTGGTCATTTGAGTATTTTTTTTCCTGTATGTGGCCCCAAAAATTGGCATAAGAAGAAAAAAGTTTCTTTATTCACCCTAAGTCGATCTCAAAACATATTATCTGTATAGTTCTCCAACAATTGATTGTGTAAAAATCCTTTTAGTCTATTATGTCTACGTAATGACTGTATTTGTGGCCTTGAATCATCTTTTAGCAAAAGAAAGACCATTAGAAGAATTGATACTTCATTTGAATGTATAGCTGCTTGCATATGTGTCAATATAGAATTGAAAACAAATTTCAAAGCAAGGCACAATACTAATGATACTAAATTTTTTTGCCTTCCAGTAGTTATCATGTTGTAGAAGTAGGAGAGTAGAGAATGTAACTAAATGATGTATATTGACTAAACATATCACCAAAATAAACCAAATAAATATATATCAAAAATCAAAAAATATATAATAAGATATGAAGTCTGCTTTCATTTAAATATGATTTAGAAAAAATAAAAGTAGGAAAGAAAAAGTAAAAGGTTCCAAAAAATGTAATAAAATTCATTTTTTTATTTTTGAAATGTAAAAAATAGGAAAATAAAGGAAAAATAAAAATAAATAAATAACCCTTTTTTTAAATTTTAATATAGGAACAAAAACAAAAAAGATAAAAATAAAAAATATTTTTTTTTGTTTTTAATTAAAAAGAAAAGAAGATAAAGATAAACATGTATGTTTTTATATTTTTTTTAATTGAGCATTGAGAAAATTCAAGAACACATGAATTGAAAATTTGGCCCTATAATCCGGCCCAAGGGATTTACATTAACTAGGGCCAAATGGAAAAACTTGGGCAAATGGAAAATTCGACCCTAGAATCTAGCCCAAGGGGTTTACATTAACTGGGGCCAAATGGAAAAATTTGGGCCGGATTGAAGGCCGAATTGAAGGCAAATCTGGCTGGCCTTCCATCCAACCTCAGGCACAGTATAAACTGGCCCTTAACCTCCATACAATTCTACAATGTTATCTCATCATTAGGCTTAAGTTCATTAACTTTGTTCAAGTCCTCCAATATATCTACATACTTGCTTAGCATTTTCTTAACCTCCCCATAACTCCTCAAATTAGAAATAATATTTGGAAAATAATCGTCATTCTTGTGAAAATCCTTTAATTCATCATCTTTAATCTAAAATGCATAATCAAAACCTTGTTCTCCTCAATCCTATTCAAAAGAGTCTTAAATCTACAACTTGTATGGAATGTTGGTATATGATAATTATTTTTGATGTAGACATACTCATCCGAATGATACATTTATGACTCATTTAGCATGACACATCTACAATATGTTTGGAGCACAAAAGTTATTTAAGCATTGTATGAAATATAGTCACATAAGAATGATAAGATTTGAGATACATAAACTATATTAAAGATAGTCTACGGGGAGGATACTTTCACTACATTTGAAGTACCCACGTGTGGAAGAGTGATTTTTTGACCCCCTATTTACTTTTGAATAAACTATAATTTCATTCTAAAATTTTGAGCTTTGTTTAACAATGACTAAAGGTTTCTATTGACAAAATTTTTAATTCCAAATAACATAAGATATATTGTCTAGAAAGGGTTGAAAAATGAACTAAAATGGCATGTTCTCCAACTAAAATATTTATAGAGCTCACATGAAGATGACTATTGCATCAATATTCAACCAAAATAAACTTTCAATAGAAAGCTATTCTATAGAATTTCTTTTTCATTTTCCAAATTTTTTTTTCTTATATAATATAGAAGTGTGAAAGTTATTTTCAGCTTTATGGTGTATTTTTTTTCTTAAAAAATTTATAACTAATTACTATTAGCATAAAAAAAATACCAATAATTCAAAGCATAAAATTTTAAAGTAGTAAAATCTATCCATAATTTTATTTATTTTTAAATAAATTTTAAGATATATTACATGTATTACTTTTTCTGCCGTACGTGGGTTGCTAAAACGTAGACAGTGTCCTCCCCGTGAGATAGTCTTGGAATTTTCAACAGTGCATTGCAGACACACCTTGGATGTTGAAGCAGTACCTACAATTTTCAAAGAATTGAAGTTACTTTCAAAATCCTACAATGTTTGCATATTACAAAGCTACTAGGCCTTTCTTAAAACACAACCATTGGGACTTAAAAGTGTAATATTCCATATTTCAAATTTGATTATCATTACACATTAAATATTAATATCATTGACTATAATATGTTTGATTTGAATAATAAAGATTAAATTTCTAATAGCATTTCACATGGATATTGTGCATTCATCTTAACTATGATCATATATCTACCTACTATACATTTATTCTAAAAGGTAAGAGAAATGAAATCTTTAAAAATTCAAAGTCTTGAGAGTTGGATACTAACCTAACATTAGTACATACAAACATACTTCAACTCTTGACAAATATGATTGAAAGTTGAATGACTTTTCGGCTCTAAATCAATTAAAGCTTTGAGTTCAAATGGACATTGAATAGGAAGAATTGGATGATAACCTTCGAATATCATTGTCTTTATCTTTTGTGTCTCTTCAATCTCTGAAAAAAGAAATTCTCCAATTAATATTTCAAGCATACCATTGCAAAGCTGTAAATATCACATTTGTGAGGATACTTTGGTATTGATTGATTGTTCCTCTCTACATTCAATTGATTGCCTATGCATTGAAGACCGATCAACTCTAGTGCCATCCATCTATTGCTTCCAACGTTCATTGTTTGCTCTGAATTTGTGGTACTATTTTTCTTGATTTTGGATACATTAAAGTCTACCACCTTGGCTTGAATATATTCCAAATCCATACTTGGTGTCTTCACACTTTTGACAAAAATATTGAGTGATTTCAAGTCCCTATGCACAATTTTTTATTATAAAGGTACTTTCCCCCTTCTGCTATTTGGTGCATTAGGTCAATAGCTTCCCAAATATTGAATGGAGGAGAATCATGATTCACTTCCAATCTCTGCTGCATCAATGTTTTGAGGTCTCCATCCATCAACTCCATGAAAATAGAGCACTTTTGCTTCTCTTGTGTATAGCAAAACATAGATGTAATGTTGGGGTGGCATAATCTTGTAAGGACATCAACTTCTTTTTTGAACTCCAAGTTATTTTTCCCATAGAAAACCTTTATTGCAACTTCCATTTCCAACCACATGGCTTTGAATACAGTAGCTGAAGACACTCTTCCAATGGATACCCTTTTTTCTACCTTTGTAGAGAAATTTCTCAACACAAGTCAAATATCGAGATAAATCCCATTTTGATACAACTAAAGGTATGTTTGAATTGGGGCCACTTGTAAAAGTTTTTGAAGCAAATAACTTGCCAAATCCTTCTTGTCTCTATGCAATGAAGGCAAGGCCAAGGAAATTTTCTTCAAGAGGTCTTCTTTGTCCATCAAGGCCTTTGCTTTGACAATTTCATTGACATCCTTGCTAACATTTGACACTTGATCAAAGGTTAAACCTCCAAATGCTTCACATCTTTCAGACAATGCAACTTGGCACAACTCCAAATGAAAATCCAAGGATGAAACAAACTTTGACACATTTGTCAATGCCATTGCAATTGGTATCCATGCATCTTGGCTACACCCTTTGATGAATATTTCAATTTTTGTAGCCAATACAACAAGTAGCTTGAAGCTTAAAAGATATTTTTCCAATGTTGTAGGTGCATGTGTTCTAATGAATGCACCACATGATGTTTTTAAAAATGCACTTGAACTTTCAACCTCTTTGAATTTATTAGCAAGATATTGACATTGTTGATTGTTGAATGATAGTGAATGCATCATTTGCACAAGTTCATAGAAAGTGACCACAAGTTTTGAGTATGTATCAAATTCCCTCTCAAAACCCATAATACATTCTACAAAAATTCATTGTATATTGTCAATATTCTTTAACTATCAAGAAGTTAGAATATAAAATTGACATTTGATAAAACATGTAGTTATATTCATTTTATTAGCAATCATCTCTATTAATTGAAATCATATTATAATCATATATTCCTTGAGATACACCTCAAAGTGAGGACGCACAATTTTATCAATGAAACTAGAAATAGTAGTGCAATAGAAAGATGGCTTGAAAGGGTAGGAAGAATACCTTCATTAAGTCTCATTGTTGATAAAGATAGTTGACTGTCTATACTCTCTAGCTCCTCCATAATTTAAAATACTCCAAATGTAGTCTTGTCAAAAATTGTTTCCAATCTGCCACAATTGCCTTGTATTATTGCTTGAAATAAAATAGCATGTCCACAATTGTTTGCAACATGTGCTCAACCTTCTAAAATCAATTGATGATGGACTATGTAAAAAAAACAAATTGAACAATTTAATATGTATGCTAAAGAATAAAAGAAAATAGTCCAAATCCAACTACAAATTCACATTAAGTGCAAATTATTGGAAATTGTGAAATAAATAAAGCCATAGATTTTCAAATATTCTTGAAAGAAGTTTGACATTTAGACACTAAACAAGATTGATGAAACAATAATCTTTAAAAAAAAACTCTCCTATTGAAATTCTAACCTTGTAGCACACAATAGCACCACATTTACATCAAAGATGATATGTCCAATTTTAATTTGCTAATGTGATAACTTGGTTCAATGTTCTATTCCATATGCTATTGAAGAAAGTCTTACTAATTTTCAATGACAATATCAATGAGACATACATCCAATACATCCACTTCACTATTGCTCACCAAATCAAATCACCACCATCATTTACATTGAATAAGAACAGTGTAGAATTTACACCAAAATCGCATGTTATACATGATTGGTTTTATAGAAAATTCAATCATAGAAAAGCATCTACAAGAACACATTGTTATGAAAACAATCCTAGTCAAATCACTTAGCCAACAACCTAAGATCTTCACAAGGTGATAATGCCAATAATAGACTAAAAGAAAATTATAACTAAATTAACCCCCCTACAAGCAACAATTCCCTCATTGTGGAACACCCTACAACTCTTAGGAAACCTCCATAACTAAATCCTATTCAACACTATATATATAACCATTACTAAATTCCAACCTTTACAAAGCAATTTTTTAAATTCAAGCATGCCTAAAAATATTAGCAACAATAGAATGGAAGATGGATCCTAAACACAAGAAATAATGACTAAATTTGTCAATGACCGGTATCTGATGAAAAGAAGAATTCCAATAAGAAGTCCCCGTACTTCCAAACTTCCACCATATCTCTTTAGTCTTAAAACACTACAATATACCACTAAAATTTAGCCCCTGTGCATTCAAATAAATCTTGAAGTCAAGGAAAAATTGGCTAAATTACTACTGATTTCAAAAGTTAGCTTCACATGATAGTATCCAACAATACTTCATACACAAAACAACTTGTTCACAAGTTTGATTTTAGGTACAATCTCAATGAAAAGTAAGAATAATCGCTCAATCTAAATTTGAAAACCAAAATCAAACTAAAAAAAATTCTAATAATCACTTCCTGCTTCAAAATCAACAACATACTTTGAACCACTTGGATAGAATTGGTTATGAAGCAATGTGTCAAATCCAATAGAATCCAATTTCAATGGAGCAACTTGGCATTACAACACATAATAATTTCTCAAGTGTCTCTACCAAGCTCTCTTCAAACAATTGATAAGCCAATAGGGATGGAGATTTCACCTCGATCAACATATATCTAAAATTATAAACCATTCAAAATTTGGAAAGATCATAAAACCTTAACTTCAAAGCAATTGAATGGAAGTTCTATTTTAAACATAAGATCCTAGTACTAGAAAAATAGGCAAGGGATATGCTATGTAACCCTCCTATAATTGAAGGGAAAGCAACGACCATCCTAAGTTGTTGTTTCCAAAGGATTAAAACTAAATCACTTCACTATGACAAGGTCATTTGTAATCACAAGTTGTTATATACCACCATCTAGAATCTGTTAATTGATGTATAATGAAAACTCTACTAATTAAGACAACCGAAATCAACAAGTTACAAAAGATAGAGAGACATAACACACAATCAAAACTTGCTTGAACCAATTTTAGGTAAACTCATCTCATGAACAACTCAAATAAAAATCTCACTCCAAAAAATATAACAACAAAGATGTAAATGCTACAACAACACTTGTAGTTGAGAATTCACTTGGTGCAAAACTTTTTCCCTCAATTGCTTCACACGGATTAGCAAGACCAAACATTGTCACACATGAATACTTCCAATTCAAAACTAAAACTAAAACTTAGAACACCCATACCACCAAGACCTAGTGCCGTGTGCTCCACAACAACCAAACTTGCAAAACAAGGTGCACTTCAAAATGAACTGACAGACAAGATGCTCACATGCCTCAAAATACCAACAAAGATGCAAATGCAGCAACCGGTACCTAAGGTTGAAGTTTCACACAATGCAGCCCTTTATTCCCTTCTTATCTTCACGGAACTGCACGACAGACCATAGCCACACACAAATGGTGAAGAACGAGCACAATACTCCTGTCAAAGCACCACTCTCCACTACGGGCACCATCTTCAATTCCTGAAACAAATGCTCTGGACAGAGTAACGAGAATGGAAATCAAGGAAATGGACGTACCTTCCTTAAAGAGAGTTCAATCTGCAGCAACAATGTCGAAGTATGCTGCGACACAGAGAAAATGACTGCCTGCAAATCAAATCGGCACATGTGTCATTCAGACTCTTCACAAGTACTTGGAAGAAAGAAAACACCGAGTTAAAGGTCCCTGACCGACAAAATACAGGCATGGTGTTTCTCACAGAACACTTGGTGTCATCAGTGAGGAAGTCGCATAACTGAAGTACCATTTTCTTATCCAAATAGGTTCTCTTGCTCATACAAAGCTGGTCTCGACGCTGAGCAAGTGATAGACACGATGCTCTGTTACCCTCTTATACTGAACAGAGAAAACAGTTGAAACCCTTCTATAGCCCCAACCCGTTGTTTGTGTCGGATTACAACTAAGTCACCTGGCCATGGCCATGAAGGCAATCTTTAATCACAAACTCACTAAGTCTTAATCTGCTTAACAAGTCCAAACCAAATCCCTACTGATTAAGACAACCAAAATCGACAAGGCACAAAAATAGCTCTGACTCATAACAAGCGATCAGAACTTGCTAGACCCAATGTCAGGCAGACTCAGTTCTCAGCAAGAGTCTATGAAGACAGACATCTCAATCCCAACCATACCGACAAAGATGCAAATGCAAGCATTCAGACCACCAAGACCAAGTGCCCAGAGCGAGAGGCGTAGCGCCAGACAAGGAAACCTGTGACAAATACTGCAAACTCAACTCACAATTCCAACTGCTGTCATGCATCTCGGAGAGAGCTTCAAATTGCCGGTAAGCCCAAGAGTGTGGAGACTTCACCTTGATCGACAAGAATCCGCATGACCCACCAGTCAAAATTTGAAGGGGAACCCGAATCCGGCTTCCGCGAGAGGAGGCAGCGCCCAGTGCGTTCCTCTAGAATGCACTCGCCAAGTGCGTGGAGTAACTTATTAGCGACGTCGGAGAACAGAGAAAGGGTTAGCTCGCTCTCCTGAAGCTCTCCGTGCATAGACGGCACCACCACTTTTACAGTAATTGGTGCTTCCGCGAAGGTCTTGCCCTCGGTCCAGCTAGCCTTCGAGGTAAATCTCTAGGCCTCTATAGTCGAGGTTGCAGCAATGAATTATCGACTGGGAGGCACTTGCTGACTTTGCGTAGGTCTCTACTCTACAGTACAGTACTTCGGAGTGGACGAGCTGCATTGTTATGAACTTAACAGTTCTTCCGAAATCACCTTGTGAAAATATTCCTGATGCATTTGTAAATCGGTGTATGAACCCAACGACATTATGTTGTCCATTACTTCCTGCCAATCTTCACGAGCATCTTGTTCATGTAATTGAGTGTTTGATAAATGTAACTAGGAGTGCTAATTACGGGTTGTAATCCACTTGCTTGTAGCCAATCGTAAAACGCCACTTGGGAAGAAATTCTGGTCGTGGTCGTTACGAACTTAATGATACTACAAGCCAAAGTTGAGAAGCTCTTAGTTTAACTGATGTTACCAATTATAAACAAAGATCTCTGTAACAGGGAAGAGACAATATGGGGACTCCCCCAAGTATGGTGTACTCCTTCACTTCGGTGGATTATCTCATAAAGGACACAGAACTGAGGACCGGCTGCAATGTGAAAAGCGCTGTAATGTCGTGACTTGTGAGATATAAGCCTTATTAGTGTTGAGGCACCCGGTACTGGCTGTGAGGAGAAGGTTCCTCCAGATTTTCACATCATTTTACCTCGCATACCAGAAAGACTTACGAAACCTTCTACCTTCAAGTACGTGCTAAATGGAACCTCAATGTTATCGAAAGATCTCTACCCAGGTCCACTCTGGATCAGATGCCATTATAAAAAAATTTAAACTACATCCAAAGAGGCCGTAGAATTAGTTATAATTATTTTGCAGAATCAGTCAGTAGGCTTATTACCAGTCAAAACCAACAAAACAGAAATGAAATGATCCAGCAGTGAAAGGAAGCGTCAGCAGGCCAAGGCTGGGTATCGGGACCCTCAGGCAGGTACCAGAAATGCGGGGGCGGGTATCGAAGCTTATCGGACGGAAAACCGAGCCTGACATCGATACAAATCCAATCGCACGCTGAGAAATCAGAAATGTTCCTCAAGTCGACAATTGAATCAATTCACTCTTAATCTTTCATCACGTTCCGGAACTCTTGACTTTCAGGTGGTGTCGTCAAGGAGAAAATAGGCAAAGCAGGAGATGCAGGGCCAGGGGGGATTGACCCCCTTCTTGCCCCTGGGGGTCCCCTCCCTCATCCCTGCCTGGCCCTCTGCGCCTGCCCACCCAAACCTCTTCGATAGCGCATCCTCTGTCCTCTCCACAAAATCCGGTGAACAGATCGATGTCCAAAATAAACTAATTAGGTCCTCTCCGTGTTGTAACATTCTCTTAATTATATCTCTGGACAGATCGAGCAAGTAGAGAGTTTTAACTGTACTGCCACAATGTTGCAGAACTTCATAGAATCACGTGCATTTGGGTCGCCAAAAGCACGTTCAAGTGATCCATTTCCTTTGACTGAAAGCTTCCAGCCGGTCTTCAAGCGCTTTCATTTCAGCTTGCGTGTGTTCTGGCAGCTCCAGGAATTGAAGCTTCTAGAGCGTATTGATTCCAGATGTCCTCTTTTCCGAAACAGCGGCGCACTAAATAGTTATCCGACTGTAGAAGCTTTCTGATGGCTTTCATGGCCACAATTTCTGCGCAATTCTGAAGGCTGAGTAGCAGACACTAACTTACAAATATCTAACCGGCAGGTATCTGTCCTGAAGTTTGTACAATCGTGTTTGGCTCAAGGAATTGATCGGTTTGTAGGTGAGCGAGTGAGTACGGGATTAGCCAGGGACTTCGTTCAGCATTGAAACTCTCGAAACCGTAACAAGGAATCGTAAGACTGGATTGGGTTCCTTCTGTCAACTAAGAACTTGAAGTCTTCAAAGTTCTCGCTTCTGGTTACGGAGTATAAGTGTTCAGTAACTTATTTGTACACAAACACATATATTCGCTTCTATCCGAGGTATCTGAAATACGCATAAAAATATACTCCGTATGTTTCAATGTTTGCATAAAGAAGAGTCTTAACTTAAGCATAGCATGATTCAAGTGAATGTTCATTCTTGGATGGGTGGAACCAATGATAATGAGTAGTGGACATGTGTCGCAATGCCGTCCCCCTCGAATAGCAAGTACAATTATTCTGAACGCCAGTGTATTCAGGTGACTAATAAATGTAGAGTACACGTGCTTACCAGTATTTTTGTATCTGCCGAACGTTCAGTACATGTACCGGACACACACTTAACCAGTTCCTTCCTCCATCAAGTATAACATATTTAAGGTATGTTCACACTTGGTGTTGGAGGCGTTGTTTGGAATGTGGATCTGTTCCAAAATAGATCTAAATTCATTCCTAAGACCCTCAATAAGAACACTTTTAACATCAAGTGCGAACATACCTTAAGCTTAGTTGCACCCTAAATGAAGCTCCTGAATTCAACACTCTCCGTCAAAGAAAGTTCGCTTTAAGCTTAGTTTTCACAGTTCCGTTTTCGAGTGTCCCTTTCAAGCATTCAGGGCACCGCTTCTTCCTTCCCTCACGCCACTGATTTCGTCAGTTTCCCGTGTCTGACTACTGTAACAACAGTATGGATATGATCAGAGTATAAAGTCTGGAGGGTACAGGAACAGTTGTCTTGCATGCTCCTGTGAAGGTGTCACTCCGTGGTTTGCCAAGTCAGAGAGGGAGGAATGTCATGTGCTCGGAAAAAAACTGCTGGTGGACTGACCCTCCGATTGTAGACCTGAAATCGTGCGATCTCAGTGTCCACGATTGCATGGAGGTTCACGTCCAATAACCGTTTCAAACCTCCGCACGTTCAATTGTTTTTTTACTTTCGGTGTGGACTAAACAATCAATAGAGAGTGCCACCTCTTTGTAGCCGCTACTATTTGAAAGTAGGGAAGAATAACATGTGCTTCACAAAATTCTTGTAACGTAGGTAAGCTTAAAGATACTTCCTACAAAGTGACTGTAAATAACTTAGTACTATATGAGAATTTTTAACTTGAGTACTCGTGTAGAGTATGGAACAGTTGAAAATTTCCAACAAAATATTCACAATACGAAAAAAAATCTCAGATATTTTTGGCGTACACTTTGCGTATACAAAATCTCCATGTCATAGAATCCCTACAGTACGTAACAATCTTATATACAGAACGTGCAATGATTATAACAATGGCTGCCCACAATTTTACTCCCTCACGGACAATTTTACTTTCAAAATTTCACAACTTATTCATGGAGTAGTAAATAATATTTTTTCTTAGAGCATTGAAATTCTTGAGAATGGGGGGGACAAAATCGTCACACTTGTAATATGCTTGAACAGACTTAATAGCTGGAAACACGAGAATGTAAGATCTAACGTAGAAAAGGGGAGTGAAACCATAGTCGTATTTTGTGGGGAAGAAAAACTCCTCCCACTGGAACTGTTCCCAGAATGAAATCGTCAAACACAGAATGAAAACCAAATCTCAGCAATAAATCAATAACGTACGATAGCCACAAATCATAGATTTGGAACAAAGCATACCATCTCAGTTGAAAGCATGAGACTCAAGGATTCGATAAACCAGGGATAAAATACAAAAGTATACTAGAGATTTGAATCACTATACAATCAAATTGAACCACATTTGTTTCCCTCAAAAGGTATAATCACGAGAAGATTCGCTGTACGTACCGAATGCAAAAGAAAGCAAAACCCAAGTCACAATTTGAAGGAACACAATTCCCAGTCACCAGAAACAATGCAAGCCGAGACTGAACCAAAAGAGAAACCAGAAGCCGTGGAGTTGGAGCCAAGCATCATACCACGTCGACGGCATTGCGCCGAGGTGACCGAAATCTTTGATAAACCAGGGCTATAATACAAAAGTACGATAGAAACTTCGATCACGCTATACACTCCAAGATTGACCCAGCCATACCTTTTCCTACCCGAGCTCATCTACTCTAGATGAACCTCCTTCACTTTCTCAATCACTGCCTTTTGTACACTTCAGGGGCGGCTGCTGCTGCTGCGCTATAGTCATAGTCATAGCAGCACCACCACTTCTCTTTTTCCCTCAGGGTGACGATGAATACACAGGCTCCGACGAGCTACAGAACGAGCTCGCTATCTTCATGGTCGCTTCACCCTTTCACGAGGAGCAGCATCGGGATACGCATCAAGGATTGATCTCATTCTCAAAAGAATTGGATCCTTCTGTTCAATCGTTTAGATGACCGTGCCATGGGGAATCACTGCGTTTTTGCAAACCACCACAATGCCGGATCGAATGTAGAATCCAGCATCTGGCCTAGCAGATTCAAAAACGTTCTGCAAGGGAATTCAGAAACACAAAACGTCAGGGATGCAGTGATAACACAAAACTCGAACCAAAAGATTCGTAGTTTGAAAATGGCAAATTCGATTAATCGGATTGTGAAAACCGGTGACAATTTTCTAACACCAGAATCAGCGACGAAAATTGCATGCATTGGTCAGCAAATGGGGCAAGAAAGAGTCCCGAAGTGGGAAATTAGGGCTTCGTGCTCACATCCGTGTTGGCGATCACAACATTGCTCCCGATCCTGGCGTTCTTGTCGACAATGCAGTTTCTCAGCTTCGTATTCTGTCCGATTCCCAGCGGCACCTTTCCTTCCTCCAGAAGCTCTGCCGCTTCGGGATCGGTTTCATAGGAGTCATTTCCCATGACCAGCGCCCTCTTGACGTCGCACCCCGACTCCAGCCTCGACCTCACCCCAATGATCGAATTCTCGACCCGGCAGTCTCGCAAGAAACATCCGTGCGAGACGATCGAGTCAATCACTCGACACTGCTCGATCTTCGTCGGAGGAAGGTACCTCGCCGAAGTGTACGTCGGCCTCGCGGCGTCATAGAAGCTAAACTTCGGGGATTGCGAACAGAGGGCCAGGTTCGCATCGAAAAACGACTTGATGGTGCCGATGTCTTCCCAGTAATCGTTGAAGAGGTAGGCGTGGACGTTAAACTCCTTCGCCGCTTGCGGAATGATCTCCGATCCGAAGTCGTTGGCCATGGGGTAACGCCACCGGAGGAGCTTGGCCAGCACGCTCTTCTTGAAGACGTAGATCCCCATGGAAGCAATGTAGGGCTTCTTCTTGGCCTCCTCGGGGGAGAGCCCCAGGACGGTGGTGTCGACTTGCATGGATTGCAAGTCGTCGCCCTTCGGCTTCTCGTTGAAGTAGTTGATCCGGCCTTTGCCGTCGATCTTCATCAAGCCGTAGTCGGACGCCCGGCTGTCGTCCATCGGGACACAGGAGACGGATACATCGGCTCCGGAGTCCTTGTGCTTCTGCAAAACCAAGGCACATCTCAATACAAATGCGAAAAAGTATGCACGATTCGTAAGAGGAATCGAGTTTGAAAAGTGATTCTACACAAAAATTCTGCTCCTCACTCGTCAAAAAGTCTCAAATGATACGCCAAAGAAGAAATTTGGACATGTCTAAAGGAAGTTACGGTACTTTGAAACCGGTACTACAGATCACACGACAGGGAACGTCAAAAAGCCCAGATGTTGGAGGAGGATGGATGGATCCCAAGTGGGATTCTACACGGAGATTCTGCTCCTCACTCGTCGAAAAGTCTCAAATGAAACGACGAAGAAAAAATTCGAACATGTCCAAAGGAAACGGAGCTTTGAAACTGGTACAACTACAGACCACACGAAACAAGGTATGTCAAAAAGTCCAAATGTTGGAAGAGGATGGACGGATGGATCCCTACCTGAACGAAGTCTTGGTAATCCATGCGGTAGAGATGATCGCCGGACAAGATGATCACATCCTCAACGTCCTTGTTCTTGGCATCCTCCAGCAACCACAAGTACTGGCGCACGGCGTCCGCGGTTCCCTCGAACCACCTCTGGCCTCCTTGACCAGGCCTCTGTGCGGCCGCCAGCACCTCCACATAGCCATCTCCGAAGTTGCACCCGTTCCCGAAATTGTAGGTGCGCGCGAGATGGCGGTTCAGAGAGGTTGAATTGAACTGCGTGAGGACGTAGATTTTATTGATCCCGCTGTTGATGCAGTTGCTCATCGGCACGTCGATCAATCGGTAGCCGCCTCCCAGCGGTACCTGGTCACACACAACAACAGATTCATCAGTACCCCACCTAAATTGATCACTAACTTCGTGTTTAGCTGGTCGGTGATAAGCGCTGATTCGGAAAACTTAACAAGTTTTGAGCGAGCTTACCGCTGGCTTTGCGCGGCGGAGAGTGAGAGGGTTAAGCCTGGTGCCTGCTCCACCTCCCAAAATGATCGAAAACACTTTCGTCATGTTCACTTGCTCTTTCGGAAGGTTGGTCACCCTCTCAGGAGTCTGCACGCAGGAAAAAAATGCACCCAACCAGATTAACATCCACCACCAACATGATTGTAATTGGAAAGCTGAAAGACAGCCATTCAGTTGACCACGAAGGTGGGAGGATGGGTCAACATGCATGCAACGCACCTTCACAAGAGTATCCACTGGTCGCTCAGCCAGCACGGCCGAGACTTCGAAAGTGCTGGACTTGCTTCGGGAAAGCTTTGGTTTGGGGCAGACATTGGCCCTCAAGCTGTTGTCGGCCATGAAACCTCCAGAAGCCAGGCTCTTGGAGTCTCCCTTGAACCCCGACAGGAACGCCTCGTGACTGGGGCGAGCTACAGTGCAGTAGCTCGTGGAAGCGAACATCCCTGCAGTTGCTGCCATAGCAGTCAATTTCCTTGCTGTCGGTGAGTACAGCTTCTTCAAACACCCTGTTTTTTAGGCTACAACCAAACCAACACCTGTAACACAACCAAACGAAGAATGCCTCAGAATCCACTACTCAGCCATACAGAAGAAGCTCTACACATCACAGGCTCCTCCCCGATCCCCGTGCGCATGCCAAACAAACCCACCATTTTCCACCAGGGAATCAGAAACCGTTGGTTTCCAATGCCAATGCCAAGTTCCTCCCCGAACCCCAAAACAATTTCAACACAGTCCCTTTCACAACCGCTCATCACCAACACCAATTCCCCAAACCAGCAAACCACTCGCAACTCCTACCACCACCCCAGCTGGCTCAAACACCATCAACACAACCCACACCAATTCACATAACCAATTCACTCCTTCTCCTCTCCCAACTCATTTCCTCAATCCCCAAACACACACCTTCTAGTACGACCACTGAACTCCTCCCCAAAAAGCAAGCTCCCGTTATTCCTCCGCCAACGATCCTCGCGCACAAACAGTAGTGTCGACGAATAAAGAAACCAGGTAACTATCTGGACTTGGCTGGCCACCTTCTCGTGGGAAACCAACGAACTCACTCCCACTCCGCTTCAATGGAAGGATTCTATGCAACCCGAGCACTGCTCTTCGATCCCCGCCTGCTACGAAACTTTGACTACGACTCCTACCAAGCTCAACTGCGAAAACTAAGTTACTGAGGTCGAGGTCTGTTGTTGGAAGTGTCTGTGTGTGTGCCCCTCCACTGTGCCCCTGCCTGTGCTATAAATATGGAGCGCATGCAAGGGAGTATTGGACCAGGGCCCATAAGGCGGTCTAGTGGGGGCCAGAGACTTAGGGGTCCCGCAAGAAGGTGCTTGGCTGCGCGCAAGGCTCCAAACGCACCTCCCCAACCGAGCGCTCCCGACCGCAGAATTGAGGGACGGTTGGCCTTTACCGTCCGTTGTCCAGTTGCCGGCTTTCGCGGGGGCCTCGCTGCGGTCGTCGTCGTCGTCATCTGTGAACTTCCGTCCGTCGCTCCTTTCTGTTGAGTGTCGCGCTCGCAGTGCTGATTTTTCACACGCACCCTACCAACTGGTTTTGGGGTTTTCACACTGCACATGCACCTCCAGGAGCTGGGATGGATGAAAAGGAGACCTACTGAATCGGGACGTGGATGTAATTGTGAGTAAACATGGATGAAAAGGGGACCCAAGGTGGATGCAACCGGGACAAATGTGGATGAAATGGGATCCAACATGGATGGAATTGAACACAACACAGATGCAATTGGAATAAAACATGGATGAAATTAGGACCAATATGCTCGGAATGGAATCCAATGTGGACGGAATTGAAGGGGCACAACTTCGAAGCAATTGGGATATGAGAAAAAATACATAACTATCGATACACAATAATAAATTAAAAATTCATAACTTATGCATATTGAAGTGCATTGAAATTCTATTGCACGTCCTAATAGGACCTAATACATATACGGAGTATGTGTATTGACCCATACTACTAACCTATACTATTGACCCATACTACTACGGTAGTACCTACTTGGAATCGACGGTGACCATAGGTGCACCTTTTTCCCAAACTCTTTCGACAACTTCAATGTTTTCGCTTTCGAATTGAGCCTTCTTTTCTTTTCTTTCCTTTTTTTCCATCTTTCTGGTTCTTTCCTTTCTTTTTCCTTTTTCCTTACCAACTTCTGACCCCGTTGGTGAGTCACTCTGTCCCCTTCATGCTGGCACCTCCACCATCCGTGACGTCTCCTGCACATTCTCCACGTGTCCCGAAACGATCGCCCTAACTAATTTCTGCGGCACACTATTTCCAGAATCCAGGCTTCCAGTGACTCACAACTGGAGCCGATGGGACCGTATCACAAGATTCATGGCATGGCAAGTCAGTCAAATTGAATTCATTTTTTTTTTTAATTTATTTCCTTCCTTTCATAACGGAATGGAATTCTTTTTCCGGACGGACACTTGTCGACACCAGAGGGAGGGAGGGAGGGAGAGGGGGTGCAGGCCATGATGCAACTGCTGCCCTCTTCAGTTGCAGTTCAGTTTCTGACGACGAGGTTTTGGTGGAATACGTATGCCGGTTTAGGACAACTGAGTGAGTGAACTGACTGAATAAGACTGATGATGAGTTCTCCTATTCCTGTGACACGGATTTTGCTAAAGTCAAAAACATTTGGGCCATAAGTTTATTTAACCCAAGGCCTTTTGGGGGGTCAAAAACTTCATTGCTTTTTGAAGTGTTATAGATCTAAATGTAGAAATTTCAGCTTTGCAATCTTGTAGTGTACGTGCTGCAGATGACATGAATCAAATTTGAAGTCGTTTGGCTAAAGTTATAATGTTGTAGTGTAGAAAAAGGATGTTGAAATTTTCCTACTAACACATTTGGAGGTGAAATTTGATTTCCAAACCTACTCAAATGGGAAAAAAAACTTTAGGCTATAAAGTTTTTCCTAAACCAACATACAAATACATTGGTGAAAGAAAATATCATTCAATTGACTCATTGTGTCTGCAAATTGTCAAAAAATAAGTAAGAGAAGTTGCAATAAATAAGTTGAGGGTTGAACCTCCTTCCACTAAAATGCTTCTCAATCACTCATAACTTCTTGGATTGGTATGAAAATTTAAACACACAAATAAGACTAGTATGCGCAACTTTTCCTGAAGAATTTATTGTAAACGGACACTGTATGAAGAAGAGAAACAAGCCGCTGAAGTTTACTATGATTCAAGAATGTTGGGATTTTGAACTTTGAATTGCTCCCAAACATTCAAAACAATTTGGATTGACATGAGAATTTTACCACAACAACTAGACTTTATTGAAGACGGACATTGGATGAAGGAGATACGAGCTCCAAAGTTGCAGCCATGAAGTGCAATTTGGTGAATTCAAATTGAACCTGTGAACTTCAAATGCAGACAAAAAAATCAGTACATCTTGGATTGATTTGAAAATTTTTACCACACCAATTTCCCAACAAGTTTTATTGAATTTGGACTTGAAACGATGTGAGGACACTTCTGGTCCCCTTCGGTGGTGAGAAGTTAAAGGAAATGCAGAACCAACAAAGTCCAGTCCAAACGTGCGGAAACTCATATTTTTTTACCCTAACTTATCTTACTTGTCATAAGCTCAATCACCAAGGTAACTTACTGTGATGAGGTTACTATTCTTCCACCTTATAATATAATAGTACTATGTAATAATATGAAACTCAGTGAGGCTGAATTTCTGTGATATAATGGAAATGCCAAGCCTTTGGTCGGCTCGTGAAGAATTATTAATGATGCATGCTCAACGTAGGGCCTGGATCCAGGTGGTGACGCCACGTGGGTATGCCAAGGCCTCCTCACTCACCCTTGGTTTGGTTCTTTCAGGGTTTTTTGTTGGCAGTCCCAACAATTCATATACATCCGAAACATTCCAACGCTTCACTTGACTTGGGGTTTCAGGCTTTCAGCCGGCGTAAGTTATTAAGTTAACTTCTTTGGTTCCTGTGACACAGAAATTAGGCCCAACAGGGTAATTTGGGGTTCCTTGGGGTAATAGTAAAAACATGCCCCCTATTTTGAGCTGTGTCTAGGGTATGTTTGAGACCTCAGATAGCTAATTTGGGGTCTCTGATTGCAAATATGAATTCAAAATTTGAAAAAAAAATTTATGTGAAAAAATAAAAAAATTCCTGCGTTTTCCCCGGAGGTAAATCCAGCCTGCTGGGTCCATTTCGTGGGCAGGGTTTAACGTCCCCCCATTCAATTTGCAACCGTTTGAAGCAAGTACGGAGTAAGTTATAAGCAGTTATTACTAAGTTGAGGGTCCGAAGCGTTCCAGGAATGGCTTTCCGAGTTCTTCTAGAAAACCTGGAATGCAAATCATCTTTTCTTGTCTCCCTCCCTCTTTTGTCGGTGATGTTCACGGGTGACTCATGGGGTTGTCGTCTCCAGGTAAACCCGGCCCACGAAATGGGCACTGCACGCTGGATTTACCCTGCGGAAAACGCCATTAGAGGAGTGCGGGGGGGTCCCCGTTGGGAGAACACTGGAATTTAATTTTATATTTGCAACACATGAAAAAATTTGGAAATTTTGAACTCATATTTGGAATGAGAGGCCCCAAATTAGACTGTAGAGGTGAAGAAATATAAAAAATTGAGGCTATAAATAGCGGGCAAATTTTCAGATTCTCCCTTGGTTGGGGCAATAAGGGGGTCAATTCTCCCTATACATCTAGAGGGCTATTTCAAGCCTGTTCCCTTTGTTGTTGTTAAAGAATGACTTGTTATTAAAAAAATTTAATAAATTAAATTACATTTTAAGGTTTTTTAAAAATTTAATTTTTTTGAGAAAAAAATATCTTTATATGATGTGGCAATTGTTTGGCCATGTCAAACTGTTGCTGCAGCATAAGGTAGAACTACCCATTACCATACAGATTTGCTATCTAAGTACTTTGGAGAAGCTATTTATGAGCTCTCATATTTTTCAGAGATTTAATTGTTTGAGAGAAGTCAATTGCAAAAAAAATGAAGACATTTTGACAAGAATTGAATTTTTTGTGATTTTTCAAAGCTAAAATGTAAAATTGTGAGTAGACCCTTGGTAAAGCATGACCAGACCATTGTTGAAGCCTGGACTGATGTGTCCGCCTCCCAGTGCATTGCCATCATGATCATGGATGAGTAAGATTATGGTAATAAGATGGGCCAGTGACGGAAATGGGAGGAACCTGTAGGTGGGAAAATTGGGTAAATGGTGGTAATGGGTAGTTTTACCTTAGTTCCCATGAGCTTGGGAACTTAGAGCCCTCCACAAGTTCCAAATCTCTCTTAATGAGGAATTTTTATTTTTCACATAATTTTATTTTTTGCAAATTTTGAATTTATATTTGCAATCAAAGACCCCAAATTAACTAGAAGAGGTCTAAAATGTACCCTAAACATGGCTCAAAATGGGGGGTATGTTTATACTTTTATCCTCGAAGAACCCCAAATTATCATGTTAGGCCCACTTTGTAGGGAAAATTTAGTGTCTTGCGTTGCAAGGTGAATAGAAATATAGGGAAAAAAATTTATGAGCCTTGGAAGCTTTGAGGGTGTTTTTTGTCAAAAACTACTGAAAACTGCCAGTTCTACTACATTCACCAAAATAGTACCCTATTAAAAATCTAATCGTAGGATCTTGTATTTAACTTGTCTGAAAACTTGTGGTAAAAATTTCATCAAATTTGACTATATAGGTCACAAGATATTTGCATCCAAAGTGAAGAAAACAATTTCTTTTGCAACTTGCTTGACTAAATTTTTTGACTTTGAATCTTTTTAACTCAAAATTTTTGCACTATTGATTTTGATTTTCTAAGTTTTAATGTTGAATAGTTCAGTTGAGAATCTAAGGAAAAAATTCACCAAAAAAACACTTAATTTTCACTCATTAAAAAATGTTAAGTAGAAATAGGTTAAAGATCGAAGGAAAAACTAAATCATTAATAGCTCTAATCCCAATAGCGAGATTGTTCTAAAAAGAAAACCTAACCTTGTCTAACAATTTTTTGGGGGGAAATTGTAAAAATTGCATTAACAAATGAATCCTATTAGTTATTTTTTCAAGAAGATACTTAAATTGCCTAAAAAACTAAGATTGTCTATAACTTCCTCATCACTAGTCCAAATAGAATGAATCAAAGCTTCAAATGTAAACAAAAATATATAATTTTAGGAATTAAAAAAAAAACTACTTTGACTTTTTCTGATTTTTTTGTACTACCCATTGACCTCCATTTTTGGCTTATTGTACCAAAAAAATTCTCCCACGCACTAGATGAAATAAAAATTATATGTTCACAAAGCTCTCACAAATTCAAAAAGTTTCAAAAGCATTCACTATAAATTAAAGCAATAGGAACCTACTGAGACCCAAATTATCCCATGAGAGGACAAACAGTCCTTTAGGAGTTAACTTATTGATAGTTAATGTTAAGTACTAACAATGAATAGAAACCACATGTTTTTTTTATTTATAATTTAATTTGAAAACAAGAAGCTACATCACTTTGCTCTTTGAATAAAGTCCTAAGGTAAAGCCACCCATAACCGATCAAATAAGCAATTGTGGACATGATGTCGAATATTGCAAGGTGAAGCAAATATTTCTTGAGATACAGAGATAGAAATGATGGTGATTGCTAACAAATTTGGTAATTTTATTGCCTAAACTCAAATTACTATTATTTTTGAAAGGCAAAAATTGGTTTTGAAAGGCAGAAACCCATGTCCAATATCTAGAGTTTTCTAATTCTCATTATTTAAGAAATACTTTCTTGCTCACTATTTTGGGATATGTGTCATGACCTTATTAGTCCCAACTAATAAGGAGAAAAGGAGAAAAAAAAACATTCCAAGCTTTGGTTGGAAATAACTACACCCTACACCTTACACCCTAACAAGTTGGGTAGGGTCTCTAGTCAAGAATAGATGGTTCTACTTCACTCAAATTTGCTCACATTCATTTTAATTGTAGCCTTGTGAATGCAAATTAATAATTATTCATCACCATAATTTGATTAAAGTATTTTTAATAGCAAATTATGGTAGGTTGGATTTGATTTTCAATTTGAAAATTGATGCAATATGTGCCATCCCGTCAATAGGCAAACTGTCACAATGAGCTCAAAAAAATTTTGAATTGTATTTTTTCCATCCTCCAACAAACTAATAAACAATTTAAATTAAATTTTAAAAAATTGGTACCTCCTCCCAAATCCCACCCCTTTGTAATTTTCAGGTGGGAGTGGGGTGCCATTTGATATGGGATATGCCTCGTTTTTTTCAATGGAGGGGGGCAAGTAATTGGAGGAACATGGCTAATTGCCACTTTGAGCTCATTGTGCCTAGTCCCTTGGGTTCCAATTGTAAGGACAATGCAGAGGGTTTGGATTGCCCAACCAAGGTTTGCAATGTTTAAATGAGTGATTTGTATTTATCAAGTTATGGTATTTATCAATTTCATTGTTATGGAATTTGGAGAGAAACAGTCATTGCAATTTATGAATTCTATGAATTCTATTTTACAATCTTTTGATGAGTTAGGTGGAGGTGGATTTTGGTGTGGTGGAAAACTTACACATAATATGTTTGGATAGAGTTTTGTGGGATAGCTATAGATTGTAGTATTGGGAAATATACATAGGTGCAACCAATTAGGTATCATGTGTTCTAGTGGACTATTGTCAAAGACACCATTATTTATAAGAGTAAAACATTTTGATTTGGTGTAAAAGAGGCAAAGCTTATGAATTTTTTGTATATCTTTATTATGTCTCTAAATGCATAGTGTTTTAATGTATGATTCTATATACTATATAATAGAATCTATAGTCAATTATCAATTGGATAAAAGCCACACAAATAAGAGAAGATGACAATCTTAGATTTAGCCAAATTCTAAAATAAGATGGGATATGCATTGTGAATTTTTGATGCAATTGGGTGTACATGATTAGGTCTACATACCTTAATTTGAAAAGGACAAGACCTATCACCAAGGTATTTTGTCAAAAATGATTTGATTTGGAACCAATATGAGTGCCTTTTTTCATTTCTACACTAATCTAGAAAGTCATCCACTAGTACAAAATACCCTAATAGTACCAAGTTCATACTCTTCACTACGGTAGAAAGTGCAAAAAATGCACATTTAAGAGCATATTGGCTTAAAATCTCTTCTATGTGGATCAAAGCATTTTCTAACTAATTTTAGGGAAAAAAAGAGGGAAATACATCCATCCCAATTTGATTCATAATTTTAAGACTTAAATTGAATTAGATATGATTTTCTAAAGCTTGCAATAGTGCTATTGAAAGCCATAGGTACTATCATTAAATGTCAAATAATTGCCCATTAGTGGTGCAAATGGAGTCCCAAAATGAAGGCATGCAAGCCTTAAACCTTAAATGATGTGGCAGCCATTTTTCAATTGATGAAGGACAAAAAATCTCTCCATGAATGACAAAAAGTGAAACTATTCATCCTCCAAATTTTGTGGAAAAAGGAAACATCTTCTACAGTATTTTATTTCCCAATGAATGCCTTTTCATTTTTTTAAGCCAACAATTTTTATAGTATTCAAATAGATGATTTCTACAGTGACCGGTTTGTTGTTTAAGGATTAGCCTTCGAAAATCATAGCCCCTCATGACCAAGGTTGTCACCAACTACTCCAATTATTGAACCAATATGTGGATTCTTTGTTTCTATAGTGAACAATGAAGTCATCCATCAACTACTTTTTAGCCTCAATGTCCTTCAAGGGTAAAACTTGGGCAACATAGTCCATGTAGTTGCCCAAGATGGCACAAAGTGTCCCACCATTAGTAATTCCACATTATTTTATACTAAAATCAAACTAAAGTCCCAACTATTCATAAAATTGTGCAATAATAAACCCTCATTCAATTGGCACCAATTTATCACTTGACTATTTTTCATTCCTATAGTAGCAATTCATGGTCCAATAGTAGGGCTAGTTTTGAGAATATGGACATAATATAGACAAGCTACTTCATTTGGGGTTAGTGTTGTAAGTCACCAAATTCTGGAATTCTAATGAGGTATCAAGCTTAATAAAAATTAGGTTGTGAGCCATTGATTAGTATTGCTATCAAAAGCCTCAAAATTATGTTAACACATTTAGCTAACCCTTAAGGGACAAATTGGTGTGCATGTAAATCATCCCTTTGATTATAACGTGAGTCTTTCACTAAAAAAATTGCAAAAGCACTCATAGGAAGTCAAACTATTGTAGATGACCTTCTCTTTTCACAACAAAATTTTGAAGATGATTAGTTCTACTTCTGTCCTACTAGAAGGATTTTCTGTCATTTATTAGACAGAAAATGTCCTTGTCAACATTTAAGGATTAAGTTTACGAGATAGGGCACCATTCATGGCCAAAGAGTTTAAGTGTTGCTCCTAATTCTCTAATGCAAATCTTGCAAAGACATGCCAAACATGTACAATAGGTTGCTCATAAAGTGCTCCTTGAAGGACTAATTTGTGGTTATAAGTAATTTTGGCTTCTTGAAATATTTTATTAATAAATTTTCGGTGAAAGAAAAATGATATTAACATTTAATCCAAGTTCTTTCATAATTTTTGGACCTTTGTGGAATTAGTTATAAATTTTTGAAGTAGAAACGGAGTGGTTACTAAAACCGTCCTCCTCTTAAAATGTGCACCATTTGTATAGTACATTGATGGTGCACTAATGAGTGCAATATGTACCTTTGTGTTAAAGGGTGCATTTAGAATATGGTTGTTTTTAGAGCAACCTACTTTAATTTTTTTTTTAATTGGTAAGGGTAGAAGTAAATATGTACACTAATACATGTATGTGTTAAAATATTTTAAAGATATATTTTTTGCTAAGAATAATTCATTAGGGATTGATTAGGGAGACCCATTTATAATAATCTCCTTAATTAATAAAGTCACCTTTTCATATGTTTACTTGATATATGCATGCAAGTATAAAGGTTTTGTAACTGGACCTAGAATTCAAAGGCCTAATTATTGCCCAAAATTGTTTCTTTTTTTGCATTGCACACATGCATACTGCACACTACGCACCTACAATTGCATTCTCCTAACCAAGTACAAGTAACATTATAGAAGGACAAAAACTCCTACCTCTAAGGGATTGGTGAAAATAGAAGTGAGTTCCCTCAATTGTATGAGTCTCAATTTTATTCCACTTCACATTGTACAATAAAATGTACAACATCTAAATTATATAATGGCATGCAAACATTGTATAATATATTTTTTATATTATCATACGGGGCATTTTGAATATTATTCTACATAATTAATTTACAATGGACAACATTCAAGAATTTTGATCAATAATAAATATGAATCTTGAGTCTAGGATGAACATTTGAAAATTATATAAAAAGGTAGAGATGATATAAATGAAGATTATTGTACACAAACAAAAGATATGGACCCCATGGAAGAGATGAAAGAGCAAAAAATTCTACAATATGACAAAAACTTTAGTAAGAGTATATTGAAAAGAATGTCAAACACAAGAACATTTAGAATTTTGACCAATCTAGAATCTAGCATTTGCACCCTATGCTTATATGACATGTGACATTTCGGCATGTCTTCTTTTTCAAAAACAATTTTTTTTTCTAAATGCAATCCATACTAGACTACTTTATTATATACATAAGCTGACTTTTTTTTATACATAGAAAAAAGTTTCATCTTACAAGAAGCTACGTTGTTAGAGTACATCAGTTTTTGTATTCAAAATATTCTAATAACGTAACATTGCAAGGGCATCTTACGGCACCAAGCTACAACCCCTTAACTATCTTTTCTTTTTAGTAGTGTACTCATGTTGTACTTGCCACTATCCAATGAAAAGATGCAAACAACATGGGTTTTTTAAATTAATACCCGACTTTTGATTCTCAAAAATTGCAGACCATTGATCTACTCACAGGAAAAAAACTAAAACCAATCCCCAAGTTGTCAACTAGTGAGTACCGAATATTTGCTCGACTAAAATTCTTGTGAATACCGAATATTTGTTCGTACACTCTTTCTTTCACGTGAGTCTGAAGCAGTGGGAACTAAAATCCTACCATCATTGCCCACCTCCCATTTTTCATAAGTTAGTTTATTTTTCAACAAAAAGTTGTTGCCGCAACTTGTTGCAAGCAAGGGAGTGAGTGTCACATGACTCTCAGTTCCGTTCAGCTCCAAAGATATTTCATGACTACTTTCCAGCCATTAGTCCAGTCAACAAAACAAATGTAGCCTGGGATTTTGAATAATAAAGTTATGAATCTATAGGCATGTTCGGAGTGAAGGAATTCATAATATATAATAATGGTAAGGGGCCTTGGGATTCCAAGCTATTGAATTGGGTCAAGTTGAAGGTCCAGGGAGGATTCACCCCACTGATGTATTGCCCCCACCGAAGTAAATGTAAAAATTGCCCCCTATTTTGTGCCACGTATATTTTGTATTTCTTCACCTTTCTTAAAGGAGATGTATCCATATCTTGATCACTTAAGGGAATTTGGAGCAGGTCATGAACAATTTGAGGCACAACAAATTTGTCCCACTCAGAGAGATAGGAAATATGGGGATCCCTAGTGTCCTTCAATTTTATTGTTGAAATTGAAATAACAGTGAATTTTGAGAGCCGGAAAATGCTTGGAACCTACAGCCAATGTTTAGAGTCTTCCAATTTCTGATCATTCAAGAGCTACTTTCCGTTCACCACGTCCTTCTCTATTGCTCACTACTTTGGGACATGTGTCATGATCTTATGAGCTCTCACCTTTGAGAAAGAGATAGAAACACATTCCTAGCTTCCGTTGGAAATCTGATCCAGCCCTGGGTGGAAACAATGTCCCCTACTGCTTGGGTATGGGCAGAGGTTGACAATGGGTACATCTCCTTGAGCTCATTCCAAACCTCTGATTGCAAATATGAACTCACAATTGCCAAATTTGATCATGGGTGGCAAATTTAAAAAAATTGGTGTCTTCTCCATGACATTTCAGAATCCATAGGTATGTCCTGAGTGATGGAATTTGGCCTAATATAATAATAAGGGCCTTGGGATTTGAACACGAAAATATTGAAAATTGGGTCAAGTTGAAGGGGACTATAATATTATAGTGGAGTGAATAATTTTGTCACGATACCTCCAACTGTCAGAGACTAGGGCCAAAAATGTCTGGATGCACCTCCCAATTCTTGACACGTGGAAATACGAGATTCTCCAACATGAGGTTCTCCTTCAAGGTGAAACTGCATGATTGGTCTTCATCAGTTCCTTGTTCACTTCAGTTGTTCACCTCCCAACTTGCACAAAATGCTCTTGGAATCAGGGCTGTGAGGGGGCAAGGTCAAATTGGCTACTTAGTACTCTACAGTAGGGTCAGATTCACTAAAAAAACACCCCCAAAAAACACAATTCCAAATATAATTGAATATGACATCTTACGAAGTTTTCGAATCGAATATTGGTATTGCAACTAGTATATGAGGTAAAACAGCCCATTGTGGTCAGAATTTGGAGGCTGCCCTCATGTGCCACTGCTGAAATTTTTCAAATTTTTTCCCACATAAAGACAATTGTAAGAAATAGTGAGAGCAATTGAAATTCTATTTTTCAAACAATGTATGAATTTGTTATGAATTTTTGAACTGATCTATCCAAAAGAGTTAGTAGGCTACCTGATAACCAACAAAAACTATATCTAATGTGTTCATCTTAATCACCTAAAGCAGTCACAATAATTTCTAATGTGGAAGGCCCTAAAAAAGTCACATTTTACCATGATTTACACTAAAAAGTTGGGTGCTCCTAATGAGGTCACTAATCACTCCATGAGTGTCAGGTTAGGCATTGATTATGACTTGAAAAACTGTCATGGGGTTCTTATGTGTCCACTATAGGTCATCTGACCGCAATGGGATGTTTTACCTTATATGAGGTAAAAACATTGGAGTTAAGGTAGACACATCCATTCCCATCCCTTTAAGAATCCCTCCCTTATGTACTCGGTGGTGTACATTTTCTTTTCAGTATGGAATCCATTGATACACGAGGACAAAATTGGGTGCAGGGGTGGAAATGGAAATGGGTATGTCTATCTTATAGGGGTAAGTTTATGTGCTTCATCTCATCATTTCCAAACAAGCTTTTGTTCTAGCTCTGAAGTCCACCCTAGCATTTATTCCAAAGGTGGAGGCGACTCAAGATTTTTCACCTTATAGGAAAATAAATAGACTTATCTTTTTATCATTATATATTTGTAAAGAAGTAGCTACACTAGGAAAGGCTCTATCTATGTAACAATGGCTCACTCTTCAATTGAGGTAGGTTGTTGTAATACCAAATATAAGGTAGTTGATCCCCATTTCCAATCACTTAAATAATTACACATATTTGGGGCATAAGATTTTTGAGTGTGGATTTTTTTTATGTGCAGAAATAGAGTTTGAAAGGATTGTATATTTTTCCAAAATTTTATTATATATAATATAATTTTTTAGTGAAAGATTCTCTTCAACCTGTAATGGTGATATAGACCTTTCTATTTCTAACTACAAACTAATTGCAAAATCAACCAAGGGTTGGTTGCAATATTGATAGCCTTATAGCCAATCATAATGTGACATAACTACTCCTTGAACTACACCACAATTTCACAAAAAAAAGCACAACTTCATGGAAAAAAACAGCCTATAGATTGGAAAGGGGTGATGGTTGGAAATAGGTCAGCTACTATACCCCAATTCTGTCAAAATGTATTCATTGCATTTGTAATAAAACACCAATCTACACTTATCCAAAAGATTTTATTTGTTGGAGTGTTCCAAAATACTAAAGAGACACTGAACAATCTTGGATTTGAATTCTACAATGACATGACGTGCTCATTTAAATTTTGACAAAATTTGGTCATGGTTGGATTTACAACAACCTAGCTTAAAGTCCTCCTTCCCTCCTCAAGAGCTCTAGGGTAGTCTAAAATTATGAAATCATAAAGATCCTTCTCTCCTCAAGAGCTTCAAGGTAGTCTAAAGTTATAAAATCATAAAGATTTGTTGTTGAATACAACATCAAAGATATTTTTATTTTGAGTTTTCAATACAAGGTACAACATATAATCCATATAAAAATTCCATATAGTTGAATCTATTACAACACTTAACCAATATTTATCAATAAAAATTTAAACCAAAAATTAAAAATCCTTCTAAATTAATTGTATAATGATTGGATTTTTTGTTTTTTAAAGAATTTTTTCTCTTTAATTTTGAAATGATAAGTTCTATTTATTGCAATTTTTAAGAGTTTCTTATAACATGTTTATTCAAGTTTATTTTAAAGGGTTATTTTTTAAATTATAATTTTTTTAAAGGTGAAACATACTTCTACCTTTTATACTACAAAATACTTGCAAAGTAGAGTCTTGAAAAACATAGATCTCTTTATATCTTGAAAACAATAGAAAACTAGTACAAGCAACTACTACAATCAAGTGAAAGAAAAATCTAGGAATTATAGATGTTGGGTGCATTCATCCGTTGTTCAAAATTTAAGTATGCGGTCCTTAAGAGGTTAGACTCCTCACACATGTAGCTTTTATTAATGCAAAACCTCATCTCCATCGATCCAAAGTGAAGAAATTTGTGCATTCAATCATGTCATTATTTCCTTGCAAGTTTTTTCCATCTCTAAATTGCCCTCTAACAATTGTTGCAAAAATGAAGACAACTTATAATTTTCATTTGTGAAAAATCCTATAATTTATTATTCATTACTACATGAATTTTTTTTTTGATTTTGAATTCATCTTTAGGCTTAGAGACCCCAAATTAGCTAGGTTAGAAGAAAGAAAATAGTAATCAACCAATCTTGAATTAGGGTCAATTTTTTACATTTAATCAAGGTGAAACTTTTGGAGTCAATAAGAGTTCTTCCAATAAATGCTAGGGTGCAACTTAGAGCACTTGCACTCAAGTATGCTAGAGTGGTTGTTGCAAGCCTATCTAGGATCATGGGTGGAGGAAAATTCCTCATTGCCCCACAATGTGGAGGCCCTCAATTTGCTTTGCTCATTGTTGTCATTCTCTTGACCCCACCTTCTACCATTGTTTCTATTAATTTCCATGCCATGTAGCAACGATTGTTACTACTCATCAAGCTCTATGACCTTTGCTACTAGTATGACCATGCATTACCATGTTGAGACCAAGTCTAATGAGTGAACCCTCCTAAATTTATGGTCATGCATCAACAAGGAGGGCCCTCAACTTTTAATTGACTAGGCCATTTTTTTAAGAGCCCGTGGTTTAAGTTTACGTTGAGAGAGTAATGATGGGATACTAATTTCTACAAAGATCCAACAAGAGTTGTTGAGGCCATACTTGGATGTGGGCAACCCATTTCTAATCCCCTCATTCTAGTAATGTAGGTTGTTGTGTTTCCATGTAGGAAGAAATGAATAAGATGAAGAATTTTCAATTATGGCACACTTCCCATTTTGGACCAAGGGCTTCCTATTTTGGACCATATGAAGATTCTATTCAACCCATATGACCAAGATTCTATTCAACCAATCATATAGGATGAATAGAATCTTTAGCTAAAAAATTCATAATAATTATGTTTTGAAAAATAAAAATGTGAAAAATCATAGAAACCTTCTGAACTCTAATCTTGTACATGGGAAAATTTCCCCATTGAAGAAACCCACCCTCTAAATAAGGTAGTAGGCTCTGATGTTGCATAGGCTCTAAAACCACACACATCCTCAAATGTAGACTATGTGTACACATTGCTTTTTCATAGCCTTCAACAATGTACAAACAGTGCACATTTTAAGAGGTGGGCGATTCTAGAGCCCTGTGCCATTTCAACTTCAAAATTTCATAACTAATTCCACAAAGCTCCAAAATATATGAAACGACTTGGGTTAGATGCCCATTCCACTTGTCTTTCAATGAAAATGTACTGAAAACTATTTCAAAAAGCTTCGCCTCCCCCCAATTCAGTTTCAGCCCCCTTTAGGTGGTCGATTTCTGGTCCTGTTCCCTAGTGTGTATCTGCTTCAGTGGTCAGAACTGAGTTGCCTCCCTGAGTGAGAGCTGGGGATTCTTCTGTGTGACTTTTTCATCCTGGCTTGCCCATTTTCCATCCACTGCAAGCCCTCGATGTCTGTGCAACATAGAACTACTTACTGAAGATATTGTGCTGCTTCTGTTATTGAAGCAAGTTGTACACTCGCTTTCCAGTCCACTCACTTCCATTTCTCAAGAGAGAAGGAAAAAAAAAGATTAAAAAAAGATTAAAATTGTTGCAACTAGGGAAACATAAGCTGACGAAACTTATCGTCACCCTCTTGAAAAGCATGCTCATGCTGCAGTAGTGCAATCTCTACGTTTTTGTCGGTCCTTGAAAGCAAAAGAAATACCATGGCTTAGCTAAGCGCCTGCTTCCATGTAGAGTTGGCGCCTGCTTCCATGTAGAGTTTTTCTTGGAGCCTCCATTCGACCATTGATTGATGGGCTTCACCTGCCTTGGCTCTACATGGAAGCTGGACCTAAATTAGTTCATCAATGTTTGATTCCATGCCTATTTTGTCTTCATTCTAAGTTTGAAGGTTGTGGTGATTTTTTTTTGTTAGCAATAGCAACAGTGTAAGTTAACCCCAAAAGGTTTTTGACTATGTTTTCACCAAATGTTATCCAAAATTGCCATTTCTAGTACAAGTACCAAATTTTTGAAAAAAAGAACATTTTTGGACACATAAAACTGTAGGATCTTATAATATGTTTGTTTGAGAAGATGTGAAAAAAATATTTTAGAAAATTTCACTGTATCGATTGCAAGATATTAGCATTTGAAGTGACAAGAATTCTTTTTTGGGCCCTACACAAAATTGGGTAGCTGCACTTCACAAGGTCACAATTTTATGAAAAATGTCCACAATGGTTGTGCTTCTTTGGATTCATACTTCAAGGCAAGTTGGAATCATACAATATATAGGAAAAAAATAGTAAGTAGATAGAAATAGAGAATGATTCAAAAGACTAAATTATTGAGAATTCAGTTATAGAATTGAAAAATGTGAATGGTTGTAATGTTGTAATAAAAAATCTATATCTAATATTTTTATTTTTTACAAAATATTGAAAATTGAGTTAAATAAAAGACTTCAAAGTTTAACTTAGAGTAGAGATTTTGTAACTACCCACAAACTACCCACAAACTAGAACTCCTCATAACTTTCATCTCATTAATCAAAATGGAATGGTTCAAAGCTTTCCACATATAAATAAATCTAGAGAACCAGTTTTTAATTTTTAATTCTTAAAAAAATGATTTTGAAAGAAGTTTTTTTTACTACACAGACTACCCACCAATTGTTGAAAACTATATACAAACAATAATTTTTTAACTATGTAGTAAAAAATTATAGAAATTATTGTGCCTTGAAGCTACTACTTGGGGCCATGTTGTGTGAAAACTCCATTCATAGTGAGCTATCTAAAATCACTATGTTGCCAAAAAACACAGTTTAGGGTTTTAGGGATTAAAGGCAACTTGTATGTTAACAATTGGAATAGGTTTCCTCAACATATAAATTGTACTTCATATCCCAATTCAGTGGGATCAAAATTGGTGTTCTTTGTTTGATTTGCTTTTACCTCCCATGGGACCACGTAAATATTCAATGTACACAAGAAATCTCCAATAGTTGTACATGAAGTTAATTTTGTTTGAATGTTCACAAATTTTTGACATGAAGTGTAAACATGCCCCCCCATGATGGAAATGAGGATGGAAATATAATTTTTTTTGTAATTGAGTGTTTGTGTCAAAAGTTATACTACCCAAAACAT
Source organism: Climacium dendroides (assembly GCA_950106755.1). NCBI lineage: Eukaryota > Viridiplantae > Streptophyta > Bryopsida > Hypnales > Climaciaceae > Climacium > Climacium dendroides. Next base: position 4,206,409 of record OX467087.1, read on the forward strand.
TTTGGGTAGTCCAGGCAACATGTGCAAAACTCCTATTCTACTTCTAAAATTTGGCAAGTATGTTGCTAACATGATATAGGATACAAATGTGAAGAAAAAACACCATATGTAATGCAAAAATCTCATTGTAGTGGGAGTTAAAGTCTATTGACTATGTCAAGCAAGATTATGATAGAACTTTTTCTTCTAACTTCAAAAATTATAATCTTTCATCTATATAGTCAAAAATTTTGAAATTTTTCCACATGTTTCCAGAGTAGTCTAGTACAAATTTGTATGGTTGAATTCTTTTTAAATCTTCATTCATCCATTCTTTTTTTAGTGCCCTCCAACATAGCAATTTTTATTTAGAATGCCCTTTGTCCTTTTGGAATATAACAAGCGGTTAATTTTTCTCCAAAAAAACAACAATGTTTACTCCATTGTAGACCACCTTTGGAAATGTGGAGTTTGGTGCACAACTCTAAAATGATCACATTAGGAATATGTTAGGAACTTATTATATACATCTTGAAGAAAATTTTAGAAAATATGAAGTCATATTTGGAATCAAACAATCAAAATGAGTTATGGAAGGTCATAAAACTCACTACAATACATGAGGCGATTTTTTCCTCCATTTGCAAAGTGAAAATTTTAGAATTTGTGCATTTTGGGTCCACATGGCTAGATGTGATCCATCCTTGGCCAAAGAATAACAATATCTATAAATATATTAAATTAGGTTGTTTGTTTTGTTTGTTACAATGAGACCTTTGGAACCATGCATCCCCTAGTTGCAATCTTGATACTGGTAGAAAGCTCTCAGCAAGGAAAGGTTTGAGAACTTTATTTCGTGACATTTAGACATACAATGTGAAAGTTATGGATTTTTGAATTATTTTTGGATATAAAATTATCCTAAATTATGGATCTTTTGGACTATGCATTAGTCAATCACATTCTTAGTACTATTAGAAAGTTCTTTGTAAGGACCCCAGGGAGGGTTGCACAAACTTTGTTTCATGGTGTTTGGACATACTAAGTGTGAAAGTTAGAGTTTTTTTTAGTTATTTTTGGATCTTAATCTCTAAAAGACCAAGTAGCATTTTTTGCAAAATAGTATTTTTGGTCATCCATTTATGAATGAAATTTTTAATATTTTTAATTTGAAACTTTCACACAATATGAGGTCAAGGAATAGCTTTTAGGCACAACAATTTTTATAACTTTTGGCTACATTGTCAAAAAAAGTTATTATATGATATGTATTGTCTTTTGGAGCGTGGTCAGCTTTAAAAAATTATTTTTTTATGAAATAAAAATTTGGAATTTGTATTTTAGATTTATATGTACGTGGAAAGTTTTGAATCATTCAATTTTGATTAATGAGATGAAAGTTATGAGGAGATTTAGTTTGTGAATAGTTAGGGAATTTCTATTTAAAAATAAACTTTGAAGTCCTATATTTAACCCCTACAGTCCCGAGGGTGTTTTCTATTAAAAAACCACTCAAAATTGCCACTTTTGTTGCATTCACCTAAGAAAACCGAAAAAATACCTTTTAAAAAATCTAATTGTGGGATCTTGTACTTAACTTGTTTAAAAACATGTGGTAAAAATTTCATCAAATTTAACTGCATAGATTGCAAGATATTTGCATCCAAAGTGAAGAAAACAAATATTTTTACAACTTGCTTGACTAGATTGAATCTTTTTAATTGAAAATTTTTGCACTATTGATTTTGATTTTCTAAATTTTAATGTTGAACAATTGAGTTGAGAATCTAAGGAAAAAAATTTAACAAAAAAACGCTTAATTTTCATTAATTAAAAAATTGTTAAGTAGAAGTAAGTTAAGATTGAAGGAAAAACTAAATCATTAATAGCTCTAAGATGGAATTGAAATATAATAATCCTAATAGTGAGATTGTTTTGAAAAGCAAATCTAACCCTATCTAACATTTTTTGGGGAAACAATTGTAAAAATTGCATTCACAAATGAATCCTATTAGTTATTTTTTCAAAAAGATGCTTAGATTGCCCCGAAAAAATAAGATTGTCCATAACTTTTTCATCACTAGTCCAAACAAAATGAATCAAAGCTTCAAATGTAAACAAAATATAAAATTTTAGAATTTAAAAAATAATTACTTTGATTGAAATAAAAATTATATATCCATGAAGCTTTTTTCCTCAAAATGTTTAAAAACCTTCACTACAAATTGAGACAATAGGAACCTACTCGGACCCAAATTATCCCCTAAGGAGACAAACAATCATGTAGAGGTTAACTCAATTTTTAATATTTTTGAAAAAAATAAAATCATTAAAATTTATTGCGATTGGCATTTTTCAATTCCATAACTAAAGTCTTGACAATTTACTATTTTAAATCACTCTACTTCTTTCTACCTACTATATTTTTTTAAGTATGAAAATGGATTTATTTGTTTCTTAATTTTTATATGTATTCCCAACTTATTTCTTCAACATATTATGAAGGGTTGCAAGTTGTAAGATCTACAACATTTTGGATAAATAGTTTGAAAGATGAAATCTAAACATTTGGGAAGAGTTGAAAATACTTCTTGTTGAGATTTAAGCATCATGATTTTGCAATTGGTAAAGTTTCATATACTAAAATTTTAAGAGGGTGTATTTCAACAATTTTACTAAGGGATCCTACGATTTAATATATTAGAAAGAATATACAAATGAAGATTAAGCCTTGCTTTTGAGATTAGTATTTTGAGGTAGTTTTTGGCCTTTAATCACAAAAGAACTCTAGGGATTAAATCATCCCAATTTATCGATCTTTTGGGAGGGATCATTATTAAATCATGACAATGTCATAGGGCTATATTCGTATATATTTTATTAAGACCAAGCTCAGTTATAGAGGCTAGAGAACGCAATCAATGTTGGTGGTTTCATTTTTTTTCATTTTTTTTTCTCTTGAAAGCTTTAAGGAGCTAGTGACTTAATATTTTCTATGTTGAAATTATTGCGAAAAATATGGGAAAGCTCTAGTGACTTAATATTTTTAAAAATTCCAATAAATTTTAAGACTATCCATAATCGCCATGCTTTACATGTGAAGCTTCAATTCATATTAGTCCAATGAGTATCACAAAATTAAAAAGTCTTGTTTTATGCTTAAATATTAAAATGGTTGGTAAGAAATACTCAATTTTTTAACACCTAAAGTTTTAAGGCCATTTTGCATCAAAAACATTCAAAGTTGTCATTTCCAATGCAAAAAGAAAAACATTTGAACATTTGTTTCTTTGCACATCCAACTATAGAATCTTGCACTAAACTAGTACAAGAATATCTAAAAGAATTTCATAAATTTTGATCATATAGATTACAACACACAAGTGTTTAAAGTAAAAAGAAAACAATTTTTTTTGTACCTAGCATGGTTGAATTATAAGGCTTTGAATGCTTTTAACTTTAAAAATTTGCACTAGAGATGTTGACTTTCTTCAAATGTTGAATGACTAAGTTGATAATTTGATAATTTTTTTATTAAAATAAAATTAAAGTTGATTTTCAATCTTCAAAAAATTATTAAGTTAAAACAAGTAGTAGATAGAAGAAAAAACTAAATTATTAATAGTTCTAAGTAGAAAAATTATAAAAATTGAATTCAAAACAAGTCTAATATATATAATTATCATTATTGATTTTTATGGTTATCCACCCTCACTTGTTTTTGGTTTAGAAAGCAAAACTTTGACTCCTAAACACCAATTGAAATAAAAATTGCATTCCTACAAGGTTAATCAATTTTTTTATCTTGAAAAAAAATTATAAAATCATGCCAAAAATTGAACCCCCCTAAACCTACCTAATCCTTTAATAATCCTGTAACTCCTAAAGGCCCAAGGGGTTTGGACGAAACACAAATGTGTTATAAAATATAAGTTCTATAATTTTTTTGAAGTTTGCATCAAAAAAGATAATGTGAAACATGAAAAGTAGAAAGTATCCGTACAATCAAAATTTTCTGATTGTATGGATACTTTCTAAGTCTAAGAGCATTGCCACGGCTGCCGCGCCAAGGAGGGCGCCAAATGCAGCCTTCGCGTGTGGATTTGGAGAGTGAGTCTTCTTTGCTAATACTCTGCCCCACGGCTGACGCACCAAGCCAAGGTGCTAAATGAATATTAAATGCAAAGAGTTTAAAGGTTTTGAAATAAAATTTACAAAAATTTTAATTTTCAATGCATTACGCATTACCTCATATTGTTTCAAAAGCACTCCCAACTTATTATGAGTTCTTATGGAAGAAAAAAAGCTCACTATATACACATGGGGCAGTAGGAGGTAGAACAAATAATGCGGGATAAGTAGAATTAGGGTAAGTAGGAGCTCAATACTCATAGTTAATTCAAAAGTAGAGTGAACTTTGAACTAACTATGAGTGTTGAGCTCCTACTTACTCTAATTCTACTTATCCCACATTGTTTGTTCTACTTCCTACCACCCCATGTGTATATACTGAGCTTCACTTCTCACTTGAAACTTAACAAAGTTGGAAAGTTAATCTCCCCATTCTACACACAAATAAACGAAACTTAATTGTAGTTAGAAAATGGTTTTCTATTTCAATTTTTTTAACACAAGTAAAGGATGAATTGTGGTTCAAATTGCTTGTGAGGTTATTTGAGGCTAGGTGGGGTCAATGCCTCGAAGATGGAGTGAAAAAGGCAGTCAAACCCTTTGGTGAGGTGCACTGAAGCCCCACTATTTGCCAGTGCCCTCTCCAAATTCTGGCATGGCCTGTCGTTTTTGGAGGCCTCCAAAAGGCTGCGCGTTTTGAATCCACCTTGCAATTACACAAGAAATGAAATTGTTTTTTATTGTTTATTATTTTTTAACGATAGCAGTTGATGTGACACAATTGATACCACGTCAACGCCACATCACGTTTTAATGATTTTTTAAAAAAATATTTTTTTAAATATTTTTTCAAAAAAAATATTTTAAATTTTGTTTCCTGTACTTGGACTATGGCATGCTAAAAAACAAAACCTTAACTGCCTTCTGCAGGATAATTGAATGATATTTTTTTTTCACCAAAGTGTTTATATTCTGGTTTTGAATCACTTAGTAGTTTGAAGTTTTTTCATTTGAGTAGGTTTTGAAATCGAATTTCACCTCCAAATGTGTTTTGAAGAAAATTTCAGCACCTTTTTCCTATACTAAAACATTATAATCTTTCAATCTCTATGGTCAAACAACCCCAAATTTGTTTCACACCATTTACAACATGCTTACAACAAGATTGTAGGGTTAAGATTTTCATACCTTACTGAAAATTTAGACTTTTAACACTTGCAAAGGCAGGATGCTTTTAAGCATGTTTGGACCTTAGGCAATGTAAGCTCATTATGGGTCAAATAGGAGAACTACTGGTGTACATTCAAGTTTTGAAATGACACACCCCTAATATAATTTTCCCTTGTAATGGGCTCACATACTTTACTTATTACAGAGTCCTATTGATGTTGTCGGTTTGTGGGTGTGCAATGATTTTACAATTAAAATCCTTCCAAGTGTGACCACAGCCCCACCTGGGCTCCTGCTGCTGCTGCTCTTGCCAGTGGACGGAAGCTGTGGTGGGAGTGACATTCCAAAGCACAAATAATGCCAACAGACATTGGGGTGTGCGGTTGTAAGAGAATGCACATGAACCCATGACATAGCTTGGCTCGAGGTGACAAACTTGAATGATTCCTTGGTTGTTGGTATCTTCAACTCGTCTTTCTAGTTGGTCCGCTAAACCCTTTTTAAAAATAAAAGGATTTAAAAAAAAAATTTAAATACACATGGTCCACTAAAACTTTTTTTAGAAGCTCCTAGATGGCATGTACAAAAATGGGTCTAGTGTTTGCGCTGTCTAAGAAGGGCAGTGAATACCAGTAGGTATCATGATTTTCATGGAAAACATGTGCTATCCAGAGCGACAAGCATTCATGGGCTGGAGCTATTTGGATTTGAGGAATGGAATCTTATGGGCATGCCCTCTGGACCAAAGCTACATGTGAGGAAGTTTGAGTAAGAAGACCTTTACTTGAGAAGTGAGGTGAGTGAGTGACTGATCCATGGACTGAGCTTCTTGTAGCATAGTTGCTTGCCTGTTTTAACAGGAAATAAGTATTGTGACTGTAGGACAGGGTTGGCACATTGACATTGAATAATTAACTGAAATTTCAAACATAGTGTCAATATTTTAAAATTTTATTTCAAAAAGATTGGTATTAAATTTGAATTAAATTTCAAAAATATTTATTAATCATATCACATAGTTTCAGTAGCCACTTCGTTGGTGGTAGTGGTGAGTAGATAAGCTATTAATACAGGTGGGGTGGTAAGAGGTTAAACAATGTATGTGGGGTATGTAAATTAGGATTAGTAGAAGTTAAAATGCTCATAGTTAAGTCAAAAGGTAAGAATTGTGTTCAAAGTAGAATTTCAACCCTTGTTTAGGTAGTGTAGAATAATTTTTTTTGAAAAAAATGAACTAACTTAATGTGAAAAACGAAACTAGTTTTTCTATCCAAAAAAATGTTTGGGATTTCAAGCCTTCAATCAAAAGTTGTGGACAAAGTTTAGAGAAGGTTTGGAAGGGACGATCCATTTGATTCAAACTTCCTCTTTAAATTTGGTCCATGAATTCTTTGGGGAGGCTCAAAATTACAAATGGATTTTTGAAGATGAAATTTAGCTTGACTTCATGACTATCTTGAGTTCAAATTATTTTGAGAAAAGTTATTCTACTATGCCAAAATGAAGTCTAAAATTCTACTTTGAACACAATTCTTATGTTTTGACAATGAGTGGTCAAATTATCCCATGTCCTTTGAGCATTTATAATGGACAATGAACTTCATTATAAAAATGACATCTCCCCCTTCTTTTCTAAGTGTTAAAGAAATACTAAAAATTCCTTCATTTTTGTTGTCAAAAACTTTCTTGAATGATCAAATGATATATTAGTACTGGTAGTATTGAATCTCCATGATTACAAATTATTTTGGACTTTAGTTTGACTATTTTTTTTCCAACAACTTGGTCATATAATTCTTGTTGATTTCGACAATTTCTAGTGTTCATTTTATTTTATTTTAGACTTTCTAGAAAACAATTACTTTTTGCCAACCCTATCTATAACCAAGACACAAGTGTTTTTTGTAAAAAAGAAATAAAACTTGACTTCATTCTACAGTTTCATAAAAAAAAATGCAATGAAGTAAGGTCAATCTTAAAATGAAATAAGGTTGATTTCATTTTGCATTTTTATATGAAAATTCAATTAAATATTTTGGATGGATAATTAAGAAAACTACAAAAACTACAAGGTTAGTATAATAAGATCGAGTAAGCAAATTAAAAAAATGTCACAATGTTGAAATGGAGAACTCCAAATTTTTTAGATCATTATAAATTTAGATTTTGCTTGAGATTTCTAATAAGATGCATGTGTACTAGATAACTTGTGAAGTACGCAAGTTGAAGTACACCCTATGAATTGATAATTGTAATATTCAAAGATGATTTTTTTATTATAATAAATACCTTAATCTATACAAGGTTTCAATTCTATAGTTATTAAATGAATACTTCAAAGTCAATTTAGCTTTTTTTTAATCATTTCATAAAATATGAACTTTGCCCTATAGTTCATCAAGTTTTTTGGTTAACTCACTTTCATCATCCTGTGAGTTAATTTGTAATTAATCCTTATGTGTCCATGGATATTAATAACTTATAGTTATTGATAGACAAAATTTATCCAAACATTGGTGCTAAATTTGTTTTTCAATACTATTTTATAGTAAATATTTCCAAATCATCAAATCTTGAGGTACTTCACAAATTTAAAGGGTTAATTATGGGATGAAATAGAAATTTGGTTTATATGATGATGTTTCTACCATAAGGTACTTTTGAGGTGAAAATTTTAAATCTTTTAATTATAATTTTTATTTCACATGATTTTTCCCAAGCCTTTTCTTCAAAATTTCATAATAATCTCAAATCTCCATTCAAAATATGAAAATTTATAACCTATAGAAATAATGCAATTCCATCACTAAAAAATTATAATAAAATAATGGCCTTTGAGGAACATATAGTCTAGTAGTGAAATAAAACATATATAAAGTAATAGATATTGAGTTTGATTATATAGTAATATAGTCCTTCTATTAATCTCTAAAGTCCTGTTGTCCTTATGGGGGACAAAATGGATTTTGGATAGGCTTGTATAACCTTGATTTTTGACATGGTTTTTTTAAGATAGAAAATCATTTTTTTTCTTAAGAATTTTTTTTACCTCAACTGGTGCTTGAGACCAAAAGTTATGCCAATAAGCTCAAAATGCAAGAGATTAGGTAGCAAAAAAACTCCACAAAAATTTGAAATTAATTTCAAATGAAATTCTTCATTCTTTTAGTACTTAGTCTACATGGGAAAATTTTTAATTCATTCCATTTGAATTTGAAATGTGAAAGTTATGGAGCTTTCATTGTTTTTGTGGGCAATCATAGAAACTTCTTGAGAAAATAACTTCTTGGATTTAGTTTTAAACTCAATTTTCCACAATCTAAAAAAAAAATCCTCAAGATTTAGTATACTTGCTAGAACAATCTCACCATTGGGATTAGAGCTATTCACAATTTAATTTTCCCTTCAATCTCATACCAACTTCTATTTAACAATTTTTAAAGAATGAAAACCAAGATTGTTTTTTTGTCCTTTCAATTCAAATCATCAACATAAAGTATTTAAAATCTAAACATTTAGTGATTTTTTTTAAGTTAATAAGATTCAAAGTCAAATAATCTAGTAAATGAATGTGCTCAAAAATCTATTTTTGTCACTTTAAACGCAAATATCTTGTACTCTATGTGATAAAAGCTTTTAAAATTTCTTCGCCACATTCTTACAATAGTTTAGTGTTAAAGTCTTATAATTAAATATGCAAAAAAAAATTGTAAAGTTTTTTACTCTTTTCAATAGAAATAAACAGTTTTCAATGGATTTTTGATGAAAAAAGGACCTTTGAACTTTAGGAATTCATGGATTATATGCAATAGCTAATGAGTGTAAGATCAATTGTTGCTAAACCAAGTGCAACCAAATTCTATCAAAACTTATAAGCACGTGTCATTGCAAAATGTCAAAGTAAGATTATTCAACATTTCTTATTTCGGGAGGCATACCAAAACAATAAGATATAATCTTGTACTATTGACATCCTATTTGTAATCCATTTTGACATAATTGGGTCACGAGTGGTTTTACAACAAAGCATCTTAGAATTAGAAAGAGAATGGGGTACGGCAATCAACTTTTCATAACGACCAATGAACGATCACCTACATCCCTCCGGCAGATCATTCCATCATCAATAGCACACGAGCAATTTTTTTCGCCATTCCAAGTGGTGAAATTTGTAGCACCAAGCCTACGATTTTTTCTTAAAAAAACTTTTTAAAGCTTCAGTACACTTGGGCTCGTACAAGTCTGTCCCCATGCTTGGGCACAATTCCTTTTGAGAATCCTACATAGGCCTTGACTTTCAATACGCTGCTTCTACTGAAATTTCTTCCACTTCCATTGTGTCATTTTCTCGTCTACCAAATCTCAAGAGGAATCATGGATACTCTTTTTTCTTGGTTCCTTTTTATGGTGTACAAGTGGGTACACCCCAAATCGCACCCTGCCTAAAGCCACCATCATCATTTTACATACATCTCCAAAAACCAACATGTGCATAACTTATAGGAATTGAATTCAGAACATCCACCCCCAAAAAATCTTTCACCTTTCCTAACTTTTGCATACAGTATCCAATTTTGGTGTTCTTTGGTGCATTGGAACCTCCTTTCAGCTACCCACAAGAAAATATCACAGTGTAATTATTAGTAACTAGGTGCAATAGCAAGAAAAGTAGGAACCTTTTTTTTTGTGTGTGTACACACACCTTGTGATTTATTTGCTTCCCATGCTGAGTGTGCTTGGAATGTGGCAACTGCTTGAGATGGACTACTTGGAGCTCCTACTGGAACACTACTGTAGTACTGTAGTTTTTGCTTTTTCTATGGGCTTGGGAGATGCTTTCGTACCCTTCCATTCCACTTGCGTTTCCAAACAAAATCCAGCATGGCGGAAGCATGGCATTCCACAAAAACAAACGTGCCAAAGATGCCCGGCAGCAGAAGCCCAGCCATCGGAAGTTCAGGTGGGGGAGAACTTGAGGCTCCAAATCAACCCCCGTTTGGAGTTGTACTGCACTGGAGCCATACAGAGGCTCAGCCATGCCGGCTCTTAGGTCCATCTTGGCAAGGACTGGCTATGAGCATTTGATTCTAGAGAATTAGTGGCTGTAGCAACAGAATTTTTTTTTTCTCTTTTCAGGGGTGGGGGTATTGGTATAATATATTAACATTTCAACATACATTAAAGGTAGAACTACCCATTACCATACAGATTTGCAATCTAGGTACCTTGGAGAAGCTATTTATGAGCTCTCATATTTTTTCAGAGGTTGAGTTGCTTGAGAGAAGTCAATTGCAAGAAGAATGAAGACATTCTGACAAGAATTAAATTTTTTGTGATTTTTCAAAGCTGAAACGTTAAATTGTGAGTAGACCTTGTTGAAGCATGATCAGACCATTGTTGAAGTGTGGGCTGATGTGTCCATTCCCAAGTGCACTGCCATCATGATAATGGATTAGTAAGATTGTGGTAATAGATGGGGCCAATGACGAAAATGGGAGGAACCTGTAGGTGGTGAAATTGGGTAAATGGTGGTATTGGGCAGTTCTACCTTTGTATGCCCTGTATGCAGTAAGGCAAGGTAGGAGGTTCTCAAATGGCTCACCCTCTTAAATGTATACTATTTGTACATGATGCTTTTTCATAGACTTTAGCAATTTATAGACAGTGTACATTTTAGGAGGTGAGTCATTTTAGAGCCCTATGCCATTTCAACTTCAAATTTTTTTTAAACTAATTTCACATAATTCCAAAAAATATGAAACGACTTGGGTTTGTTGTCAATTCCACTTATCTTCCAAGTAAAATTTATCAAAAATATTTCAAGATGTTTTGCCTCTCCAAAATTCAGTTTCAGCGCTTACATGGTCCATTTATGGACCTCCTACCTTAGTCAAAGCCATTGGGATGTCATTTGTAATGGCCACAAAAAGTGATGGCTAAGCCCTCCTTAACTACCCAAAATCCCAAGAGTCTTGGGATTTTGGGTAGTCTTGTGTGATCTCAATTTTTGACATAATTTTTTGAAACTTTTTTTTAAAGGTAGGAAATCAAATTAGATTTTTGAAAATATAATTTTTATTCCAATTAGTGCCCGGAAACAAAAGTTATGCCACCATGAGTCTAAAAAGCAACTCGAGGGGTAGTCCAAAAAAAATCACAAAAAATTTAATTTTTTTAATTTTTTAATTTTTTTCTCAAAGATTATATTTTTGTTTACATCTAAAGCTTTGATTCATTCCATTTGGACTAGTGATGAGAAAGTTGTGGACAATCTTAGTTTTCAGGCAATCTAAACATCTTCTTAAGAAAATCTTGAATTCGTCACTTCAAATGCAAATATCTTGCAATCTAGAAGGTCAAAGTTCCTGAAATTTTTTCCACGCATTCTTATACTAGCGTAGTACAAGATCTTACAGTTAGATGTATAAAAAAATAATTTTAAGAGTTTTTTGCTCTTTGCAATAGAAATGAAAACATTGAGTGGATTTTGATGGAAAAAAGGCCTTTGGACTTTAGGGATTAATTTCCTTCTTTCAATCCTTTAAAGTAAAAGTAATTACATAATTTTTTAATTTATAAAAAGTTTAAAATATCTTTTCTACAATGAGTTAGAACATCACAAAACAAAGTATGTGCACACCTCTTTGCAAAGGGCTTTCCAATGGTACCAAGAATGTGACCGGGGGATGTATGGTCTAGGAGATCTCACCACAACAAACAAAACAAAACAAAAAACTTGACCTAAGGAATGGTTTTGTATTGCAAATAGTTTGAGTTTGAAAAATATTAGTTTTACATGCACATGGTAGGAACAAATCAATGCATCCAAGACTAAGTTTTGAGAAAAAAAAGATGTATGTTGGGTCATTAATAACCCCTAAAGGCAAAACTCTCATTTGTAGTGCAAACAATTATGATGAACTTATTATTATTATTATTATTATTGCATATTCATGATATATTTCCCTAAACCCTAAACCATGATATATTGCATTAGACTTTTGTAAGAATATGTGGAATTTTTTACGTAGCCGTTGATCATATAGATTTTAAGATATTTAGTGTTCAAAGTGAAAACAACAATTTTTTTCCACATGGCTTTTCTAGTTTTCAACTTTGAATCCCCTTAACTATAAAGTTTTGAGGGCTAAATCTTCATGGTGAGAATTGAGTTGAAAATTTAAGAAAAAAATTGTTAAGTAGATGTAGGTAGAAGATGGAAGGGGCAACTAAACCATGAACTGTTTTTCAATGGAATTGAAACATATTATTCCTAATGCTCAAATTGTTGTAACAAATAATCTACATCCTCATGACATATTATTTTTGAGATATTGTGAAAAATGACTTTGGAAACATATTCCATTTGTCATTTTTTCATAAATATGACTTTATTGTTGAAAAAACAAGGCCCTTATAAATTTCACATCACTAATCATAATTGCATGAATCAAAACTTTTTATTTAGACATAAATACACTTTGTAGGAAAAAAAGTTAGAATAATTTTTGAGTTTTTTTTGAGGTGTGTATATCCAAAAGCAAGCATTTGGTGCTTAGGAGGGCACATTTTTTTTTTCTAGGCACAAATTGGAACAATAACAATATTCCTAGAAAGCTAGCTTGTTCCCTTACCTTTGACAAAAAGAAGGCTAAAAATTTTACAATGAAATTTGGCACCACAGGAGCCTATCCAAAATCGTAAAAAATAAAAATATTTCATGACATTAAATCTTTAGGGATTAAAGGTATACGATAATTGCATTAAAATTCAATAGTTTTCAAAGAAAAAAAAGATTCGATAGAGACTGTAGAACTTCAAGTTTCACCTTCATTTTTGCCTTTCAACCTTTGTATTTCACATTTTGCAATTTTTGATATTCGATTTGTATTTTGAGGATGTAGAGATATGTCTAGTTTGTTATGCTATAGAAAACTCCATTGAACCATAAAATACACTAATTTCTTATGGGTCCAACTAAAAGTGGAAAACAAAAGTGGGATGAATTTATTTTGATGTCTTATACATTTCTTATTGTGCACTAGCAAAACTTAATGTGATTGAAATTAGAATTAGAATTACAAATGGTCAAATGAAATAGATTTTGTTCCATTGACTTATCAAATGTATTCCATTATTAGGAGTCAAAATGAATTACGATATGAAAGCAGGGAGACACATCAACTTTATTATTTATTGTATTCATTTTGCATTTACATCATCCAATATTTAACATAACACATGTCATTTTATTAAATTGTATACCTTAGAATACCATCAAGAAGATTTCTAATTTTTACATATCTAACAAATGGGCCAACAATGCTAGTATGTGAGCCTAAAATGTAAGCCTACAAACCTTCACCCTAAGTGTAAGTAGGTATTCTACAATTATTGAAGGTGCCTATAACCTATGTACTTTATAACTAATGAAGGTGATTATAATATAGGTACCTATAATATAAGCACCTAAAATATAGGCTCCTATAATATAACTATTTTATAACCATAGAAGGTGCTTATAACATAGATACCTGTAATATAGGAGCCCATGCTCACATGCTAATAACCTTGACAAGTGTCCACTTTAAAATCCAAAGCTTTAAAAATGGATCTCATTAATAGGTGCACTAATTTAGTTGTTTCATAAATTGAAAAAATTGTGAACTATATATAAAATAAATAAAATAATATAAATTTTATAAAAATAAATATAGATAAAACTATGCAAAAATAAAAGCTTTGTAAATATGATGTTGAAGGATTTTTGTCTAGTTTTTGTCAAATCAAATTACTCAATGTTTCATTGTTCTAATTTAGCTTTATTGCATGAGGCAACCTTTATTTTCAATCCATTGTAAGAAGTCATTAAATAAAAATCATTTTTGAATCCATCCAAGAATTCACTATGTTTAAGCTTCTTATATTATTTTCAACATGTTGCATTTGATTTACCAACTATCAATTATTGGCACTATATATTGAATTTGACTAATTCTATGGTTGCAGAGCCAATCCTTCAAAAATAAGTTTTTCTTCTTTAAAGCTAGCATTCTAATGGCATTATCTCCCCCAAGATGGATGTTTTTGGCATTTCCTCATGAAAAATCTTAAGTTTACCCCTACATGTTCAAATCTTGGAATAGTTTTCTTAGGATTTTGGATGGACTCCTATGATTTCAAAAATTTATATAAATTTTTAAAAATTTATTGTGAGGCAAGGTAATGTGCTAGGTTTTGGGGAGTATAATATTTATTTCATTTGGTCCTTGCAAAAAATTTCACCTTCATATGTACAAAATGCTTTACTTTGAGCAACAAAAAATGCACACAAAAAGATCACAAATAAATCTTATTTTTCCCTTCTAATATTCTATTTATGTCTTCATCAAAAGATGCAATTCATCTATTTGGATTATTATTGTGAAATTTATAAAGAATTTTTTGGTAGGCAATCAATGTATCTCCGTGAGAAAATTACATATAGGATTTGTTTTTGAATTCAACTTTCATAATTTTTCAAAATAAAACATCCACGTAGCATTTAATTTTCCCTTCCAACTTGTACCTATTTCAACTCAACAATTTTTTTAAGAATAGAGGGAATTTTTTTTTAAAGATCTCTATCTCAATTCCCCTACTATAAAAATGCAAAGTACAAAAAAAAGTGGATTTGAAGTTTGGCAACCTACTAATGAAGATGAAAAAATTCTTTTCACTTTGAATAGAAATATATTACAACCCACATGATCAAAGTTTTTGAATTTTTCCACATATTCTTAAAAAAAGTCTAATGCAAGATCGTACACTTATTTGTTTAATTATTATATTATTATAAAATTTTGATACAAGATCATAACTCTTTGTATTAAAAATGGAAATTTTGAAATATTTTTTTTGGTGAAAATAGTCACAAGTCTTTAGACATTAATATCCATTTTAGACAATTCCTATTAATAATTTTGGCCAATCTTGATTGTAACTATTTTTAGATTAAATTGTTGAATCATGATGAAATTTAGTAGATTTATGTGAAAATGGAATTTTTTCTTTTAAATTTTCACACAACATGTGCCCAAGGAGTAGTTTAAGGTCCAACAATTTTCATAAATTTTGACTACATGTTTAAAAAGTTATTGTATGGTATATAATTTTCATTGTTTGGTATGGAACATGGGGGGCTCGATTTTTTTAATCATTTTTTTAAGAAAAAAAATTGAAATTGGTATTCTAGATTTATTTATATATGGAAAGCTTTGAATCATTCCATTTTGATTAAAGAGGAGAAAGTTATGGGGAGTTTTAGTTTATGAGCAAGTTATAGATCCTCTACTCTAAAGTAAACTTTGAAGTCCTTTATTTTACTCAATTTTTAATTTAAAAAATAAAATAAAATTATGGGATGTAGATTATTTACTACAACCATTGGGATTGACATTTTTCAATTCATGACTAAATTCTTAATAATTTAGTATTTTGAATCATTTTCTACTTCTTTCTACTTACTATTTATTTTCCTATATGTAATACAATTCCAAATGACTTGAAATTTCCAAGCATGTAGTCAACTTGGATTGAAGAATGAATCCAAAGAAGTACTACCATTTTGGACATTTTTTCATACAAATGTGAGCTATCCTATTTTCACAGAGCCCCCCAAAAGATTTTTGTCACTTCAAATGCTAACGTCTTGCAATCTACATGGTGAAAAATTCTGAATTTTTTCCCACATGTTCTCAAGTCAATGTACTACAAGATCCAATGGTTGTATGTGTCCAAATTTTTTTTCTTTCTAAAATTTGGTAATTGAGCTAGAAATGGGGTAGTTTTGGAATTTTTTTGGTGAAATATATATAGCCAAGGAACTACAGGGGTTAAGGCAGGGTAAGAGACATTTTTCTCAACATAAAAGGCACAATGGAATTTGATGAAGGAAATTTAATTCATGGACCTTTCGAGATAAAACAATTTGAAACCATTGCATAGGATATATTGTCTCTCATTGAGAGAAGGTCTAAGTCAAAGTTAATTAAGGACTTAGGAACATAAGTTTTCAATCTTCATAAAATTTACTTAGTCAAACTTTGAGTACAACTTATGAAATTGCGCATGCTATGCAACAATTCATGATTGTATTTAAGACATCCCGAAAGGAAGAGGTAGAATTCTACCTTTTTGAAATTTTCTAAATAAAGTCAAGCTTCGTACCTACTATGATATATACATTTTTTTCATTTCGTAGAACATTCACGTCATCTTCAAAGAACCTTTAAAAAAGTGCTTTTGTTTGACAAATATGATATGAAAATGAACACTTTCAATTGATCCACATACAGGTAGGAGTTAAAAGAATTAAAATGTTAGAAAATAGGGGCACCCACCCTAGTGCAGCCCCCTCTCTAGCCCAAATGGGCCATAACTTACCTCACCATAAATCTCATGAGTTCCGTTTTCTGATTTGTCACAGTGACGTGGACAGTGCCCAGTCATACTGAAATGGATATTTTTCAAAATTAAATTAAATTTTTTTCCCCTTCTGTGGGTGTTGACCAAGCTAATAAGAATATTCAGCCTACCCTAAAAATCCCATTCATTTCATGAGGTAGTAGGACCATATCATGTAACCAGATAGAGGCAAGAACCCCGTGCCAAGCCTTTGATGCACGTTTTGATCATGACATTTCTCTTAGAAAATAAATGTGGGATTCCAAAAAATATTTTAGGAGTTGTATGAGGTATTTACCTTAGAATTGCCCTCTCTATAGCCTCAATGTGGGACACGTGGACATGAAGGAAAATTCATAGATATTTGTAATGCCCATGATTTTTATACACGCAAATTTCACAATTGTTCTTCAAGGCATTATTATTTTGGTTATATTCACATGTAACTAAAGTTATATTGAATGACATAACTTATGTTGTTTATCAATGAGGCAAGTTGTGGTTTTTTTGCATTTTTGAATATGAACCCCTATAATGAACAAAATTGTCTTATTGATGGCTTCTCAGCCAACCCCAATCCTTGAGTTAATTGATAAGCCCTCCCAAACATCTAATAAAGTATAATAGCTTCCCAATATGGGAAGGACCATTGCTTGGTTAAACTAACAATTTTATCGATTGGAGTAGTTGCAATGGATGCAATGAAGAGTCCACGTGAAGATCATTCAAAATTCAAAGCAAATTTTCATCTTGAATTTTCATCCTAGTACGATGCTCATGTTGGCTTCTAAAGAAATGGGAGTGTTCTTTAAGAAAAATTGTCAAAATTGCCATTTTTTTGTGCATTGCCCAAAATTGAAAATAAAAAACTTTTTGGAGGAACTTCAACCAAATGAAAGTGTAGTAGAGTATTATGAAAATGTGTAAAATTTTTTAGACCATTTGACCATGTAGTTTGAAAGATTATGACATTTGAAGCTAAAAAAAAACAAAAAAACATCTTTATCCATGCAAAATGAGATCAGTAGACTTTGTGCCCACTTCAAGTAAATTTTTTGTTCTTGATGAATTTGCAACTCTCTACCATTGAGTTCTGAACCTTGTAAGGTACACTCATGCAAAATTTCATAAGTATAATTATATGGAGTCTAACTTACTCTAAAACACTTTGCAATGTGAGAAGGTTAATCTCTAAAGTTCCAAAAGTCTCCTCAAAGAACTCTTGGGACTTTGGGCAAGTATCTATAATTTTCATTTGAATATGTGCCTTGGGGAAAAAGTTATACTTCAATAAGCCCAAAGGAAGGCAAATGCAGGTAATAAGAAAAACAAAAAAAACTTGAAATATGTATTTTTAAGACTTATTTCTTATTTCTTATAGTATTGTCTATTTGGAAAGTTTTGATTCATTACAATTGGATAAGTGATGTGAAATGTCAGGAAACTTCTTGTTTTTAGGCAATCTTAGCAAATTATTTGAGAAAATAATGTATTGAATTTGTTTATGAATTCAATTTGAACAATTTTTATAAAAGAAAATTGCACATAGTTTAATTTGTTTTCGAAAACAAGAAGCTTCCCGACTCTTAAATTTTTTGTTATTTGCATTGAAATTGGCAATTTGAGAGTTTTTGACCAAAAAAATGACCTTGGGACTATATGAATTAAGTACAATAGCAAGACATTAGTCATTTGTTATTGATTTTTTATGTGGTGAAGATTTTTTTGTTTAAAATCCAAATGGCAAAAACTTAGAAGCAAACATTTGGAATATATAGAATAATTTCAAAGAAATTTGAGGTCACAAATTTCAAAATAAGAGACTTTGAAGTTAGAAGAAAATGTTTCTTTCTCAAGCTTGTCTAATAAGGTCAATAGAGTTTGACACCTCTTCGAATGAGATTTTTGTACTAAATGTAGTTGTTTTTATAATTACATGTTTCATGTTAATTATCTACATGCCAATTTTAGAAATAGATGAAAAATTTAGCAAAAGATGCCAAAACTATGAATGTTCTTATTTTGTGTCATAATTTTGAAAACAATTGTTACAAATTGACTTCATATGACCTTATCTAAGATTTCAAGAGTCCATTGAATAAACACTTAGTCCTATAGGGGCTAGGAGAGTTGGAAACAATTTCACTTTCATTATTGCACCTAATAAGTTAGGGTCATTATTTTCAGTTGAACAATTAATTAAAATGCAAAAATATTATTTTGAAGGTGCCTAAAGAATAATTTTTTGTGTTGTGGATTGGTTGCCATTATCAACCATGTATTTTTTCAAATATAAAAGAACATTCAAAACCTAGACTATAGTGTATTTATAATACATTTTTGAAACGGGATATGTACGTTTTATATTGTAAAATTTTCAAAGAATCTAAATAAAACAACAACATTGATATAATGAATTTTAAAATTTAAATGAAATAAAATATAGTGCTAGGGGTCTATATTTTTGAGTTCTCTATAAAGAACCATGTCCCTCAAATGTTGATCTTGATCCTTTGAGGCATAATGAATTATGACTTAAAGAGAACTAAAAGGTGAGATTTTCATTTTAGTAAGTGTTCAATTTTCTTTCTACCCTTGTACAAATATCATTCAAAATTTGGTGACCAAGCTAGTCTCATTGATGTTGATTAGACAAAAATTACTTTCAATATATTTGAATGTATTTCATTCAGTTCGTAGATCTTTCATGTATAATTTTCACTTTAATATGTCATTGTCCATCCACTACTTGTTGTTTCTTTGAGGGGTCAATAACTCTTCAACACTTGGTAAATCATAATTTTTGAAAATTATTTTTATTATTATTATTGTTTTATTTGTGTTTGATAGGTAGTTAATCAAATCATGAAAATTCTTTCAATTTTTTATAATTTATCGCCATTTTAATAAAATTGAATAAGTATTTGTGAATTCTACTTTTGAAAGTACATTGCAAAGTGCATATTAAATTGCAAAATGAAAATTAAATTGCAAAAATAGGTGAAAAATATTCACAAACTAAAAATAATATCTAATAACATTCATTTCAAAATTCTTGAAGTTTGAAGGTCACAAAATAATTATATTAGGAATTTTCTATTAAAAGATTTGTAAGTGTACTTTGTAGTTACAAGTATCTTTCCTTTGAAAAATTAGAAAGATGGAATATGAAGACTCAATTATGACCAAAAAATGCCACTTCACTGCCTAATTTTTCATCATGTCCATGGTAAACACTTGGAATGCAAATTTTTATTATCTTCATTATTGTAAAAGTCTTGAAAAATATATTTCAAAACATTCTTTTTGATCTTTTGTCCATAAAGAATCAAAGAGAATCAAAATTTTCTTATTGATATGTACATGGTTAAGAAAACTAATGAGATGTGCATCTTGTTTTGACAAATGCCAACATATATCCGACCATTAATTTTGAAACTAGTGCAAAGATTGAAATTCAAGTTCCATTCTGGGGCTAGAGCGAAATAAAAGTTAAAAAAAAAAGTTTTAGATCCTACGTCAAAATTTAAATAATAGGTGGAGAATTTACAAGAATCATTAGAGGCAATCAATAATAGTAAAAATGTTCTATGATATTATAAGTGAGCACCAATTCTTTAATTGTACCAAGATTGAAACAAAAATTGCAATACAAACTATTGTGGTAATCAAGGGTCATTCACTTGTGACTAAGGACTAAGATGGGTCATTATCGTAGTTACAACTCTTGGTTACTATAAACTCTTTAGATTTTCTAGAATGTCTTTAGAAATTTCACATATTAATATCAAATTAAAAAATTAGATTTTTGAAACTATTTTTTCCATCTCTCAATAAAATAGACTCATAATTCAATAATATTTTTAAAAAATCATAAAAATCATAAAAATCAATATAATTAGTTAAAATTACGTTACTTGAAATCTTTTGTATTGTGATGTGTAGTTTCTAATTAGGCCCATATCAACATTCCCTTTAGCCCAATCGTCTTATTTGGGATTTTTTATTCATTTTTACTTCTATCTTTGTGGAAGTACATTACTTACCTCAAACTTGTCAGACAAGTTGATTACAAAGAAAGGCCATTTTTCAAAAGATTCAAGAATTATTTTAAATGAATAAAGAGGCATTTAGACAAAACATTTGCTTTGATGCAATGTCTTCATCATTTAGGAAATGAGTGTTAGAGCATTAAAGTTAAAAGTTAGTTGAATTATCTATTTATACTAGTAGAAAAGGTGGGGCTTTGTATACCAAGGAATTGTGCTAGAGTATGGTGCCTAAGGCCTATATTAATACTAATTTGTTGCCAATGTAGGACTTGGGTACTATGATTTGACAATATTCATTGGTATCCCAAAACAATTATATAAATTATGCTACAATAGATAATTCATTCTCCTCAACTTCTAATTTTGATCCTTCATTCCCCTCCAAGTTTTTATAATTTTTTTAATCCATATACTTTTAATTGTTTGGACTTATAATCTTTAAATTGAATTCATCAATATATATGAATAAAATCCAAAATTGTGCTTTTTAGGATGATAATATCACTAAATTGTAACTAGTTTGCAAAATTTTCTTGTCTAGATTCTTGCCTAAAGTCTACATCCTCCATACATAAGAGCCTAGGTTTGGTTTTAGATGCACTTATTATATGATTGAGCTTTGAAAATTTGTAGTTTATTCATACAAAGTCCAAAAAATGCATTCTAAGAGTATATATGATCCTTTTTAAAACTACTACTAAGGGTCAATATAACTTTTGTTTTCCAATAATAGGAGCCATAACTAAGACCCTCTTTGGACACATGTAGGTGTTGTTGCTCTAGTGTAATCCATATGAATTGCACTAAAAACTGTAATAGATTGTCTAAACTTCTTAATGGATTGTTCAATTTCAAAGTTGGGTTTCCAAGAACTACTATTGGAGGAAGATTCTAAATAACTTTCTTTACAATTTCACCCAATGTAAACCAATAAAATATACCTTCATTTGCTATTGCCTCTTACGTTTGTCTACATGCAAAAAAACAAAAACATTTGTCTCAATGGGGGCAACACATCCATTCTTCCTATGAAGGACTCATCTACCTTAACCCCTAAAGGAGCATTTAATAGATGAGTCGTGATGCATTGTTATTTACGTACTATCATGATCATTAATTTACTTTGTATTGAAAAGTATTTGGTTAATGTTTTTCAAAATTGATAACTGAATTGATAATACACTATACGGCCTCAAAGGACTTTCAAGGGTTAAATAGTAGTTTTAAGAGCGGACTAAGGTAAAACATCCCATTGCGGTCAAATGACCCATAGCGGTCACCTAACGACCCCATGACAGTTTTTCAAGCCATAATCAATGCCTAACCTGACACCTATGAAGTAATTAGTGACCTCATTAGGAGCACCCAACTTTTTAGTGTAAATCATGGTAGAATGTGACTTTTTCAGGTCCTTCCACATTAGAAATTATTGTGACTGCTTTAGGTGATTAAGATGAACATATTAGATATAGTTTTTGTTGGTTATCAGGTAGCCTACTGACTCTTTTGGATAGATCAGTTCAAAAATTCATAACAAATTCATACATTGTCTGAAAAATAGAATTTCAATTGCTCACACTATTTCTCACACTTGTCCTTACGTGGGAAAAAATTTGAAAAATTTCAGCACTGGCATGAGGGCAGACTCCAAATTCTGACCACAATGGGCTGCTTTACCTTACCTTAGTTAATTCCCTTCCAGCTCCACTATACTACTGCCATGAAAAGTGTCTGCAGCAGACCACTCGACCTGCCTGTCTGCACCTCGGAACCGACGCGACGGGCTCCGCTCTTCAGCTTCGGAGGTGCGGTGCGTTCCCAGCAGCCGCCACGGGAGGGATCCAAGTGAGCCTTCTCAGTGTAAATTCCTTCCTGCACTGTCCAGTCCAGTACTCCAGTCCAGTTCAAAACCGAGCTTCTACATTACCCCCAACCAGGCAGCAAACAGTGCTGACAACTGAGTTGTGAGGGAGGGAGACTGACTGAGCCGCTGCTGCCTGCCTGCCCACCCTGCCTTTGGGTTCCGTTCTGTGGCGCCTCTGCCAGCCCCCAGCGGCCCTCACATGCCTGTTGCGGAAATCTCGAACCCAATTGGCCCGTCCCTTTTGCTTGGCTCCAACCACCCGGACTCGCTCACAGGCTCACACTCGCCGAGGCCACAATGCAGGCCAAGCAGGCACCCAAGGACTGAGCTGAGCTGAGCGGGCGGGCCACATCGGATGGATTTCCACGGCCTACTGACCGACCTCTAGCATTGCTGCTTTTGATTCGGAGCGGCCGTTGCAGCAGGCTTTCAGCCACAAGGGAAAGGGAACGGAATCATCCAAGAACGGGTGTAGGGATACTAATTTTGCGCTCGCTCGAGTAGGACAAACCCGGTGCCTTTGAAGGTCACCTTCCCTGTTACAGTGTCCTTCTGGAGCATGGAATCCATGGGTGGTATCATCACTATCATGTCTCGGGAGTACGACACTGGCAAGACGAAATATCTCGCCAGTTTGGAAAGGTGCCTGAGAGTGTCGACAGAACTGCCTGGGGTGATTTTTCCAAAAGACCTGAAGCCAGTTGATATTTTTTCCTCCAAAGACTTTGATATTTTTTGGGGTCTGCTCCGGCAACTTGTGGGGCTGGTATCCGTCCTGCACTGTTCCGGAGCGCAACTTGGAGCCACTGCTTTGTTGTTTTGTTCCAGCTGAAGGTGCGGCAACATGCTTCGATTGACAATTAGACAGTGTCCGCGATGTTTCCACCGTCGATCACCATCGGTGGATGCTTGATGTACTTGAAGATTCCATTGCAATGACCTTCATCGCAGGTTTGTATTGCAAGCAATCCTAGTTTTTGTCATTCGTTCTCGACACAAGTGGGAAATAGCAGTGGAAATTATGTCTTGTTCCAGTCACTGAGGCGGCCCAACTTGGTTGCCATTGGTAATTAATTGGATGGACTAACTAGCTCTCGTGGAAACATGTCTACATAGAAAAGGGAAATGACCACCAGAAGCTAATTGTGGGTCTTCTCGTGGTCATTTCCCGGGTCTACTACACGAGTGAACCTAGAACATGGCATGATTTTATTAGTGTAATTTTTCATTAGAGTTCATTGTTTTGATTGTAATCACACTTTTAATCTCTAATCTCTTTACTCTCATTGTCTAGGGTCCCCAAAGAACTGGCTACGACATAGATTGAAGGTGCGACAAAAGCGCTTCAGTTAATGACAGTGTGCCAAGTGTTCAAGTTATTCCATAGTGTCGTTTTAGAAATTTCTGAGGTTACAGACTCACAGCTGCTCGCAGCTGCTCCAGAGCTCGTTGTAATTGGCGATGACAATTTCTTATTTTGCAGCTGTGTTGACATCAATACCACTCCAATCGCACGTTTAGAAATCAGAAATGTTTCTCAAGTCGACAATTGAATTTTGTCCAGGAATCTTAAGAAGGAATCCACTCTTAATCTCTCATCGCGTTCCGGAACTCTTTGACTTTCAGGTGGTGTCGTCAAGGAGAAAATAGGCAAAGCAGGAGATGCAGCGCTGGAATGATGAGACCAATGAAACGCTGTAAAAAGATATGATTCGTAGACATGATTCGGAAAGTTCATGTGACGGTCTTATCCGGGATTAGTTCCGTTATGTCCTGTGAATACGAGGATCCGAGATTGTACCGGACTGGTTACATTCCGTGAGGGACGTGCTTGTTACCGAGTTTCCCAGTGAAGATCTCCGAAGCATGCAGCTAGACTTTCACCAATGACTCCTGAAGAAAAGCCCTTTTGTTTTTAACCCTAGGGTTTCTACAATCATGAACCTGAAACTCGTACTGGTGGTGTCAAATTACTGCTTATGAAGCTATCTTCAGTGGATAATCTGAGGGCTTGTTGATTCTATCTTTCTATGAGGCAGGAGCTGGTGAATCGTTTTTCTCTCCACTTCGTTGATCAAAAACCTTGCTCAACAGAGTGGGTTATTGAAATCAACAATTGAACATTGTCACCTGGTACGAGTAAAATCAGACTCTTTCGTAAGCACTTCAAAGCAATTGTCCACCACACAGGTGAAAAACGAGCTGCGATTCTTCAATGGACCTGGCGTACATTAAAACCTGGTCATGCATTATCACACATGAAGGCCCATAGGCAGCAGCTATTTACATTATTCCTTTCGATTGTCCTCCATTTCATCTTTGGGAGATTTACATGCAGCTTAGCAATACAAATCATTGATCATAGTGAGTTTCTCAGTTCTCAGTTCAACAAAATTGCTGATTTCATTGAACTCAAAAGTGTGAACCCATATATAGCACTTCAAGGAGACCAAACTAAACGTGGTTATTATTGCCTGATCTATAAAAGCGTGATAACTGCTCCATGAAATCAACCAGACCATTTGTGGAGACAAGCATTGGTGAGTGATTTTCAGGTATATTTTGTTCCGTCATGGCTACGGGTAAAACTCTAGATGAAAATTTAAAGTTCCTCCACATCCCCAGAGTTACTATTTTCGGTACTCACGATACTAAAATTGAACTCACACATTGTGTTGCGATCCCTTGTGTCTTTGAAGAGTCACGTGAATCGAAAATCGGGGGGGGGGGCTAATGTCCTCCCTCTTCAATACCTTGTTTCTTTTAACTTTCCATAGAGCATGGCTAAGGCTGCCTAAGCTACAATGTTCCTGGTGTGGGGCTTCGTGCAGAAACTGAGGTCAATGAATAGATAAATTCTGTGGCACTTAAGTGAGACATGATTTTCTATGAAAATCAAAATCTCAAGGATTGCTGAGTTGATATGAGTTTGAATGCGTGACAGGTGTGCATTGTCATTCACAACCATGGGAACACTTGTGGAACGGCCAAAAACACTTGAGCTCTTCAGATGCATGAAGTGTCCTGGAATGGTTCAAGAAAAATCTATGCCTTTCTATTCTTTACATATATATCATTACTGTGTCTGAATGATTACTGAGTGGAAGCCATTGGCACAACCTAATACCCTTGCTATCATCATAATAATCAAAGCTTGGCGTCACTCCTAAAGCTCTCTCCATATCTTGGTAGTGAATTATCACAAGCACTCTCAGATGAAATACAGATACCATCTTCAAGAGTTCAGCCCACAAGTCTTGGAATTTTGTAGATAGAGAGGCAAGTGGGAAAGGATGACAATGGGTGTGCCTAGCACGCTTGGACTGACATGTACTTTTGTCTTGGGCGACTTAAATATTGATTTTGAACTTACAATTGGTCCGAACAGAGCGTTTCCACCATGGACGTGGCAGCCTGCTACAAAACTGCAAAATAGCTAGCTAGCTTGCATGATAACCACGATAACATTTCCGTCACAAGGAAGTTGGGCTGGTTCACTAGGTAGTGAATGGTACTAAAACAGTAGTGAATTCATGGTGAATACTTTCCTAACAAGGAAAGTCAAGGTAACATCCTCATTTGGTAAATATTCACCCCAATTTCACCCCAGTATTTGTACCATTCACTACCCAGTGAACCGACCCAAGTTCCCTGTGCGTTTGGTTTCATCAGATGTGGATGTTCAATGACATTTACGAAAGTGTCGTCAAGAACCACATTCACTAGAAAATCCTCACAACTTTACACGGCATACTACTAGGTAACCACTCCCTATGTGTCATTACAGTATTGATTACTTTACAACCGTGTTCATGCACAGCAGAAATGTTACCCCGTTATATGACATTGACTAAACGTAGCTCAATTTCATAAGGCCTAATCAAACAACACAAAATGGGTGCTGTGTGAGAATTCATAATGTTAGGGTGATAGTAAAATGGAGTGGAAGATCACTGTTGTACAAAGATAATGTTGAATATTACATTGCCTTATCAAACAAACAAAAGAAAATTGTTTTTTCGATTGTCTCTGAAATTGACAATGACTGCTTGAAGCTCGTGAGCTCACTACAGTGAAAAAATCCATACGTCCAAGCTAATCAACTTGGCCGCAAGAGGTGGTGCTGTCGTGGAGGCTACTAATACTGCGTATTGGAGCGCCGGTTGTAATATTCGGAAAACTGCTTCGGACCTCTAGCATAGGGACACAGTCTACGCACTAATTGTCTGATTCCAATATGAGGGAATAACCCGAAGATAGCCTCAACTACTATATATTCAAGATGGCTTGTCTAGTGCAATTTGAATCAAACAGTCAAATGGACCAACCTCTGAATCCTCAGGATTTGGGGAGTGTGGACATCCTGGATTATGAGATTTTTCTCGGCACGCCTGTTCACCTTCCTGTCAAGGGTTGTTACATCACTGATATAGAATCTAAACTCTGTGGGAGCTTCGGTTCCCATACTGATCTGAACTTCTTGACTTAAAGTGGCTGAGGGGCCAAAAGTTTGCAGGGCAATGTGATATCTAGGACAAATTCAATGCCACCACAGTCATGAGAATCGGCATATCCAAAGTCAGATTCCAACAGGACGGATATTTTACTTTGAAAACAATGTAGCATATATAAGAGGTCAATTAAGGAAAATAAAAGCAACGAAGGTATGACGTGAACACGATGCTTGGCATTGACACTGTACAAGCGTATAATGTCCGCTCCGACCGTCACTTTTTGGTCCCACCCATTATCCATCAAGTCTGCAAAAACATTCTCTTCTAGATTCTGGAAGGAAAATAGCGACGCATTCTTGACTCGGTTGGGTGCGGTAGCTCAAAAAGATCTACAAAAACGCCCACCGACATGAACCACTGCACATGCACTTGTCGCGAACGTGTATTGGGCTTCATCGCTCTGCAAAAATCTGCACGCATTTTCGCATGAAAACATTCGGACGTAGACATATCAGGAAGGGGCCAATCTCTAGGACTGAATTCTGGTAGGGGGAATCTCCTCAAGGCTACCGTAATGTTGGGCACCGGTTGGAGGCACATAGACCTACTTGTAGAAGAATACTAGAGCCTTGAGCAACTCCCTGTGTGATCAATCATGGTGAATGGCTTCGCCTATGTCTACATGAAGCCCCACCCCCACTCCCACAATGGATCTAGGGTCAATCCAATCCTCATTGAAACAAGGGTATAGATCTGCAACTTCAAGGCAAAAAATTCTTGTCAGCATCATACAACGTCAACAAATTGGTTAACTTGATCTATTTGAATCTATTTTATTGCTTAGTTATACAACAATGTGCGATGAAAACAGATACAGGAAGGGCATGAGCTACAACAACTGGACTTGCTGCGTTTTTTTTCCTAGTAGCCAATAGTTGACAGTCTAAACTTAAAAATGGCTATCTATTGCACCTTACTTTGACAATATATTCTGTTTATCAAACAAGCACAGGTTTGACCACAAGTATTGCCAAAGCTGAAAAAAGAACCAACGGGAAGTATTTTGAACACCTAATGCAGAAGATGGCATTTGTTGGACTTTTCAACTGAAACGCACGTATGGTGTCGGGCACAAGGGCAAGATCTAGTGAGTAATTTCACACGGCAATGACTTACAGCATGGATGCTATCAACTGAGATCACCTTAAGTCAATCCGTTCCACAAGTTCAGTAGCCTATGCTGAGTCATTTGCAACACCCGTCTACGGTACCCTTCCAACTTCCATTCGTTCTACATTCCACTAGAATTAAAATTGCGGGAGATATGAGATACTTACAGTTGCAACGAAGTCTCGGCTGTGCAACGTTTGGGTCTAGTCTCAAGTGCCAAGATTCATACGCATGGCGCACTCGCACTCACGAAACAACCTCCGGTGAGTCACCAAGTACCTCGAACTCCTTAATTTATGCCTTGTACAATGAATGGGGATTATCCTCTCCATAACGCGTGTAGTCACGGCCCCATGCAGTTGTGATATCTGGCTGCAATGTCACCCACGAATTTAGCCCAAACTTTGTCGGAATCCACCGCTCCTTTGTGTCCTGCGAGTTGTGCAGGATGACCAACTTCACTCTATTCTTGGGAGACATGTGGGAAACACATGCAACCAACAAAAGTAAGCGCACTAGAAATATTGAATCTTCATGGTGATCAAGGCTACGTACACTTCAATGAAAATAGAAATGATAAATTACGAGGCCTCAATCTAACGGAAATCGGGAGTGGAGACTATAGTGGCCTGCAATCATTTTCATACCTTTAGTTGTCGATGAATTGGTCATGGTTGACCAAGATATTGTCCAAGGCTGCTACAGTGTTGCTGCATCAAAAGATCATACGAGGATCAATCTTGGATAAAATCAAAAGAACATTGCATGCATTCTCAAGGTCGGCAATTATCGAACGAAGATAAGAATTTAAATTCTCACATTTGATAGTGTCATACATAACAGTTTGACAACAGAACTTTGATGGGCAATTTCGTTAAAATGGCGAAATTTGGCTACTTTGCCAGTTTTTACAGTTCAGAGCGGATGGTCTGTAGTGTACGAACGTCTTAGATGTCTAAAATTTATAGCTTTCTTAGATGTGAGAAATCTACAGACGTGATAGATGTCACTTTTACAATTCAGATTGTGCAATCTGAAATCTATAAACGTCATAGATCTTAAGTCTATAAAAGTTCAAGATTCCTAAAAACTATACCTGTCCTAGATGCCATTTTTACAATTCAGTGCGGGTGGTCTGAAAATGGCACATGGAATGCCGCCATTTTAACGAAATTCCCCATTTTGGAGTTTGTCGAAGATCAATTCAAGAGAGGGGTGCAGTCTCGGGATTCCCTGTACCTTGAAGATAAGCTCTTAATTAAGCTCCCACAGAGAATGCCGAATTTAAGATTCAAGAGGCAACCAACAATGCTCCGAGTACAGTAGCTGGGCGATCAAGAAAACAGTGAGGTGCAGTGTGAGACTCCGGTGCAGTTTATATGATGTTGGCGGCGGTTTACAACATTGCTTTCCAAGTACAATGGCCCCTATTGGTTTAGGATATTTGACCACAGGGAAATTTAGAAGATGGTACATTTTCCTTACGGTAATGGCCACCCATTCCCTCCAATCAGTACACTAAAATTGGTAAATAGTGTTGGTTGATAATTAGTGTTGTTCCCTATTTTTTACCCCCAACACTATTTTTCAACTCATGTGAAAATAGTGTTGGGGCATTTAACTCCCGCTGTCATACTTTGGCTCTTCCCTCAAAATCTGAATTTTTGACCCTTTCCTGAAAATCTAGATTTTTGGTCTTTCCTTAGAAATTTGAATTTCTGGCCCTTCCTTGGAAATCTGAATTTCTGGCCCTTCCCGATTGGACAAAGGGAGGCACCGTTCTCCAAAAACTAAACTAGATCGAGGCAAATTTTTTTACTACAGAGCTAAAATAGTGTTAGAATGTGTAATTAGTGTTCTAACAATAACCTTGCAAATCACAATTAGTGTTAGTTCGGCTAATTAGTGTTGCCAACACTATTTACCAATTTTAGTGTAGTGCCTCCAGTCTCGAGTGTGTGGCCTTTGTTTTATAATTCCAAAAAATAATCAGTGCTCAAAATGCTAAGGCGAGAGAATAAGAGACAATCCATCACCAGGTACCTTGTTGATGACACTGGTGCCTTCAAATGTCAATTTGTACCATTGTGGAGATTTTTTATTCATTTATTTATTTACAACATATAAATTATAGGTAATTTAAGCTTAAGGGTCATTATCATATCATGTTTACAATATTCCTAGATCTCTTGTACAATGACTCTTCCTATTCAATGAAAGTTTTTTAATATAATGAAAGTTACTAAGGGTGATTGCAAGAAACACCTGTCGATTTTGTTGCGTTTTCACAGTACTCATGGTTTTTCTTCTGTAGTACTTTAAAAATAGAAAACTAATTTTTTTTAAATTAAAAAAATATGAATTATGTATATACTTCTAAAATGAAGGTTTGCAGGGAAGGAAATGTGTAGGAAAATTCTCTAACTAGGAGAACTTGAAAAGTACCAAATCTCAAGAAAATAGGACTTTTGATGTGAAAATTAGTTAAAAATAGTAAAAACAAGTAAATACAAAAAATAAAAAGTGTCCATTTTTAAGAACTTTATGAAGATGGTCATTCACCAAAAAACTTACAAATTTAATATTTTATATGTTTCAAAATGCAAGTAGAAGGAAGCTCTCTTCATAGACTTTCACACCACACAAAATTAATTATTTTTAAAAACCCTTCGGTGAAAAGTTGTATTTATATGTAAGGAAGAACTCCATATAATTCTCTTGAAGTAGGGTATATGAAAAAGGTACTCAAAAGTACTAAAAACCTCCAAATTGGCAAGTGTGACATTTATTTCGGGCCTATTTTTGGATAGTAAATTATTTTTGAAAATTACCAAAAAATCAAGGAAGTTGTAGGATAGTCATGAGTACCTTCTTTGTAAATCTTAAGTCATTCAAAGTTAAAACACAAAAGTTATGGCCAAAAAACAACTCAGCCCGCAATATGTGACAGAAAATAGTACAAGTGTTTCTTGCAATCACCCCTAACTGGTATGTACTTGTTGGCATACTAGGCTAGAATTGAAGCAGTTATCCTCTCCCAACATCAAATAATAAGATCCTAGTCCTCTTTGTTGTTTTAAAAAAAGCTATAGATTGAGTAGTGTGATATCATGAATAGAACAAAGTCTTAACAAACAACTGATTCACCTCCTAGAATTGTAGGATGAAAATTGATGAGAAGCTAAACTTTGGGTGAAAATTCTCAGTCATGTATGGTCCTAACTTTTGGATGAAAATCCATGTGAAGCACTTTATAGACATGGAAACTTTACAAGGTAGGAATAGGTTTGTACCACTTTGTTGGGGGTCAAGTATTTTGTTCGACTACCGAAGCTGTAGGCTTCAACGCCTACATCTATAAGTGACACAAACAAGTCCCTACAAGCCATATCCGTAGGGTGATCTAAGCTTAGGATGTACAGTCAGGTACTAAAAGCTTACAAATTGCCTTTTTGAGCCATTGAATTTTTTTTGTACAATGTGGATTATAATTGTTATTTTTTTGATAAGCATAATTTTCACTCAATTCTTACCCAATTCCAATGAAGCATACCAAATTTTAGTTTCAAAAAAGAATTTTTTAATTTTTGGTGAATTTTTAAAGTCAATTTTCAAGGTTTTATATAATATTTTATTGAAAACAATTGGTGGTGAATTTTTTTAATTCAATTGCATGGATATGTAGGAAACATCCATATGCACATCTTTCATGTTAAAAAAACACCCCCTTAAGCAACAAAAATATAATCTATTACAAATTCAATGTGCGGTAATATATGTCCAAATTTGTGAAATAGATATCTTTATATTTTAACTAGATTTTGGAAAAGTAATTGTACCATCATACTAAAATGCACAAAATTAGTTACAATGTAAGGACCAAATGCCAAAATCTAGTTAAAATATAGAGATATTCATTTCTTCAAAGTTTAGTCATACAACACTTTTCATTGAACTCTTCATTGATTATATTTTTGTTATTTAAGGGTGTATTTTTTAATATGAAAGATGTCCATGCAATCAAATTAATAAAATTCACCACCAATTATTTTCAACAAAATATTATGTAAAACCACAAAAATTGACTTAAAAAATTTACCAAAAATGAAATTTTGCATTTTTGAAATTGAAATTTGGTATGCTTCATTGGGATTGGGTAAGAATTGAGTGAAAATTATGCAAGACAAATAAAAGTCTATTTTATTCTATATTATGTACAAATCTTTGAATGGATCAAAAAGGCAGTTTGTAAGCTTTCAATACACTACAACAATGGCAGTGTTTTATGACTGCAAAATATGACTGCAGTGAGTCGTAAAATCAAAAAATATGACTCACGCAGAAATCACTGTAGATGACTCGGGATATGACTGACTCTAGTCGTTTAAAAGTAGTCGCTTCAGACATCAGTCATGTTGGCAGTCATATAAGTTGAAGGATATAAATACCCATATTTAACCATACTATGCTAACATGGCGTATACTTTGACTTTTCAAGAGAGGTCTTGGCTTTTTGTTGAGTTGCCCGGGTAAACAAAAAAATCCTACGTGAAATATGATTGTGGCGAGTCATATTTTTTGATGACGTATAATATGACTGGAGTGAGTCGTATTTTTTGATGACATGAAATATGACTGAAGTGAGTCATATTTTTGGATGACATGGAATATGATTGCGGTGAGTCATATTTTTTGATGACGTGGAATGTAACTGTAATGAGTCATAGTTTTTGATAACGTGGAATGTGACTGTAATGAGTCATATTTTTTAATGACATGGAATATGACTGTGGTGAGTCATATTTTGCAGTGACATGAAATATGATTGCGGTGAGTCATAATTTGCAGTGAGGTGGAATATGACTATGGTGAGTCATATTCCGCAGTGACTTGGAATATGACTATAGTGAGTCATATTTTGCAGTCACGTGGAATATAATTGCGGTGAGTCACATTCTGCAGTGACATGAAATTTGACTGCGGTGAGTCATATTTTCAGTGACGTGAAATACAACTACAACGAGTCATATTTTCCAATGACATGAAATATGACTCCTCCTAGTCATATTTCATGTAGAATACGATTATTGAGTTTTCTTGGTCATTGCTATGAGTGAGGTCTATTACTATTTTTTCTAAAAAAAAATCATATCCTCTTCCATGCAAAATAAACCAACATGACATTCTAATATCATGTCCTAAACATGACTTTGCAACTCTTTCAATTACCAAACATGGACATAAATTCAAAGATGCACTTCAAAGACATTTATTACTCAAGTTCAAAACACATACGATAAACATTTGTACTGTAAACACAAATACATACACACCTTACTTTATACTGCAGTGTGCAATACACTATTTTATACCTTCATTCATTCAACTGAAGGAGCCAAAGCTTCAATGGGCCACTTCGTCATAGACTTCACAGCGTCGCCTACATGCACCATAGGAGGGTCGTTGTTGTTGTTTGCCTCATATAAAAGAACCATTTCTGATCCAAGAACCACAGATGTTATGCTAATAGACACATTGCCCTCTTCAATGAGCCGTCTATGAAGTGAACCTCTTGCAACATTAACTATGACTCCATGTGCAATTACATTTTCTTTGGCCTTCTTGTCATTGTCCACGTCGAACAATTTCACCTTTGACCCTACAGCCCAAGAGACAAGGCTTTGATTCTTTCAGCTCCGAGAACCTTCAAGCGATGTCTTTCCACCTTTTGCATCCTGTATTTGCATTGACAATACATGTAGACATTAAGTATACAAATAATGGAGTTTCACTTTCACTGGTTTCATTGGAAGGCAAGCACTATGTTCAGAAATACATACCTGGGGAAGTGGATTCAGTGCTTCACTGATCGCTTTGTCTAAGAACATCACACAATATTCAATGTCGGAAGGGTTGTGACTAAAAACTTCAAATGGTCCTTTCAGGTTTCTTAGAAAATTGTCCTATGAAACTAACGGATCCCATGCAGCAATGTGTAATACATTCGTACTAGGTGAATCAGATGTAGCTCTGGAAACCCAATCCACTTGAAGGACCCTAGCCGAGCCATGGGTTGGATCTGGAATCATGTCAAATAAATCATGCAAGTCTCTCTTTCCACCACCAACTTCCCTTCCCCACAGAAAACACCACTTCATGGGTGTCCCACGAGCTAGGAATCGAGCCACTTCTTGTAGAAGCGCCTCTCCAATCGGAGACCATATCCCAACATCAAATCGAGAATGGAGCATTGTCACAAACACTGCACACTCAGCCCTTTTCTTAATTTTTACTTTAAACTCTCTATCATAATGGATTGTACCATCTGGCCCCCACTCTTTTTCCTCGTGCAGTGGTCGGATGTCACACAGAAAACCTAGGACATTCAACACAAGTATCTTTCTATGTGAATCATCTGAAACTCTCACCGGTGGAAACTTTAGCTTCTTTGACATATTCTTCTTCTTTGGAGGTTTGCCAACCTTTGCAGCCCTCATTGCCCCCCTCCTTATGGGGGGCTCCTCCTTTGTGAATTCCGAATTGAATTCTGAACGTTCTTGCCGAGACCCTCTTGCCCCAGTCTACATGCACATCAATAATTTAGCATTCACTGTCATTTACATTCTACAAAACATAAATTCAACAAATACAAGAACAGAATATCAATTACAAATTATACATACATGTGACTTAGGAGCACCTACGGTTACTCACACAATAACTACTCTAATCACCCGTGCTTATACATATTAAAATATTAGTGGCCTTCTTCAGAAATGGTGGAAAATTATTTGCCACCATAGCATGCAACAAAATATACTTCACCACAATCACATAATGACAAATAAGAATACTCCTACTCATACATAGTGTAATACATAAGGACCTTTTAAACCCCAAAAAATTAGCACCTTATAAAACAGACAAATAAAAGTAACTTCGCAAAGTTATATACAAAGACATATGGCTAATACAACTTACATAAAAGTTAATATGACTCCCTATAGTTACACAATATGAAATACAACTTCCATTACTTATATATTAAAAAATTCAACTTTCATCAGTTATATATTAAAAAATGTTACTGCCATCTACTATATACTACAAGATATGACTAATATTAGTTATATTCTATAAAATATGACTGGCACCAGTCATATTTTACAAATTCTGATTGAAGACAATCATATATTGAAAATTATGACTGCCACCAATCATGTACTACAAATTCTGATTTAAGACAGTCATACATTAAAAATTATGACTGCCACTAGTCATATAATATGCAAACACTACAAATAATGATTGTCCCTAATCACAAAACAGAAATTATGATCGCCACCACTTGCATTCTAAGACATACTAATGCTTCCTATTCCACATGCACGTTATGCAGAACTTATACACATACACAACATATTCTATAACATGAACCTCCCAACCCTGTGTAGAATACTGTATGTGGGAATCCGGAATCTGGAAACGGGGCAATAAAACAAGAAGTAGGTGCGAAAAATAGAAGAAAATCAAAAAAATTATAGTTAGTATGTGATTTTTGGACTAGATAGCTTGAATTAGGAAATAAGCGTTCCGGCACAATCCGGAACTGGAACTTACCCGGAATCCGGACTATTCCGGACTCACCCGGAACACAGAAACCTACCGTATAGACCTTGTAGCTACGGGAGTAGGATACTGTTAGTACAACGGACCTGTAGCCGTTGTCCTTAAAACCGTAAAAAGACGGTTTAGTATTTAAGCTGTCTTCCTAGGGTTTCCCTCTTCACTTCCCTGTTCTGTTCTTCTGAGACGGTCTGTGTGAGTAGTTGAGAGAAAGAGTGGTGAGTTAGCAACTGAAGTAGAGCTACTTTTCTCTCGTTTTGACTTAGATCTTGTGGCATCCGGACCAGTACGGAAAGTAGCGGTATCTGCCCGGGTTATCTCTCCGGCCATTCCGGATAGCCCGGAACTATACAAGCAGTTAGAGGAAGATTTAACTAAGTTAGGATGTGTTGGTCTACTACACCGACCATGGAACTTCAAGAGTGAAGATATAATTCAAGAGCTACTTCACGGTGTTCCGAATCAGTATGAGCTCACTTTGAAAGGGCGGCTAGTCACGTGGACCGAAGACATCTGGGCGGATGTCTATCAGTTCTGGAAGAGTGGGAACGGGTTAGCATCGAGGACGGACCGCTTTGTAGCTAGAAAGTTCACTGGGTCTGCAAACCCTAAGGACGGATTCGCTATTAGCGAATGCAAGGACGAGAGACATAGGCAGATACTAGAATTTCTGATTCCTATCTTGTATCCGGAAAAGCCGACACAGGTTACCATTACGGTGGCCAACACTATTTTGGGGGCTATGGAGAACCGGGTAGTACACTGGGGTAGAGTCATAGTTGGGATAGTGGCTAAATTAGCGGATCATGTGACGCGAGTGAAGGCAAGCCCAGTTAGCACCTACTTGTTCCATCTGTACCATCAGTAGGAACTTTTGAGTGTAGCGGAAATAATCCAGTATGACACCGGAAAGACGTTCCTGTCGTACGGACTTTCTGGAGAAGAGGCGGAAGATCCGGTCGAGTCGGATCCGGAAGAACTTCCCGAGGAGCGCTTGATTGATCCGAGGAACAAGAAGAGGAAGTCAATCGATCCGGGGTCGCGATCCAAGCCACTGGCAATGGAGAAGGGGGAGTCCAGCAAAGGACCGGAAGTGGAAACGGAATCAGCATTTTTCAATGCTGGGTTCGAGTGGATACGCGAGGCCAAGGTGCTCCACGACAACCTGGCGGATTTGGTGATAGATATCGCGGAGGTGTTAAAGGTGGAGCCAGATTAGATTGTAGAAGCTGTTAAGCGTCTGCCCAAACCGGAAGATCTGAAGAAAAGGGAGGAGCGGATTCAGGAGTTGGAGGCGGAACGGAACCAACTCCAGGCCCGAGTGAATTGGGCGGAAGGGGAAATGGCAGCTGCAAAAGAGAAAGAGAAAGAGGCTCTTGCTTTGGTCAAAAATCTATCCGAAGCGGTCAACATCAAAGCCGACATCATCACAAAAGCTGCCTTGTTTGATTCGAAGATGATATCAGAAGGTCACATTACCGGAACCAAGGTAGTAACCATCCTCGTAGACTTCACTGTAAGGATAGAGCGAGTTTTGAAGGAGATCCAGCTGCTATTGGCGGCTATCGACCCAAACCATGCGATGGATTTCTCCACCTTTCCGGAGCTTCCTTTTGTCTCAGGTACCCCAGGGAGACCAGTGGCGGATCGTGCAGCCCGGATGGAGGGATTGAGGAGGATACTCACACCAACCGAACTTTCCATCAGCAAAATACGGATGACGGAGTTGAATTTGAGGCCGGCTTCGGAACCGGAACCTAAGTCCAGCGTGAAATCGGTTCCGGTACCACCCAAATTCTCAACCCCGGAAGTCCCCAAGTCACAAACAATGCCGAACTTGATGGCCGGATCATTCAAGGTTCCGGGACAGCAAGTCAGGGGAGACCTCATCAACCGGATCGGTGGAATGACTAATCCGGCTCGGACTAATCCGAAAGGATTTGTTCACATGCAAGAGACCACTCCGGAGAAAAGAAGCGAACCCGCAGCAGTGGAGGATACACCGCCAGAGAAGGAGAAGGAAGTTCAAGTCATCGACGATTCTGAGGAGGAGAGTGCCCACTCCACTTCCGGAACCGAAGACGACAGCAATCCGTCTCCCGCAACGCGCCATATCCAGACCCGAGCAACAGCGAAAACCACGTCAGCAAAGAATACAAAGGAGACGCCTACCGGTCAAGCAGGGAGCTGCTCCAAGAAAGGACGGAAGCCAAAACATTAGAATTTGTAGGAGAAGTAAAGAATCCGGATCGGGTTTCCGAGCATGGACCCGGTTTTCGGAATCTTAGGCGGATAGTCAGGAAATCCAGCAATCTAGGACGATAGTTAGTAATCTTTCCGGATATTCCGGGGTGTTCAGGGATTGGTGGCCTGGATTTCCGGGTTTCCTTTTCAGGCTTTTAGGAGTTGACTTTGGGTTTTTGTATTAGTATTTTAAGGGCAGGCAAGTTAGTTGTCTGCCATTCCATTCTACTCCATTTCGTTTTAGTGCTTTCACGTATGTATTACAATTTTCTTTTCTTAATCTAAGTCAACCAAGATACCTCTAGCTGCACTTTTGCTCAGACAGGGTCTTTTTGCGGAAGCGTATGCATATGAGTGTATCCTTGTACTGGAGAAAGAGAAGGGAGGGAGAGGAGGAATCCGGATTTTGAGCTACGGATCAACTGGGGGTGGAGCTAGTGAGAAGGAATGCAAGCCGAGTAAGGGAGTGTAAGTGTGACGTGCTTTTAAATTGCCGGAACGGCAATCCGGATAAGACGGTAGAGGTCCCTGCGAGTCCGGAACCAGGAGGGTTCTGTGCGGAGTTAAGCAACCGCCAAAGGAAAGGATCTCCCTCTACTTCGGAAAGTCTGCCAACCTCCCCCTTAGTAAATTGTCTTCTCCTTGAGATTCTATTCTTTTGGGTCTATAAGTTCTGATCCGTCGTTGTAGTAAGAGAGGTGTGAAAAGTGCTCTATGTGACCTGATTCCGGATCGGCCAATCCGGAAACTGTGAGAGAATACTCCTCCCTCCTCCTACAACTGTGTTGTCTTGGGTGTGTTGTTTAGTAGATTTAGAGTACAGAGAAGATAATTGTACAAGTGGCGAGTCCCCACCCCTTTCTAGATTAAGGGCGGACCCTCTGAGGGTAAAACAGAGGCAACAAAAACCAGTGACGGAAGAGATATGGAACTCAGTTCCGGGTGTGTCCGGATCCGGAACGGAACCCGGAATGTACTAAGTTTGCGGAATAAGGTAGGGAAGTGAAATAAGGGAGATTAAGTGAGTAGTCACAATCCGGATGCTTCTAATTCAATTGATATCATACTAGAAGTTCCCTGGAACGATAATTCGTGTCATCTTGCAACAATTTGTCGTTGTAAGGATACTTACGGCTAATTGCGCGTACGACACTGTACCATCACTATCATTCAAATATTATTTCTTTGTTCACCTAAAACAATTACACTTTCCATGCAACTCTCTTTTATAAACAATAAATTCAACTAATGCAGCAGTGAATATACTCATGCCAGTCCATCACACCTTGGGATCATATTGCACCTCCTTCATCTTATCACCAACATTCCCTCTAGTCAATGCTGCACGGCTGGATTGAAGACTTCTGTTTGTGCCCAATTTCTCAACCTCGCCCTTCCTCTTCTTTACACTTACATGATCCTTTTTTCCTTTTGTACCACCAACTGGTTTTGCACTTGCTTGAACCATTGGCATAGTGCTCCCATTTTTCTTTACATTTTCCAGCTCATCAATAGCGTCTTCCTCCTTTAAAGTCAAAATTACATTCATAATTCAGTTGTTGGGATTTCATGTCTAACTTCCTCATATGACATACAACTCTAAACAAATACAATGGCAACAAAGCCTATTCAAGTACGTTGAATGACATTGGGCTTATGATCTTCGCACAAACCTCTATTGCCGCATCCACTAACTCATCCTTTTTCCACACATTCACTACATGGGGTTCTGTGGTTGCTTCTTCTAGTGTCTTCAGAGGGGCAAGGGTGCTGACATTTACCAATCCCTCCATCATCTCCTCACCACCGACACCTTCAGGTACTGTGGTGTCTATTTCAGAACTTGAAGGGTATGTATTCCGTCCACTCTGTTTCCAGACCTCGAATAGAAGCTGCTTCACTAGGGCACCCATTTCACTTAGCTCCCCTTTGATAGTCTCTTTAAACGTATACAATTCATTTCGCACTTCTTCTATGCCTTACCAGCCCACCTTGAATTACTCATTGCCCCTCTTGAATTTGACGAGCGGATGTGCAATGATTTGTCCGGTGAAGCAAGCTCTGCTTCCACTTCCATTTGAGTAGGGGGTCTACCCAAATGTGCAGCTTGCAAGGAAGGTAGTCCTATATGTATTAATTTCAAGACCAACACAATCAAACGTAGTTAATACACTAAGAAGCATTGACAATAAATACACTATTTCAACTCCTCACGCATGTGTCCAATTACAAGTGCAAATACTAACATAACTTACTATTTAGAAATGTAAATTGTCATATTGTAAACCACGTACGACTGCATGTAGTTATAGGACTACCTATATATGACTATACATTGTTACCATTATATCCTAATATGAGTACATGTAGTCACATGCTAGGCTACATACAAGTGCAGTTAGTCACAATACAGTCAAAATATAATTTCATGTACATCAGTGTCTATTCATTATGATTGCAAGTACTCATAGCACCATCTTATTCATCATTCTATGTTCTACTGAACATTTTCAATTCCTGGCTGAACATTGTCATATCCCCCAAAAACTTTGCCTTGTTTAGATGCTCAATTCAAGAATCAATGATTGTGAAAATAATACTACACACACAATAACATGCATCAACTACAATGACAGCAAGGCAAACGTCTCTTTTACTTACAAGGCGTGATTTAACTTATCCCTCAGATCGCCCACTATAGGACACATTCTACACGGTTTGTCGTGCAACCTTCATACGTTCCGAATATGCTACTTTGTCTGTCTTCTTGATGAGCTTCTTGAAGTTCTCAACGTAGTATGCCTTCACAGTTTTTGGGATGGGAGCCTCAGCTTCTATCAATTTCTTCATGTTTGCCCTCTTCGTCTTCATTTGTGATCTCAAAATGCGGAAGAAGACATTTTCAGGTACATCGCCTTTTCCACCACGATACTTGAACTTTGATGCCATTTTCTCCTTGATTGCTAAAAGTAGAGGTCGGGGATGCGAATTGAAGTCATCCACACTCTAATCCAAATCACGAGAATATCCACGAAGCTTTGTCAACCAATCCGCCCTATGTACTCCCGTAGGACAACCCATAAGATCAACTTCAACCCAATTTCTGTCATCAACCTTTTGTAGATTCCTTCTCAACTGCTTGAGATTGGATTGTCATTGAAGACTTGTGCTTCTGTCCACATTCCTGAATTCCTCCCCTTCAGTTGCACTCAACTTCCGCATCTTCTCACGTAATTCATTTGGGTTAGCTCCACTCTTTGCCATGCGCTTCAATATACTAACTTCTCGTAACT
Organism: Climacium dendroides; assembly: GCA_950106755.1. Taxonomy (NCBI): domain Eukaryota; kingdom Viridiplantae; phylum Streptophyta; class Bryopsida; order Hypnales; family Climaciaceae; genus Climacium; species Climacium dendroides. The sequence goes on from OX467087.1 coordinate 4,247,837, forward strand.
CCAGCTCATCTACTACATCGGTAGAGAGCTCGTCAGTTGGGCCATCTCCATCATCCTCCGCATTGAAGTGCTTGTCCATGTCTTCTTCAAATTCCTCCCCCATCATTGTGTCGTCAGTGTCATCAAATAACAAATTATCCTCTTCTGCTTGTGTCGTGACCATCACGTCCTTTGATGACGTCATTGTCTTCTTCTTTGTACCTTCCTTGGGCCACGGCCTAGGGTGATGTTGTTGCTTTCCAAGCACCTGTGAAGGCAAATTAAAATAATTGATTATATCGTAGTAACTATTACTTGTGACTGCAACCAGTCACAGAAAATCATTTGTAACTACAAACAGTCACCAAAAATCATTTGTAACTACAAACAGTCACCAAAAATCATTTCTAACTACCAACAGTCACAAAATCATTTCTAACTACAAACAGTCACAAAAAACCATTTTAAACTACAAAAAATCACAAAAAATCATTTCTAACTACCAACAGTTATAAAAAATCATTTCTAACTACAAACAGTCACAAAATAACATTTCTGACTTCCCTTGAATTCTCAAAATATTATTTGTGACTACAAGCAGTTACAAAAAATCATTTGTTACTTGGCTTGTAGTCACAAAACATCATTTGCAACTGCAAATAGTTACCAAAGACAATGCGGGACTTGACTTTCAGTCACAAAATATCATTTGCAAATAGTCACAGTAGACAATACTTCATTACAAACAATCACAATAGATCAATATTGATTGCTACAAAGTCAATATACAACAATAATGACTAAAAACAGTCATAAAACATGATTTTCTAGTCAAAAGTCTACATACTGTTGTCATTCATGACTAAAATCACTCACAAATGGTCATTGGAGACTACAATATATCTTATTTGGTCATTACGAAAGTACTGATTAAGAATTGATTTTCTCTAACCTTGATCAATCACATGTGCTCACGTGACACTCAAATGACTTAAAACTTCTTCTTTTTTTTAAAAAAAAATCCTAGAAATCCACTTGCAAAACTGAAAAAACTTAGAAATGACAAAGACCAAATTTCTAAAGACAAATCATGAGTTCTATAAATGGTTGCACTCTTCTATAAAAAAATGTCCTTTGCAATAATCCACATATGTATGGCAATTGCAATAAAACAACGCTTCAACAATGATGGGAAATTTTTCCAATATTCCATTAATTATATGTATTTCGATATCACTATTACTTGCAATTGGGAAAGAATTCATCTAACCTTCAATGTATGGCACTCTCCCTTTGATGCTTCTTCTTCTACTTCTTTGTCACTATCTCCTGAGTTGATGCCAAAACTCCCCCCCTCCACAGCCTTCTTCGTTGTTGCCCGTGTGTGCCTCTCAAATGCTGGGAACACAGTGCCAGAGCTCTCCCCTCCTTTTCCTTGCTTTATTGCTTGTGGCTTCTCAAGGGGCACGTCGCGGTTGCTCTCAAAAATCCCCGCAAGCTGATTAGAAGTCATTTCCAATATAGGAAACGTAATTGCTGGAAAACTAGCAATTGTGTGAAACAATTCCACTTGCACATCATCTGACAGATTAGCTATCTGTCTTGTCAATTTCGCCAAGATATTCTCCATAGTTTTGAATCTTAGAGCCCTGATGTGATTGATTTAAGTCAAAGAACACATGGGTCAGACCTCTCCATTATGTTTCAAATTAATGACACTTCCCTATAATTAACTTGAATCTGTACTATCCTTAATCATGATAAGGGACAACAATTTTGACTTCAATGAACTCCTAGAGACAATTCCATTTATGTTTTGAATATTGAGTAGAGCTTAGTATCTTACCTCACTTCTCTAAGGTTTGCCAATTGTGCCGCAATGTCCAACAAGCCTAAATCACTCAATTTCTGTGAGTTCTTCTGAATTTTTTCCTTTCTCAACCTCTCGTACTCATTGATCTCAGAAGCCATGCTATTGTGGGAGTTTACATGGATGAGTCCTACTTGGAAAGGAAAAAATTGCATCTTAGTACAATAGTGACATTTCAACCATTAATGCTAAGTGCTAACATCTTCTTCATTCATATATGGTATAGAGTAGGAAACAGCAAGAGACCATTATATAACACATATTACAATTAGAAACTACAACTATGGAAAAAATTGAATACCACTGTACTAAATAGTCATCCATTACATTTCACTTCATTCACAATTGAATACACGCATAATGTTTTAAACTTTTATGACTATCTTCAAGCCACTGTACTCTTACTACGCTACACTATTCTTTGAAGGCCACATGTGATAATGCAAACATAGAAACATATACCTAATTTTATTCATAAAGTCCCATTCTACAGTGAAATGTGTCCACCTTCGTAGACACCATTATATTCTAGAAAATTGGTAATAGGGGAAAAAAAACATTGCCCGGTAGACAATTGTTTTCATTTCGTCAAAATCAAAAACAGGTTTTAGATGAAGAAGATTAGAAGAGGGCCTATATTTCTCTATTGCTTGAGATAAGAAGAATGTTCCATTTGAATTAAAGTCATTCAATGAACAATTAAATATATTATTGTAAAAATATGTTCACCATCACATTCATGATTCAGAATATATAAGCTTTTTTCTGTTAATTGCAATGTCTCCTTTCTTTAGGAGTCATTGATTTTCTGAGTGAAATGTCAAAGTAGGACAATGTTATGCCTAAATTTCAACCTAATTATGAAACATCGCAAGATTTCTCTTCATTGAAGCTACAAAAACTTGATTTGTTTTGAGAATTAAAAAAAATTTCCAATGTCCTCAAAATGTACACAAATTAGAGTAAAATATTGAAGTGCATTCAACGTCATTCCAAGAATTCCACCAATGACGTACCGGAAATTGATACAATTGTCAAATCTCGTGGCTTCACGACTCTATGATGCAGTCCTCATGTTGTTCGAGGAAAATTGAACACCTGCACACAGAGAACTTCCAATTACAAACTGCATCGTGCCCTAATTTTCCCAAAAAATCAAATATTATGAAGAAGTAATCCTTCATGGTGTCTTGCATGCTCATCCAATTCGGGACAAACATCCGTAAGCAGACACGGGCTATGGTAAAGGAGACTATTTCTTGGTTGGACACAATTTTGCAGCTTACATTGAATGGCAAAACAAAGTTGATGAGGCATACAGAGACCAACAGGTACCCAACTACACCTTAGCTTTTTTAAGATGACTACATAAGTTAAGTAGATACGAGTGTAATCCAACCGTAGGCTAGAAAACAAAATCAAAGTTCTTGAAGTACTTGGTGGGACAAATAGCTGCGAATTCTAATGATGTACAGTACGTCCCAAGTAGACAAATCCCTCTAGAAATGAAACCCATAATCTCATTACTAAACCCCAACAAATTTAGAACCCAACTGATTTGATGAAGGAGCTGCACGAATGCCACCGACGTCTTCCGGTCAGTTGAAGCACATGCACAAACCCCAACAAACTTAAAATCCAACAATTTGGAATCCCTCTTCAAGCAAAACAAGTTACCTCAGGCTGAAGGTGGAACTGAGGAGTCCCTGAGGACTACTACCTGTGCTAGTGAAGGCCTTCGTTGCGCTCCTTTCCATAGCCAGCTCCAGAGAAGTCGAAATCTTGGGATAGTCTTCTATACACAACCTCGGCGGCAATTTGAAGGCGATGCTAATGTCAACAGAATGAAATTTTGATCTTCTACGTCTTGCAACCTGCCAAACAGGACCTCAATGAATTTGAGTGTGAGCACTAACGTGTCAGACCATGCTGCGGTTAGAAAATATTGTGCAAAAGTGCGTGTACAGAAATTCATACCCGCTGCTGGTAGTGACTCCGTAGGGCATGAAAAAGGTGGGCGAGATTGAGCTGGCGGTAGGCGTGAAGAAGATGGGCGAGATCGAGCTGACGGTAGGCGTGAAGAAGATGGGTGAGATCAAGTTGGCGGTGCGGCTGTCTTGCGCATCCAAGGACCTCCGATTAACACGCGTACTATAAGAAAACTACGTCTAAGTTGACGTGGTTTTTTTGGACACCCATGTCGCAACTAATGTTTTTATGTCAACAATGACGTCCACTGTAAAATCTTCATATTGTATTGGACATCATTGTTAACATAAAAACATCACTTGCAACATTGGGTGTCCAAAAAAACCACGTCAACTCAGACATTGGTTTCTAAGTTTCTTATAGTGGCGTCTGATGAAGGCGGAGCCGCCCTTGCGGCAGGAGATCTCCTGCACTTTTTCCTGGACATAGAGTTGGAGCGATGGAGCATGCGACGCAACGAAGACAACTATTTCTGAATTTGGCCCACCTGTTCCTGTCTGCTGGCATGACAATCGGGCATATTGCCTTGACTCCCCACGAAGTTTTTGTGATTCTGTCTGTTGTTTGCATGTTGCCCACTGTGTGGTTGCGGGAGCTCTGTGTCTTGTCTTACATCTGCGTCGATCCAACTGTCCAAGAAATTACGAGGGACCCACAGTTCCACGTTGCACGGTTGATAATGCAGGATGCGTTGAAGCAGCGCGTGATGGAGAATGACTGCTCTGCATTTCAAGCCGAACCAGCCCTGCTACGATGACTTGCAAGGTGTTTAAGGCAAGCGGCGTTCAAACCGAAACTTCCAGTGGGACCCGATGAGGTCCAAATATAGTATTGTCACCTAACCTTCACTGACGCTCGAGGTGTGCCACTTCATGAATTGTCCATGCTAGAAAGTAATCTATGAATAGATAGTTCTATTCCTAGGTCTTTTGCGCTGCAGTGACATGCACGTCAACCACTTCTTCTGGGCGGATTCTTCAATTTGTCCCCAAAATACCCACTTTGTCACAGACATGTGTTGTGAGGTTCGAGTACAGAGCAAGACAGGGGGGATGACGGAGTTCAAGAAAGAGCCTGACTGCCGATCTTCTCATGCAAACCGAGTTTGATGATCTTCTACTTGAGCCCGAGTCACAAAACTACAGCTGGGATCGAAGGTACGTACTGCGAGCTATCTGTCTTCAAGTTATGCACCCAGAAGTTAGTTCTGTGTTTTCAAGTTATGCAAGTACAAGTTGTTTTGTAGATTGAAGTGCAACTAGTCATGGAATCTAAAATGAAGTTTGTAGTAGGTCGTCTTAGGAATTTAGATTTGGATACGCTGTCGTTATGTTTTGACTTTCGATCTTCAAGAATTTAAGTTCTGCACTTTTGGGAATTCAGTAACTGCCGATTTTCATAACGTTTGTGGATGCCTTGCGAAGCCTCCCTTCCCTGTCCGTTTCTTCTCTCCCCTCTCCATCAAAATTCTGCATTTTGGCCAACATTTCATCAATCTGCTCCACTTTCAGTTTCCCGTATGGAATTCTATCAATGTCGAATTCCATTGCAACTACGTAGATTCCTTTCCCTTAAGTTTCTGGCCATGGTCATGGCTCCAGCAATGTCGAATTCTCGAAGCTCCGTATGTCTCGAATCCTTGAACGTAGGGCTCCGCAGTTCACATTCCTCTCGTTTGAATTTGAAGCAACACCAAAGCTCAGTACATTAGCATGGCAAGAATTTCCAGCAGGTGGTGGTGAGCGCTTTCTTGAAATTGAGTCGAAGGGTGGTCGTCGTCAGCTTTATGGCTTCGCCTTCCGTTCTGACATTGGTGCCGCTGATGTCGCGGGCGTTGGAGCTTCTGTCGTCTAAGGACGAATTCGATCAGGAGGAGGACAGCTTTATCGAGCTTTTTTCGGTGAGGAGTTCCTTCTCCTCATGCGTGATTTGTTGTGTGGTTGGGGTCTTGGTGATTGTGAATTGAGGTGCATTGTTTTGTTGTTGTATGGGAGAGGGATGCGAATTTGAAATGTTCAGCATAGAGCGTGGATATGGGAATGGTGGAATTGTTATGGATTACGGTATTGTTAGAAGAATCGAATGCACGTAAGGATGAATTCAGATTTGGACAGTGTATGCAAAGTTAGGAGGGTTCAAATGTTTATTGGGATTGGAAATGAACCTACAATCAAGATAAGGGCTAGACTGATTAGTCCTATTGGTGCTACTAAATGAACTTATATGTGATCATATATTTTTTACAGTGGAAGAATAAATGCTTTTAGCCATTGTCGATGTACTAGTGCTATTCAAGGTGGAAAAAAAGTCTTCACAATCATTGGTAAAAAAATCCTCTTTTTCAAAAAGTTATAAGCATATGTAAGTTTACTTCGTGACACCACTAATAGAACAAACCAGTGTTTTGTCCTCACGATTGGAGTGGAGACTGGCTTTCTGATGCACTATTTAAAACTTTTGGTTGACCTATAATGGTAGACGAAGTGCTACAAAGATAGAGAAAGAGCCACATTACCACAATTTCTTACAAGTTTATTTGCGTCTTCAGGTGGATACTAGCATTAACCAAGTACCTTGTGTGTTTGGAAAGTGCAGAATGCTTAATTCCAGGTTGAGCAAACTACTCTGCACATCAGAATACTCTTGAGGGCTTATGAGCATCCTTAGAACTGTTTTTTAAATAAATCCAAGGTGATTTGATGATCATTGTAATTTGTTAATTGGAATGTTATAGAGATTTAAACAATGTTAGCCTACCCCAATTGAAAATCAACGTAATTTAAACTACAATTTCCAAATGTTTAAACAATATTCTATGAGTTTTTTAAGTTGAAAGTTATTTGTAAACCTAATATTGCCCAGTGAACAAAGTTCAAATAGAGACACTTCAACCATGAAATACGTCATAGCCAATGGATATTTTAGAATAATCTTGAATTGCCACTAGATGGCCTAAAAACCTTTTGATGTAATTCGGTCAATGTAGATGGCCATTTGAGGCTTCAAGGTTAATGTTGAAAGTTTCAAAACAATTAGTTTTGGTACCTCTTATGCTATTTTTTGTTGTGCATTCCATATTTCACTATTATATGTAGGTGAATTGCTATTATTATTTTTTCCAAAAAATGAAATCATATGTATTTTATTAGTCATAAAAACTTGACGTTTACGTAGGGATTTTAAAATTATTGTAAATTTTTAAATAATTTAAAAAAAAAAAATGAAATCAAATGTGATTTATCCATATGAATTTGGAAGTTTCATTGTATGTATGTATTATAGTGGAGAATGTGATAGTGTAAATTCTTGTAGGTTGAAATTTAAAAATTCTATAAAAAAATGTAGGATATTTTATCATCTTTCAAATTCGAGTAGCCTTCATTTCTATAGTTGCATTTGAATTTTAGAAGGACAACTTTTTTATAGTTCTAATTCAGAAAAATGAAATGGAGGTTTCATTACTTAACATTTGTTGAAAGTACATATTGTATTGTTTGGAAAGTAGGCATCTTATATAGTATCACAAAAAATGAATGAGTTGTCTACCGAGCCATGTCATGTAACATGAGTTATATCTTGATTTATGTGACTGTACCAAGTCATGTCATGTAACCTGAGTTATATTTTGAGTTATGTGATTGTACCGAGTCATTTCTTGTAACCTGAGTTATATATTGAGTTATTTGACTATACCGAGTCATGTTATGTAACTTGAGTTATATCTTGAGTTATATGACTATACAGAGTCATGTTATGTAACCTGAGTTATATCTTGAGTTACATGATTGTACCAAGTCATGTCATGTAACTTGAGTTATATCTTGAATTATATGATTGTATTGAGTCATGTAACTTGAGTTATATCTTGAGTTGTATGATTGTATTGAGTCATGTCAAGTAACCTAAGTTATATTTGAAGTTATATGACTATTTTGAGTCATCTATAGGCATTGAAATGATTGATTGTAGTCATTCTAAATCATTTCTATGACTTTGGAGTAGTCATAGCCATTTTGCAATGGTCATTTAAATATTCAATTATGACTAATCCAGAAGTTGATTTGAATTTTTGATAGTGGAATTTTCTTTGTAGTGCATATGGGGGAAGTGTGCACCATGTCTGAGGTGGAGCTTCAAAGCTTGCGAGATCTACAATTATGGCAAGAAGAAGAAATTCAAGCAGATACCATGTGTCTAATGAAATACCCATACCCATGCATGAAGTGTGCAGGCGGGAAAATGCTTGATAGACATACAATTCAAAAACATCTTCGAATCAAGAAGAGGGATTCAATGTTTACAGCGTCTATCTTGGTAAGGACTTTGAAGAAAACCAATTGTTCACTTGAAAATTTTTATGCAGTTACCAACGTTCTGGCTTTCTTGCTTTGTTAAACTTTTAGTGACTTGTATAGGCCTTGTGGAGACCCTATGTAGAAGCTTCCTCTTTGGTATCTCTACAAACCTTTCTAAGAGAGAAACATACTTCAGCAAATGGGTCATTCAAAGGAATATCTACAAGAGTAATGACTTTAAAGAAGTGGAGGTCAAATGTGTATGATGGAAAATGATGTGATGGACCCATACCAAAACTACAGCATTTTCCTATTGGAAAAGAAATTGGGACGTGAAGGTATCAATGTTTCCTTTCATGGGTTGGGATCTTTTTGTACTCCAACTTGCTAAGAAAGGGGAAGAATTACTTCCCTTTGTAGGACCGCAGTACACTCTAGTAGAATATAAAACTTTGAAGAAGGGATGGCCTTGCATGAAGTCGTATGTGATGCAAGTTGAGCCAGACTTGTATGTAGACGGAGATGTACTGAAGGGAAATGTAGCTGGCTTTATTAATAGTTCTGTAGGCCGAGAGGAATTAGGAAATGTCATGTGGGAGTTTCGCATGCTGCCCAAACCATGGAACAACTTGGAGTGGGGATATGTAATGACGTTAGCGTCAAGGGACATTGTGGCTGGAGAAAAACTCTATGCACATTACTATTTGAATTGAAAAACGTATGTTGAAATGACTAGGAATAATCAATTTTTCCAAGAAACTGTGATCACTCACAAGTAGTAGTCATTCATATTCTATAGTTAGAAATATTATTGAGGCCAATTGTCATTTGTAGAATATTATGGTATAGTGCCAGGAAAATTAAATCATTGGCATGTGTTTTGACAAAAGACAGCGTGAGGATGTTATTGTGTATTCATGGCATAGTATGCCAAAATGATAATTATTTTCACCGAATTTCAAGCATACAATTGAGTAAACAAAATTGAAATTGTTGTCAATTAATGAAAAGTGAAATTGCAAATCATTTCTTTCAAGTAACAAATTATATTTTGGAGATTTCATTGAAATATTGATGATGAGTATCCACCAATATGGAGCCCTATATGTTAGTATGATTACGTCCAACGAGTTTACGTGATTCAATGATGAATTTGACAAAAAACTTATATGTGCATATGATGCACATATACCAATGTAGAATGACTATGCTCCCGTGAACCTTCGATTGCGTAAACGAAGAAGTTTTCGAAGAGAGCATTTTCAATGAGACTCCTCTCCAAATGCAGGAGAAGTGGATGTGCTTCGTATGGTAATAGAGTGCTTCAACAAATATGACGACATACATGTCAATGGAGAAGAAACAAAGAATATTATAACTGACCCAATTGAAGATTCAGCAACCAAAGATGGTATGGGGATGAATGGTTTACTAGATTCATATACTAACAATATTGATGACGGAGTGGATGCCAACAATGATTGGATGGAAACAGAGGGGACTTCAACGAATACGGAGGATGTTGCTGGCGTAGACATGAATGTCCTCTTGCGAGAAGTACAGACTCCGCTTTATGTAGGAAGCAATGCCAACCATTTGATGTCTATACTCATGTTGCTAGTGAGCTACACTACTCATGGTGTCCCTAATAGCTTTGTTGATGAGTTGTTGAAGTTGTTAACAAAGACAATATTACCAAAGGACAATTCACTTCCCAAATCTTTTTATGAAGCCAAAAGTCTTCTAATGAAGTTGGGATTGTCCTACAATTCCATACATGCGTGTAGAGATGGATGTTGTTTGTTCTAAAACGAACTACAGGATGCAACAGAATGCCCTACTTGCCACAAATCCCGATATGTAGAGAACTCCAACACAGTACCAGTGAAAGTATTGAGATATTTCCCTTTGATTCTCCGATTAAGAAAAATGTATAGCAATACGCAGTTAGCAGAGCTCATGAAGTGGCATGTAGGTGGGAAAAACAAAGACAAGGTTATGAGATCTGTAGTGGATTCCAAGGCTTGGGATCACGTGAATAATAAGTGGCAGTGGTTTGCCAAAGAAGAGCGTAATGTTAGGCTTGGCCTTGCATTGGATGGTGTGAATCCATTTCAGAACCAAAGCCTTAGCCATTCAACTTGGCCTGTGATCATGCTCAACTACAATCTTTCTCCTTGGTTGGTGACCAAAAATTTCTTTATGATGCTCACATTAATCATCCCAGGGAAAGAGAGTGTAACAGAAAAGAACATAAATGTCTACCTTGCACCATTGATTGAGGAACTTCAAGAACTATGGAGAGGGGTTGATTGCTTGGACGGATCTTCCAAGAACTCAGAAGTGAAATCACTCAAGTTACATGGCATTCTGATGTGGACGGTGAATGACTTTCTAGCATATGGATTAATCTCCGATCAAGTAACAAAAGGATATAGGGCATGCCCTGTATGTGGGCCGAATATAGTGACTAGGCGTTTTAAAGCCTTGAGAAAAAACATGTATATGGGGCACAGACGATACTTGCCAATGACTCATCAATGGAGACAACAGAGGGGTAGATTTGATGGTGAAGTGGATGTAAGACCTCCACCAAGGAGGATGACTGGTCGAGAACAACTTCATTATGCAGAAGAGCAAGAGGAATGGTTGACAAAGTCTCGTGAAAATGGAATAGAAGAATTGCCAGATCCAGTACACAAGCACGAAGTAAAAAGGAGGACATGTCTGTATGACTTGCCGTATTAGAAAGTAAGTTTTGAGGGGGATTTGATGTCTTATGTAACTTAGAAGATTGTTTGTTCAATTGCAAAGAAGTGAAGTACTCTAATTACATTTGTTGCATTGGAAACCAAAGTATCATAACTAGAGGTAGTCATATGAATGAAATGGTTGAATGTAGTCGTAGTAGATGCAATTTGTAACACCCTGAAGTCATTTTGCAGGATCTTTTGATTCATCACACATTGGACGTCATGCATTGTGAGAAGAACATCACCGACAATATGTTGAAAACCTTATATGGAGAGAAAGACTCGTTAGAGGTCCGTTTGGACATGAAGGAGGCAGGTGTACAAAAACATCTGTGGCCCATACTTGGAAAGAAACTAGGGAGTGTCATATTACCTCGTTCATCTTACGCATTCACGAAACAGGAACATCAAGTCTTTGTAGATGGAATCCGTTCATTGCAAACACCCACTCAATACGTGGGCCAACTGAAAAAGCGTGTGCACATGAATGGGACCATAAAGAACTTGAAATCTCATGACTACCATGTCCTCATGCAGCAACTGCTACTACTATATGTTCGTTTAGTGCTAACAAAGGAGGTCCGCACGGCTATAATCATGCTGAGCCGTGTATTCAGGAGGATATGTACCAAGACCATTGGGTGAGTGCAAGAAGACTCACCAGTTTTCGTAGCGTTTTGCTTAGTACCTAGTTTCAGTGACTCAATACTATGAGTACTATAGTACTGTACTGCAGATTGGAAAGCATTACATGGACCGTTGATAAAACTGCAGATTGAGGTTACAATTGACAAGTGTCTAGCTACTATACACTTGGGCAGAACTTGATGAAGGCGGGTAGCTATAGAAGTATTACCAAATACTAGATGTTGTCTTATAGTACTGTTGTAGCCTGGGGTTCTAGTTTCTCACTGAAAATAGTGAAGTCCACTTTTAAATTTTTAGAAAAAAAAGAGAACCATTATTTTTAAAAATAAAAAATGGCCATTTTGATAGACTTTGTCCTCATTACATTTCACCCGCCACCCCCCAAAAAAATCATCTATATTGTTCAAAATGGCGCGCGCAAGTGACTTTTATTCGAGCGCTCGTGACGCACTTGAAATTGAGTTTTCTTTAAAATCCTTTGGTAGGATCATGCAAATACATTATAGGAAGAGCCCATAAAAATTTCAGCTCAAAATGATCAAAATTGAATACTCCTCAGTACTAAAAAACCCTAAACTACAAAGTGTGACAAATTAGCTAAATTAGAAATTAATTAGAATTTGATTTTTTTTAATTCTTAGAAAATATGGCCTATCATGGCTATAGAGTTCTCCACCTCCCAAAAAAATTTCAACTTCATTTTCTTGAACCTCCAAAAGTTGTGGCCAATGACAACTCTATCACTCGAAGTGTGACGCAAAAAAGGACTAGTCTTTCTTGCACTCACCCCATTGATACTAGTGGTCTTGAAGAGTTCAGGTCAGATATGGTGATAGCATTATGCATGCTAGAGAAAGAGTTTCCACCATCTTTTTTTGACAGCATGAGTCACTTAGTGGTTCACCTTGTAGAAGAGGTAGAAATTTGTGGTCCCGTTCATACACGTTGGATGTATCCCATTGAAAGGTACTTGAAGACATTAAAAGGATATGTCCAAAATCGGGCTTGACCAGAGGGTAGCATGGCTGAAGGCTATGCTATGGTGGAAGCATTGGGTTTTTGTACTGAATACATGCAAGAGTATATTGTGACCGCCCGAAGAGTATGGGATGACAAAGAAGATCCGTCAATGTATGATGAAATCTTAGAAGGTAGCGGACGAACACGACACCTATCAAATGAACTACGGCAATGGATTCACCAGTTTATACTGAACAATGTGGCACTGTTGGAGGAGTGGAGGAGGTAAGGTCCTGTGAAAGAAATAATTCCCGTACTACATGAAGACATGAAAAATTGAATGTATGCAATTCAAATACTTCTATATGCAATTCTGACTATACCTAGTGATGTCGTGACATTTATGGTATTCACCATTACTGTAATTGTATTTTGGACAACAATGAGTGATGTGATTGCATTTGTGACTCAACCTAGTGATGTAATTGCATTTATGACTGCAACAAGTATTGTAAGTGCTTCTATAACTTTACATAGTATAGGTTTTGTATATGAAAATGAACTCATATGTTTAATTATTGAATGATGTAGGAGGCATGAGGATGACATGTGCTATCGCAAAAAAGAACAACAACAATATAGGCGTAAAAAACATTAGAGACGAGTAAAGTACCCGACTGAAATGTGCGACAAAAAGTTCCACATTTGGTTTCCCAAGGCTGTGCTACGAGCTATAGAAGAAGGTACAAAAGAAGTGGACGAAGATGTGAGGACACTAATGTTACCTCCATCAGATCGAGCCAAGTCATATCGTTCCATGTATGCATTTGGAAACCACATTCGTGTTCGAAGCAGTTAGAAGCAATTGATAACAATGGACTCAGGAATAGCGGCAACCTTTCGACAACTTTGCCGAATAGGCATAAAAGATAGAAACATGAAGGACTCAGAGCTAGAGTACGTGGGGTGGGTGGAAGAAATTCTATCTGTAGATTATGGGCAGTTTGACGTAGTGGTACTTTATTGCAATTGGGTGGTTGCAAACACCAAAGGTGATGGGGCCACCATGAAGCATGATGAGTATGGATTCACCAGTGTGAACTTTAATAGATTGATTCCATACTCAGCGCAGTCATTTGCCTTCCCTCTCCACATTGAACAAGTATTTTTTGCATCAGATAAGGCTAGAGATGGATGGGAAGTTGTACTCCGCAGGGAACCAAGAGGTGTCCGGTCATTCTCTAAGCATGAAGCATCAATTGAAGTAGAGTGCATATCCTTGGGGAAGACAACAGAGTTTCATGGACTTAAAGCCACAGACTTGTATGAAGACCTCATACCGAAGACACCCATCTTAAGTAATGCAGTGGAAGTAGAAGCTGATGTGGTTGCAATTGCATTGCAACGTCTACAATAAGACGATCTACATGTAGATGACCTACAGTATTGTGATGGAAATTGTGATTGAGTTGCAGACTAAGCCCAGAAGTATAATACATAAAGTTCTATTTCGTATTCCAAAGTGAATATTTTGAAGAGCATTGCATTCAATACATAATACACAAATATAGTACAGAAGCATGCTTGCCATCAGAGGAACATGCCATACAAGGGATAGTGTACAGTATACAATAGATTGGATAGTGAGTGTGCTAATACAGAAGTTGGATTGGAGATCATGTCTTATCGATCAAATTCAATTTTCAAACTATAAATGTCACTTGTGTTTGCAGAAATTCAAGAACTTGTACGTTCAATATGGTCACAGTCTGAGAATGCTTGTGTTGCATGAAGTACATTTGAAGGTGAAGATGAAACTATAGTAAGGAAGTAGAGGAAGTGAAGAATGCATACTGAGACCTTTCCCTTTACCCTTCCAATGTAATTGATAGAAAATATTTCCTTCACTGTAGTTTCATGTAGCGAACTACTTTATTTGTTTGTACTTCCGTGATAAACCATATGAAGAAGTGAAATCCATTTATGAAAATATAATTATGTGCTACCTCAAATTTTTTGATGTTTCTTTAATAATAGAAAGAGGACACAGTAACACATAACCTTTTTTTAAAAGGCATTTAGCAAAGTCATGCATACGCCCCAAAGAATGACCGTATGGCCTACATACAACACAAAAAAATTAGATTGCATAACTTTTTTTTTAACTACACCAGAAGAAAAAAGAATAATAATATAAAAACAAGAGTGCATAGTATGAATATTAAATAAATATGAGTGAAAAATAATGAGAATATGACAAGAAAACCTATAACTAAGCACTCGCCTACCACTAGAACTTTCCAAATTTTCATCATGGTACTTGTAAAAAAAAAGGTCACTAACTAGTTAAAACAATTCAAAAAAATATGATTGCAAAGTATGTTTGACAAAAAAATATTACTAACAAAAAATATGAATACAAAATACGACTAGCTAAAAAATATGACTGAAAAATATGACTAACAAAAAAATATGACTGCAAAGTATGACTAGCAAAAAAACATGACTGAAAAAAAATATGACTGTAAAATATGACTGGCAGAAAAATATGACTCAAAAATATGACTGACAGAAAAATATGACTGGAAAATTCGACTGATGCAAAATTGCGACTAGGCATTCACCTACCACTAGAACTGCCCAAATTTTCATCATGCTACCCGGAAAAAAAAAATCAAGGAAATATGACTGCAAAATATGACTAAAGGAAAAATATGACTGGTAATATGATTGTACGTTCCCTAAACATGTTCCCATTCGTTCCCTATGAAATACTTTGGTGTTCCCCATGGGTGTATAGTATACATATATAAAGTACACAGTGAATATATGACTGGTAGTCATATTTTGCAGTCATAATTCTACAAAAGGTTTTGGCCTCCAAGAATATGACTGCAAATAGTCGCCAATCGTCCTCAGTTATAATTTTGCAGTCATAAAACATTGCCATTGTTGTAGTGATACCCAATTGTACAACTATTTCAACTCACACTTACTTGCCTTCATCTATGCCTCTAAAAACGGCACAACAAACAAGCTTGTGCATACAAAGTTTAGAGTTAACTTAATAATGTTTTAAGAAATTACAACCACAAAATTGAATTCATTTCTTTAGAAAAATTTCCTTACCCATCAATAAGTGTACATGTCACTAGCTACGGACAAGCGATTCTTTTAGGAAGTACCAAGGATCAAAGTACTTGAAAGTACTTGAGATACATACAATAGCCAAAATCAGAGACAAGTTAGTACAAACTTGCATAAATAAAGTCTACACCTCTAGATAACATTATGTTTTGTAAGCATAATCACCATCTACAACATTGTTTGAACTGAGTCACAATAGGTGGCAAGCTTGAGTATTGTTGGCAATGCAAAGACAATGTCTTGCAAAAAGGCTTGTGAATAAATCATACCTTGTGGTTTGACCCCATTACAACCATGTCAATTTCTAGATCCAGAATCATACATACAGGATACAAGACATCCCTCTATATAGAATACAAACAAGAACATCACTTTCACTTACAGTGAAAAATTTATTAACTTGAATACCGGTAATACAATGTCCCTAAACTACAAGAGATAGTGATTGACTCAGTCCATGTCTTTGGAAAATTATACAAGGAACAAGGTAAAGAGAACCAAGGTATATTCGGTTCCAACTATATTATGTGCCAACCAACTACTCTGCCTTGTAGGGTATACATACACGACATTTGCCACAAACAAATTGACTATGCATCTTATAGTTGGATCGATTGAATCGAGCTATCACCTAGATTTGAGATGATAATCTCTATATTTTCTACACTACTTGCTTGAGAAGTGGCCCCTATAGCTACATTGGTACTGGGTTCTCCTCCCTGAAACAAAGGCTTCTTCTGCAATGGAAATCAACGATGCTAGCAGGCGAGCTTGGAGCGGGGAGCTTGCGAGCCGCGAGTGAGAAGTTCGTGAGCGGTGAGCACCAAAAGTATATTTATGGAAATTTTTTTCGTCAAATTTTTTTCATCCAAAAACTTACTATTTATAGTAATTTTTGTGACCTATGACCGTGGATTCTATAACTGTGGTCTACATTTAATTTATAATTTAAGGGTTGGGTTTCTTATTTTCTGACTTCTCAAACTTCTAAAATTATGTATACATTTTAAACTCTTATTCATCCTACTACACAGAAGTACGGGTATAATACTTGTTATAAAATAGACCTTAATGGGTTTGGAAGAACTCTACAGTGTTGTTTGAAGGGGATAAATTGAGAATGGAGAACTAGGGCTTCTAAATATCCCATGATGATTGCTATTTCTAACAAGTGCTAGTATAAGAGGATTCGTATACAAGGGGTAGCCAAGCTAAAGGTCAGGTTTTGCTGACTACTGCAAACCAATGCGGTAGATTTTTATTTTTTATCCTTAAGTGTTTTACTTTGTGTATTTTAAATTTCTAATTTTTTTTCTTTCGACTTGACTGTGACTAGGATTGTAGAGAAGATGTGGCAAAGCAAAAAATGTAAAATAGGTTCATCTTCGTAAATGTAGGATAGCACGAGAGTATAGGATTAGGGTTCAACCCATGCATTGGAATTTCATTTCATACGATTTAGTAATGACACTTCTGAAACATACTCCCACACTTTGCAAATGCAACAACATTTTGATTGGTACATGTTTTAAATCATTTCTATTGCCTGATACATAAACAAATACAATATGCATGAATTTATCAGAAATTGCCACTAAGCCTACTCAGGGATAGTGATGAGCCCCGCTTGAAATAGAAGTAGCTTCAACTCATTGAAGCTATAACTAGGTGTATGAATGAACTTGTCATCATGGATATCCATCTTGCAAAAATATCTATACAAATAATATAGATGTTTACAGTTCACATACTGCTGCCTTCCTCCAATTGCCGAGACAGTCATATTCACAAAATCCGGGCAAGTGCACGAGGGGAACATACCAACCATAATTCGATATACGTTTTTGATAGGATTAGATCCCGTCTCCAATTCCACTATTGCGCCAAGGCCTGGAAAAGGGAGTAGGGTCACTCCTAGAATTTGTCCTTTTATGTTCCCAGCACTCTCCCACTTGTTCCGTTGTTCTGTACTTGGAGCATTTGCAATTTTTCTGATGGTTCGGTTGTTCCTGACTGTTGGATAAGCATCCGGGTTCTTGGGTGGTGGTTCGTCATACAAAGCACTTTAAAAAATCTTGGACATGGTGAACAATCGGCGAAGCGACAGGGGGGGTCATTCTTGGAGGTGGAAGCCCGCATGCTGCAGTAATAAAGTTTCGTCTCGATTGAGATTTGTCCCAATCAATACGGGCCAAACCTCCGGCACCTCAGGCCAATCAATGACCCATTTTCGCTTTGAGCCTTTCACGCACCTTTCGATGTCGTCCCAGCAGAACCAGAAGTCCGAGACCACCTCGCGCCTACTCCCATATTCTTCTTTCCGCCCACGATAAGTGGGAGCTGGGGTTCCCTTCTTCCCCTTTGCAATTTTTGCGTTACACTTGATGTTTGATGTCCGTTGTTGAGCTTGACATCTGGCATTTGACTTGTGGCTGATCCTTGCAATGTGCCACTTCGATGTGTCACAGTCACTTTCAAATGCAACGGTCACATACTGCAAAGGGCGACCCTCAATTGTATTGCCCTTGCTGTCCATCAATTCTTCTAAAGCCTTCGTAGACCTAGTCCGGACACGTGGTTGAGAGAAATTGATCTTATCTGGTCTATGGGAGTCTCTGGCATCACCAATAGGTACATCCAACTTCCTCTTTGTGCTTCCAAATATTTCCTCCCCTTCCAAATGTGGTACACGACTTCCCAGACCATGTGCTTCAGGTAATGTGTTCAACGCCTCGGCAATTTTCTTTGGGCACCCACTACGTCTTGTAGCTCTTAGCTTCAGTTCCCCCTTAGATGGGCCGGATCCACTTGCATGACCTCTGAGATAGGCGCGATACTTTGTCATTTGCATCCAAGCACAAATACTGTCATCACAAGTGGCATCAAATAAATTGTTTCCTCTCTTTCCGGACATTTGAAGCCACTTATTGTGCACTGTTTCAGACAGGTTACATGAAGGCAAGTCTGCCATCTCCTCCAAACTCAAGCCCTGCAAATTCACACATGACAATAGATGAAGAAGGACTTCCCATTTCATATTAGAAAGATCCAACACTTTCCTAACCTCCGGGGAGTCCATTAAGCCATGATATAAAGTACACGCCGAAGTCAATTTCCTTCATGCAAAGGAATAGTTCACAACTTCTATTTCCCACAAGTAAAGCATATACGAATGAGCTACCTTTGATGGTTTAGGGTAGGTCATTTTCTGGAGCAAGGCCAACTAGTCTTTCACCTCCTGTAGATGTTCAGCAACCTTTTGTTTTCATTTCGAAAAGAAATATGCATTTCTTCATACAAGGTACCTAAAATAGTATTGGAAGGGAACACTTGGGCATCTGTCGGATCCAACGGATGCCTAAGTGCTCTCTGGTGGTACTTCCGATATCTAGACTTGAACTTCGTGACAACAAAAAGAAAAGACTACCTTCCATTACTTTTAGAGAAAACTTTGCATTGGAAATGAAAGATACATTCTCTAAGGCTAGTGGAGAGTATCCTTGGATGTCCAAACATCATAAGATAATAAAAATAGAGTACCACAAACATTTTATAATAGAAACAAACATACTACCTAGACTATACAAAAGACTAGTACACTGCAAAAAGAATACTAGACAAAAAAAATAGATAAAAAAACATTGGATTTAAAAAACTAATACTAGATAATAAAAAATACATTTAGACATATGTTGTCACACGCGTAGATATAAGTATATCTGGTTTCATGTACATGCAAGTATTTGGATTCAAGGGGAGACCAGAAGGGCACTTACCATTGTCATAAAGCCTCCCCATTGTAAATATTGAAAATGCCAAAATGCAAGCCAGTGGTTTAGATGATGAAGTGCTTCTTCAATCGCGGCTCCAGATGACAACCACCACAAACGGATTGTAAGGTACCGAAGCTCAGCTTCATCCATGGTCTTCGACTCTTTGTACTGCTTGCATATTATAATGTGTTGGTGTTGGAGTGCTTGCTTGATGTGTTTTTGCGTGTGCTTGTGAAGGGAAGTACTCCAATGTAGCAAACATGTCCTCTCCCGATTCTCCATAATCTCATTCGCAGAGCCACTTCCGTACACTATGCAAACCCCATTCCAATTAGCCATAGCACTATCTGCCATGAACCCTTTAAAGTTTGGGTCACGCACTCCATGTCGTGCCATGACAACATTCAAACTCCTCCAGAACTGTACTTGGACCTCGGTATCTTCAGACTGCATGTCGCAAACAACAATTGTCATCACTTTTTTGTACTGAGAGTCGTACACGTGGCAGCCCATCGTAGTCCAATCCTTCACGCGCTTCACGTGGTCGAACATCATCCACGCATTTTCTAGATCGCCTCCAGCTTGCATACGCCTTACCAAATCCACTCCACTTCCGGGTCCTTCTGTCAGCATTTTGAAAACGTATACTTTCTCTTTCCCTTGGCCAGGGAAGACGCTATCATGTATGAACTCGAACTTCGACTCTTTCTTCATAGTCATGATGTTGTCAATGACCCCCCCTCGACTACTTGAGCGAAAAGACGAGATGACATTGCGTATGCTAGGGCTGCTTAGATATTGGAAACGATCCATCACTTCGTCCATTTCCTCTCCCTTCAACATCACCTTCTCCCCTTTTCCATGGTGAAATAGATAGGTCGATAGGAAATCTTTGCTGACGGACAAAGCTATGGCAAAGTTTGTGGCTGTAGGTGTTTTAGCCACTTGCTCTGCAATGAGTTCATTGATTTCGTTCCTAGAATCTCTATACATACCCTTCCCTACTGGGTGAGTATGGTCTCCAAAGTGAATACAAGCCCTTGTCATATTTGGTTTATCGCTGTAGCAATAGTAGATCCTAGCATTGCAAGTGTAGAGGCAGGTGGGTGTGACTTTGCAGACCTTACAATGTAGGCTACAATCTATTGGTGGAACGTTTCCTACTGCAAATGGAAACCTACTGGAACCGCTCCACTCTGTTTCGTTTCTTTTCATGGCCCTCTTTAGGTACTCACACTTTGGATTATTACAAACAAGGTGACCAGCACAAAAAGACTTACGGAACTTCAGATTGTCGACATTGTGGATGTTTGTGGTCACGAGCTTGCACCATGGATGTCCATCATAGCGGTTGTCCATTCCCTCCAAGTTCTTTGCAGCCGATGATGAAGAGGAAGAGCGACATGGAGGTAATTCAAAGACAACATCTCCATTATACAGAGGTGGGAGATACTGCACGCGATGGTGCTTCACAGCATCAAAGTCTAAAGTGGACAGCTCACTCCGAGATCGATGAACCGTGGACAATCTTTTCAAGCAATCTATAATACTCAGTTGGCTATTAGGACTCGCCAACATAGGAGGACGTGAAAACGAAAGGTACTGCGAACTACTGGGTGGGGTGGCAAAAGTAAGTTTAGAACTTTTCATCACATGCGCTCCGGAGGTGGCCTTTTGTGAAGTGGTTTGCGGGGCCTCTCCTTTGGACTCACTAAACAACTCTACAACAGTATCCAATTTCTCGACCTTCACCTTTGCAAGCATTGTATTGTTTGGGAGCATGAAAGGGCGGTCTATTAGAAGACTAGGTATATGTGCTGGAGATGTATAAGGCATGTCTACCGTAGAATTATCTGACTGTCGGCTACCTAGCTCAGTGGCTGCCCCTAGTAGACTTAGGGGAAGCCCAAAACCTCTATAATTTCCTGCTCCTAGGTACCAGTAGTGGCCTTTGTCATCTACACACTTCTCTATAGGGATGGATTGTTGTAATTCACCTGAATCGGACTTCCTCTCTTCTTCAACATAGATTGAATTCTCTACAAACTTGAATCTCACATGAAGGAGGTGACTCGGGACTCTAGCCAGTCCTTCATCATTCACTGGGAACAGTAATGGTGTGTCATGACCATCTACTCGAACGCAAGCCATAATGCTAACACAGATAGTAAATGAGATGGAAATGAAAGAGTGGTGTTCGAGAAACGGTAGCTGCATTCTTATACATGATGAAGGACATTTGTGCAATCATTGCGGTGATTAATTTTTAAGGACGCCATGAGGACAAGGTCAGTATAAATTATTCCTCATAGATGTTGATATTTGATCCTCTTATGCCTCCATTTGTAAAAAGCCTTCTTCATTAAGAAATAATTCTAGGACAGAAGCCCCCATCATTTATTACCATGCTGTAAATGAGACGATGTAGTACGTTCAAGATACTTAGGATGCGTATACATTTATAATTAGAGAGTTGCACATTCATTTTTTCATATTATGTTTTGCGTGCAGGATCGGAGTTTCCCTGATATTTTCAAGATCTAAGCATTTCAGGATTACTGCTACCAAGAACACGCACATGGGAAGAGGAGCCGTAGCCGCCATTGGAGGTAAATCAAATCCAGCACGGACCAGATTTGAAGGCACACTTCAATCTTGAAAGACAGATCTTCTTCAATACTCCAAGGCATGAAGAAGGCACTTGATGTTGGTCTTCATTAAGTGCTGTCACTGGCTCTATCATTCAAACGAACGGCGCATTAAAGTAGCCGTCGCAAGTCGTACGATGTCATTAAGAAGACGGTTGTACTGCATAGGATGTCAGTAAGAAGACTACTTTCAAGGTTTATTGGCACGCTTTGAGCCTTCCAAGGTCTCTCCACCGTGACAATAAGTTGGACCTTAGCTAAGCTCAATTCCTTTCTTATTATGTTCAGAAGTTCTAGTATTGGTGCTCCTATGTAGTGTTGATGCTCTTGTAGTTATGTCATGCTTTTAGAGAACGACGTCTTTCTCTCTACTATTCCATCGAAGAGGAGGAGAAAGAAACACAGCTTGTTCTTTTTCTCGTCACCTAGAGCTTTGAAGAGGGCAAGGATGACACGGGCGAAGAAAGTGATGTCAAAGACCAAGCACAGTGGATCTAGCGACCTCCAAAGGTCACTGCAATATGAAGGAGGCGATTTTGGTGTGGCGGATGAAGCGGGCCATGTCGAAATGTCAGCATTACAGGGTGTTCAAGCGAGCTCCGCCACTACTACTAGTGCTAAGGGTGGACCTGAACATGTAAGTTCCATCTATGTCATCAGCCCTATTACTCATTCTCAATTGTAAACAATCTTGTATCGTCAGCCTTCTCCCATTCTAGGATACAAGGGGTAGATGAATATGGTATGTACAGTGCAAAGAGAAACCAAGGTTTGCACAGAAGATCAATTGGAACGATTGACACAGCATTTTGTGTTATACAAGTTTGTGGAGGTTGTAACGAGGGTATAGTGAAGGGTTCGTACATGTTGGTAGTGCTTTGAAGACAGCAGTATAGCACCCATTCTTTTAGAAGGTCTGTTCCTCTAATTGGGAGAGAAGTTCACGGTCTACGATATTCATCCATGTTAACAACAACTACGAGTTTGCAGGATTCAACTTCAACTTCCAATCATTCTTAGGCATTCCAAGTAGATAGACTTTTGATATTATGAAGAAAGGAAATTCTTGTAGAGGCTTCAAGAATTCTTATGTGCAAAAAAACTTTATTATGTATGATTGCTCCTTCAGTGGTATCAAATTGGAGTACTGCAAACAAGCAAGTGCTCTTGTCCAGTACCAGATGTCAATTTGTTTTTAGGGACCAAGGTTCAACGTGTATGGATATTTTTGAATTTGAGATGTTTTGGGTGTTTTGGGTATTTGAGATATTTCAAAGAGTTGGGTATTTTGAGTAGTCTCGGTAATTTTAGGTATTGACGTAGCACCCTCTATTGGGAATTTTGGGGTATTAGCGTATAGGCGTATCTATAGTACTTGGGTATTTGCGTTTTGTGGGACAAAAATAGATGGATATTTTAAATGGGTGGGGTACTGGATTGTTGTGGTACCTTGGGTAGTATGGGGACTAATGAAGTTGAGTATATGGGAATTTTGATTTAAAAAAAGGAAATGGATGATTTTAATAAAGAAAATAGATGATTAAATAAATGAGAAGACGTAGCTGTCTTCCAGCAACCCGTATTCACTTACCCCCGCGCCACCTGCTCCATCAGTGAATCAGAAGAGGCTTTCTAGTGAAATTTGAATCGTGAATATAGTTGCATGGGTCAGGTGCTCCCGCATTCCAGAATTTGGGAATGTGTCCAAGGGAGGCGAATCAAAGATAAAACCCCGGATTTCCGCCGCAGACGTCCAACCCAGGAGAGTCCCGAAATACCCGAATCTGAACGTTGGCTATGTTGATTCCAGCTTGTTCACCGCTATGGCCACATCCAGGTAGAAGAAACGTTCGCTTTGCAGTCCGTGCATTTCCTGTCGGTCTTGCTCGTAGTTTGTAGAGTTCAGTGCATGCTCCATCGCATTTGCAGGCAAAGCATCCTCTTGCACTAAGGTACTCAAATTTGTCGCTCTAGCTAGGTCGAAGCCGCAAGGAAGCTCTGATTTTCTCTTCTCGTGATTTCAGTCGACGTTGTCTCCGGGCACTGTACCTCCAATGTAAGATGAATTTGATTTCTATGAGCTTGAAGCCCAGCGATGTCAACAACAACGCGAATTCGTGGATTCCCTTTGAACAGTAGAACGATCCAGTTATGGTGCGGAGCACCCGCAATCGCGCGAGGAACGTTGTCCTGGACACGGAGGTTACCCTCGAGGTTCGTGGATGTTCACTTCTCTTGCGACGCTTTGAGTTTATAAAAGAGATTGCAAATGCCCATGCTTTCAGTCTCTGCCTCTAGCGCCGCTTCAGTCAGGCGCGACGAGTGACGCGCGTCACACGCGCCACGCATGGCTCATGACGGATGCGGCAGCAAAGGCAATGACTGAAAGCAACCAACATCACTTTTCTGAAAAAAGGCGAGTAGGACCCGTCCAGCGTCCAAGAATATGGATTAGGTGGAGGTATCCGGGAAAACACCATCGGATCCGACGGTGTTTTCCTGGACACCTCCACCTAATCCATATTCTTGGACGCTGGACGTCTCGTGGGCGGTTATTGCCTTAAAACATTCATCGTTCGAATCGGTCATTGGTAGCCGATGTGACGCGCGCCACTTCCATCACGCGCGTGAAGCGTAGCGCCCGTGTCGCGGAGTGCGCGTGACGCGCGACGGAAGTGGTGGGCGTTGCACCTGGCCCATGCAAAATAAACGAAGGCGAATTTTTTTTTAAATTGTTGCCTTTGAGACGCTCAACGGGCAAGAAAATTGATTAGCTCCAGGTGTCCAGGAAAACACCGTCGGATCCGACAGTGTTTTCGTAGACATCTGGAGCTGATCCACTTTCTTGCTTGCTGAGCCTCTCAAAGGCAGCAATTTAAAAAAGCAAATTTGCCTTCACATTCTCTGTCAAGTGCCAGACGCGACGCGCGGCACATCCGTCACGCGTCACACGCGTCGCGCGTGACGGATGTGGTGCGCGTCGCGCCTGGTACTTGATAGAGAATGCAAAGGCGATTTTTTTTTTTCCAAAAGGGAGACGCTCAGCAAGCAAGAAAGTAGATCAGCTCTAGGTGTCCAGGAAAACACCGTCGGATCCGACGGTGTTTTCCTGGACATCTAGAACTGATCTACTTTCTCGCTTGCTGAGCGTCTCAAAGGCAGCAATTTAAAATAAAAATTCGCCTTCACATTTCTTTATCAAGTACCAAGTGCAGCACCCGCCACTTCCGTCACGCGTCACGCGTGACAGATGTGGCGCGCGTCGCGCCTAGCACTTGACAAAGAATGTGAAGGCAATTTTTTTTTTTAATTTCCGAAAGGGAAACTCTTAGCAAGCAAAAAAATTGATCAGGTGGAGGTGTCCAGGAAAACACCGTCGGATCCGCCGGTGCTTTCCTGGACACCTCCACCTGATCAATTTTTTTACTTGCTGAGAGTTTCCCTTACGGTAGGTACTTGAATTGAAGCTCATTGTGTGGGCGCGCGAGACCTTTAGTAGCATCTATTTGTGTCTTATTTCAGAAGTTTCTGGACAGAGTCGTTTACAAATTAGCAGCGCGACTTTGGCAGTCCTTGGCGTCACGCGTGAACTTGACATTGCTTTCCTTCTCGTCGGATCCTTGGAACATCATCCCTGGACGTCAGTGACACTAATTCATAACAGTGATTGGGTCATTGGGCCAGGGTGGCCAACGCAAAGGCAAGCGCCCAAGGGTGACATCCAAAGAGAAGCACACTTCCATTGACCAGTCCTTCCCAGCACTTCAAATTGGAGGGTCATCACAGCCAAAGAAGTGGTCTCAACCTGGCCAGGAGCTCTCTAGTGACTCCAACGATGACGAAGAGAACTTGGTGAGTTTTGCAGACATCATGGATGCTGCAGAGTGCGCAGCAAATGACTTTGAGGGAGACAGGCTTAGTTGGAACCGGGGGCCTAGGCCATGGTTCTCACCTGAGAGCTCAGAGACGGAGTATTCCTCCGCTATTGAGCTCTCAAATGCTAGCTCTAGTCCCCCATTTGAGGAAGTGTGTGAGAGCATCGACACTGGTAGAGTTTACACGTATGAGGTCATCATCTTGAGCTCAGACTCGGATGAAGATGATGACGTGGACATCATCCATTAGGCTCTCTGGACTTCATTATATATCTTCTCTGGCAGAAAACATGGAAGCCTTCTGCAGGCTGTTTGTCCTTTATCTACTCTCCACCCTTCACTTCTAAAAGTGTAATTTTCCTTTTTGAAATAAAGCATTTTCATTTGGGCTTCAACATACATTCTTTATACTTACTTGACCTCTTTTGTAATTTGCGAATGAAATCTTCTCTGACTAAAATTCTACATGCAGATGGATGTCTCACCCACTGGAGTAACTCAAGAAGATACCATCTTGGAGACTCCGGGAACAGATGAAACAACGCAACCACATATTGGGGACGAAGAAGAAGACGATGAAGAAGAAGACAAAGAAGGAGGAGGACAAGATCCCATGCAAATAGAGGATCTTGAGGACGAAGAAAAAAGACTCATGGAGGATGAACTGCGTCGCATACAAAAAGGGGACTCAGTGGATATCCTCGCCAATCTGCGCATGAAGCCCGAAGAACTCTTCTGGCTACACATCCCGCTCTGCAAACTGGACGTTATGCCCATGGTTAGGCCCACACTTGCTTGTGACATTACAAAGTTGGAGCAAGAATTCGCAGGAGGGTACTGTGATGGAGCGGCAGTGTTCTATGTCTCCACCACAAATGAGGAAGGAGAAAGCCAAGAGTTCACAAAGGACGAGATGAACAAGTGGGATCCAATCTGGAGAGAGAAAAATAAAGTGTTCACACGCTACCTCGACTCCAAACCTGAACTCAAGTTCCTCAAAAACTTGAAGTTTTTCATTTGCGATGGCAACCATCGCCGCTTTGCATGGATGAATCTCATTGACAGGTGCTACCATTGCTCCCAAAATGGCACTATGTCGTAGACTGCATTCTACTGGAAACCAAAGGGAAGACCGAGCTTGTCATGTAAGTGATGCATGACATCAACAAGTGAGTTCTGTCTTTTTGAATTGCTTCTCCTTACTTTGGTTTTCGTGTGCCCTAATTGTGAATTCACGTAGGGTTGTCGGATTTGCTAAAACAGTGTTGTACTTCCAAGTCAGTGGAGGACTCACACGTGAAGACAAACTTAGTACACACTCTGTACCAAGTGCAGAAGTATGGTCTTCTTCCAATCAACCGATTTGCTGATCTCCTCAAGCCAGGGGAGAAGAAAAGGTGTTTGCAATTCAAGGTTTCAAAGAAATGGTATAGCATACCTGTGGAGGTCTTGACATCGTTCATTTTCAGGGTAAGACACTATGTGTTATAGAAAATTGGAATCCTTTAGTTTGCTGTAGCCTGCTACCAAAACTCTCGGCATAACTAACTTCTAATTTGAGGTGATTGTCTTCTTATGCAACAAGAGATTTCTCAAGCTGCGGATGCTGTAGTGAGAAAGTATACCGACGCTACACCAGAAGAGGAGAGGACCCTAGAAGAAGTCGCACAGGCCATGAAGGCTGGAGCAAAGGAAAAAAACAAAACTCTGATGGTCAAAATGGGGAAGCTGCTGGCAGTGGCTCAATCATCTAATGGATCAGGCTTCTTACAGGAGGTCAGTCGAATTCTAAAACTTGGCACCACTACGGTTTCCCTCATTTTGTATTCAAACAGTAAGAGTAATTGAATGTATTGTTCTTACAGGTGGAGAGGCATTGGAGCACTAATGAAGTGCCCGAAATGACATTGGAAAAGCTACAAATGGTGGCCACGTGCAACATGGCGCCCGCACACAAGATCAAGATCTTGAAGTGGTGGAACTCTTCTGCTCCATCTCGCGAAGCAAGGAAGTTCCTACCCAAGCCTGTCTCCGAAAATCTCCTGCCCCATTTTCTTGCCAAATGCGTCTGGTATGCCGGGGTAAGGGAACTGTTTCCTAGAGTCAAGTAACTATACCTGGCGATACTTGATTTTCAAATTGCAATTCACAATTTCAGAATGGGACCATGAACATCTTCTATTGTACATGTTTAACGTGCATTGTTCTTTGCAGCTCGAAGATGCAGCAGTGGAGTACTTCGACTCGGTGGTGAAGTAGGACAACATCACTGTCAACTTCAGCATCCCAACGCAACCACAGTACTTGGTAGAGTACATTGAAGAGTGGAGGTGCACAATTTGGGAGCACGGGTTTCAGAATTATTTCAAGGGACACAATTACTTCAAGAAAGGAGACTCATTCATGGTTCACGAAGCCTCTGCCGCTGCTGTGCGTAGAGTTCTGTACCAGTGAGTTCTACTATCTCAATATTGGGATATGTCTCATAACTTGGAGGACAATAAGTTAGCATACAAATGAGTATACTATTTGAAGTCAATTACAATATGGGTTCAGATTTTCACTTCAACTCTAACTCCTAATTTTAAAAGCCTTCGGAATTGAATTGTATGGTGATCCTCTTCTGTTGTTTCTACTACAGGCTCTGATACTAGCTATGCATTTATTTGTCACAAGTTTGTTGGTCTAACCATCCGAGATTGCTCACAAAAGTATGTTGTACAGCTTCCATGCTCATCATATACATTCTACTAAATGCAAAATTGTGCTTGTGTTGTAGATATTTCAAATTTGAGCTCGAAGGAAAAGGAGCCATCGATCGCTCAGACCTCCCCCCCTTCCTATCATCATATCTAGATCGCACATCCAAAGCTTGTATGTTCACCGCACACCAGCTCCGTACCTATACCACAGCTCATCTCACTGGTGGAGGATGGTACTTGGATTGTATCTTTGAGTTCACTCCTCCTTCCGAGGTTGAATTCAGGAGATCTTTGGATGGAAAGGGGGTCCTAGACTTAGACATCGACGAGTTTGCAGGCCTCAATGACAAAGTGAGGAACAAGGCCATTGCAAGGAGGGATTTTCTTGACCGGAAGAAAGAGGCGCGGGTCCAAGTCCATCTTGAAACGAAGGAGATGAAGGCGTCCGAGCTTGCTGACAAAAAGGTGGCAAAAGAGAAGGAAGACAAGGGTAAAGGCAAGGGCAAGGAAAAGAAGAAGGAAGAAGCAGGAGGCGAAGTGGTACCATCTTCCACCGCAAATGAAGGTTCACAGGCACAAAGAGCAATACAGAAGAAGGCTACTCTCTTGCAGCTCACCGAGGAAGTTATCACTCGTATGACACAAGCCATGGTCATTACAGAAGGTGATGTCGCCAAGACGGAGGATTTGATCCTCAATATCTCCATCGAAGTCCTAGCAAAAGACATGGTCGAGGAGAAGCCGACGTGGTACAACGAGGTGCTACATTTCTTGAAAAAGGTATCCATTTTCATCTTTGTACTCAAAAGCGCATTTTGTGCTTTCATGTCTCATGAATGTTGTTTGTACTTATTTTCAACTTCACCATGTTCTATATGTTTGCAAATGTCGGCCGGAAAGACTCGCATGTTCGAAGGAGTGCCAAATGCTCGACTGGGGGTGGATGTCATATTCATTGATTGTCCGGAGAACTTACCCGTGCTAGGGCTCTCTAAACTAGTCCATGAGGTGCCTAAATGGAATGCGGATGTAGATGATGAGGCTCTGCAGTTGGCATGTAGCTTTGCCGCAGAGCATCTACAAGATGATGGGTGCATCATTCTATTTCACTCCTACAGCATCAAATCCAAAGAGAACATTGCTGGGGTATGTGAGGCGTATGACTTGCTGATGAAGAAGGACTGGATGGGGATGAACCGCATGCACATCACCTCGGCTATAGACAACACAAAGATGGTGATTTCATAGAATTTTTTTGACTTTTATGAACAAGTCGCAATGCACTCCATTCAATGCATTCTTACGTACATTTGCTATGGACGTTGCAGACACAGAATTTTGGAATCACCCTCCTCGTGAAGGACCTCGACTCCAAAGGAAAATCCAAATTTTCCTTCAAAAAGACTAACACCATAATGAAGGCTGGTGTGGACTTGGCTATCGATGACATGTTGATCAATTACACCCATGCAAATGATGTGGCTATGAATGGAAACAAACCTTGGTGAGGCGGACACGAAAAAGATCCAAGGTTCTTCACTATCCTCTTAGAAGCGACAAGCGTCCCCGGAGACTTGATTTTGGATTGCACCGCATCCACAAGTAATGACTCAATTCCAAAATTTACTCCTTCAAATGTGTTCTTCCAATTCTTTCATGGAACTAACTCATTTTGATTTCAATACCTCCAGGTGCATGCATTACGGCTTGCCGTGGCACCGGCTACCACGTTGTGGCTTTGGAAGGGAATCAAGACATTTATGATGCCATTCTGAAACCCATGAAGAAGTCACCAACACCTGTAGTGGCAACACCAACTGCAGCACCAGTACTTCACCTTTCACAAGATCCGGAGGATATGCCAGTGGTGCCTCGCAAATTCATTCGCAAGGGAAAATCCAGTAAGTAAGTTGGCATTTTCTTTAATCTTTGCTTAGGTGAGGACGTTCATGTTCTACAATATTGACAACATGTCTTCTTCCGTTGCAGAGATGGGAGATTGATGCCAACAAATGCCACCCTACCCCAACTAAGTCTTTTCATCAGTCCGGAGAAGCCTTTTGAACTTCCAATCTATGCCGAGCAGATGGCGAGTGCCTTCGCGGAGCTTGGTTGCTCCAAACCCAAACGCCGCAAAGACACTTACGCTCTAAATGTCTTACAGTATTTAGATGTTTCTGCATCCGAAGGTAGAGAGTCCTCTGAGTCATCTAGAAGTTCTGATTCTCTGACGGAGTCCTACACAACTTAGATTCATGAGATTGACAAATCTCTTCAATGGGTCAAACTATTTTGTATTCATTTCTATTGTGGTTGGATTTGTGTATTTCATGGCTAATTCTTCAATGTGTTCGGTTTTCTTGCATGTTATTTACTTGCTTCACTTTCCTTAATTGATAGTATTTTATCTCTGCTAAGAAGAAAGATTGAAAAATAAGAGCAGACCTCATTGCCGACTCTCAAAACTAGATCTCACATTATCCGCTCTATACACGACATAATATCCACGGTCATAGGTCACCTCTACAAGATTATAAATTTTTTCAATTTTTTTTTTCACGCTCACAAGCTCATAAGCTCACAGGCTCGCCAAATAGCAACCCTGCAATGGAAATGGAAGGGTAGCAAGAGTTGTGGTAGGTGTGTCCAACTCAGCAAGGCTGGTAGAAATGTCAATGTCAACACATAGTGTTTGTGGTATTAGGCTTTCTACTTGTGCCTTCTATGTTGCATGATCCAAATCTATTGGAGCTGTTGGGATCCATGCATTGATTTTTTATCGCTTGGAAACCGATGCCCGAGGCTATATAATAATGACATGAGGGAGACATTGGCAATACTCCCTATCCTCTGCCACCATGTCTGTGCACATGAGAAGCCACACTTTTCAGAAAGTCACAATCCAAAATGGATATAGATCTTAGACACTTACTCTTCACTTGTTGAATACCGATCTATTTACACATTCAAACTTATAAAAATGAACAATTCTTGATTTAGCCCTTAGAAATCATGAAATGGAAATATTAATAAAAAAAATAAGAACTAGATGGTGTACCTATCATCTGAAAGGTGTTCTCCACAGAGGTGGTGATTTCAAATAGTTCCACCTTTTTCTTCTCCATGAGGACATACCTCCATTGTACAAGCATTCCTCCGTCAAATTTTGAATAGCATCATGGACAAGTAATGTTTCCCTCTTGCAGTAAACTACTTTGTAAAGTAAATTGGATGGAACATGCACCCAAAACTCCTAGAGATATAAGTATGAGATATGAAGCCAAGGTTGCAGTAACAACAGAGTTGCAAATGTATATGCAGCATCTCTAGAATGGATTTCTGTACAAGCCACTTTGGAAAGGCTAGCTTGGGTTGCAAATGGAGATTCACCAGGTGAGTAGGATACAATTTCTTCTTGGCCATTACAAGATTGTCTGCAACTTCATCCAAGCTCTACTGTAGTGATGGTAAGTCTTCATATTTGGCATTATGTAGCTCCAACTCAGTAGCTTGTTGTTTATTGTTGTGATCTTTTAATGTGTAGAGGAGAGTGTGAGCCAATTCTTTCTTTTCATTTGCCTCTACAATCCTTCCTTGTTGCTTGAGAAGCTTCTGTTCAAAGATTGATGCCCCCCATTCTTCAATTAGTAAATCTTCTTCGGAGCAAAGGATACCATATGAGCGCTTCAATTCTTCAATATGCCAATAGCCCTTGTGTGAGCCTCAAGAAGCACGAAGTACTTCTCAAAGCAATACTGCAACTCCTCAGTGGCTGCAAATACCAAGCTATTGTCAATAGAATCGAAATTAGCCCCTAAACTTTGAGCATACCATTTGATGAGTTCACAGAGGCATTTCACTTGCACATGAATGGCCAAGGTCCCAACTTCCTAGGATTGCAAATGGACCTCTCCAATTGAGCCTCTTGGAGGGGCACTTAGAGTGTCCATTAAAAACCAAGTGCGAAGAAAATTTTGGACCCCTATATACTTTTTGAATTTTAAATAAAATGAAATGAAAAAAATATGAATAGATTTTTCTACTTTGAAAGTTTATGTTTTGAATTATTGATATTTTTATTTGTTAATAATAATTAGTTATAAATTTTTGAAGTAAAAAGATACACTGTAGAATTGAAAAATAACTTTTACACCCCTATATCATATAAGAAAAAATTGTCTAAATAATGAACAAAAAATTCCTAAAAATAACTCTCTATTGAAAGCTCATTTTGAGTTGAATATTGATGCAATGGTCATCTAAATGTGTTCTCTAAAAATATTTGAGTTAAAAAAACATGCCATTTTAGTGCATGTTTAACCTCTTTTAGAAATCATTCCATATTTTATTTGAATTTGAAATTTTGAGAGTAGAATCCTATAGTCATTAGTAAACAATGCTCAAAATTTGAAGTTAAAATTATAGTTTATTAGAAACCACTTATTTGCATGTAGTTTGTTATAATAGAACTAAGTGCACCTCCCAAGTCAAGCCTACCAACGCTTTGCTACCTTTGCTATCCAATTTACATCCCAATAGTACGTGCATAAACATGCCATAACATGCACACAAAAACCTCATAGAAAATGCCTCATTGTTAGGGTGTCTCCATAGACATGTGAGAATTGAGAAGTGTCTAACAAACAAAGCCGTTTGCTTTGGATCCTCGCAGTGCATAATAGAAAATCAGTATTTGTTGCGAGTGGTGTATTTCCACTTCAGTTGAACTTCTTCTTTAGTGATTATTGTATTCGCTAGCACTTTGTCAACCATACACCCTGAAGGCCAAATTGCACAATCCAATGAGTTTGAAGAAGAATTTGGTAGAGTAGTAAGCATCTCAACCTTGCAACATTGGCGCCACTTTGTACATCTCGTCCCACACTCCACTTGGAACTCTTGCTAGAAGAATGGGCTTAAAAAATCCGCCTCACCCTCATCTTGCTCTTCCAACAAAAGTATCTCATCGATCTCTTGATTTGGGATTCAACCCACTGTGCTATTGTTGATGCCACCCTCTCCCCCTCCCACCAACTCTGCCATTGTCTGGATGCGACGGCGTAAAAGTCATTTTGTCTCTCATGCACATTACCTTCTTTGTTGGCGGCATGTAGACACTTCTCTCAATGTTTTGAACTAATTGCCAATCACAACTCCCCTTCTTAAAGTGTACAACCCTCTGAAAAATGCACAAGTGTGAAATTGCAACAAAGAATTTCCTAAGGTTCCATAGGCCCCAGCAAAAATACTCCAACGATTCCGCTATAGTCAAGCAATAGCTAGGTCACAAACATACAAGTGGTAACAAGGTGTTAAAACTATAGCGGTAAATCCCAATGGACCTGTAAACCATAACTCTAAGACTAGGAGGAAAGAAACAACTATAACTCGATTTCACTCTTTACAAATCTTGCCAAAAAGTGCAAACCAAGGAATGAGTGACAAAGGTTCCAATACTATGTTTGCAAATAGACAAGGTGGGTCAATAAAATTCCACAATTGCAAACAAACTTGTGAAACAACAAACGAACTCGATCAGTGTAAGACAACAAATGAACTTATGAAACAGTCACTGGAACTAGAGTGCAAACTCGTATGAGAGTGGAGATGTTGTACATTGAAGCCTCTATGGCCAATAAGAATCCTTTGGTCAAGCTTGGTACTAGATTTGGGAAGGGGCATGGTGTCGAGGGTAATTTCGAACCTAGTTCCACGCCTAGTAGGCTAGGCTTGGATTTTTAAATGTGAAGGATAATATGCATGGCTTGGAATTATTAGATGGTGTCATAGAATTATTATTCATGCACATTGATGAGTAATGTGAACTATTTTATATTTTGATCATTCAATTTATAGTATGTTTGATACTTCTTTGTGCTAGTTTTATCACAAACAAAATAAGGCTAATTAGATGGTTTAGTTGTTAGGGTGCTTTTGTACTAGGAGGGAGCTTTGGATTAATTTGTGAATATTAAAAAAGGATTGGTTCAAGGTAATTGCGTAAGTGATGCCTATTGGTATATTGAACCATCTATTTGTTAGACTTCTAATGAAGCACCAAAAATCCGAAATAAGTCAAGTAATCAATTATTTCAATTTATTGTACACAAAATAGTGATATTGGAGTGTCCTTGCTTATTTTTTGACAATATATACTATATAAATAGTTTAATGTTCCCCTACAAGCCACTGTACTACTTTTGAATTTAATATTGTTGTCATTGGATTATTCTTCAAGGCAGATTGGTCACATGCTTGAAAAAATTATGGTTATTTGGAATTGTACAATATATAGGACAAAAAATAGTAAATAGAAAAAAAATAGAGAATGATTCAAAATACTAAATTGTTAAGAATTTAGTTACAGAATTGAAAAATACAAATCTCAATAGTTTCAATGTTGTAATAAACAATCTTCATCCAACAATTTTATTTTATTTTCAAAGTTTTTGAAAATTGAGTAAAATAAAGGATTCCAAAGTTTATTTTAGAATAGAGAATCTATGATTGCCCACAAACTAAAACTCCTCATAACTTTTGACTCATTGATCAAAATAAAATGATTCAAAGTTGTTTATATATATATTTATATAAATCTAGAAAACCTTTCACCTATAGAAATCACCAAAAGAATCTTAAATCAAACTCAATGAGATTCTATGAGGTTTTTATGCCACTATAGTGTCTTTTGAGAAGGAAACAAGAGAGTAGTGACCTTTCATCTCACAAAATTTAAATGCAAATTTTGGGGTAAATGAAGTATAGAGTGAAAATTTCCTTGATCACATCCTTTAAGGACACTTGCTTTGTTGAGATTATGCCCGCTATGAGGAAATGAACTTGAGATTTATATCCTCTATTTTCTTGTTTCTATACTATATTTATGTGTGACAAGGGTTGGGAGATTGCAACTTTGCTAGTAACAAAAATTTAATCTAGAAACATAATGATGTTCTTGTACTCAATTTTCTAGAGTAGTACCAAGTTATTAGCTCTTAGATGGAGTGTCTTCTACACTAAATAGTGAAATTAGGTTGCCCCAAACTAATTTCTTGATACTCTATACTATATAAACATATATTGTTTCTCTACAAGAATTTACTACTTTTGAATCAAATAATGTTGTAATTGGGACTTATAAACTTCTATGTATATCTATAGAAACATTTGGCGACTTTGATGGCTTCTAAGATAATTTTCTTGAAGTAAAGCAATCTAATTGTTAAGGTAACCTAATTTTAATACGTTGTCATTAGGTTCGGAATAGCACTGAGCTTTTGCTGTGAAAGTGCTTTGTATACATCAATAATCTCCCTAAACACCATAAATAATCATAAACCTACCTTCAAGTTCCCTATATTCCCAAATCCCTATCCTATAATTCCTTCAATAACCTAGAAACTGTCATATCTAGTTTTAATCTAGCATAACTATTGAACAGTAGTTCCAAATGACTTAAAACTTTTCCACATTGTAGATCAACTACTTAAATACTCTCATATCAACTTCCAACTCAATCCAAGATATTGTCCAACTTTGGTGGACATTTTCCCAATATTGACTTTCTAACCCTTGTCAAAATTCCTAAACTCTCATACCTAACTTTGATTTAGCATAACTATTGGATATTAGTTCCAAATGACTTGAAACTTTGTCATATTATAGATCAGATACTTAAATACTCCTATACCAACTTTCAACTCAATCCAACATACTTTCCAACTTTGGTGGACATTTCTTCAATATTGGCTTCTCAAACCTTCACTGCCTCCACACCCTAGTTGTATTTTGTACATAACTTTTAAATCTCAAGTCCATTGAAGCTAAATTTTTGACACAAAGTAGAAGATAAGATAAAAAGATTATTATTTAAGTTTCACTTTCATATCACAAAAATTTAGTAAGAATGACGTTCCTCAATATACCCTCCTTGGCTGCCTTGAAATCCAAACACCTCCACTTTGACGCCTCATAACTTTTTCTCCATAGTAGATCTAGATTTGAAACTTGACACACTTATGTATCAACTCTTCAAAAGCCTTGATCCAAAATATAACACTCAACCAATATACTTGCAAAATGTTACACAAAAACTCCTCAAATCAATACTTACTTCAAATAAACCTCCCATAACAACAACACAACTCCCTCACTCAAGTACCCCCACCTCCTTCAATCCTCCAAAAGACAAGAAAAGAAGAGAGAGAGCAAAGGACCAATTCCAACCTCTAGTAGCCACCACAAACCCCGCCGGCTAACCCTAACCCTATCTCCACTACCCTAGTATCAACTACTAACAACCGGTTATCAACCGGCAACAACATAGTCAAGACTAAGGCTCCTAACCTTACATACCCCACCACTAGCAACTCACAACACACAATACTAACAACTAATTTTTCAACTAACAAGATGTCTAATTCAAATAGTAGACGGCCCACATCACAACAACGTGAAGGCTTCAATGAACTCCTTGTGGATGATTGAAGTAAAGTCGATTTTCTCATCTCACTAAATGCTTTGAATTCTTCAATTGCAGAGATATATTTGAGCTATTGGGTGGAAGTTCACTATAACTCATTATACCCCCTTGGAGGTAAGATCTCTTGATTTTGTAATGAATGGGTTTGATTGATGATTACTTGAATGCTAAAACATAATCATTAAAATCAGCTAAGGAATAGTTAACACCTTTAGTTTTAGTTTGATGGAACTTTGAACCTTTTATATGAATCTATTGCTTATCATGAGATAATTTCAACTTCAATCTAGTACTCTGGTGAGTACGTCATAATAGCTCTAAAAATCTCTACTCATTGATTGTCAACAACTTTAACATTTTTTTAAGTTAATGTATTAATGTTACAAATATGATGTAATTACAATGCTGATTTAGTCTTTCTTTTGACATTGGCATGAAGAGATGCAATAGTATAAGTGGTTGGATGTACTATTGCAAAATATAATAAATGCATCATTTGTTGTAAAAAAGGCATAAAGTATACAATATATAGAACTTTATGTACAAATGTAGATGACTTCATATATCACATATATAAATACCACATATCAATATTTGAATGATACGTATAAGTTAAGTACACACATATTTATAAATATTGTATAAATATCACACATCAATGTATGTATAATATATATAAGTCAAATATATCTATACTTGCATATATCATATATAAATATTGTATAAGTTGTATGAAATATCATAGAAGTTGTATGCAAAACCATAAATTCATATAAAAAATTTGAACATAAACTTGCAAAAAAAGGAAAAAAAATCATAAGTCCCCAATGACGAATTGGGAGCTTATAGTTACTAGTTGTAAGATCTTGTCATCAAGGTTGTGAGAGCCAATCATTGGGGTTGTGACAATTAAGTCACAAGATGTTAGATAGCAAGCATTGACTATAAGGGTTCAATTGTCAGGGTTGTGAGAACTAGTCATTGGGATAGTAGGGGAACTCTGGGGAAGGCTTATATGAAGTCTAGTGACTTAGCTTCGAACAAGCTTGACAGTAAAAAATTGACAATCGTAGGAAAAAAAATTAGAGAATGAAGAAGATAGTGGGGATGAAATACAAGTAGTGGTTTGAGTGTAGGATTAACAGTTATGTAGTTAACCCCAAGCCGAGGTTTTGTTAAAATATTAATGTAAACAAATATTAAAAAACAAGATTATTGAAGTCAAAGCAACAACAAAGTTTACCGGAGTAATTTCTATCATTATCTTGGGGAGGACACTCCTTGTATGTTTGGGGGACCCACATGCAACGGTGGGGTATTTTTTGGGGGGTCTATTTACCTCCTAGAAAGCATTTAAAGGGCCCCCATCATTACCTAAAGCAAAAAAATCACCCATATTATCATATCTATCATTACTTATAATATGTAGGTCAAAGAAATTTATTGGAGGCTATTTTTTTTGTAAGGAAAAAAACTAACTAAAAAAATAATGAGAATAAAAGTGACTAGAAAATACCTTATAGAAGAAAGGATTCAAGTTATAGCTAAAAAATGTATGCCATATATAACAATGCATACTTCAACACAAATACATGCATGAATGAGAATCAAAAGTAAGACATTAGAAATGAAAAAGTATTGAAGAGGTTTTATATACAAAATGTGTTTAAAAACATAGACATGAAGTTCATCACAAAACTATGAATGTAAAACCAGTACTAAAAATGTGAATGCACATCAACAACAATGTATCAATGTGCATCAATGTTTAAATGTACATGGCTGTGAACTGTGAACACAAACATATGCCTCGTATACAAAAACTACGGCAACAACACCCTGCTGCCATTCTAATGCCCTCCATCGCATGTGAGAATACAAAATCAGGCTCTATGACATGGTGCTACCCAAACTTTAGAAAGGTCATTCGCGGCACTGGCCATATTGAATTCCTACACCCAACTAGATTGCAAACATCAACAGAGTTCGATGATTAAATCTGCCATTTCATCTACAATACTTCAAAATCATCAAGTCGAGTACCATCATTAGGACGAGTTTTGTATCGTCAATTTCCGAGGGAATTTGAACTTTTACTTTAACCTATTTCTAATCCTCTTTTATGCATCACCCAAATTGCCACATATATGCACAGCCACAGCCATGTTCAACAAGTCCACCAATCATCACATTCTAGGGGATTACATTGTGATCTTCCATCCTCTCAAAAACCACTCGCGCATCATCCAAACTACCACATTTACCTTACATGTGAACAAGTGCACTGCAAACACGCAAATCCGACTAAAGTCCCATTTCAACGACATGCTTGTGAACCTCCTTCATCCACTCTGAAGCCCCAATGCTTGCACACGCATTTCAAATAATAGTATAAGTGAATGCATTCAGTTTAATGCTTTCTTGTTGTGGTGTGCCCATAGCCATGCTCTACAAGCCAATTCATTAGAGCACATGCATTCGATCTAGCTTGGGCAATTTTACCACTCTTCACTTCAAACTTCGCATACCGAATCCAAACTTTATCACCAGGGTGACATTCTATGTACCTACATGTTTCAAACCAAAGCAAAGAAAATTGAGTGGAACACATTATAAAGAACAGCCAGTATGACAAGGCCAAAAATAAGAACTACAATGAAATGCTATGAATGCTACACCCTAAACAAATCAAGTACAACATTTGAACTCCAACTTCCATAATGGGTTAAAAGTCTCAAATTACCAAACTTGTCGTAGATTGACCTTGTTCGATCGATTTTGTTGTATTGAAGCTCAAACATAATATACATAGTCCAACCATGATGATTAGGTTCCCAAATCATCCACCACTCAAAGATTTGTCGAGCTCCAGGAAAATTTCCTAACATCTCCATGTGAATATATTTGTACCAGAGTTGGTTGATTCTTGGAAGCAAAGACACAGCCTGCGAAACATTTCCAAACATGCACTACGTATATTATGAAGCAAAGGGACAATACGTCTTGGCATTCAGTGCAATGATTAGTGCAAAAATACCTTGACATCCACAGTTGTGCAAATAGAAGCACTGTATCCACTGGAACTCTATGGTAGTCGTCGTTGTCCCAAAAATCGAATGGCTATTCCAGTGCTGATTTCTCCTCCAAACGGAGCCTCAGTGATGTATAGGTTTCGTCTTGGGAAACCTTGACTTTGCTATAGAAAGTTGGAATACCAAAGTCGTCCTCCATTGTTCACATCTTGATTATAGTGGCCATGACTTAATTTCCGAGAACCCTATCCCAATCCAACCCTAAGTACGTAACGAGTTCACGGAAACGCCTGTAATTGAAATCCTAAACCTCTTGGAAAGCATCTGAATTGATGACCCTACAACTGAATCGACAACAATAATCAGATGAACCGATATGTAGTGCTAAACCGTAAACCGCAGCTCTCAATCCACAACGTTCCTCAATTCGGCCTAAACTCTAAACCTCATAGAAATCGTGCCTGCATCAACCAATTGCAAGTACCTCGACTCCGTTCAAACTACCCGAGATCCCTCTACAAAGAATCCAAAACACCTTCACCACACCTTTGTGCCCTAAACCACAAGTTCAAATTTTATCAAACTCACTACGCATCGTGCGCGCGCACATTTCCCACTAGTCATTACACTGAAAATGCACTAAAGTACTAAAGCTTAATAGAAAGTCCGGATTAAAATGAGCTCATTCATCCACTGACTTCAAGATATGCTCTAGATATACCCTAGACTTATATAGTATTTGTATCTGCCTAGTACTGTAGCTAAATATTAACTGAACCTACTAAATTTAATTCCTTGGATCCCATTTTTTTGCCCCTAATTTATATCTATCTAAATTTTAATGGACCATATTTTCCGGCTACCTATATTACTTATAAAGGACATGCCACTTTTAATGTTCACTAATTTATATGTACGTTTCTTATAAATTTTACCCAAAATGATTTAAATCTAGTCTATCTTCCGCCGCACGTAGGTTTCTAAAATGCGGGAAGTGTCCTCCCCGAGATCATGATGTTAGTACATGATTAAGGAATATTTATAAATCTTATATCATCATTTTTTTGGAGTCTATGACTAATTAGAATATAATTAGTAGCAGTAGAAGTCAATGGTTGCAACTTCAAAGATATTCTAGAAAATAGAGGAAAAAGAAGAAAATATAGAAAATAGTTTGGAGAAAAATAGAAAAAGGAGGAATTATAAAGAAATAGGTTGAAGGAAAACAAATAGATCATAAGTAGCAACTCACATACCTCATTGTAACATTGTTATTTAACCCTAAAGGTTTAAATACCATTTGTTGCAAGATTTGTTGGCAACATAGCAATTTTTGGTAGCTTACAACAAATAGAATTTTTATTCTTTTTTCTTTGAAATTTTCAAGTGCAACTATGCTTAAGAAGTAGCTTCAAGGCACAACAATTTTCATAACTTTTGACGACATAGTTAAAAAGTTATTGCATGATATGCAATTTTCATTGCTTAATTGGTAGCTAAAAAAATCACTTTTTTAATAAATAAAAATTTGAAATTGGTCTTCTAGATTTATGTATATGTGGAAAGCATTGAATCATTACATTTTCATTAATGAGATGAAAGTTATGAGAAGTTTTAGTTTGTGGGTAGTTATGGAATCTCTACTCTAAAATAAACTTTGAAGTCTTTCATTTAATTCAATTCTCAATATTTTGAAAAAAATTAAAACATTAGGCATAAATTTTTTATTACAACAATACAACCATTGGCACTTTTTAGTTCCATACTTGAATTCTTATCAATTTAGTATTTTAAATCATACTCTAGCTCTAACTAGTTTTTTGAAGCATGAATATGAAATATGTTTTGTTTAAAAAATTTTATAGGTATTTCCAACTTATTTCTTCAACATATTATAAAGAGTAACAAGTTGTAGGATCTACACATTTTTGTGTAAAAATTTAAAGATGAAACCTAACCATTTCAAAAATACTTCTTTTTAAAATTCAAGTGACTCAATCTTGCTATTGGTAATGTTTCTTGTTCTAAAATTTTAGATGGATGTACTCTAATAAGTCAACTAAAAGATACTAAGGTTGGATTTGTTAATGAATAAATTTAAATGAAGATTTTAGCCTTGCTTTGGGTTTAAGTACTTTGAAGCAATTTTGGGTCTAAAAACATTGAATACCTTTGGGGGTTAAGTGGAATGTGGAAAACCAAAAGTATCCAATTAAAATGGAGCAAGATGGACTATATGATGTGATCACAATGTTTATAGAGGAAGACAAAAACATAGTGGAAACAAAATCAAATGTATGTGCTTAAATTTGCCATTGAATTATTTCCTACATTGCAAACATTATAATTACATTAGAAATTAGATGTATAATTCAAACCCTTAAAAGTTCATCAAAGCCTAACTTTGAATTCGAAAGCACTAAGGTAAATTCTAGAGGTTTTCAAAAACATATTACACTTTAAAAATAGATAAAACATTAAGGAAGATAGGTAGAGATGAAGTTCAACTATCAAAAGGATTAATGTTAGATGAAAAGTACCAAGAAGCATCCAAGTCAAGTCAAAAAAATCCCTTAGAATCTAGATAAAACTTTGAATTTCTATTTGAAACTCAAAGTTATTAAAAAATTATAGGTTAGCAGAAAATGTTGGATAAAATTTGAGAGTGCAATTTAGAAGGAAAACTTTATTTGTCTATAACTTTTAGTAGGAAGGTTCAAATCCAAAGACTTTAATATTTAAATTTTTTATTTTATTCTCTATACCTAAGAATCACAAAACCCCAAAATAGCAAGTTGAAATTAAAAGTCCATAATAGTAGTCATTTAGTAGATGTTCAAAGTAAAACATTAAAAATAAACTAGAATACAAAGTTGAATTCAAAATCATTTAGGAAGTCTTCTACAACTATATCACTCGTAGAAAATAGATCAAAACTGAATAAGATAGAATAGAATGAAGTTTGGTAGTAAAAAAGATTAGATTTGATTGAGAATTTCATGTATCCATCCAATTCAAGTCAAACCAAATTCTCAAGACCGAGGATAGAATCCAAAAATAGAATTCAAAGCAGAAGTTGACTTGAACCAACAAAACTATTAGGCTTTAGTCAATCAACCTTGTTAAAGTCCTCTACTACATTTGTATTCTTGTCTATCCATCTCTTCACTTCCCCATGACACTGCAAAGCAAAAGCATCATTAGGCTCTAGCTTATTAGCCTTGTTTAAAGCCTCCAAGGCCTCTTCATACTTACCCATCTATATCTTCACAACCCTACAAATGCTTAGAGTAAAAGCATCACTAGGCTCTAGCTCATCAGCCTTGTTCAAATCCTCCTAGGCCTCTTCATACGTGTCCATCCATCTCTTCACATCCCCACGAATCATTAGAGTGAAAGCATCATTAGGCTCTAATTCATTAGCCTTATTCAAGTCCTACAAGGCCTCTTCATTCTTGTCCATCATTTTCTTCACATCCCCAGGAATGCTCAAAGTGAAAAGGCTCTAATTCAATAGCCTTTTTCATATCCTCCTAGGCCTCTTCATACTTGTCCATCCATCTCTTCACACCCCCATGAATCTTTAAAGTAAAACCATCACTACGCTCAAACTCATCAGCTTTGTTCATTTATCTCTTCACATCCCCACGAATGCTCAATGTGAAAGCATTATTAGGCTTTAGTTCATTAGCCTTATTCAAGTCCTCCAAGGCCTCTTCATACTTAAAAATCCTTGTCTTCACATCCCCACGAATACTCAATATGAAAGTATCATTGGGCTCTAATTCATGAGCCTTGCTCAAGTCCTCCACGGCCTAATTGTACTTGCCCATTCTTTTCTTCACATCCCCACGAATGTTCAAAGTTCAAGCATCATTGAGTTCTAACTCATGAGCCTTGTTCAAGTCCTCCAAGGCCCCTTCATACTTACCCATCCTTGCCTTCACATCCCCACGAATGCTCAATGTGAAAGCATCATTAGGCTTTAGTTCATTAGTCTTACTCAAGTCCTCCAAGGCTTCTTCATACTTGTTCATCCTTCTCTTCACATCCCCACGAATATTTAGAGTCAAAGCATGATTGGGCTCTCATTCATGAGCCTTGTTCAAGTCCTCCAAGGCCTCTTCATACTTGACCATCGTTGCCTTCACATTCCCACGACTCCTTAGACTGAAAGCATTATTGGGCTCTAATTCATGAGCCTTGTTCAAGTCCTCCGAGGCCTCTTCACACTTACCCATCCTTGTCTTCACACCCCCACGATTGCTCAATGTCAAAGCATCATTAGGCTCTAATTCATGAGCCTTGTTCAAGTCCTCCAAGGCCTCTTCACACTTGCCCATCGTTGCCTTCACATTCCCACGACTCTTTAGAGTGAAAGCATTATTGGGCTTTAGTTCATTAGCCTTGTTCAAGTCCTCCAAGGCCTCTTCATACTTACCCATCCTTGTCTTCACACCCCCACGATTGCTCAATGTCAAAGCATCATTAGGCTCTAATCCATGAGCCTTGTTCAAGTCCTCCAAGGCCTCTTCACACTTGCCCATCGTTGCCTTCACATTCCCACGACTCCTTAGATTGAAAGCATTATTAGGCTCTAATTCATGAGCCTTGTTCAAGTCCTCCAAGGCCTCTTCATACTTGCCCATCGATGCCTTCACATCCCCACGAATGCTCAATGTGAAAGCATCATTAGGCTTTAGTTCATTAGCCTTGCTCAAGTCCTCCAAGGCTTCTTTATACTTGTCCATCCTTCTCTTCACATACCTACGA
This sequence comes from Climacium dendroides, assembly GCA_950106755.1. Classification (NCBI taxonomy): domain Eukaryota; kingdom Viridiplantae; phylum Streptophyta; class Bryopsida; order Hypnales; family Climaciaceae; genus Climacium; species Climacium dendroides. The sequence continues at coordinate 4,292,763 of OX467087.1, forward strand.
CTCTTTAGAGTGAAAGTATTATTGGGCTCTAATTCATGAGCCTTGTTCAAGGCCTCTAAGGCCTCTTTATACTTGCCCATCGTTGCCTTCACATCCCAGGATTGCTCAATGTGAAAGCATCATTAGGCTTTAGTTCATTAGCCTTGCTCAAGTCCTCTAAGGCTTCTTCATCCTTGTCCATCCACTAGAAGAAAAAGCAGGGTTTTGCGACTGCGGTTTGCGACTGGTTTGTAGTCGTATCGGACGTTTGCGACTTGGTGATATTCTAGAGTCCGCAGTCGCAGTGGACAAGTCGCATGAGTTGCACTGCAGTCACGATGTTGTTTGTCATTCGATAGGCAATGGAGAACTTCGTCGATGAACTGCTGTGACGTGGTTGCTGATGTGGAAGTTATTTCACTTATTTGTCTACAACTGGTTTGCGATTGACATACAACTGGTGTACAACTAGTTTGCGATTGATGTGCAACTCGTTTGCGACTAGAGTGCAACTGGTTTGCGATTGACATACAACTGGTTTGCAATTGGTGTGCAACTAGTTTGCGATTGATGTACAACTCGTTTGCAACTAGTGTACAACTAGTTTGCGATTGACATACAACTGGTTTGCAACTAGTTTGCGATTGACATACAACTGGTTTGCAACTAGTTTGCGACTTGGTTATAATTTATAGAGTTGTAGATTATAGAAATCTACAAAGTGTAGAAATCTACAAAATATATAAATATTAGAATTTCACTATCAAAATTCATTACACAAGAATGCTATAACTTACCATTCTTATCTGTTCAAGCTGATGGTATTCTTGACAATCAATATGGGACAATTGAATCGATTTTCAGTCATGTTCTAGTTGCATTGCACTTGTTCTCTAGTTGCATTTGAATCGTTTTTTAGTTGCACTGTAGTCGGGCTGTAGTTGCATTATAGTTGATTCCTAATTGCATTTGAGTCATTCCTAAGTTGCAATCTTCTAGTTTTTAGTTGCAGCCTGTAATCAGAGCGATTGCATTTTTCCACAGTGGACTCTACTTCGCGGATAGTTGTCCACATGGACAACTGCGATGAATGTTGGATGTAGAATACCTCATGTCAGTTCTTCTGTTACAATATCGTAACCCTATTCTTCATTTTGCGACTACAACTACATACACGTGAAATTTGGTGCAAATATAGAGGGTTATAGTCGCATCTCAGTTGTATAGGACACATAGTCGCATCTCAGTGGGTTGCAACGGACACGTTTTTCTTCTAGTGATCGTTACCTTCACATCCCCACGAATGCTCAATGTGAAAGCATCATTAGGCTTTAGTTCATTAGCCTTGCTCAAGTCCTCCAAGGCTTCTTTATACTTGTCCATCCTTCTCTTCACATACCTACGACTCTTTAGAGTGAAAGTATTATTGGGCTCTAATTCATGAGCCTTGTTCAAGGCCTCTAAGGCCTCTTTATACTTGCCCATCGTTGCCTTCACATCCCAGGATTGCTCAATGTGAAAGCATCATTAGGCTTTAGTTCATTAGCCTTGCTCAAGTCCTCTAAGGCTTCTTCATCCTTGTCCATCCACTAGAAGAAAAAGCAGGGTTTTGCGACTGCGGTTTGCGACTGGTTTGTAGTCGTATCGGACGTTTGCGACTTGGTGATATTCTAGAGTCCGCAGTCGCAGTGGACAAGTCGCATGAGTTGCACTGCAGTCACGATGTTGTTTGTCATTCGATAGGCAATGGAGAACTTCGTCGATGAACTGCTGTGACGTGGTTGCTGATGTGGAAGTTATTTCACTTATTTGTCTACAACTGGTTTGCGATTGACATACAACTGGTGTACAACTAGTTTGCGATTGATGTGCAACTCGTTTGCGACTAGAGTGCAACTGGTTTGCGATTGACATACAACTGGTTTGCAATTGGTGTGCAACTAGTTTGCGATTGATGTACAACTCGTTTGCAACTAGTGTACAACTAGTTTGCGATTGACATACAACTGGTTTGCAACTAGTTTGCGATTGACATACAACTGGTTTGCAACTAGTTTGCGATTGACATACAACTGGTTTGCAACTAGTTTGCGATTGACATACAACTGGTTTGCAACTAGTTTGCGACTTGGTTATAATTTATAGAGTTGTAGATTATAGAAATCTACAAAGTGTAGAAATCTACAAAATATATAAATATTAGAATTTCACTATCAAAATTCATTACACAAGAATGCTATAACTTACCATTCTTATCTGTTCAAGCTGATGGTATTCTTGACAATCAATATGGGACAATTGAATCGATTTTCAGTCATGTTCTAGTTGCATTGCACTTGTTCTCTAGTTGCATTTGAATCGTTTTTTAGTTGCACTGTAGTCGGGCTGTAGTTGCATTATAGTTGATTCCTAATTGCATTTGAGTCATTCCTAAGTTGCAATCTTCTAGTTTTTAATTGCAGCCTGTAATCAGAGCGATTGCATTTTTCCACAGTGGACTCTACTTCGCGGATAGCTGTCCACATGGACAACTGCGATGAATGTTGGATGTAGAATACCTCATGTCAGTTCTTCTGTTACAATATCGTAACCCTATTCTTCATTTTGCGACTACAACTACATACACGTGAAATTTGGTGCAAATATAGAGGGTTATAGTCGCATCTCAGTTGTATAGGACACATAGTCGCATCTCAGTGGGTTGCAACGGACACGTTTTTCTTCTAGTGATCGTTACCTTCACATCCCCACGAATGCTCAATGTGAAAGCATCATTAGGCTTTAGTTCATTAGCCTTGCTCAAGTCCTCAAAGGCTTCTTCATCCTTGTCCATCCTTTTCTTCACATTCCCACGACTGCTCAATGTGAAAGCATCATTAGGCTCTAATTCATGAGCCTTGTTCAAGTCCTCCAAGGCCGCTTTATACTTGTCCATCGTTGCCTTCACATCCCAGGATTGCTCAATGTGAAAGCATCATTAGGCTTTAGTTCATTAGCCTTGCTCAAGTCCTCTAAGGCTTCTTCATCCTTGTCCATCCACTAGAAGAAAAAGCAGGGTTTTGCGACTGCGGTTTGCGACTGGTTTGTAGTCGTATCGGACGTTTGCGACTTGGTGATATTCTAGAGTCCGCAGTCGCAGTGGACAAGTCGCATGAGTTGCACTGCAGTCACGATGTTGTTTGTCATTCGATAGGCAATGGAGAACTTCGTCGATGAACTGCTGTGACGTGGTTGCTGATGTGGAAGTTATTTCACTTATTTGTCTACAACTGGTTTGCGATTGACATACAACTGGTGTACAACTAGTTTGCGATTGATGTGCAACTCGTTTGCGACTAGAGTGCAACTGGTTTGCGATTGACATACAACTGGTTTGCAATTGGTGTGCAACTAGTTTGCGATTGATGTACAACTCGTTTGCAACTAGTGTACAACTAGTTTGCGATTGACATACAACTGGTTTGCAACTAGTTTGCGATTGACATACAACTGGTTTGCAACTAGTTTGCGACTTGGTTATAATTTATAGAGTTGTAGATTATAGAAATCTACAAAGTGTAGAAATCTACAAAATATATAAATATTAGAATTTCACTATCAAAATTCATTACACAAGAATGCTATAACTTACCATTCTTATCTGTTCAAGCTGATGGTATTCTTGACAATCAATATGGGACAATTGAATCGATTTTCAGTCATGTTCTAGTTGCATTGCACTTGTTCTCTAGTTGCATTTGAATCGTTTTTTAGTTGCACTGTAGTCGGGCTGTAGTTGCATTATAGTTGATTCCTAATTGCATTTGAGTCATTCCTAAGTTGCAATCTTCTAGTTTTTAGTTGCAGCCTGTAATCAGAGCGATTGCATTTTTCCACAGTGGACTCTACTTCGCGGATAGTTGTCCACATGGACAACTGCGATGAATGTTGGATGTAGAATACCTCATGTCAGTTCTTCTGTTACAATATCGTAACCCTATTCTTCATTTTGCGACTACAACTACATACACGTGAAATTTGGTGCAAATATAGAGGGTTATAGTCGCATCTCAGTTGTATAGGACACATAGTCGCATCTCAGTGGGTTGCAACGGACACGTTTTTCTTCTAGTGATCGTTACCTTCACATCCCCACGAATGCTCAATGTGAAAGCATCATTAGGCTTTAGTTCATTAGCCTTGCTCAAGTCCTCAAAGGCTTCTTCATCCTTGTCCATCCTTTTCTTCACATTCCCACGACTGCTCAATGTGAAAGCATCATTAGGCTCTAATTCATGAGCCTTGTTCAAGTCCTCCAAGGCCGCTTTATACTTGTCCATCGTTGCCTTCACATCCCCATGATTCCTTAGAGTGAACGCATCATTAGGCTTTAGTTCATTAGCCTTGCTCAAGTCCTCTAAGGCTTCTTCATACTTGTCCATCCTTCTCTTCACATACCCACGACTCTTTAGAGTGAAAATATTATTGGGCTCTAATTCATGAGCTTTGTTCAAGGCCTCCAAGGCCTCTTCATACTTGCCCATCGTTGCCTTCACATCCCCACGAATGCTCAATGTGAAAGCATCATTAGGCTTTAGTTCATTAGCCTTGTTCAAGTCCTCCAAGGCTTCTTCATACTTGTCCATCCTTCTCTTCACATTCCCACGAATACTCAATGTGAAAGCATCGTTAGGCTCTAATTCATGAGCCTTGTTCAAGTCCTCCAAGGCCTCTTCACACTTGCCCATCGTTGCCTTCACATTCCCACGACTCTTTAGAGTGAAAGCATGATTGGGCTCTAATTCATGAGCCTTGTTCAAGTCCTCCAAGGCCTCTTCATACTTGTCCATCCTTGCCTTCACATCCCCACGAATGCTCAATGTGAAAGCATCATTAGGCTTTAGTTCATTAGCCTTGCTCAAGTCCTCCAAGGCTTCTTCATACTTGTCCATCCTTCTCTTCACATTCCCACGACTCTTTAGAATGAAAGTATTATTGGGCTCTAATTCATGAGCCTTGTTCAAGTCCTCCAAGGCCTCTTCATACTTGCCCATCATTGCCTTCACATCCCCACGACTCCTTAGAGTGAACACATCATTAGGCTTTAGTTCATTAGCCTTGCTCAAGTCCTCCAAGGCTTCTTCATACTTGTCCATCCTTCTCTTCACATTCCCACGAATACTCAATGTGAAAGCATCGTTAGGCTCTAATTCATGAGCCTTGTTCAAGTCCTCCAAGGCCTCTTCACACTTGCCCATCGTTGCCTTCACATTCCCACGATTCTTTAGAGTGAAAGCATGATTGGGCTCTAATTCATGAGCCTTGTTCAAGTCCTCCAAGGCCTCTTCATACTTGCCCATCCTTTTCTTCACATCCCCACGAATCTTTAGAGTGAAAGCATCATTAGACTCTAACTCATAAGCCTTGTTCAAGGCCTCCAAGGCCTCTTCATACTTTCCCATCTTTTTCTTCACATCTCCACGAATGCTCAATGTGAAAGTATGATTGGACTCTAATTCATGAGCCTTGTTCAAGTCCTCTAAGGCTTCTTCATACTTGCCCATCCTTGCCTTCACATCCCCACGAATGCTCAATGTGAAAGCATCATTGGGCTCTAACTCATGAGCCTTATTCAAGTCCTCCAAGGCCTCTTCATACTTGCCCATCCTTGCCTTCACATCCCCACGAATGCTCAATGTGAAAGCATCATTAGCCTTTAGTTCATTAGCCTTGTTCAAGGCCTCCAAGGCCTCTTCATACTTGTCCATCTTTTTCTTTACATCCCCATGAATCTTTAGAGTGAAAGCATTATTGGGCTCTAATTTATAAGCCTTGTTCAATTCCACCAATGCATTTCCATGCTTACGAATGTTTTCCTTTACTTCCTCATATCTCTGCAAAGTAAGAGCATCATTGGGTTGTAGGTCATCAACCTTGTTCAAGTCCTTCAAGGCATCTTTATAGTTCTCCAACTTTCTCTCTACTTCCCCACGCGTCCATAATATTAGAGTATCATTAGACTTTAGCTTTGGACCCATATTTAGGTCTTCCAAGGACTCTTTGTACTTGCTCATTGTTCTTTTCACTTTCCCAAGCGTTGACAATGTTTGAGCATCATTAGGCTCTACTTCATTGGCCTCAATTGTTTGTACATTCTTGTCCATCACTCTCATAACTTCCTGAGAACTCTGCAATGTCAAATGCATAATTAGACTTTAGTTCATGAGTCTCGTTTATGTCCTCCAATGCATCTACATATTTGTTAGTTGTTCTCTTAAGTTCTATACAACTCTACAATGTGTTATGATCATTAGGCTCAAGTTCATAAAACTTGTTTAAGTTCTCCAACATATGTGCCCATACTTATACCACATTTTGTTAACCTCCCGAAAACTCCTCAAAGTGGGATCAATATTTGGAAATGATTGTCAATCTTCTGAATATCTTTCAGTTCTTCATCTTAAAATTAAAATGCAAGGTTAAAGCCTTCTTTTGCTTGTTTTCTTCTCGATTTTCTTTCAAAAGAGTCTTAAATCTACAACTTGTGCGAATGGTAGATGATAATTATTTTCCATGTAAACATAATCAATCCAATGATACATCTATGATCTATTTAGCATGACCCATCTACAATATGTTAGGAACACAAAAATTGTTTAAGCATTGAATGAAATAGTCACATGGGTTTGGAGATACATAAACTATATTCAAAGTAATTTTGAAATTTTTCAAGGGTATATTGCAAACATACCTTGGATGTAGAAGTAATACCTACAATTTGCTAAGGAATCAAATTTATTTTCAAAATCTTACAAGGGTTGCATATTGTAAAACTGCCAAACATGTCTTAAAATACAACTACTTGGATTCAAAAGTAGTATTCCATATTTCAAATTTGATTGTCATTACACAACAAATATTAATAATATTCCCTACAATATGCTATATTAGAATAATAAACATGAAATTTCTAACAACATTCAACATGGATATCATATATTCATGTCAACAACAATTAGAGACTATGACCACATATTCACAAACTATACATTTCTCTAAAAAGCAAGATAAGTAAAATCTTTATAAATTGAAAATCTTAGAAAGTTCAAATACTAACCTGCAATTAGTACATATTTCAAGTACTTCAACTCTTGACAAATGTCATCAAAAGTTGGACGACTTTCTGGATTTGGATTCCAACATTTTTCAATCAAAGCTCTTAGATCATAAGGACATTGAGCAAGAAGAGTTGGACGATAACCCTCCAATATCATTATCTTCATCTTTTGTGTCTCATCAATCTCCGAAAAAGGCAATTCTCCAGTCAATATCTCAAAGCACACCATTGCAAAGCTATAAATATCACATTTGCGAGGATACTTTGATATTGATTGATTGTTCCTCTTTACATTCAATTGATTGCCTATGCATTGAATCAACTCTGGTGCCATCCATCTATTGCTTCCAATGTTCATTGTTTGCTCTGAGTTTGTGGTGCTATTTTTCTTGATTTTGGATACATTAAAGTCTACCACCTTGGCTTGAATATATTCCAAATCCATACTTGGTGTCTTCACACTTTTGACAAGAATATTGAGTGATTTCAGGTCTCTATGCACAATTTCTTGTTCATGAAGGTACTTTCCCCCTTCTGCTATTTGGTGCATTAGGTCAATAGCTTCCCAAATATTGAATGGAGGAGAATCGTGATTCACTTCCAATCTTTGTTGCATCAATGTTTTCAGGTCTCCATCCATCAACTCCATGAAAATAGAACACTTTTGCCTCTCTTGTATGTAGCAAAACATGGATGTAATGTTGGGGTGGCATAATCTTGTAAGGATATCAACTTCTTTTTTGAACTCCAAGTTATTCTTCCCATAGAAAACCTTTATTGCAACTTCCATTTCCAACCACATGGCTTTGAATACAGTAGCTGAAGACCCTCTTCCAATGGATACCCCTTTTTCTACCTTTGTAGAGATATTTCTCAACAAAGTCAAATATCGAGATAAATCCCATTTTGATACTGGTGAAGGTACACTTGGAATTGGGGCCACTCGTAGAAGTCTTTGAAGCAAATAACTTGCCAAATCCTTCTTGTCTCTATGCAATGAAGGCAAGGCCAAGGAAATTTTCTTCAAGAGGTCTTCTTTGTCCATCGAGGCCTTTGCTTTGACAATTTCATTGACATCCTTGCTAACATTTGACACTTGATCAAAGGTTAAACCTCCAAATGCTTCACATCTTTCAGACAATGCATCTTGGCACAACTCCAAATGAAAACCCAAGGATGAAACAATCTCTGAAACGTTTGTCAATGTCATTGCAGCTAGTATCCATGCATCTTGGCTACACCCTTTTATGAATCTTTTAATTTCCATAGCCAACAAAAGAAGTAGTTTGAAACTTAAAAGACGTTTTCCCAACATTGTAGGTGCATGTGATCCAATGAGTGCACCATGTGATGTCTTTAAAAACGCACTTGAACTTTCAATGACCTCTTTGAGTTTATCAACAAGATATTGACATTGTTCATTGTTGAATGATAGTGAATGCATCATTTGCATGCGTTCATAACAAGCAACCACAAGGTTTGAGTACGTATCCAACTCCCTTACAAGATTCATAATTCCTTCTGCAAAAATTCATTGGATATTGTCAATATTCTTTAGCTATCAAAAAAAAGTTAGAAAAAATATTGAAATTTAAGTAAAACTGCAGTCACACTCATTACTGACAATCATCTCTATTAATTGACATCAAATTGTATTTATATATTCCATCATATACACCTCAAAGTGAATCCACACAATTATAGCTTTATGAAGGTAGAAATAGTAGTACAATAGAGAGATGACTTGAAAGGATAGCAGAAATACCTTCATTAATTCCCATTGCTGATAAAGATGGTCGACCATCTATACTCTCTAGCTCCTCCATAGTTTAAAATGCTTCAAATGAAGACTTATCAAAAGTTGTTTCCAATCTTGCAATCTACCACAATCCCTTGTATTATTGCTTAAAATAAATTAGCACGTCCACGATGGTTTACAATATGTGCTAAAACTTCTAAAATCAATTGATAATAGACTATGCAACAAAACAAAATATGGTATTTATTATTTAACAACTCAATGGTATTCCAATGCATCACATTCATTTCCCACATTCATGTCAAAGATAATATGTCTAAATGCTATCAAAAAAGGCTTACTAACTCTTAATGACAATATCAATGAGACATGCATACATTACACCTACTTCATCATTGCCTACCAAATCAAATCTCCACAACCATTCCCATTAAACAAAAACAACATAGTTTAGAGAATACCTATCTACACCAAAACCGCATGTCATACATGATTGGATTTAGAAGAAATTCAATCATAGAAAAGCATATACAACAACGCATTGTAATACAATCATAGGCATATCACTTGGGTACAAGATGATAATGCCACAATATACTGAAGAGAAGTAATACTAAATGGACCCCCTACAAGCAACACTTCCTTCATTGTGGAAAACCCTACAATTTCTATGCAACCTTCATAACCCAATCCTAGGGCACATATGTCATTCTAAACTTTTCAAAAGTACTTGAAAGAAAGAGAACACCAAGTTGAAGGGTTGAAGGCCTCATTAAACAATCTTAACCAATTGGTGTCCTCTAGGGTGAAAAATTACATAACTACAATACCACTCCCTTGTTCAATTGGTTTTCCAACTCAAACATAGTTGGTTTAGACTTTGAGCACATGGTAAATACAATGTTGTGTAACCCTTCTATAATTGAAGAAAAAGCAATGACCATCTCAAGCTATTGTTTGCAAAGGATTAAAATTAAATCACTTGACCATGGCAAAGTAATCTGTAATCACAAACTAGCTATTGTTTCCAAAGGATTAAAACTAAATCACTTGACCATGGCAAAGTAATTTGTAATCACAAACTACTGAGTACCACTAGCTAGACTATGTTAACAAAGCATATAGAAAACTCTACTAAGTAAGATAACCAAAATCAACAAGTTGCAAGAGACAAAGGGACATAATATACAATCAAAACTTGCTCTAACCAATTTCAAGTAGACTCATCTAAAGAACAACCTAGATAGAAATCTCACTCCAAACAATACCAAAAAGGATGTAAATGCTACAACCAATACCTATAATTAAGAATTCACTTGGTGCAAAGCTTTATACCCTCGATGGCTTCATGAATCAGCAAAACTGAACATGAAGACTTTTGCAATTCAAAATTGAAATTTGAACTTAGAACACCCATACCACCAAGACCTAGTGCCACATACTCTGTAAAAACCGCCAAAGATATGTGCAAGCACAACAAAACCAACTTGCAAAACAAGGTGCTCACATGCCTCAGAATACCAACAACGCTGCATCGTTGTCAGTACGTGAGGTTGAGGGTTCACACGAAGCAGCACTACATTCCCTCCTTGCCTTCATGGAACTACACGATTGAACATAGACACAAACAAAAGATCGAGTACACTACCCCTGTCAAAGCAGCACTCTGCACTAGGGCACCATTTGCAGTTCATGAAACAAATGCTCTGGACAGAGTAAAGAGAATGGAAATCAAGGAAATGGACGCACCTTCCTTAAGAGAGTCCAGTCTCCAGCAACAACGTCGAAGTATGCTGCAACACAGAGAAAATGACTGCTTGCAAATCAATACGGCACATGTGTAGACTTTTCACGAGACCTGGAAGAGAGAAAACACCGGGTTAAAGACCTTGACCGACAAATGTAAGCCATGGTGTTTTTCACGGAACACTTGGTGTCATCAGCGGTGAAGCTGCATAACTGAACTATCATTCCCTTATCCGAAGGGTTTCTCTGCTCAAACAAAGTTGGTCTGGACGCTGAGCAAGTGATAGACATGATACTCTGTAAACCTTCCATACTTAACACAGAAAGCAATTGTAACCCTTCTATAGCCCCGAACCGTTGATTGTGGCGGATTACAACTAAATCACCCGGCCATGGCAATGAAGCCAATCTTTAATCTCAAACTCACGAAGTCCTAATCTACTAAACCTGTCCATCCCAAATCCCTACTGATTAAGGCGAGGTGATTAAGGCGAGGTGATTAACCCCTAAAGGACTGAGGCCTTATTTCTGCCAAAAAACACTTAAAACTCCCATTTTTGTAGCAAAGAGTAAAAAAAATTTGAAAATTATTTTTTTTACACATCCAACCATAGGATCTTATACCTTACTAGTATGAAAATGTGTGGAAAAAATTTCAGAAATATTGACCACATAGATTAAAAGATATTTGCGTTTAAAGTGAGAAAAACAATTTTTTCAGCACCTTGTGGGACTAGATTATTTGACTTTGAACTTTTTTAACTTAAATTTTTTGCACTACAAAGTTTTGAGCTTTAAATCTTTATTGTGGGAAATTGAGTTGAGAATCTAGGGAAAAAGAAAATTTAAAAAAATAAATTAAATTCCATGCTTAAAAAAGTTGTTAAGTAGAAGTAGGTATGAAAATGAAGGAAAATCTAAATTATTAATATCTTTAATAAGGGAATTAAAATGCACTAATCCCAATGGTGAGATTGTTCTAGCAAGTAAACAAAATCATGTAAATTTTTTTTTCAGAAAAATCGTAAAAATTGCATTCAGAAATGAATTCTATAAGTTATTTTTTCAGAAAGATGCTCTAACTGCCCGATAAACAAGATTGTCCATAACTTTCTCATAATAAGTCCAAATGGAATGAATCAAAGCCTCCCATGCATACAAAAATATAATCTACAAGAAAAAAAAATCCAAAAATTCAAAATTCAAAATTTTGCAAATTTTTTTCCTGCCCGAACTGCCCCCCATCCCCTATTTTGAACTTATTTGGTCATAACTTTTGTTTTCGGGCACCAAATGTGAAAAAAATTATATTCCCACAAAGTTCATCAGTTTTTCTATCTTCAAAAAAAGTTTCAAAAAATCATGACAAAATTTCAGCCCATAGGTACCTACCCGAAATCCAATTTGTCCCCCGAAGGGACAATGGTCCTTTAGGGGTTAAGGCGAAGGCAATCGACAAGGCGCAAAGACATCTCTGACACATAAATCGGCGATCAGAACTTGCCCGAAAGACAATGTCAAGCAGATTCAATTCTCAGCAAGACTCAATCAAGACAGACAACTCCATCCCAACCATACCGACTAAGATGCAAATGCAGGCATCGTACCTATACGTGAGAATTCGCACGAAGCCTGCAGGCTTTATTCAAACGATGACTTCACGGCTCTGCAAGACAGAGCATCGCAACAGATCAGTATGCAATATCGAGCACAACACTTCCGCACATCAAAACCGAAATTCGAACTTAGAACTCCCAGACCACGAAGACCAAGTGCCCAGAGCGAGATGCATAGCGTCAGATGAGGAAACCTGTGACAAATACTGCAAACTCAACTCACAATTCCAGCTGCTTTCGTGCATCTCGGAGAGAGCTTCAAATTGCCGGTAAGCCCAAGAGCGTGGAGACTTCCCCTCGATCGACAAGCACCCGCATGACCCACCAGTCAAAATCTGAAGGGGAGCCCGAATCCGGCTTCCGCGAGAGGAGGCGGCGCCCACTGTGTTCCTCAAGAATCACAGGCCAAGTGCTTGGAGTAACTAGTGACGTCGGAGAACAGAGAAAGGGTTAGCTCGCTCTCCTGGAGCTCTGCGGGCAAAGGACGGCACCCCTCGGCACTAAGTCCCACTCCCTTTTCAGGGAAACGCCGGCAGGCCATGCCTGCCCGCCCCAAAAAATAAAAGGAGACCCCTGTATTGAACCAATTTTTCAGAATTTCTGCACTCCTCGGAAGTAAGGTAAACCCATTGTGGTCAGAATGAGGAATTTGGCATCATCTTGTTGCTGATATTTTTCAATTTTCTTCTTACATTAGTACAAGTGTGAGAAATAGCAAGTGCAATTGAAATTAATTTTTTTTGACAAAGTATAAATTTGCTAGAAATTTCTGAAGCATTGAGCCCAAAGGAGTCTGTAGACTACCTTAAGACCACTAAAATCTGAATCTGTAATGCTCATCTCACTGCCTAATACAGTCAAAATATTTTCTATTACAGAAGGCAAAAAAAGTCAATTTTTACAATGGACTTCACACTGAAAACTCAGAAGTTCCTAATGAGGTCAGTGTTCACTCCATTGCTGTCATGTAAGACATGCATTGTTGCCCACATCCCACATCCTGGAAAAAAACCTCAATGGATCATTTCTTAGGCGACCACAATGGGTCATTTGACTGCAATGGGCTGTCTTACCTTAATTCGGAGCCTCTAATTGTAAATATGAATTCAGAATTTCAAAAAAAAATTGTGTAAAAAATAAAATATTTCAGTGTTTTCTACGAGCAGGAGGGGGACAACGGGCAACAGGCATTTCCCTGAAAAAGGAGTGGGAGTGTGGGACTTAGTGCCGAGGGACGGCACCACCACTTTTGCAGTAATCTTATGGGTGCTTCCGGCCCTCAGTCCAGCTAATATGGGAGTGGAATCTCTACACTAAATAGTGAAATTAGGTTGCCTTACTCATGAAAGTTGCCTCGTGACTCACCACCCGTCCACATGGAGGCACAAGCAATTCTCTAAACCTGAGTCATGAACCAGTGCACCAACCCATGCAACACACATGGTTCCTACATTACTGCATCCATCTATACTAACTGTACATATTTATATAGTGTGGAATGTCGAGAATTTAGTGTGGGGCAACCTAATTTCACTATTTAGTGTAGGCCTCTATAGTACTGGTTGCAACAATAATTGTCCACTGGGCGCCACTGGCTGACTTTGCCTACAGTGGTCTCTACAGTACTTCGGAGTAGAAGAGCTGTATGAACTGAACAAATACTCCATACCTCCGAAATTACTTCCGGAAGTTGTAGAGTCCGACAGAAGTGGGCCAGGGAGAACTGACCCTCTCATTGCCCCAGCTAGGGTTAATTGTGAAAAAAAAAAAACTATTTTTTTGCCGTATTTTTTTTATATTTCTACACTGCCAACAGCTAATTTGGCCGCTGATTGCAAATCTGAATTTAGAATTTGCAAAAAAAATCATCTGATTGCAAATGAAAAATTCCACAGCGTTTTCCCCAGGGGTAAAACGGGGCAATGAGGGGGTCAGTTCACCCTGGCCGACAGAAGTGCGCGCACCAGGCTTTTTATTTTGGCTTTGTAGTGTCAGATTCCACCAGAAAAAAATAATTTGGACAAAAAATGATGAAAAATTGTGAAGTTTTTTGCCAAAAAACTTCAAACAAAAAATAAATCTTGGATGAAATCGCCAAATTGTCAATGAAAACATAATTATTGTTGTGGGATATGTGCTAATGTGATATTTTTCTATCCAATATGTGGATGAATGTGGAAATTTGGAGCACCACTGCAACATTTTATACAGACACTTTGGCACTTTATAAAAAATGAAAAAAAAAAAAGACGTGGCGCGCACTCAGATTATCCAGGTCGTGCTTCAAAGGATGTCAGAGGCCAAGGAATCATCCTCTTCCATTTGAATTAGCCATAGCTTCACTTGTTTTGATCCATTTAGTAATAGTTGGGAGATGCTGTGGGACTAACTCATCAGATTCTATACATGTGAGCCAATGGCAATGCACTTCAATTGCAATAAATCAATTCTGATGCAAAATTAGTGGGCTAGCTTTCCTCAAAAATCACCTTGTGAAAATATTCCTAGTGCATATGTAAATCAATTTATGAACAACCACATTATATATGTCAATCAATTACTACCTGCCAATCTTCACGAGCAGACTGATTTTGAGTGTTCGATAAATGTACAAGGAGCGCTACTACAAGCGAAATTTGAGAAGCTTTAACTGATGTTCCCGACTACAAACAAAGATCTTTGTAACAGGGAAGAGACAATATGAGGACTCCCCCAAGTAGGAGGAATGAGGACACCCCTACAGTGCACTCCTTCACTCCTTCAGTTCTCATAAAGGACGACACAGAACTGAGGACTAGCTGCAATGTGAAAAGCCCTGTAATGTTGTGACTCGTGAGATGTAAGTCTTATTAGTGATTAGGCTCCCGGTACTGGCTGTGAGGAGCAGGTTCCTCCAGATTTTCACATCATTTTACCTCGCATACTCGAAAAACTTACGAAACCTTCTGCCTTCAAGTACGTGCTAAATGGAACCTAAATGTCAAAAAAAGATCTCTACCCAGGTCGACTCGGGATCAGATGCCATTATAAATATTTTTAAACTACATCCAAAGACGTCGAGTGTAAAGCAAGAGATTGTTCCCGTGATTGATTTGATGGACGAGCTGTGAATTGCGTTCAGTTGTAACACACACTGACATTGTCGGTGCCAATCAGTGCCAAGCTCGCGTGAGCAGAAATTGAATCCTGCTCAGGATGAGTCCCCAAATCTTTCACGGCCCTCAGAATGAACGAGACCCATCATTGAGTCAACCCAAAAATGACCCAATTATTGGATCCTCCGTAGTGTAGGAAGGGTTAAAAGTGTTGCTCAGAGCACCCTACATTTTCACCAATCTAGAACTGCCTTTCACGACAATGGCAGGTCCGGAGTTAGCAACCAAGGTGGACAAGTATTTGTTAACAAATTCTACCTCAATTCTCTTTGAACGAAGTCCAAAGGCGAGGTCACATGTGTACAAACGATGTTCCAGAACAGTGAGCTTGAAAAAAATGAGAGGCGGCGAGCCTCACTTGTTTTGTTGAATTTTTAAAATCAATTTTTTCATTCCATTTGAAACAGTGTTTCATGATCTCTAGAAGAGTGGCTCTAAACTAGGTTTCTTGAATTTCTTGAATGGTGGAGAGGCTATATTTAATTGGACACCAAATGTAACCTCAAGCACAATTTCTTATCCCCGCATTCTTCAAAGATATGTTTTCAGGGATTAAAAGGTATATGATAAAGAAATCTTTAGGGATTAAAGGTATATGATAATTGCATTAAAATTCAATAGTTTTCAAAGAAAAAAAAGATTCGATAGAGACTGTAGAACTTCAAGTTTCACCCTCATTTTTGCCTTTCAACCTTTGTATTTCACATTTTGCAATTTTTGATATTCGATTTGTATTTTGAGGATGTAGAAATATGGCTAATTTGTTATGCTATAGAATACTCCATTGAACCATAAAATACACTAATTTCTTATGGGTCCAACTAAAAGTGGAAAACAAAAGTGGGATGAATTTATTTTGATGTCTCATACATTTCTTATTGTGCACTAGCAAAACTTAATGTGATTGAAATTAGAATTACAATTACAAATGGTCAAATGAAATAGAGTTTGTTCCATTGACTGAACAAATGTATCCCATTATTAGCAGTCAAATTGAATTACAATATGAAAGTAGGGAGACGCATCAACTTTATTATTTATTGTATTCATTTTGCAATTACATCATCCAATATTTAACATAACACATGTCATTTTATTAAATTGTATACCTCAGAATACCATCAAGAAGATTTCTAATTTTTACATATCTAACAAGTGGGCCAACAACGCTAGTATGTGAGCCTAGAATGTAAGCCTACAAACCTTTACCCTAAGTGTAAGTAGGTACTCTACAATTATTGAAGGTGTCTATAACATATGTACCTTATAACTATGGAAAGTGATTATAATAGGTACCTAAAATATAGGCTCCTATAATATAAGCACCTAAAATATAGGCTCCTATAATATAAATATTTTATAACCATAAAAGGTGCTTATAACATAGATACCTATAATATAGGAGCCCATGCTCACATGCTAGTAACCTTGACAAGTGGACACTTTAAGATCTAAAGCTTTATAAATGGATCTCATCAATAGGTGCATTAATTTAGTTGTTTCATAAATTGACAAAATGGTGAACTATATATAAAATAAAATAAACAATATAATTCACAAAAGTAAATTATTATTGTGAAATTTATAAAGAATGTTTTGGTAGGCAATCAATGTATCTCCGTGAGAAAATTATATATAGGATTTGTTTTTGAATTCAACTTTCATAATTTTTCAAAAATAAAACATTCACGTAGCATTTAATTTTCCCTTCCATCTTGTACCTATTTCAACTCAACAATTTTCTTAAGAATGGAGGGAATTTTTTTTTTCAGATCTCTATGTCAATTCCCCTACTATAAAAATGCAAAATACAAAAAAAAGTGGATTTGAAGTTTGACAAACTACTAATGAAGGTGCAAAAATTCTTTTCACTTTGAATAGAAATATATTACAACCCACATGATCAAAGTTTTTGAATTTTTCCACATATTCTTAAAAAACGTCTAATGCAAGATCCTACACTTATTTGTTTAATTATTATATTATTATAAAATTTTGATACAAGATCATAACTCTTTGTATTAAAAATGGAAATTTTGAAATATTTTTTTTGGTGAAAATAGTCACAAGTCTTTAGACATTAATGTCCATTTTAGACAATTCCTATTAATAAATTTGGCCAATCTTGATTGTAACTATTTTTAGATTAAATTGTTGAATCATGATGAAATTTAGTAGATTTATGTGCAAATGGAATTTTTTCTTTTAAATTTTCACACAACATATGCCCAAGGAGTAGTTTTAAGGTCCAACAATTTTCATAAATTTTGACTACATGTTTAAAAAGTTATTGTATGGTATATAATTTTCATTGTTTGGTACGGAACATGGGTGGCTTGATTTTCTTAATCATTTTTTTAAGAAAAAAATTGAAATTGGTATTCTAGATTTATATATATATGGAAAGCTTTGAATCATTCCATTTTGATTAAAGAAGAGAAAGTTATGGGGAGTTTTAGTTTATGAGCAAGTTATAGATCCTCTACTCTAAAGTAAACTTTGAAGTCCTTTATTTTACTCAAAAAATAAAATAAAATTATAGGATGTAGATTATTTATTACAACCATTGGGATTGACATTTTTCAATTTCATAACTAAATTCTTAATAATTTAGTATTTTAAATCATTTTCTACTTCTTTCTACTTACTATTTATTTTCCTATGTGTAATACAATTCCAAATGATTTGAAATTTCCAAGCATGTAGTCAACTTGGATTGAAGAAAGAATCCAAAGAAGTACTACCATTTTGGACATTTTTTCATACAAATGTGAGCTATCCTATTTTCACAAAGCCCCCCAAAAGATTTTTGTCACTTCAAATGCTAACGTCTTGCAATCTACATGGTGGAAAATTTTGAATTTTTTCCCACATGTTCTCAAGTCAACGTACTACAAGATCCAATGGTTGTATGTGTCCAATTTTTTTTTCTTTCTAAAATTTGGTAATTGAACTAGAAATGGGGTAGTTTTGAATTTCTTTTGGTGAAATATATATAGCCAAGGAACTATAGGGGTTAAGGCAGGGTAAGAGATGTTTTTCTCAACATAAAAGGCACAATGGAATTTGATGAAGGAAATTTAATTCATGGACCTTTCGAGATAAAACAATTTGAAACCATTGCATAGGATATATTGTCTCCTCATTGAGAGAAGGTCTAAGTCAAAGTTAATTAAGGACTTAGGAACATAAGTTTTCAATCTTCATAAATTTTGCTTAGTTGAACTTTGAGTACAACTTATGAAATTGCCCATGTTATGCAACAATTCATGGTTGTACTTAGGACATTCCAAAAGAGAAAGGTGGAATTCTACTTTTTTTGAAATTTTTTAAGTAAAGTCAAGATTTATACCTACTATGATATATACATTTTTTTCATTTCGTAGAACATTTACATCATCTTCAAAGAACCTTCAAAAAATGCTTTTGTTTGACAAATATGATATGAAAATGGACACTCTCAATTGATCCACATACAGGTAAGAGTTAAAAGAATTAAAATGTTAGAAAATAGGGGCACCCACCCTAGTGCAGCACCCTCTCTAGCCCAAATGGGCCATAACTTATTACCTTACCTAAAATCTCATGAGTTCCGTTTTTTTATTTGTCGCAGTGACGTGGACAGTGCCCAGTCATACTGAAATGGGTATTTTTTTAATTGAATTAAAAAATTTTCTCCTTCTATGGGTGTTGACCAAGCAAATAAGAATATTCAGCCTACCCTAAAAAGCCCATTCTTTTCAGTAGGTAGTAGGAACATATAGATAGAGGCAAGAACCCCGTGTCAAGCCTTTGATGCACGTTTTGATCATGACATTTCTCTTAGAAAATAAATGTGGGATTCCAAAAAATATTTTAGGAGTTGTATGAGGTATTTACCTTAGAATTGCCCTCTCTATAGCCTCAATGTGGGACACGTGGACATGAAGGAAAATTCATAGATATTTGTAATGCCCATGATTTTTATACACGCAAATTTCACAATTATTCTTCAACGCATTATTATTTTGGTTATATTCATGAGTAACTAAAGTTATATTGAATGACATAACTTATGTTGTTTATCAATGAGGCAAGTTTTGTTTTTTTTGCATTTTTGAATATGAACCCCTATAATGAACAAAATTGTCTTATTGATGGCTCCTCAGCCAACCCCAATCCTTGAGTTAATTGATAAGCCCTCCCAAACATCTAACAAAGTATAATAGCTTCCCAACATGGGAAGGACCATTGCTTGGTTAAATTAACAATTTTATCGATTGGAGTAGTTGCAATGGATGTAATGAAGAGTCCACGTGAAGATCATTCAAAATTCAAAGCAAATTTTCATCTTGAATTTTCATCCTAGTATGATGCTCATGTTGGCTTCTAAAGAAATGGGGGTGTTCTTCAAGAAAAATTGTCAAAATTGCCATTTTTTTGTGCATTGCCCAAAATTGAAAATAAAAAACTTTTTGGAGGAACTTCAACCAAATGAAAGTGTAGTAGAGTATTATGAAAATGTGTAAAAATGTTTAGACCATTTGACCATGTAGTTTGAAAGATTATGACATTTGAAGTTAAAAAAAAACAAAAAAACATCTTTTATCCATGCAAAATGAGATCAGTAGACTTTGTGCCCACTTCAAGTAAATTTTTTGTTCTTGATGAATTTGCAACTCTCTACCATTGAGTTTTGAACCTTGTAAGGTACACTCATGCAAAATTTCATAAGTATAATTATATGGAGTCTAACTTACTCTAAAACACTTTGCAATGTGAGAAGGTTAATCTCTAAAGTTCCAAAAGTCTCCTCAAAGAACTCTTGGGACTTTGGGCAAGTATCTATAATTTTCATTTGAATATGTGCCTTGGGGAAAAAGTTATACTTCAATAAGCCCAAAGGAAGGCAAATGCGGGTAATAAGAAAAAAAAAAAAAAATTGAAATATGTATTTTTAACATTTATTTCTAATTTCTTATAGTATTGTCTATTTGGAAAGTTTTGATTCATTACAATTGGATAAGTGATGTGAAATGTCAGGAAGCTTCTTGTTTTTAGGCAATCTTAGCAAATTATTTGAGAAAATAATGTATTGAATTTGTTTATGAATTCAATTTGAACAATTTTTATAAAAGAAAATTGCACATAGTTTAATTTGCTTTCGAGAACAAGAAGCTTCCCGACTCTTAAATTTTTTGTTATTTGCATTGAAATTGGCAATTTGAGAGTTTTTGACCAAAAAAATGACCTTGGGACTATATGAATTAAGTACAATAGCAAGACATTAGTCATTTGTTATTGATTTTTTATGTGGTGAAGATTTTTTTGTTTAAAATCCAAATGGTGAAAACTTAGAAGCAAACATTTGGAATACATAGAATAATTTCAAAGAAATTTCAGATCACAAATTTCAAAATAAGAGACTTTGAAGTTAGAAGAAAATGTTTCTTTCTCAAGCTTATCTAATAAGGTCAATAGAGTTTGACACCTCTTTGAATGAGATTTTTGTACTAAATGTAGTTGTTTTTATAATTACATGTTTCATGTTAATTATCTACATGCTAGTTTTAGAAGTAGATGAAAAATTTAGCAAAAGATGCCAAAACTATGAATGTTCTTATTTTGTGTCATAATTTTGAAAACAATTGTTACAAATTGACTTCATATGACCTTATCTAAGATTTCAAGAGTCCATTGAATAAACACTTAGTCCTATAGGGGCTAGGAGAGTTGGAAACAATTTCACTTTCATTATTGCTCCTAATAAGTTAGGGTCATTATTTTCAGTTGAACAATTAATTAAAATGCAAAAATATTATTTTGAAGGTGCCTAAAGATAAATTTTGTGTTGTGGATTGGTTGCCATTATCAACCATGTATTTTTTCAAATATAAAAGAACATTCAAAACCTAGACTATAGTGTATTTATAATACATTTTTGAAACGGGATATGTACGTTTTATATTGTAAAATTTTCAAAGAATCTAAATAAAAAAACAACATTGATATAATGAATTTTAAAATTTAAATGAAATAAAATATAGTGCTAGGGGACTACATTTTTGAGTTCTCTATAAAGAA
Source organism: Climacium dendroides (assembly GCA_950106755.1). Classification (NCBI taxonomy): domain Eukaryota; kingdom Viridiplantae; phylum Streptophyta; class Bryopsida; order Hypnales; family Climaciaceae; genus Climacium; species Climacium dendroides. The sequence goes on from OX467087.1 coordinate 4,314,177, forward strand.
CCATGTCCCTCAAATGTTGATCTTGATCCTTTGAGGCATAATGAATTATGACTTAAAGAGGATTGAAAGATGAGATTTTCATTTTAGTAAGTGTTCAATTTTCTTTCTACCCTTGTACAAATATCATTCAACATTTGGTGACCAAGCTAGTCTCATTGATGTTGATTAGACAAAAATTACTTTCAATATATTTGAATGTATTTCATTCAGTTCATAGATCTTTCATGTATAATTTTCACTTTGATATGTCATTGTCCATCCACTACTTGTTGTTTCTTTGAGGGGTCAATAACTCTTCAACACTTGGTAAATCATAATTATTATTATTATTATTGTTTTATTTGTGTTTAATAGGTAGTTAATCAAATCAAGAAAATTCTTTCAATTTTTTAATAATTTATCGCCATTTTAATAAAATTGAATAAGTATTTGTGAATTCTACTTTTGAAAGTACATTGCAAAGTGCAAATTAAATTGCAAAAATAGGTGAAAAATATTCACAAACTAAAAATAATATCTAATAACATTCATTTCAAAATTCTTGAAGTTTGAAGGTCACAAAAGAATTATATTAGGAATTTTCTATTAAAAAATTTGTAAATGTACTTTGTAGTTACAAATATTTTTCCTTTGAAAAATTAGAAAGATGGAATATGAAGACTCAATTATGACCAAAAAATGCCACTTCACTGCCTAATTTTTCATCATGTCTATGGAAAACACTTGGAATGCAAATTTTTATTATCTTTATTATTATAAAAGTCTTGAAAAATATATTTCAAAACATTCTTTTTTATCTTTTGTCCATAAAGAATCAAAGAGAATCAAAATTTTCTTATTGATATGTACATGCTTAAGAAAACTAATGAGATGTGCATCTTGTTTTGACAAATGCCAACATATATCCGACCATTAATTTTGAAACTAGTGCAAAGATTGAAATTCAAGTTCCATTCTGGGGCTAGAGCGAAATAAAAGTTAAAAAAAAAAGTTTTAGATCCTACATCAAAATTTAAATAATAGGTGGAGAATTTACAAGAATCATTAGAGCCAATCAATAATAGAAAAATGTTCTATGATATTATAAGTGAGCACCAATTCTTTAATTGTACCAAGATTGCAACAAAAATTGCAATACAAACTATTGTGGTAATCAAGGGTCATTCACTTGTGACTAAGGACTAAGATGGGTCATTATCGTAGTTACAACTGTTGGTTACTATAAACTCTTTAGATTTTCTAGAATGTCTTTAGAAATTTCACATATTAATATTAAATTAAAAAATTAGATTTTTGAAACTATTTTTTCCATCTCTCAATAAAATAGACTCATAATTCAATAATATTTTTTAAAAAATCATAAAAATCATAAAAATCAATATAATCAGTTAAAATTACGTTACTTGAAATCTTTTGTATTGTGATGTGTAGTTTCTAATTAGGCCCATATCAACATTCCCTTTAGCCCAATCATCTTCTTTGGGATTGTTTTATTTATTTTTACTTCTATCTTTGTGCAAGTACATTACTTACCTCAAACTTGTCAGACAAGTTGATTACAAAGAAAGGCCATTTTTCAAAGATTCAAGAATTATTTTAAATGAATAAAGAGGCATTTAGACAAAACATTTGCTTTGATGCAATGTCTTCATCATTTAGGAAATGAGTGTTAGAGCATTAAAGTTAAAAGTTAGCTGAATTATCTATCTATACTAGTAGAAAAGGTGGGCTTTGTATACCAAGGAATTGTGCTAGAGTATGGTGCCTAAGGCCTATATTAACACTAATTTGTTGCCAATGTAGGACTTGGGTACTATGATTTGACACTATTCATTGGTATCCCAAAACAATTATATAAATTATGCTACAATAGATTCTTCATTCTCCTCAACTTCTAATTTTGATCCTTCATTCCCCTCCAAGTTTTTATAATTTTTTTAATCCATATACTTTTAATTGTTTGGACTTATAATCTTTAAATTGAATTCATCAATATATATGAATAAAATCCAAAATTGTGCTTTTTAGGAAGATAATATCACTAAATTTTCTTGTCTAGATTCTTGCCTAAAGTCTACAACCTCCATACATAAGAGCCTAGGTTTGGTTTTAGATGTACTTATTATACGATTGAGCTTTGAAAATTTGTAGTTTATTCATACAAAGTCCAAAAAATGCATTCTAAGAGTATGATATGATCCTTTTTCAACTACTACTAAGGGTCAATATAACTTTTATTATTCAATAATAGGAGCCATAACTAAGATCCTCTTTGGACACATGTAGGTGTTGTTGCTCTAGTGTAATCCATATGAATTGCACTAAAAACTGTAATAGATTGTCTAAACTTCTTAATGGATTGTTCAATTTCAAAGTTGGGTTTCCAAGAACTACTATTGGAGGAAGATTCTAAATAACTTTCTTTACAATTTCACCCAATATAAATCAATAAAATATACTTTCATTTGCTATTGCCTCTTACGTTTGTCTACATGCAAAAAAACAAAAACATTTGTCTCAATGGGGGCAATACATCCATTCTTCCTATGAAGGACTCATCTACCTTAACCCCTAAAGGAGCATTTAATAGATGAGTCGTGATGCATTGTTATTTATGTACTATCATGATCATTAATTTACTTTGTATTGAAAAGTATTTGGTTAATGTTTTTCAAAATTGATAACTGAATTGATAATATACTATACAGCCTCAGAGGCCTTTCAAGGGTTAAATAGTAGTTTTAAGAGCGGACTTTCAAGGGTTAGTTAATTCCCTTCCAGCTCCCGGGAATTGCACTATACTACTGCCTTGAAAAGTGTCTGCAGCAGACCACTCGACCTGCCTGTCTGCACCTCGGAACCGACGCGACGGGCTCCGCTCTTCAGCTTCAGCTTCGGAGGTGCGGTGCGTTCCCAGCAGCCGCCACGGGAGGAACCCAAGTGAGCCTTCTCAGTGTAAATTCCTTCAGTCCAGTACTCCAGTCCAGTTCAAAACCGAGCTTCTACATTACCCCCAACCAGGCAGCAAACAGTGCTGACAACTGAGTTGTGAGGGAGGGAGACTGACTGAGCCGCTGCTGCCTGCCTGCCCACCTTGCCTTTGGGTTCCGTTCTGTGGCGCCTCTGCCAGCCCCCAGCGGCCCTCACATGCCTGTTGCGGAAATCTCGAACCCAATTGGCCCGTCCCTTTTGCTTGGCTCCAACCACCCGGACTCGCTCACAGGCTCACACTCGCCGAGGCCCCACAATGCAGGCCAAGCAGGCACCCAAGGACTGAGCTGAGCGGAGCGGGCGGGCCACATCGGATGGATTTCCACGGCCTACTGACCGACCTCTAGCATTGCTGCTTTTGATTCGGAGCGGCCGTTGCAGCAGGCTTTCAGCCACAAGGGAAAGGGAACGGAATCATCCAAGAACGGGTGTAGGGATACTAATTTTGCGCTCGCTCGAGTAGGACAAACCCGGTGCCTTTGAAGGTCACCTTCCCTGTTACAGAGTCCTTCTGCAGCATGGAATCCATGGGTGGTATCATCACTATCATGTCTCGGGAGTACGACACTGGCAAGACGAAATATCTCGCCAGTTTGGAAAGGTGCCTGAGAGTGTCGACAGAACTGCCTGGGGTGATTTTTCCGAAAGACCTGAAGTCAGTTGATATTTTTTCCTCCAAAGACTTTGATATTTTTTGGGGTCTGCTCCGGCAACTTGTGGGGCTGGTATCCGTCCTGCACTGTTCCGGAGCGCAACTTGGAGCCACTGCTTTGTTGTTTTGTTCCAGCTGAAGGTGCGGCAACATGCTTCGATTGACAATTAGACAGTGTCCGCGATGTTTCCACCGTCGATCACCATCGGTGGATGCTTGATGTACTTGAAGATTCCATTGCAGTGACCTTCATCGCAGGTTTGTGTTGCAAGCAATCCTAGTTTTTGTCATTTGTTCTCGACACAAATGGGAAAAAAAGGTAACAAAATAGCAGTGGAAATTATGTCTTGTTCCAGTTACTGAGGCGGCCCAACTTGGTTGCCATTGGTAATTAATTGGATGGACTAACTAGCTCTCGTGGAAACATGTCTACATAGAAAAGGGAAATGACCACCAGAAGCTAATTGTGGGTCTTCTCGTGGTCATTTCCCGGGTCTACTACACGAGTGAACCTAGAACATGGCATGATTTTATTAGTGTAATTTTTCATTAGAGTTCATTGTTTTGATTGTAATCACACTTTTAATCTCTAATCTCTTTACTCTCATTGTCTAGGGTCCCCAAAGAACTGGCTACGACATAGATTGAAGGTGCGACAAAAAGCGCTTCAGTTAATGACAGTGTAGTTATTCCATAGTGTCGTTTTAGAAATTTCTGAGGTCACAGACTCACAGCTGCTCACAGCTGCTCCAGAGCTCGTTGTAATTGGCGATGACAATTTCTTATTTTGCAGCTGTGTTGACATCAATACCACTCCAATCGCACGTTTAGAAATCAGAAATGTTTCTCAAGTCGACAATTGAATTTTGTCCAGGAATCTTAAGAAGGAATCCACTCTTAATCTCTCATCGCGTTCCGGAACTCTTTGACTTTCAGGTGGTGTCGTCAAGGAGAAAATAGGAGATGCAGCGCTGGAATGATGAGACCAATGAAACGCTGTAAAAAGATATGATTCGTAGACATGATTCGGAAAGTTCATGTGGCGGTCTTATCCGGGATTAGTTCCGTTTTGTCCTGTGAATACGAGGATCCGAGATTGTACCGGACTGGTTACATTCCGTGAGGGACGTGCTTGTTACCGAGTTTCCCAGTGAAGATCTCCGAAGCATGCAGCTAGACTTTTCACCAATGACTCCTGAAGAAAAGCCCTTTTGTTTTTAACCCTAGGGTTTCTACAATCATGAACCTGAACACTAGTGCAAAAGGGTGGTTGAAATGACATCAAAATGTCATTTAAAATGTCATTTTTTTGATGTCATATCAACATGTAGGTTTTAATGACATTTTGAAAATGTCATTTAAACATACTGATGGTGTACATTTTAGCTCTTTGAAATCATATTTAAAAAGAGGTTTTAGATTTCAAAATCTATCCAAATTGAAGATTTTACTTTTTAAAATCTTACCCTTATGTAAATTTTAGTTTTTGAAATCTTAAAAAATGTAGATTTTAGATTTTGGAATCTTACAAAATATAGATTTTAGATTTTGAAATCTTATAAAAATGTAGATTTTAGATTTTGAATGTTTAAAATGTAGATTTTACAAACCTACCAAAATGTAGATTTCTCCACTAAATCTATCTGCTTTGGACATAAGTACATTTCTTCACATGCATAGTTTAGAAGAAGAAATGTAGCGTCAAGATTAGACTCTACTCACTATGTATTTCTACTACTTGTCTTCTCCATGGCAATTGTTATGGGATAATGTTTTCTTCTAAAATCTACCAAATTTATTGGTTGAAATGACATTAATTTCATTCTTGATTGAAACATACATAATGGAAGCAATTCTTCTTCTAAAATCTACCAAAATGTCAAAAATGTCATTTCAACATGTCATTTCAACCACCCTTTTGCACTAGTGGAAACTCGTACTGGTGGTGTCAAATTACTGCTTATGAAGCTATCTTCAGTGGATAATCTGAGGGCTTGTTGATTCTATCTTTCTATGAAGCAGGAGTTGGTGAATCGTTTTTCTCTCCACTTCGTTGATCAAAAACCTTGCTCAACAGAGTGGGTTATTGAAATCAACAATTGAACATTGTCACCTGGTACGAGTAAAATCAGACTCTTTCGTAAGCACTTCAAAGCAATTGTCCACCACACAGGTGAAAAACGAGCTGCGATTCTTCAATGGACCTGGCGTACATTAAAACCTGGTCATGCATTATCACACATGAAGGCCTATACGCAGCAGCTATTTACATTATTCCTTTCGATTGTCCTCCATTTCATCCTTGATGCAACTTAGAAATACAAATTATTTACATTATTCCTTTCGATTGTCCTCCATGTCATCCTTGATGCAGCTTAGCAATACAAATCATTGATCATAGTGAGTTTCTCAGTTCTAAGTTCAACAAAATTGCTGATTTCATTGAACTCAAAAGTGTGAAACCCATATATAGCACTTCAAGGAGACCAAACTATACGTGGTTATTATTGCCTGATCTATAAAAGCGTGATAACTGCTCCATGAAATCAACCAGACCATTTGTGGAGACAAGCATTGGTGAGTGATTTTCAGGTATATTTTGTTTCGTCACGGCTACGGGTAAAACTCTAGATGAAAATTTAAAGTTCCTCCACATCCCCAGAGTTACTATTTTCGGTACTCACGATACTAAAATTGAACTCACACATTGTGTTGCGATCCCTTGTGTCTTTGAAGAGTCACGTGAATCGAAAATCAGGGGGGCTAATGTCCTCCCTCTTCAATACCTTGCTTCTTTTAACTTTCCATAGAGCATGGCTAAGGCGGCCCAAGCTACAATGATCCTGGTGTGGGGCTTCGTGCAGAAACTGAGGTCAATGAATAGATAAATTCTGTGGCACTTAAGTGAAACATGATTTTCTATGAAAATCAAAATCTCAAGGAATACTGAGTTGATATGAGTTTGAATGCGTGACAGGTGTGCATTGTCATTCCAACGCATCACAACCATGGTAACACTTGTGGAAAAACACTTGAGTTCTTCAGATGCATGAAGTGTCCTGGAAAGGTTCGAGAAAAATCTATGCCTTTCTATTCTTTACATATATATCATTACTGTGTCTGAATGATTACTGAGTGGAAGCCATTGGCACAACCTAATACCCTTGGCTATCATAGTAATCAAAGCTTGGCGTCACTCCTAAAGCTGTCTCCATATCTTGGTAGTGAATTATCACAAGTACTTTGATATGAAATACAGATACCATCTTCAAGAGTTCAGCCCACAAGTCTTGGAATTTTGTAGATAGAGAGGCAAGTGGGAAAGGATGACAATGGGTGTGCCTAGCACGCTTGGACTGACATGTACTTTTGTCTTGGGCGACTAAAATACTGATTTTGAACTTACAATTGGTCCGAATAGAGCGTTTCCACCACGGACGTGGCAGCCTGCTACAAAACTGCAAAATAGCTAGCTAGCTTGCATGATAACCACGATAACATTTCCGTTTGGTTTCATCAGATGTGGATGTTCAATGACATTTACGAAAGTGTCGTGAAGAACCACATTCACTAGAAAATCCTCACAACTTTACACGGCATACTACTAGGTAACCACTCCCTATGTGTCATTACAGTATTGATTACTTTACAACCGTGTTCATGCACAGCAGAAATGTCACCCTGTTATATGACATTGACTAAACGTAGCTCAATTTCATAAGGCCTAATCAGACAACACAAAATGGGTGCCGTGTGAGAATTCATAATGTTAGGGTGATAGTAAAATGGAGTGGAAGATCACTGTTGTACAAAGATAATGTTGAATATTATATTGCCTTATCAAACAAACAAAAGAAAATTGTTTTTTCGATTGTCTCTGAAATTGACAATGACTGCTTGAAGCTCGTGAGCTCACTACAGTGAAAAAATCCATACGTCCAAGCTAATCAACTTGGCCGCAAGAGGTGGTGCTGTCGTGGAGGCTACTAATACTACGTATTGGAGCGTCGGTTGTAATATTCGGAAAACTGCTTCGGACCTCTAGCATAGGGACACAATCTACGCACTAATTGTCTGATTCCAGTATGAGGGAATAACTTGAAGATAGCCTCAACTACTATATATTCAAGACGGCTTGTCTAGTGCAATTTGAATCAAACAGTCAAATGGACCAACCTCTGAATCTTCAGGATTTTGGGAGGGAGGACATCCTGGATTGTGAGATTTTTCTCGGCACGCCTATTCACCTTCCTGTCAAGGGTTGTTACATCACTGATATAGAATCTAAACTTTGTGGGAGCTTCGGTTCCCATGCTGATCTGAACTTCTTGACTTAAAGTGGCTGAGGGGCCAAAAGTTTGCAGGGCAATGTGATACCTAGGACAAATTCAATGCCACCACAATCATGAGAATCGGCATATCCAAAGTCAGATTCCAACAGGACGGATATTTTACTTTGAAAACAATGTAGCATGTATAAGAGGTCAATTAAGGAAAATAAAAGCAATGAAGGTATGACGTGAACACGATGCTTGGCATTGACACTGTACAAGCGTATAATGTCCGCTCCGACCGTCACTTTCTGGTCCCACCCATTATCCATCAAGTCCGCAAATACATTCTCTTCTAGATTCTGGAAGGAAAATAGCGACGCATTCTTGACTCGGTTGGGTGTGGTAGCTCAAAAAGATCTACAAAAACGCCCACCGGCATGAACCACTGCACATGCGCTTGTCGCGAACCTGTGTTGGGCTTCATCGCTCTGCAAAAATCTGCACGCATTTTCGCATGAAAACATTTGGATGTAGACATATCAGGAAGGGGCCAATCTCTAGGACTGAATTCTGGTAGGGGGAATCTCCTCATGTTGGGCACCGGCTGGAGGCACATAGACCTACTTGTAGAAGAATACTAGAGCCTTGAGCAACTCCCTGTGTGATCAATCATGGTGAATGGCTTCGCCTATTTCTACATGAAGCCCCAACTCCACTCCCACAATGGATCTAGGGTCAATCCAATCCGCATTGAAACAAGGGTATAGATCTGCAACTTCAAGGCAAAAAATTCTTGTCAGCATCATACAACGTCAACAAATTGGTTAACTTGATCTATTTGAATCTATTTTATTGCTCGGTTTTACAACAATGTGCGATGAAAACAGATACAGGAAGGGCATGAGCTACAACAACTGGACTTGCTGCGGGTTTTTTTCCTAGTAGCCAATAGTTGACAGTCTAAACTTAAAAATGGCTATCTATTGCACCTTACTTTGACAATATATTCTGTTTATTAAACAAGCACAGGTTTGACCACAAGTATTGCCAAAGCTGAAAAAAGAACCAACGGGAAGTATTTTGAACACCTAATACAGAAGATGGCATTTGTTGGACTTTTCAACTGAAACACACATATGGTGTCGGGCACAAGGGCAAGATCTAGTGAGTAATTTCACACGGCAATGACTTACAGCACGGATGCTATCAACTGAGATCACCTTAAGTCAATCCATTCCACAAGTTCAGTAGCCTATGTTGAGTCATTTGCAACACTCGTCTACGGTACCCTTCCAACTTCCATTCGTTCTACATTCCACTGGAATTAAAATTGCGGGAGATATGAGATACTTACAGTTGCAACGAAGTCTCGGCTGTGCAACGTTTGGGTCTAGTCTCAAGTACCAAGATTCATACGCATGGTGCACTCGCACTCAGAAAACAACCTCCGGTGAGTCACCAAGTACCTCGAACTCCTTGATTTACGCCTTGTACAATGATTGGGGATTATCCTCTCCATAACGCGCGTAGTCAGGGCCCCATGCAGTTGTGATATCTGGCTGCAATGTCACCACGAATTCAGCTCAAACTTTGTCGGAATCCACCGCCCCTTTGTGTCCTACGAGTTGTGCAGGATGACCAACTTCACTCTATTCCTGGGAGGCATGTGGGAAACACATGCAACCAACAGAAGTAAACACACTAGAAATATTGAATCTTCATGGTGATCAAGGCTAAGTACGCTTCAATGAAAATAGAAATGATAAATTACGAGGCCTCAATCTAACGGAAATCGAGAGTGGAGACTATAGTGACCTGCAATCATTTTCATACCTTTAGTTGTCAACGAACTGGTCATGCACAAGGAGCTCCTAGATTCCCACAAGGGAAAATGGGAAACGTGGATCAATTCCCATGGTGCACAAGAGAGACAAAGGGAATTACCTTTTTCTTGTGATCGTCCTCACTGACAAGTGGGAGAGTATTTCCTTTTCCCTCCTCCCCATTTCTCTCCCCCTCATTTGTCAGTAATAATGTGGTAATCACATTGGGATTCCATTCACCGAGTGTGTACATCAATTTGTCTATTCCCATGCAATAAAAATAAAAACCCTTTCAACATTCACCTCAAGCACAATTTTCACATGAACTTTTTTTCTTTCTCAATTAAAACTCCTCATAGCTGTTAAAACTCTTCAAAGATATGAAGACTAATATAGGACTATAATATAAATCAAAAGACTACTACCTCATTGAAACTTCAGGAGACTTTATTTAAATAACTCTGTCCACAAATATGTTCAACTCCTGAAAGAACATACTAGAAATTTGAACAAGTCTACCTTGATATTTCTCTTCACTTACCTGCATCCCAAAGCCCACACAAATAGAGTAATTAGTTTATGACATGATTCATTGTTTCATGTTATAGTGATATTCTACCGAAAATAACATGATGGAGATAGAGCTCAGATCAAGTTGTTGTCAATTTGCAATCACAACAGGCCATTAAGTGCACAATCTTTCACAGCAGAAAAAACAACACAAAATTACAGCATAAAGACTTGTTGTAAGAAAATTCATTCTTACTAAGGATGTGGTGAGCAACAATAGAATTGAGACCACTACAAATGCCTTTGCCCCAAATGCAAGCTTGTACACTAGCCCATGCTACAATCAAAGCCAAAAAAAAAGTTCACATGAGCTCCAAAAGCCAAGTTTCTCATTGCGTAAAATACTACATTCTAAAGTAAAACATGTACACAGTTTTGAAGCTCAAATTTCTCAAGCATACATTTTGCATGAACTAGAAACAAAACCATGCTAAAATCAAAACCAAAATATTAATATCACCTCATACTTTGAAAGTCAATCAACTTATGATCATCCATTCAATGGGTTGTCTGTGTAGACTTTTCACCATCTCATGCCAGGAACACTTATATCTACCATCATCCATGGCAACAAACTTTCGAGAGCAGGGCCCCATTTGCCTCAAAAGACAAAGCTCCACAGTACCCACCAAATTGTCAAGCTCCATTACAGTCCCATTCACAAGTTGTAACTCAATATCACCATTAGGTTCTATACATAAATTAACTTCAAAGATAATAGCATAGAAAAATGGATCTCCATCCACCCAACCCTTGGGCTTCACAAGCATGATGTCTCCCAATTCAGGGAACGGAGGGATACATCCTGGTTGTCCCACCTCTAACAAGTGAGACTTGGGAGCTCTATCTTCAAGCTCAAAAGCCACCAAATAATCTTTGTGAGGAATTGGCAATGTCATAAATTTGTAGATGAGTTGTTGTACCGGCCTAATGATGGTTTCTCGTGGTTGAGCATTCAAGATTCTCATCCCAGAAATATGATGCACCAATGGCATCACCGAATCACAATCCTGCACTCGTTGTTCAAAGCAGGCAGCTTCAAAGAACACTTGCATTTTACCTTGCAACTCATGAATGAAAACCCCCAAGATTTTTCCCTTCCATGTCCATGAATGATCTGTATTGCCCAAATCTAGTTCAACTACCACCAAGTCATTTATATGGTATCCCACGCCCTGTAGTAGCACAAAGCTGATCTTACACAAATCCAAATTCAAAAAACTTGAATTTTCATTGTTCAAAACCCCTTGTGCTCTCCAAAATTCTTCCAAGTACACGGACATCACAGGAGTCGTTTGTTTCACAATAGGACATCTAGGACCAACACAAATTCCTTTCTACGCAATTAAACTTTTACAAGTGCATGGCTCCAAATTGAAAATGACTTTTGCCAGATTTCTTGCCTTCTCTTGAGAATACACCACAACAACCTGATCGCCATGCCAAACGTCACATGTAGATGACGTATCATCAATCTCCGAAGTGTATACTTGTTGCGAAGAGAAAAGGAACTTGTGAACTTCATGTAAAGCCCTTTGATGAGGAAACATACCACCTTTATTTATCCTGATATACGAAAAGGTCTTGGTGAAGAAATAGCGCTTGAAGTAATTTAGGTAGGATACTTCCATAGACTTCTGGTTGGTAGGAATAGCCATGTAGTTGGACACTTGTTTCTCAAATGCATAACACCAATAAATATCATGGCAGCCATGCCTCATTATATCGTCCAGAAGCTCTCCACTGCCAGCAACATGCTCAATGCTCTCTTCAACTCTCACTCTCCAAGCCGCCAAAAGGGTTTGTGTCGTTGCAATTGAACTTGTTGTCCAACCATGTCTTCGAGCATGGGAATCGAATAGCCTAGAAATTTCAATTAATAGCATTCCTACACCACCAAGGATTGAATCTCTTTTAAGATTAAGATGATCCAAAATGTACGGAAGGCACCACATCACAAATAGCTGATATTCTTCAGCCTTGTAGTAACCCAAGGACTTCAACTTCCTTGGCCATCGTCCTCCTAAACCTTTTGGTTTATGCTTCAAAGCTGTCACAAGCGCCTCCTCAAGCTCATCAAATCGACCTAAAGCACTCATACTGTCAACCAACAAGGCCACATATTTTTTCAGCATGTTGAGAGAGAGGGTATGCATCACGTCATAAACCAAGTCTCTGCTGATATAAAAACCGTAGAGGTGATAAAGTCGCCAAGCACTAGAGTACCCGGAGATGCCACTTCTCCTCTCCAACTCAACTCTGTCTTTCCCAGGTTGTAATGTTCGCCACTCACATGCTGCAACTAGTAAATTTTCACAACTCCGTAAAGGAAGGGGGTGGCAAACTTCTCTTCGAGTGTTGCAATATACCAAGTTCGCTCTAGAGGTTGTAGCATCCCTTCTCACTTCCAAAGACACTTGATGGCATCTACAACCACCATAGCCTCCATACTTAACTCCGCCAAATTTGCATTGTGCTGGAGCATCTCCAGTGAAAGCCATGAGCATGGCATGCAATTGTACCTTTCCGTCAATACATCCTGATGTATCAAGATGTTCACTAATAACATGTAGTGGATACGCATAAGAAACCGGGAAGCCTGTAACAAACAAAGCCTCCAACTCTGAAAAGAAAGGCTCCAAAAAGGCACTTTGGACACTTGAATCGCCATGCTTTATGAGCTTGGTTGAACTTGCTGGTATAAAAAAGATTGGAATAGGACCCAATGACAATTCCTTTCCTGTGTTCAATATTTCAACTTCAAGTGTCACGCATTCTCTCAGTGTTGTCCTTGTACTTTGAAATCCATCCCAATAGCCAAATAGAGCAAAGTTTCTTGGATCTCCCTTCAAGCATGAAAAAAATAAAATTTAATAATCAGTGTTTTCCAAATATATAGTGTAAACAAATCAAACAAATTTTTATTTACTTTGAAGAAAATAAGATTAGTCATCTTAAACATTAGATTAATAAATTTATTTTTGTTTTTCAACAAAACTATAAAATGAAAATGACATCAATTTGCTTAGAACAACAAAGTATTATCAAAACAAAATATTCAACAACTAATTTGTATGCCAAATCACATACTCACCTTCTTTGTGTGTCTCGGTGCCTCGACAAGAGTGCAACACTCGGAGCATGAAAATGAATATAAGCCAAGGTGGTGGTTGTAGCTATCAAGTAGTTCTTCACACCTTTGTGATTCTGGAAAAGCTCGAAAACTTTGTTTGCAAGTAGGATTGGGACAAATAATTGGGACCTCCCATTCCAATTCAGGATCCCAAAATGATGCATACTCTTTGATTTTGGAACCATCCCAAAATTCCCGAATTGTTTCTGGGATAAAATCTTCTGGTAAACCTTTCCAAGCATCTCTATTCCTCCATAATTCCAAAAAGGCATGGCATAATGTGCGGCTCAAACACATGAAAGTTAAAATACCTACCATGGGCAAATACTCAAAAGATAGGATATCTTTTCACATCTTTTCACATCTCGGACACTTTTGGCTACAACCAGAGCAATCTCGCCTATGCTTGACAGCTAACTTTGGAATGCATAGACAGTCCAACTTCAAATTAGAAGAATCCTCTTTATGTGGCTTCAATATAGTTGGGACATGGCTTGCAACACCATCACCTGTGCAAAGCCGCCACTTCTGAGCTTCCACCATTCCCAAGCCTTTATAAATTTTCATCAACTGCTTCCAAGTTGTTGGAGCTTGAACACCACCTATGTCTCCACTCCAATCTGGACCTACCAAAGAAAGCAACCTCCCCAGTGAAAGGTTTTTGTAGTCTAAAGATCCTGACCTGGTCATGTGGGGCTGATCTTGAAAGGATCCAAAAAAGGCTTGCATTATTTCCCCCTGCGAATCAATAGACATGTGAGACTTATCAAGAAATACTTGTAAGTCAATAATCTGTGTCATAATAGCTTCATGCAAGCTCAAGGGTTCAGGCTCAGGCTTAGGTTCTCTAGCATGTGACGAGCTTGGAGTTGAATATGTGTTTTCTGCCACATTCGACAAGGGCTCTTCATGGTTGTATTCTTGAAATAGCAAAGGAATGGCCACTAAATTATCCCTCATCCTTTCCATGCTGTAATGTCTGGCAATTGTTACCTGGGTCCATTTCCGAGCTCCTTTGCAAAGATGACAAAAACAAGTTAAGAGGTTGGGCTGCTCAATATCTTGAACTTGTATCACTAGCTCTATATTTCCATGAGATGTACTTCCACCAAATGCAGTAAGATTTTGAGAAGAAATCAATCTCCTTACACTATGGTGGACTTTTCCTTTTGAAGATAATTTATCATAGTTATACCATGTCCTTCTTGGCACCATCTTGACAAAAGGAGTAAAATATTGGCACAAATAAGAACACCTACACGGAATTCTATCATTCGTTCCAGACTCCATTGTTGCGATGTTGCAAGCTGCATGTGAGCATAAAATATAATCCCAAAATATGGATTGGTTTGACTGTTACTATTCCTCATTCTGGAAAAATAATAACACCCACCACACATTCTATCACTGGGAACTTCCAGGGGTTTAGGGCAGGCTAACTGGGGAAGATTTAGGCCCCCCTTTAGCCCCCCTTAGCATTGATGCACAAGATGGGGGGGCCTAAACTTTAGCCCCACCTTTACCCCCATTTTTGTACGCTTTAGGGGGGGCTAATTTTTACTCACCAGCAACAATACGGATGGAATTTGGATGGAATTTGGTCAATTTTGAATGAATTTTGATCAATTTTGGATGACATTCATTATACAATGGGATGAATGTCATTACAAATTTGGATGAAATGGATGAATTTTGAATGAATTTTTGGACGAATTTTGAATGGATTATAGATGACAAAATTGATGAAAACAAAAAACGAGAATGATGAAACATCAACTGCATAAATGCACAAATTTACTCAAAAAATGATAGCTCAACATTGAGATGCTAAATTTGTATGCGTCTTCCTACTCCCTGTCTAACCATAAACGAATATACTACTGCTATAACCCCGCATGCAATTCTCTAGTATTGGAGTTCCAATAACGCAGAACAGATCATCCTGCATCATGAACGCCCTGTCGTCAATCGAAATTGGGCTGGTGCAAAAGGTGCCCTCATTACAAAATTCATAACCTACTAAAAGCATTTTAAGCCTCAATGACTGAAGGTTTAGTTTTGAATGACTACATCACATTTACTAGTGATAAACGTTTCACTTGCTGGTGAAAAAAGGAATGAAACATGGAGGGAAAAAACCCCATATGATCCAATCAATACTGCTAAAAAATAATAAAGTAAATTTTGGGGCCTCTCGGTCCTTTCAAGGTTAAGAGGGCTCACTGCGTACCTGTAATGTAGACTCACCAATGACATGGTGAAAGGTGAACTGAGTATTGGGCTCGCCATCGATGATGGGCTCTCTGTCTTCATAGAAAGCAATCTCCTAACCATCACGCATGCCCTTCTCGATGTCCACTGTGATTGACTGATCCACGTGCTCGAACTTCATGTTCGGACACTTCTGGCATACCTGCTCTGTATGCTGCTGGTACATCCTGGTCCCGATTTGTTGGTGCATTACCTTGTTCTTTCGTATTCACTTGCAGTTCCCGAACGCCGGCTTCACCACGTTCTTATCCCTCCATATCTGCAAGCACCAATGTTCCAATACCCGTCAGACTTGCCAAACACGAGCAACATCAATGGGGGAACATCCCTGCCCGACCCACCTTGCTCTACTGCTAAACAGAGGTTGAGATAACACTTCGGTAAATTGCAGCCCACTAGTCCCTCTGCCATCAAAATGAACAATACAAATGCTAGTTACCTGCTCCTTGTGTTCTTTCGTTTGGGTCAATTACCGAGTCGTCAATTTTCACTCGAAGTGATGACCCCAGACTTTTACGAAGCCTGCTCGTATCCTTCAGTTCGGAAAGAAATGCATCCTGCCAAGGTACTTTAGTTTGAGATAAGCTATGTACTATGGAGACTATCTTGCTGAACACATCTGGGAAAACTCTGAATTGATGCCTCTGCACAACTTATGGGGCGCATGTGAACGAGGACCTGCATCATGATCACAATTCTTGTCAAAAAAAAAAAAATCAGACCTTTTACACAAAACGAGAACTGCTACACATCAAAAATCGAATATAGACAATTCATGTCTCCATGGTATCATGTGCATTGAGCTAAGCACCACATTGATTGAAGCCAAGCACACAATTGAAACCAAAGCAGAAAATGAAAACACAACACTAGAGAGGCGGCAAACATCTGAAGAAGTAGCAACCATTTGGAGAAGCAGCAACCACAAGAAGAGGTGATCACGATGGACAGGCGGCAGCCACGACAGGCGGCGACCGCGCTGGAGAGGCGGAAACAACGGAAGGGGAGATCTAGCGGCTATTAAAAAAACCGCTAAAAGAAATTAGCAAATTATTGTTTTAATTTCAAAATTTCAGGCCGTATTACCAAACAGAATACTTGGATTACAGGAAAACAACCACTTATGAATAATAATGACGATTTTTATCCAGAATTCATCAAGAAATAAGGGATTTTGACTCCCCTACTTATGCTACCAACAGTTCCTAGGTGACTAGCCCAAGGGTATAACCAACATTCACTGAATTAAAGAATCCAAGATATTCGGCAATTGCCAAAATCTTCAATGTTCATTGAATGCAAGTACCATGAGATTTGAAGACAAGTCTTTGTACAAGTGAGGTGGTAAGAGGTAAAGCAACCCATGTGGTATATGTAAATTAGGATTAGTTAGAAGCTCAACTATTCATAGTGAAGTCATAAGAATTATGTATAAAGTAGACTTCCTGACCCCATTTAAACATAATTAATAAAAAAATTCAAAAAACTTTTAACTAGACAAATGTGTAAAATCAATTTAAATTTCATCTCCAAAAATCCATTTGTGATTTTGAGCCTCCAATCAAAAGTTATGGATAAAATTCAAAGAGGATGTTTGAAAACGCCAAGAAAAATGTCTCTATTAACCCCTCTCTAAACTTTTTCCATAACTTTTGATTAGAGTTTCAAAATTACAAATGAATTTTTGGAGATGAAATTTAGATTGATTTTACACATTTTTTCAGTTCAAAGATTTTTGGAATTTTTTATCCTACTATGCTTAAATGTGGTCTGAAATTCTACTTTATACACAATTCCTGCATTTTTGACAATGAGTTGTCAAAGCTCTCATCTACAAATTGTCCCATAATCTATGACAAGCAATGAATTTCATCAAAGAAATGACCTATCCATTCCCTACTCAATGAATGCTGATGAAGTAATCCCTTAATTTTTACCATCTATTTTGTTTATTGGTAGATGGTCAAATAAAAAATTGTTCTTTGACTCCATGGATTATTATTAGATTCAATGGACTTTGAACCAACCATCTTTGCATTTATTTGTACATTTGAACTTAGTTTTTGTAATTTATTTTCCTATTTTTTACCAATTGTTTTTGCAAACTTAAAGAAAATGAATGAAGTAAGAAAAAAAAACTGATTTCCTACCAAACTAAATAACTCAATTTAGACAAGGGCTTTCCAAGCACATGCTCAAGGGCCTCATAATCCAAGAGATTTCAACTCGAAGGTGCACTTAATTCTACTACAACAAACCACATGTGAAGAAGTGGTTTCTAATTAACTATAATTTTAATTTCAAATTTTGAGCATTGTTTATTAATGACTATAGGATTTTAATCCCAAAATTTCAAATTCAAATAAAATATGGAATGATTTCTAGAAGTCGTTCAAAATGTACTAAAATGGCATGTTTTTTTAACTCAAATATTTTTAAAGAATACATTTAGATGACCATTGCATCAATATTGAACTCAAAATGAGCTTTCAATAGAGAGTTATTTTTAGAAATTCTCTGTTCATTTTTTAGACAATTTTTTCTTATATTACATTGGGATGTGAAAGTAATTTACCAATTTTACACTGTAAATTTTTACTTCACAAATTTGTAACTCATTTTTATTAACAAATCAAAATATCTATAATTCAAAACATAAACTTTCAAAATAAAAAAATCTATTCATATTATTTTTATTTCATTTATTTAAAATTCAAAAAGTAAATAGGGATCCAAAGCACACTAACATCAAAAAAAAGGGGGACCCCCCAAGGATTTCAAGATGACAAACAAACAAACAAAACAAAACAAAACAAACAACTTATTTTATATAAGAAAACATAATAGCAGTTTCAAAAATTTCAACTCTGTAGAAAGACAAGATTTTTTCGTATACATCAACTCTATAATACATTAACTTCTATATGTCTTCATTCTTTTCCACAATTGATTATTTGGAGAAAACCATTATATAGTATTATTTGGAAGAATATTTGGGAAGTAATTTGCAAAGAGAAGTTGTAAAATTTGAAATTTAGATTACATCCATACAACCTTAGGAAAAAAATGAGGCCACAAAAGGGCTGCCAATTTGAAGGGGAAGATTTAGAGTGTCAGCCGTTTGATTACTTGTGCACGGTGTCCAATGTCCAAGTTGACACTACTGGTGCTAGCACAACTTTGGAAAATCTGGAAACATATACTTCTTTGTCCTGCATACATAACATTCAGTAGCCTTTAGAAAAGTTGCCTTTCCTTCCCTAGAAGCATCATCCAAAAAAAACATCCATGCGGAAAATTAAAGTAAGCTCCAATATTGGGTGCATGGAACGTGGCAGTAGACTTTTGGTTTACATTTTTTTTCCTTCTAAATCTCGGACCAAACAAACAAACATTCAAAGAAACTTTAAGATGATATATCAAACACCAACAGAATTCTTCGAATCAAAATCCCAATGTCATTTAACCCATCCAAAAAATAATTTTGATATACCTATAAAGGAATTGAGTAGAATTCATTTGAAGGAATGAAAGTTGGAGATGTCATTTTTATATTGAAATTGGTTTTTCACCATAAATCCTCAAAGGATATGGAATAATTTGAAAATGAGTGCTAAACTACTTATTGTCAAAATGTCAAAATTATGTTTATGTAGAATTTCAAACCGCATGTAGTCATAATAGAATAACTTTTTTCAAAAAAATGTGGACTAAAAAAAGTTGAAAAATTTATTTGAATTTCATCTTCACAAATCCGTTTCATATTTCAAACCTCCAATCAAAAGCTATAGACAAAATTTAGAGAAGATGTTTCAAGATGTTTAAAAAAATGTCCCTTCCAACCTCTCTTTGAAAATTATTCATAACTTTTGATTGGAGGCTTGAAATATCAAATGAATTTTTTGAAACAAAATTTAAATAGACTTCCCAACTTTATAGTCCACAATTTTTAGAAAAAAATTATTCTATTATGACTAAATGAGGTCTGAAATTTTACTTCAAATAAAATTCTTGCTTTAATTTGACTTAACTATGAGCGGTCGAGCTCCTACTTACTTTAATTTAATAATCTCACATTGTTTACTTTACCTCCTACCACCTCATATGTATATAAAGATTTGCTTCTCATTCTTCAAACACGAATCATGAAAGGTGTTCAAATCATAGTGAGGAAATTGAAGCAACAATTTCAATGAGTAGAATGCTAATTCCATGAAATTTCTGGGATGGTGAGAAGGTAAGGGAGACTCAAGATTGGTGGAATCCTGCATGTAAATGGGAATTACCGGTGCATTGTCCAAATCCTGAATGTCGCATGACATATTGTGCTTATCCAACTAAATGCAACGAACTAAAAAATAATTGAAATCCTGAAACAAAACACTATAATTTTCAATGTTGGAGTTGCAAAAGGCGTGTTGTTCAACCAAAGTTGATGGTGAAAGGTGATCCTCGAAATGTTGCATTGGGAGCACACTGGGATGGTTTCAATGTAACGGGGAAAAGGTCTCATGGTTGTTGGATCTTAAGCGTAACTGTACTGAATGCTGGGATTACATCAAATATTTCATTGTTGCCTATATTGTTCATTCTATTGGATAATAATGAAGATTTCAATATTCAACGCATGAAAAAATGCATTTCTTCCTTTCTACAACCATTTGTAGAAGAGCTAGAGATCTTATTTTTGGAAGGCATAAAATGCAAGTACAACTATCCAATTGGTCGAATCAACAATTTTTTATCAGCTTCAGATGTTGTACCAGTGATTCGGGCATTTTTGATGTTATTTGCAGGTGACCATGTCGCACAATGCAAGATTGGAAGACTAAAGAGCTCTGGACCTGCAGGATGTAGACGTTGTAAGATGAGCTATGTCGAGTTGGGTGCAGGAAAATATGCATATAATAAAAACGAAGAGCAATCCACCTCCCAAGAGGACATTGGAAGAGCTATTCCATGGTGTACGGGAATGGAATATTTATAGTGATGAACCGGAAGAAAGGGAGCGTCGTAGTAGAGTATCTGGTGTTTCTGGAGAATCAAAGTTGTGGCGGTTGTACCATCTTTATGGATTTGACTTATCTAAAGATTTGGTATTTGATGTCATGCATATTATGGGGTTGAATCTTTTCAAAACTTATACTAAAAAGTTTTTCGGAGATGTAGAAAAGCATGAACACAAGAACAACATATTTGATATTATTAGGTCAGCTTGCAAATCAATCACAGAAGCGCGTGTAGCTGAATTAAGACAAAGTCAATGGCCCCGTGATCCTATAAACAACTATGAAACTTATACAGTTGAAGAGTATCAAAAATTTGTGCAATGAATCTTACTAATCATTTTACATAAATTCAAAGGAAAATATTTGGAAAAACGTAGCATAGAAGGATTGTACCTAATAGATATAGCTCACTATTTTTTCAACTACACAAGGTCAAGAGGTTGGACAGAGGATGATTTGCTTATTGTTCATCAATTGCTACAAAAATGGCGGATCCTTACAGAAGAATTGGATGGTCCAAATGGTAGACCTTTAGAACATGTTGCTGGAGCAGGACATATTTTGGAAGATATAAGACGATTTGGACATAGTGATGTATATTGGTGTTTTCCATATGAACAAGAAATACAAAAATTTACAAACATGAATACAAACCAAAAGAATGTAGAAGCAACTTTCATAAAATACTGCTCTCGAAGATTATTTCAGAAGGTTAGTATAAACAAATACCAAGAACGCGACAATTTAGAGACTTCCGAACGATCACTGGTACAAATACACAAATCATATTGGCATTCTGAGGAAGTTGAAGATGATCATGCTAGTAATTGGCTATGTCCATTGATCCATGGTAATGGTTATCTGAGAGTATCTACAAAGGAAAAAGCCATAGAATTGATGAGATTATTGAAGTGTCCACCTATAAATACCTGTGCTATTACAGCAGCTACAAAGGGTATTATAATTAGCCCTCTTCATAATAGACCAGAGCAAGCGGACCCTATTATATCTTCATATTTGCACCATCAACATCCGCACATGGAAATGAATCAGACACCATATATATACAAGCACAAAAGGTGTATGATGGGCAATGTTTTTTACGAAATTGGTGACAATGTTGTAGTAAAACACGATAATCCACATGGTACTTCTTTCAAAGGCACTATCACACTATTCTTTTCACATGAATATCAAGGTTTCATTCAAGTATATTTTGCAGCTACATATTATGAACAAATACAAACAAGAATGAATGGCCAAAACACAAACTTGGTTGATGAAATCACTGGTATGAATTTCATCAAGAGCAATGTGGTAATTCCCTTTGATGATACATGCCTTAGGCCGATGAATTGTATTATGCACAAATTCATGTATATAAAAAATTCTCGTCTAGGAAGAACAAAGAGCTTGGCATATGAAATGGAAGATACAATGAAACGTAATTGATTAGTTTGATGAGTGGATTATTAAGAATTGATGTAAGCAAACATGTAATATAAATTGTTTTGTTATAAAAAAATTTGAAATGAATTGGATATTGCAATATAAATATTTTCAAATATGTGAGTTTAGAATAGAGTATAGAACTGAAGTGATTTAATTGAAACTTTGTGGTTTTCTACTAGTTGACTTTTGAAAACTTATACACTTTCTGAAAATGTATTTTTTATTTCAATTGGTGCCTTACAATACTAGAGGAAGGGGTGGTTTAAGATTGTTTTTCAAGCAAAAAATGCATACTTAAAGTGCATGTCCTTTAAGTACATTTTACTTAAAATGTTATATCTTTTTATTTAAAATGTTATATCTAGGACGTACCTTACAAAAGGAGATGCCATATAAACTTGAGAGGATTTTTTTAATTCTCTTTTGTTTCTAATTCTTTCATAAAGTTTGTGTATTTATTTTTTTATTCAAAACTTTTTTATTTAACTGAAATATGCAGATGTATATATCTTTCAAAGAAACTAATGTCATAACAATTTGAAAGGATTTTCTTTTCTTTTCTTTTGGTTCAAACTCTTTCAGTGATTTGGTAAAGTTTTAGATTTTTCTTTTAAATAGTATTTCAAAAAGAACAAAAATGGAGGTGGACTTGTTTTTCAAAGAGAGAAATGCCATAAAAGCTAGAGAGGATTCTCTTTTATTCTCTTTTGTTTCTAATTCTTTTAATAACATGGTATAGTTGTATTTTTTATTTAAAAAAAAATTTATATTAATTGAAAAAGTAATGAAATGCAAATGCACATTTTTTTTGAAGAGAGAGATGCCATAAAATGTTGAGAGGATTCTCTCTTATTTTCTTTTTATTCTAATTCTTCCAATAATTTGGTGTACGTTTATTTTTTACTTCAAATTTTATATAATTTTTGAAAAAGTAATGAAATGCCAATGTATATGGTTTTCAATGGGACTAGAGTGCCCTGTGGCGTTTCCACAATCAAAACAAAAGTAAAAGTAATTTTCTAATTTTTTTAAAATAAAAAAAAACTAAAAAATCCATAACTTTCTCACCATGAGTCGGAATGCCATGAAACCAAGCTTGTACACCCCTCCTCGCCAAGAGCTTTTTGACGGTACCAAAATTGTGACCAAAATATAAGAAAAAGTAATTTTTTATTTTTTTAGAACCAAAAATAACTCAAAAATGCATAACTTTCACGCCATACTTCCAAACGCCACGAAACCAAGCTAGTGCACCCTTCCTCACCGAGGGCTTTCTGACAATACCAAGTACGTGTGTCTTATGCCATTGCCACAGTGAAAACAAAAGTAAAAGTCATTTTCTAATTTTCTTAAAACCAAAAACAACTCGAAAATGCATAACTTTCTCACCGTGAGTCAAAAGGCCACAAAACCAAGCCCATGCACCCCTCCTCGCCGAGGGCTTTCCGACAGTACCAAGATCGTGACCAAAATGTAAGAAAGAGTTATTTTCTAATTTTTCAGAACCAAAAATAACTCAAAAATGCACAACTTTCACACCGTACGTCCAAACGCCACAAAACCAAGCCGGTGCACCCCTCCTCGCCGAGGGCTTTCCAATGGTACCAAGCACGCAACCGAGGGATGCACGGTCTGGGAGATCTCAACGTGACAAACAAAACAAACAAAACAAACCACCTGTCTTAATAGAAGAGATAGATGCCATAAAAATTTGACAACATTCTCTTTTATTCTCTTTTGATTCTAATGGATTTGTCTCTGTATCTCTTGTTGTCTTTGTTATTATTTTCTTTGACTTATGTCCTTTGATTTAGTCTCCTAACTTGAAATCACCTTCATTTAAGGGAGTATTTCATAGCATATTTATTTTTGCATTGTGTCTTATTGGAATTTTAGGTATGGGATCATTTCTTGTAGGAATGTTGAAATTTCAAAATCCTTTACAAAGGTAATTAATATTCCTACTTATTTCATTTGGTTCTTAAATATTAGAAAAATTCACTGAATTAGTTTGTTTTTTATTTGTTAGAGGTGGAACGAAGGTGATTGGCCTCCATTCTTCCTTTACCATTAAATTTATTTTATTTTATACTTGTAGAGGAGGAAAGAAGGTGGTTGGCCTCCTTTCTTTCTTTAGCATTAAATTTGTTTTATCTTATAATTCTTTTGTTAAAGTTGGAACAAATGTGATTGGCCTCCATTCTTCCTTTAGCATTAAATGTATTTATATATCAAATCTTTGTTTATCCACTTAACATTTGTTATTTGGTAAAAATTGTAATAGGAATTGTTTGAAAAAAAAAAAAAAAATTGCCTCTTCAAAAGCTTGTAAGAGAAACAAGCAGATGAAAGAATTTGAAGATGTAAGATCAAAAATTGAAGGTATGTTCATGAATTTTATTGTTATAAAATTATATTTTTATTTTTTATTAATTTTTTAAAATATTTTTATGTATTTGAACTCGTGTCCTATGTTTTTTAGATTATATTTTATGTTTTATTCTTCTTAACCCTTGAAGGACCAACATGTGTTTTTTGGTTGTATAGAAATTTTGGGCAGGTACATGTGACTAAAGATTTGCATATTTTAGGCTAAAATTGTAAAAGAAAGTGGGGACAAGGAATATCTATCATACGCACCTAATTTCATGGCATTTGGACATATGAGTCAAAAGTTATGGCCAAATATGTTACTTTTTTCACTAACTAGGTATTATAGGCAGATAAAAAAATCACAATTCTTAAAAATTAAAATTTGAAACTAGTTTTCAAGAATTACAGAAATCTTTGAATCATTCCATTTTGATCAATGAGATGAAATTTATGAGTAGTTTTGGTTTGGAGGCAATTATAGATTCTCTATTCTAAAATAAACTTTGAAGTGCTTTTATCTTACTGAATTTTCAATATTTTTTGAAAAAAATAAAACCATAGGGATGTGAACTATTTATAACAACATTTCAACCAAGTGGGATTGATATTTTTCAATTCCATAATTAAATCCTTAACAATGTAATATTTCTAATTATCCTCAACTATTGTCTATTTACTTTTTTTTTCCATATGTTGTACAATACCAAATGATGAGAAAATTGTCGAGCATGTGACCAACTTATTTAGGAAAATTAATTTCAAGATTAACCACTATAACAGACTTTTTTAATAGGAAAGTGAGCTCGTGAAGTGCAGTTGCCCTGTTTTTTGCAGGATTTAAAAAATGATTTCAATGAATTTTAATGCTTATATCTTGTAATCCACATAGTGGAAAATTTTGAAATTTTTACCATGTGTTCTTAAGGCAACATACTATAAGTTCCTATACTTATATGTTTCAAAAAAAGTTTTTTAAAAAAAAATTGTTAGTTGCACTAGAAAGGAGATTTAGAATTTTTTTTGGTGAAAACAAAGTGATGGAACTTCAGCGGTTAATTTTTTAATCCTGATATATATATTTTTTCAAAATAAAAAAATATTTACATAAATTTAAATCATTAATTTCATTTTTTTTCTTTATCTTGTTTAAGTTTTTTGTTATTGTCATTTATACAATTTTTTTAGTTTTATTTTTTATAATTTTTTGTTAGATTATTTCTATTATTTTTTTCTACTTATTGATAATCATAAGTTTAATTTTTTCCGTTTATATTGGTTCCTTTATTTTTCACTTTTCTTGTATTCTCTTTTCATTCTAATTTTTTCAACAATTTGGTATAGTTATATTTTTTATTTAAAAAAAATTATATTAATTGGAAAAGATTTGAAATGTAGATGCATATGTTTTTCAAAGAAAGAGATGTCATTAAAACTTGAAAGGATTGTCTTTAAATGTTGTTCCAGATGATTATTTGCGCATCCATTATGTCCAGGTGTAGTACAAGAGAAAATATCAAAAAGATATTGTTCTTGTAGTTCAATTTACAACATTTGAACAAATGTTGCAAGAGCAATATAAAGAGTATGAGAAACTTACCACCACACTTATAGGATCCATACTGGTAATGTCTACGAGGATCATTTTCTGAGATGTTTAGTTCAGGTATGTTGAAGGGATGAATGTTATGTTACAAACTCATTTGTACATGTCTTCATCTTTTCTCAACATCATCTGTACATTGCAACATTGGGAAGTAGGGCTCAAATTCCTTCTTACGTTAAACTAGTCTTTTTCTACAAATTTTGCATGTTCAACCGAGCTTCACCTCCCCAAAGCTTCACAATTTTTATTGTTTTTGGCAAAAAAAAACTATAGTACTTTAGGGGTCAAATACAAAGGTCTAAAAAAGTTATCAAGTTGTTTAAAAAATGAAATTCATGAACCCTTGTTTTTAGGTTTAGAATTGAAATTGTAGTAAAGCATTGAATTTTAGGAATTTCTTAAAATTTGAAATGAATTGATGAAGTATACTTTTGATTCAAATTTGAACTTTGGATTTCTAAACTAAGCTATAATTCTTTAAATTTGAAATGAAAACATGTTATGTGTAATTTTATCAATAAAAGATTAATAAATAAAGCATTATGGTGCAAACAAATTTCAAAATTAAACATTTTATACCAAAAAAAAAATTTTAATTTGTAAAGAGTGTAAGTCTTTCTGTCATGTAGACGGATATGTATATTTTTTTTTATCATTTTATTATTTTCTTCATTGATTAAAAGGAATATAATAAACAAACTCTAAAGGCTTAGAAAAAATTACATAAATAGTACATCCCAAAAGTGATACCTTTACCAAAGGAGAATCTATGATGGAAATTTCATGTGTTTGATATGAGTTTTCCCACCTTCTATAATATCATTTACTGTAATTTCAAATCTTTACTAAAATCTCTTAAATTATTACGATGCACATGTACCCCAAACACTTGGAAAATAAATATAACACTTCTTTGTTATGTACTTGCAACATTGAAGCATATAAGATAAGTACACCTAAAATCAACCAATTAAACATTTGATTGTACTTTGAACTATTAAAGTAATGTAATTTGTGTTGGAAATAGAAGAAGAATTCTTTATTCTTGTAGCTTATAAATTTTTGGACACCATGGGAATGAACTACCTAGAGAAAAAGTGAAATTAGGTTGCTTAAACAATTACATTGCCTTATACTAAGGAAGTCACTATACAAGTCATCAAATTGAACAAATACTTCTACACAAAATTTCATTTGTACATATGAAACCCAATTGCATTAATATTTTATTTCAAAGTGGTGCATCCGTGTGTACTAACATGAAATATTTATGTAGTCTCAAATGTAAAGAAATTAGTATGGAGCAACTGAATTTCACTATTTTGTGTAGTTTCAAATTGTCGAAAATAGGTATACAAAATAATGACCAAAAGCAACTACATTAAGTGGGTTCACATTTTAGGCAAACATGTACAAAGTTAGTTTTTTTTTTAAATGAATGGTTTTGGAAGTTCAATAACTTCTCATCAGTTTGTCTTTTCATGATTAATGAAGATGCAAAGAGAAAAGTGATTTATTCAAAAGATAACATTAATAATGACTTTCAAATTTCATAATGAGGAAAACAAAATAAATAACAATTTGAAGCTGTAGTCCGAAGCTCAAAGCTGTAGTGCCAACACAATATATCAAATTCACAAAAATACTCACCTGACAAAAATACTCCCTCGCCCCCGTATACGCAGCCTATTCACCTGGCGTGGGAGGTGATGCGCCTTCAGACTCCACCTCGGCTCCTGCTTTGCGAGCCCGAGTCTGTGAAGCAGAGCCCGAGCCTAGCCCGAGCCTATGAAGCAGATTAGGCCCCCTCTTAGCCCCAGGCTAAAGGGTCAGAAGCTCCCAATGTATGCTTCATCGACTACCGAAACTTGAAGAACGTACTACGGCAACAATCCGCCATAGCCCTGCGCTATGCTACTGAACAACTGTGGCGTTACGAACAAGGCGTTGGAGAAGCTGAGCGTGACAATTTCCGCCAGCGCTTCTTGGATCACAAATTAGCTTGAGATCATCACATAGCATTGTTTCATCATTACAATATAGTACTGTATAGCAAAGCACGTTCCATCACCGCCCCCACATATCATCAAGACAGCACGTTCCAATCTCACGTTTTTTATGACGTTCTTTTTACGTTCTCAACAAGGGAACACAAAACCTTCTAGACAAAGCCGCAAGGTTCTACGCAATTGGAGATCCAAGTTTCGCAATCGGAGATGCAAGTTTCGCAATCGCTGCGTGTTTCCAAGCTTCGTCATGAGCTTTTCGCAATTAGGGATTTATCTCGACTGAGGAGGATAGAGGATACCAGCTCCTTGTGTGAGGCGATCGAGAGAGCCAATACGTGCTTTAGTGGTTCGAAAGAGCACTTGGTTAATCCTCAACTGTGGGCAGACATGCAAGATCACATCAATATGCAGCTGGAGTGTAAGCAACAGGAGGTAGAAAAACGCAAAATTTGCCTTTGTCGCAACATCGTCTGAGGAAAAGTATAGGTTGCCTCGACGTCTTCTCTCACCGTTAAACAGGTGCGCCTTAGTTTCTTCCTCATTCCATTTTATTCTATTTTCTGGAGGTGATCATTTTAACTTTCCGAATTGAAGTGCTTTAGTACTTTGATCTTTTTAGCTTTTCTAATCAAAATGTGTTAGTACTGTGTAAAGCGAGCAGTATATTTTTGTTCTACTAGCTCGTTTGCATCTTCTTTGATTGAAGTGATTCTCAAACTAAAAAGGTTTTGGCAATTCTTCTTTGTGTTTGCAGGTAAATTTGATTTCTCATGACTTGTATTTGCAAGAATAGTCTAAATTCTCATGGCTGAATCTGGTTTTTGTATCCATTTGCTCACTTCTTCTCTCATAAAGTTGGCTAATATGGCATTATTGGCTCTAATGCAGGTCAATGGCAGACTTGTCTCTAGTAACTTTCACAACATGGCATTGAAAGTCACCTTCATCAACAAAAATGACAAGATCCAATCCTTTAAGTTTCATCTCTTTGGAGAAGAAAAAAATCGTGTCAAAGTAGCTACTGTATTGACCATCTTCAAGTCCACAGCAGTCATATTGGATGATGGCAGCATATTAGAAGGACATTAGGAATATTATGAGCTCAAGAAGTGCCCCCGAGTTTTGGTAGTGCAAGTCTAAATTAACTTGCCTAGACTTGCCTATAACATGGTACTCCAATTTGACTTGAAATGTCCATGTCTTGTGTGATGTACATAGCCTTTAGTGCTTGGTACTATTCAAAAAATATTTGGATAAATGGGGAGATGTACTTCATAGATTATTAATAAATTGCTCTCTACAGCTCATTGCATCATTATTGGAAAAGGAGTCATGTTTTCAACATGGAACAGAGTACGCTATTGAAATAAATATGGTAGCCTAGCCATTTGGTCCACCCAGGGGATGGAGAAGTCCCACTATGCAGCGAAGACAGCCTATCACAAGCATACCCAACACTTTGGAGGTAAAACTCGATCCTCAGCAATAATTCAGACTTATGAATGGTGGTTCAGGGTAATTCAACATTGAAAATATGACCAAGAGAAGAAGGTTGTATGTTGTGATTGAAGTGAAAATGCAACTAGTCAAGCTTCTAGATGCCAAAGTTACCTTTCTTCTGAAGCAAGTGCCAAGCATGCATTGTGGAGGGCTACACGAGTCAGACATGGTAGTAGGTGGGCTCCAAGACAGCCAAATATTCTTGGTGAAGGAGAAAGTGACGATCACATAGATAGTGTTACAGAGTGATTCAGTTGAATACTTTAGTATAGTTGATTATCAACAGAGTCACAGCTAGTTGTTAGAATCTAATGTTCATCACTATAGGCATGTGTTGCAAACAATTGAAATATAGTATTCAATTATGTTGAAAGCTTTCCTGGGAGTACTTGTGAGTACATTGTACGTGAGCTCTTCTAATTAAATACTACACAAGATGAGCCAACATGTTTGTACAGTTAGTTTCATGATGAAGCAAAGGAGTCTTGGACCAATGGCTGTTGAGCTTC
Source organism: Climacium dendroides (assembly GCA_950106755.1). Classification (NCBI taxonomy): domain Eukaryota; kingdom Viridiplantae; phylum Streptophyta; class Bryopsida; order Hypnales; family Climaciaceae; genus Climacium; species Climacium dendroides. The sequence continues at coordinate 4,344,346 of OX467087.1, forward strand.
ATGTTCTAAACCATGATGATTATGAGCATCCATCTTGAGCGGAGATAGGGGAAAAGTTTTGGTTATTTAATTTAGAAGTACAATTGAAGCAATTTAAAGGGGTCTCCAAGTTTCATTATAAAGGGCACTTCATAATTTTCCTAATGGGTGAAGATGGACTTAGTGTAGATTGCTTTGAAGCAGGAAAATTGTATAGCATTTCCTTGCTAAATCAAGGTATTATTCTAAAACCTTACCTTACAATGCTATACTTCTACATTGAACCAAATTGTTATTACACTACATTGATGGATTAATATGAAAGTGTTTTGGATCATTTTTGCAGAATCAGTACAGGACCAAGAAGTGGAGCTTACGGGAGTGGAGCCTACAGCTCATGAAATAGTTGGTAAAATAAATTGTTTCAAATAAAATTTATTTGATTATGTTTTCACACATGAATATCTTATGACTTTCCTATTTTGAGAATATTTTTCAATGCCATGGCCTATGAATTTAAAATGTACATTGAGTATAAAATTTACATATGTGGTGTAGGTTTCGAAACAAAAATCGTAACTCAAGAAGCAGGGTATGAAGTTGGTGAGATTAGTGAGTATGAGAAGCTACGAAATGAGCGAGTGTCTTTCAATTGTAAGAGAATGTTGGAGTTATTCCCTTCTGCTCCGCTTGTCCTCAACACCAAAAGGCAACAACTTCAAGCACCGATTCACAATTGCATAGACAATGAAGCAAAGAAACTTGACCCTTTCCAGATTCCCTTGCCGACCTTTCCAAATTCCCTTGCCAACATACAAACAGATCTATGGAAAGCCACCTTCTGGGCGTACCTCAAAGAATGAGCCGTATGGAAGAGCCTACTTGAGAAGATTTTTCCCGCACTAGTGGAAAATCTACAACATGAATATGTCATGTTTCAAAAGTTGGATGAAAGATGAGAGAGTTCTTTCTTTCTTAAAGGAGAACATGCACCATGAAAAATCAACAGTGGAGGCTGTGAAGAGGTATTTGACTCTTCGTGTACCTGAATTAGTTGGTTTGACCTTTACAGAAGGTGGCACTATTGTTACACACAACATGGGAATTGATGCTTTGTATCAAAAGTTTAAAGAGTACAAGCACGACCATCACAAGCATGAAAATCAGGTACAAAACAACTCTCACATGTGCTTGGAAATGAGTATGTTCTTATTTTGATCACATTGCATTTAGGTTTAATAAAAACAAAAAACAAATATATGTACTAATTGTATATGGTTGATACTAGGTGAAAGATGTACCTATTGAAAATCATCGTGCTGATAGCCAAGCAGCCATTGATCAGGAAGCATCTATATCTATAGTTGATGACCAGGTAATATGTGAATTATTATTTTAAATTTTTTTTGTCATATTTTACAATTTAACTTATGTCCATTTCAACTCTGTTCAGGAATTAGCCAATGCATTGGAGGTACCGGAAGCACATGTCAATGCATTTGAGCTACAAGAAGAAGTCTTGAGGTGAATTTTCTTCCTTTGTTGCTTTAGATTTAAATGCTTATAAAATCATTGTATTGATTGGTAGTATGATTGTCAATAGTAAATCTAAAAATAGAGAAAAAATTTTGATACCAAAAAAAATAGAATAAACTCATTTTAGATAACATTTTCTATACTTGAATTGATTGATACCATTGTAATGGGAGGGGGTCTGAAAACAACAATTTAATCATTTTATTTGGGACTTACTAACCTTATTTGTTCAACATACCAACATTGAATTGAATCAGGCTTAAGGCACAATTAAAGAAGATGCTTGAGGAACCATGTGCAAAAGAAACTAACATCACAACCACCACGGAAAATCAGTGTTTTACAGTTGATGAGGTAATTAACTCTTTAAAGAAATGCATATAGTTTACATTCTACAATTATCACCTAAATAATTTATTTTTTATTTCTAATGTCATGTGTGAGCTTTGCAGATCATGCCCAGATTATCTTTGGCATCCAAGAAAGCTATTGCAATGAAGGTTATGTCAGTTCAGAATGTCCATGAAGTCATGTTGGGAATTAGCAGAATGGCAGGGATGATCTCCAATGGAATCCGCAAGAAAAAAGGCAAGAAGGCAACAACAAATGCACAGAAATTGGAGGATCTTGATTTGGTTGTTGAATGGGCATTGAGGGAGAGGCTGAACCTTGTGGGCATCCAAGAAACAATGACTAATGGTGGCGTCTTACGCCTCAGTATGCAAAACATTCAAGAACGTTAGGTATACATTGAAATGGTAAGCAATTTGAATTTGAGTTTGAACAATTAGTTAAGGTAATTGCAATGAACTCCTTTATAACTGATTTTTGTGCACAACTTTGTCTTGTAATGATTCTAAATGATTCTTGTATGTCCATTTCTGCCATATGTAAAGCAAAGTTTTCTACTCTAAACATGTTTGAAACGTATGGACATCACCAAGTGGAGGCAAAAGGACTTCACGTCAATAGTGAATAGTCAACAGATGGAGGCAAAAGGATCATGTGAATAGTTGTAGTTAAGAATAAGTTAGTAGATTGTCTTCTAATGCATAGTGATAGATTTCCAAATTTTAGAAACATTTTCCCTATGATGACAAAAATATAGATCATAATAGAATGACCCAAAAGTAGTTGATTTTCCCTCATTGAAACTCTATTGGATTTACCCATTGAAATACAATTGGCTTATCCTCATTGGAATTCCATTCATTTTCCCTCCCTCAATTGTTGTTAATTTTCCCTCTATGATAATATGTTGGTTTCCCCTCTACATTACTATGTTGATTTTCCCTCTCTTAAATTGTTGTGGTTTTCCCTCTTTGAAAGTTGCAATGATTTTTCCCTACCAAAAAAAGGAATGTGAAATTTTTTCCCTATGTGGCACACTTCCCAAGTATATGAAAAAGCATGCGTTCTCCCAGATTTCTAATTGAAATCAAGGCTCTTTTCCCTTGTGGAAATGCTCTAGGAGCTCCTTGTGATGGTCGACTAAGATATAGTCCAAGGCCGCTACAGCGTTGCTACATCAAAAGACCATACGAGGATCAATCTTGGATAAAATCAAAAGAACATTGCATGCATTCTCAAGGTCGGCAATTACTGAACGAAGATAAGAATTTAAATTCTCACATTTGATAGTGTCATACACAACAGTTCGACAATAGAACCTTTGAAGTTTGTCAAAGATCAATTCAAGAAAGGGGTGTAGTCTCGGGATTCCCCGTACCTTGAAGAGAAGCTCTTAATTAAGCTCCCACAGAGAATGCCGAATTCAAGATTCAAGAGTCAGCCAACAGTGCTCCGAGTATGGTAGCTGGGCGATCAAGAAAACAGTGAGGTGCAGTGTGAGGCTTCGGTATTGTTGGTGCAGTTTATATGACGTTGGCAGTGGTTTATTTGTAACTACAATATTGTTTTTCAAGTACAATAGACCCTATTGGTTTAGGATATTTGACCACAGGGAAATTAAGAAGACGGTACATTTTCCTTACGGTAATGGCCACCCACTCCCTCCAATCAATAGTGCCTCCAGTCTTGAGTGTGTGGCCTTTGTTTTTTAATTCCAAAAAATAATCAGTGCTCAAAATGCTAAGGCGAGAGAATAAGAGACAATCCATCACTAGGTACCTTGTTGATGACATTGGTGCCTTCAAATGTCAATTTGTACCATTGTGGAGATTTTTTATTTTTTATTTATTTACAACATATAAATTATATAAATTATAGGTGATTTAAGCTTAACTCTTGAGCGCCCAGTCCGTGGATAGTGAAGAGAGGAGCTTGGTGACCTCTTCCCACATAAATTGGCAGTGGTGACTCAATTTTCAGATCCATGGAAATTCACCGTAGAAAATAAGACTTCACTACCTCCTCTACTGATGGAAAGGGTCCACAAAAAATTTCACCGTCTGTTTTTGAAATTTATAATGGTCAAAATGAGGTTGACATTTCATAAAGCAAATTCTGAGCGATAGGATCCCGTCACAGGGGCACTCAGGGGTTAAGGGTCATTATCATAGTCACAATATTCCTAGATCTCCTGTACAACTACTCTTCCTATTCAATGAAAGTTTTTTAATACAATGAAAGTTACTAATTGTTATGTATTTGTTGGCATACTAGGCTAGAATTGAAGCAGTTTTCTTCTCTCAACATTAAACGATAAGATCCTAGTCCTCTTTGTTGTTTTAAAAAAAGCTATAGATTGAGTAGTGTGATATCATGAATAGAATAAAGTCTTAACAAACAACTGATTCACCTCCTAGAATTGTAGGATGAAAATTGATGAGAAGCTAAACTTTGGATGAAAATTCTTAGTCATGTATGGTCCTAACTTTTGGATGAAAATTCATGTGAAGCACTTTATAGACATGGGAACTTTACAAGGTAGGAATAGGTTTGTACCACTTTGTTGGGGGTCAAGTATTTTGTTCGACTACCGAAGCTATAGGCTTCAACGCCTACATCTATAAGTGACACAAACAAGTCCCTACAAGCCATATCCTTAGGGTGATCTAAGCTTAGGATGTACAGTCAGGTATTAAAAGCTTATAAATTGCCTTTTTGAGCCATTGAATTTTTTTTGTACCATGTGGATTATAATTGTTATTTTTTTGATAAGCATAATTTTCACTCAATTCTTACCCAATTCCAATGAAGCATACCAAATTTTAATTTCAAAAAAGAATTTTTTTACTTTTGGTGAATTTTTAAAGTCAATTTTCAAGGTTTTACATAATATTTTATTGAAAACAATTGGTGGTGAATTTTTTTAATTCAATTGCATGGATATGTAGGAAACATCCATATGCACATCTTTCATATTAAAAAACACCCCCTTAAGCAACAAAAATATAATCTATTATGAATTCAATGTGAGGTAGCATATGCCCTAATTTTGTGAAATAGATATCTTTATATTTTAACTAGATTTTGGAAAAGTAATTGTACCATCATACTAAAATGCACAAAATTAGTTACAATGTAAGGGTCAAATGCCAAAATCTAGTTAAAATTTAGAGATATTCATTTCTTCAAAGTTTAATCATACAATACTTTTCATTGAACTCTTCATTGATTATATTTTTGTTACTTAAGGGTGTGTTTTTTAATATGAAAGATGTCCATGCAATCAAATTAATAAAATTCACCGCCAATTATTTTCAACAAAATATTATGTAAAACCACAAAAATTGACTTAAAAAATTCACCAAAAATGAAATTTTGCATTTTTGAAATTGAAATTTGGTATGCTTCATTGGGATTGGGTAAGAATTGAGTGAAAATTATGCAAAACAAAGAAAAGCCTATTTTATTCTATATTATGTACAAATCTTTGAATGGATCAAAAAGGTAGTTTGTAAGCTTTCAATATCCAACTATACAACTATTTCAACTCACACTTACTTGTCTTCATCTATGCCTCTAAAAATGGCACAACAAACAAGCTTGTGCATACAAAGTTTAGAGTTAACTTAATCATGTTTTAAGAAATTACAGCCATAAAATTGAATTCATATCTTTAGAAAAATTTCCTTACCCATCAATAAGTGTACATGTCACTAGCTACGGACAAGCAATTCTTTTAGGAAGTACCAAGGATCAAAGTACTTGAAAGTACTTGAGATACATACCATAGCCAAAATCAAAGACAAGTTAGTACAAACTTGCATAAATAAAGTCTACACCTCTAAGTAACATTATGTTTTGTAAACATAATCACCATCCACAACATTGTTTGAACTGAGTCACAATAGGTGGCAAGCTTGAGTATTGTTGGCAATGCAAAGACAATGTCTTGCAAAAAGGCTTGTGAATAAATCATACCTTGTGGTTTGACCGCATTACAACCATGTCAATTTCTAGATCCATAATCATACATACAGGATACAAGACATCCCTCTATATAGAATACAAACAAAAACATCACTTTCACTTATAGTGAAAAATTTATTAACTTGAATACAACAACTGAATCGACAACAACAATTGGAAGAACCGATATGTAGCGCTAAACCGTAAACCGCAGCTCTCAATCTGCAGCATTCCTCAATTCGGCCTAAACCCTAAACCTCATAGAAATTGCGCTTGCATTGACCAACTGCAAGTACCTCAACTCCGTTCAAACTACCCGAGATCCCTCTACAAAGAATCCAAAACACCTTCACCACACCTTTGTGCCCTAAACCACAAGTTCAAATTTTGTCAAACTCACTACGCATCATGCGCGCGCACATTTCCCACTAGCCATTACACTAAAAATGCACTAAAGTACTAAAGCTTAACAGAAAGTCCGGATTAAAATGCACTCATTCATCCACTAACTTCAAGATATGCTCTAGATATACCCTAGACTTATATAGTATTTGTATCTGACTAGTACTGTAGCTAAATATTAACTGAACCTACTAAATTTAATTCCTTGGATCCCATTCTTTTGCCCCTAATTTATATCTACCTAAATTTTAATGAACCATATTTTTTGGCTACCTATATTACTTATAAAGGACATGCTACTTTTAATGTTCACTAATTTATATGTACGTTTCTTATAAATTTTACCCAAAATGATTTAAATCTAGTCTATCTTCCGCTGCACGTAGGTTTCTAAAATGCGGGAAGTGTCCTCCCCAAGATCATGATGTTAGTACATGATTAAGGAATATTTATAAATCTTATATCATCATTTTTGTTTGAGTCTATGACTAATTAGAATATAATTAGTAGCAGTAGAAGTCAATGGTTGCAACTTCAAAGATATTCTAGAAAATAGAGGAAAAAGAAGAAAATATAGAAAATAGTTTGGAGAAAAGTAGAAAAAGGAAGAATTATAAAGAAATAGGTTGAATGAAAACAAATAGATCATAAGTGGCAACTCACATACCTCATTGTAACATTGTTATTTAACCCCTAAAGGTTTAAACACCATTTGTTGCAAGATTTGTTGGCAACATAGCAATTTTTGGCAGCTTACAACAAATAGAATTTTTATTCTTTTTCTTTGAAATTTTCAAGTGCAACTATGCTTAAGAAGTAGCTTCAAGGCACAACAATTTTCATAACTTTTGACGACATAGTTAAAAAGTTATTGCATGATATGCAATTTTCATTGCTTAACAGGTAGCTAAAAAAATCACTTTTTTAATAAATAAAAATTTGAAATTGGTCTTCTAGATTTATATATACGTGGAAAGCATTGAATCATTACATTTTCATTAATGAGATGAAAGTTATGAGAAGTTTTAGTTTGCGGGTAGTTATGGAATCTCTCCTCTAAAATAAACTTTGAAGTCTTTCATTTAATTCAATTCTCAATATTTTGAAAAAAATTAAAACATTAGGCATAAATTTTTTATTACAACAATACAACCATTGGCACTTTTTAATTCCATACTTGAATTCTTATCAATTTAGTATTTTAAATCATACTCTAGCTCTAATTAGTTTTTTGAAGCATGAATATGAAATATGTTTTGTTTAAAATTTTTTTTAGGTATTTCCAACTTATTTCTTCAACATATCATAGAGAGTAAGTTGGAAATACCTATAATAAGTCAATTAAAAGATACTAAGGTTGGATTTGTTAATGAATAAATTTAAATGAAGATTTTAGCCTTGCTTTGGGTTTAAGTACTTTGAAGCAATTTTGGGTCTAAAAACATTGAATACCTTTGGGGGTTAAGTGGAATGTGGAAAACCAAAAGTATCCAATTAAAATGGAGCAAGATGGACTATATGAGATCACAATGTTTATAGAGGAGGACAAAAACATAGTGGAAACATAATCAAATGTACGTGCTTAAATTTGCCATTGAATTATTTCCTACATTGCAGACATTATAATTACATTAGAAATTAGATGTATAATTCAAACCCTTAGAAGTTCATCAAAGCCTAACTTTGAATTCGAAAGCACTAAGGTAAATTCTAGAGGTTTTCAAAAACATATTACACTTTAAAAATAGATAAAACATTAAGGAAGATAGATAGAGATGAAGTTCAATTGTCAAAGGGATTAATGTTAGATGAAAAGTACCAAGAAGCATCCAAGTCAAGTCAAAAAGATCCCTTAGAATCTAGATAAAACTTTGAATTTCTATTTAAAACTAAAAGTTATTAAAAATTATAGGTTAGTAGAAAATGTTGGATAAAATTTGAGAGTGCAATTTAGAAGGAAAACTTTATTTGTCTATAACTTTTAGTAGGAAGGTTCAAATCCAAAGACTTTAATATTTAATATTTTTATTTTATTTTCTATACCTAAGAATCACAAAAATCCCAAAATAGCAAGTTGAAATTAAAAGTCCATAATAGTAGTAATTTAGTAGATGTTTAAAGTAAAACATTAAAAATAAACTAGAATGCAAAGTTGAATTCAAAATCATTTAGGAAGTCTTCTAGAACTATATCACTCGAAGAAAATAGATCAAAATTGAATAAGATAGAATAGAATGAAGTTTGGTAGTAAAAAAAGATTAGATTTGATTGAGAATTTCATGTATCCATCCAATTCAAGTCAAACCAAATTCTCAAGACCTAGGAACAATCCAAAAATAGAATTCAAAGCAGAAGTTGACTTGAACCAACAAAACTATTAGGCTTTAGTCTATCAACCTTGTTAAAGTCCTCTACTACATTTCTATTCTTGTCTATCCATCTCTTCACTTCCCTATGACACTGCAAAGCAAAAGCATCATTAGGCTCTAGCTTATTAGCCTTGTTTAAAGCCTCCAAGGCCTCTTCATACTTATCCATCTATTTCTTCACATCCCTACAAATGCTTAGAGTAAAAGCATCACTAGGCTCTAGCTCATTAGCCTTATTCAAGTCCTCCAAGGCCTCTTCATACTTGTCAATCTATCTCTTCACATCCCCACAAGTGAAAGCAACATTAGACTCTAACTCATGAGCCTTATTCAAGTCCTACAAGGCCTCTTCATTCTTGTCCATCATTTTCTTTACATCTCCACGAATGCTCAAAGTGAAAATATCATTAGGCTCTAACTCAATAGCCTTGTTCACATCCTCCAAGGCCTCTTCATACTTGTCCATCCATCTCTTCACATCCCCACAAATCTCTAGAATGAAAGCATCATTAGGCTCTAATTCATTAGCCTTGTTCAATTCCACCAAGGCCTCTTCACACCTGCCCATCATTTTTCTTTCTATCCCCACAAATCTTTAGAATGAAAGCATCATTGGGCGCTAACTCATGAGCCTTGTTCAAGGCCTCCAAAGCCTCTTCATATTTGTCCATCCTTTTGTTTACATCCCCACGAATGTTCAAAGTGAAAGCATCATTGGACTCTAACTCATGAGTCTTGTTCAAGTCCTCCAAGGCCTCTTCATATTTGCCCATCCTTTTCTTTACATCCCCACGAATCATTAGAGTGAAAGCATCATTGGGCTCTAATTCATGAGCCTTATTCAAGTCCTCCAAGGCCTCTTCATCACTACAACAATGGCAGTGTTTTATGACTGTAGAATTATGACTGAGGATGACTAGCGACTGCTTGTAGTCATATTTTTGAAGGTAAAAAAAATATGACTGCAAATATGACTGTGAGTCATATTTTAGCCTTATACATCATGACCATATAGTATATGGCCATTGGGAACACCAAAATACTTCATAGAGAACGGTAGGAAACATATTTAAGGAACGCCCATTCATATTTTCTAGTCATATTTTGCAATCACATCTCTATAATAGTAAGATTCTTTTTAGGGTAGCCCAAAAACAATTTGAGTAGGGAATATATTTAGAAAGTACCTAATCATATTTTTCCACGTAGGATTTTTTTGTAGTCATATTTTTTTTAAATCATTTTTTTGTAGTTGCCACTAATTTAGGATTTTGAAACCCTAGTTGCCACAAAATATGGTTTTGAAACCCTAGCTGCCACTTTTTGTTGGCACTCCTCTTTTTGCCTCTTCTTCTTTCTTTTTTGTTTCTTCTTCTTTCTTTTTGTTGCCTCTTAAGTTTTGTTTCTTGTTGCTTCTTAGGTTTTTCTTCTTCTTCCTTCTTCTTCTTTCTTAGGTTTTGCTTCTTCTTCTTATTTAGGTTTTGCTTCTTCTTCTTTATTTTTATTTCTTCTTTATTTTTATTTCTTCTTAAGTTTTGTTTCTTGTTGCCTCTTAGGTTTTCTTCTTCTTGCTTCTTTTTACTTGATCTTGTTCCTTTTTCCTTCTTGCTTCTTAGATTTGCTTCTTCTTCTTATGTAGGTTTTGCTTCTTCTTTTTTGTTTTTGTTTCTTCTTAAGTTTTGTTTCTTGTTGCCTCTTAGGTTTTCTTCTTCTTGCTTCTTCTTACTTGATCTTGTTCTTTTGTACTTCTTGCTTCTTATGTAGGTTTTGCTTCTTCTTCTTTGTCTTTGTTTCTTCTTAAGTTTTGTTTTTTGTTGCCTCATAGGTTTCCTTCTTCTTGCTTCTTCTTACTTGATTTTGCTCCTTCTTACTTCTTGCTTCTTAGGTTTGCTTCTTCTTCCTACTTAGCTTTTGCTTCTTCTTCTTCTTTCTTAGTTTTTGCTTCTTCTTGCCTTTCAACTTTTATTTTTTTTCCTTCTTAAGTTTTGCTTCTTCTTACTCCTTAAATTTTGCTTTTTAGGTTTTGCTTCTTCTTCCTCTTAGATTTCGCTTCTTCTTCCTTCTTAAGTTTTGCTCCTTTTTCCTTCTTAGATTTTGTTTCTTCTTGCCTCCTAACTTTTGCTTCTTCTTCCATCTTAAATTTTGTTTCTTTTTGTTTTTTAACTTTAATTTCTTCTTCCATCTTAGATTTTCTTTCTTTTTGTTTTTTAAACTTTTGTTTCTTCTTCCATCTTAGGTTTTTCTTTTTCTTGCCTCCTAGTCATATTTTGCAGTCATATTTTATAGTCATATTTTGCAGTCATATTTTATAGTCATATTTTGCAGTCATATTTTATAGTCATATTTTGTAGTCATATTTTATAGTCATATTTTGCAGTTATATTTTGCAATCATAATGTCACTTAGTTTTTGCTTCTTCTTTTTTGCTACTTTTTGCTTCTTATCTCTCTATCATCATTGTTATTTTTTTGGTTATTTATAATTTTTGAATATATAATGATTATAACTTTTTTTTGTCTTAAACATGTTTACATATTTTGTAGTGCTTTAAATCTTTAAAGTTTGAATTATATTGTTCATTTATTGAAAACTAACCTTCTTGTTTATACATGTAGGCATTGGAGATTGAAATGAAGTTATTGAAAGCTACTTGCAATACAAAAGAGGTAACATCTTTACATTTTTGTTGAAATATAGGTTTTACAAGTATGTGGAAATATACATATATAAAGAGCCATTGTAATATATTTTGTGTTAGTAACTAATAAATGTTATTGAAAAAAATCACATTTTTTCTTGTATTTGACTATCTAATGTGATTAATTTTTGCCCATTTAAAAAATCATATGTATTCATTTTTAATTAAATGGATTCTCTTACTTAATTACTAAATTATGTTGATGTATGACTACACATAGTCGTTTTACAAATCATCAAAAAATATGACTGAAAATAATTGTTTTACACATCATTCAAAAATATGACTAAGAAAAGTCATATTTCGTATTACTGCAAAATATGACTCACCATAGTCATATTTTACATCACTGCAAAATATGACTCACTACAGTCATATTCTATGTCATTGCAAAATGTGACTCACTATAGTCATATTTCACATCACTATAAAATATGACTCACTATAGTCATATTCCATGTCATCAAAAAATATGACTTACCGCAGTCATATTCCATGTCATCAAAAAATATGACTCACTGCAGTCATATTCCACGTCATCAAAAAATATCACTTGCCGTAGTCATATTCCACGTTGCAGTCATATTCCACGTAGGATTTTTTTGTTTACCCGGGCAACTCAACAAAAAGTCAAGACCCCCCTAAGAAAATTAAAGCATACGCCATGTTGGCATACTATGGCTAAATATAGGTATTTATACCCTTCAACTTATATGATTGCCAATATGACTGATGTTTGAAGCAACTGCTTCCAAACGACTGGATTCAGTCATATCCTGAGTCATCTACAGTGATTTCTGCGTGAGTCATATTTTTTGATTTTACGACTCATTGTACTCATATTTTGCAGTCATAAAACACTGCTTTTATTGTAGTGCATACTTGCCCATCTTTCTCTTTACATCCCCACAAATCCTTAGAATGAAAGCATCATTACGTTCTAACTCATGAGCCTTGTTCAAGTCCTCCAACGCCTCTTCATATTTGCCCATCCCTCTCTTCACATCCCCACGAATCGTTAGAGTGAAAGCATCATTGGGCTCTAACTCATGAGCCTTGTCCAAGGCCTCCAAGGCCTCTTCATACTTGCCCATCCCTCTCTTCACATCCCCACGAATCTTTAGAGTGAAAGTATTATTGGGCTTCAGTTCATGAGCCTTATTTAAGTCCTCTAAAGCCTCTTCATATTTGCCCATCATTTTCTTCACATCTCCACGAATGTTCAAAGTGAAAGCATCATTGGGCTCTAAATCATAAGCCTTGTCCAAGTCCTCTAAGGCCTCTTCATACTTGCCCATCCCTCTCTTCACATCCCCACGAATCGTTAGAATGAAAGCATCATTGGGCTTTAGTTCATTAGCCTTGTTCAAGTCCTCCAAGGCCTCTTCATACTTGTCCATCATTTTCTTCACATCTCCACGAGTACTCAAAGTGAAAGCATCATTGGGCTTTAACTCATAAGCCTTGTTCAAGTCCTCCAAGGCCTCTTCATACTTGCCCATCCCTCTCTTTACATCCCCACGAATCTTTAGAGTGAAAGTATTATTAGGCTTTAGTTCATGAGCCTTGATCAAGTCCTCCAAGGCCTCTTCATACTTGCCCATCCTTCTCTTTACATCCCCACGAGTGCTCAAAGTGAAAGCATTATTGGGCTCTAAGTCATAAGCCTTGTCCAAGTCCTCTAAGGCCTCTTCATACTTGCCCATCTTTCTCTTCACATCCCCACGAATCGTTAGAATGAAAGCATCATTGGGCTTTAGTTTATGAGCCTTGTTCAAGTCCTCCAAGGCCTCTTCATTCTTGTCCATCCTTTTCTTCACATCTCCACGAGTGCTCAAAGTAAAAGCATCATTGGGCTCTAGTTCATGAGCCTTGTTCAAGTCTTCCAAGGCCTCTTCATATTTGCCCATCATTTTCTTCACATCCCCACGAGTGCTCAAAGTGAAAGCATCATTAGGCTTTAGTTCATGAGCCTTGTTCAAGTCCTCCAAGGCCTCGTCATACTTGCCCATCCTTTTCTTCACATCCCCACGAGTGCTCAAAGTGAAAGCATCATTAGGCTTTAGTTCATGAGCCTTGTTCAAGTCCTCCAAGGCCTCGTCATACTTGCCCATCCTTTTCTTCACATCCCCACGAGTGCTCAAAGTGAAAGCATCATTGGGCTCTAACTCATGAGCCTTGTTCAAGTCCTCCAAGGCCTCTTCATACTTGCCCATCCCTCTCTTCACATCCCCATGAGTGCTCAAAGTGAAAGCATCATTGGGCTCTAGTTCATGAGCCTTGTTCAAGTCCTCCAAGCCCTCTTCATACTTACCCATCCCTATCTTCACATCCCCACGAATCTTTAGAGTGAAAGTATTAATGGGCTTTAGTTCATCAGCCTTGTTCAAGTCCTCCAAGGCCTCTTCATATTTGCCCATCATTTTCTTCACATCCCCCCGAGTGCTCAAAGTGAAAGCATCATTGGGCTTTAGTTCATGAGCCTTGTTCAAGTTCTCCAAGGCCTCTTCATATTTGCCCATCCCTCTTTTTACATCCCCACGAATCGTTAGAGTGAAAGCATCATTGGGCTCTAGTTCATGAGCCTTGTTCAAGTCCTCCAAGGCCTCTTCATACTTGTCCATCCTTTTCTTCACATCCCCACGAGTGCTCAAAGTGAAAGCATCATTGGGCTCTAACTCATGAGCCTTGTCCAAGTCCTCCAAGGCCTCTTCATACTTGCCCATCCCTCTCTTCACATCCCCACGAATCGTTAGAGTAAAAGTATTGTTGGGCTTTAGTTCATCAGCCTTGTTCAAGTCCTCCAAGGCCTCTTCATATTTGCCCATCATTTTCTTCACATCCCCACGAGTGCTCAAAGTGAATGCATCATTGGGCTCTAAGTCATAAGCCTTGTCCAAGTCCTCTAAGGCCTCTTCATACTTGCCCATCCCTCTCTTCACATCTCCACGAATCGTTAGAGTGAAAGCATCATTGGGCTCTAGTTCATGAGCCTTGTTCAAGTCCTCCAAGGCCTCTTCATACTTGCCCATCCTTCTCTTCACATCCCCACGAATCTTTAGAGTGAAAGTATTATTGGGCTTTAGCTCATTAGCCTTGTTCAAGTCCTCCAAGGCCTCTTCATACTTGTCCATCATTTTCTTCACATCTCCACGAGTACTCAAAGTGAAAGCATCATTGGGCTTTAACTCATAAGCCTTGTTCAAGTCCTCCAAGGCCTCTTCATACTTGCCCATCCCTCTCTTCACATCTCCACGAGTGTTCAAAGTGAATGCATCATTGGGCTTTAACTCATAAGCCTTGTTCAAGTCCTCCAAGGCCTCTTCATACTTGCCCATCCTTCTCTTCACATCTCCACGAGTGCTCAAAGTGAAAGCATCATTGGGCTTTAACTCATAAGCCTTGTCCAAGTCCTCCAAGGCCTCTTCATACTTGCCCATCCTTCTCTTCACATCTCCACGAGTGCTCAAAGTGAAAGCATCATTGGGCTTTAACTCATAAGCCTTGTCCAAGTCCTCCAAGGCCTCTTTATACTTGCCCATCCCTCTCTTCACATCTCCACGAGTGCTCAAAGTGAATGCATCATTGGGCTCTAACTCATAAGCCTTGTCCAAGTCCTCTAAGGCCTCTTCATACTTGCCCATCCCTCTCATCACATCCCCACGAGTGCTCAAAGTGAATGCATCATTGGGCTTTAGTTCATGAGCCTTGTTCAAGTCCTCCAAGGCCTCTTCATACTTGCCCATCCCTCTCTTCACATCCCCACAAATCGTTAGAGTGAAAGCATCATTGGGCTTTAGTTCATGAGCCTTGTTCAAGTCCTCCAAGGCCTCTTCATACTTGCCCATCCCTCTCTTCACATCCCCACGAATCGTTAGAGTGAAAGCATCATTGGGCTCTAATTCATGAGCCTTGTTCAAGTCCTCCAAGGCCTCTTCATACTTGTCCATCCTTTTCTTCACATCCCCACGAGTGCTCAAAGTAAAAGCATCATTGGGCGCTAACTCATGAGCCTTGTTCAAGTCCTCCAAGGCCTCTTCATACTTGTCCATCCGTTTCTTCACATCCCCACGAGTGCTCAAAGTGAAAGCATCATTGGGCTCTAACTCATGAGCCTTGTCCAAGTCCTCCAAGGCCTCTTCATACTTGCCCATTCCTCTCTTCACATCCCCACGAATCTTTAGAGTGAAAGTATTAATGGGCTTTAGTTCATCAGCCTTGTTCAAGTCCTCCAAGGCCTCTTCATATTTGCCCATCATTTTCTTCACATCCCCCCGAGTGCTCAAAGTGAAAGCATCATTGGGCTCTAACTCATGAGCCTTATTCAAGTCCTCCAAGGCCTCTTCATACTTGCCCATCCCTCTCTTCACATCCCCACAAATCATTAGAGTAAAAGCATTATTGGGCTCTAATTCATGAGCCTTGTTCAAGTCCTCCAAGGCCTCTTCATACTTGTCCATCCTTTTCTTCACATCCCCACGAGTGCTTAAAGTGAAAGCATCATTGGGCTCTAGTTCATGAGCCTTGTTCAAGTCCTCCAAGGCCTCTTCATACTTGTCCATCCCTCTCTTTACATCCCCACAAATCTTTAAAGTGAAAGCATCATTGGGCTGTAGTTCATCAGCCTTGTTCAAGTCCTCCAAGGCCTCTTCATATTTGCCCATCATTTTCTTCACATCCCCACGAGTGCTCAAAGTGAATGCATCATTGGGCTCTAAGTCATAAGCCTTGTCCAAGTCCTCCAAGGCCTCTTCATACTTGCCCATTCCTCTCTTCACATCCCCACGAATCTTTAGAGTGAAAGTATTAATGGGCTTTAGTTCATCAGCCTTGTTCAAGTCCTCCAAGGCCTCTTCATATTTGCCCATCATTTTCTTCACATCCCCCCGAGTGCTCAAAGTGAAAGCATCATTGGGCTCTAACTCATGAGCCTTATTCAAGTCCTCCAAGGCCTCTTCATACTTGCCCATCCCTCTCTTCACATCCCCACAAATCATTAGAGTAAAAGCATTATTGGGCTCTAGTTCATGAGCCTTGTTCAAGTCCTCCAAGGCCTCTTCATACTTGTCCATCCTTTTCTTCACATCCCCACGAGTGCTCAAAGTGAAAGCATCATTGGGCTCTAACTCATGAGCCTTGTCCAAGTCCTCCAAGGCCTCTTCATACTTGCCCATCCCTCTCTTCACATCCCCACGAATCGTTAGAGTAAAAGTATTGTTGGGCTTTAGTTCATCAGCCTTGTTCAAGTCCTCCAAGGCCTCTTCATATTTGCCCATCATTTTCTTCACATCCCCACGAGTGCTCAAAGTGAATGCATCATTGGGCTCTAAGTCATAAGCCTTGTCCAAGTCCTCTAAGGCCTCTTCATACTTGCCCATCCCTCTCTTCACATCTCCACGAATCGTTAGAGTGAAAGCATCATTGGGCTCTAGTTCATGAGCCTTGTTCAAGTCCTCCAAGGCCTCTTCATACTTGCCCATCCTTCTCTTCACATCCCCACGAATCTTTAGAGTGAAAGTATTATTGGGCTTTAGCTCATTAGCCTTGTTCAAGTCCTCCAAGGCCTCTTCATACTTGTCCATCATTTTCTTCACATCTCCACGAGTACTCAAAGTGAAAGCATCATTGGGCTTTAACTCATAAGCCTTGTTCAAGTCCTCCAAGGCCTCTTCATACTTGCCCATCCCTCTCTTCACATCTCCACGAGTGTTCAAAGTGAATGCATCATTGGGCTTTAACTCATAAGCCTTGTTCAAGTCCTCCAAGGCCTCTTCATACTTGCCCATCCTTCTCTTCACATCTCCACGAGTGCTCAAAGTGAAAGCATCATTGGGCTTTAACTCATAAGCCTTGTCCAAGTCCTCCAAGGCCTCTTCATACTTGCCCATCCTTCTCTTCACATCTCCACGAGTGCTCAAAGTGAAAGCATCATTGGGCTTTAACTCATAAGCCTTGTCCAAGTCCTCCAAGGCCTCTTTATACTTGCCCATCCCTCTCTTCACATCTCCACGAGTGCTCAAAGTGAATGCATCATTGGGCTCTAACTCATAAGCCTTGTCCAAGTCCTCTAAGGCCTCTTCATACTTGCCCATCCCTCTCATCACATCCCCACGAGTGCTCAAAGTGAATGCATCATTGGGCTTTAGTTCATGAGCCTTGTTCAAGTCCTCCAAGGCCTCTTCATACTTGCCCATCCCTCTCTTCACATCCCCACAAATCGTTAGAGTGAAAGCATCATTGGGCTTTAGTTCATGAGCCTTGTTCAAGTCCTCCAAGGCCTCTTCATACTTGCCCATCCCTCTCTTCACATCCCCACGAATCGTTAGAGTGAAAGCATCATTGGGCTCTAATTCATGAGCCTTGTTCAAGTCCTCCAAGGCCTCTTCATACTTGTCCATCCTTTTCTTCACATCCCCACGAGTGCTCAAAGTAAAAGCATCATTGGGCGCTAACTCATGAGCCTTGTTCAAGTCCTCCAAGGCCTCTTCATACTTGTCCATCCGTTTCTTCACATCCCCACGAGTGCTCAAAGTGAAAGCATCATTGGGCTCTAACTCATGAGCCTTGTCCAAGTCCTCCAAGGCCTCTTCATACTTGCCCATTCCTCTCTTCACATCCCCACGAATCTTTAGAGTGAAAGTATTAATGGGCTTTAGTTCATCAGCCTTGTTCAAGTCCTCCAAGGCCTCTTCATATTTGCCCATCATTTTCTTCACATCCCCCCGAGTGCTCAAAGTGAAAGCATCATTGGGCTCTAACTCATGAGCCTTATTCAAGTCCTCCAAGGCCTCTTCATACTTGCCCATCCCTCTCTTCACATCCCCACAAATCATTAGAGTAAAAGCATTATTGGGCTCTAATTCATGAGCCTTGTTCAAGTCCTCCAAGGCCTCTTCATACTTGTCCATCCTTTTCTTCACATCCCCACGAGTGCTTAAAGTGAAAGCATCATTGGGCTCTAGTTCATGAGCCTTGTTCAAGTCCTCCAAGGCCTCTTCATACTTGTCCATCCCTCTCTTTACATCCCCACAAATCTTTAAAGTGAAAGCATCATTGGGCTGTAGTTCATCAGCCTTGTTCAAGTCCTCCAAGGCCTCTTCATATTTGCCCATCATTTTCTTCACATCCCCACGAGTGCTCAAAGTGAATGCATCATTGGGCTCTAAGTCATAAGCCTTGTCCAAGTCCTCCAAGGCCTCTTCATACTTGCCCATTCCTCTCTTCACATCCCCACGAATCTTTAGAGTGAAAGTATTAATGGGCTTTAGTTCATCAGCCTTGTTCAAGTCCTCCAAGGCCTCTTCATATTTGCCCATCATTTTCTTCACATCCCCCCGAGTGCTCAAAGTGAAAGCATCATTGGGCTCTAACTCATGAGCCTTATTCAAGTCCTCCAAGGCCTCTTCATACTTGCCCATCCCTCTCTTCACATCCCCACAAATCATTAGAGTAAAAGCATTATTGGGCTCTAGTTCATGAGCCTTGTTCAAGTCCTCCAAGGCCTCTTCATACTTGTCCATCCTTTTCTTCACATCCCCACGAGTGCTCAAAGTGAAAGCATCATTGGGCTCTAACTCATGAGCCTTGTCCAAGTCCTCCAAGGCCTCTTCATACTTGCCCATCCCTCTCTTCACATCCCCACGAATCGTTAGAGTAAAAGTATTGTTGGGCTTTAGTTCATCAGCCTTGTTCAAGTCCTCCAAGGCCTCTTCATATTTGCCCATCATTTTCTTCACATCCCCACGAGTGCTCAAAGTGAATGCATCATTGGGCTCTAAGTCATAAGCCTTGTCCAAGTCCTCTAAGGCCTCTTCATACTTGCCCATCCCTCTCTTCACATCTCCACGAATCGTTAGAGTGAAAGCATCATTGGGCTCTAGTTCATGAGCCTTGTTCAAGTCCTCCAAGGCCTCTTCATACTTGCCCATCCTTCTCTTCACATCCCCACGAATCTTTAGAGTGAAAGTATTATTGGGCTTTAGCTCATTAGCCTTGTTCAAGTCCTCCAAGGCCTCTTCATACTTGTCCATCATTTTCTTCACATCTCCACGAGTACTCAAAGTGAAAGCATCATTGGGCTTTAACTCATAAGCCTTGTTCAAGTCCTCCAAGGCCTCTTCATACTTGCCCATCCCTCTCTTCACATCTCCACGAGTGTTCAAAGTGAATGCATCATTGGGCTTTAACTCATAAGCCTTGTTCAAGTCCTCCAAGGCCTCTTCATACTTGCCCATCCTTCTCTTCACATCTCCACGAGTGCTCAAAGTGAAAGCATCATTGGGCTTTAACTCATAAGCCTTGTCCAAGTCCTCCAAGGCCTCTTCATACTTGCCCATCCTTCTCTTCACATCTCCACGAGTGCTCAAAGTGAAAGCATCATTGGGCTTTAACTCATAAGCCTTGTCCAAGTCCTCCAAGGCCTCTTTATACTTGCCCATCCCTCTCTTCACATCTCCACGAGTGCTCAAAGTGAATGCATCATTGGGCTCTAACTCATAAGCCTTGTCCAAGTCCTCTAAGGCCTCTTCATACTTGCCCATCCCTCTCATCACATCCCCACGAGTGCTCAAAGTGAATGCATCATTGGGCTTTAGTTCATGAGCCTTGTTCAAGTCCTCCAAGGCCTCTTCATACTTGCCCATCCCTCTCTTCACATCCCCACAAATCGTTAGAGTGAAAGCATCATTGGGCTTTAGTTCATGAGCCTTGTTCAAGTCCTCCAAGGCCTCTTCATACTTGCCCATCCCTCTCTTCACATCCCCACGAATCGTTAGAGTGAAAGCATCATTGGGCTCTAATTCATGAGCCTTGTTCAAGTCCTCCAAGGCCTCTTCATACTTGTCCATCCTTTTCTTCACATCCCCACGAGTGCTCAAAGTAAAAGCATCATTGGGCGCTAACTCATGAGCCTTGTTCAAGTCCTCCAAGGCCTCTTCATACTTGTCCATCCGTTTCTTCACATCCCCACGAGTGCTCAAAGTGAAAGCATCATTGGGCTCTAACTCATGAGCCTTGTCCAAGTCCTCCAAGGCCTCTTCATACTTGCCCATTCCTCTCTTCACATCCCCACGAATCTTTAGAGTGAAAGTATTAATGGGCTTTAGTTCATCAGCCTTGTTCAAGTCCTCCAAGGCCTCTTCATATTTGCCCATCATTTTCTTCACATCCCCCCGAGTGCTCAAAGTGAAAGCATCATTGGGCTCTAACTCATGAGCCTTATTCAAGTCCTCCAAGGCCTCTTCATACTTGCCCATCCCTCTCTTCACATCCCCACAAATCATTAGAGTAAAAGCATTATTGGGCTCTAATTCATGAGCCTTGTTCAAGTCCTCCAAGGCCTCTTCATACTTGTCCATCCTTTTCTTCACATCCCCACGAGTGCTTAAAGTGAAAGCATCATTGGGCTCTAGTTCATGAGCCTTGTTCAAGTCCTCCAAGGCCTCTTCATACTTGTCCATCCCTCTCTTTACATCCCCACAAATCTTTAAAGTGAAAGCATCATTGGGCTGTAGTTCATCAGCCTTGTTCAAGTCCTCCAAGGCCTCTTCATATTTGCCCATCATTTTCTTCACATCCCCACGAGTGCTCAAAGTGAAAGCATCATTGGGCTCTAAGTCATAAGCCTTGTCCAAGTCCTCTAAGGCCTCTTCATACTTGCCCATCCTTCTCTTCACATCCCCACGAATCGTTAGAGTGAAAGCATCATTGGGCTCTAAGTCATGAGCCTTGTTCAAGTCCTCCAAGGCCTCTTCATACTTGCCCATCCTTTTCTTCACATCCCCACGAGCGCTCAAAGTAAAAGCATCATTGGGCTTTAACTCATAAGCCTTGTTCAAGTCCTCCAATGCATTTCCATGCTTACAAATGTTTTCCTTTACTTCCTCATACCTCTGCAAAGTAAGAGTATCATTGGGCTTTAGTTCATGAGCCTTGTTCAAATCCTTCAAGGCATCTCCATAGTTCTCCGTCTTTCTCTCTACTTCCCCATGTGTCCACAATATTAGAGTATCATTAGACTTTAGCTTTGGACGCATATTTAGGTCTTCCAAGGACTCTTTGTACTTGCTCATTACTCTTTTCACTTTCCCAAGCATTAACAATGTTTGAGCATCATTAGGCTCTACTTCATTAGCCTCAATTGTTTATACATTCTTGTCCATCACTCTCATAACTTCCCTAGAACTCTGCAATGTCAAAAGCATTATTAGACTTTAATTCATGAGTCTCGTTTATGTCCTCCAATGCATCTACATATTTGTTAGTTGATCTCTTAAGTTCTATACAACTCTACAATGTGTTATGATCATTAGGCTCAAGTTCATAAAACTTGTTTAAGTTCTCCAACATATGTGTCCATACTTATACCACATTTTGTTAACCTCCCAAAAACTCCTCAAAGTGGGATCAATATTTGGAAATGATTGTCAATCTTGTGAATATCTTTCAGTTCTTCATCTTAAAATTAAAATGCAAGGTTAAAGCCTTCTTTTGCTTGTTTTCTTCTCAGTTTTCTTTCAAAAGAGTCTTAAATCTACAACTTGTGTGAATGGCAGATGATAATTATTTTCCATGTAAACATACTCAATCCAATGATACATCTATGATCTATTTAGCATGACCCATCTACAATATGCTAGGAATACAAAAATTGTTTAAGCATTGAATGAAATAGTCACATGGGTTTGAAAATACATAAACTATATTCAAAGTAATTTTGAAAATTTTCAAGTGTATATTGCAAACATACCTTGGATGTAGAAGTAGTACCTACAATTTTCCAAGGAATCAAAGTTATTTTTAAAATCTTACAAGGGTTGCATATTGTAAAGCTACCAAACATATCTTAAAATACAACTACTTGGATTCAAAAGTAGTATTCCATATTTCAAATTTGATTGTCATTACACAACAAATATTAATAATATTCCCTACAATATGCTATATTAGAATAATAAACATGAAATTTCTAACAACATTCAACATGGATATCATATATTCATGTCAACAACAATTAGAAACTATGACCACATATTCACAAACTATACATTTCTCTAAAAAGAAAGACAAGTAAAATCTTTATAAATTGAAAATCTTAGAAAGTTCAAATACTAACCTGCGATTAGTACATATTTCAAGTACTTCAACTCTTGACAAATATCATCAAAAGTTGGACGACTTTTTGGATTTGGATTCCAACATTTTTCAATCAAAGCTCTTAGATCATAAGGACATTGAGCAGGAAGAGTTGGACGATAACCCTCCAATATCATTGTCTTCATCTTTTGTATCTCATCAATCTCCGAAAAAGGCAATTCTCCAGTCAATATCTCAAAGCACACCATTGCAAAGCTATAAATATCACATTTGTGAGGATACTTTGGTATTGATTGATTGTTCTTCTCTACATTCAATTGATTGCCTATACATTGAAGACGGATCAACTCTGGTGCCATCCATCTATTGCTTCCAATGTTCATTGTTTGTTCTGAGTTTGTGGTGCTATTTTTCTTGATTTTGGATACATTAAAGTCTGCCACCTTGGCTTGAATATATTCCAAATCCATACCTGGTGTCTTCACACTTTTGACAAGAATATTGAGTGATTTCAGGTCTCTATGTACAATTTCTTGTTCATGAAGGTACTTTCCCCCTTCTGCTATTTGGTGCATTAGGTCAATAGCTTCCCAAATATTGAATGGAGGAGGATCATGATTCACTTCCAATCTCTGTTGCATCAATGTTTTGAGGTCTCCATCCATCAACTCCATGAAAATAGAGCACTTTTGCTTCTCTTGTGTGTAGCAAAACATGGATGTAATATTGGGATGGCATAATCTTGTAAGGATATCAACTTCTTTTTTGAACTCCAAGTTATTTTTCCCATAGAAAACCTTTATTGCAACTTCCATTTCCAACCACATAGCTTTGAATACAGTAGCTGAAGATCCTCTTCCAATGGATATCCTTTTTTCTACCTTTCTAGAGATATTTCTCAACAAAGTCAAATATTGAGATAAATCCCATTTTGATACCGGTAAAGGTATGCTTGGAATTGGGGCCACTTGTAAAAGTCTTTGAAGCAAATAACTTGCCAAATCTTTCTTGTCTCCATGCAATGAAGGCAAGGCCAAGAAAATTTTCTTCAAGAGGTCTTCTTTGTCCATCAAGGCCTTTGCTTTGACAATTTCATTGACATCCTTGCTAACATTTGACACTTGATCAAAGGTTAAACCTCTAAATGCTTCACATCTTTCAGACAATGCAACTTGGCACAACTCCAAATGAAAACCCAAAGATGAAACAATCTCTGACACATTTGTCAATGTCATTGCAGCTGGTATCCATGCATCTTGGCTACAACCTTTTATGAATCTTTTAATTTCCATAGCCAATGAAAGAAGTAGTTTGAAACTTAAAAGATGTTTTTCCAACATTGTAGGTGCATGTGATCCAATGAGTGCACCATGTGATGTCTTTAAAAACGCACTTGAACTTTCAATGACCTCTTTGAGTTTATCAACAAGATATTGACATTGTTCATTGTTGAATGATAGTAAATGCATCATTTGCACGTGTTTGTAACAAGCAACCACGAGGTTTGAGTATGTATCCAACTCCCTCACAAGATTCATAATTCCTTCTGCAAAAATTCATTGGATATTGTCAATACCTTTTAGCTATCAAAAAGAAGTTAGAAAAAATATTGAAATTTAAGTAAACACAATCACACTCATTACTGACAATCATCTCTATTAATTGACATCAAATTGTATTTATATATTCCATCATATACACCTCAAAGTGAATCCACACAATTACAGCTTTAAGAAGGTGGAAATAGTAGTACAATAGAGAGATGATTTAAAAGGATAGGAGAAATACCTTCATTAATTCCCATTGTTAATAAAGATGGTCGACCATCTATGCTCTCTAGCTCCTCCATAGTTTAAAATGCTTCAAATGAAGACTTATCAAAAGTTGTGTCCAATCTTGCAATCTACCACAATGTATTATTGCTTAAAATAAATTAGCATGTCCACAATGGTTTACAATATGTGCTAAAACTTCTAAAATCAATTAATAATGGACTATGCAACAAAACAAAATATGGTATTTAACAAATGGTATTCCAATGCACCACATTCATGTCAAAGATAATATGTCTAAATGCTATCAAAAAAGGCTTACTAACTCTTAATGACAATATCAATGAGACATGAGTACATTACACCTACTTCATCAAATCAAATCAAATCAAATCAAATCTCCACAACCATTTCCATTAAACAAAAACAACATAGTTTAGAGAATACCTATCTACACCAAAACTGCATGTCATACATGATTGGATTTAGAAGAAATTCAATCATAGAAAAGCATATACAACAACACATTGTAATGGATACAATCATAGGCATATCACTTGGGTACAAGATGATAATGCCACGATATACTAAAGAGAAGTAATACTAAATGGAACCCCTACAAGCAACACTTCCTTCATTGTGGAAAACCCTACAATTTCTATGCAACCTTCATAACCCAATCCTATTCAACACACTATATAACCATTGTTACATTCTAAACTTTACAAAGTACCTTCGTGAGTTTGTGCATGCCTAAAATTATGACAACAATAGAATGAAAGGTAGATCCCAAATAAAAAAGGAATAAGTAAGTTTATAAATGATGGATCTTTAGCTAAAACAATCATTTCAATAAGTAATCCCCAAGCTTCCAAACTTCCACCATTACTCTTTGGTCTAAAAACACTAAACTATACCACTAAAATGTTACACATGTGCATTTGAAGAAATCTTGAAAGCCAAGGAAAATTGATTGAATCACCATAGATAGCAAAAGCAACCTCCCATAATAATATTCAACAATAGTTAATATCAAAACATCAACTCATTCACAAGTCTAATTCTAGGCATAATCTCAATGAAAAGCAAAAGTAACCCCACAATCTAGAAATGAAAATTAAGATAAAACTTTAAAATTCCAATATTAACCCCTATATATTTCAAAACCAATAGTAGAATTAGAAACAATTGGATAAAATTGGCCATTAAGCATTACATTAGGTACAATAGAATATAATTTCAATGAGGCGACTTGGCATTATCATACATAATATTTTCAACCAATATCCAACCTGTATACATCACAAGACTATAGTGAATATTTACAAGTTTTAAAGACTCCCCCAAACCACTCAATTTAAATTTCTCAAATGCTTCCACAAAGTTCTATTCAAACTATTGGTAAAGTAATAGGGGCAGAGATTTCACCTTAATTAACATGCATCAAAATTACAAACCACTCAAAGTTTCAAGAAATCATAAAACCCTAACTAAAAGGCAACTAAATGGAAGTTCTATTAAAGACATAGCACTAGGAAAATATAAAAGGGATAGGCACCTCCCAATGTTGCTCTTCTTGTTTAGACTATATAACGTTAAAGCTCAACAAATGTGTGAATTATCACAAGTACTACCATTTACAACATTGTTACAAATATAGTGTACAATCACCACATTAACATTACAAGAAGCATTCAAATACTAATAACAATGCAACCTTCAACTTACACAAGTACAAAAAGGAAGTAGTATGCATTATAGTCCCTTCTCTACATTGCCTCATTTACCCTTCAATCAAAGTTTTTGCAAGATTATTGTACAAATCATTCTTCTCGAAGAATCATTTACAAGATTTCAAGAAAAGCTTAGTCTCACACAATGAATTAGGAGCTTAAAAATACTATAACCAACTTCCTTTGAGGAGGTTTCCATTCAAGACATGATTACAAGTCCAAGACATGAATACACCAACCCTAAACAAACCTAGTGGATATTAGCAATGTCAAATAGACACAATACAAAACTACACATATAATAGGCATCTAACATTTTCAAAAGCATTGGAACTTGAAAGGAAAGGAACCAATAGACTTGACAATGGTATGTTTCATGAACCATTGGTGGTGAAACCTAAATAGCCAAAGTCCCACTAAAGAATCTATATGTGATTCTTGCTCAAACTAAGTTGGCCAACAACAAATACAAAACACTCATGTCCATCTCTTGCATAATCAAAGGAAAAGCAATTATCATCCCACATCATTGCCTTCAAAAGTTTACATCCAAATTCTAAATTCTTTATTACCACACTTCCTAAGATCACATCTACTAGACAAAAACTTAGAAACATGATGCACTTGATGAAAAACTCACTCTAATTTGTTAGTATCACATTTTCAAATATCATAAGTAATTTCTATACAAATGTCGCAATGTGAAATATGACACGTATGAAGAGACATTATCCAACAATACTAATATAAGTATGAAATAACATCAAATAACATGCTTCATATTCTTTCATAAATTATTATCATATATTATATTTTATTAATCAATGTACTAGAGTTATGGATCTTGAAGAGTATAAGGCCAAATCCCTTACTATTACCAAAGAGTCACATGCCTAAGATAAGATTCTTGTTCATTTTGGAAGTTGAGGGTGTGATTATAAAGAATTATAAATATAAATGACCTAATTGTATTTACCACATGAAAAGATCATATTTAATCACAAACCCCTAGAGAATCCCTACAAAATACAAACCTAGACAACCCAATCCAAATACACAAGTAGCAAACAATACAAGCACATCACAAGCAATCAAAACAAACTGGAATTGATATCATGTTGAATTTTCATTATTGAAAAAGCTACAAATGCTGCAACCAATACCTCAAGGTGAGGATTTGCACAATGCACCACTTTATCTACAAATTTGCATGAAAACCCATCACCACACACAAATAGTAAAGATTAAGCTCACACTTCTCTAGGGACACCGTTTGCAATTCCTGAAACAAATACTCTAGATGGAGAAAAGAGAGGGTAAGTCAAGAAATGAATGCACCTCCTTTGAAAGACTACATTGGACAAAACAAAGTCAAAGTATGTTGCAACAAGAAGGTTATGACCAACTACAAAACAAAAGGGCACATATGTCATTCTAAACTTCTCAAAAGTACTTGAAAGAAAGAAAACACCAAGTTGAAAGGTTGAAGGCCTCATTAAACAATCTTAACCAATGATGTGATTCACAAGCCAATTGGTGTCCTCTAGGGTGAAGACTACATAACTACAATACCACTCCCTTGTTTGATTGGTTTTCCAACTCAAACATAGTTGGTCTAGACTTTGAGCACAAGGTAAATACAATGTTGTATAACCCTTCTATAATTGAAGAGAAAGCAATGACCATCTCAACCTATTGTTTGCAAAGGATTAAAACTAAATCACTTGACCATGGCAAAGTAATCTATAATCACAACCTACTAAGTACCACCAACTAGACTATGTTAACAAAGCATATAGAAAACTCTACTAATTAAGATAACCAAAATCAACAAGTTGCAAGAGACAAAGGGACATAATATACAATCAAAACTTGCTCTAACCAATTTCAAGTAGACTCATCTAAAGAACAACCTGAATAGAAATCTCACTCCAAACAATACCAAAAAGGATGTAAATGCTACAACCAATACCTATAATTAAGAATTCACTTGGTGCAAAGCTTTATACCCATGAATCAGCAAAACCGAACATGAAGACTTTTGCAATTCAAAATTGAAACTCGAACTTAGAACACCCATACCACCAAGACCTAGTGCCACATACTCTGTAACAACCGCCAAAGATATGTGTAAGCATAGCAAAACCAACTTGCAAAACAAGGTGCTCACATGCCTCAGAATACCGACAACGCTGCATCGTTGTCAGTACGTGAGGTTGAGGGTTCACACGATGCAGCACTACATTCCCTCCTTGCCTTCATGGAACTACACGACTAAACATGGACACAAACAAAAGATCGAGCACACTACCCCTGTCAAAGCAGCACTCTGCACTAGGGCACCATTTGCAGTTCATGAAACAAATGCTCTGGACAGAGTAAAGAGAATGGAAATCAAGGAAATAGACGCACCTTCCTTAAGAGAGTCCAGTCTCCAGCAACAACGTCGAAGTATGCTGCAACACAGAGAAAATGACTGCTTGCTAATCAATACGGCACATGTGTCATTCTAGACTTTTCACGAGACCTGGAAGAAAAAAACCACCGGGTTAAAGACCTTGACCGACAAATGTAAGCCATGGTGTTTTTCACAGAACACTTGGTGTCATCAGCGGTGAAGCTGCATAACTGAACTACCATTCCCTTATCCGAAGGGTTTCTCTGCTCAAACAAAGCTGGTCTAGACGTTGAGCAAGTGATAGACATGATACTCTGTAAACCTTCCATACTTAACACAGAAAGCAATTGTAACCCTTCTATAGCCCCGAACCGTTGATTGTGGCGGATTACAACTAAATCACCCGGCCATGGCAATGAAGCCAATCTTTAATCTCAAACTCACGACGTCCTAATCTGCTAAACCTGTCCATCCCAAATCCCTATTGATTAAGGCGAGGTGATTGACCCCTAAAGGACTGAGGCCTTATTTCTGCCAAAAAACACTTAAAACTCCCATTTCTGTACCAAAGAGTAAAAAAATTTGAAAATTATTTTTTCTACACATCCAAGCATAGGATCTTATACCTTACTAGTATGAAAATGTGTGGAAAAAATTTCAGAAATATTGACCACATAGATTAAAAGATATTTGCGTTTAAAGTGAGAAAAACAATTTTTTCAGCACCTTGTGAAATTGGATTATTTGACTTTGAACTTTTTTAACTTAAATTTTTTGCACTACAGAGTTTTGAGCTTTAAATCCTTATTGTGGGAAATTGAGTTGAGAGTCTAGGGAAAAAGGAATTTTTTAAAAATAAATTAAATTCTATGCTTAAAAAAATTGTTAAGTAGAAGTAGGTATGAAAATGAAGGAAAATCTAAATTATTAATATCTTTAAGAAGGGAATTAAAATGCACTAATCCCAATGGTGAGATTGTTCTAGCAAGTAAATAAAATCATGTAAATTTTTTTTTCAAAAAAATCGTAAAAATTGCATTCAGAAATGAATTCTATAAGTTATTTTTTCAGGAAGATGCTCTAACTGCCCAATAAACAAGATTGTCCATAACTTTCTCATAATAAGTCCAAATGGAATGAATCAAAGCTTCCCATGCATACAAAAATATAATCTACAAGAAAAAAAATCCAAAAATTCAAAATTCAAAATTTTGCAAATTTTTTTTGCTGCCCAGGTTGCCCCCCGTCCCCTATTTTGAGCTTATTTGGTCATAACTTTTGTTTCCGGGCACCAAATGTGAAAAAATTTATATTCCCACAAAGCTCATCAGTTTTTCTATCTTCAAAAAAAGTTTCAAAAAATCATGACAAAATTTCAGCCCATAGGTACCTGCCCGAAATCCAATTTGTCCCCCGAAGGGACAATGGTCCTTTAGGGGTTAAGGCGAAGGCAATCGACAAGGCGCAAAGACATCTCTGACACATAAATCGGCGATCAGAACTTGCCCGAAAGACAATGTCAAGCAGATTCAATTCTCAGCAAGACTCAATCAAGACAGACAACTCCATCCCAACCATACCGACTAAGATGCAAATGCAGGCATCGTACCTATACGTGAGAATTCGCACGAAGCCTGCAGGCTTTATTCAAACGATGACTTCACGGCTCTGCAAGACAGAGCATCGCAACAGATCAGTATGCAATATCGAGCACAACACTTCCGCACATCAAAACCGAAATTCGAACTTAAAACTCCCAGACCACGAAGACCAAGTGCCCAGAGCGAGATGCATAGCGTCAGATAAGGAAACCTGTGACAAATACTGCAAACTCAACTCACAATTCCAGCTGCTTTCGTGCATCTCGGAGAGAGCTTCAAATTGTCGGTAACCCCAAGAGCGTGGAGACTTCCCCTCGATCGACAAGCACCCGCATGACCCACCATTCAAAATCTGAAGGGGAGCCCGAATCCGGCTTCCGCGAGAGGAGGCGGCGCCCACTGTGTTCCTCAAGAATGCACAGGCCAAGTGCTTGGAGTAACTAGTGACGTCGGAGAACAGAGAAAGGGTTAGCTCGCTCTCCTGGAGCTCTGCGGGCAAAGGACGGCACCCCTCGGCACCAAGTCCCACTCCCTTTTCAGGGAAACGCCGGGCAAGCCATGCCTGCCCGCCCAAAAAAATAAAAGGAGCCCCTGTATTGAACCAATTTTTCAGAATTTCTGCACTCCCCGGAAGTAATTCGGCTCTGATTCAAATATGAGTTCAGAATTTCAAAAAAAAATTTGTGTAAAAAATAAAAAATTTCAGTGTTTTCTACGGGCAGGAGGGGGGCAGCGGGCAACAGGTGTTTCCCTGAAAAGGGAGTGGGAGTGTGGGACTTAGTCCGAGGGACGGCACCACCACTTTTGCAGTAATCTTATAGGTGCTTCCGACCCTCAGTCCAGCTAATCTGGGAGTGGAATCTCTAGGCCTCAACGGTACGGGTTGCAACAATAATTGTCCACTGGGCGCCACTGTCTGACTTTGCCTACAGTGGTCTGTACTGTACAGTACTTCGGAGTAGAAGAGCTGTATGAACTGAACAAATACTCCATACCTCCGAAATTACTTCCGGAAGTTGCATAACATTATTAACCTTCCCTGGGGGACCCTTTTGCTCCCCCAAAATTAGGAGACCTCAACAGTAGCCTTGCCAATGACATACCGAGCTCTGACAACTTGGTGTTACATCACCTCTGCCCAGCCAATGACTTGTGCAGCATTATAACTAAACTCTCCCCCCAGTATATAGGAGGGAATTATACCTCCACTTCGGGGGGACGAAACCAAGCTGGTTAGCAATGTTATGTGTAGAGTCCGACAGAAGTGGGCCAAGGAGAACTAACCTTCTCATTGCCCCAGCTAGGGTTAATTGTGAAAAAAAAAAAAAAAAAAGAATTTGCCATAATTTTTTATATTTCTACACTGCCAATAGTTAATTTGGAGCCGCTGATTACAAATCTGAATTCAGAATTTGCAAAAAAAATCATCTGATTGCAATGAAAAATTCCACAGCATTTTCCCCAAGGGTAAAACGGGGCAATGAGGGGGTCAGTTCACCCTGGCCAACAGAAGTGCGCGCACCAAGCTTTTTATTTTGGCTTTGTAGTGTCAGATTCCACCAGAAAAAAATAATTTGGACAAAAAATGATGAAAAATTGTGAAGTTTTTTGCCAAAAAACTTCAAACAAAAAATAAATCTTGGATGAAATTTCCAAATTGTCAATGAAAACATAATTATTGCTGTGGGATATGTGCTAATGTGATATTTTTCTATCCAATATGTGGATGAATGTGGAAATTTGGAGCACCACTTTAACATTTTATACAACCACTTTGGCACTTCATAAAAAATGAAAAAAAAAAAAAAAGACGTGGCGGGCGCTCAGATTATCCAGATCGTGCTTCAAAGGATGTCAGAGACCAAGGAATCATCCTCTTCCATTTGAATTAGCCATAGCTTCACTTGTTTTGATCCATTTAGTAATAGTTGAGAGATGCTGTGGGACTAACTCATCAGATTCTATACATGTGAGCCAATGGCAATGCACTTCAATTGCAATAAATCAATTCTGATGCAAAATTAGTGGGCTAGCTTTCCTCAAAAATCACCTTGTGAAAATATTCCTAGTGCATATGTAAATCAATTTATGAACAACCACATTATATACGTCAATCAATTACTACCTGCCAATCTTCACGAGCAGACTGATTTTGAGTGTTCGATAAATGTACAAGGAGCGCTACTACAAGCGAAATTTGAGAAGCTTTAACTGATGTTCCCGACTACAAACAAAGATCTTTGTAACAGGGAAGAGACAATATGAGGACTCCCCCAAGTAGGAGGAATGAGGACACCCCTACAGTGCACTCCTTCACTCCTTCAGTTCTCATAAAGGACGACACAGAACTGAGGACTAGCTGCAATGTGAAAAGCCCTGTAATGTTGTGACTCGTGAGATGTAAGTCTTATTAGTGATTAGGCTCCCGGTACTGGCTGTGAGGAGCAGGTTCCTCCAGATTCTCACATCATTTTACCTCGCATACTCGAAAAACTTACGAAACCTTCTGCCTTCAAGTACGTGCTAAATGGAACCTCAATGTCAAAAAAAGATCTCTACCCAGGTCGACTCGGGATCAGATGCCATTATAAATATTTTTAAACTACATCCAAAGACGTCGAGTGTAAAGCAAGAGATTGTTCCCGTGATTGATTTGATGGACGAGCTGTGAATTGCGTTCAGTTGTAACACATACTGACATTGTCCGTGCCAATCAGTGCCAAGCTCGCGTGAGCAGAAATTGAATCCTGCTCAGGATGAGTCCCCAAATCTTTCACGGCCCTCAGAATGAACGAGACCCATCATTGAGTCAACCCAAAAGTGATCCAATTATTGGATCCTCCGTAGTGTAGGAAGGGTTAAAAGTGTTGCTCAGAGCACCCTACATTTTCACCAATCTAGAACTGCCTTTCACGACAATGGCAGGTCCGGAGTTAGCAACCAAGGTGGACAAGTATTTGTTAACAAATTCTACCTCAATTCTCTTTGAACGAAGTCCAAAGGCGAGGTCACATGTGTACAAACGATGTTCCAGAACAGTGAGCTTGAAAAAAATGAGAGGCGGCGAGCCTTACTTGTTTTGTTGAATTTTTAAAATCTATTTTTTCATTCCATTTGAAACAGTGTTTCATGATCTCTACAGAAGAGTGGCTCTAAACTAGGTTTCTTGAATTTCTTGAATGGTGGAGAGGCTATATTTAATTGGACACCAAATGTAACCTCAAGCACAATTTCTTATCCCCGCATTCTTCAAAGATATGTTTTCAGGGATTAAAAGGTATATGATAAAGAAATCTTTAGGGATTAAAGGTATATGATAATTGCATTAAAATTCAATAGTTTTCAAAGAAAAAAAAGATTCGATAGAGACTGTAGAACTTCAAGTTCCACCCTCCTTGTTGCCTTTCAACCTTTGTATTTCACATTTTGCAATTTTTGATATTCGATTTGTATTTTGAGGATGTAGAAATATGGCTAATTTGTTATGCTATAGAATACTCCATTGAACCATAAAATACACTAATTTCTTATGGGTCCAACTAAAAGTGGAAAACAAAAGTGGGATGAATTTATTTTGATGTCTCATACATTTCTTATTATGCACTAGCAAAACTTAATGTGATTGAAATTAGAATTACAATTACAAATGGTCAAATGAAATAGAGTTTGTTCCATTGACTGATCAAATGTATCCCATTATTAGCAGTCAAATTGAATTACAATATGAAAGTAGGGAGACACATCAACTTTATTATTTATTGTATTCATTTTGCAATTACATTATCCAATATTTAACATAACACATGTCATTTTATTAAATTGTATACCTCAGAATACCATCAAGAAGATTTCTAATTTTTACATATCTAACAAGTGGGCCAACAACGCTAGTATGTGAGCCTAGAATGTAAGCCTACAAACCTTTACTCTAAGTGTAAGTAGGTACTCTACAATTATTGAAGGTGTCTATAACATATGTACCTTATAACAATGGAAAGTGATTATAATATATAGGTACCTATAATATAAGCACCTAAAATATAGGCTCCTATAATATAAATATTTTATAACCATAAAAGGTGCTTATAACATAGATACCTATAATATAGGAGTCCATACTCACATGCTAGTAACCTTGACAAGTGGGCACTTTAAGATTTAAAGCTTTATAAATGGATCTCATCAATAGGTGCATTAATTTAGTTGTTTCATAAATTGACAAAATGGTGAACTATATATAAAATAAAATAAACAATATAATTCACAAAAGTAAATTATTATTGTCAAATTTATAAAGAATTTTTTGGTAGGCAATCAATGTATCTCCGTGAGAAAATTATATATAGGATTTGTTTTTGAATTCAACTTTCATAATTTTTCAAAAATAAAACATTCACGTAGCATTTAATTTTCCCTTCCATCTTGTACCTATTTCAACTCAACAATTTTCTTAAGAATGGAGGGAAATTTTTTTTTAAGATCTCTATCTCAATTCCCCTACTATAAAAATGCAAAATACAAAAAAAAGTGGATTTGAAGTTTGACAACCTACTAATGAAGGTGAAAAAATTCTTTTCACTTTGAATAGAAATATATTACAATCCACATGATCAAAGTTTTTGAATTTTTCCACATATTCTTAAAAAAAGTCTAATGCAAGATCCTACACTTATTTGTTTAATTATTATATTATTATAAAATTTTGATACAAGATCATAACTCTTTGTATTAAAAATGGAAATTTTGAAATATTTTCTTTTGTGAAAATAGTCACAAGTCTTTAGATATTAATGTCCATTTTAGACAATTCCTATTAATAATTTTGGCCAATCTTGATTGTAACTATTTTTAGATTAAATTGTTGAATCATGATGAAATTTAGTAGATTTATGTGCAAATGGAATTTTTTCTTTTAAATTTTTACACAACATGTGCCCAAGGAGTAGTTTTAAGGTCCAACATTTTTCATAAATTTTGACTACATGTTTAAAAAGTTATTGTATAGTATATAATTTTCATTGTTTGGTACGGAACATAGGTGGCTCAATTTTCTTAATCATTTTTTTAAGAAAAAAAATTGAAATTGGTATTCTAGATTTTTATATATATATATATGGAAAGCTTTGAACCATTCCATTTTGATTAAAGAAGAGAAAGTTATGGGGAGTTTTAGTTTATGAGCAAGTTATAGATCCTCTACTCTAAAGTAAACTTTGAAGTCCTTTATTTTACTCAAAAAATAAAATAAAATTATAGGATGTAGATTATTTATTACAACCATTGGGATTGACATTTTTCAATTTCATAACTAAATTCTTAATAATTTAGTATTTTGAATCATTTTCTACTTCTTTCTACTTACTATTTATTTTCCTATGTGTAATACAATTCCAAATGATTTGAAATTTCCAAGCATGTAGTCAACTTGGATTGAAGAATGAATCCAAAGAAGTACTACCATTTTGGACATTTTTTCATACAAATGTGAGCTATCCTATTTTCACAAAGCCACCCAAAAGATTTTTGTCACTTCAAATGCTAACGTCTTGCAATCTACATGGTGGAAAATTTTGAATTTTTTCCCACATGTTCTCAAGTCAACGTACTACAAGATCCAATGGTTGTATGTGTCCAATTTTTTTTTCTTTCTAAAATTTGGTAATTGAACTAGAAATGGGGTAGTTTTGAATTTTTTTGGTGAAATATATATAGCCAAGGAACTGTAGGGGTTAAGGCGGGGTAAGAGACATTTTTCTCAACATAAAAGGCACAATGGAATTTGATGAAGGAAATTTAATTCATGGACCTTTCGAGATAAAACAATTTGAAACCATTGCATAGGATATATTGTCTCCTCATTGAGAGAAGGTCTAAGTCAAAGTTAATTAAGGACTTAGGAACATAAGTTTTCAATCTTCATAAATTTTGCTTAGTTGAACTTTGAGTACAACTTATGAAATTGCCCATGTTATGCAACAATTCATGGTTGTACTTAGGACATCCCAAAAGAGAAAGGTGGAATTCTAATTTTTTTGAAATTTTCTAAGTAAAGTCAAGATTCGTACCTACTATGATATATACATTTTTTTCATTTCGTAGAACATTCACGTCATCTTCAAAGAACCTTCAAAAAAGTGTTTTTGTTTGACAAATATAATATGAAAATGAACACTTTCAATTGATCCACATACAGGTAGGAGTTAAAAGAATTAAAATGTTAGAAATTAGGGGCACCCACCCTAGTGCAGCACCCAAATGGGCCATAACTTACCTCACCTTAAATCTCATGAGTTCCGTTTATTGATTTGTCACGGTGACCTGGACAGTACTGAAATGGATATTTTTTTAAATTAAATTAAAAAAATTTCCCCTTCTGTGGGTGTTGACCAAGCAAATAAGAATATTCAGCCTACCCTAAAAAGCCCATTCTTTTCAGTAGGTAGTAGGAACATATAGATAGAGGCAAGAACCCCGTGCCAAGCCTTTGATGCACGTTTTGATCATGACATTTCTCTTAGAAAATAAATGTGGGATTCCAAAAAATATTTTAGGAGTTGTATGAGGTATTTACCTTAGAATTGCCCTCTCTATAGCCTCAATGTGGGACACGTGGACATGAAGGAAAATTCATAGATATTTGTAATGCCCATGATTTTTATACACGCAAACTTCACAATTGTTCTTCAAGGCATTATTATTTTGGTTATATTCACGAGTAACTAAAGTTATATTGAATGACATAACTTATGTTGTTTATCAATGAGGCAAGTTTTGTTTTTTTTGCATTTTTGAATATGAACCCCTATAATGAACAAAATTGTCTTATTGATGGCTCCATAGCCACCCCCAATCCTTGAGTTAATTGATAAGCCCTCCCAAACATCTAACAAAGTATAATAGCTTCCGATTATGGAATGGACCATTGCTTGGTTAAACTAACAATTTTATCGATTGGAGTAGTTGCATTGGATGTAATGAAGAGTCCACGTGAAGATCATTCAAAGTTCAAAGCAAATTTTCATCTTGAATTTTCATCTTGAATTTTCATCCTAATATGATGCTGATGTTGGCTTCTAAAGAAATGGGGGTGTTCTTCAAGAAAAATTGTCAGAAATTGCCATTTTTTTGTGCATTGCCCAAAATTGAAAATAAAGACCTTTTGGAGGAACTTCAACCATATGAAAGTGTAGTAGAGTATTATGAAAATGTGTTAAAATTTTTAAACCATTTGACCATGTAGTTTGAAAGATTATGGCATTTGATTATTTGAATTTAAAAAAACAAAAAAACTTCTTTTATCCATGCAAAACGAGATTAATAGACTTTGTGCCCTCTTCAAGTAAAGTTTTTGCTCTTGATGAATTTGCAACTCTCCACCATTGAGTTCTAAACTTTGTAAGGTACATTCATGCAAAATTTCATAAGTATAATTATATGGAGTCTAACTTACTCTAAAACACTTTGCAATGTGAGAGGGTTAATATCTAAAGTCCCAAAAGTCTCCTCAAAGAACTCTTGGGACTTTGGGCAAGTATCTATGCTCTCAATTTTTGGCAAATTTTTTTGAGTTTTTCTCAAGATAGTAATATTGATTAACTTTTGGGGACTATAATTTTCATTTCAATATGTGTCTGGGAGGACAAGTTTTACTACAATAAACCCAAAGCAAGGCAAATGTGGGTAATAAGAAAAAAAAAAAAATTGAAATATGTATTTTAAAAACTTATTTCTTATTTTTTATAGTATTGTCTATTTGGAAAGTTTTGATTCATTATAATTTGATAAGTGATGTGAAAGTCAGGAAGCTTCTTGTTTTTAGGCAATCTTAGCAAATTATTTGAGAAAATAATGTATTGAGTTTGTTTATGAATCCAATTTGAACAATTTTTATTAAAAAAAATTACACATAGTTTAATTTGCTTTCTAAAACAATCTCATTGTACTTGGAATAAGCATTAGGAAAAATGTGAACCCTGTAGAAGGCTGTTAAGGTTTTGTTTTTTCAGCATGCCATAATACAAGTACAAGAAAAATTTTAAAATATTTTTTAAAAAAATAAATATTAAAAAAACTAAAACCTGTTGAGGCACTAACGTGGTAGTAATAGTGCTACATCAGTAGTTGCTGTCATTAAAAAATAATAAACAATAAAAAATAGTTTCATTTCCTTTGTAATTGCACCGGCGGTCAAAACTTGCAACCTTTTTGTGTGTTTCAATTCATCTCAAAGCTATCAACAATTTAGTTTTTCCTTCTATCTTATATTTACCTTGACTTAACAGTTTTTTAAAGAATGAAAATCATATAGAAAGGGGGGGGGATTTCCCCCCGTTAATTCTCAATTCAATTCTTGAACATACAAAATTTTAATTCACAATTTGTAGTATAAAAATGTTAAGTTAGAAAGATTCAAATCCTAATAATCTAGTCAGGCTAAAAATGAAGGAACTTGTTTACTCTACTTTGAAGCCTTATATCTTATAAATAATACGATCAAAGTTTTCTAAATTTCTCTATACATTTCCATACTAGTCTAGTCCAAGATCCTATGTTTGGTATGCAAAAAAATAAATGTTTAAAATTTTTGTTGTTTGCATTGAAATTGGCAGTTTTGAGAGTTTTTGATCCAAGAAATGACCTTGGGACTCTAGGAATTAAATACCCTAGCAAGACACTATTCATTTGTTATTGATTTCTTATGTAGTGAAGGTTTTTTTTGTTTAAAATCCAAATAGCAAAAACTTAGAGGCAAACATTTGAAATATATAGAATAATTTCAAAAAAATTTGAGGTCACAAATTTCAAGATAAGAGACTTTGAAGTTAGAAGAAAATGATTGTTTCTTTCTCAAACTTG
This sequence comes from Climacium dendroides, assembly GCA_950106755.1. Lineage (NCBI taxonomy): Eukaryota > Viridiplantae > Streptophyta > Bryopsida > Hypnales > Climaciaceae > Climacium > Climacium dendroides. The sequence continues at coordinate 4,383,101 of OX467087.1, forward strand.
TCTGATAGGGTCAATAGAGTTTGAAACCTCTTGGAATGAAATTTTTGTACTAAATGTAAGTTGTTTTTATAATTACATGTTGTTTCATGTTAATGACCTATATGCCAATTTTAGAAGTAGATGAAAAATTTAGCAAAAGATGCCAAACATATTTGGATTTTTTCATGTCATAATTTTGAAAACACTTGTTAAAAATTGACTTCATATGACCTTATCTAAGATTTCAAGAGTCCATTGAATGAACACTTGGTCCTATAGGGGCTAGGAGAGTTGGAAGCAATTTCACTTTGATTACCACACCTAATAAGTTAGGGTCATTATTTTCAGTTGAACAATTAATTAAAATGGAAAAATGTTATTTAGAAGGTGCTTAAAGAATAATTTTTTTGTTGTTGTAGATTGGTTGTCGTTGTCATTGTCATTGTCAACCGTGTATTTTTTCAAAGATAAAAAACATTCAAAACCTAAACTATAATGTATTTAGAATACATTTTTGCAATGGGATATGTACAATTTATATTCTAAATTTTTCAAAGAATCTAAATTAAAAACAACATTGATATAATGAATTTCAAAGTCTAAATGGAATAAAATATGGTGCTAGGGGACTACATTTTTGAGTTCTCTATAAAGAACCATGTCCCTCAATGTTGATCTTATCCTTTGAAGCATAATAAATTATGATTTAAGGAAAACCGAGAGATGAGATTTTCATGTTAGTAAGTATTCAATTTTCTTTCTACCCTTCTACAAATATTACTAAACATTGAGTGACCAAGCTAGTCTCATTGATATTGAATAGACAAAAATTACTTTCACTATATTTGAATGTATTTCATTTAGTTCAAAGATCTCTCATGTATAATTTTCACTTTAGTATGTCATTATCCATCCACTACTTGTTGTCTCTTTGAGGAGTCAATAACCCTTTAACACTTGGTAAATCATATTTTTTGAAAAAACCTTTCAATGTTTTATAATTTATCACCATTTAAAAAAAAATTCAATAAGTATTTGTGAATTCTATTTTTGAAAGTACATTGCAAATTGCAAATTAAATTTCAAAATGAAAATTAAATTGAAAAAATAGGTGAAAAATATTGACAAACTAAAAATAATATATAATAACATTCATTGCAAAATTCTTGAAGTTTGAAGGTCACATTATTAAGAATTCTCTATTAAAAAATTTGTAAATGTACTTTATAGTTACAAGTATCTTTCCTTTGAAAAATTAGAAAGATGGAATATGAAGACTCAATTATGACAAAAAAAAATGCCGCTTCACTGCCTAACTTTTCATCATGTCCATGGTAAATACTTGGAATGCAAATTTTTATTATCTTCATTATTGTAAAAGTCTTGAAAAATATGTTTTAGAACATTCTTTTCAATCTTTTGTCCGTAAAGAATTAAAGAGAGTCAAAAGTTTCTTATTGATATGTACATGGTTAAAAAAAACTAATTAGATGTGCATCTTATTTTGACAAATGCCAACATATATCCAACCATTAATTTTAAAATCAGTCTTGACCAAAAACTGAAATTCAAGTTCCATTTTGGGGTTAGAGTGAAATAAAAGTTAAAAAAAAAATTTAGGTCCTACATCAAAGTTTAAATAATAGGTGGAGAATTCACAAGAATCATTAGAGGCAATCAATAATAGTAAAAATGTTCTATGATATTATAAGTGAGCACCAATTCTTTAATCAATGTACGAAGATTCCAACAAGAATTGCAATACAAACTATTGTGGTAATTAAGGGTCATTCACTTGTCACTAAGGACTAGGATGGGTCATTATCATAGTTACAACACTTGGTTATTATAAAACTCTTTAGATTTTCTAAAGTGTCTTTAGAAATTTCATATATGAATATTAAATTAAAAAAATTCAATATTTCAAATTGAAATTTCCATCTCTCAATAAAATAGACTTATAATTTAATAATTATATTTTAAAAAATCATAAAATTAGTATAATTAGTTAAAATTACGTTATTTGAAATCTTTTGTATTGTAATGTATAGTTTTCTAATAAGGTCTATATCAACATTCCCTTACCCTTTAGCCCAATCATCTTCTTTGGGATTTTTACATTTTTAATTGTATCTTTGTACAAGTACATTACTTACCTCAAGCTCGTCAAATCAATTACAAAGAAAGGTAATTTTTCAAAGATTCAAGAATTATTTTAGATGAATAAGGAGGCATTTAGACAAAACATTTGCTTTGATGTAATGTCTTCATCATTTAGAAAATGAGTGTGAGCATTAGGGGTTAAAAATTAGCTAAATTATCTATCTATACTACTAGAAAAAGTGGACTTTGTATACCAAGGAATTGTGCTAGAGTAGGGTGTCTAAGGCCTATATTAACACTAGTTTGTTGCCAATGTAGGACTTGGGTACCATGATTTGATACTATTCATTGGTATCCCAAGACAATTATATAAATTAAGCTACAATAGATTCTTCATTCCCTTCAACTTCCTTCATTTCCCTCTATTTTTTTATAATTATTTTAATCCATGTACTTTTAATTGTTTGGTAATCTTTAAATTGAATTCATCAATATAATTATATGAACAAAATCCAAAATTGTGCTTTTTAGGAAGATAATATCACTTAATTGTAACGAGTTTGCAAAAATTTTCCCATCTAGATTCTTGCCTAAAGTCTACAACCTCCATACATAAGAGCCTAGGTTTGGTTTTAGATGCACTTATTATATGATTGAGCTTTGAAAATTTGTAGTTTATTCATACAAAGTCCAAAAAATGCATTCTAAGAGTATATATCATCCTTTTTCAACTACTACTAAGGGTTGACATAACTTCTATTATTCAATTATAGGAGCCATAACTAAGACCCTCTTTGGACACATATAGGTGTTGTTGCTCTAGTATAATCCATATGAATTGCACTAAAAATTGTAATAGATTGTCTAACTTCTTAATGGATTGTTCAATTTCAAAGCTAGGTTCCCAAGAACCACCATTGGAGGAAGATTCTAAATAACTTTCTTTACAATTTCACCTAATGTAAACATTGAGACAAATGTTTTTGTTTTTTGCATGTAGACAAACATCCATTCTTCCTATGATGGACTCATCTACCATAACCCCTAAAGGAGTATTTAATAGATGAATCGTGATGCATTGTTATTTACGTACTATCTTGATCATTAACCCTAGAGTGCTCCAACGTCCATTTTTTGGACGATGAACAGATTGAAGTTCTTGTTTTTGTCTTGTTCCTGCTTGGATGAAAGTCATCCTAATTTTGGGTGATACTTTATCAAGTTCTTGTCTTATCTAAAGGTTGGATTTGGTGTTGGTAGAATACAAATTTTTCTAAAATTACATATGTCAAGTGGTCAAACTGCATTGACTCTAGTTCAAAACTACATTTGCAAAAATGAGGTCATAGATGTAAAGAATACAAAATTTCAAAAATCACCATGTGAAGAGAACCTCATTTCAAATCCATTCCAACAAATTTTACTCAAAAAATGATAATATTTTGCTTGTAATCAAATTTTGAAGGAATTTTGAAATTTCCCTTTCAAAATTTATAGAAAATTATTGGTGATTGCATTGGTGAATCAAACCGTATAGATGGAATGTAAAACTCAAAATCTACAACTTTCCTTTGTATATCACTTCTAAAATATTCTTCCAAATAGCACTTTATAATGATTTTCTCAAATTGTCAATTCTGGAGAAGAATCCAGACGCTCCGAGGTTAATTTACTTTGTATTGAAAAGTATTTGGTTAATGTTTTTCTAATCAAATACTAGTGAATTGATAATATACTATACGGCCTTAAAGGCCTTTCGAGGGTTAAATAGTAGTTTTAAGAGCGGACTACCTTATTATTAGTTAATTCCCTTCCAGCTCCCGGGAATTGCACTATACTACTGCCTTGAAAAGTGTCTGCAGCAGACCACTCGACCTGCCTGTCTGCACCTCGGAACCGACGCGACGGGCTCCACTCTTCAGCTTCAGCTTCGGAGGTGCGGTGCGTTCCCAACAGCCGCCACGGGAGGGGTCCAAGTGTGTCTTCTCAGTGTAAATTCCTTCCTACTCCAGTCCAGTTCAAAACCGAGCTTCTACATTACCCCCAACCAGGCAGCAAACAGTGCTGACAACTGAGTTGTGAGGGAGGGAGACTGACTGAGCCGCTGCTGCCTGCCTGCCCACCCTGCCTTTGGGTTCCGTTCTGTGGCGCCTCTGCCAGCCCCCAGTGGCCCTCACATGCCTGTTGCGGAAATCTCGAACCCAATTGGCCCGTCCCTTTTGCTTGGCTCCAATCACCCGGACTCGCTCACAGGCTCACACTCGCCGAGGCCCCACAATGCAGGCCAAGCAGGCACCCAAGGACTGAGCTGAGCGGAGCGGGCGGGCCACATCGGATGGATTTCCACGGCCTACTGACCGACCTCTAGCATTGCTGCTTTTGATTCGGAGCGGCCGTTGCAGCAGGCTTTCAGCCACAAGGGAAAGGGAACGGAATCATCCAAGAACGGGTGTAGGGATACTAATTTTGCGCTCGCTCGAGTAGGACAAACCCGGTGCCTTTGAAGGTCACCTTCCCTGTTACAGTGTCCTTCTGGAGCATGGAATCCATGGGTGGTATCATCACTATCATGTCTCGGGAGTACGACACTGGCAAGACGAAATATCTCGCCAGTTTGGAAAGGTGCCTGAGAGTGTCGACAGAACTGCCTGGGGTGATTTTTCCAAAAGACCTGAAGCCAGTTGATATTTTTTCCTCCAAAGACTTTGATATTTTTTTGGGTCTGCTCCGGCAATTTGTGGGGCTGGTATCCGTCCTGCACTGTTCCGGAGCGCAACTTGGAGCCACTGCTTTGTTGTTTTGTTCCAGCTGAAGGTGCGGCAACATGCTTCGATTGACAATTAGACAGTGTCCGCGATGTTTCCACCGTCGATCACCATCGGTGGATGCTTGATGTACTTGAAGATTCCATTGCAGTGACCTTCATCGCAGGTTTGTGTTGCAAGCAATCCTAGTTTTTGTCATTTGTTCTCGACACAAATGGGAAAAAAAGGTAACAAAATAGCAGTGGAAATTATGTCTTGTTCCAGTCACTGAGGCGGCCCAACTTGGTTGCCATTGGTAATTAATTGGATGGACTAACTAGCTCTCGTGGAAACCTGTCTACATAGAAAAGGGAAATGACCACCAGAAGCTAATTGTGGGTCTTCTCGTGGTCATTTCCCGGGTCTACTACACGAGTGAACCTAGAACATGGCATGATTTTATTAGTGTAATTTTTCATTAGAGTTCATTGTTTTGATTGTAATCACACTTTTAATCTCTAATCTCTTTACTCTCATTGTCTAGGGTCCCCAAAGAACTGGCTACGACATAGATTGAAGGTGCGACAAAAGCGCTTCAGTTAATGACAGTGTGCCAAGTGTGCAAGTTATTCCATAGTGTCGTTTTAGAAATTTCTGAGGTCACAGACTCACAGCTGCTCGCAGCTGCTCCAGAGCTCGCAGCTGCTCCAGAGCTCGTTGTAATTGGCGATGACAATTTCTTATTTTGCAGCTGTGTTGACATCAATACCACTCCAATCGCACGTTTAGAAATCAGAAATGTTTCTCAAGTCGACAATTGAATTTTGTCCAGGAATCTTTAGAAGGAATCCACTCTTAATCTCTCATCGCGTTCCGGAACTCTTTGACTTTCAGGTGGTGTCGTCAAGGAGAAAATAGGCAAAGCAGGAGATGCAGCGCTGGAATGATGAGACCAATGAAACGCTGTAAAAAGATATGATTCTAGACATGATTCGGAAAAATTCATGTGGCGGTCTTATCCGGGATTAGTTCCGTTTTGTCCTGTGAATACGAGGATCCGAGATTGTACCGGACTGGTTACATTCCGTGAGGGACGTGCTTGTTACCGAGTTTCCCAGTGAAAATCTCCGAAGCATGCGACTAGACTTTTCACCAATGACTCCTGAAGAAAAGCCCTTTTGTTTTTAACCCTAGGGTTTCTACAATCATGAACCTGAAACTCGTACTGGTGGTGTCAAATGACTGCTTATGAAGCTATCTTCAGTGGATAATCTGAGGGCTTGTTGATTCTATCTTTCTATGAAGCAGGAGCTGGTGAATCGTTTTTCTCTCCACTTCGTTGATCAAAAACCTTGCTCAACAGAGTGGGTTATTGAAATCAACAATTGAACATTGTCACCTGGTACGAGTAAAATCAGACTCTTTAGTAAGCACTTCAAAGCAATTGTCCACCACACAGGTGAAAAACGAGCTGCGATTCTTCAATGGACCTGGCGTACATTAAAACCTGGTCATGCATTATCACACATGAAGGCCCATAGGCAGCAGCTATTTACATTATTCCTTTCGATTGTCCTCCATTTCATCCTTGATGCAGCTTAGCAATACAAATCATTGATCATAGTGAGTTTCTCAGTTCTCAGTTCAACCAAATTGCTGATTTCATTGAACTCAAAAGTGTGAAACCCATATATAGCACTTCAAGGAGACCAAACTATACGTGGTTATTATTGTCTGATCTATAAAAGCGTGATAACTGCTCCATGAAATCAACCAGCCCATTTGTGGAGACAAGCATTGGTGAGTGATTTTCAGGTATATTTTGTTCCGTCATGGCTACGGGTAAAACTCTAGATGAAAATTTAAAGTTCCTCCACATCCCCAGAGTTACTATTTTCGGTACTCACGATACTAAAATTGAACTCACACATTGTGTTGCGATCCCTTGTGTCTTTGAAGAGTCACGTGAATCGAAAATCAGGGGGGCTAATGTCCTCCCTCTTCAATACCTTGTTTCTTTTAACTTTCCATAGAGCATGGCTAAGGCCGCCCAAGCTACAATGATCCTGGTGTGGGGCTTCGTGCAGAAACTGAGGTCAATGAATAGATAAATTCTGTGGCACTTAAGTGAGACATGATTTTCTATGAAAATCAAAATCTCAAGGAATACTGAGTTGATATGAGTTTGAATGCGTGACAGGTGTGCATTGTCATTCCAACGCATCACAACCATGGTAACACTTGTGGAACGGCCAAAAACACTTGAGGTCTTCAGATGCATGAAGTGTCCTGGAAAGGTTCGATAAAAATCTATGCCTTTCTATTATTTACATATATATCATTACTGTGTCTGAATGATTACTGAGTGGAAGCCATTGGCACAACCTAATACCCTTGGCTATCATAGTAATCAAAGCTTGGCGTCACTCCTAAAGCTCTCTCCATATCTTGGTAGTGAATTATCACAAGCACTCTTATATGAAATACAGATACCATCTTCAGGAGTTCAGCCCACAAGTCTTGGAATGTTGTAGATAGAGAGGCAAGTGGGAAAGGGTGACAATGGGTGTGCCTAGCACGCTTGGACTGACATGTACTTTTGTCTTGGGCGACTTAAATACTGATTTTGAACTTACAAAGTTACAATTGGTCCGAACAGAGCGTTTCCACCACGGACGTGGTAGCCTGCTACAAAACTGCAAAATAGCTAGCTAGCTTGCATGATAACCACGATAACATTTCCGTTTGGTTTCATCAGATGTGGATGTTCAATGACATTTACGAAAGTGTCGTCAAGAACCACATTCACTAGAAAATCCTCACAACTTTACACGGCATACTGCTAGATAACCACTCCCTATGTGTCATTACAGTATTGATTACTTTACAACCGTGTTCATGCACAGCAGAAATGTTACCCCGTTATATGGCATTGACTAAACGTAGCTCAATTTCATAAGGCCTAATCAGACAACACAAAATGGGTGCCATGTGAGAATTCATAATGTTAGGGTGATAGTAAAATGCAGTGGAAGATCATTGTTGTACAAAGATAATGTGGAATATTATATTGCCTTATCAAACAAACAAAAGAAAATTGTTGTTTCGATTGTCTCTGAAATTGACAATGACTGCTTGAAGCTCGTGAGCTCACTACAGTGAAAAAATCCATATGTCCAAGCTAATCAACTTGGCCGCAAGAGGTGGTGCTGTAGTGGAGGCTACTAATACTGCGCATTTGAGCACCGGTTGTAATATTCGGAAAACTGCTTCGCACCACTAGCATAGGGACACAATCTACGCACTAATTGTCTGATTCCAGTATGAGGGAATAACTTGAAGATAGCCTCAACCACTATATATTCAAGACGGCTTGTCTAGTGCAATTTGAATCGAACAGTCAAATGGACCAACCTCTAAATTTTTAGGATTTTGGCAAGGAAGACATCCTGGATTATGAGATTTTTCTCGGCACGATTGTTCACCTTCTTATCAAGGGTTGTTACATCAGGGTGGTTGGCTTTGGGTACCCAAAAAGGTTGTCTTAACTACAATATCAGTCCATGTTGTTGTGTCAAATGACTTCATCTTATAAATATTATAAAGTATGAATTTATAAAATGTGGTTTTAGTTTTCAACACTTATAATGTGTCAAGAAAAAAAGATTCATGACAATCAATGAATTTTATGAAATTTTAGTTAATTTTTTAGTTGAAAAAATAAGTTGTCATATGTACCTAAAATCCTTAAAAACAAGCATTTGGAATATCAAATAATTTTATTTTAATATCATTTTTGGATATAACTTACATTTTGTGGTCTAACATAGAAAAAGTTAATTTCATCAATAAAAATTTAATAAATTGTGCACTATGATGCCTGTAAATCCCAAAATTTAGAAGTTTTTTTTATTTCTATCAATAGGTCCAAAAATTTACTTTGAAAAAAAATAAGGTCAATAGAAATATACATATTGACCATGTTGAGGTGTAGAAATCTTTTATTTTCATTTTAGATTTTTATTATTTGATCAAAATAAAAAAATTAGACAAACTTTGGAGGTTTTAAACAAGAATCACCTAATTAGTGTGTCCAAAAAGTGATACCCCAAGCCGACCATCATCCATCAGTGATATAGAATGTAAACTCTATGAGAGCCTTGGTTCCCATGTTGATCTGAACCTTCTTCACTTAAATGGCTGAGGGCCCAATCAATCCCTCCATTGAATATGAGGATGATCTACGGGTCTGCATCGATCGCAATAGGATAGGGCTACCATCTGAACAGGTTCATCTTGCTCCTATGGAATCTAGTGGCCAAGTAGCCGTTCTCTAGTAAAATTGAAGTTCATGTACAAAGTTTTCTAGGCAATGTGATACCTGGAAAAAATTCAATGCCACCACAATCATGAGAACTGGCATATCCAAAGTCAGATTCCAATAGGACAGATATTTTACTTTGAAAACAATGTAGCATGTATAAGAAGTCAATTAAGGAAATAAAAGCAATGAAGGTATGAGTAACATGTGTACATGAACATCATGCTTGGCGTTGATACTGTGCAACATATAATGTCTGCTGACTCTGTTCCGACTATCACTTTTTGGTCCCACCCATAGTCCATCAAGTCCGCAAATATATTCTCTTCTAGATTTTGGAATGAAAATAGCGACGCATTTTTGATTCAGTTGGGTGTGGTAACGAAAAGATCTAAAAAATGCCCACCAATATGAACCACTATACATGTGCTTGTCGCGAACCTGTGTTGGGCTTCATCGCTCTACAAAAATTTGCACGCATTTTCGCATGAAAACATTTGGACGTAGACATATCAGGAAGGGGCCAATTTCTAGAACTGAATTCTCGTAGGGGAATCTCCTTAAGGCTACCATAAAGTTGGGCACTGGCTAGAGGCTTGTAGACCTACTTGTAGAAGAATACTAGAGCCTTGAACAATTCCTTGTGTGATCAATCATGGTAAATGGCTTCGCTTATGTCTACATGAAACCCCACCCCCACTCCCACAATGGATTTAGGGTAAATCCAATTCTCATTGAAACAGGGGTATTGTCACAGACACTCTAGGACCTTATAGGCTTTTCCATGGTCTTCTAGTACCTTCTAAAAGTTTCCAAAGTCTTCCAGAAGCTTGCAAGAGCTTCCAGAAGCTTCTAGACTCTTCTTGAAGCTTCCATTATGTTCCGGAAGCTTCCATAATGTTCCGGAAGCTTCCATAATGTTCCATGAGCTTCCACAATGTTCCATGAGTTTCCACAATGTTCCATGAGCTTCCACAATGTTCCATGAGCTTCCACAATGTTCCATGAGCTTCCACAATGTTCCATGAGCTTCCATAATGTTCCAAGAGCTTTCATAATGTTCTAGGAGCTTCCATAATGTTCTAGGAGCTTTCATAGTATTCTAAAAGATGGTATATTGCCTTGGAAGTTTCCAATAGAAATCTAGAAGCTTCTATAGAATTCCAAAAGAACCTCTTAGGTAGTAGTATATAAGGAGTTTAGACTGAGGTAGTCCTTAGTCTCGACAACACATCTCTTGAGTGTTATTCTTGTGATTCGAGTTCCAGCCTTGTACTCTTCTTGACTCTAATAGCAATCTTGTTCCTAGAAACTTATCTTGTCTTATTCTCTTTGCTGTCCGTAACAGTTTGTCGAAACTGCTTTCAAAACTTTGCTTGCAAAGTTTTTTCTAGATTTTCTTGTTCTAGCAAACGGACAAGTGTTAGTTTTGTTCAAGGCTTATTTTAGTTCTTGTTTTTTTATACAACTAAGGATAAAACTAATACTAGAGCTTGATTTTTTCTTGATAGAGTGTGGATTACCCCTCTTCTTGAAAACTCTGAAGTATTTAGGGGTTACGGATTACCCTCCTCTGAACTAGTATTATTTTTTCTCGACAAAGTTTTTTCTTGATTGTGAGCGGTTCACCGTCCTTCTTGAAAACAACCTTGACATTTAGAGATTGTGGATTACTCATCTCTAAATTGGTTTGTTAAATTAGCTAGTTATCTTTGCCGAGTGGTTTAAGATGTCATGAAGTACAGACACAAATACAGCTGAGACTAAATTAGACCTTATATTAAAAGCATTTGAATCTTTGTCTATGAGAACAAATGTTTTAGAAGATTTTGTGATAAAAGTTGATACTAATCAACAAGCAGCTGAGGCACCAGCTACCTCAACACCAAGAGCAATGATACCTACTCAAGGCTTCGATCCAATTTCATCAGCTACAAAAGAACCAAAAATCAATCTTCCCGAAAAATTCGATGGTTCTCGCTTTAAATTTCGAGGGTTTGTAAATCAAGTTTAGTTGATTATTGCCCTCTAGCCTCAACGGTATCCTACAGACGAATCACGAGTCGGCTTGGTTGGAATTTTGCTTACTGGACAAGCCTTGTTTTGGTTTGCACCACTATTTGAAGCAAGGTCTCCTATTCTGAGCAACTTCGAAATATTTTTAGCAGTATTTGCCGAAGCATTTGGAGAATATGATAAAAATTGTTGGGCAACAACCAAGATTCATACTTTGCGACAAGGATCGCACTCGGCTTCACTATATGCATCTGAATTTCGGCAGTTGGTTTGTAACATCAACTGAGGCGAAGAAGCACTCATAAGCTAATTTCAATAGGGCTTACGCGACGATGTGAAGGATCTACTATTATCATTTTCTGATCCCCAAACATTGAACGAAGTAATAAGTCAAGCTGTGAAGTGCGACAATCGACTATTCCAACGGCGTCAAGATCAACGTTCTTGGACCGCACCAACTTCACAAACATTTCCTTCGGTCAAGTCAACAAATATTACAAACATATCTTCTCAAGGATCAGAAGATATGTAGATTGATGCACTAAAATTTGAGCCACTTACTGTACAAGAAAATAAACGACGACTTGATGAAGGCTTATGCCTATATTGTAGAGACTCTGGTCACAAGGCAATCAATTGCCATAAGAAGCATAAATCAAGGTCCTTCAAAACTAGGAGTGTACAAGTATCGGAAAATGAAGATGTTCAGCCACAATAGGGACCATGCGGCTTGAGCCTTTTATTGAACAAATAAACTTAGGTCCTCATCTTTCTGCTCAGTCTTTCCACTGCTTTCTTATACCCTTATGCTTGAGACACAAGAAGAAATTGCGAATTCAAGCCTTTCTAGACTTTGGAGCTTCAGCTTGTTTCTTGGATAAAGAATTTGCAAAATGCCATAAGATTCCTCTAGTCAAGAAATCAACTCCAGTACATGTGGAAGCTATCGATGGTCGAGCTTTATTTTTAGAAGATGTCACATATGAAACCAACCTAGTGGAAGTTTCAGTTGCAGGACATATAAGTAAAATCACATTCAATGTGATTAGCACTCTGTTCAATCTTGTAATATTAGGACTATCATGGTTGGAAAAAAATATAATTCGGTTCTAGACTGGAAGACGCAAAACCTATCATTTTTATTCGCTGCCTCTACATTGAAATCTTCTCCAGTACATTCCACCAGTAAGTTTGTATTTGTTGGAGCTAAAGCTTTCCTGAAAGCAGCAAAGGAAGACAACTCTTATATTATTTATGCAACTCCGATGTGCGAAAAGAGCAATGTCGCTTCAAGCATTCTAGTTCAGTACAAAGAATTTGGCGATGTATTTGAAAAGAAGAATGCCAATATTTTACCAGAGCACCGACTTTCTTGCTGCTGAACACTTTAGATTCAACAAGACGTTGGAACTTGTGTCTCGAAACTTTTAGTGGCCTCAAATGTGGAAGGTTGTTAAAGAGTTTGTACTTTCATGTGACACTTGCTTAAGATCCAAAAATTCAAGACATCGATCGCATGGATTTCTCCAACCGTTATCAATTCTGAAGCGGCCATGGTCTTCAATTTCTATGGACTTTATTACGGATTTACCTCCATCAGCATCTTTCGATTCTATTTTCGTAATCGTAGATCGTCTTACCAAGATGGCTTACTTTTCTCCATGTTCAAAAACAATCACTAGTGAAGAAACAACAAGGCTATTTTTTGACACTATGTATCGATATTATGGCTTACCTGATGATATCATATCTGATCGAGGACCGCAATTTGTCTCCAAATTTTGGAAGTCTCTCTTTGAAACCTTGAAGGTGAAAATTAATCTTTCTTCTGTTTTTCATCCACAAACTGATGGACAAATAGAACGTATAAATCAAGTGCTAGAGCAATACCTACATTACACCATCAACTACCAACAAGATGATTGGACTTCACACTTGACCTTGGTAGAATTTGCGTACAACAATACCGTCCATACTTCTACTTGTGAAACGCCATTCTACGCCAACTATGGATATCATCCCAAATTTGATTTACTCAATGTTTCTCAAATGGACAATTCAGTAGTCCAAAATTTAACTTTAAAGTTATCAGAAATTCAAGAAACCTTGAAACTTCATCTTCAAGAAGCTCAAGAACGTTACAAAACAACAGTAGACACGTTGCGTAAAGAATCGCTTCCATTTCAAATTGGGGACAAGGTTTGGCTTTTTCGACACAACATCAAGACTACTCAACCATGTGACAAATTGGATTATCGACGACTAGGACCATTTCCTATAGTCAAACAAATCAATGTTGTTGCCTACCGTTTAGAGCTTTCAACAGCTATGAAAGTACATCCAATTTTTCATGTTTCTCTTCTTGAACTACATAGAGAGTCCAATTTACTTGGACAAAATCAACCGCCATCGCCTTTCATTGAAATCGACAATAATGTAGAATACGAGGTGGAAAAAGTGCTTGATTCACGACGGCAACGTGGCAAATTGGAGTATCTTATTCATTGGTGTGGCTATGATATTAATGAGAGAACATGGGAAGCAGCAACAAATTTAGTCAACGCGCCGCAAAAGATACAAGAGTTCCACCAAACTTATCCTGATAAATCGTGGCCTATCTAATTAGTAGCTTCTTTAAGAAGTTTTCTCTTCTAAGGCTTGATATAAAGAGGGGAGAGTCACTACAGAAACATTCACTTCAAAACTTCAATAGTTCTTAGGTAACTACTATAGTATCTCTAACATGTCTAATTGGAGGGTTTCTAGAGACTCTTTAAAGCCTGAGCTAGAACCCGAGCCTGAGTTAGAACCTGAGCTTGAACTTTTTATGTCACAATTACTAAACCGACCTTTACAACTTTCAGCTCCTTCAGCACCACAACCTGAAGATGAAGGTGGATCTTCAGCACAACGAAAGCGACCTCGCATAGATCAACTCTGGCACGACAATCTTCAACCCGATGCTCGAGTCTTGGTAATATTGTTGCAAGTTGGAAGTCTTGAACCCAACGGTCTAGAAATAACATTCCAATGATGTTTTGAAGGTTTGAACATTGAACACTATCGCCCTGGAGTTTGTCCTATAGAAGGAGGTCATGGTCACAATCATTGGCTCCAAAGACCACTACATCTTCTACCACCAGAGCAAAGAACAATTTATATTGCAGATACTCTTCTTCGTATGTATAATTTTTTACAGATGCGAAGCATGCATCACACGAGCTCCTCTTGGAACTCGTCGCTAGAGAGGGAGGTAATGTTACGGACACTCTAGGACCTTCTAGGCTTTTCCATGGTCTTCTAGTACCTTCTAGAAACTTCCAAAGTCTTCCAGAAGCTTCCAAGAGTTTCCATAGTATTCTAGAAGCTTCTAGGAGCTTTCAGAAGCTTCCATTATGTTTCGGAAGCTTCCATAGTGTTCCGGAAGCTTCCATAATGTTCTAGGAGCTTCCATAATATTCTAGAAGATGGTATATTGCTCTAGAAGTTTCCAATAGAGTTCTAGAAGCTTTCATAGAATTCCAGAAGAACCTCTTAGGTAGTAGTATATAAGGAGTTTAGACTGAGGTAGTCCTCAGTCTCGACAACACATCTCTTGAATGTTATTCTTGTGATTCGAGTTCCAGCCTTGTACTCTTCTTGACTCTAATAGCAATCTTGTTCCTAGAAACTTATCTTGTCTTGTTCTCTTTGCCGTCCGTAACAAGTATAGATCTATAACTCCAGGGTAAAAAGTTCTTGTCAGCATCATATATACAACGTCAAAAAATTGATTAACTTGATCTATTTAAATCTATTTTATTGCTCAGTTATACAACAATGTGCAGTGAAAACAAATATAGAAAAGGGCATGAACTACAACAACTGGACTTGCTACATTGTTTTTTTCCTAGTAGCCAATAGTTGACAGTCTAAACTTAAAAATGGCTATCTATTGCACTTTAGTTTGACAATATATTCTGTTTATCAAACAAGCACAGATATCACCACAAGTATTACGAAAGTTGAAAAAAGAACCAACGAGAAGTATTTTGAACACCTAATGCAAATGATGGCATTTGTTGGACTTTTCAATTGAAACGCATGTATGGTGTCGGGCACAAGGGCAAGATCTAGTGAGTAATTTTACACGGCAATGTCTTACAATACGGATGCTATCAACTGAAATCACCTTAAGTCAATCCGTTCCACAAGTTTAATAGCCTATGTTGAGTCATTTGCAACACCCGTCTACGGTACCCTTCCAACTTCCATTCATTCTACATTCCACTAGAATTAAAATTGTGGGAGATATGAGATATTTACAATTGCAACGAAGTCTCAACTGTGCAACATTAGGGTCTAGTCTCAAGTGCCAAGATTCATATGCATGGCACACTCAGGAAACAACCTCCGGTGAGTCACCAAGTACCTCGAACTCCTTAATTTACGCCTTGTACAATGATTGGAGATTATCTTCTCCATAACACGCGTAGTCACGACCCCATGCAGTTGTGATATCTAGCTGCAATGTCACCCACGAATTCAGCCCAAACTTTGTCCGAATCCACCTTCCCTTTGTGTCCTGCGAGTTGTGTAGGATGACCAACTTCACTCTATTCCTGGGAGGCATATGGGAAACACATGCAACCAACAGAAGTAAGCGCACTAGAAATATTGAATCTTCATGGTGATCAAGGCTAAGTACGCTTCAATGAAAATAGAAATGATAAATTACGAAGCGTCAATCTAATGAAAATCGGGAGTTGAGACTATAGTGGCCTGCAATCATTTTCATACCTTTAGTTGTCGACGAACTAGTCATGGTTGACCAAGATATAGTCCAAGGCCGCTACAACGTTGCTACATCAAAAGACCATACGAGGATCAATTTTGGATAAAATCAAAAGAACATTGCATGCATTCTCAAGGTCGGCAATTACTAAACGAAGATAAGAATTTAAATTCTCACATTTGATAGTATCATACACAATAGTTCGACAATAGAACTTTGAAGTTTGTCGAAGATCAATTCAAGAAAGGGGTGCAATCTGACATTTTCAAAAGCATTGGAACTTGAAAAGAAAGGAACCGATAGACTTGACAATGGTGTGTTTCATGAACCATTGGTGGTGAAACCTAAATAGCCAAAGTCCCACTAAAGAATCTATATGTGATTCTTGCTCAAACTAAGTTGGCCAACAACAAATACAAAACACTCATGTCCATCTCTTGCATAATCAAAGGAAAAGCAATTATCATCCCACATCATTGCCTTCAAAAGTTTACATCCAAATTCTAAATTCTTTATTACCACACTTCCTTAGATCACATCTACTAGACAAAAGCTTAGAAACATGATGCACTTGATACAAAATACAAACCTAGCCAACCCAATCCAAATACACAAGTAACAAACGATACAAGCACATCACAAGCAATCAAAACAAACTGGAATTGATATCATGTTGAATTTTCATTATTGAAAAAGCTACAAATGCTGCAACCAATACCTCAAAGTGAGGATTTGCACAATGCACCACTTTATCTACAAATTTGCATGAAAACCCATCGCCACACACAAATAGTAAAGATTAAACTCACACTTCTCTAGGGACACCATTTGCAATTCTTGAAACAAATACTCTAGATGGAGAAAAGAGAGGGTAAGTCGAGAAATGAATGCACCTCCTTTGAAAGACTACATTGGACAAAACAAAGTCAAAGTATATTGCAACATTAAGGTTATGACCAACTACAAAACAAAAGGGCACATATGTCATTCTAAACTTCTCAAAAGTACTTGAAAGAAAGAAAACACCAAGTTGAAGGGTTGAAGGCCTCATTAAACAATCTTAACCAATGATGTGATTCACAAACCAATTGGTGTCCTCTAGGGTGAAAACTACATAACTACAATACCACTCCCTTGTTTGATTGGTTTTCAAACTCAAAAATAGTTGGTCTAGACTTTGAGCACAAGGTAAATACAATGTTGTATAACCCTTCTATAATTGAAGAGAAAGCAATGACCATCTCAACCTATTGTTTGCAAAGGATTAAAACTAAATCACTTGACCATGGCAAAGTAATCTGTAATCACAAACTACTAAGTACCACCAGCTAGACTATGTTAACAAAGCATATAGAAAACTCTACTAATTAAGATAACCAAAATCAACGAGTTGCAAGAGACAAAGGGACATAATATACAATCAAAACTTGCTCTAACCAATTTCAAGTAGACTCATCTAAAGAACAACCTGAATAGAAATCTCACTCCAAACAATACCAAAAAGGATGTAAATGCTGCAACCAATACCTATAATTAAGAATTCACTTGGTGCAAAGCTTTATACCCATGAATCAGCAAAACCGAACATGAAGACTTTTGCAATTCAAAATTGAAACTCGAACTTAGAACACCCATACCACCAAGACCTAGTGCCACATACTCTGTAACAACCGCCAAAGATATGTGCAAGCACAACAAAACCAACTTGCAAAACAAGGTGCTCACATGCCTCAGAATACCGACAACGCTGCATCGTTGTCAGTACGTGAGGTTGAGGGTTCACACGATGCAGCACTACATTCCCTCCTTGCCTTCATGGAACTACACGACTGAACATAGACACAAACAAAAGATCGAGCACACTACCCCTGTCAAAGCAGCACTCTGCACTAGGGCACCATTTGCAGTTCATGAAACAAATGCTCTGGACAGAGTAAAGAGAATGGAAATCAAGGAAATAGACGCACCTTCCTTAAGAGAGTCCAGTCTCCAGCAACAACGTATGCTGCAACACAGAGAAAATGACTGCTTGCAAATCAATACGGCACATGTGTCATTCTAGACTTTTCACGAGACCTGGAAGAAAAAAACCACCGGGTTAAAGACCTTGACCGACAAATGTAAGCCATGGTGTTTTTCACAGACACTTGGTGTCATCAGCGGTGAAGCTGCATAACTGAACTACCATTCCCTTATCCGAAGGGTTTCTCTGCTCAAACAAAGCTGGTCTAGACGTTGAGCAAGTGATAGACATGATACTCTGTAAACCTTCCATACTTAACACAGAAAGCAATTGTAACCCTTCTATAGCCCCGAACCATTGATTGTGGCGGATTACAACTAAATCACCCGGCCATGGCAATGAAGCCAATCTTTAATCTCAAACTCACGAAGTCCTAATCTGCTAAACCTGTCCATCCCAAATCCCTACTGATTAAGGCGAGGTGATTAACCCCTAAAGGACTGAGGCCTTATTTCTGCCAAAAAACACTTAAAACTCCCATTTCTGTAGCAAAGAGTAAAAAAAATTTGAAAATTATTTTTTCTACACATCCAACCGTAGTATCTTATACCTTACTAGTATAAAAATGTGTGGAAAAAATTTCAGAAATATTGACCACATAGATTAAAAGATATTTGCGTTTAAAGTGAAAA
Organism: Climacium dendroides; assembly: GCA_950106755.1. Classification (NCBI taxonomy): domain Eukaryota; kingdom Viridiplantae; phylum Streptophyta; class Bryopsida; order Hypnales; family Climaciaceae; genus Climacium; species Climacium dendroides. The sequence continues at coordinate 4,401,693 of OX467087.1, forward strand.
AAACAATTTTTTCAGCACCTTGTGGGACTGGATTATTTGACTTTGAACTTTTTTAACTTAAATGTTTTGCACTACAGAGTTTTGAGCTTTAAATCCTTATTGTGGGAAATTGAGTTGAGAGTCTAGGGAAAAAGAAAATTTTAAAAAATAAATTAAATTCCATACTTAAAAAAGTTGTTAAGTAGAAGTAGGTATGAAAATGAAGGAAAATCTAAATTATTAATATCTTTAAGAAGGGAATTAAAATGCACTAATCCCAATGGTGAGATTGTTCTAGCAAGTAAATAAAATCATGTAAATTTTTTTTTCAAAAAAATCGTAAAAATTGCATTCAGAAATGAATTCTATAAGTTATTTTTTCAGGAAGATGCTCTAACTGCCCAATAAACAAGATTGTCCATAACTTTCTCATAATAAGTCCAAATGGAATGAATCAAAGCTTCCCATGCATACAAAAATATAATCTACAAGAAAAAAAATCCAAAAATTCAAAATTCAAAATTTTGCAAATTTTTTTTGCTGCCCAGGTTGCCCCCCGTCCCCTATTTTGAGCTTATTTGGTCATAACTTTTGTTTCCGGGCACCAAATGTGAAAAAATTTATATTCCCACAAAGCTCATCAGTTTTTCTATCTTCAAAAAAAGTTTCAAAAAATCATGACAAAATTTCAGCCCATAGGTACCTGCCCGAAATCCAATTTGTCCCCCGAAGGGACAATGGTCCTTTAGGGGTTAAGGCGAAGGCAATCGACAAGGCGCAAAGACATCTCTGACACATAAATCGGCGATCAGAACTTGCCCGAAAGACAATGTCAAGCAGATTCAATTCTCAGCAAGACTCAATCAAGACAGACAACTCCATCCCAACCATACCGACTAAGATGCAAATGCAGGCATCGTACCTATACGTGAGAATTCGCACGAAGCCTGCAGGCTTTATTCAAACGATGACTTCACGGCTCTGCAAGACAGAGCATCGCAACAGATCAGTATGCAATATCGAGCACAACACTTCCGCACATCAAAACCGAAATTCGAACTTAGAACTCCCAGACCACGAAGACCAAGTGCCCAGAGCGAGATGCATAGCGTCAGATGAGAAAACCTGTGACAAATACTGCAAACTCAACTCACAATTCCAGCTGCTTTCGTGCATCTCGGAGAGAGCTTCAAATTGCCGGTAAGCCCAAGAGCGTGGAGACTTCCCCTCGATCGACAAGCACCCGCATGACCCACCAGTCAAAATCTGAAGGGGAGCCCGAATCCGGCTTCCGCGAGAGGAGGCGGCGCCCACTGTGTTCCTCAAGAATGCACAGGCCAAGTGCTTGGAGTAACTAGTGACGTCGGAGAACAGAGAAAGGGTTAGCTCGCTCTCCTGGAGCTCTGCGGGCAAAGGACGGCACCACCACTTTTGCAGTAATCTTATGAGTGCTTCCGGCCTTCAGTCCAGCTAATCTAGGCCTCTACGGGTTGCAACAATAATTGTACGGGTTGCAACAATAATTGTCCACTGGGCGCCACTGGCTGACTTTGCCTACAGTGGTCTGTACAGTACTTCGGAGTAGAAGAGCTGTATGAACTGAACAAATACTCCATACCTCCGAAATTACTTCCGGAAGTTGTAGAGTCCGACAGAAGTGCGCGCACCAGGCTTTTTATTTTGGCTTTGTAGTGTCAGATTCCACCAGAAAAAAATAATTTGGACAAAAAATGATGAAAAATTGTGAAGTTTTTTGCCAAAAAACTTCAAACAGAAAATAAATCTTGGATGAAATCGCCAAATTGTCAATGAAAACATAATTATTGCTGTGGGATATGTGCTAATGTGATATTTTTCTATCCAATATGTGGATGAATGTGGAAATTTGGAGCACCACTATACAGCCACTTTGGCACTTTATAAAAAATGAAAAAAAAAAAAAAAGAGACGTGGCGGGCGCTCAGATTATCCAGATCGTGCTTCAAAGGATGTCAGAGACCAAGGAATCATCCTCTTCCATTTGAATTAGCCATAGCTTCACTTGTTTTGATCCATTTTGTAATAGTTGAGAGATGCTGTGGGACTAACTCATCAGATTCTATACATGTGAGCCACTGGCAATGCACTTCAATTGCAATAAATCAATTCTGATGCAAAATTAGTGGGCTAGCTTTCCTCAAAAATCACCTTTGTGAAAATATTCCTAGTGCATATGTAAATCAATTTATGAACAACCACATTATATATGTCAATCAATTACTACCTGCCAATCTTCACGAGCAGACTGATTTTGAGTGTTCGATAAATGTACAAGGAGCGCTACTACAAGCGAAATTTGAGAAGCTTTAACTGATGTTCCCGACTACAAACAAAGATCTTTGTAACAGGGAAGAGACAATATGAGGACTCCCCCAAGTAGGAGGAATGAGGACACCCCTACAGTGCACTCCTTCACTCCTTCAGTTCTCATAAAGGACGACACAGAACTGAGGACTACCTGCAATGTGAAAAGCCCTGTAATGTTGTGACTCGTGAGATGTAAGTCTTATTAGTGATTAGGCTCCCGGTACTGGCTGTGAGGAGCAGGTTCCTCCAGATTTTCACATCATTTTACCTCGCATACTCGAAAAACTTACGAAACCTTCTGCCTTCAAGTACGTGCTAAATGGAACCTAAATGTCAAAAAAAGATCTCTACCCAGGTCGACTCGGGATCAGATGCCATTATAAATATTTTTAAACTACATCCAAAGACGTCGAGTGTAAAGCAAGAGATTGTTCCCGTGATTGATTTGATGGACGAGCTGTGAATTGCGTTCAGTTGTAACACATACTGACATTGTCGGTGCCAATCAGTGCCAAGCTCGCGTGAGCAGAAATTGAATCCTGCTCAGGATGAGTCCCCAAATCTTTCACGGCCCTCAGAATGAACGAGACCCATCATTGAGTCAACCCAAAAATGATCCAATTATTGGATCCTCCGTAGTGTAGGAAGGGTTAAAAGTGTTGCTCAGAGCACCCTACATTTTCACCAATCTAGAACTGCCTTTCACGACAATGGCAGGTCCGGAGTTAGCAACCAAGGTGGACAAGTATTTGTTAACAAATTCTACCTCAATTCTCTTTGAACGAAGTCCAAAGGCGAGGTCACATGTGTACAAACGATGTTCCAGAACAGTGAGCTTGAAAAAAATGAGAGGCGGCGAGCCTTACTTGTTTTGTTGAATTTTTAAAATCTATTTTTTCATTCCATTTGAAACAGTGTTTCATGATCTCTACAGAAGAGTGGCTCTAAACTAGGTTTCTTGAATTTCTTGAATGGTGGAGAGGCTATATTTAATTGGACACCAAATGTAACCTCAAGCACAATTTCTTATCCCCGCATTCTTCAAAGATATGTTTTCAGAGATATGTCTTATGTCTGCATCGACACACAAAAAATTTGTTATGGTTAGTGTTTGGCATAAATGGCTTTCACGAGCAAAGAGATTGTAGAAAAGAAGTGATATATTTTACTCGTTCTGGCACTTAAGAATATCTATGTTAAACTTTTACAATCAAATTTCCGTTCTGTTTCAAACAAAACCCGTCTCCAAACCCCGCTCCTTGAATTGTTAAAATGCTTGGCAAGGATCATATGTAACCTTGAACGTAGTTTCTCATCTCCATTCGTAAGAAACACATTTCGTCGTCGTCTTAAAACCGGCCCAGGCATCGATAAGCTTGCTGTCAAGTTTGCCCACATGCTAAGTGGTCGCTTGGTGACTGCAAGAGGCTTCATCGGATTCTCGTGGTTTCTAAGACAGGAAGGCAAGAAAAGCAAGCAACAGGTTTCTTCAACGCTCTTATTAATCTTTCAGTAGTAAGTACTGTAGTAACGCGAACAGAGTTGGGAATGTGGTGCAACCTGCTAGTTCAATCTTCTATTCCAATGCTTTCAATTGATCCTACTTATTGCTTGGAGAAAGTTTACATGTTCGCGATACTCTACAATTCAGTTTTCAGTTTTGGGAAAGGAACTCGCCAACATCTACTTTTACATGTTAAGCACACAATCATTTGGAAACTAACAAAGGACGCTGACGTCTATTTGCTGACCAGGGATGTCATGCAAGCTGTAGCATTACATTCCACGATTCCTGAGAATGCATTGTCGTAGCTCAAGCAGAGTTTAAGTAGGTAAGCTTACTGCAAGTTGCAGAGTCCAACATTCACTGAATCAACAGTTTTGTATTATGGATTATCTTTGAACATTACATAATTAGACACTGTAACAAGGGTTGGTGTCACAACATTGATTTGCCAAAAAAGTTGGAACATTCAAAATGGAAGCAGCTTCAAGTGTGCTTATTCTCAAAGCTGAAGACCAATTCCAAGCTTCTGAACTTTATCCAATATGAATACCAAAAGAAACCAGATTTCTCTACTTCTCACAGGAGTTGTCAGCGAAAACATCGACAGCAAGAGAAATAAAACATACATTTCGGTATGACAATTACAACAAATGAAAAAAAATTGAGATTGCTTTACTAACGACCAACTATGTTCGACAATGGTCGAAAACAATTAAGATCCAATTGGGATCCCAGAATCCTTCTACTACAGTTGCTGGCCAAAATTGAAAATGTACAACTAACTACCAAAATATTCCTAAAATCACGAACCTAAATCCTTCATCAAGTATCATGTTCCAGAGCTTCTAAATAGGTTCCAACTACACGAAAGACCTAGGCAAACTAAGGCTGTGTAACATGGAACCAAAGAAGAGTAAAGCCAAACTACATCTTCGATGCAGAAGGCAAAAGAATGAGAACGAATGTGAAAGAATGAACCCTACTCTAAAGCTCTCTATACCTCACAAAGGATGCCCCAAATTGTCCATTTCAAATCTAGTAGAATTGGACACCGTTCTCTAGTAGAATTGGACACCCTTAGTGCGTGCACTACGTCACATTCCAGTATTCACAATTCAGATTGGCAGCTACTTACCCCATTTTGACCCACGAGGCCTTGCTAGGAATGCCATTCTGCACAAGGAAAAGCATGTAGTATTGCTGAGGGGCAACGTTGGCTGAAGGAGGAGCAGTACACTTCACAGTCCACGCATTTCCAACCTTCACTGGAGCTTTAGTAAGAAGCTTGATGGCCCTCTGCCCCTGCGCGTATGAGTGAGTAGACCAGGGAGCACTCAGCATGTTGCATTCCAATCCACCTTGCCGAGCTCCAATGGTAAACTCCACACTAAACACTTGCTTGTAGCCAACAAACCCAGGAGCTTTTGTAATGCGAGGACGAATATTGTTAAAGCTGCAAAGTCAAACACAAAGCACATTAGCATCAACAGATGGATTCTTTCATACCTCACATCACACTTTCGACTCAAAAAATATATGACAAAATACAGACAGACAGGCAGTATAACGTAGAGATACCACAACCAACAGAATCGACCACTCTCTTACATGTAAGCTCTCTAAATGCACAGAGTGCTAGGTGCAGAGAGAGGTCGGTACAAAGAGTGGGACGCAGTGATGCATTTGGGATAGATCGAGGATGTAATAGATCATACAACCATGTAACTAATCCAAATTTCAGGAAAGGGAAAGGGAAAATGAGATCCTGGAGCTGCATTGGTACTCACTTGGCGCCCATGTAAGGTGGCGAGAACGCCTCCACGCGGAGCTCCGTCGGGAAGGCGCCCGTGTACGTGTAGAACTGGTGCGTGTTACTTCCCGCCACCAGAACGCGTCCATCCGACAACAAATTGGCCGTGCTGTGGTAAAATCTCGGAATGCCCGTCGCGGTCATTTTCTGGAACCGCGTCCCAGCGCGCGCTTCTCCATTATACTTCACCGGCGCCAGCGCCGGTGTCCCCGCCGACCCCCACCCCTGATATCCATTCTGCGCGCCGTTCACGATCAGAATCTCCCCCGTGGGCAAATTAATCATGTCGCCCATCACGCGCCTAATGGGCATCTCCTCCATCGCCCAGCTCGGTTTCCCCGCAGTCGGAGTGATCCTCCCGCAGCTCGTCGACGCCGCAGCCCCCCGGTTGCCGGATTTCGAAGCCCCAGTCGCAGCCCCTCCGCACACCACAATCTCGGATGAAGTGTAAGGCGCCTTCAAGGGGAGCATCGCCGCAGAGCCACCGGAAGGGTAGTTCCGGGGGTTGCCGGGGATGGTGGGAAGCTGCTTCACCACTTTGTTGGTGTTGTAGTTGAGGACGACTGAATCGCGGTTGGTGAAGACGAAGAGGTCGCCGTTGGGGAGAAGGAAGACGAAGGGGTACAGGTTATCGCAGCACTTGTTCAAGACGCTGAGAGAGAAGGCTCCCTCGCCGGCCTTTCGAGGGGGAACGAACTCGTACGTCGGCTCGTTGCGGCCGCCCACCACGATCTGACGAGTGCCACCGGGGAGAATCTGGTTGGAAGAGTACCAGCGACCCTTGGATAAGCTGTTCGTTGTTTCCACCCAGTCGCAGGTGCCTCCGGCGCCGCACGGCGCGAGCGTCCTGGTAGGAAAAAAAAATCCTTTTAGATTTTGCCTACATTTCAAATCTATATGAATGATGCGCAGCATTGAACACAGATAGAACGCTGATAATCCCGAATACCTGTCAGAGTACAAACTCAAGTGCCATTGGGTGACACGGTCTAAGTGAATCCTAAGCAATGAAAGGACGATTGATATCAGTGTCCAAGAATCAGAGCACAAACTCACGTGCCATTGGGTGACACTGAATTGAAGCCTCAGCAATTCAAGGATAATTGATATCACTGTCCATTTCGTAAAATTTGAATCAAATTTGAAGAGATTCATGATCGTTTCGAAGTGGATAAGAAAGTACCTGATCTTTTTGTTGCCCTCGAAGTCGCCTCCTGTCTGCACCATCACGCCATTCCCCATGAACTGCCCCGAAGAGCACCACGTGTCCGTGAAGACGAAGAGAGGCCGCACTCCGCCGTTCGAGGGGTTGAACATGACGGAATGCGCGTAGCAGTCATTCTTGGAGATGCGCTCCAGCGGCTGATTGCGGCACCTCCCATTGGGAAGCTTGATCTGCGAGGGGCCAATGTTGGTCCGGTCTAGCATAATCACAGTATCATATCGAGTCACGGCCGAATGCATGGACGAAATGCCGGCGTTTTTCTGTAGCTGCTGCCACGACCCCTGCGCTACGACACATGACACTAGCCATTGCAAAACGGTCGCCACAATAACGATCTTCACTAAATCCAACATCTTCACCAAGCTGGCCCTCCTCTACACAAAACTCCGGGATCTCGACTACTACCTCCGACTCCAATGCTACACCTCGGCTCAAACGGACCACGCAATTGTTCCTTCTATCAACGCTCCTGTTACGTAATGCCGCAATGCAGACCCACCCACCTAGTACTAAGCTGCGACGAGCTTAATCCAATGCACACATCCCAGTAAAATGGTACTAGAGGTCACAATGCAGACGTTCGTATCGCGAGATTGCAAATGCCAGAAGTCGAGAGCTACAGTTTTCAGCTATGATCTCTACCCAGTATTGTTGACTCCGTCGGCGTTTTCTCTACGGTGCGGATAGCAGCGCTAGCGAGTGGCGACGCGCAATCTAGCAATGCACAGGAAGCCTTTGATTGATGTAATGTGCCAGTGGCCAAGGCCTTAAATGGCCGCACTGCGCCACCCACATCGCTGCACGCAATTTCCGTCGCGCGTAGGCATTACCCATCCGTCCACTGTGAGCTGCGTTGGCCGAGATTAGTAAGACCGTGTGACAACTGGACATGAATGTGCATGCAATGAATGAACTTGGGAAGTTTTTTTCTGTGTTTTTTTTTGACAGAAAATGAAAGAAAATTCATTGCTGACGTGAATAGGTTTGGGACTTTGAGATGAAGAAGCGGCGGGAGACTTGAAAAGCTGGCTGGCCCCCGATTGCCGTTGTAGGTTGGCAGAGTGGCCGGGATCTAGCAACGCGGAGAGCCGATGTTGACGATTGGGCGAAGGGAACTTCGACGTCGCCACCTCGGGGCCTTATGAACTTTCGGTGCGGCTTCCGTTCGTGCGGCTCCATTTTGGGGGTGGAAGTTGAAATACAATTCAATTAGAGTCAACATTTATACAATTTAAATTTGATGTAAAGAAGTGGCACACTGGCACCTCAAATCGACAATAACGGCACAGAGTGCTCTCCGGAATTGACGATCTGAGAAAAAATTTAAATTAAGTATTATTTGGAAGAATATTTTGGAATTTATACTCAAATAAAAGATGTAAATTTTGAGTTTTAGATTCCATCTCTATGGCTAGATTCACCAATGCTATCACCAATATTTTTTTTTTTGTAAAATTTGAGTTTTAGATTCCATCTCTATGGTTAGATTCACCAATGCTATCACCAATATTTCTTTTATAAATTTTGAAAAGGAAATTTCAAAATTCCTTCTAAATTTGCTACAAACAAAATATTACCATTTTTCAGTAAACTATGTCAAAATGGATTTGAAATGACGTTCTCTTGAGACGATGATTTTTTGAAATTTTGTGTTCTTTAAATCTATGACCTCATTTTTTATGTAGAGTCAATGCAACTTTGGCTTGGTCAACTTTTTAACATACTTCTACATTTGTAATTTTTAAAAATATGTACTCCAGTAACACCAAATCCAACCATTAGATAGGACAACAACTTAATAAAATATCTTCACAAATTAGGATGACTTAAGCATCAATGAGAAAGAAACATGATTTTTAAACTATTCTTCTTTTAGAAATTAGGCATTGGAGCGCAAAAAGCTTAAGCATTTTAGTCTCTTGAATGTGCCCCCAATATTTAAATTTTTGTTCAACAAATTAACAAATTGTAGTGAAAGATGTTACAAGTAGAATATGCATTTTCTACTACAAAGAGAATATGTCACAAATTTCCCAAAGCATTACATTGTAGGCTATAGGTCCTTACCTTTCGAAACTGGAGAATGATGCATGGTACCCCCCTGAGTAGATAGTTTGACAATCTACTCATAGTCTATGTAGGAGACTTGGAGATTTCACATGCAAATTTGGTTGGCTATTAAGAAAAAAAAGGAGTTTGTTTTAAACATTTGTTTGTTGAATGTCCTATAATCTTATTTTAAATTATTTTTGAAAAGAAGTAGCTCAAAAAAATGTTAATATTCTAATGTAATATAAATATTATTTCATGATTCTTCAAATTAGTTAATGTCTATTTTGAAATTTCAAAAAGAATCCATTGAATAATATGTGCAAACATATGAAGCATATATTATGTACATATAATATATAAAAAATTATTATTCATGTACGCTTTTATTATATGTTAATATTATTTTAGAATATTATTAAGATTCCAAAATTAGATATTGCATCTTCAAAGTAAGAATTTGAGGTGACTTCTTTCTTAAAAATAATAGCTACAAGCTTTATATACAATTTGCAATTGAATTAACGCAAAGGCCACACAAACTCGCTTTTAATATTTTCAAGAATTGGTTTTTATACACATGAGTAAAACAAATTGAAAAAAAAAATAGGTTCATTTTGAAAACAATATCAAATCATATTGAGAATAATAATTTAGTAATAACTTTCACTAATAAGTTACAAATTATGATTCATAAATCAAATCAATACAACGATATCTACTATTATACAATAAACCAAAATTCGTTAATAAATTCCAACACCAAATACTCAAAATTGATTTTAGAATTCATTATCAATGGAATATTTGTGAGTAATTTTTATAAGTTTTGGGGTTATAAGTATAAAAAGTAGATGTTTTCTTGTTATATTGCTTTTAAGGGATTATCATATTTTTTGTTTATTAGAGATATATTTGAAAGGCTATTCTTTTGAAGTGGAAAAATCAAATTTGTTGTTAAAAGATACATGCACTCATTGAACTATATAATATTTATAAAAAAAATTACAATCTATATTATACAGCTGCACAAAAATCACACAAAAAAACCATAATATATGGATAGAAGAAAATAAAAAATGTACCTTGCTTATAATTAATTTTTTGTATTCATTTGGTCATCCATACAACTAAACTCTAAGAAATTCAGGTATAGAAAAATCAAAGTTAGAATTGCAAAAAGCAATGATGTTGAAAGATTATTGTAACAAATGGACCTTATTTATAAATCATTCTTTGAATTCATTTGGTCATGCAAGAAAATGAATTCTAAGAAAATTTGGATATAGAAAATTTGGAGTTAGAAGTACAAAAATAATTGATGTTGGAAGATTATTGTATATAGATATTATTCCACTACAGTTACTAGGTTGAATCATTTTTTTGTCTATTTGTCTAATTTTCCAATGAATTGTTGTATAATGGCATGTATGTAAAGGATAAACTCTTTTGTGTACACGTATTCATTAATCTTTAAAGGTGACAACCCAACCTTTGGGTTAGCTTGCATATTTTCAAAATTTGTGATGTTAAGGGTAAATTTTTTTTTAGTTTGCAATTTCTTTCTATTCAAGAATCCAATTATCCTCATTTATACCTATTATTTTCATGCAATGAAGTGATTTGTATTATAAAACATTTGGTCATAAAGTTCTTTAGTTACATTGAGGATGCACCTTCAACTCATAAATATGCATACAACTTTCATATGAGTCAAAAAAACAAATAAAGGAAGTTTTTAGCTAGGTGAAGTTTTTATGATTTCATTTTTAACATGTTTTTTTGAATTCTTTTTTGAATTCTTTTTTGAAGATAGGAAAACTCATTAGCTTCGGGGGGATATAATTTTTATTTCAATTGGTTCTCATGAGCAATTCTAAGCTCAAAAAGCAATTCATCGGGAATACAAAAAAATTCACAAGAAATAAAAAAAATTATTCTCGTAAAAAATACTTTTGTCTACATTAGAAGCTTTTATTCATTCCATTGAGACTAGTGATGAGAAGGGTTTAAGACTAAACATCCTTGAAACAAGAATTTATCTTATCAATACCTAACTTGCAACCATACAAGAATCAAGTCATGTTTTTCAAGAATATAAATTATTAAATATTATAAAGAGAGAAACTGTCTAAAGTATTATGACAATAAAACTCTATAACGTTGTTAAAATATTGAAAGCAACTCTATAGGTAGTGCAAAATACAAGAACCTATGTATGTAAGTGGCTAGTAACATGATAGAGATGTCCAAATATTTGAAAAGAGCTTGTTCCAAGAAATCTAAATTAGAAGTTTAGAACCTAAAGGCTCAACCTCACCTATGCCCATGCAAACAAATAAATAATAATTGGAAAAAAGAGTCCTAGAAAAAGAAGACAAGGCAACAATGAGGTAATTATAAGTAAGTACCAAGCCTTGGGTAGTGGATTTTGCCAAATTAAATATCCATCCATATTGGATGGATGGATGGTTTCATTTATATAGCTTGCTATTTGATTGTTTAATGTCCCATGTAATTTAGGTGGATCATTTAAATTGATGGTGGATCTAGAATTTAAACTTACATAGAAAATTCAAATGTATGATTAATAAAGGTAATTTATGTATTAAAGCTTAAATGGATATACTCAAATTTATAAATTTACAAGAAACACGTGATATTTCATAACTTTAAGAAGACATTGTCATCTGTATAGATTGGAAAGCATTGATAAGCATTTTATGTAAAATATATCCTTAAAAGATTATCTTTAAAGTATAAAAATAAAGATGAAACATATATTAATTTTTAGGAAAATTGTTACTAGAATAGATATGTAGTTTACAATAGAAATAGACAAAGAATTAGAGGGCATAATTCACATAGCTTAATGTTAGTCTATAATTTGGAATTGTTTGGATATTTAAAAAATTGTAGATACTACTAAATGATAGTCAATGAAAAAAATGGTAACTCCGGCTTGAAAGATCCATGTGAATGAAGCATCTCTTTGAAATGACTCTACTATTTAAGCTTTACTAGTGATGGAAAATATAGAAATAGTCTTGTTTTCCAAGAAATCAAAGCATCTTTTCAAAAATATTTCATGGGATTCATTTTTGAACTCAATTTTAATAATTAAAAAAATTTCCATCTAGTTTTGTTTGTTTGTTAAAATAATCTCATCATTGGGATTAGTGTGTTTAAATTTCATCTCAAAACTATTAATGATTTAGATTTTCCTTTTATATTATATCTACTTCTACTTAACAAATTTTTAAGCATAAAAAACAAATTATTATTTTTTGAATCTTTTTCCTCTGACTTTTCATTCAATTCTTCAACATAAAAAAATTAGATTTCAAAATTGATACAATATAAATTCAACATTGTTCAAGTTGACTTATTGCTCTAGTTGCCGTAGGGCTTTAGAAGTTAAAAAAGTGGTCAAATTTTTTACAACAATAGCAAATTTAAATCATAGATTAAATATTTTTTATTACCTTAAGAAAACAAGCCACTACTTTAAAGACTCACTTCATATATATATACATTACATGAAAGAATTATAGAAAAATGTCATTGACTACAAAAGAGATAGTTACCCTTATTGTTTTAAAATTTTGGTGTACATAAATCTATTAAAGGTTTAATAAAAAAAATTGGTTTATTAAAAATAACAGTCGCATGTCCAATCAATACATGTTAGTTTACATTAAAATTGTTTTCATTTTGCCAACAAGATTCAATATAATATTTAAGTTTATTTCAATGTTGTCATGCCAATTATACATATTATATATGCTCTTAAAACTTGCATTTTGTATCTATACTCTACCTCTTCTTGAATGCTATTAATCAAATTTATTTAGAACAATGCAAAAATTAATATCTATAATGGATTCCAATTCATAGCATGTAATTTTGTTTCCAAAGGGTGTTCAAAGGTTGGTTGTCATAAGGAGTATTTGGAGTATAGTATGCCTATAAAACGGAAATTTAAATATGTGATTAAATCCTAACATTAGAAATTTTTTTGAATCCCTGTACAAGGCCATTTGACTTTTGGCCACAATGCAAATTCAAGGAACATAAAAAATTACAAAAATAAAAATAAAAATTTTGAAATCATCAATTTGACATGGCACTAGTATTGCCTTGTCATATTTTAATTTTTTTTAAATAATTCTTTTGTTGTAATTGCACTGCTACCATGCAAACTTGCAATCCTCTACAAGGTTAAGATTTTTGTAATGAGGACCAAAACTACTTCAAAACATTCTTTCCAAAAATAAATTTCATTTTTTTGGGTGAATTATTATTTTTGAATGAATTCAATTGTAAGATGAATTACTTAAATTATTTAAACATGTCCTCCTAAAACTTTAGAATGAATCCTAATACCCTTCCTGAAGTACGTTCCTTGACTCCTTCAATTTGTCCTTTAAGGATTAATAATTATGAGAATTATGAAAGGAGGACATAAGAATCAATAGCCTTCATGTCCGTTGCCTTTCTTTCATGCACTCTATTCATCACATTGAGTTTCCATTAGTCCACTTAGCTACTAATGAAGGTTAGTATTGTTGGGTGTTGAATATTTCACACCATGTAGAAGGGAAAAAGTTACCAAGGCCATAAGACCATGGCAACTCTCCTAGTGGGGGTTCTTTTTAGGAGGAAGGTCAAGTAAGACTTTTGTTGAAGCAACTAAGGTCATATGAAGGTCAAAAAGACTTAAATAGATCATTGAAATTGTAAATGGTATCTAAAAACTAAGCATTTGCTATCCAACAATACAATATAAACCAACTTTTGGATTTACTATTTAATTTACATCTTCCAAATTCATACATATAATACTTTTAGTTCTTCATATTCATAGCATTCATCTTTAATTTAGTAATCAATTGCTTTCAACTTCAAGATCAAGTGTCTATCTAAGCAACTCACACTACAATGATCACCCACATATCACATCTAAGCGCACACCTACCTAATGGCTCAACAACAAAGAACTGTAAATAGACAATTTCTTTAAACTATTTTTTTTTATAATTGATTTTATATTGAAAGAGATAATTATTACAAGTTGAGTCACACAATTTCCTATTCAACTTGAAGTTCATATTATGTGCTCATTGTAAAAATGAAGGAAGAAGACTATTTATCTTTCTAAGACAATTAGTCACCCCCCCTAAAATCTCTAAAACTTATTGCCAATAATTTATATCTAAGCTTCTTTCTAATTTCTATCCTTACAAGGTTTTTTTCTAAGTTTACTTATTATTCACTCCCTTTTTACATTCAATTTACTATAAAAATTATATTGATTCCTTATTTACACTAAAAGTAAGAACTAAGTCCAAAACAATTTTTTTTTGTACTACACACCATCTACTATACAACCAAGGCAATGATAGTAAATGCTAAAGTAGAAACACCCAATATCATCCATGTATCCACTCCTACACAATAAACTTCCCTTAAAGTGTCTCTTAAAAGTGTCTTTAAACCATTCCTATATATAACTACAATTGGTTAGTTGCTAATTTTTCTAGTTTTTTTTTTGAACGATTTTTTTTTTCTAAAGTGCACTCCAAGGTATCTAAGGGAATTCCACTTCAAAAATTCATAGAAATTAGATGCCTCATCCAAAAATCCTATTTGAAAAAAATTATAATTTTTATCTATTAATACTACAAAAGTATTTTTTTCTTAAAAAAATGCCTCCAACTATATTGAATTGCTTATTTTGACGTTTTTTTGGTATTTCCACCTTAGTGAATGTTATAGGAATGTTCGTTTATGAAGTAATTTACAACAATACACAATTAAGGAAGCTTGATCCAATATGCCCTATCAATTATCAATAGTAGGTTAACTTAAACTTAAAGCATCTCCTTCAGCCCTCCAAATATCCCCACCCTCCTAATTTTTGGATGATGAACAATCAATTTCGGTGTATATCAACATCTATTTTTACTTTCTCCCTTCAAATAAGCCATATTTGAAAGGGTCACTAACCCCTCTACAAGCTATATTTTCTCTTGGAATTAGCAAGTCATTAGAATAAATGATAACTTACTTATTACTTTTGCAAGTTTTGTAACTTGTAATTAGTTGGAAGTATATTTTAGTGAGTTGTACTATTGGAGATACAAGTGGCCATCCCATCTAAGGGCAGACTTCTCTGTGGAGTTAGGGGTTGATGGAGCCTACCAACCACCGATAGAATGGGTGTCCCGTTTTCCTGGAACACTTGTCCCATGGATGATCGGCAGACTCCACTGGCTCCCGACTCCATATGGAAGCCCGCCCTAAATTAGACAGATCTCTTCTATTAAGACAGGTGGTTTGTTTTGTTTGTTTATTTGTTTGTTTGTTTTGTTTGTCACGTTGAGATCTCTCGAACGGTGCGTCCCCCGGTCGCGTGCTTGGTACCGCCGGAAAGCCCTCGGCGAGGAGGGGTGCACTGGCTTGATTTCGTGGCGTTCCGACGTACGGTGTGAAAGTTGTGGATTTTTTAGTTGTTTTTGGTTCTAAAAAAATTAGAAAATTACTTTTACTTTTGTTTTGACTAGAGTGCCCTGTGGCATTGCCACAATCAAAACAAAAGTGAAAGTAATTTTCTAATTTTTTTAGAACCAAAAACAACTCAAAAATCCATAACTTTCTCACCGTGAATTGGAATGCCACGAAACAAAGCTCGTGCACCCCTCCTTGCCAAGGGCTTTCTGACGGTACCAAGATTGTGACCAAAATATAAGTAAAACTAATGTTCTAATTATTTAGTTCATAAAAATACTTCAAAATTCAATAACTTTCACACCGTGAGTCGGAACGCCACGAAACCAAGCCGGTGCACCCCTCCTCGCCGAGGGCTTTCCGGCGGTACCAATATCGCGACCAAAGTATAAGAAAAAGTAATTTTCTAATTTTTCAGAACCAAAAATAACTCGAAAATGCACAACTTCCACACCGTATGTCCGAACGCCACGGAACCAAGCCGGTGCACCCCTCCTTGCCGAGGGCTTTCCGGCGGTACCAAGCACGCGACCGGGGGACGCACGGTCCGGGAGATCTCAACGTGACAAACAAAACAAAACAAACAAACAAAACAAACCACCTGTCTTAATAGAAAGAGACTAGAGTGGCCTGTGGCATTGCCACAATCAAAATAAAAGTAAAATTAATTTTTCAATTATTTTAAAACCAAAACCAACTCAAAAATCCATAACTTTTTTTGTTGTGAGTTAGAACACCACAATATGCATCCCATGCACCCCTCCCCGCCAAGAACTATATGACGGTACCAAGATTGTGACCAAAATATAAGTAAAACTAATTTCCTAATTTTTTTAAAACCAAAACATGCATAAGTTTTCTACTTTGAGTTGGAATGCCACAAAACCAAGCCGGTGTATCCTTCTTTGCTGAGAGCTTTCCGATGGTACCAAGATTGTCACCAAAATATAAGTAAAACTAATTTTCTAATTATTTAGTTCATTAAAAAAACTTCAAAATTCAATAACTTTCACACCGTGAGTCGGAACGCCACGAAACAAAGCTTGTGCTCCCCTCCTCGCCGAGGGCTTTCCGACTGTACCAAGATCGCGACCAAAATATCAATAAAAGTAATTTCCTAATTTTTCAGAACAAAAAATAACTCAAAAATGCACAACTTCCACACCGTATGTCGGAAGGCCACGGAACCAAGCCGATGTACCCCTCCTCGCCGAGGGCTTTCCGGCGGTACCAAGCACGCGACCGGGGGATGCACGGTCCGGGAGATCTCAACGTGACAAACA
Source organism: Climacium dendroides (assembly GCA_950106755.1). Classification (NCBI taxonomy): domain Eukaryota; kingdom Viridiplantae; phylum Streptophyta; class Bryopsida; order Hypnales; family Climaciaceae; genus Climacium; species Climacium dendroides. The sequence goes on from OX467087.1 coordinate 4,418,402, forward strand.
AAACAAAACAAACAAACAAACAAAACAAAACAAACCACCTGTCTTAACCCCAGAACGTCCTTGAGGACAGAATGTGTCCTCGGCCAATGTTTGGACTGAAATATTGACAAATGGATAGCAAATTGGGAAAATCTGTTCACTACATACTTGGAGGGCTAAAAATTTTGAGGAATACCCTGGTTCACGATCCTTCAGCTGACGTGGACTTCAAAACCTATAGCCTTGTCATCAGCGCATGCCCTGTTTTTGGACGGGGAGCTTCAGTGCCAACTCGGATTCAAGGCTGGGTCCACACTGTCGCGACCCGGAGAAAGACAGTTAGAAGACTGGGGTCCATCCCCTGTGACACTACGTGTTCCCGCCACCACTCAGAAGGTCTTTGCAGTGTGCGCAGGTCTTTCTCACGGCTCATTAGGGATTTCGAAATAATTCACGGCTCCGAGAAAAGGACGAGGGTTCAGGGTTTTGAGTGCAAATTGTGGAACGGTCGCTGTGTGGGCTTTGGATTCCAGGAAGGACTACTTGTGCAGGAGAGTGGGAATTTGGAGGGAGCGAGTTCATAGTCCTGGCGATGGCGACAATTGAACAAAATTGGCGGCGATGGCGTAGAGGTCAAAATCAGGCACCGATTTCGCACAGCTTTGAGGTAATGAACTTAGAGAGTGGGGTGAGCGATGGATTTCTTTTTGCATTTCTCTGCCTCCCACTACTTGCCATCCTTGCAGTCGTAGTATTTCCTGTACCGCGCCGAATTGCGACGCTGCAAGACATGGCAGATTTAGTTCGTGGCCAGCATACTCCATTCCCGCAGAACCGAGTGCGGCAGGCGAGTGTCATAGACGACTGGTTGTTGCAAATTGGGACAGATGAAAATCGGAGGAGACAAGTCCTCAATTGCTTGGACGAGGGTCACTTACTTTCGCTTCCCCAAAGTTCGCTGATGCACCACTTGCCGGACGTTTTGAAGGCTCGGCATTGGCGAATCTTGTTTTACAGCAATTTGGCATACATTTTAGGTTGGAAGCGGAGGTGTGATTTTCCAGACTTCCTGTTCTGCGTGGTGAGAAACATTTGGCCAGACGAGAACGAGGTCCATGGCCACTTCGGTGAGAGAGGCTGCCCGTGTCGCGGCACGGGAAAGGTTGCTGCTCCGGAGTCCAGCCTGCCAACGGCGCGTGAAGCAACGCGAGCGCCAACGCCTGAAGATGAAGGGGACGAGAGACAACACAGACACCCAAGCCACAATGCTGAATTCAGCATCCCTCTCTCCAGTAAGGGCGACAGCTACAACCCTGGAGGAGGTCGTATCACCGGTGCTTTACCCACCCACCAATCGCAGAAGACTCGAATTGTTCCAGAGCCTGGACGGGGAACCAACACCCACGACACAACTACGCACCATCACTCCCATGCTAGTGACGAGTCCACCGGCCGCTCCCAACAACGACAACGGCAGATCAGGCGCCGAGAATTTTGTCGAAAGCAATCAGAAGACCCCATTCGTGGAGGAAGAAACGCTCACAAGGGTCACGTCGGAGACTCGCCGCCATGTGCTCGTAGGGCGGTTGCAAGGGAGAGGCGTGCCTCCCCCGAACTATGAGCGAAAAGGTATTCGCAAGGAGGGGCGTCGGCGGCAGCATGGAAAGGGAAGAGACAACATTGCGGGAGTGGAGGGCGGAGGGAGTGCTACATCACCAAAGGCTGCAGCTGCTCGTCGAGGGGAGAGGAGACAGCGACAGAAGAAAATTATGGACAGTACTGAAGAAGAATCGAATGACGAAGTTCTACCCATCTTGGGAACGCCGCCGGGGTGGGTACAGCCTGAACCACAGCCTACAAGGCAACGGTCACCGAGACGAGCAAGGACTGGAATATGCCAGAATTTGTTGTTTCGCTTGCAAGAGTCGCGACAGGCTTTGCAGCGAATAGTTGCGGATGAACCAATAGAAGACCAACCTCATTTCACGCAGACAGGAGACTCTGAACAATTCATTCACATGGACAACACACCGGATTCCAAGGAGACCCCGGGATCCGGTTGCGACAGTGCAGACAAGCTGCGATTAATTCGTGAAGAGAAGCGGCCGATCACTGAGGATTCGGGATTCCATCATCACTCCGCATATAGTGATGGGGGTGACTCGTTCCACCTCGAAGGGGATGACGACTTCTTGGCATCTGAGGCAGCAGCTGCTGCAGCTGGCGTGGTAACTCATGTCTGGGTGCCTCGCCCCGTACTCGGCTTGAGCCCTGCCGCTGGATCGGACAACATGTTATTCGGGGAAGTGGAGCGTGAATTTGTGCAGCTCATCACTGGAGCAAAGATGTACAAGGTCCATTTCGGAGGAGTCATTGGAACCCGGGCGGTGGAGACTAAAAATTGTTATCCTGCACTCGATGGAGAGGAAGTACCAGCAGTTGCAGAATTGGGAGTTGGCCAGAGTTACCAATGTGAAGAGTCAACATTTACACTAAACCTCCCCTACTATCTCGAAGACAGAGGAGACGACACTGATGACGAGGCAGGGGATCCTGACTGGGAGGCCAATTTCAGCGACTGGCAAGGCAACTCTGACTCAGGTAATTCAGATTGGGTCCTTCATGATGCGGGGAGTGATCCAGAAATAGTTGACGACACTATGTTAGATGTGCCTGACTTGTCGTTTGACGATTTGGGATTCGAGCATCGTTTCGCGCCACAGCATTGGGAAGATTTGCATACTACTCTTCTTCCCGACCGCTTTCCATTCGCAGGCCCCCCTCCTGGGCCTGTACGTCGCCTAAGCCGCAGAGTAGTTCCACCACATGACTTCTTTGCTCCCTATTGGCCAGAGAGTACCTTGAAACTGATTTGCGATTTCACCAATCAGTACAGTCAACAGCCTCGATTTAGTAACCCGACCAAAACTAATGGTGGTCCCACATGGAAGGATGTGACCCCGCGAGAGATTCGGTCCTGGCTGGGGATTTGCATCTACATGGGCTTGAAAAAGCTCCCCAATAATCGCTTATACTGGAATAAGCGAAAGATATTTGGATGTCCCATCGTGAAGGCCGCCATGCGGCGGAAGCGGTTCGAGCAGATTTGTCGTAATATTCACTTGGTGGACAATACTCAATTAGTTGTTGACAAAGGAGACTCACGCTATGATAAATTAGGCAAGGTACGGTGGTTGCTGGAGTCTTTCGTGCATACTTGTAAGGAGCTCTACCACTGTGAACGGCATATCTGTATAGATGAGATCATGATCCCGTATACAGGTCGGAGGTGCGCTATAAAACAATATATGCCAGCCAAGCCTGTGAAATATGGAATTAAAGTTTGGTGTCTAGCAACTAGTAAATCTAGATACGTTTATGACTTAGAAGTTTACACGGGACGAAAGGGTGATACAGTAGAGAAGAACCTTGGCCTAAGCGTCGTGAAGGCTTTGGTGTCTGATCTGAAGGGACTTGGTCACGTGGTTGTCACTGACCGCTTTTTCACGTCACCCCAACTATTCGATGATTTGCTGAAATTAGGTTTTCTCGCAACGGGGACGGTTAAGCCCAATCGACTTGGTATGCCGGCCGCATTAGCTGCCTACTCGCACGTCGGTGGGGAACGCGGTGGGCTCATCGTGAAAATGCACCGTTCACGAAGGATGAGCGCTGTTGTGTGGTTTGATCGGATTCCCGTTTTCTTGCTCAGTACTTCTGTAGATCCCATAGCATCTGGAACAGTCTGCCTGCGGTGGACAAGGCGGGAAGGTCGGAAGGCCTTTCATACTTCCCCCATCTTGCTGGAATATCAAGAAATGATGCGTGGGGTCGACCTCGTAGACCAATGCAGAATGGAGTACTCTGCGCAGTTGCGGTCCCACAAGTGGTGGCACCGGCTGCTACTTTTCATCCTAGACACAAGCCTCGGGAATGCATATGTTCTCTATAAACATCATGCTCTTAGCTGTGGGCACAAGCGTTTGTTATCTCGTGTGGATTTCCATTATGCTATTGCAAATTGGTTATGTGATTCTAAAGTGCTTCCTGGCCGAACTGGTGCCTCTTTCAATCGCAGTGATCGTGGACTTCACTACCCAGCACGGCACGTGAAATTGAGGGCCAAGTGCGTAATCTGTGGGAGAAAACAGATCCGGTATTGCCCAGGGTGCGGTGGGGCTTACATGTGTGAAGGAGCGTGCTACCTCAAAGTACATAGCATTCCTAAGTATGCGGCCAGAGTTTTGAAGTGACAATATTTTGTAGGTTTGGTAGCAGAGCGTCAAGGCTTGTGCGTGAAGGAGGCCGTCTCATTGTTCTGCCTAGCCGAAGTCGGAGGTCACCTGGACGACAACTTCACCACCGCCACTTCAGCGTACCTGTCTTGGCAGCGACTGGACCCCAGAGGTTGAGTTAGTCTGTGGTTTCAGAGTAGATGCTACGCTTTGTTGGTTCTAATTTGAAGTTGGAGGCAATTTAGGTTGGCAATTCGTCGCAGGAGAGTCTGGTCAGGAAAGTGCGGCAGCCGGAACTCCCAGTCCTGTTAGTGTCGACAATTTGAAGACACTAAAATCTGGTTGCCAAATTCTGAGGGTGTTGTTCGTTCTTGTGATATGCCATGACTATTGCAATTGAATGCCGTCATTTTCCGTGTTGCTTTCGAAGTTGTAGAAGCTCTGCAGACCAGTGTGACCCGCTGGGGATGAGGGCGCGACCTTCGAAGCGGCTCTAGTCCATCGAGGTTGATACGGAAGCGGTTAAGTTCCCGCCCCGACGTAGTCCACGGTAGTCAGTACCCGCGCAAACTCGATGGGCCACGTTGGCATTCCGCAGAGAGCACCCTCCATTTCATCGGGTCGTCACCTTTGTCTCCCATTTGAGGGCGTTACTGCCAATTGGACCGTCGGATTTCACTGTAATTTGTGGCATGAGCTTTGTACTGTTGTCTTGAATGAACCCACCGTTGGGATTAGCTGTTGGCATCAACCATTATTTCCAGTGAATATTGAACTTCTGAAGCATGCATTCGTAGCCAGGAACAGCCCAAACTTCGGCACGAATCTGCCAATATGCCTTGTCGTTACCTTATTCGTTGTTGAGTCCCCGAAGTTGTGCATGTTCCGAAGTTCCAATTGCAGAAAATGACATGTGATTTGGGGGAGTGAGCTTCCCGTGGCAGCTGTCGAAGTGAATCCATTCCCGAAAAATTGCAGGTTCTCTCCTGTCATGCATGCCAAGAAGTTGCGAATCTCGACGTTTTTCAAGAGTAATTTCAAGCTGAAAAAAAACAAACGCACTCCTTGGACAGTGTGCTCACAATCCATACGGTTACAATTTTCATTGCTTGTTCACAAGAATTTCAAAAAACCTTCTCCCAGTCACATCTCCGACATAGCTTACGCTGTCGGGAAATTGGAGGGTCGTTCTGGGGATTGTGGAAAGAGATTGTGGCAGCTCCACAGGGCACTCTAGTCTCAATTGAAGGCACCTGGGTATTTGGAGGGCAGTAGGAGATGCTTTTTTCAAGGAAAGTGAAGCTTATTGGGGGTAAGCAAAATTAGAGTAAGAATTTCATTCCACCAAATTTTATCCATGGTCCACACATTCTCCAAACCCCACTGGACCCAATGTCCCAGATTGATTGGCAGCTTTAGCTGCCAATCCTGTCATTTCAATAGGCAAAGAGCCAAAGACCAATCTAACTTAAGTATGTAAGCTTACATGCTTGCAGGAAGTATCTGAAAGTACTGACCTAGTACAATAAAAGACAGTAAGAAGAAGATAGTAAATAATATGCTAGAGATAAGAGCATGGGCATCCGTACTTGCCAAACTTGGCATGCTCAAATTTTCCATCTAATTTGAAAGGTTCTGCAATTTCCTTGTTTGTCACTCTTGCTCACTAAATACAACCCATAAATAGTTTAGTGATCACTCATCAAGTACAATAAAGAATAAAGCAACTACACTTGAGATGAACAGTGATTTCAAGGGGGGCGTTAAACCCTGCCTTCAAAATGGGCCTAGCAGACTGGATTTACCCTTGGGAAAAATGCAGGAATTTTTTATTTTTTATTTTTCACATAATTTTTTTTTTCAAATTTTGAATTCATATTTGCAATCAGAGAATCCAAATTAGTTAGGAGAGGTCTATAACATACCTTAGACATGGCTCAAAATAGAGGGCATGTTTTTTATTTTACCCCTTGGAGAACCCCAAATTATCCTGATGGGCCTACTTTGTAGGTAAGATTTAGTGTTCTGCAATTTCAAGGGCCATTCCTTGACACTCAAAGATTGAATTGAATCTCAAGAGAATATTGTATAAGAGTGTGGCCACTTATGCTCGGCAAAGTAGCTATTGTAGGTCCTTGCAATTGTAGCCATAGTTCAATCCTCCACCCTTTACCTGATGTTATACAATGCCATTGCACATTTAAGAGCTATGGGGACCAACTTGAGCTAAAACTTCATTGACTACAAACTATCCCTTGTTGTAGCATGGGATATTTTTGGCAAATTTATACAAGGACTAAGGATGGATTCTCCTCAATCTACAGTTGTGTGTCAATAAAGAGACCCTCACCTATAAGTGGTTGGTCCCTTTTTGAAGTAGCTACTCTACTAGGAACAACATCCAGAAAATATTTCAAAAATTTAGGTCCAAAGTAGCCAAACTTTGATTTCATTCGGTGAATTTGAACTAGCTAACTTCTCCTTCATCTTAGACATGAACTAGCTCATTCTCCTATTCTTATGATGTCGAACATGAATCAAATGAATTTCCTTTCACATTTAATTTGATGCTTTAAGATTCTAGAGTCATTTATGTAGTGTATTTAAACGTTAAAAAACAAGCTCTTTATACAAGTAGGGTGATATGAGGTAAAACAACCCATGTGGGATATATAAATTAAAATTAGCAGGAGCTCAACCACTCATAATTAAGTCAAAAGCAATAATCATGTTTGAAGTAAAATTTCATACCTCATTTAGATGTAGTAGAATAACTTTTTTCAAAAAACCTTGAACTTAAAAAGGTTGAGAAAGTAAATTAGATTTCATTTTAAAAAATTTGTTTGAGATTTTAAGCCTCCAATCAGAAGTTTTGAACAAATTTCAAAGAGGGGTTAGAAGGTACATTTTCAAACATCCTCTTTGAATTTTGTTCATAATTTTTGATTGAAGTATTTAAATCTCAAAAGGATTTTTGAAGATGAAAGTTAAATTGATTTACCAACTTTTTTTGTTTAAAAAGTTATTCTATTATGCCAAAATGAAATATAAAATTCTACTTTGAACACAATTTTTACGTTTTGACAATGAGTGGTCAAGCTCTCATCTTCAAATTATCCCATACCCTTTGAGAATTCATAAAGGACCAAAGATTTCATTATAAAAACGACCTCTCATCCCATTGTCTTCATTGAATGTTTCTTCACTTTACCATCAAAATTCCTTTTGATAGTAAATGGCAATTCCCCTAATTGTGTAGTGGTGATTAGGTACCATTTTTGAATAATTCACATGTAGTGAATTTTTAACTATAGCCACCTTTTTTGGTTGCTTGTCAAGCATATGAAGTCTCCAATTGATGGATCCTACCATTGATAACCATTTGTCTTTGTGTGCCTCAGCTAAAATTTGGCTAAATCCTCAGGAGATCTTCCCATACTTGTTTTTTCCTACCTCCAAGCAGTCAATTTCCAATCTACTTTGAAGAAGTGGAGGTAATTTTCCTACCTATTTGTTACTACCTAGTCAATTTCTGCCTCATTTTAATTGCATTCAATTCTGCTGCCTAATGATTTGAATTTGAACCAATCAAGTTCCAATTTTGATTGGTTAATCTTATACTAGCTGTTGGTTTTTCTTGGACATTGGTTGGGAGAGTGATGGTGGGATGCAAATTCCGCCAAAGGCCCACTAAGAGGAGTTGCAACCATATCCAATGTGCCTAGGTGGCTATGCTCTAAACACTATTTGAAGCATATAGGACTTTGTCACCTTTATTTGAATAAATTGCAATAGGCTACTATATTTCAAAGGAAAAATCTAAACCAAAACAAAACCAAATAAAAACCCTGTCTATTTCTCTTTTTGGCACCAATTGTGCATGAGGCTGCGGCCTTCAGATAAGCTTAACCCATAATCGACATTATAGCCATGTTTGGGTTGATGAATGATAGAAAATCTTTGCATGTAGGACAAAAGTGCAACTATTCATCCTCATAATTTTGCATGAAAAGGGGAGATCTTGTATAGTAGTTTGAATTTCAATGAGTGCCATTGCATTTTTTTAAGCCAACAATTCACACCATACCCAAACCAATGATTTCCATGGTGACCGGCTCGTCGTTTAAGGGTTAAGTAATATCCAACAAAACTCCTTCAAAATGAGGACTTCCATTCTCTTTTACTATTTGCTTCAGTCCCACCTTTGGAGGTGGTCAGCTTCCCCGCTCCATTGAAATTTAGCACTGGAGATTTGCTTATCTCCTGCAGAAAAACCCTGTAAGGATGCTACGGCCTAAACTGAAAAGTATTGGATGGACGATAGAGAATTCTTATGTAAGATAAAAGTTACATGACATAGTGAAATTAGGTTGTCCCACACTAATTTCTTGACATTTGACACTGTATAAATATTTTCAGTTATTGTACAAGGATGCACGCCTTTCAAAGTAGATCTTCTTGTAATTAGGACTCATGAACCGCTATGTGTACAAATGAAAATACTTTTAGAAGTATTTGTTGATTTTGATGGCTTCTAAAAGTAAATTTCTTGATGGGAGACAACCTACTTGTTAAAGCAACCTAATCTCACTATTTTGTGTAGTACAGTTGGAGTTTTGTGTGAATAGGGGACAAGTTTGAGTTCTCTTGTTTTTTTAAAGCAAATGATTCAGAGGATACTCCAAAAGATTGATTTTTATGGTGAAAAGCCATAGTGTTGTAGAGTTAATCATGAATCTTCTTTTACAACAATTGGGGAAAATTTTGATACAAAGTTTGAATTATATATTTTTTTAATTTCTTAAAATTAGACTTCCTTTCTTTAGCCTTCATGATGTAAGTAGGGAGAAACTACATTTTAGGAGTAGCTTTGCCTTGATGTCAAACTAAAAGCAACAAATTTTTTTAATTCAATGTTAATATTAGTTTTTTTGATGTCAAAAGTTGCCTCCCCTAGTTTTCATGAGCTTCTCCTTGAATTTTTTCTAATCAACAATTTTGATTTTCTTCTTGCAACTATTGTACACATCCGTAGAAAATTCCAATTTGGGGATGTCTAGTATGCAAGGTTTGCTTGATTTTAGGTGTATGGAAGTCAACCCTAAGGACTAAGGTAGACATATCCATTTTTAAGTGCCTACCTAAAAGCATCTCCTAAAAAATATTAAAAATAAGTAGATACTCAATTCAAGGTGCACACACCATGTAGATCAAAATGGGGGCATGGTTTTAGAAATCTACTAAGTTATATATTGAAAAATCATAATTGATTCATATATTATAAAAAATATTTTAGAATCTTTTTTGATGGCAATAAGATCCAAAAGTACTCATAACAATTTAATAATAGAAACTATTTTTAGTGGCTTAAGTGCAATTGCAAGCTTCTGTACCTAATTAATTGTAAATAGGCAAATCGTTAAAAACATTATGATTGAAGGTTTTATAAAGTTTTGCTTGTGAAAAAAACGGTAAAATGAAAAATACAAGTTAAGGATTAGCCGCATGTTAGCTCCACTTCATTGAAAAAAATAGGCTATTTATATTGAAAAATATAAAAATCTATACAATATAAATGTTAGAGAAAATAATATTGTACCTAAAAGATAGGTTCAACATTCTTTGAGGAAGAATTATTTAATGTATCCGAAATTAAAACTATTTAATTAATATTCTACAATATTTTTTTGATCAATACCAAAAATAATTGCAAATTGATTTCCAAAAAATACAGAATTTTGTTTTAGAATTTTTTTTGACCCTCACCATTGGATATGTTATTTGAATCAAAAGGATTTAGAAGCACATCTCTATTAATGGTAGTATAAAAATGAATCTACAATCACAAATTGTAAAGATCATCCTATCTTGTTAAGTTGAGTGATAATTTTAACATAAGAAGAATCATTGAAAAATATAAGTTCATAATATAGAAAGTCTTATAAAATCATAAAAACTTTAATAATGGAAGCACTAGTTTGAACCTATTAAGATAAGAAAGCTTATTATGGACACAATGGCAATTGTTCATCTATAGAATGGATGAAAAACATAAAAGAATGTGAAGTTGTATTTATTAAATATAGTATAAATTTGTTATGAACTTTTGAATTGTGCTATCCTAATAGCCCCCAAGAGTTATTAGATTACATCAAATCCAATAATAAGTCCATTAATAACAATAGTCTTTTTTTACCTAAAATGGTTACTCTATGAGTAGTAAATTTAAAAAAAATCAAATTATGCTTAAAGATCTACAATTGGTCTATGGTATCATATCTATGATAGCTTAAGACAAATGTGGTTCTTACAACTTTTTCAAACAATCTAAAAATTTAACTAGTATTTTTTTTAAACAATTACAATCTAAGGGCATTAAAAGGGCCACATTCATTTTTATTGTTTACACTCAATTGACATTAGTTCTTATTGTGACCACCAAATCAATTTTATTGTAATAAATTGAACTTTGATTGCAACAAATAAGTCACTTCAATGTTGTTGTATGCTTCTTAAGTAGTTGACTCTAATTGTAATTCCATTAGATCCCATACCATTGTTTTAAAAACCTATCATTTTTATTTTGACCCTATTTATAGAAATCTTCATGTTAACCCTTAAAGGATTGTTTGTCCCCTTAGGGAACAATTTGGGTTCGGGTAGGTTCATATTGTCTCAATTTGTAGTGAATATTTTTGAGATTTTTTGAAGTTTTGTAATTTGCCGAGAGTTTTGTGGGTATATAATTTTTGTTTTAATCAATGCCTAGGAGAAAAAGTTAAGGCACAATAAGCTAAAAACAAAAGTCAATGGACAGTACAAAAAATTCAAAATATTTTTTAAAATAATATTTTTCTAAAATCTTATATTTTTGTCTACAATTGAAGTTTTGAATCATTCTATTTGGACTAGTTATGAGAAAGTTATGGACAATCTTAGTTTTCAAACAATCTAAGCATTTTCTTGAAAAAATAACTTATAGGATTCATTTGTGAATGCAATTTTTAAAATTTTTCAAAAAAAATTGATAGATAGGATTAGTTTTGCTTTTTGGAACAATCTCACCGTTGGGATTATTGTATTTCAATTCCATCTTAAAGCTATTAATGATTTAGTTTTTCCTACAATTTTAACCTACTTCTATTTAACAATTTTTAATTAGTGAAAATTAAGTGATTTTTGTTGAATTTTTTTCCTTAGATTCTCAACTCAACTATTCAACATAAAAACTTAGAAAATTAAAATCAATAGTACAAAAGATTCAGTTAAAAAGATTCAAAGCCAAAAAATCTAGTCAAACAAGTTGCAAAAAAGTTTGTTTTTTTCACTTTGGATGCAAATATCTTGCAATCTATATGGTCAAATTTGATGAAATGTTTACCACATGCTCTCAGACAAGTTAACTATAAGATCTTATGGTTAGATCTTTTAAAAATGTATTTTTTTGGTTCTCTTAGATGAATGCAGTGGAAGTGACAGTTTTGAGTGATTTTTGACACAAAACACCCTCTGGGTTTTAAGGGTTAATTGTTGTACAAATATCAAAGCAATTTTTTAATCTAAGAAGGCAAATTTGAATTAGACATTTTTTCCTTTCCAAAATCACTATGATGCCAAAAAACAATATTTGGACCTTAGGGCATTAGATGGGATTTGAGGCCTCTAGAAGGATGTGAGTTATCATGTGCTAGGAACTCCCCAAATTGTACTGCAACAACGATAGTGCAGCTAGCTAACGTGGCCGAGACCTGGCCATGTCATTTTAAAAAAAAAATTTTAATTACATTCTAAGAACTACTAAATTTATTTTACTTGACAATCGGTCATTCACTCACTACGGGAGAAACAATGAGGGAACAAGCTTGAAATGGCCTTCTGCAAGCCTCAAATCCCATCTAATGGTTAAACATCAAGTTTATGATCTCCAAAAAAAAACGTGCAAATTCCATTAATATGCTATAAATATACAATATTTATTATATTATCATGTAAATTAATATATATTGTATTATATTAGTTTATTTTGAATATATTATTTGTATATTTAGTAATATTTAGAATTTAGAGGCCTTCTCCAACTTTGAAGACAACAAATTTTTATATTCTGTATATTATCATATAGATTGACTTACATTGAAAGATATAAATCTATTAATGGTACATTATTTTGTATTTATAGCATTAGTATTTGAATTTTAGAAAAATTCTACAACTCTTAGAACAACAAATTTTTTTACCATTTGATAAAGTGCAAGATTATAAATATCTACCATTCTACCCACTCTTTCTAAGATGTTAGATGTGAACCACTTTTAGATTAATCAAAATTACATGTTTTAAGTGACCATTTTTGGCTCCTTTGGTTAGATATTTTTCCTTTACATCTCTAACTCTAACATAAGATTACCCTCTTTCAAATTGCTATTCAATTTTGTTAATTGTGCAAAATTCAGCTGTCAGTAAATCAAATTTCAGTATGTGTCCATCAAATGCGTTAGCAAATCACAGTTAAACGTGTGTAAGATACATTAATGGAACTCTAGGGACACTTTTAGGACACTCTATGGAACAAGGATTAGGTACAAGGACGGAATTGGATGTTTCTACCTTATAGGTTGTATAAATTTATGTAAATGAGTAATGACTTGAATCTTTTTTTATTAAAAGTTGTGTCACATTCGAGTTGAATTGTTCTTGAAATGGCTTTGAATGGTGTAGCTAAGTTGTTTTCTTTTTGTGCATTGAAATATTTGTCAATCAAAAGAAAACATGTATAGTCCAAGTTTGTTATCATAGTCTTGAATTAGTTAAATATAGCTTTAACCCCTAAAGTTTATTGACTATGTTCTCATCAAAAATGTTCAAAAACTGCTATTTCTAGTACAAGTACCAAATTTTTGAAAAATATCATTTTTCAACACATGTAATAATAGAATCTTGTAATAATCTAGTTTGAGAATATGTAGAAAAATTTCAAAAAAATTCACCATACAAATTGCAGGATATTAGTGTTTGAAATAGAAAAAATCCTTTTGGGGGCCTTGCAAAAAAACAAGTAGCTGCACTTCACAAGGTTAGATCATTATAAAAAATGTCCAAAATGGTTGTACTTCTTTGGATTCATTCTTCAAGGCAAGATGGGTACAAGCTTGAAATTTATTAGATCATTTAGAATTGTACAACATACAAGAAAAAATAGTAAGTAGAAAGAAGTAGAGAATGATTCAAAGAACAAAATTGTTAACAATTTATTTATGGAATTGAAAACTGCCAATCCCAATTGTTGTAATGTTGTAATAAACAATCTACATCCTGTGATTATATTTTTCCCCAAAATATTGAAAATTGAATAAAATAAAGGATTTCAAAGTTTATTTTAGAGTAGACAATCCATAATTGCCCCTCAAACTAGAACTCTTCATAACTTTTATCTTATTAATCAAAATGGAATGATTCAAAGCTTTTCATGTAAATATAAATCTAATGAACCAATTTCTAATTTTTAATTCTGAAAAAAAGTGATTTTTTGAAATTTGCGCACTTTGCCCCAAATTGAGAAACAAGCTATATATTACACAATAACTTTTTAACCATGTAGTCAAAAGTTATGAAAATTGTTGGGCCTTAAAGCTACTCTTTGTCCACATGTTCTTTGAAAATTTCAAAGAAAAAAACCCTCTGCTCACATGTACCTACCTAAAAATTTTATGTTGCCAAAAATACAAGGCTAGTCCTTTAGAGGTTAATGAGTTATGGATGTTGATTACTATGTAACAAAAAGATGCAAACGTGATGTTTGCATTTCAATTCCTCCCCTCCCTTCCATTGGAAAAATCAAGAGTCGTTGATTGAGTTCAAGATAAAATCCTCCCCAAAATGTTGTTGATCTTCTAAAAAGACCAAAGCTATTGATGTTGAGGGAATAGATGATCTTGGCCATCCTAATTTGGATACTAAATATGAATAAAAAATAATAGATACGGTATAGGATATGGATATGGTATGCTCATGGAATACAAATGTAGAATATGGATATGGAATACATATGTATTTACAAGAAAAAAATACAAATATATCTCATATGGTTTGCAAATTCCATAGGTTCACCAAGAATACAAATATGGATGTTGGGGTGGGTTTCACAATGAATTCATGAATTCTTTTCACACAAGGAGTTTGCTCAAAATTTTCCTCAAAAGTTCTACAACTATTAGGAAAATTACATGTGTAATCCTTTTGGAAATTTTGTAAAATCTTATTAACCAATGGGATAATGCCAAGTATACTCCTTTTAGAAATCATGTGTGGTTTTCTTTGAAATTGGCATTTTATCACTATGTACCTAGAAGATGCACACATCTTCTAGATATTAATATATCTTACTTAAACAAGTTGAATTGATTACTATCTTACATTCAATTAAGAAAATTTAAAAATACAACTCTTTTGAAATATTGTCTTTTCACAAGTTCATATCAATGAAGTCTTTTACGTTGGCTTTGACTAATTTTTTGCAATTTCAAGAGAAGAACTCAATAGTGAATATTTTGTTTTCTTATTGTATTAAGAAGTGTGGCCTCAATAAAGGCCATTTTGCACCAAGGTTGGATCAAGGGACCTCTTAAATTTTCTTGAAAGTAATGATTGGTTGAGAAACATGTGGTGATCTAAATGGGGTTTACACTTTGACCAAGGCCCATGCCATTCCTCGTGGATGAGAAATCCACTTGGAATACTGCATGGTCAAAGTAAATAATGTTATACCATCTTCAAGGAATTTTTTACTTATCCATTGCTTTGAGGTAGATACAACAAAATTCTAGGAAACCATGATGGACTAAAATCTCACAACCATAGATTTTATTTATTTAATTGATCTTGCATATTAGAATGTCAAATCTAATAATAAATATATATGGACGTGCTATCACTAGTAGAAAACGCTGAAATTTCTGTTGTTTCGGTGACGTTGTTTTGGTCACCAAACAACAGATTTCTGCTGAAATTTACAGAAATCTGTAAATTTCAGCAGAAATCTGTTGTTTGGTGACCAAAACAACGTCACCGAAACAACAGAAATTTCAGCGTTTTCTACTAGTGTATGCTCTTTCTTTAATTCACATTAAGACCATACAAAGTGTCATTGCTACTTTTTGTCTTGGGCTCTTGCCTTCTATGGTCACATCTAAAAAGTGGGGTACCTTTGAGTGCGCGTGATCCCTTGATCTGACCTTGGTGTAAGATAGTAAGCTCTTAAAGCGACCATTTAAGAACTGATTGCCTTTTCAGGGGAAGCAACTCCTTGAAACAATTTTCAGTAAATTTTCATGGGAAGAAAAATGGAATTGACATCTAATCCAAATTGTTTCATTGCACCTTTGTGGAATTAGTTAAAAAAATTTGAAATTGAAATGCAATAGTCACTAAAATTGACCACCTGAAATGTACATTGGTGGTACATTGAAGAAAGCAAAATGTACCTCTGTGTCTTGATTGATTGCTTTTAGAGCACTGTCTGTTTTAGAGCGTACTACCTTCAGCTGACCTTAAGATTGCAGCAGCTAAAACAAATTAGCAAAACATGAAGGAACAAAGAGGATGCTTGGACACACAATTTGTACTAAATACGTATTCCTATAACCTCTGTATTTACAACCTGAAGAAGACAGAAGTCTTGTCTCAACAAGCTTGAAATTTACAGATTTGTTTTATAAAAAAATAAAGATACTGAAATCGCATTCATCAGGAGTTCCAGGTTGTATTCACCCATATATTATACGTATAATTTATTTGCTTGCAATGGATATTTCAGAAATTCCTGCAAAATGTAATAAACACTCACATACAAGCAATTTCCAATCCCTAAAAAGCATTATTCCTCATGAAAACTTGAGACGCATAACACACTACCACTGCATTGCAAGCATATACAACCACTGATGTAGCACACATGTTGAACATTGTCTCTTAACCCCTCACCACCCAAGGCCTAACCATGTCAAAAAAACAACCTTGCTTTTTGGGTGTTATGAGTCTAAATGTGAGTAAGTTATGAAAATATCAACCGTACAATCTTGTAGTGTGCATGTTGTAGATGGTGTGAATCAAATTTGGGATCATTTGACCATATAGATTGAAAGATTATAATGTTTTAGTGTTGACAAAAGATGCTGAAATTTTCCTGAAAAACATATTTGGAGGTGAAATTTGATTTCTAAACCTACTCAAATGAAAAAAAATTTAAACTACAAAGTGATTTAAAATCAAAAGACAAACACTTTGGTGGGAAAAAAAAATCATTCAATTGACTCATTGCATTTGCAAAATTGTTTTGAAATGTCAAAAAACAGTGAAAAAAGTAGCAAAAAAACACATCTATGGCTGAACCTACCTCTACTAAAATGCTTCTCAGTCAATCATAACTTCTTGGATTGATATGAAAATTTTACCACAAGAACTAGATTAGTATGTGCAACTTTTCCAACAAAAATTATTGAAAAAAAACCCTGTCTAAAGAAGTTATAAGCCACCGAAGTTCACTGTAATGCAAAAATGTCTGGATTTTGAACTTCGAATTGCTCCCAAGCATTCAAAACAACTTGGATTGACATGAAAATTTTATCACAATAATTAGACTTTATGGGGAACAAAACCCAACAAATTTTTATTGAAAACTAACATTTGATGAAAAAGATACAAGCCCCCAAAGTTGCAGCCATCTCATTGCAGTGTGGTGAACTCAAATTGAACCTGCGAACTTTGAATGGCTTTCAAAAACTCATTACATCTTGGATAGATCTGAAAATTTTACCACAAAAAATAGACTATTATGCGCAACTTTACCAACAAGTTTTATTCAATTTGGACATTGGATGCAAAAGTTACAGCACTTTGAAGTTGACTGCTAGACTGTGTGAGGACACTTTTGGTCCCCTTGGGCGGTGGGTTAAACTGCTCTGAACCCACTAAGTAAAAGGGATGCTTGATGGACCCCAAATATGGGATACTCCAAATACCCATCTTCTTTCAATTTTCTAATGAGAGACAAATGCGAAGTAAAGATTAGTTTTCAACATTGAAAACTGTCGACAAGTGTTGCGAATAAAGTTCCTGCAAAATTATACACGAGGAAAGACATCTGTGCAAGAATTTATGTGAATAAGGCATTCCTCTTCACTTAGTGCAGGAATGCAGTACCGATTTAACATGGAGCAAACGTCGTTGCAATTAATCTCCCTGTGAACATGAGAGCGTTAGTACTAACGAAGAATATATTACACTCTACCCCGCTTTAATCCGATTGCTTGGAAGACAATCATATTAAAGGTTGAATAATCAATATGTGAGACAAGTTTAGTACAGGCAATGATAGTGTGGCCAGTGTGCAAGATATTCTAGAATGTCACTGAAGAGAGGGTCAGATTAAAGAGGTCTGAGAGTATACCCAAGAGAATTTGAATCAAGGGAATTCCAGCTCAACTGTTCCATGATAACAACTGTAGACAATGCTGCTTTAAGTATTCTGCCGCCTCTCCTCATATTAGCAGTTTGTCATTGCAAATAAGAAGTCCCAGGTTCACACCACAATTGAAGCTCCAACATCAATAGCAGGCGCACACTGTACAATGTGGTCCTGGTATTTGTGACCCCATAAAACATGCTTCAATTTCCAAATATACTACACCAGTCCACAGAAAACTTTTAACAAATTTTGATCTCAGTATGCTGCCTAACAGACAGAAATTGATGGTATGATGAGATCGGCATTCCTTTTCGTAAGAGCAATGAGTTCAGCGTTGGGCCGATCGTTGTACACCACCTGTCGATAGACCCAAGCATTAGCCATATTTGAAAAATGAACATGAAATCGACGTTAATCGAAATTCTATCTCCGCTTGAATCTTTCACTCAGATATTAAAGTACATAGAAACGCTCAAAACATGCTAATCTGGTATGCCTTACCCGCTGTTTTGCATAGTCAGGAGTTTTTCCTGTAAAACAGCATCAGGAACACTTTTATTCATCAGTATCAGCCTCGGATTTTGTGACTGAAAAAAGTGAAAGTAATCGTCAGTCTACTTTTACTTGACGGAATTCTACGTCGTTGGACCTCATACGTAAATTTTAAAGGCATGGCACAAAATCAAAAAAGATGACATGATTCAGGAAGGTTGCACTTGCCAGTAGACACATGTCTCTTTTCGACCCTACTCATAGCCTCATCAATGTCGATGTCTATAAACCTGTTTGCATCAACAGTTCATCAAGTCAGGCCTATGCAAGATATTAAGATACAAAACCCTACAAGACAGTGCATGAGCGCAATGTGAATGCCAGGTAGCTTCAACATCCCAAGTGGGTTGATGAATTTCGGGTTTAAGCCCACACCAGCGTTCATCGAAAAGATTTAACAGGCCCGTCCATTCTCCGTCTTCCATCAGCAGGTAGTTGCCCTCCACCAGGACGACTCTATGCCTGGTATCATCGCAAGGATCCCTTTAGCAAGAAGATTGTAAACGGAAAATTTCGCTTAAAAACACTTGAACACCAGCTTAGTGATTGAAAGTGAATCAAGGATATGACCGTACATTGGTGATACGTATATATCTTTCTCTACTGGGTCTCCAACTCCGTGGTCAAACGAAGGTAAGTGTGCCCAATCCTGCACATTTAACAAAGAAGAATGTTTAGTAGTTGCTAATTGCTCTAAACGATGGGAAAAACACAGTAAATTTTTGAATGACTTCTACATAAACAGCCGGATCGTGAAATGAACAGGGCTTTGATCAAGAAGTCATCTACTGATGAGTTGTCACGCTATGCGAAATAAGTGGGACAAAGTAAAAAAATCCCAAAGTTTTGATTGAGGTAGATCACCTTCGCACCTGACTTCGCAACTGCTGCAAGTTCTTGACTAGAGACGCTGGATCGAATGTCCAATGAGCTGTTAAGCAAAAATTCTCAATAGTCGGTCAAGAAGAACTCAAGATGAGAGAAGCAACACAACCTGCTAAATTTGTTGAAGCAGAAAAACAGTTCAAACCACAATCTAAAGAATTATTGAGCTAACAGAGCTCTGTACTAACCTCCTCGACGAGCATGGGCTTCTACTGGGTCCTGTAAGACACCAAACAGGGGCATCAAGGCGTTTTCCATAAAAATAAATCTGATAATTAATGGATTATCAATGCAGTTCTATGCGTGCAAGCTCTTTCGTAAAATGCATTTAAGTGACAACAATACGTCGGTCCTGCCAGGAATGTAAGAATTTATAGCGCTCTCCAAAAAGGAACTGATTGGGAAAACTTATACTCAATAGCAGCTAACAAAGAAATTGAGAATCTGCTGCGAAATAAGAAATGGTCTCACCTCCATGGCATCAAGCTGCCAACGATACAGATGAAACCCATCCATTGGGACGGCGACAGCAATCTCTGCTGAAGATTCTCTACTGTTCTCCCCTTGATTCTTAAGCCAAAGGGCATTCAACCGTGCCGCAACCTCTTTCGCAACTGTTGATTTTCCAGCTCCAGGAGAACCTGCAATCCCTACCAAATACCTGTGTACTCATTGAATAACTATCCTCATTCCATGAACATGACTCAGGTTGGCATCATCCTTACTCTAATGTTACAAGTACTACACGAGATGCTAAACAGAATGATCAGTGCCAATAATTCTAGGCGCAAAGTGGCAAGCACTGACATCAAATGCACCAAAAAATTGGTGGTGATATCATACATTTCAACACAGCGACTGTAATATCAAGCAGAAAAAATGCAATTAAAAGACTTCTGAGTTTCTTAAAACATAAACGCTGTCACAAATTGTTCAAGGAATAAGAGTGTTACTTTTGACCAGGTTCAGTGATCAAAACTGCTGACAGTAATTGCCTCGCAAGGGTGTCGTAGGTTTCGTCCATAGAACTGCAAACAAATCAAGCGAAAATTCATACCGACTAGTAAATAGCACCCGTTTTAAGATTTCAAGCTACATTCTAAAGAGAGACGCAATATTCAAGTGACGAAGTTTCATGAGGACACCTTCAATCGACTATCAAAACATGCTACTTATGCCCACCAAAGGGAAATACTATCTGCTCGGCTTGAAACCAGAGTAATACCTGGACTGAAGTGTACGTGGATTCTCTTGAATGCTACATTGCCACTGCACCATTTTACAGACCATTTTGGTACTACATTAGAAACTTCAATCATTAACCTGAGGTTAGAAAACAAGAGTGCACCATCTAGATCACTACGTCTAAAGCCATTTCCCTTACAACAGGGGTACTAGACTACTGGTTCAAGATTAATCCTCAGCTCAAGCAAGGCTAGGAAGACGACTATTGGGATCGATATAGATCTACCTGCTGATTAGCAAACCTTCTCACTGTTCCCCATTTTTTAGAGCACAATCTTGCATCCGCAGGGACTAGTTGATCCCCTGAAGATAAGTTTATCCTGTTCTTCTTGTTCCCTGAACCCAAGCAATAATCAACAGCTTGGAAGACATGTAGCGCAAGTGTCAAGTAAACATGTGACTTCTAGGTTCAATCACAGATTCTACATGAGATACATCGCAAGTCATTATTTATACTTTATTCTTATAGAATGCAAATAATACATATTCAATAGCGTTGGAATCTTCTCAAGTATGGCCTAAAAAATAATCCCATTTTGGTTCCAAAAGAACGACACTAAGAAGATTGAGGACTAGGTTGTTTAATTGAGTGGGGGACGATCAACCCAACCAAAAGTACAAAATAAGAGATTGACCAAGTAAGCTCCATACATTACTTTATTTAAAAAGATAACTCGAAATTTGTAGAAGAGCAATTTAACAAATCTACAACTAGCTTTCAAAGAAATTAACTCACTTCAATGCACTACTATTATAGTTAGCTGATTTTCATTCAGTTATAACTTGCATTTATTGAGCAAATTGTCCCATGTGTATTGATTTATCAACCAAGTTTTTTTTCCTAATTGAGAAATGATTTCTATATCTTTAAAAATTATTTTCACACAATGTCATGGAAACCTAACGAGATGTCGGAATCATGGAAACCTCTCAAAACAGCTGAAAGCCACAAGAGTGGGTTTCTACCTTAACCCCATTTCCATGGAGCTACTAAGCAGATAGATTGTATGCCAGTCCAACGAAATTGCAGCCCTAACATGCGTGCAATATACCATAAACTAACCAAGTCTATTATCTTGAACCTCACACAAGGCCAATTATCAAACCAACTCAGGAATCCAAATTACCAGTTGACGAAACTTCGACCCCAGCTCGTGTCAGGAGTGAGGGGGAAAATTCCAACCCTGATGAAGGCATCCATGGCTGCTTGGTCCTGCACACACAAAGTAATTCAAGAATAAGGCAGACGGTCCTAAAACTGACCCCTGCTTCAAAGGCATCCTTTCCACACAGCAGTAGATAACGGATTCTTCAATGTAACGAAAGTAAGCATTTCAGGGTAGAGATTCTCTTCGAGCAATTCCCCGATCCAAATTCATAACAAATTACACTAGAGTCTGAAATTTGCGAACCAAAAGGGTTTCGTGGTGGCTTCCACTTGCCTTTCAAGGAAGATCAACTGAAAACGATTTCAAGGTTTTGTAACCAATGTCAGCCCTAGTAGCACGGTCCTTCAAATTCCGATCCTCTAGGTTTAGCCTCGACTGCTAATTTAATTATACATCCTCTCTATCCAGCGACTCCAACCAGACATCGAATCACAACCGTCGCCAGTAATCCCCAGGAAATTGATCGAGCAGTTAATCCAATTGTGTGAATTTCGAAGATGTCCAAGCATTTGTTAATCTCCATCAATGCCCGTTGAAATCCATTTCAAAGGGGAGTAGCCGAGGAGACTGATCGAAACCTAATTCTGGTCGCGACGAATGAGCCATAGATGCAAAGCAAATGGCGCGGGTACTCAACCTAGAATCTTGTAATCCAGTCGAGAAACAAAGGGCCTGTAAGGTTTCAGTGAAGGAGCTCCAGTGGAGATTACTGTAAGCAATCGAGAAGAGAAGGGAAGAAGAGGTGGGGAGACTGACCTGGGCAGCAGCAGCAGCGAGGATGAAGTGGCGAGGTGCGCAATTGCAGCAGCCATGGGGATTCGATCTGTTCTCTAGCAATCGATAACGGCGACGGAGGCGTCGCAGATTGCAAAGGAGTTCAAGGAAAATGTCGGAGTTGCACGGGAACACGCTTCCCTGCACGGAAATGGGATGGACAATCTGCCTGTGAGTACCGAGCCGATGACCGTGCTGCTAAACTTCCAGTTCCTTCGGGAAGGTAGAACCCAAAACCGTCAATTTAAAAAAAGAAAAGAATGGTAGACTCGTCAAGAAAAAGCTTCATTTGGGGGTTTCTTAATTTTGGGGCATTCAAAAAATATTTTTAGAATTTTTGAAGTTGAAAGTATAGGATACCTATTCATACTTATAATCTTCTATGAAGTGATTTTTCTTGAGGAAATGCTTCAACTCCCATTGATAGCCACAAAAACTCTTGGTTGCTCTTGAGAGCTTGTAGTGGTATTAGGTGAATGAAAGTGAATTTACAGGTTCAAATGTAAGAGGTATAAAATAGGTAGTGGTGCCTTTTGGTTAATCCTTGAATGCCTCAATCCTTTTTTAAATTTGCACATTTTGGCTTATTATTATAAAGTTTAGATCCTATTGTTACAATGCATTACTTTGCATCGTTATCGCATCATTATTACATTGTTATCGCACCATTACAATGCATTACTTGCAATTGCATCATAATGATACAAAGTAATGAATCATAATGATGCAATAAATTGTAATTAATGTATGAACCCATGAAACAATGATAACCACATGATAATTTTTGACATACCGTAGGGTTTAAACTTTGTGATGATATCTTTGGAGAGAAATATCATTTACCGCAATTTCATGAAATTGGTCATTCAACAAGGTTGTTTTTTCAACATTTAAGTATTACATTGGATGAATGAGAAGTTAGTTGGACTAAAGAGTGCCTCCAAGCTCTTTGAATATGGATGTTGGACCACTTAAGGGTTACACCTTAAAGACACAAGGAATTCATAGATTCTTCTTCAACTTTAGAAAAATCGTTAGAATTTGTAATTTACCATTGATTGATGATCAAATTTGGAAATTGTGGGTTCATATTTGAAATTGTAGACTTTGAATTAGTAAGTGGAGGTTCAGAAATTGAAAATTAGCCAACTATAAAATAGAGCTTGGGTTTTTTTCATAATTACTCATAGCTAGGTCAATGAAAGGGTCAATTATTCCTTAGCCTTCAAAGAGGAGCTTGAAAAAGTCATATCCAAGATTTTTGATTTCATTTACATTGAGTATTGTGAAAAACTATTTTCATTAGTAATAAAGCTATTTATATTCATGGACATAGATGAAAGATGCAAAATCTAGATTAAAATTCAATTTTTCATTCAAAAGTGTATATGATCATCCCAAAATGAACAATGCCATCTCAAGATTCTGTAGTAATTTAGAAATTACATTCATTGAGAGGACAAAAAAACATCATCAAATACACCCTCACAATAATTTTGTTTCAAATTTTGGGGAATTTTTCTCAAAATGACAAATCTAGAGTTAAAAAGTTTTTTTTTTAAATCCATTTTGAATGTTACAATTAAATTTTAAGAGTTTAAGCCAAGATTTCTATAATTCACTAAATATATGCATTTTTTGTTTTTTTAATCATAATCTCATATTAAATTAAAGAATAAAAAATTTAACTAAATTTTATTTATTAAATGTGAATGTATCATTCATACTACTAAAATCATAACTCCCTTTGTAATATCACAAATGCTACCATTAATACTAGGGGCTTGTGCTTACTATGCTACGCATTCATTGTATCACATGTTAGTAAAATTTTGATATATTTGAATAGAATGCGTGATAATGATTTCAATAAGTCTTTAAAATAATTATTTTAAATATTTTATAAAAATATTTTCAACATAGAAATCGTATTTTTACACAATGTGATATTATAGAAATAGAGTAGCAATTTGCAATCACTTCTATAATATCACTTTTTACAAAGGTTGATATTATAAAAATAATATAGTTGTTGCAATCAAGGTGATATTAAAGAGGATCCATAGGATGATTTATAGAGGTAGCAAATCCATTATTTCTCTTGGCTTTATACTTCTTTGCACTTCTATGATTTTGTGCTTTTGTAAGCTTTGAGCTTTCATGATTTCAATTTTCTATTGCTACTACCAAATGATTTTGAGAAATTTATTCAATTGAAGCAATTTTGGATTCGACAACAATTAAGTTGTTCACAAAGCTTTTGAGATTTATAAGTTTTTCTTTTCAATTCTTTAATTTGGATTGCCATTTTTTGTAACAATGAAGTCAAATTTCTAATGCATTCTAATGCATGTATATCTTTTATAGTATTTACCATTGCATATGTTTCATTCATCATTCAATAAATTTCTATTGTACATTTCAATATATTCTTAGTTATAAAAAAAATTATACAAAGATTTTAGTCATTTTTATTTGAAGATTTATTGAAATTTTTGTTTTGCATTCTATATAATATATAAAAATTCTTTAAAATTCTAATGATGAATGCGTAGGATAGCAAGTGCCAACCAATAGTTCATCCCTAAAGTTCTAGTGTCCT
This sequence comes from Climacium dendroides, assembly GCA_950106755.1. NCBI lineage: Eukaryota > Viridiplantae > Streptophyta > Bryopsida > Hypnales > Climaciaceae > Climacium > Climacium dendroides. The sequence goes on from OX467087.1 coordinate 4,443,305, forward strand.
TTTGAGGGACAAATGAAAGTTTTAGGCAAGTTCCTATGATCTCAAATTTTGCACTTGTCTAATTAAATTTTTTTTTTGTTGAGATAGAAAAATACATTTTTTTTAGAAATATAATTTTTATTTCAATTAGTGCCCCAAAGCAAATGTTATGCCATTCTAAGCCAAAATTTTAGGTCCCAAAGAAATTTTAAAAAGCCTTAAAAACTTAAAATAAATTTCTTGAAAATTTGTTTCACACATATACTAGATTGTATTTTGTCTACATGGAAAGCTTTGATTCACTCTATTTGAATTAGTGATGTGAAAGTTATAGAGCTTCTTATTTTGAAGGCAATTTTAGAGTTATGCAAGGTTTAGTATGTTGACTAGAGAAATTTCATCACTGGAATTAGTATGTTTTAATTCCATCTTAGAGCTATTAATAATTTAGTATTTACTCTAATCCTATGCCAACCTCTATTTATCAATTTAAAAAAAAACAAAAATCATATGTGCACTTTTACAAAAAATTCTAGACTATGAAGTCAATTCTTCAACATCAATTTTTTTTAATTCAAAATCTATCATGCTAAAATTTTAAGCTAAAAGACTCAAAGCCTTATAATCTAGTCACATTAGGTACAAAAATATACATTTTTTTCACTTTAAACATTAATATCTTGCAATCTATGAGGTTAAGATGTTTGAAATTTCTTTCACACATTTTTTTACTAGCCTAGTGCAAGATCCTACAATTAGATGTACAAAAAAAATATTTTATGAAGTTTCTTACTTTTATAATAGAAATGACAGTTTTAGTGTTTTTGATGAAAAAAAGTCTTTGGAACTTTGGGGATTAAAAGAGTTGCGCAAAAATTAAGATGAAAACTTTCTTTTATTTATTGTTTGATCTCTTATTCATTCATCAAAAGGATGAATTTGGTTCTCCAAGGTTGACCTTTTAAAGACCTACACTACCACCAAATGCTCAAACATTATTTTAAAGCTATTTTTAGCCTCTAAAACTAGTTTTGGATTCTATATAGTTTTTTTCCAAAATAGAAAGAGACAACTCACTAGAAGAAACCCGCGTTTAACTTGACGGATTTTTTTGCGCATCATGTTACAATTTCATGTTTTTATGTCAAAAATTACGTCCAATGTAACATGAAGATTGTAACATGAAGATGTTACATTGAACGTAATTTTTGACATAAAAACATGAAATTGTAACATGATGCGCAAAAAAATCCGTCAAGTTAAACGTGGGTTTCTTCTAGTGACTTTACTCTTCCTTCTTATACTTTTGTAGCACAAAACTTACTATTTATTGTCTACTCAATTGTCTATTGATATGAAATCTCTGTTAATCAATTTTGTAACAAATTTCATTGCAATAAATACTATTACAAAATGTAAAATGGCAAGTATAACATTAATAATTCAATTAATATGAAATTTCTTTACAAGGTGCAACTGTATAAGTAGAAATGAAGACTAGTATGAAATGTTCTCAAAAAGGTATTATTATTATTTTAAAACTAAAAATATCCTTAGCTTTGACTTTCAAGTTAAATTATCACTATCAAGTTCAATTTAACCTTCATATTGTTGATTGATATCATATGTATAAACAAGTTTTTCTATAGATGTTGCATTTTTCAAATTTTTTTGCTACAATAATCAAATCATTGTGATAATTTAACTTTGATTTGTAAATAAAATCATATTGAATATAATATATATTAGGATAATTGAAGATTTTTTTTTAAACTGAAGATTAGAATGAAAAAAAATATTTTAAATTTAGATTTCAAATTTTATTTTAAGAATAGAAAACAATATACAGTAGATGTGCAATTTGGATTTAAACACATAGAATTTTTGAACTCTTTCAAATATTTGAAGTAGAGTATAGTTTGCAAGTAATACAAACAATAAGAGAAGGTTTCAAAGCTTATACAAGATAAGAGTTCAAATTGCCAACTTGCAAACCCCAAGAGGAACTAGGTAGGAGGAGCCTTATCTAGAAGAACCATTTCTAATCACCCTCCATTGTGGTAGTATAGGCTAGTCTATTTTCATGCACATAGATATGAATAGTGATCAATTACGGTGCAATTGTGGCATATTATGATTGGCTACAGTTCTCTCGATACTGCCACCAACCCTTGGTCAATTTTATTTCCAACCCTTGGTCTATATAACCTATATAACTGATATGGGTCAAATAGAATCTTCAACTAGAAAATTCATGATAATTATGTTTTAAAAAATAAAATCTTGGAAAATTATGGAATTGTTCCAAACTCTATTTTTGTACATGGGAAAATTTCCACACTCGAAAAACCCATGTTTCAAATACATGTAATTGCTTAAGTGGTTGGAAATGGGTAGATTTATCTAATGCAAGTTATTTCACCTTGCTCTCTAGTTTGAAGTGCTTTCTCAATCTCCTCACGTAAAGCTTTGTTTGCCTCATTCGAATTAGTAACTACAAAAAAACAATTTGGCATACAAATGAAATTAATTTGGTCTATTTCCAAGCATACAGACCAACTCATAATTCTTGGATGTAAGAATCTACATAGAAGGATTTGTAATTACAAAAGTGAAGCCTAAAAGATGATTTAAAAATTTCACAATCTAAAATTATTAATTAAGTAGGTTTGCCCCTCTACATGAATCTCAAATTAGTAGTGAAGTAAGTTTGGCCCTCTATACAAGCAATTGACCACCTCACAAATTGCACCCCTAATTGTCCAATGGAAACTTACTTAAGAAAGCACATGTTTCTTTGTAAAGCATGGTAGATTTATGCAAACTAGTCCCGATGGTCCAAGATATGGAGTTTCAACATCGTAGCACGCTTGCAAGTGGGAGGCCCCAATAGTTGTTCTCAAGATCTTTTGCAAATTGATAAACAATCAAGCATAGAAGGAAGATAGTGGCTAATGAGGTAGCTTTGGTGGAACTTTTGAGGACGTGTTCTTTGATTTTGGGAGTTTTTTTGACAACTACTAGTATGATATTTAATTTTTTCACCCTAAAACTAATTGTGTGATTTCAAAAACATGTTATCAAACAAAAGACAAAAGGCAAGATTCACCACAATATAGACCAAAGGACAATAGGGTTGTTACAAGCAGTACTTAACATTTTACCTCAAAATTGCTATTTTTGGCCATAGGACTACCATTGCTACAATTAGTACAAGTATTATGAGGGAATAATAGGATAATAGGATATGCCCTCCAAGGATTATTTTTAAAAAAAATAGTAAATAATAATAATAATAATAATAAATTTAAAAAATAACCAATTAAATCATCAAAACTATTTTAAAAGAATAAATGGCCTTGTTCTACTATAACATGTACTACTATTGATTGCAATGAACTACTATAGAGCTAGAAGAATAAAAATTTAGTAGAAAATGGATATAAGAACATTTTGATTTTTAGTAATTTTTTTAAGATTAAGAAAATAAACTAAAAATTTGGCATTTTTCTACATTATGGCATGTTTGAATTGCACCCAATGACCAAATACTTCTAAAAGAATTTTTTTCTCTCATTCTAGTCTCTGCACAAAGGATACACACTTTGAGTCCATGTGGCACATATGTCATGATTTGCATAAAACCTCGTTGTCACTAAGTGAAATCTTAGTACAACAACTACTTCCTCAGTTTTTGGATCCAAATTTCCATTTCAAGTCAAAATATAGGACTAAAACCCTTCAAATTTGCTAAAGTAGACATCCAATTGGGGCTCTTTAAAATAATAAAATAATTTTTTAAAAATGAAAAAATTATTCAATATCTACAACTATCACATGTACCTTCATTTCAAACTTCATAAACATTGGACATAAACCACAAAAATTGTAGTTGAAAAAACACTTGTTCAAAGCTAAAGGAATAAAAATAGGACAATTGTTTTTGCAACCACTCAATGGGTGTGTGAATACACCTAAGAAGTGAAAAATGAAAGGGGCCCCCAGAAGAAACCTAAATTTTTGATGTCTAAGGGAACGGATTTTAGGTGACATTGAAGAAAACAACCTATGTTTTTCTGTCAACAATTATCTCCATTAATGTTCCATTGGACATCATTATTGACATGAAAAATATAGGTTGTTTTTTTCAACGTCACCTAAAATTCGTTCCCTTTGACATCGGCTGTTTTTTGGAATGTCACCTAAAACAAGGTTTTCTTATAGTGTGGGCAATTATGCTATTCATTCATTACACTTTTTCAATCAACCTTAGAGGATAGAAAAAATATAAAAAGGAGAGTATTTACATAGTGATATAGTCAATGCTTGTAGTGGGTACCATAGGAAACCACATTCTACGGATGGCAATGACTCATCCTTGGAGGACACTAGCTTTGATGAAGATGCAACAATTGAGAGCATCAATGAAGGTATTACTTAGCAATGTGGGAGTAAGAGATAGAAAAAAGTCCGTGGTGCTTCGTTGATCTTAATATGGTTAGAGGTGTTGTGAAAGGGCTCCCACAAGTTCTTCACATAGCATATGCAAATTGACTTGAAGGAAGCAATGGTGGAAGTTCAATAAGACAATGGACTACAAACAACAGAGAAAGAAGATTAAAATACCTAGAAATCATGAATTCTATTCTAGCACAATTGTGAAGCATTACTAAAAGAAATTTATGTTTTTTTATGCATTTTTTTGTAACATTCACTTGTTTTTATGTTACATTTAATGTTACAAGTAACATCTTGATGTTATGTTTGGTGTCATTGTTGACATAAAAACAAGTAGATGTTACAAAAAGTGCTTCATGAAAAACAAGATTTTCTTTTAGTGCATGGAGATTATGGCAAGTAATAGTCAAATTCTACACCATTTATTTCATCCTTTAAGAGAAGGACTAGAGTCTATTGCATGAGCTTTGTAGAGGACCTTCAAAATAGAGGAGGTAGTTGAAAAGCAAGGCACAAAATACAAGAAAAAATTGAAATGCCAACTCTAGACCATTGGAAAGTGAGGAATTTGGTCCCTTCCAATGCCCTCTTGCCTTGTTAAGGGTAAAGGAGAAAAAAGACCCCTTTCTAGCCTAGTGAGCAATGGAACTCCACTAATAAAAACTTTAGAGAGAATCCAATACCTTTCATTGAATGTAACCTTGGAAATACAAAATCTTACAACAAATTAGCATCACCTTTGGGAATATATGAGTGATTTTTTACATCAAGAACCATAGTCAAAATATTATAAAAAATAATTTGCTATGCCTCCATGATTATAGACAAGAGGATTAGACTAATAAATGTGGAATTAGATTGGATTTCACAAGCCAAGGTGGCACAAATTTAGAGCATTTTGGGCCATCACCATGTATATGGAGGTAAAGTATGTACCAAAAATTAGATCTTATTAAGCAGTGGAGGAGCCATTATTTCATTGCGTAGTTACATATAAAATCCTGACTAGAAATTACTTTGAATCCATAACCAAATGTCTTTACATTGGCAAAGCACACATATTGGAAGAGGGAGGACAAAATGTTGTTGCAAAGTAATAAGATAACAAAAATTAGATGGCTAGTATAGGACATTTATGACTTGTGCCAAAAACTATGGAACCCTTATTAATAAGTCATTGTTGATGAGAGTGTGGTTAGATATAAAGGACAATATTGCATTATTAGGCAGTAGTGCATACTACAAAAACCTTGTCATGTCATTATAAGATGACATCTTTGTTTCAAAACAACTTATTTAAGTGAATACTATGATTTTTAGAATAATTTTTTAAATGAGATAAAATATGGATAATTTTTAAAGCATTCAAAACAACGTATGTGTAAAAATCCAGACATAAAAAATTTATCTCTAAAAGTTATGCAAAAAAACAACAATAAGAAAAAATAACAAGAAAATGGATACTTTGATGTTTGTTTTTTTAGAAAATAGTTTAAAAATTCAAAAAATTCAAATTCAAATTGTCTATGCTTCTAAACCATTTCCTTTTTGGGAGAAAAAATTGTGTTTTCTACATGTGTGCAAAAGTGTCAACCTTCTTTTTATACTCACAATATACAACGCAATGGTTATGAACAAAAAACCACTCGTGTGAAGCCAAAGCGGGACAAAAAAAAACAAGTGTTTCTTAGAATCACCCCTACACTTTGGCATAAAGGTTTGGTCTTTAGCAAATGTTGTTGTGAAGTACTTGTAAACCTTTGAAGATTGTTGTGGTAAAGATGGAGAACCAACAGAGGAAGAATTTGTCTCAGACGAGGAACTTGATGGTGGAATCCTAAATTGAATCAATAAATGGAAAGAGGATAGGGTTCTACATGGCTTTGGTTGTATTAAAAAAAACTCATGAAAAGCTTGTGTAGTCAAGGACAGATTGTCACTATAGATATTTTTTTCACCTCTATACTTTTTTCATGGTTTTCTTAGAAGATGCTTTTATTGCTTCTGGTATTGTACATTCTAATAAGAGATATATACCACAAGATATGTGGACAAAAAATAGATTGAAAAAAAACATGGAGTGGTGAGATTTAAAAATGCACTCATTGGTCAAGATTTGTTGTATAGTATGGAAGGACAAAAGTCTCATTTTATTCCTAGCGACACATACTAAGCCAATTCCATTAGTAGGTGAAAATATAAGTGTTTAAAGGAAAGAAAAGGAAAGGGAAAAAAATCAATGAATAGTGGGGCACAATATTAGAGTAACATATGTAGCATTGACAATCATGACCAATTATGGGGCAGCTATTCTATTTTGATAGAAAGTAAGAAGTAGTGGCATCATATTTTCTACTTTCTATTAGATAGATGTATAGCACTATAGCTAATTCTTTGGATACTTCATTCCAAATCTTAGTTTCAAGTTCTTTACAAGTTACAAATTCAAAGTCTCATCTCGAGTTTAATTTGTAATTGGTAAAGAGTTGGCTTTACAATGATTAAGGAAGATTCAATGCCATTCCACCTTTTCACCTACAATGTTTGTGATTCATGGGCCATAGTATGTGGGTAAAACAAGAAGGCTTCATAGGATGTGCCAAAAGAAGAATTGTGGCTTTGTTGCTTTGATGCATTACACTTTGCCTAAAACTTCATATATTAAGGGGTGCATGAATTGCACTTGTCATTTACTTGTATTCATATAAGCTATTTTATGAATCCTATACTAGTGGAATAGTTGCATGTCTTATTTTCATATCATATGAAAAATATGGACTACTTATCTGGAAAAATATTATAGCTTTAGGCATTCATATGACATCAACTCAAAGGCAGAAGCACACCTAGAAAACCAAATAAAAAAACCAAATGTCTACATAAAGATGGGAAGTCAATGTCACCACCTCTACCATACACCATTTACATCTCATAATTACTTTAGTAACAAGGGATTTCATACCTATATGCCCCATTGCATTCACTAGAAGAAAACCTTGTTGTTCTCGACACAATGGTGATGTATTTTGGCACTTCCGAAATTTGTTTCAAAGGTAGACTATTGCCAAGTGTTTTGAAGTGCCACAATATATCACTGACCACTTTCAAGCAATTTCACCTTCTTTTTATTTCCCTTAAAAACAATTGTTGCAAGTGCTCGAATATGTCACCCACTTCCAAGCAATTTTTGGCATATTGTTGCCATATTGATCAGAAAAAAAAGATAGACCATTGCCAAGAGGATAATTCGTTGAAAAAAATTCAGCCCTCGCCATGTGGGCAACAGAAGGAAGGGCAATTATAGCCAGTCTGACTTTTTGCAAAAACAAAAGAAAAAGGTTGGCTGGTGACGGACTTGTGACAATTCCCCAACCCGGGCTTGCTGCCTTCACTTGCTCCTCGATCTTTGCAAAAAGCGGAAAGACAGATTACAAAATTCGACTGTTCATGGTGCGTCTTGTGTCGTCTTGTGTCCATGTCCTCCTGCCAGGCCACTTGTGTCTGGCAGGCTTGTATTTTACCTTCTTTGGCACTTTGCAATGAAATTCAGTTTCATTTGTTGGAAAAAGAAAAGAAAAAATTCGACTGATTACCTGTCCTTGACGTCACTCAAACGGTCCAGTTGACTCGTAAAATTTGACAATTAATGCGGGGAGATGGTGGCAGAAAGGTAAGTTGTGGATTCTCCTTTGCCAATCAGCGTTTCTTTTTTGGAACGGTGATTGTCAAGCGAGTGTTGGCTTAATTAAATTTGGAGGAACCTGTCTGTACTGTACAGTACTAGCCAAACGAGACAGAGTGATATACGTTATCGCCTGAAACAGAAACGCTGTCGTCAATCGTTCACTGTACAGTACTGTGGTCGCGTCTATAGTCCCCTGGGGAAAACGCAGGAACCTTTTATTTGCTACGCAAATTTCTTTTTGCAAATTTTGAGTTCATATTTGCAATCAGAGGCCCCAAATTCGCTTGGAGAGGTGTTAACAGTAAAACTAAAACGGCACAAAATGGGGGTCTTTCTTTTTAAATTCACCGTTGTCTGGACCTCCGGAAGAGGCTCGTTGCACTACTATATAGACCCGATCCTGTACTGTCGAGTGGCAAGGAACCCACAAGCTTGAGACTATCATTTAGACTCCTAGCTTGCTTGCTTTGCATAAGTTACGGAGTTACGGACTCCATCTTTTGTGCAGACAGATAAGTTACGATCATGTGTACCCCTGAAATGAGAAGGCCTATTTGCGTCATACGCATGTCACGACTGGAATCTGATGATGCAGGTGGAGGATCTGAGGATCTCTGGGCCCGGCCGATTTCGTGGTCTAGGACAAGCAGGAGTCCGAAAGAACGTACGTACAAATCTTAAGGTTGACAATTACGCCTTGTGCACGTACGCGCGCAGCAATTTTTCTTAGTCTATTCCATAAAAAACGGCGAAGATCAATCACAGTATTTCACCTAAAATCAAAATCACCCTGTGAACAGAATACGTATACCATCACTCAAACCGTGACAAAATCTAGCCTATTGGATTCATCATGTCCGCCGAGGCGGACCTGAAGTATCGGACTCAAAATGAGTGACTATCACGAACATATAGCAAATCTTGAACCAAATCCTGGATGGTAGAAATCCGTCCCAAGGACTCCGCAAAGTGCACCAGCTCTAAAAAGACTGTAATTGATACAATGCTATGGAGCAGCCAAACTATGGAACTTTCCTGCAGCAAGAAAACGAACTTTATCCAAATTTCAAATTCAATACTCAAATTATCAACGTATCTCCACATTATCGGTCACCAACGCCAGCTCCAAAGCTTCGCGCGTGGGCGAACTCCAGTACACTAGATTCTCGCTCCCGATCGAGGATACAGACACGGGAACAGACAGAAAGATGTTTCAACTAAATCCCTACGTGAAAAGAATCATGCCAATTGTCCGGAAGTTGAGCTCGCACATTACATTCGATCTTAAGCAGATCAGAACGAACCCGAATTCAGTAGAAACACTGTCAAATCTTGTGCATGATTCAGCAACAGGGGGGACCAGCGAAGAGAAAATTCTGGAGAAGTGTGAAGACGGCCCTGCAGTAGTCCAACTGCTTAAGAATGTTATGTAGCTAGCAGCAGCAGGATCATGCATTCTGCTAGAGCGGCACGCGGGGTCCGAAGTCGTAGAGGATTCTCGCTCGACTAAAAGTGATGTTCTGCCCCGGCGGCGACGTCGTTTGCACCAGAGTTACCACAACGTCCTTCGCATCGTCTTTTCCGATCTGCACCAGCTTTGGTCCGATGGCCACGCGCCACACGCGCTTGGGGTTGAAAGTCGCCTGGCCTGCGACCACTATGTAGTTAAACATCCCTGCGAACTCGGGACACGCGGGTCCGTTGCCGGCCACTGCTTGTGGGAAGAATAAATAAGCCTTCCATCTAGCGCTCTCCGTGATGTTGGGGATGCGGATGCCGGACAGCTCCAGAATCTCCGTGCCGTTGGTGAGACGGACCTTCGGGCGTTTGAGACGGAACGTGATCGGGATCAGGCCCAGGACTTGGGAAGTTTTGTGCTTGGTCGTGCTGCTAATCAGGGCTTCGACGGCGGATTGGCTGAGGGGGTTGCAGAGGGGGATGGTGTTCTCTTGCCCAGGGGGCACGCCGTTCGTCGCCCACGGCGTCGGTATGTCTTCGTAACTGTACCTGAGAATGCGAGTATGGAAACGAATTGTGAGAGGTACATTTACGGTGGAAGTCCAGCGGCAGGAAGCTCATCGCAATTGTGAGATGACAAAGTCCAAATTAAACGCAGTAGGACTGCATGTCGTGATTGTAAGATTTTTTGAGGCCTACACCACTGGTTGCTGCACATGCAAGGAGTCGAACTTTGCTGTAACAGAGGTAGAAGCCTAAATAAGAAATCTGACATAAACACACGGATTCTAGGTGGTGGTTCGTTCTGACTCTTTGAATTCCATGAAAATCGATCAGCATTTTTTCATGCGTTTGTCAAATTTCATATGCTGGATGTTAGATCTACGGCAAAACTGCTCACATTGAGTAACTGCAGTGATGATGACCATGGGCTAAAGTAGCTGCACAACAAACCTGATTAGCTAGCTGCCATGTTAATTAAGATCGACGCGCTGAACGGCAGATAGTCGCACAAGAAGCCTACTGAGTCCTGAATCACAAAGAATTCTATGGCATGGAGGAAGTTTGAAACCATGGTACGTTCATAGTCTAATATTGATACGATCGACGAAGAAGTTCGTTACACTCTCAGACGTACTGTACACTTCAATACACCGAGCTCAAATAAATATACATTCTGGACAGCAGTAAATTGGGGCGATCGAGGGATGATTCATTGAATTCGATTTGCGTACGCACCTGAGAAGATCCATGTCGAGCGTCTGCTGGACGCTCATCTTCACGAGATTCGCGTTCTCGTCGTAGAACGTGAACATCGAGTCATTAAACGCTCGGTCCAATGGCGTGGTTCTCACACCCCCTGGCAGCCCTTGCCACACCATCCACATCCGATCCATATTGCTGTGATGCGCATAAAACACTGGATCAAACGAAGCTCTTCCAAAAGTCCCCATATCACCCCCCACCCAGAAATGCACAGTCATGTGCGGGGTGACTTCAAAAGTCCCAGGCCCTGCACCTCCAATATCCCCAAAGTAGTACGGCAACCCATAGAACAACCCCGGCGTGGGCGCCCCAGTTACCAACTGCGAGTATTGCAATCGATCATTCTGCTGTCTCCGAAACGCCGCCGTCTTGTTGCTACACCCACCACGAGGCGTATCCATATCAACCAAATTCTCAGGAGTGGTGCAGTTGTTGCGGTCGCGGTTCCAGAGGGATGAGCTTCGGTTGTAGTAAATCGCAGGGAAGGAATTCGGAAGAGGGTCAAGTTCCTGGGAGTTGTCCCACGCCCAGAACGGCAAGGCGAAGCTGTCGTCGTTGAGCAAGGTGGCGAGGATGCGTTCGTGCCAAAACAGGAACATGCGGTGCCAGGGGAGGAAGAACCAACCGCCGTGAATCTCTAAAGGATACTGCTGTCCAGGGAAGTGAAGCGCGTTGTCGCAGTACAGGCAGTGCAAATTCATCTGGTTGAGAAGTGAGCGCGGGTCGGAGTCGGGGAGAGCTCGTATCATCGCGTACGCGCGCTCCAGACGCGAGATTTCGAATGGCGAGAGCAGGTGCACTGGGCGGCGGATGCGCCATGGCTGGGTGCTAATCGTGTCAAGCTTGAATTCCCGGATGCCTGGGGTGCCTGTGTAGGGGGTGGGCATGCAGCAGCGCTCGATGCTGTTGCATTGTGTGGGGATGTCTGCGGCGGGGATGGGACCTCCGTTGTGCAAGTGCGCTTCGGATGTCCAGACCACGAGGGTCATGGACAGAACTGCCCAAAGCATGGAACTCCTCATGACTGGCAGGAAGTGAGCTAGCGCACAGCGCACCTGCGCTTTCTGCCCAGGGATTCACTAGTACAGTAGGATCTTGGTCACGGAGCACTCCCCGAAACGTTGAACGATGAGGCGAGACATTATGTACCCCCATCAAGCAAATCACGCGGCCGGGGCCCCACCTCATCCCGACTTCATCATTGCCCGGACAAAGGCTTGCCAAGCTTCGATCATGGCGCTCCGCTCATGCTCTCGGCTCGCGGAACTTCCCGATGGCTCTTGTCGACTTCAGTCTAAACAGCTCCTAATCGGCCGCACTGCTGGAGTACCCAGCAGACAAATCAGTATTAACGAAGTCAGAGCTAAAGTGAGGGAATGTCTCCGTATTTAAGGACTTGGGAGAATTTGGCATCTGGAGAAACCAAGTGGGTCACGAATTTGTTGTATACTTGTATGTACCTTCGAATTCCTTTACAAAAGACTGGTCTTGGTTGGTTCTTTCTGATCACACATGGTGGAAATATTGTATTGTGCTCTGAAGAGCACTGCTGGGAGATTGACAACAAAATCCAGCACTAATCTCATTGCTATAATTTGTGGACTTTGCGTATCTGTGATAAGACCACACGATAATTCTCCCCTATTCAACAATGCATGAAACTGGGGAGTGGCCTGCACTGTACAGTACAGTACCCAAGAAGTCTTGCAACTCCACGTCTGGTTCATAGCCAAGTAGTTTAATTAGAGAACATAATTATTATTGTGGCAAGCAAATTTAGATATTGGATTGAGATTTTTTGCCTTAGACAAGGTGAGTCACATACCTTATTGTGACTCATTCCACTTTTTAGAAATATCTCTCATTGTGAGAGGTGGTTGATTTTGGAAACATTAGGCTAAGTTTAAAGGAACAATGCTACACTTTAAAACTTCATTGTTGGAGATCACAAGTAGTGGATTTCAACCGGCTTTGGAGTTGAGAGGATCAACATTACTCCATGCATGCTTCTAATGATTGTTGCTTGTAGACATAGCCTAGAAGTTTTGTGAGAAAAGATTGGTGTTTGTTTAAAATATTGTATTGTGACGTTGCTAGGAGTTCTATAACTAAAGTAGACTTTGTAAAGTTCTAAATAGTGTTAGTTAACTTTGTACCATGACATACTGTAAAATTCTTTGAATGGCCATCAATTTCCTTTGACCTCAATCTTATAGAAAATGTATGGAAGCAAGTCAAAAATCAAGTGTAAAAAAGATGTAGACCCCATAATAAAGACCAAATGTGGACATCAATGAATTTGGTATAAGAAGCTATACCTCAAGGAAGTATCCAAAAGTTGATTTCTACAATGACAAACCAAATGGAGGCTATGATAGCAATTCAAGGTGGTAGTACTCAATGATAGTGGACGTACTACTTTGTTGCAAAGTAGTTGTTGCCACATAGAGGAAAATTTTACCTACATAGTGTGAGTCTTTGTAACATGAAAGATGTGAACAATAGTGTTTCCTAAATACATGTGCAATCATATCTTAAAAATTCATCACATATATTTTTTAATCAATTAATTATTATATAAAAGCATAAAAAAATTTATCAAAAATGGAGTTCTTACTTTTGGATATTGAAATTTCATATGTTGGTTAAGGTTCTGTAAAGTAATAGATTTAATAGGATAGTTTTTATAGAATACTTTTAAAAAGGAGTTAAAAAGAAAATATTAAAGGACTTCATAGTAGGGTTGCAAGACTTCTTGGAAGGCACCAGTACAGTACAAGATGGACTAATAAATGATGCTGTGTCTATTTCTCGGTCAGTAAATGTTAGAAAATTGTTGAATGTAGGACAAAATGCAACTATTCATCCTTTGATTTTTGCATGAAAAGGAGAGGTCTTCTATAGTAGTTTGTCTTTCAATGAATACTTTTGCATTTTTTTAAGCCAACAATTCACACGATATCCAAACAAGTGATTTCCATAGTGACCGGATCATCATTTAAAGGTTGAGTTAACCTCTAAATGCTTGAGGCACCAAATTTTGGTGCCAATAACACTTTGAAGTTAAATAAAATCTAATCCATTTTCTATTTTTAGTAGTTTATACTTTTGGCAAGTTATTTTTTAAGTCTAGTTTTAGCATCAAAAATCTGATTTCAAAAATGAATGATTACGATTTTTCTATTCACGACTTTGTGCAAGAGTGTCCATTGCAAACTTGACTTTCCATAGTATTGAAGGCTCTTGGAGCCTCAAATACACTAGATCTTAGAGAAAAAATCACGTTACAAATTCATTTAAAAAAATTGTAGAGTAGATTTTGAGAAGCCAAAAATTGATTGGGATTATGCATGTTAGGCCTGTCAACCTCATGTTGTTTAGGTGACCAATTTCTTAGATTTGATATGCAAAAAGAGAATTGAAAGATTTTCATAGTTTTAACACCCTGACGATCAAACATTATAATCTTTCAATTCATAAGTAATATTGTTGGATTTTCTTTTCCAATATGATCTCTAACATGTCTAGTTTGAATATGTATGGTTACAATTTTTTTAAAACTCATACAAGTTATCGAAATAATGACTTTTTGTTCAATTTAGAGCAAATTTCAAGATGCTCAAAACAAGCCTTGCCCATGTATGAGTTAAACCCCACAACAAAATGGAGTCTCGGAAAGGCGAAAGAGGAGGTGCAATCACATATTATTGAACACAAGCATCCTGCCTACCTTTGGCAAAAACCGGTGAGCCCTGCAAATCACTAGCCAGTCAATTTGTGGGTGTTGTGGGTGTTGGACAGCCAAAAGAGTGAGCAACAAACTCCTCATGACTCATTCGTTGTGCTGTCCAACATCCACAAATTGACCCAAAGAAAATAATCAAATGTGTTACTCTTTTTAAATTGGAGCGCACTGCATAGTGCCAAAGTTGTGACTAAAAAGTGTACAGAGCTACGGAAATTAAAAAAATTAGAGTAAATTTCAGAATCCCAAAAAGTATTGGAAAAGAGCTAATCTACAGTAATTTCAACCCATTTATGACCACTTAAGCAATTACGCATATCTGGAGTGCGAGTTTCTTGAATGTGGAAATTTTCCCATGTACAAAAATAGAGTTTGGAAGGATTCCATAATTTTTCAAGATTTTGTTTCTTAAAACATAATTACCATGAATTTTCTAGTTGAAGACTTTGTTTGACCCATATTGGTCATGTAGGTCTTCCTATTTTGAATGAAGGGTTGGAAACAAAATTGACCAAGAGTTGGTTGCAATATTGAGAAACTTGTAGTCAATTATAATACACCACACTGCACTGGGTGCCACAACTAATCACTAATCATCTCTATTGAATAAAAAGAGAACACCCTACACTACCAAAATGGAGGGTGATCTAGAATGGGTTGGCTCCCACAAGGTAAAAACACCCAAAAATGTCCTTATCCCTAATTTTGAACAACAGACTTCTAAGCTTATTAAAGTACCTCCCCCCTCCAAAGTGTCCTTAAACTGTCCCGTATTTAATGGGTGATTGGATGACTGCTAATTTGTCTTGAATCTGTTTTGAAATCCACCTACAAAATGTGATAGTTTCAGTAGTCTAGGGACCTTCAACTTTGAAAATTCATAAAAAATTATCATATTCAAAAATTTTAGTTTTTTTTTTGAAAATTCATGATTTTCAATTGCAAATACTACAAAATATTTCTTTTTAGAAAATGGTGCCTCCAACTATGCTGAATTGCTTATATTGACTGTTGTGGGTGCTTGCACTGTATTATGACCAATATTACCTAAGCAAATCTACTCCTTCATTCTTCTTTCATGACTATGTCTAATCTCCTTGTGAGAAGCTATTGAGAATTATTCTAACATTCACTTGAATGTTTACTTCACAATTTTGTTATCTAATAATACTCCGCATACGATACGTAGAGAGATGTAGTTTAATGAAGTTAAATTCCAGAGTTATGGAAGAGAAAAATTGTGTAGACAGTACCCAAAGTACTGACCTCCTCCTTACATGTCTTGTATACATTTTACTTTTCTATTATACTGATTACTAGGAAGAGAAGTCATTACTTTTTTAAAATTTCAATACAGACTCAATATTGAACTCAATATTTTTATATTTTTAAAGGAGGTACATGTTTGTACTTCCTACCTGCAAAAGCAAAAAAAAAATTCATTCGCAATTCGTGAGCAAAAGTTATGCTACTCAATAGCTTTCAGACAGCCCGAGCAGGGCCTTGTTTAGGGATTAGTTTTTTTTTTTTATATATATATATTAGCCCTGCAGGCGGGTCATGAGATATCAGATTAGTTTGGACAGCAAGTTCAAGACCTATTAGAAAAAAAATGGGGCCTCAAGAGGGTCATTTGACTTTGGCCAGTAGTGCAAAGATAGGGAAATTAAAAAATAAGATCATTTTGTGGAAGGAAAAAGTCTTATTTTTTATTTCCCTGTATTTGCACTACTGATCCAGAGTTCAACAATCCTGTTGAGGCTTATTTTTTTTCCTAATGATAATGAATATAGGGTAGTAAAAGTTTATTCAGGCCCAAGAGAGTGGGATTTAATGTTTTTCTATAAAAAAAAAAAAAATCCTTTGTAAAGAAATACAAGGTTCTTTCATTTGATCATTTAGATTGCAAGAAAATGGAACAATGAGTTCAATTTTTGTTGTGGGAAAAGTCCTAGTGTATTTTCAGTTTCAAGGACATCAAAATCTTAGCAAAATTATTGGCATATATAACAATCACTTAATTCCTATCAAACTTACCATTCAAGTACCTAACTAGAAATACTCAATTTCATAAATTCCCCTTTTTTCTTAGTACATAAAGTTTCACTCCGAGGGTGGTCAAAGTTGGTTGATCCTAAACAAATATGTCTTCTAACAAGGTACTAATGAACAACAATCTAAAACGTTTCAACAATTACAAAAAGTGGGAAAAAAACTTGAATCAATAATAAAGTGGCTTCAACTGACATTGTTTTAGTAAATTACTCATTCAAGAACAACATTAATTTGTCAGATGAGGATTAGTATCCCAACAAAAATTTATTTTCTAGGTGACGCTAATTATTGGCATATGTTACCTAAAAAATTAGTACCACAACAAAAATTTATTTTTGTGTGAAAATTGGTATAGTTCAATAACACTTCAACATGCACTAATTCAAAATAGTTTGACTTTGGTAAATTACCATCACAGGCACTGTTACAACAAATCAGTGTAGTCAATCAAACGCAGTGAAAACTACAATGTTCGAATTAGTCTGCAATCGCAGAGAGAGCCATCAGGAAAAAAAGGATGCCCAGGTACAGAAGTGTCTAACGTAAAATAGATATCAAACCAAACGTTTCATGCATACTAAACTGACATCAGGTACCTAGATAAGAGTATCGCTGTAATATCTACGGTACCGATTCAATAGCTGTCCGCTCGGATTGAACAATTAACAAGTCTGGTTGTCAAAATGAACAAAGCAAAGACTTAAGAAATCGATGCCACGGTTACAACACAACGAATGGTCCATGAAACCGAGAGAGAACGCAATGAATGGTCCAAGAGTGATAGTCTTCATGCTACGCAATGTGGGTGCAGACCAGCTCCTGGCAAGAGCATACAGGGCGTCCTGATTCTGCCCAACCGTTAAAGCCTCGTTCTAAAACAACAATGTTGGGAACTTTCTCAAGATTTCCTTCACTCACAGCCTTGTTCAAATGCTCATTCAAAATTCGCGCACAAGTGGGCCCCCGAACCTGCACATGACAAACATTACAACCATGGAGCAAACTTCAAAATTTCCCTCGATCTCATGTTGTTGTAACAAAATGTTGTCAGAACCTAAGTTACACGACTCGCCGCACCATTCATTTTGTGTATATTAAAGCAAATAGTAGCCCTCGTGAAACACTTATGTCATGGTTATTTAGAAATAAAACCCACCTGACTAAAAGAGCAATGGAAAACAACAGTTTCTTTGTTCTTGACCTCCTCGACCAGCTTCGGAAGAGTCTCTTCGAAGCTGCCACTGCAAAAATGCATGGAGCCTGCTATGTGACCATCAAAAGCACGCTCGTCATCCCTGTCAATCGTGATATACATCCCACCTTTAGCACAAAACGCTCTCATCATCAATGAACTAATATCCTTCCGTTTGAAACGAAGCTTCTCAGTCGTGCGACAAAGCGAACAACTCAGAAAAATCCGATCGTGAACATGAAAATAATGTAGTAGGGCGAGTCTAACTCGTAACAATTCCTATGTGTTTAAAAGCCCTTCAGATCCTTTCGATTACAATACATGGATCCATTTCGAGAATTTGTGTCGAAGAATCATAAACACTATGAGAAAATCATGCCATTCCAGGACAACACATCGTGCAACTCCCTCAAGTGAGCAGTGACATCAGGTTAAGGTTTGAATACAACACTGCTCACAAAAAAGTTGAAGGAACGCACGCCCTTCGTACAAGAATTGTCAACAAACAAATAGTAAAATGCTGAACAGCAAGCAGACACTAAAGTCGCAGAGCCTCCTGCTCTTATTCACAAACTTCTCAACCCTAAAAGCTCCCCTGCTATACTTTCGCTGAATAATGTTTACATTAAATATTTTTCTCACATCTATTGAGATGAGCAGGAACAGTAAGGGAACCACACATAATTCCAACACTCTAAAATCTTGCACAACGACTACATATTAATTTTGAGAATGTACACCATGTAACATCAGAACTTGTGTGCTTCTATGGTTTTAGATCATCTACCAATAAAATTTTGAACCTATATAACTTTTGCAAATGGCATCCGAATAATACATTGACATCCTTTTTATTAGCGAACAGGAATATTAAAAGGACATTCTAAAAATAAGAAACTATGCTCAACACTTAAAGTGCCGCAATTAGTTGTGATTCCCTTACTTCGCCTACAATACCAGGGAAAAAGAGTACTGCGATTAGTGCAATTCACAGCGTTACGCGAAAATTCTAGAGAAATAAGCTTCGAGAACTAAACTCGTCCAATAGAATATCCTTCCATTCTCAACTGATAAATTGTCACCAAAACGGTCTATGACTTCGAAGGGAAAGCTCAAGCTCACAGATGAAACTACCAGGATTTTTACAACAGCGCTCAATTCATACACTCATTCATGCACCTGACTCACCCTCATCCTCATCAAACAAGAGACTGCGCCACAATTCCCGTCATGTTCTGTTCTCCACTAACAGAGTCAATCAAGAAAAGCAAAGAAAAAAAAAAAAACATGGAAACAAGAAAAAATATATAAACCTGACATCCACCACAGCGATTTTCGGCCCCTGCAATCCCTCGACCTGCTCTCCGGAGACATACGAGAGAGAAGACTCGCTCGCCATAGCTGACTCCTCCACTTTGCTCCTCTCTCTACGGCCACGCTTTGAACTGTGACTGGAGGACGCTGAGATCAAGCAACGACATTCATTGAATGGTTGAGAGAAGACGTCGTTACCGATTTCATCAGGCTCCCAAACACCCGTACGTAAGGGCCAGTTTCCATTGCTTCCCCGGACCTCCAGCACTTTGGTACAGTGGTACACCCACAATGCAGGGCCATGACTTGTTCCTCACGCACAAGCGCGGGTCACCTGCGGAAAAACGCGGGTCACCTGGGGAAAAACGCGGATCATGTGCGGAAAAGAGCGGGTCACCCGCGGTCGAGCCCGGGGTACCTGTAGTTTAGGGTACCGCATTTTTTTTGGAAAAATTTTCCACCTGCGCGCTCCGATTTGTCACCCATTCAATTGTCATCCGAATGAAACCGCTTGAATTGAACCGTTTCTTTGAATTTCCCAGTACAGACATAATTGGCTGTAATGTCACATTGGAATTACTTGCTAGTTTGCTCATCTTTCTTCGGAATGCAGAACTTCGACCTGAAATTCAGACAACAGCTGTCCTCAGTCCTCCAGCCGTGCGCGATATATTTGCACACAGTCGACTTCCTCCGACTTCCTCCGAATTATGGAAGAACTCTACGACATCTCAGATAAAGCACTTTGAAAGAAGAGTTGATTATCTCACCGTACTAGCTTGTGGCACTCTGTTTGTTTCACGTTGCCATTCGGCGTGCATAAGTCGATCTGAAGACACTAGCTAGCCCTAATACGTCTGAATTGTGACTCCGTTTCTCTCAGCGTCTAAGCTCATTGATGTGAAAAATTCAATTCACTGAGAGGGGGTCCTTTTAACTGACCACTTTTCTTACACGGTTCCAATCTACAAGTGTTGAACCTACCTTCCAGAAATGAAATTAATGTTTACCTATGTAGGACCAGTTTTAAGAGACTTAGTCGGCTTATTGGTAAATTAGTTGAGCGACATGGACATATTCAGCTTGCTGCACACTACCTTCTTCAATGTCTAATCCGCAAAGGCTAGAAAAACGACCACACGAGCAGTTGTGCAGAGTTCACGATCTTGGGTAGAGACACAAACAGTGGTTAGGGTAGAATTGCGAACTATCCACACACTCTAAGTTACTTCACATTCTGAACAACTTAATTAGTCGTTCGACTGCTGGATTCCTCTTGCAGCACAAAACCAGAAACAATCTCGTCGAAGGCACTGGCGAGATTGGCTTCCCCAAACGAAGTTCCAAATCCGCTGCCAGTAATGTCGTAATCCCTAATCTTGAAACCTAATCTTGAAATTTAGAAAGCTCGCTCCTTCCCATCCTCATAAACTCTGAGCTTCACATTCTCTTCAGAATGAAACAAAATCAACCCAATTCTCCACACACAACAATGGCTACAGTGGTACCAAATCCGTTGCCAGGATGCCCAATGCACCCTAAAACCCTTCTGGTACACCCTAGGAATGTCCATCAAAACTCTGGCTTGGATGGGAGCTTTCCATGGCAACAATTGTTGAATAACAAAGAAACTCTTCGTGTAGGACAGAAGTGCAACTATTCATCCTCCAAATTTTGTGGGAAAAGGGAACGTCTTCTACAGTAGTTTGTCTCCCAATGAGTGCTTTTTCATTGTTTTAAGCCAACAATTCACACGGTACTCAAACAGATGATTTCCACGGTGACCGCGCTGCCCAATTCTAACGGAAGAAAACACTCAATGTCTTCCATTTGGCAAACACATGGATGTCGGATGGGTCTCCGAAAGCACAACGTTAATCTCTTGGTGCAGCTCAAATACTTCGCCAATATAGCACGAACAGCATCACATTTGCCCAGTCAAATGAGTCAGGGATGCTTTCAACCCTTATTTGCAATTAAAAACAAAAATTCAGAACAGCCCTACATTCCTCATGGGTCATCACCGCAGCTGACTATCCGTACAGTAATCTAATCACCAAGACAAAATTATAAATCCTCTTCCAAGCTTCCTACTCTTCCTTACTAGATCTTTACTGGCCTCGCTGACTCTGAGCCTTTTGCCCAGAAGTACCATTATACAACATCAAAAATTGCCAATACAACTAAAAGAATGACTATCGCACCAAGCCCCACCAAGCTCACAACGGACAGACCAAACACCTTACGCCGACCATGACGAACAGGGGGTAAGAGGATTTTCTCCGCGGCTCGCGCAGCCTTCTCGGAGCTCGTCACACCACGTCTCCGCTGCTTCGAACTAACCTTCTTCGGCTCGACGACGGCTGCTTCCACTTCGGGACCACTTTCGTTGCTCTCCGCTTGTAGACTAGACTCCACAGACTTCGGAGCCTCCGCAGGGCTCGCTGAACCGGCCTTCTTGCGAGCTCTCTTCTCGCGTTCCTTCTCCTTCCTCTCGGCCTCTTTCTGAGCCCATGCCTGCGCCTTCAACTGAGCCCTTTCCGCGATGCGCTTCTTCCGTTCTTCAGCCTCTTTTGCTTTCACCATTTCAGACGCTCGTCTCTTCTCCTTCAGCTCAGCAGCCTCTCGCTCCAACTCCTCCGAAGACTTCTCCACCACTGGAAGCGCCACAGCAGCGTCTGCAGGGATTGCCCTCTTCACCTCCTTAATCTCCTTGGTCACTGGGTTTTTTACTTTCATTGCTGCTGCCTCATCAGCATCTACGCCTGCAATTCCAACGTGGTGCCCATTCTCCGCAGGGGACGCCTTACTTGGTCGTTCGGGCACAGCTGCAGCCAGGGGAGGCTCCGCACTCAACAATTTCGGAGGTCTCTCATCCGGACCCAAAGCCCGACCATCCAAAGTTTCCAGACGTCGTACTGTACTCCTCTCGTTGTCTTTCACGTAATTCGTCCTGAACTCTTCATTCGTCGTCCAAAGCCCCATAACCCGCTCTAACTGCGCAGTGCAGTACTCCTCCACGGCCTTCCTGCTCTTCGGTTGGCTGGCAATGTCCCGGGCCTGCTGGATTTCCCGCTTGTTGTCGTAAAAATCACGCAGGCGACCGTACTCTTGTTGCTTCAGGGCCCTTCGAGCTTCGTACGCCTCTTGCCTCGAGTCGTTTGCTTTGTGCCATTGACCCATCACGGCGGTCAAAGCCTCATTCTGCTTCTCGAATTCCTCATCCGCAGACTCTCGAATCAAACTCGCGGCTTTGTACTCCAACTCCAATTGCTTGTACTCAGCATTCAAGGGCTTCAAAGCTTCCTCGATATCCTCACGCTTGCCCAGAGATTCCTCCACTTGCACATTCAACGCCGCATTCTGTCTCACACTCTCACGAGAGGCTCCCAGGGCCTTGATATCACGCATCAATTCTTTCTCCTCCTTCAACGGAATGCTCTCGTGCTGGATCCTCCACTCCAACGAGGCGATTCGGTAGTCCAGATCCTCTTCGGACCTTGGCATAGCCTGGTTCCTCTCTCTCATCGACCGCCCCTCATCTTTGATCTTTTTTAAACTGTCTCGCAACGGCTTCAACTCCTTGAAATTGGCACGCAGCTTCCGGAGGCACTGCGCTTCAACCTCGCGCGCAGCTGCTCGCTTCTCAAACGCTTCGTTCCGCTTGCTCTTCGCGGCTTGCACATGGACGTTGTGCTGATCGCGTTCATCGGCCTTCGCCTGCAACTTCAACTCCGCATTCGTGATATCAGCTTTGCCTTTATCGTCTGCAGGTCTGGGAATACGGATCATGTAATACGTGTAACGCTGCAGCGGTGCCTGCTCCGCAGCAGGAGCTACAGCGGCAGGAGCGGAACCAAGAACGCCGGAGGTCGACACAACGTCCTCCGCAGACACGCTGCGAGTTTCCTCGCCTGGAGGGTCTGCACTGGCCCAACCAGATGTCTTCCCATTATTCCAACTATCAGCGACCTCCACTTTCGCACTTCCCGCTTCAGCTGGCCCATTGGCCAATTCCTCACTCACATCCGCTGTCACAGACTCCGAGGAGATACCATCGGGAAGCCCGTCGTCAGGATCGACAGCGTGTTCTGAACCTGCTGGCGATTCCTCATCTGGACATGTGCATCCGACATCAGGACCGTTCAGATCACCCGGAAACAAAGATGAAAGCTCTCACATGAAACTCAAAATTTTACTCCCTCACGTCCAATTGCATATTGAATCCATAATGCTCACAACGCGGCATGCAAGAGAAACAGGAAACTCGCCACTCACAGGCTCAGCACACAATGACATTTGACACTTGAATATTGTAGAGCTAATCAAAACGAATGGAGCTAGAGAAGCCCACACTGAATCGAGACCCTGAAGATCCTACAAAAGCAACTGCAAAACAAACAGAGAACTTACTGGCAGACTTGATGTTTTCATCGCCCGTCTGCTCTTTCAGAACTTCATGTTCCTGTCCAAAACATGATGACAGGTTCTCAATCGTTTCAGGGTGACTAGACTGATTGGGTGGTTAGTAGAAAGGCACTGGTCCACACTTGGCATATTTATTGAATACGCTCGCTGATTTTGCAACTATCTAGCATTTCTCAGTCACTACTTTCCATAATCCTTCTGACACATCATCACCTATTGTGGAAATGTGACACACGAGATTCTAGTAAATTTGGCCAAGAAAATGTTATACACCATGAATATAAACTGGGCGTCCTGAATACTGACTTCAAAAGACTTCAAAAGGATTATTTCGAGTGTCCTTTCTAATGTCAACTGCATGCGTCAGATCTCTGATTTATTCCGCCAGCAGTGGATACAACACGGAAAGCCACCTCATAAATCAGACTCGTGCAGTATAATCTCACAACCGTAAGTTTAAGGCCCTCGACTACCAGATATAGCGGGAAAAAGTATCTTTCTGAAACTTCTCGAGCAAATTCCTAAAGATAGCATTGATAAATATTCGCCAATCAGTAGCATGAACAGAAGATATTCATCTTCGATTAGAAACTTGAGATTCACAATAGGGGTCTTGTTATCGCCAAGCTTCCTAGATAGGGGTAATTCGGGAAGACTTCACACAATGTGGACAAATCGAGTGCAAAGCCAATTTCCGCTGACAACCGAGCTCCTAAATAATGGAGCCGAATAAGCAACCGGCTGCCTGCATTGTCACGAGTCACGACTCTGATAATGAAAACGATATCGAGAGTGGACCCGTGCATTCCAGAAGTAGGTTTCAGAGATGTACTTCGCAGGCGATTGCCGATTAAGGCAAACACTATTCCTGGCACAGATCGACTATATACGATCTATTTGAGAGCGTATGACACGGCAATCTTTAGTAAGCAGAGCATCATAGATTATTAATAAGACATGCT